>OV702285.1:52796892-54219160 GCA_916181665.1 Avena sativa | reverse complement strand
GGTCATATCTCTTAAACATATATCGGGTCTTAAGGTCCACCGAGATCGCCCTGGAACCCCCAAATCATGGGCAATAGCACATGAAAATGGCCATAAAACGTGAAAACGACGAGTTTTTATAATAACTCTAAAACATGTATCGGGAGTTACGGTCGTTGTAAATAGCCCTGGAACCCAAAAATGTGGGCAATAGCTCATGAAAACGGCCATAAATCGCGAAAACGACGAGCTTTTGGTCATATATCTCAAACATCTATTAAGTCTGACGGGCCATGAAAATCTCATTGGAACCCCAAAACAGTGGGCAATAGCTCACGAAAATGGCCATATAACACCAAGACAAAGAGTTTTTTGGTCATAACTCTCAAACATGTGTCGTGTCCTACGGTCGTTGTAAATTGCCCAGCAAACCCAAAACTATGGGCAATAGCTCATGAAAACGTCCATAAAACACGAAAACGACGAGTTTTTGTCATTACTCACAAAACATGGCATTGTAAAAATCCCTAGAACCCAAAAACTATGGGAAATAGCTCGTGAAAACGGCCATCAAACACGAAAATGATGAGTTTTTGGTCATGTCTCTTAAACATATATCGGGTCTTACGGTCCACCGAGAACGCCCTGGAACCCCCAAATCATGGGCAATAGCACATGAAAATGGCCATAAAACGCGAAAACGACGAGTTTTTATAATAACTCTAAAACATGTATCGGGAGTTATGGTCGTTGTAAATAGCCGTGGAACCCAAAAATGTGGGCAATAGCTCATGAAAACGGCCATAAATCGCGGAAAACGACGAGCTTTTGGTCATATATCTCAAACATCTATTAAGTCTGACGGGCCATGAAAATCTGATTGGAACCCCCAAAATAGTGGGCAATAGCTCACGAAAATGGCCATATAACACCAAAACAACGTGTTTTTTGTCATAACTCTAAAACATGTATCGGGAGTAACGGTCGTTGTAAATAGCCCTGGAACCCAAAAATGTGGGCAATAGCTCATGAAAACGGCCATAAATCGCGAAAACGACGAGCTTTTGGTCATATATCTCAAACATCTATTAAGTCTGACGGGCCATGAAAATCTCATTGGAACCCCAAAACAGTGGGCAATAGCTCACGAAAATGGCCATATAACACCAAAACAATGAGTTTTTTGGTCATAACTCTCAAACATGTGTCGTGTCCTACGGTCGTTGTAAATTGCCCAGCAACCCCAAAACTATGGGCAATAGCTCATGAAAACGTCCATAAAACACGAAAACGACGAGTTTTTGTCATTACTCACAAAACATGGCATTGTAAAAAGCCCTAGAACCCAAAAACTGTGGGAAATAGCTCATGAAAACGGCCATCAAACACGAAAACGGTGAGTTTTTGGTCATATCTCTTAAACATATATCGGGTCTTAAGGTCCACCGAGATCGCCCTGGAACCCCCAAATCATGGGCAATAGCACATGAAAATGGCCATAAAACGTGAAAACGACGAGTTTTTATAATAACTCTAAAACATGTATCGGGAGTTACGGTCGTTGTAAATAGCCCTGGAACCCAAAAATGTGGGCAATAGCTCATGAAAACGGCCATAAATCGCGAAAACGACGAGCTTTTGGTCATATATCTCAAACATCTATTAAGTCTGACGGGCCATGAAAATCTCATTGGAACCCCAAAACAGTGGGCAATAGCTCACGAAAATGGCCATATAACACCAAGACAAAGAGTTTTTTGGTCATAACTCTCAAACATGTGTCGTGTCCTACGGTCGTTGTAAATTGCCCGGCAACCCCAAAACTGTGGGCAATAGCTCATGAAAACGGCCATAAAACACGAAAACGACGAGTTTTTGTCATTACTCACAAAACATGGCATTGTAAAAATCCCTAGAACCCAAAAACTATGGGAAATAGCTCGTGAAAACGGCCATCAAACACGAAAACGATGAGTTTTTGGTCATATCTCTTAAACATATATCGGGTCTTACGGTCCACCGAGAACGCCCTGGAACCCCCAAATCGTGGGCAATAGCACATGAAAATGGCCATAAAACGCGAAAACGACGAGTTTTTATAATAACTCTAAAACATGTATCGGGAGTTACAGTCGTTGTAAATAGCCCTGGAACCCAAAAATGTGGGCAATAGCTCATGAAAACGGCCATAAATCGCGAAAACGACGAGTTTTTGGTCATATATCTCAAACATCTATTAAGTTTGATGGGCCATGAAAATCTCATTGGAACCCCCAAAATAGTGGGCAATAGCTCACGAAAATGGCCATATAACACAAAAACAACGAGTTTTTTGTCATAACTCTCAAACATGTGTCGTGTCCTACGGTCGTTGTAAATTGCCCAGCAACCCCAAAACTATGGGCAATAGCTCATGAAAACAGCCATAAAACACAAAAACGACGAGTTTTTGTCATTACTCACAAAACATGGTCATTGTAAAAAGCCCTAGAACCCAAAAACTGTGGGAAATAGCTCATGAAAACGGCCATCAAACACGAAAACGATGAGTTTTTTGTGACATCTCTTAAACATATATCGGGTCTGACGGTCCACCGAGTTCGCCCTGGAACCCCCAAATCGTGGGCAATAGCACATGAAAATGGCCATAAAACGCGAAAACGACAAGTTGTTATAATAACTCTAAAACATGTATCGGGAGTTACGGTCGTTGTAAATAGCCCTGGAACCAAAAATTAGAGATTGAAATCGCTACGCCTGAAGGCCTTACGAAACTAGGAGATGTCAAGCGCAACATCATTCTATGGAATAAGAAGTACATCAAGTTTCTAGGCTCGGCGCCAAGGCCACCGACTCCAAGGAATCCAAATCCACCCCGCATCGAATATCGTCAACCTCCAACTCCACCCCAACC
The DNA here is from genome assembly GCA_916181665.1 of Avena sativa. Classification (NCBI taxonomy): domain Eukaryota; kingdom Viridiplantae; phylum Streptophyta; class Magnoliopsida; order Poales; family Poaceae; genus Avena; species Avena sativa. Next base: position 54,216,267 of record OV702285.1, on the reverse strand, counting down.
CGATTATCGCCAACCTCCAAGTCCACCCCAACCCGATTATCGCCAACCTCCAAGTCCACCCCGCCCCGCTGACGATCGCCGCAGCAGGAGTACATCAACTCGATCTCCACCTCCGCCTCCGTGCAATACTAGTACCTCGTCGAAGAAACGGAAGTTCGACGGTCCCCCGCGCCCCACATCGAAGAAAGTTCAAACGCCGAAGATAGTCAATATCCCGCCGGCTCTTCCAAAGAGACCTTATGACAAGACCGATGATGAAACTAACGCGGATGTGGCTGCCCAAGTTAAGGCGCATTTTGCACCCAAAAAGCCTGAGCCAAAGCCGGTATATAACGAAAAACCCAAAAAGTGGGCTAAGTCTTTTCTAGAGCAACCATCCCAGATATCGATGAATCTGGAATCAGACTATGACCGGGAGATTATTAAGCAAGCACAGAAGAAAAAAATCACAAGTGCAAAAAGCGGGAAGCAAGTTGCCCAGCTCGGAGCACAGAAGAATCAATCGGTCGCCCCGCTCAAAGTCATTTCAGACCTCGACAAGGCCTTCAGAGCTGAAATGGATATGGACATGCAAATAATAGACCCTAGAGCCCGTAATAATGCTGCACTTATGGGAATCATTGTATCGCAGGCCAAAGCACTTGCTAACGAAGCAAATATGTCTCTTGGTCAATATTTAGGCTATGAAGATACGCTAGTGGGTCAGATAGTACGGCAGTATGTCCAAAGGGAGCCTCTAGTCAGTAATGAGGAGCTCCGCGTCTATCCACACATATGCGAAATCTGCATGAATGGTACATGTCGCAAGCAGAAAAAAGCATCATAAAGATTAGTTTCCGGTGGACGTTAGAAAGGAGCATCACTTCAAACCATACTCGATACAGGTTCAAATGACCGAACTGTTTCAGTTATACAACCAGCGCGCCCTCGACAAATCTATCATTGGTTGCTACTGTCTGTAAGTTATTTATTTCTATAATTAAGTTTGTAGCTTTAGCTCGTTCATTGCATTTAATATATTATCCTAACTATATATCCTTTTGTATGATGATATTATATTCCGCAGAATGAAGATGCTTGAATGCAAAAGAGCTAGAAGATACGACGTTGGGTTCATTGACCCATATATCATTAATGAATATACGTTAAAGAATCACTCCAAAGACGTGGAGGAAGACCTGTGCAGGTTCTTAACCGAGCATAATTTTGTTAAGGAAATACTATTTCCTTACAACTTCAAGTGAGTGTTTCTATCTTGTACACATTTTATTTTTGCTTACTGGATGAGCTATGCATGTATGCTTATGTAAATGTCCGCAGATTCCACTGGATCTTGCTAAACATTCAAGTTGACAACTCCCTAGTTGAAGTCCACGACTCATTAAGTTGGGACCAAGAGCAGTGGAGCGACATGAAAGCAATGCTCCATAAGTAATTTCAATCATTATCGCATTATATCGTCCTCTTTCATTCATTTCCTGATATCAAGTAACTAATAACTCCTTTGTTCATTTTCTTTGCCGAGCAGGTGTTGGACACGGTTCAGACAGAAAATACCAGGTCCATTCAAAGAGGAGTTAACTTATAAAATGGTGAAGAGTTTACAGCAGCCACCGGGAACTCATTTATGTGGATACTACGTCTGCGAGTACATCCGCGAGTTGACCAGTGAGCGGAAAGTTGACTCACATTATATTTATGATTTGCGGGAGAAACTAGAGCCAGACCAGCGCATAAGAGCAATTCAAGAGGAGCTGGCGGGATTTATGATGAAGGAAGTCCTTGATGTACATGGAGAGCATTATGCGGATGACGTGGAACTCGATTTGCCTTAGTCATCTTCATGTAGCTGATATGATATATATATATTCATCAATGACCATGTAATTTCAAAACATTTCTTCCTTTTGATGATTGATTATATGTATGCTTGCAAGGGATCAATTAATTATATAAATGCATCGACGTGTAGTGTGTATGTAGTAGCAGCGTATAATATGTATACTGAAATATATGTTTGAATTATAGTGAAACACAAAACGAAAAAGGAACGAAATGGCAAAAAAAAAAAAACACAATCTCTGCCACGGCAGAGAAATGTGGTGTTTCTCTGTCGCGGCAGGAAACCTTTTAGTCCCGGGTGGTGTTACAGCCCAGGACTAGAAGGTTTTCGACCCCGTGGCGCTGAAACAGCCACGTGGCTGTTATCAGTCGCGGGCCGTTGCAAGCCGGGACTAGAGGGGGGCCTTTAGTCCTGTTTTCGCAGTCCCGGACCCAAAACCGGGACTAGAGCCCGTTACGGCTCGGGACTACAGCCCTATTTTCCACCAGTGTTTCATCCAGAGACAAGCAACATGGATTAAACAAAACTAACAGAATATGTATATGTGATGTCAACCCATTTGCTTTTATCTAGCTGTCAACATAAGCCTAATTAACTGCCTCGTGGACCATATACTAGGTCACAAGGTGAGCTACTGGTGTATTGTCGTCGGTCACCCTCACTTGCGCCATTTTTATAGAGAGGAGATAAGTTGACCAGCCAAGACAATTCATCGATGGGCGTTGCTACGCTTTCCCAGGGTATTAGAACTTCCGATCCTCGGGTCGACACGTGTTTTTGTTTGCTACACAATATCCGGTTTTGCTACACTGTAGCAAAAACGTTTCACGCAAAAACATAACAAAAAAGATAACCCTCTTCTGATACTTTGTAGTATTTCTTTTTACTAATATAACAAAACCGGAAAATATTATCGGAGACTCGGCGGAAAAAACCTCGTCAGAGACCTCATAGCAAAAACATTACACTATTGTAGCAACACCATAAAATGGTGGTAGCAAACAGAATATGCTAATGTAGCCAAAAAAAATAGATTTCGCAGGTGATATCGCCGGAGACCTTGTAGCAAAAAAGTTGCTACCTAGCAAAACTACTTCTCTAGAGGCTTTTATCGGTCATCTTGTAGCAAACGTTTTACAATATCACAGCAAAAAAACACAACAGTTGGAGCAAAAAAAAAGTATATGTATATAGCAAATCCCGCCGACCGTAGCAAAAAATCCCCAACATGAAAATCTGCCGCTCCGTCCGTAGAAAATCCACCGGCCGTCGGTAGCAATGACAATGGTCATGGGTAGCAAAATCTTCCGGTGTAGGTAGCATGCACGGGGCGCTACACGAACCAGTGTTCCTCGACGGAGGTCAGAGCAGTGGGGCGATGTCCGGCGATGCCCCTTCCAGAGGTGAGCACGTGCAAGGGACCAGGCTCGCCATCTCGCTGCGTCGGTGCTCCGTTTGTAGGGCAGCGAGCTCTAGCCGGCAAGATGGGAAGGCGGTGAGCTCCGGCGGCGGGAAGGAGTGGGCGCGGCGAGCTTTGGCGGCGTGCGTGTGGCGAGCTTCGGCGGTGCGAGGCAAGGAGCAGGCGCGCGAGCTCCGGCGGCGTGCGTGTGGCGAACTCCGGCGACGCGCGGCCATGCAGGGCAAGGAGAAGGCGCGACCAGCTACAGCGGCGCACGGCGAGCTCCGGAAGTGGAGGCGGCTGAGCGCGCGGCGAGCTTCGGCGGCGGAGGCGGCGACCGGCTGTGATGCTTCCCATAGCGACAGAGGGCCAATTTGTGTGAACGGAAACTACCTGGAAGAAATAGGGGAGAGATAAAACGGGATCCCACCCACGTTATCACTGCGTGACCAAACAAGCCGAACAAGCGAGGCCGCGACCCAGGGATTGCGAGGCGTTATCCCCGGGGTAGTAATATCGTTTTCCTTCATAGATACACACAACCTGTTTTTAGATCAATTGGTTGCATCGTTATTACTCACACATGTCAAAGGCCAACATGTTCAAACCAAGTACGGTAGCGAGTCTACCCAGCTATTGCACATTTTATTCATGCAGCCTACTTTTGCAAACTTATGTGCTACTTCGTTCCCCGAACGCCGCACATGACTAACCAAAGAAGCCTCAACTTCACTAAGCAACTAATGTCTTCAACCAAGGGACCATGCATTGAGCGATCCAATTATTTCCCTCGAATCTTCCCCACAACACCCGTACAATTTGTCTCCAGAATGATCTTCCACACACCCATCTCCTTAGCAAACCGAGCAGCGCTGCGACATGCTAGCAAATCAATTCAACTCTCTTCGGATCCGTCACTAAGCCCCAGCAACAGGAGACCCATGGTATCTCTAATGATCACACCTCCGCCTGTATGACCTTCAATATGATAAAATAGTTCTAGCTGTGTATTTTCATGTCATGTATTTGTACACGATAAGTACGTATGTAACCCCTCTCATCATCATATAAAGGAGAGATGTGGTGAGGCTTTTCCCATGAAAAACCCTAAACACTTCTTTTAACTTGGTATCAAAGCCTAAACCTTAGGGCTCCTTCTGCCGCCGCCGCGCCGCCAGAAACCCTAGTCAGTCGCGCCGCCTTTGTACGCCCACAGCGATGGCCACCAACTCGGCGCTCGCTCTATCCACCTCATCAAGCCTCACCTCCACCATCGTTGGCCCTGTCATCGCGCCGCCATCTACCACGGTGGCTGCACTCGTCCTCCCCACCATCGTCGTTCGTCTGAGCAGCAGCAACTTCATCCTATGGAAGGCCCTCTCCCTTCCCAACTTCGCCGGTGCCCACCACCATGGCTTACTCGACGGGTAGGCAAATGTGCCGCCCCCAACTGTCAAGGAAGTAACCGGCGCCGACGCGGTCGATGTCACCAACCCCGACTAAGCGCAGTGGTAGACCCTAGACCAAAAGGTCCTCGATCATATTCTCTCATCGATGCACGAGGACATCTCAGCCCAGCTCATCGGTTGCACCTCGGCTGCAGCGGCCTGGAGTTCCATCCACGCCATGTACGTTGTCGAGAACAGCGCCAGCATCCATGCTCTCCGGCGCGAGATCCAGGGGCTGAGGAAGGAACACAAGACCGCCGCCGAGTACATGCAGAAGGTGAAAGCCCTCGCTGATGCGATGGCCGCGGCTGGATCCCCTCTTCGCAATGACAAGATCATCTACATCATGCTGAGCGGGATCGGCCCTGGCTTCAACCCCATCGTCGTTGGCATGGGCCTTGCGGGAGTCCCCGTCACGCTCGGGATGTTTTACTCCCAGGTCCTGAACTACAAGGCACTCCAGAAGCAGCAAGCGGAGACCAGGGATTGGTCGTCCTCGGCAAACCTCGCGTCGCGCCCGCTCTACTCCACCAACCCTGGGCGCCTGTACGACAACAGCCGTCCTGGTGGCGATCGCCCCACGGGTGGTGCACCGCGGGGGCAAAACGGCCTGGCCCAAGGAGGCTACGGCCAGGGCAATGGCATCCAAGGAGGACAGGACCGTCGACGCAACGATGGCCGCAACCACCGATGGCGCCCCAGTGCCAAATTTGCATAAATTGGAGGCATGAGGCGAATGATTGCCGCGGGCGCTACGATCAGGACCAACACTCCGGCAGCGCTACATCGACCTCCTCCAACGAGCAGTATTGGCATCTGGATACGGGTGCCACCGATCACCTAACGAGTGATCTCTAGCGTCTCCACGTTCATGAGCGCTATGGCGGGAAGGATCAAGTGCAAATGGCCAACGGTGCAGGTTTGTCTATTTCGCATATTGATCACTCTAAATTAGCCGGTTCATCCCTTCACTTGAAGAATATTCTTTATGTTCCGCACATTAGCAAGCATCTTCTCTCTATCTTTCGCCTTGTTTGTGACAATGATGTTTCGTCGAATTTCATCGTTTCTTTTTTCTTGTCAAGGACAAGGTCACGTGGAGGGTTGTCCTTCACGGTAAAAGTCAAGGAGATCTCTACCCCATCCCGTTTGGTCATGTGTCATCCACGTCTTCTCGCCAAGCGTCATCTAGCACCCGCACCACCACCGCCTAGTGGCATCATCGCCTCGGCCGCCCCACTAATATTGTAGTTCAAAATATTGTTAGGAATAATGATTTAACGTGTTCTTCCAATACTTAGACTTCAGTTTGTGATACTTGTCAATGTGCTAAGAGTCGACAATTGCATTATAATGCTTCTCATCGTGTTTCCACTATGACTCTTGAGTTAATTCACTCCGATGTTTGGGGTCCTTCCATTGCATCTTCCAGAGGTATAAGTATTATGTTAGATTTGTCGATGATTTCTCTCGTCTTGTTTGGATTTATCTCCTCAAGCACAAGTCTGATGTTGAGAAAGTGTTTTATGAGTTCCAGAATCATGTTGAGCGTCTCTTAGACACTAAAATCAAAGCCGTTCAGTCGGATTGGGAAGGCGAGTATCATAGGTTGCATCGCTATTTTTAGCGCACTCGCATCATTCATCGTGTTCCGTGCCCTCATACCTCGCAGCAAAACGGGGTAGCCGAGCGCAAGCACCTTCACTTGGTAGAAACGTGGCTGGCTCTCTTAGCTCATTCGTCCCTTCCTTTGTGTTTTTTGGATGAAAACTTTCTTACGGCCTGCTATATCATTGACCGCATGCCCACCCATGTTGATACGCCAGTTCATTGGCTTCTCAAAGTCCAACCCGATTATTCCTTCCTTCATACTTTTGTCTGCGCATGTTGGCCTAGCCTGGGCAAGTACAACGCTCATAAGCTCGCGTTCCGCTCTATTATGTGTGTTTTTCTCGGGTATAGTCACATACCCGAGAAGTATAAGTGCCTGGACCGCTCCATAGGTCGGATCTATATCTCTCGTGACATCGTCTTCGATGAATCCGTTTTCCTTACGCCTCTCCCGGTGTTATAGTCGATGCCTCCACTCTTGCGGATGCACTATCCTATCTGTCTGATAAACCGGTTATGAGTACCAATATGCGTATGACATATCTTATGTGTCCACTGACATGCCTATTCCAGGCAGCTCCTCTTTTGCACACGACTCCGCCGAAGACGTTGCTTCTCCATCGCCCATGATCGACGTGCATGGCGTCCCGGTGATCGACGTGCATGCGGGGGGGTGTGATCCGAGGTCGTCTGCTACGCCTCTCTCGCCAGCGCGTGGGCAGCCTCCCGTGGCTCGCCCCTCCGGGCTGGCCTCCTCCTCTGCACCCACGGCGCCTGGGCCGGTTTCCTCGTCGCCCCCTGTCGCGGCCCATCAGCAGCCTGCTGCTACGGCGAATGCTCAGCCCGCGTCACCTCCTGCGAAGGTGTTCTGTCCCTTCGACTGCGACGCCTGTGGCTGATGCTAGCCATGCAATGGTAACTTAGCCAAAAACGCTGGATGACTTCTGCATATTTACACGTTGACCCAAGCAAACCTCGTATTTCTGCGGAACTTTTTTCACAGCCTCCAAATTACCAGTGCTGGCTTCTAAAAAACCACACTGTCATCCGTCGAAAATAAAACCACAAATGCTTTCGCAAAATTTTTGGATCGGAGGGGTATTTTAAATTAAGCTTTACCACACTGCCAGCCCCCAAATTTGGATCGGAGGGGTATTTTAAATTAAGCATTCGCAAAAATAAAACCAGCGGATAGTTAGGGGTAGAATGTACTCCCTCTGTTTCAAAATATAAGATGTTTTAGGTTTGTGAAGAAAATGAATCTAGACTTGTTTTAGTATGTAGGTTCATCCAACTTTAGGATGAATCTATATACTAAAAGAAGTCTAGATTCATTTTCTTCATAAATCTAAAACATCTTATATTTTGAAACGGATGGAGTAGATATGTAATGGGCCAAATGGATCATGTTCTAGCCTGGATCGAAGAGCACCCGGTCACTTGAGATCTTCATCGTCAGAAAAGTACTCATGATACCCATCTGCTTGCATTAGCTCTTCTTCCTCTTCCTCGCTGGTAGCATGTCCTAATTGCAGACTTGAACAAGCATAGTTCAGGACATATGGTAAATACGTAGATCCATAACAGGACAGCCCAGAAACAACAGAACTGAAATAGCACAACGGAGTTGTAAATTATAACCTGTGATCATGCGTGCCAAACATGACACAACAGGAGCTCCACTATAACACAGATCATAGACGGAAGGTCGGCATAGGGTAAATAGATCCATAACACAGGTATCCTCTTCTAGTTGGCTCAAATGAATCCTCTTCTAAGCTGGCTCGGTAGCAGCAACATTGTGAGCATCGAATGAAAATTGTTGATATTCATGTTCGAAAACAAAGGGACAGAATTTGTGATTTCTCTTCAAGCAAGTCCACTAAGACTACAGTCCACCTCCTAAGCCTATCTCTACATCCATATAGGACGTTATACCCTCAGGCTACTTACCAAAATTAGCCTGTCCAACCAACATTGGTGCTTGCTGGTCAAGTGGTACAGACAAAAACCGGGGCGTCCAGATTGTGCTACGATGGTCACCAAGTGCCGCTTGCAGTGCGGTGCACAGTCTTCAGAGACTATGGTTCTAGAGAGATTTGGGATCGGCGCCTCTAGCTGCCTGCCTATGCTACTAGTCGCCAGCCTTGAGGCTCAGCTCGGTACCGCCTCACCTGCAGGCACCATTGTCACACTGGAAGGGGTCTGCTGATCCTGACTTCTTGGTCGCCTTCTTGCCTCACCGATGGTGCTTGCATCTCCGACGCGGCCTTCCTTCCTTTGCTGCTTTGTGCTGGTTTGACCATCTCTTTCTATTGCTCGCAGGACGGCTTTCCGAAGCCTAGACTCCACCATTTCCCATGATACAAGCTTCTCTAGAACCGCAGAGACGTACTCAGCCCTTCGATTCTGCATTCATGTAACCAGAACAAGCTAAGTAAGTGAATATGGCAACGATAATTACTGGAAATCACGAGCACCATTGGCAACTAACCTCATAATCCAGGTAGTATGCGTGCTGTTCCCAAGCCAGATAATTTGTTAGTGAAGTTAAATTATATTAAGGAAAATACATGGAAAAGAAAATGAACTATGTGTACATACCTCCCAAACATCGATCGCAAGGAGTGGCTGGCAAGAACAATATAAAGAAATGAATATCAGATCAGTGTGGAATATAGCACGTGTGGGGCTGACAATATATAAGAAAATTCATTTTTCTCGAAAGTATAAATAAAAGGAGGCTCGAAAGGATAAATAAGAGCAATACAAGCTTCCAAAATTAAGTACACAATATACACTGCAGAATGATGTAGGGAAAATAGTTGCAGGTACTCACAGAGTGGCCCCAGACAAGAGGATTGATAGCATTTGGAGACTTTGAGATGACCAGCCTACCATAATTGTCAGATGAGATTGGGCTTTTTGAGGTCACATGAGGCAACTTGCTCCCTTTGTCTACAAGCAGTTACAGAGGAGAGTTCAGTTCAACACGTTCACATCACCTGTCCCAAGTTTTCAAACTGGTAAATAAAGCTAACAAATCTAGTTTTTATCATCACTTACAAGAAAGCCAAACCCATCCAGAACCAAATTGAGTTAATGCAGCATCCATGAATTGTTTGATCATGCCATCATAGGATCCAAAGTCTCTGTTTATAAACTTGAGAAGCCGATCTGGGGGCATGCCCCCACCACCAGGTTTCATTGATCGCCAGTAAAAATCATGGTTCCATATCTACAAGGCATAGCCAAGAATTAGGCATGTAAAGCATATAGAAAACCATGATAGACGGTTCCATATAGTATAGAATGCTACCTGTGCGGCATGGAAGAAGGGAGCTTGGGGTGGCTCCCTGCCCTCGCTGAATGAGGCGAGCATCATCTGCCCAATCGACATCCCTTCCCACTGGCTGCCACCAATCATGCCATTGAGCCTCTCGATGTGCTTGTGCTGGTGAACTCCCCAGTGCTGCTCCACCGTCTCCTTGCTTATGTACGGCTCTAGAGCATCCTGCATAACAATCCCTTGTCCGTCACCCCATCCTCTGCACCAAACATTGAGAATAGGCACTTTTACTTACAGTAGGATAAGGGAGAGGCTGCTGCTTTATCCAGTAAACCGAATCAACATCGTCAGGGTTCAAGGATTCAAGCACATCAGCAGTTTCAGTATTGGCATCGGCCGTTTGGTCTGCACCAGCATCAACAGCATCATTCACCGTATCGTCCTCGGTCACCAAGTTCGCTTCACCGGCACAACGAGATATGTGGCCATTCCATCTTCTCCTGCTCTCTCCCTAATACACAGTTAGCACAATCGGAATTGTCAGCAGAACTCCAGGAATCACTCGCAGGCACAAGACAGATAGGGGAAGACGATGAGCACACAAGATTTTGCACACAGCTCTCTTTCATTCCTTCTATTCAGATTCAGAATACAGGACTCTAACGGAAAAACGCTAAACGCGGTCCATGATACCATTCGTCATGCCATGCCATTCCATGACTGGTTCGAGCTCGTGATGATGCCGGCAGCTGCTACTCTGAAAACAGCCTGCATTTTACCAAAACGCTCGCAGGCAACCGCGCATAGTTATGCGGCTAACTGAAACTCTGAACTAACCGACACTAGGTGCACAACGTTTTATTCTACTAACAGAAGCATCCTACCATGTCAAATCAAACACCTGACCCGAGCTCCTTATTACTGAAATCTATATTTGATATACAATACATCCTAATCTACACATAGAGCCGTCGCAGCTCTTGATCTCCCAGCCCAAAATGTTAGCTGAACCCAAAAACTGAAATGCCATAAACCCTGCTCCCTTGAGGGTTGCAACGGCTTCGGCGCAGCCTCCATGTCGTAGCTCCCGAATCTAATTACAAACTACAAGAACAATATGGTGGGAAAGAGGTGAGTGGGTGCAGAGCTTACCCTGCTCCGTGGGGCGGCTAAGCGGCGGAGCGTCCCGCGCTGCGGGGAGTCGCCGCCAGCGCGGAGGAGGAAGGATGCCGAGGTGGAGGTGGAGGAGGCGGAGAGAGCGAGGGAAAGGAGGCTGCCTCCCAGCCCCGCCGGTGCGGTGAACGCCATGGACGCGAGTTTGGGGACAGGAAAGGTGACTGACTGACTGACTGGGAGCGAGGGGAGCGGAGGGGATAAGCGGCCGTGGACGCGAGGGTTTGGGTTGTGGGCTCAAATGAGTTGCAGTATTTGGGCTTCTCAATGGGCTAAAGCTATTAACAATGACCACTTGAACCGCTTAACAATGACCACTTGAACCGTTTCGCTCCGTAAGAAATGGATCGCGATCGCATCTGCTCCAGCGACAACGCCAAGCCATCGGTCCCTGCCTTCTCCATCTGCCGCTCCGGCGACGGGAGGGGTGGGTTTCCTGGTGCTTCGGCATGTAGTTAGGATTGGTCTAGTATTTTTTTGAGGCGTTGTTTTCATGAAGGAAAAGGCGTTGCGTCGGAACAATTTTTCTCTGCTCGTCCTCCATCTCAACGTCGCTCTAAACGATAGTGTTTGGGGACACGTGTCCCGGTCGTCTCGCGGATCTCTGAATCCGATGAGATTCGTGTCTGGTGGTCGGCGGTTGGCACCCTCGTGGGTGGCGGTCTTGTCAGCTGCTATAGTTGTGTTTGCTGTCTTGCAGTTGGGTGCGTGGATGACGGCGGGCGACAGCGTTCGTCTTCTTGCGTTGGGATCTGGTAATCATGGGGAAGATCCTGGCCGACATGCCACAAAGTCTCGGCCTCGTTGCTCACGGCGATCTGATTCATCTGCTCAAAAGGCATCATTGTATGCGAAGGTGCTCTCCAGATCTTGGTATGGCGGCTATTCGCCTCTTTTTCGGGCGTGGCCATGGTGGCAACGGTGAACGACGTTTCGGCAAGGCACAAGTTCCTCCAAGGCTGGACTTATAGTTTTACTCCTTATGGGGTTCTTTGTGCAAAGTTGATTGACACATATCTTTATTTCATATGATGACTTAGGTTCCGTTTGGTATCTAAGTATTTTTGAAGTATTAAGAGAATACTTTGGTTTTAAAAAAATTGAAGTATTAAATACTTTGAGGTGTTTGGATCCAACAAATAATATGGTTTTAAAATTGAATTATCCTCTAAAAGTATGGTTTTTTTTAAGTATTTGAGAAAGAGGTTGGACCCTCTTTTTTAAAAAACTGGGAAAAGAGGAAAACTAAGGCTTAGTTTGGCAACAAAGGTTTAGGGTTTAGGGTTTAGGGTTTAGTCCAAAACTGAAGTATATCAATACCATAGTATTCTAGTGCCTAGCAAAGCAATATTTCAGTTTTTCCCTTTTCTCAGTTTTAGAAAAAAGAGGGTCTAGCCTCTTTCTTAAATACTTCAAAAAAAATCATAGTTTTGGAGAATACTTCAGTTTTAAAACCACATTATTTGTTAGATCCAAACATCTCAAAGTATTTAATACTTTAGTTTTTTCCGAAATCAAAGTATTCTCTTAATACTTTAAAAATACTTTGATGCCAAATGTGGCATAAAATATTGCTAGACACTAAAATAATATGGTATCAATATACTTTAGTTTTAAAAAAACTTTGTTATCAAACTAGGCCTTACACATTTTGTTTAATAGAGTATATGGTTACATAAAAAAAATGGGCTAAAGCTATTCCACGGTTGTCGAGCAAGCCCGCATCCGAGCGAGCTTTGACTTGGGCCGAGCAAACATTTCCGGATGAAGGCGTAACTTATCGTATCTCCGTCTTGCCAGTCAAAAAACGGAAACCGTTTATGAAGGCGCTCACCGCAGGCTCCGACCTGTAAAATACTGCGACCTGTGAAGACTTTTTACCAATTCGAATTTTAAACTGCGTGTTCTCGCACCGCCTGCTCAGAACATTTCTCCCGGAGAGCCAGCCAGCGAGCCCTGAGAAGATTTCTTGGCAAGATTTCTTCAGCTAGCCAGCAAAGCCTTCAGGAAATGTTCTTTACAAGAAACCATCCCGGGTCGTCGGCGGCGAAGCGCGTCCTCGCGCGCCGGCAGGCAGGATCGGTCGGCCGCCGGCGGTCACAGCGACAGGCAGCACATATGATAAACATTGGTGAGGTCCGTTTCACAAACGGCGCTCTTCCGCGGCCGCCGCGGCGCCATCGATCCATCGCCGATGACGCTGACACGCCACCTAACGAGACCTCGCCATCAGAGCCCGTCCAGTGATGGATGGGTGCACCTGGACTGGACGGAGGGTGAAGAGAGATCCTCCTGGTCAGAGGCTCTCTAAATTGGAAACGAGGCCAAGAAGGTCAGTGTCAGTGCCATCATACTTTGGACCCTCTAGTTGTTGTTACCTTCTCCTGCAGTGGATTTGGGAATTACATAATCATCAGTGAAACGAGAGGCAGATGACCTCGTCAGGAAGATTTATTGTTACATACAGATCTGATTTAGTTACTAGTAAAGGATGTGGAGCCACGAATCATCGCCGGCGGCGGTAGAAATGTCCAGAAGGAGGGTGTTGCCGTCGACATCGTCAAGGCCGAGAGTCATTTACCTGAAACAGTTAATTCAAACGAAGAACTGTCACTGCAATGCCTTGTAGTAAGCGTCTCCTTGACTGGACATCCACTGATTGCAGATCCTGCATTGTATTATATGAGGTCAGTGTCAATGTGATCATACTTTGGATCCTATGCTAGTGTTGCCTTCCTGTGCACCAGTCAATACCTGCAGGGCTGCAATGGACTGAAAACTGTAAAAATGGTGCATGTCTGACCTCATCAGGAAGATGTTCTTCTTTTTAACAGATGTGATTTGGTTAGGCAGAGATGTGTGAACATGAATCGCTACCGGTGGCGGCAGAAGTGTCCGGACTCTGGAAGAAGGGTGTCGCCGTATCGACACGTCAAAGATTAAACAAGGCGAGAACCGTTTTGCATCCTATGCCTTGTAAGCCTGTGACGATCTCTCCTTGACTGGCCATCCACTGATTGCAAATCCTCTATTATATTATGTCAACATGCATCATCATTGCTGTTGTCACCCCCTGGCAGCTAGTTACTAATAAATCATTTAAGCATAGAAACATTTGATGATCCTTTGTCTAAAGAAAATAAACAATCTCATGTGCTCGAGAACAAAATAGCACTTTGCAAGAATATTCCCAATAAAAATACATTCGTGAAAGATTTGTCTGATCTTTGAATTGCAATTTTGGCTGACCATGATCAGAAGAGCATCCACTTGAAGTGGCGTGCAGTTTTTCCTGTTCATACCTGCCTGATGTAAGCCTTCTAGGGCACATCTCCTCTTCGGCACGAAAGCGGACAAACTCTTCAAAGGCCACTGATGAGACAAAACGAGTGCGGCGGAATCTTTGCCTCTCACTGCAGGAAGATACCTCAATCAGTTAGTTTAGTGCCAGCTTGTGCAATATTTAAATTAGCAAAAACGTCTTCTGTGCTTGATTTCATCTGCCAAATACCGTTTCTTAGTTTAATGGCTGCATTAGGTAGGATTCTATTTTATATTATCTTACTTGTTCCTATGGTATTCCAGTTGCACTAATGCAGTACTACTAAAGACATCTTTTCAGAACTACTTTGGTCAATCAGGTTAAGTGTTTCATAACTTTCGTTCGGAGAGGCGAGGGTGAGTCGAGAAGGAGTTCATGGAGATGGAAGGCAGGGGTCTGTCTGACCTGTTCAGGAACACCAGTGAGGAGATCTTCCTGAAGGCGGTGATGGAGAACTCGATCGGAGTGACAGCGCCGCCGAGTATGGAGATGATGGGGTTCAGAAACATGTCGCAAGGTTTCAGAGAAGACAGCGAGGAGTTGTTCAACAGCTGGCTTATGAATGGAGAGGCAAGAATTCTGAAAGCTTTTTCTGTTGATTTTTTCTCTTGGGATCATGTTCAGAAGAAAAAATCTTATCACTTACAAAGACCACTTGTTTGGTCATTTTCTTGTTTCATAAAGTACATAGCAATTCTTTTCAGAATATGTTTTGGAGTTGTTACTGATTACTTACTATCTCAGATTGGCCTTTTACTTGAAATCTATCACCTAAAATTCTGGTTTTTCGTTCACAGATTCCAGGCTTCGGTCACCTGAATAATCGGCCTCGGCAGCCATCTAGGTAAGATGCTCATGAAGTATAGTGCAGAATTAACTGCCATTAGATAATATCAGTAAATGTTAATAGAATATCAAAAGCTATGTTACATAAAGTGAAACCAAAAGATTAGTTTCAACAACCTGAATATGTAAAATTAGAAAAAGTGGATGAATAGTTAACAGTTGATAACCACAGCAGCAGCTATCCAAATCTTATGTCATTACACTATGCACCTAAGAACCCAAGCAAAAGGTTGGAAATCACAAATTTGTCATGTTTTACTGCAATATGCATACCTAGAAAACTTCCTTCAGAATATGTTATTTCTTCAATCTAGCATGTAAATGATACTGAACTTTTTGCTATGAGCTCTGAACATGACATACATGTGAGAACCCTGTAACAGACCATGTTTATTCTATGCAGGTTGTCATCAGAAGCGGCTAGCCTTCCTACCCAACAACATGAGATTGCTCGACAAAATTTCCTTGGCGACAACTTGATTCCTGATAATTCTGCAGTTCCTCCTGAATATTCGAAAAACCATAACCAACAATCGCTCAAGTACTGTACCTTTCTTTCTTTTTCTAGATACTAGAGTACTTTATCTTATGAACCAGAATCATCTTATGGTCAGGGATCTATGAAATCTAAAGCAATAACAACTTGTTTGTTTATCATACAACAGGAATGCGGCAGAGAAAGGAATGCAAGCCAGTGATCTACTATTGGCAAAGGTTAGCTGTTCAATTACTTAGTTGCTAGATAATCAGATCTACATGGATAAAGTTCTAATCAGTAGTGTATATGTTCATATGCAGACCTGGTTCCACTGCACTCAACCAATGACTAGAAGCCGATCTTCAGAACTAAGGCATGAACTGAGCTTCCAATGACATGTGCACCATTACCTTCCTATCTCAGTTCTCTGTTTTTTAGTTCAATTATCTCTGAAACGTGGCCATCTTTTGCAGAAGGCGGTATGCTGCAATGCAGAGTAATGCGCCACCAATAACCGTGGGAACGATGAAAGCAGCTAACCAGTTGAGGCTAGATTTTACAAACACAAATGCAACAAACGGAGCTCCAATTGGCAATACTCCCATTCAGACTTCAACATTTGTAAGTCCTTCATGTTCATCGACATCCCCATTGGATAGTCCGCATATGGTAGGGCAAGATACTGTTACCTCAGTGGTGAGCATGCTCAAGGATACACTCGAGCGCAAGAAGCACAGTAGCCATGCCAACAATGATACCCCACATGGCAGTTCTTTCGGTTTTTACGACAATCAGCAGTTTCAGCACAACATTCTTGGAGGAACAGATATCTACCCGCTGGTGGCAACTTCACATGTTCAGGACTCCCTAGTGTTTCCTGAAGTCGAGGGACCCATGGAACCAAATGCCTTGAACTTTGCTACTCCTACAAACCAGATTTGGGTCAGTGCGGCGTCTCGAGAGCCTTCACAGAGTGGATCATCTACAGCTATGACGGCTCAATCAGCCGGATTTGAAGTATGTGATGAGCTACGCCCCATGGGGAATGGCCTGTCTGCGTGTGAGAGCACTAGAAGAAATGCTGCAAATGGTACAGCCGACTGTAGATCAACAGGAACAGGTAATTCTATCAAGACACTTAGCCCTAAGCTACACCAAATCTCTATTTAAATCACTTCGTGATCTCTAGACTAAAATGACAATACCATATCATGGGGGATGAATAACACTGTTTATTTATCAACGGTACACAGAATACAGAGAGAAGGTACTAAAAGATAATTTGAAGGATGACAAAAAGGTAATACCTAATTCAGCTCTCTGGAGCATTTGAAGTTCCCTCTCGTAGCCAACAATGTTAATCTTTTCATTTTGATCATTGACAGAGAGTCACCCTGAGTAGAATGGGATCCATCTCATCAGAACAAGCAGGTAAACCCGACAGTCAACTTCCCTTTTGAGCACCAATATTTTAGCATAAATGCAACGAATTAATTACTAGATACATGTATTGCAGATTACGTAGTACTAAATCAATTACTTAATGACTCAAAAGCCCTAACTGGTTGCCTTCTGCAGTTGACAGAGGAGATCCTACAAAGAAACGCAGGGTTGAGCGCACACGCAAGTATGTCATTGCAATTTGGTTGATTTTTTTGTGATATGTGTTTAATTTGCTGTCTGATAAGAAAAGTGGCAAGAACCAGTTTAAGGAATGTGCATCAATCAAAATGATACTGTTAGGAGTTAGGACCCGTCTGAATCGACGTTCTCTAGACTTGATTAACCATTATATCTCTAACTCCAGAACCTTTGAATGGCTCTTGAGCAAAAAAAATGTTGGGAGATGATCTTGAGCAAATTGAGCCCTCTTTCATATACAGGATACCATTTGGGTCATGTTATTAACTTGTTATGGTTCAGAATGGCAGAAGCAAAGGAAAGAAGTTCCACACCAGTAATACCATCCGACATGCAAGCGGTACTTAAGCGCTGTGAAAATCTAGAGAAGGAGGTCAGGTCTCTAAAGCTTAACTTGTCATTCATGAATCGGTGAGTACAATGTCTGAACACATTCTTAGTTTCTTGTCAAGATTTTACTAGCCTCGTTTCCAATTCAGAATACCCAACGATACCGAATTTTCTATGGGACTGCAGGAAGGATTCAGAACAGACCAAGCAGATTGAGGACCTTCAGAAGCAAAACGAGGACATGGCAGAAGAGAAGGATCGGCTTATAGAGGAGATCGAACGAATGGCCTCCGATTCCACTGCATGATCACCTAGTCATTGCAGCTTCACCAAATACTAATAGCAGTGGACTTGGAAAGCATCTCTGCTCACTAGATACAGATATACACCCAATTATAATTGATGGCCTGAATGTACCATTCTTTTGGTTCCATGTTCCTATTGTAATCTTTAACATGTAATAGTACAAACAAGAACAGATTGATAATCGCATTTTAATTCAATTTGCGATTCATATGGTAGCTTAACTCTGATCAAAGAAAATGTTAGAAGATTCAGACGAGGGCAAAGACTGAAGATTCCATATCTTAGGACTGTAATCTTTAAAATGTAATAGTACCAATAAGAACAGATTGAGAATTGCATTATAATTCAATTTGCAATTCATGTGGTAGCTTAACTCTAATCAAGAAAATGTTAGAAGAATCAAACAAGGGCAAAAACTGAAGATTTCAGATCCCAGGACAGGAATGTCATTTAAAGGTCACAAAAACTGAAGATTTCAGATCCCAGGACAGGAATGTCATTTAAAGGTTGTGCTACAAGCAAACATTACTTTGGGGCGTGGTCAGACACTTCCAAGCAATTTTATCCATAGAACGATCACATCGATATTTTCAGATATCAGGACACACAATAATTCAAGATTTTACTTCAGGACCAGATTATTTCAAGATTGTCCAGACTTTGATTTGATTCAGGTATAGAAGCATGGCATTACATTTCATTCCAACAATTCGATGAACATATAGCAACTTTCATCTCCAAGATTCACTCCTCAATCGCTGGAGCGACAGATCTGACAGACAGGCATGGCAAGAACAGGAACTGAACATGGGAAGGCGCACCAGCGAATCAGTGCTTGGACCTCGGCGAGGTCCTCTTTGCTGCCGGCGCCTCTGCAGCCTTCCTCTTTGGTGATGTCTTAGCTGTTGGGCTAGCTGGCGCCTTCCTCTTCAGTGAGGACTTCACGGGAGCCGCGACAGCTGGAGCTGCAGCAGCAGGCGCCTTCCTCTTCGCCGGAGTCACGGCGGCAGGCTTCTGCTGCTTCTTCTTCTTCCCGCCCTCCTCCTGGAGCGGCGCGATGCGGTCGAACTCGTCGACGAGCTTCCTGGCGCGCTTAATCTTGGCCGCGGCGGCGATGGTCACGAGCGCCACCTCCTCCTCGTCCTCCTCAGACTCGCTGGAGTCAGAGTCCTCGTCGTCGTCGAGGACCTCCTTGGTCAGGGCCCGCTCCTGGGCCTCGACCTCCTCCTTGTCGGAGTCGTCGGCGTCGTCGTCGGAGCCGAGCGGGTCGAGGGAGTCGGGCTTCACCCCGGCGGCGCGGGCCTTGGCGTCGCGGCGCGCGGTGCGGCGGATCTTGACGAGGTTGCCCTCGATGCGGCCCTGCATGCGGAGGCGCTTGGCGCCGAGCCCGCCCATGGACCAGTGCGCCTCCCGCGCCCAGCAGAGGAGCGCGTCGGTGACGGGCGCCGGCGGGTCGAGGCGGTCGCCGGGGAAGACGCGAGGGCGGGGGAGGCCGCTGCCGTAGAACCGGCCGGGACCGAGCGCAACCACCATGGTGACTGGTGAGACGGCTGAGATGCGACCGAACGCTCTATTCGGGCTGTGGATCCGGCGATCTCTCGGTGGCTGTGGATGTAGATGTGGAAGCGGGTTGCGGCGGCGGGAATGGATGAGAGAGAGGGGAGTCGTGGGGGAGAGTTTATAGGTGAGAGAAGACGCGCGTGGGCGGGAAAGCCGTGGGGCGGGCTGGGCGGTGGGCGCCAAAAACTTGGCGGGGGAAGATCGGGTTCTGCGCGGGAAGGCGCCGCGCGCGAACGGGAAATGGCGGGATCTCCGCTCTGCGCGCTGCACATCTCTATGCAGCTGGGCCCCGCATGGCGGCCCGTTCTCGCTTCTCTCTACCCTTCTGGGCCCACGCCAGGGAGCGTTCGCGCAGGTGGGTCCCACTTTCATGTGTTCGTCTGAATTTCTTCTCTTTTTTTGTTTGAGACGGAATTATTTATCACGGTAAAAGTTCTTAGGAGAAAAATTCTATATCAGACGTATTGTCGAATTTCAATCTTTGCGAAAAAGAAAAACTAATCCAAAAAATACCGGGTGTGTCTTGCACAGAATTGAAATTTGTATTCATAATTAATTTCTTATGGTTAGAGTCGTCCTCCTTTTCCTCTTCCCGCTACAGATCTGAGAGGCGATTTTGAGAGTCCACCGTCGATCCACCTCTTCCGCCGGTGAGGCGTGGGTTCCCTCCCCTCTGTTGGCTGCTCCGGCGGCGGGAGGGTGGGAGAAGCCCGTCTCACGGCGTGTATTTATGGTAGGGCTTGGCAGGTGTCCTGCCGGCGGCGCTTCAGAGGCGGAGGTGATGTTGGTTCGTCTGTTGTCCGTGCAGATCCCCTCCAGCGGTGGCGTTCCCTGGGGCTTCACCGACCTGCGCGCGACTTTCCCTACACCACGGCCAGATCCAGGTATGAGGTGGATCTGGATGCAGTTCAATAAGAGGATGATACAAAGGTTCTTCACGGCGGTGCAGGCGTTCCCGGCAGTAGTCTCTTCGGAGGCGATGCTCGGTGACTTCCCGTCTGCGGTGTGGTGGGCTCCGGCGATCCAATGTTTGGGGAGCTTCAGCAGCGGCGCGCCATCGTCAGCTCCGGCTCGTCGTCGTCGTCGTCGTCGGGATCCAGAGGGCTTCCTTGTAATTTTTCCTTTGTTTCTGGACCTTTCTGTAAGTTCGGAGAATTAATATATCATCCTTTTCGCAAAAAAAAATTAATTTCTTATGGTTGTGATCTTGCAACTATTATGAATTGTATGTCTCATATACATATCTAACAAGTGGTGAGTAAGCTACATCGATCTTAGGCTTTTTGGACTCCTTTTCCCTTCATCGAAAAACCTTAGGTTTAGTTCTCCTTTGGCGGCGGTGTAAACCCTATCGGGAGTTTCTATGATTACCACCATGAAAGTTAACCAGGTTCTCCGAACTCACGTCGTTTCTTCATGTTTCCCCTAATCTCCCCGTGGGGTTAGGGTTACCATAGCAGAGAAAGCTAAGGCGAGCGGAACGAAGGGCAGAAAGGAAGAGGACGTCAATGATCTTGGTAGGCTTCACCTGGAGGAAAATGAGGTTGAGGAATTCATCTGGGAAGATGAGGTGAAGGATCCGGAGGTAACGTTGAAGTGTCTAGCCGTTGTTTGTGTTCATGCCTCCAAAGTAGGCCCATGGAACTGTTATAACTATCTATGTGTGTCATAAAGAGTATGATCAAGGAAAGGGAGGTAACGTGTATAAGGATCGAGGAGAACCTCTTCACAATCCAGTTTAATAGTTTGGCAGATTGGAACAAGGCTACGTTCCATGGGCCTTGGATCAAGCACTAATTATAAAAGAACTAGTTGAATGCCCGTGCGCTGCCATGGGTCCTAATTTTTTTTGCCCACCAACACATGTAAATACTATTTTCGGAGACTCTCCCCGCTCTCCGCACCGATCAATTGCACCATAATCCGCCCCACCTTAAAATGAGTAGGATATCCCATGGTTGACCCTCTCTTCAAACAATTAATGACAATACATGATCCTTTTGAATCAAAGCAAAAGATCTCATGGTTTAGCGCAGCCTTTGAAATGAACGAAACAATTAGTCTTTAAGATTCATCTACCAACATATCGAATTGCTCTCACCAAGGGTATGTGGTGGGGCTCCTTTTTTGCGCCATCCAGCAGCTTTTTTGCACCTAGACGAGACCCTAGTTTTTTTGTTTCATTTTGAGCACATATACAAACTCATATGAACTTCAAAGTGTATTACTTAGACTTGCTTATTCAAATATGTCAAATTCTAATCTGCGGGAAACAATGTAGAACTGCACACCACCGAAGAAACTCCCGTTGTACTACAGAAGAACCCTCGGAAAGTTGTGTACATGAGCCTCCTTCCTTATGAATAGCGTTGATGCCATAATCTTGTTTGGGGCTTCTTGTGATGAAGTGCACAACGTTTGGCAATTGGGTGGTGTTGCCGATGTACCTGGCTGTCGACTTCCTTTCGGCGATGTACCTGGCTGTCGACTTCCTTTCGGCGACCTCTGCGGGCCTCGCCGTTACCCACTCCATCTCCCTGTCCTTGTCGTCGGCACACTCCTTCTTTCTCTAAGATAATATTGTAGCAAGAAAAAAGATATTGATCAACCCAAGGACACATTTTAGTGTAATTCATGTAGTCAGTTCAGATCATACAAATGCAAATACTCTTTTCGGTAGAAGCATTCAGTTCATTCAACACTTACTCAATATACAAATATAAGGGCCCAAAATATCCTTAGGCGCTGCCTCACTCGTTGTGCCAGTGCACCGGGCTGCCGAAGAAGTACCTCAAAGAAGAGATCGCCTTACCTGCGGCAAAGTCCTCGCGTCACCGGTGCCCTTGGAAAGTTGCAAAGTCTGCCCTCTTGCCGCGAGACAGCTCCCTTGGTGATCATGGATTGCCGCATCTGCCCCCATATAACTGGAAACTGACTGAAAAGCAACATCCACGTTCAGCACAACCAGGTCATGAGGGGACACACGACAGGTAGAAGAGCCAGATGTGATTGACATCAGATGTGATGTCTAATTCGTGAGATTCAGCTTGACCCCATACACTAATTTTATGGCACCCCAGATTTCAGTCGCGAACTGACATTGCAATGATGCATGTTCCATCGGCTTCGTCCCTAGCTTGAAAGAAAACAACAACTTATTATTAGTGCCACCAGAAAAGCCGATTAGAATATTCAGGATTCTATTAATACAAAATATAACAATGACTGTATCACGGTCTGTATCCCCACTCGGTAATCCCAAGAACTTTTTCAGCGGAGACTACCTGGGATGTTGGAGATGCTGGTGGCCATGAACTGGTCGGCAATGGCAACGTCCCCTGCGAAAGAGGTCGAGTTTCAAAACTGCCAAAGCGGCCGCGACGGAGACATTGGCAAGGACGAGGAAGGAGGCCCGCTTGAAGGGGAGGAACTGGGTTGTGGTGGCGGTTCCACAGTGGAGCGCGATTTGCGGCAGGGGGCAGCGCACGCAGCCTCCGCCGCCCCCAGTTCCTCCGCTTGTGTGGACTCTGGCACCGCCCGCCTTGCGCCGGCTACCTATACTACAGCGTCGCCGTACCAGTCTCCGTGGTCAAGCTCCTGCAGTCGGAGGCGTGGTCGAGCTTCTGCAGTCCGATGGTATGGTCCAGCCCATAGTCGTCGCATCGGGCTCCGACGACACCGCCCTACCGGACATTCGCCTCTCTAAGTCCTTGTCGTGCCGGCGAGAGCTACGTACGCGCCGCGAAGACCTCGTCGCCGTCGTCCTTGGTGTTCGCTTGTAGCTATAGACCCTTGCCGCCACATTGGGTTTGTTTGGGATGGGGAGAAGGAAGCTGGGAGTCTGTGACGCTTCGTTTGGGTTCGTGAGAAAGAAAACTACCTAACCGGTCCGTTTCCTCTAGGAATTTGTGAGCGATCAAACGTCTGTGGGAGGGACACCGGACGAAGGGAGACACACGACGGACGAAAAACGCCTGCGACGAAAACCACCTCTAGACAAATTATATAGTAGAGATATGATGGATTTACGAATCCTTTGTCAATCAAGCTGGTGTCATAAAGGTTATGGCCCGTGGGACTGGAGAAATTAAGGAGGTAGAAATCAAACTCCCCGTAGGGTTTATTGGGATCATGAAAGGAAAAAGGAGTATTATCAAGTCAATCTTAAACTACTTTTACTGAATACAACTTACACAACTATACAGATGGAGTACTCCCTTTATTCGGGATTATAGGTCCTACCTAGGTTGTAATTTGACCAACAAAATTATAACTTATATATCACAAAGGTTATACCATTAGAAAATATAACTTCTACTGTTTCGAATGGTATAATTTTTATGCTATACTATTTGTATTTTGTTGTTCAAATTGGCAATATAGTTATCCGCGCGGGAGTTATAATCCCAAACGGAGGGAGTATTAACATCCAAAATTTCAAACATAATTCTAGTATATAAGATTATTTATTAAGGACAACCAGAATATATTTGTTTTGGTAGACACACAGTAGCACCAGATTACAGATGCATGAACTGACACACCGTCACAAGTTTAACATCAGAACAATGGTGATATTGCACCTTATTCCACTTGTCTCCCCCCTAAAAACGTCGCTAACAGCTATGCTTTCCAGGGTCAAGGCAAGGCAATCACATACATGATAAATAGAGATTGCTAGTTCCACGCCACCAGTCAGAAGCACATGCTAGGTGTTGGTCCAGAAGCGCCAGCAGAAACAGAGCCAGACATCTTCAGCGTAAGAGGATCCCACGGCTTGCCCTCGGTGTCGCTGCAATTGCCGTTCCTGTTTGGGTACATGGCAGCGTGTGTGGCCACAGCACCAGCGGTGCTCTTTGCTGCCAGAGTCTTCAGGCGGATGCGCTCGGCCCTCGACCCGATAGTCTGCCCAAGGATGGAGGCTGCTATGGTGAATACCATTGCGGCCCTGGGCATGTTGACAGACTTCCTCAGCATCGCGATGAATGGAACAGCGGCATGGACAGCTGCGAACCACTGAGGGGAGAACTTCTTGGTGTGCTCGCGCCACACCCCTAGAGGGACGTTAGCTGCCATTCCAAGCAATGCGATGGCTACCATCTTAGCGGGCAGGGGCTGGGGACGGAGAGACTTTACAAGAGTTGTACGTGCAAGTGCTGCTCGTGCAGCAACGATAGCAGGCGGACACTTCAGCTTCATACCAGCCGGTGGCTGTAAAGCCTTGGCGACCAGGGGCAGAACACCACTCATTGCCCGGTAAGACCGAGCAAGTGGGCACTGCCCGTTTTCTAGCCATTCATCGCTCAATGACTCGTGTGACGGTGGTGGGTTGCCACCTTTCTGCTGAAAAAGAACAGACACGGGAATGTGAGTAAACTTAGATGAAAATCTCTGTTAAGCACCGATGCCTTTCTGATCAAACTAGCACTCAGACTACAGCAAGAAGCTAAACATCAAAAAGGAAACACGATCACTAGACTTCAAAGGAAAGGAAAAAACCGCAGTTCTAATAAAAAATCGCAAACTTGGGACTTGTGAGGCAATAACACCATATTGAGTTGCACCCGCAGTTAGCATGGAAACACAATTCAGATGTAAGATGAAATAAGTATCACTCCATAGTTAGATGGCAAGAAACCAGTCAGCAATTTTCACTAACATGGCAGCATATGCAAATTAAAAGAAAGGATGGAAAAGGAATCAGGACATACTTTCATCGAATTCTGGTTCGGCTTGTTGGGCTTCTTGTGTGACTGATCTAGATTGTTGGGCTTCTTGTTCTGCTTTTTACCCTTGCCATTAAAGAAGTTAAAACCGAATGGTCCAAATGCTGATAGACTTATGGTGGCGGCTCTAGCAGCCAATGGATTAAAAGGCAGAGCAGGTTCAGGCTTGACATCAGTGCTTTCACTGCGGTTCTCATCATGCACATATGATCTTCCTGAAAGGGGAACTATCCCATCCTGTCCATGGAAAAGCTTGAATGCAGATTCAAAGCCTGGTCCCTCCTCAAAGATGGGACCCTTGCCTCCCCGCGCCTGCAGAATAACGCAGACTGTCAAGGAAAAAAGAAGTAGCTATATCACTATAGTCACCTATGAGAATCAGATCTTACAGCTACAGGCAAAGCAGAGGAGAATGAAAAGGTTGTAGCTCCATTGATGTTCCTCAGGAATGGGCATCTCTCAACATCTGGATGACCAGAAAAGTTGTCTGAAGATGCGGAATCGCAGAAAAGGCTGCTGAATAGCATTTCCATCCTGAGAGAAGACATATAAAATAACCATTAGCTACAGAACAGAAATGCGATCAATATAGTACGAGGTTCAGACATCATATATGTACTAAAGGTAGTAGTTCCATAGAAGAATAACAGAGGATCAGGGAAACAAACCGCACATGGCTGGAAAAAATATATAAGAATCAGGACACAGGATATCATCATGGTAACTGAAGAAAGTCAGGCCTTCCTCGAGATAGAACTCACAGAAATGCACATTGCTGCAAATTTGCTCGGACTCAGAGGTATAATTAGTGGTTCAGGCAGGGTCTACTCAGACTCGGAGTGATCATAATTCAGCCAGTTTAGGACCAGAGTAGGAATTACCATGCAACTCTGGCAATTGGCATGTGCTTTAGGTAAAAAACAAATGGTGCCAGGCAGAAAATAGCTGATTTACTAGAAAATTCCTATAGCGCATTAATTTGTCGTTTCAGTGGCTAGTTTACTCTTACACTGAGTTGGGTGTATACATTAACATGTCGATACACAATCCAGTGATCCTTGTTTACACCCAGCCACCCACACACGCTACTTCACCTCCCTCTTTGGTTCCTCAGTTCCTCAGATCGAGCAGAGAGCAGCTGGAAAACTACCGGATGTCCAATGGCCCGCAGCCGCTACGGAGCCCTACTCATGAAGACATGACAGATTATGTATGCAGCAATCGCACCAGACAACCAGATCAAACACGCAGACTGCACTCAACAACCGGCGAGCATCATTCCACCGATTTCTGCACCCACCGGAATCAACGAGTACTAGATCATTAGACATATCCCACATGTCTCCTGGACACCCACCCAGCCGAAAGTCCCCGGCCAACTGGGAGGGGGGAGGAAGCAGATTCCTAAATCTGCCTGGACCGCTCGCGCCTACGCGAATTCGATCCGAGGGGCGCCCCGAATCCGGATCCCGCCAATTGCCCACGCCGGTCGGGATCGGGCCGCGATCCCGGCATCGGCACCTTGCGCCCGTCGCACGCCATCACCGACGAATTACAGCCAGATCCGCCGCCCAAATCCTCGCGCGCGGTAGGGAAGAAACAGCCCTACCTACAGCACCAGGAACAACTCGTGGGCAGGAACCAAACCGCCCGAAGGCCCCGGAAGAGATTTAAAAAATAAAATCGCGGCAGGTCGCAGGATGAGTCCCGGCGATCTGGGAACGGATCAGGCGAACGGAGACGGGATGGCGGGAGAGGGAGGCGGAGGAGGAGTGGCTACCTCGTCGAGTCGCTGGAGCGCTGCTGCTTGCTGGCTTGGCTTGGGTACCTCCGTCCGTCCGGGAGAGAGAGAGAGAGTCGTGTGGGCGGCACAGGCACGGTGATGGGGAAGGGGGGGCGCGGCCGGCACGCGACAAGACGATGCGGACTTCCGGGACGTGTGGTGGGGCTCGCGTCAGCGGCGGCGGTCTCCGCCAATCGTTCCCGTCGGTGTCAGGCCTCCACCAGGGATCTTGGCCGGGCCTTCTGGAGAGTATCGTTTTGTTTGGGCCTTAGGCCCGTCTACAATGCAAGGTGCTTACTTACATGGGTGATTATAGTAAAATAAACAGATTTGCTAGTTTTTAGGCGTCGGAAAACTTTTTAAGTGTTAGTCGTATCTTTATCGTTTGATTTACCTCGTGATTCGTACAAAATAAATGTTATACATGAGTTACAACTCAGGTGTAACTGAGAATTTAATGAGTTGTAACTTGGTTGTAATTAAGAATTAGTACAAATCTTATGAGTTGCAACTATGTTGCAACTGAGAATTAGCACAAATATTAGGATGACATTAGCGACTTAGACTTAAATAGTTCTTAGGCGTCTGAGATCTAGGCACTCCCTAAAATAAACCAAGCAGTTTCTTTAGCACCAATGATTATCTGTATAGGAGAGATGCCTAGTTAGGCGTCTATCTAGTACAATTAAGCACTAAGTGGCATGGTTATACCTCGCGGGTACACGATCTCAGCATACCTAGTCCAGCCTAAGAAAGGCCCACGGAAAATACACGCTGGCCCATGAAGATTTTTGGGTGGCCAAGGCCCATGACGCTTTCGGATCCTTGGAGAGCAAGACTAGAGTAGATAGAAAATTCAAAGGGGTAAAACCCTAGAACCTGTAACCGACTAGGTCTATGCCCGGGACCTGCCTGAGTCTATATAAAGGCTAGGAGGGCACGACCTAGATCTCCTCCTCATACTTTCGCATACACACCTCCACGCCAGATTGCATCTGCGCGCCCCTGTAACCTTCGGTTCCACCATAATCAGAGCAGACAAGCAGGAGTAGGGTTTTCCCTCCGGGGGCCTGAACCTGGGTAAACCTCATGTCCCCGTGTTGCTTGTTTGCTAACCGTTCCGCGATCTTCAGCATCCCCATCTTCTCCAAAACCCAAGTCCATAACAATGGACATTGATGAGATCAAACCTCGTCAATTGGCGTCGTCTATGGGAACTGGGGACGTTGATTGTGCGATCGTGACGGTCCCAACCCGACCGATCTATAACTCTGCGGCGACGGAGAGTCACCTCCTCTTCGGCGCTTTCGACTTCACCGCCCACTCACCGGCCACCATGAAGAACTTCGAGCCCGTAGGCGACGGACTCGAGATCCTGTTCGGGAGCTTCTGCTTCCAGGTGGGGTAAACTGGCACTCTCCGCCTCCCTGAGCGGGTGCCCCTACCATTAATCAGGCCCGCTTCATGGGCCCCACACCCTGTGCTACGCACAACATCATCAACAGATGATTCCTACGACAGCAGCTGCTGCAATTCCGACCTGTGCGATCCGCCATCGGATGAAGGGACCTACGGTTCCGGATCCGAAAGCTGCGGCAGCAGCAGACCAATCTACGAACGCTACCAATGCGTCGTAGTCATCCGGAGCGACGTGGACCAGCAGGCGCCCAACCCGCCGCCTAACCCGACACCTAACCCGCCAGATCGAAACGGCGGGAACAGAAGAAGCCAGTCCCCCCCCACCCGAAGGGGACAACAACGGCCATGTCATCCGCCTTAGCAAAGAAGGATGGGCCCAGGCACGCAACGCCGTGGCGGGCAACATAGTCCTGCCTGCAGACTCCTCCCGGGATCTGCTGATGGCCTACCATCTGCTCCTGATCGAGGAGCACAAGAAGCAGGTCAAGATGCAGGAGGTGCTTGACAAACGCAAGCAAGCAGCCTTAGAGTCCAGCGCGCGACGAGCCGCGCTCTCCGCCATGGGCATCGACTCCAGCTCGAACGGCAACCAAGGCAACAAGCACCGCTCTCGGATGGAGAACATGGATCCCAAGGAGCGCCGTGAGGTGACCCGAACCCTCCACGTATCCTTCATGGAGATGGACGCCGACGGCAACGTCTTCCCGAAAACGCCGCAGGCTGCGATCATGGCAGCCACAGCGTACCTTGCGGCCCACCCACCTCCGGAGGGGGACCCGAAAAGAGCCATGCACAAGTCCGCACTTACCGGACTCGGACTCGTCGGAGCCGCGCTCCACCAGGAAGCTCCTACGGAGCTGAAGAAGAAAGCTCCGGTCAGGTTCGACCGCAACCCCACCCCTTCATCCGAAGAAGAGGACCATGAACTTCCTTAAAGGAACAAGAGTTCGCGTCACCGCAACCGTGATTACGACGCCAGGGACGCGCTCACACAGCGCAAAATCGACAAAGCGCGAGCCAAGCGCGCATGCTCGTCTGAATCCGAGATGGACGAAGATGAAGGAGAACTCTGCGGAGCCCGATGCTTCAGCAGATCTGTTCGACGAACAAAGATGCCGCGAAATTTCAAGCTTCCTTCGGATACTCCGAAGTTCGACGGCACACAGGACCCAAAGGCATGGCTCAGCGACCACCTGTCATCCGTCAAATTGCATGGCGGAAACAAGGAAACCGCCATGCAATGCCTTCAGCTGCAGCTGAGAGGAGCGGCCCGGATCTGGCTTAGCAGCCTATCTTCAGGGTCCATCCGAAGTTGGGATGAGCTAGCTTGCAGATTCATCAGAAGCTTCAAAGGCACCAGCAAGAGGCCCGCCTCAATCGAGGAATTGCGAGCCTGCACCCAACGAACGGGCGAATCCATTCGCTCGTACATACTACGCTGGTCCAACACCAAGAACTCCGTAGCGCACATCTCTAAAGAGAGCCATCGACGCCTTCAGGGACAGCGTCAAGCGCCAAGACTTCAAGGAGGAACTCGGGCGCGTCAAACCCAAAACACTCGACCACCTCATGGACATCGCCAACAGGTGGGCTGACGGCGAAGATTCCATCCACCGAGCACAATCAGAAGAAGAGCAGGACGACTACGGCCGATGACGAGAGCGTCGTAGCAAGAGAAGATCGCGTGTCTACGACGATCGCGATGGACCCGACATGGTCGCGGCCGGCTACGCCGATCGCAGCAACGACGCTAACTGCAACAGCGGAGGATACCGCGGAGGAAACTTCCGCGATGGAGGACGCCCAGCACAGTCGTGGCAGCGCCGCGACCGTGATAACGGACCCTCAGCATACGAAAAACTTTCGGGTCCATGCACCATCCACTTCTACATCGACAAGCAGGATGGCAAGAAGAAGGCAAGCCAAATGCTCAAGGACTGCCGCGAGTTCTAGAAACTCAGCGAAAGCATGGTCCAAATGAGGCAGCAAGCTCCAATTCCTGGATTCGGGAACGCACCCGCGCCAGGTGAGATAGCTCATGGAGCTCCTCCACCGCCACCTGTAGGAGGCTCGAACCAACCAGTCGCACCAGCACAGAACAATGCTGGGAACGGGTATCCCCCGCCGAAAGGAGCACTGATGATCCAGAAAGGGCGCCCCACGAATAGGGTGCAGAAGAAAATCACCCGTCAGATCAACCTGGCCGTGGCAACTCCACCCGCCATCCCTGAGTACCTCAGCGGATCGGAGTCCTGCATCACGTTCAGTCGTTCGGATCACCCTTGCCAGATCCCTCGCCCAGGTCATGCTGCCCTGGTGCTGGAGGCGCAGATCGGCGGTTTCGAGATGAGCCGCGTCTTCATGGACGGCGGCAGCGGCATCAACCTGATGTTCGCAGGTACTCTAGCAGCAATGCGGATCCCGCAGTGCAGCCTGGAACAATCAGACACAATGTTCCACGACATTGTGCTAGGAAAGGGCATATTCCCCCTGGGCAAAATATGGCTCGACGTCATCTTCGGCAAGCCGGACAATTTCCGACTCGAACGGCTCGAATTCGAAGTGGTGGACTGGCCATCACAATACCACGCCATCCTTGGGCGTGTAGCATTCGCAAGGTTCTTGGTTGTCCCACACTACGCATATCTGCTACTCAAGATGCCAGGACCAAAGGGCGTCATCACAATCCACGAGAGCTTCACCCGATCGGACCAATGCGACAGGGATTTCAACAGAATCTCCCAATCATTCGGCATGCAGGAGGAGCTCGTAAGGCTCCGCAAGGTGACGGACAATGGGGCACCCCCACTCGCACGACAAAACGCACCTGACATGTCCTTCGACTCCACCGTCAACACAAAGAAGGTGCAGGTCCATCCGACGGATGCCTCCAAGATGGCGCTGATCGCCAACGACCTCAGCTCCGCATAGGAAAATGTGCTCGTCGAATTCCTCTGTGAGCGCTAGGAAATCTTCGCCTGGTGTCCTGCGGACATGCCAGGAGTTCCCAGGGAATTCACCGAGCACGCACTCAACGTCTTTCCAAACACCAAGCAAGTCAAGCAGTCCATCCGAAGACTGTCTGAGCCACGGGCCGAAGCCATCAGAAAGGAAATAAACAGGCTACTCGCCGCAGATTTCATCAGGGAGATCAAAGAAAGCGAGTGGCTCGCAAATACAGTGATGGTTCCCAAGAAGGACACGGATATCCTGCGGATGTGCGTGGACTTCACGTCGCTGAACAAGCACTGCCCAAAGGACCACTTCCCTCTTCCGCGGATCGACCAGATCATCGATTCGACCGCAGGATGCGAGAAACTCTCCTTCCTCGACGCCTACTCAAGCTACAACCAGATTCGACTCAAGGTCGAAGATCAAGAGAAAACGGCGTTTATTACACCGTTCGGAGTGTTATGCTACAACACAATGCCCTTCGGGCTAAAGAACACAGGTGCCACGTACCAGCGATGCATGCAGGCATGCCTCAAGGACCAGATCGGTCGCAACGTCCAAGTCTATGTCGACGACATAGTCATCAAAACCAGGGAGGCAAGAACGCTCATCGACGATCTCCGCGAGACGTTCGATAACCTCGATCGCTACAGGATCAAGCTCAACCCCAAAAAGTGCGCCTTCGGCGTCCCATCGGATCCGCTGCTCGGGTACTTCATCTCTCAGCGAGGGATCGAGGCATACCCGAAGAAAATACGGGTCATCATGGCGATGGAGAAGCCGAAAAACCTCAAGGGTGTCCAGCAGCTCGCAGGACGAATAGCGGCATTAAGCAGATTCATCAGCCGCATGGGCGAGAAGGCCCTGCCATTCTACCAGCTGCTACGCAAGGCAGATAAATTCGAGTGGACGCCCGAAGCCGACGATGCGTTTGAAAGTCTCAAACGGCTACTCTCCACCTCACCCGTTTTGGTCACGCCAAAGGAGCGCGAGCCTCTGCTGCTGTACATAGTAGCCACACACCAGGTAGTCAGCACCGTGTTAGTGGTCGAACGACCCGAAGAAGGCAAGACCCATGGGGTCCAACGCCCAATCTACTACCTCAGCGAGGTACTAACGCCAACAAAGAAGAGGTACCCTCACTACCAGAAACTCGCCTACAGCGTGTTCATGACGGCTCGATGGCTGAGCCATTACTTCCAGGAGCACCAGGTGATGGTCATCAATGAGGCACCCCTGAACAACATCCTGAATAACCCAGAGGCCACAGGACGCGTGGCCCTATGGGGCATCGAGCTGTCACCCCTAGACATCGTCTACGAGAAGCGACTCGCAATCAAGTCTCAAGTCCTCCCGGACTTCCTTGTACACTGGATGGAGCTGTAGCTGCCAGACACCCCTGACATGTCGCAGTCATGGACGATGCACTTCGACGGCTCCAAGCGTGAAGCTGGAGCAGGAGCCGGGGTCATACTGACCTCCCCGCAGGGCGACCAGATGAAGTACGTCCTTCGGATGAAATTCCGAGCTTCCAACAACGAGGCCAAATACGAAGCCCTTATCCACGGCATAAGGATGGCAAAGATCTGCAGCGCAACGCGCCTGGTCATCTACGGTGACTCCAACCTAGTCGTCCAGCAGACGATGAACGAGTGCGACGCACACGCCGAAAACATGATCGCATACCGCGCACTCTACAACGCACTCGAAGGAGAATTCGACGGCTGCGAGCTTCGACACGTTGGAAGAGAAAGCAACGAGGAAGCCAACAGACTCGCCAACATCGGCTCCACCTGCGCAAAGGTGCCACTGAGTGTGTTCCTCGAACAGATCTGCGTGCCATCCATCAATCGGAAATTCCCCAAGGGATCACCCGAAGAAGAAGAACACTCGGGGGCTACGTTGCTCGAAGGACATGAAGGACCCGAGAAACTGGACACAGAGGTCGCTATGGTCAACCTGATGCAGGTCATAGCAGTCGAAGAAACTTGGACGCGACCGTACCTCCAATTCTTGATAAACGGAGAACTGCCTGACAGCCCGACGGATGCCCGGCGCATATCTCGTCGGTCAAAAGCTTTCACCATCATCAATGGCGAGCTGTACAAGCGCAATATTACGGGTGTACTACAAAGGTGCGTCACCATCGGTGATGGAAAAACCATCCTCCAAGACATCCACGAGGGCATCTGCGACCATCACACAGGCAGCCGCTCCCTTGTCGCTAAAGCTCTACGAGCTGGATTCTACTGGCCAACGGCCATGAGCGATGCAAAGGACATCGTCCGAAGATGCAACGGGTGCCAAAGGTTCGCCGACAAACCACACGCACCCGGGTCAGAGCTCAAACCCATACCTATAGCCTGGCCCTTTGCTCAATGGGGCCTCGACATGATCGGCAAACTGCCAAAGTCCTCGAAAGGGGGGCACGTCTACCTCCTGGTCGCAGTCGACAAATTCACCAAGTGGGTCGAAGCCATGCTGGTCACCAACCAAAAGGGCAAGACCACCGTCAAGTTCTTTGAATCCATTGTCTACAGGTTTGGCGTACCGCACAGCATCATCACCGACAATGGATCGAACTTCATCTCCAAAGAATTCCAAGACTTCTGCGAAGGCCTCAGGATCAACATCACATATGCCTCAGTGGCTCACCCGCAAACGAATGGGCAGGTCGAAAAGGCCAACGGCCTAATCGGCGCTGGCATCAAGAAGCGCCTCATGAGCCCACTCGAACGAAAGGCCGGAGCCTGGACGGAAGAGCTACCATCCGTCCTATGGAGTTTGCGCACCACGCCAAACAGCTCCACCGGCTACACGCCGTTCTTCATGGTGCATGGAGCCGAAGCCGTGCTACCAGCCGAAGTACGCCACCAGGCCTCCGGGGTCGTCGCTTACAGCGAAGCCGAATCCACGGCTGCACTCGAAGACGCCGTCGACACACTCGACGAGGCAAGAGACGTAGCAGCAGCTCGATCAGCGGTGTACCAGCAGAGTCTCTACAACTACCACAGCCACCGGCTACGCCCAAGGTCCTTCGTCGAAGGAGACCTCGTCTTGCGACTCAAGCAAGAGCGACCGAAGAAATTCGAGTCACCATGGGAAGGACCCTACATCATCACCGAAGTCATCCCAGGTGGCGCCTATCGCCTCAAGCACGTGGAGTCTGGAGTCGCATACTCCAACCCATGGAACATCGCACACTTGAGACGATTCTACCCCTAGCTACCTACCCATTTACTTTCAATAAGGCTTTTCAGCCAAGGCTATTCAGCCGAACAATGTACTTCCTCCATTACGATATAAATAAAGCTAAGTGTCTCGCCCCAAAATTTCGTTCGCTATTTGCAACTTTACTTCATGCTACAAACGCACTCGGGGGCTCCCCCCACCTCACGATTTCATTGACTGAGGATAACACATGTACACCTGAGTAGCTGACAACGTCAGGCTAAC
This sequence comes from Avena sativa, assembly GCA_916181665.1. Classification (NCBI taxonomy): domain Eukaryota; kingdom Viridiplantae; phylum Streptophyta; class Magnoliopsida; order Poales; family Poaceae; genus Avena; species Avena sativa. The sequence continues at coordinate 54,181,685 of OV702285.1, read as the reverse complement.
GAAAATGACACGTACTCAAACAAAGCACTGCGTGCTCAAACAACAACCAAACCTTTATAACAAAGGGCACAACATGCCCAGTCAAAATATACAAATTTTACATCTATCTCTTTTACAGGTACTACCTATTCTGAAGAATAACTTGAGTATGCTGCTCAAACAAATCTACGACCTGCTCGGCATACTGCCTTACAGCCGCATAATGCGGACGCATATCCCACTCGCCACCATCCGGCCGAAGAGGTGGCCCAGCCGCTACAACAGACAGATCTACATCAGGATGATGCAGCCTAACAAGGGACAACGCAGCCTTCACCCCTGCGACGAGCTGCTGCCTCACCAATTCCTGGACACGAGTCACGCTCCGAAACCTAGACAGAAGACCGGACAGGATTGTTGGCACAGCATCCAGGGGAAACATCACATGCAGAACCGACGAGAGTGAAGTCTGCACTTGACGAAGCACCCGCGATACTTGGTGAACGCGATCCTGCACCGTTGCCAGAGCCATGGCACGGTCGCGATCCATCCAGAAGAACCCGCCAGCTTCCATGTCCTGCTGAGTCAAACAATTGACCCGAACAACAACACGCTCTTTCTCCTCCCTTGGAGCAAGGTTAGCACCTGCGATACTCGCACAAAAGTAAGATGTAAGGCCAGCAGACGCATCCGAAGAAATGAGCAGCAACTCAAAAAAACTTACACTGAAGCTGCTCAGACAGTCGAAGCAATTCCGCCATCAAGTACTCCTCTCTAGACGAACCGCGATCCGCCTTGGACTTCCAAACATCGGCATGGCCACGCACCCCAAGCAACTCCTTCTCGAGACTACGAACACGGTCTCGAAGGAAAGCAAGCTGCGAATCCAAAGATGGACGCAGCCGCGCGGCAGGCGAGTTGTCAACGGGATCAGCACCCGAAGGACCCTAGAGCAGCAGAAAGGCTAAAGAGATGAACACTCAGATGGAGGAGAAACACAACTCAACAAATTCATTAAGTGCATAAAAGGCCACTACGTGGCACAGGGATTTGTCCATCAACATAATTACAACAAAAGAAGACTACAGCTATCCTACAGCTACAACACCTAAGATGCGACACCCTGAGTAGCCTCGGAGCCGGATTGCCTCGCCTTGGCCTCCCCCTGCTGCCGTAGCGCGTACTCGGCCAGCAGATCAATCAACTTCAGCCCATATCGCTTACAACGAGCAGAATAGGTAGCGAAGGCTACCTCGGATCCATCCGCAGTCGTCGGCATCCGGGAAGTGATCTGGGGAAGGTCCAACTCCGCTCCAGCCGCCAAAGCCATCGCCAGCCCGACATATGCGCTGATGCCTTTCTGCTTGCGCTTGTACGCCGCAGGCGCTTCGACTGACGATGCCTCCACCAGGGCGTCAAAATCATCAAGGGTCGCGCCTTTGGGGACAAGCTCCTTGTAGAAGCGGCCAAGGACCTCCTTGGCCTTGGCAAGTGAGCTGACGATGGTGCTGCAACGATCTTCGACCGGTGCAGTAGCATCATCTAGGGCACTCCCATGCTCCAGAGCACCGCGATCAAACTCTATGCCCGCGGCATCTGAGACAAAAAGAGAGAGAAGGAGTGAACAAAGCATCAAAGAAGAAAGACAATACAGCCAAAAAATAGGGAAGTGAAGATACTTACCCGAAACAGCCTTGGCAGCCGCCATGAGCTTGCCAGCTACCTCTCTTTCATGCGCAGTTGCAGTGATGGCAAGCTGCTCCTTGCGGTTCGTGGCCTCCCGCTGCAGGCGCTCCTTAGCCTCGGCTGTCGTAGCCAGCTCCAGCTCGAGACGCTCCTTCGCACCAGCGGCGACCTCGGCCTTCTTATCCGCTTGACCAAGGCTTTTTTGAGAGCATCAATCTCACGAAGGGAGGAGTTATATTCCTCTGCATCCAAAAAATACAAGTGTCAAATAATAGGACAAGAATACACGAAGAAGCAAACATCAAAGGCATAACAGTACCTTGAAGCTGTTTGAGGCTGACCTCCAGCATCAGGTGCTCCTGCACCAGTCGCTTGGCATCCTGCACAAAAGGCTGCAGGAAGAAGACCTACTAGTCAGAAAAAGGACTCGGGGGCTACGCCCAACAAAAAAGAACAGAAGCAAAATACACACACGAAAACGCTCGGGGGCTCCCCCCGAGACTCGAAGGAAGAACTGTTGGAATTATGCCCTAGAGGCAATAATAAAGATGTTATTATTATAATTCTTGTTCATGATAATGTTTATATTCCATGCTAGAATTGTATTAAGCGGAAACTTTAATACTTGTGTGGTTTGTGAACAACACCGTGTCCCTAGTATGCCTCTATGGACTAGCTCATTGATTAATGATGGTTAAGGTTTCCTAACCATGTACATGAGTTGTCAATTAATAATGAGATCATATCACTGGGAGAATGATATGGTGGACAGACCCAAACTAAGCAAAGCAATTAGATCGTGTCATCGTGTTCGTCTTTGCGAAGCTTTTCTTATGTCAAATATTGTATTCCTTAGACCATGAGGTAATACAACTCCCTGGTATCGGAAGAAAGCTTTGAGGTCATCAAACGTCATCCTATGAGAGGGTGATCATAAAGGTGTCTCTCAGGTGATCGGAAAGTATCTGTTGGGTTGTATGTATCGAGATGGGATTTGTCCCTCCCAAGTCGGAGAGATATACTTCGGGCCCATTCGGTAATCGATATCAACACCGCTTGCAAGCATGTGGTTAAGGAGTTAATCACAAAGTGATATCAGATTACGGGACAAGTAAAGTACTTGCTGTGAACGAGATTGAACTAGGTATGACGGTACCGACGATCGAATCTCGGGCAAGTAAAATATCGCGAGACGAAGAGAATATATATATGGGATTGATTGAATCCTGGCATCGTGGTTCATCCGATATGATCATCGATGAATGTGTGGGAGTCAATATGGGTTTCCAGACCCCGCTGTTGATTATTGATAGAAGATCATGTCTGCATATTCTCGAACCCGCAGGGTCACACACTTAACGTGTCTCGACGCTAGGATAAATTGGATAATTGGTTTATGAGTTTTTGTTCGGAGCCCCGGATGGGATCCGGGACATCACGAGAGGTTCCGGAGTGGTCCGGAGAATAAGATTCATATAAGGCAGTGCAGTTTTTGAAGTTCGGAATTGTTCCGGGTTAATCGGTATTGTACCGGAAGCTTCTAGAACCTTCCGGAAGGGGACCAACATGGCCCCACCTTCCGGGAGGGGGCATGGGCCTATGAGGGAGTGCCCTGGCCGCATTGGGCCAGGGGCACAAGGCCCCATAGGGCCCAGCCGGCCAAGAGAGGTTTAAACTCTAGATAGAGCTTCTAGAAGGGGGGGTTTCCTTGCCCCCCACTCTTCCTCCTTGGGGCCGCCGGCCTTGGCTTGGGGGAGGGGCTAGGGCTGCGCCCACCCCTCTATATATAGAGGGCTGGGGGTGCACCAACCCCCTACACCTTCCCCTCCAACCCTAGCCGCCCTGCTGCCCTCCTCTCTCCCTCCCGACTGCTTGTAGGCGAAGCCCTGCTGCAGAAATTCTCCACCAATTGCACCGCGCCGTCGCGTTGTAGATCCAACCCATGTCTCCACCATACTTGCTGGACCAAGGAAGGAGGAGACGTCGAGGTGCTGCACGTGTGCATCTCACGGAGGCACCGCCACTTGTGGTGCTAGATCGGATCGGATCGCGAGAAGGAGAAGCGAGTACGACTACATCACCCATGTTCCGACGAACGTTCCGCTGTGCGAATCTTCAAGGGTATGAAGATCTAATCCAATCTCTCTCGTTGTTTGCATCTCCTAGATTATATCTTGGCTTTCCCTCTGTTCGCATCCGTGGAAAATTTTGATTTACTATGCCGCGAAACCCTTCAGTGGTATCAGAGCTAGATCTATGCGTAGATGTGTTTCACGAGTAGAACGCAACATGGTTGTTGCGGGCGTTGATGTTTTCTGTTGCAAGCCTCTTGTTTGTGTTCTTCTTATGACGCGGGATAGTGAGATTGAAGCGGTCTAGGCCAACCTTACGCGACGTCGTTCGCGAGACCGGCTCCGCACTTGACGTGTGGCTTGTTCCACACATGCGGCTGGTGGATGCCAGTTTCTCTCACTATAGTTGTCATGGGATTAACACCGGAGTTTGGCAACCATAATATCACCGTTGTGGCTTTCCGTAGGTAAGAATCATTCTTAGCATCTACTCCCATAAGCCACGTAAAACATGCAACAACAAAGTAGAGGCGTCTAACTTGTTTTTGCAGGGAGTGTTTTCTGTGATATGGTATGGCCCAAGATGTGATGTGTATATTGTATGCGATGACCATGTTTTGTAATGTTTCACGACTTGCATGTCGATGAGTACACAACCGCCAGGAGCCATATGGTTGTCTTTATAATTGTGTATGACCTGCGAGTCAACTTCTTATACGCCATGTAATAGCTTTACTTTATCGCTAAGTAGTTAGCAATAGTTGTAGTTGCTATTCGTGGTGGAGGCAATCATGGTGTAGCGATGGAGATCTTGCCGGAATGCACAAGATGGAGATCATTGCGTGAAGATTGGCTATACCATGTCACATTAAAGTTATATGCATGTGATGTTTATCCTTTTATGTATCTTATTATGCTTAGATCGCGACGGTAGCATTATAAGATGATTCCTCACTTAATGATCAAGATAAAAACTGTGTTCTCCCCAAGTATGCACCGTTGCGAAAGTTCGTCGTGTCCAAGCATCACGTGATGATCGGGTGCTATAGACTCTACGCTCACATACAACGGGTGCAAGCCAGTTTTGCACACGCGGAAATACTTGGGTCTAACTTGACGAGCCTAGCATGTACAGACATGGCCTCGGAACACATGAACCGAAAGGTTAAGCATGAGTCATATGAATGATATGATCGACACTTCGTTGTCCACCATTAAAACCACATCTCTTCTCGTGAAGATCGGATTAGGTGTGGTGAATTTGGATCGTGTTCACTAAACAACTTGAGGAATGTTGAATTTAGTGGGAGTTCATTTAGTAATTTGATTAAAAGTTGAACTAGTTATCATGAACATGGTCTAATTTGTACTTGCAAATACTGTAGATCAAATGGCTAAGTCCAACTTCAACTTCAACGTTTTTGCTGAGAAGGAAAAGCTTAGAAACAATGGGTCTAACTTCACCAATTGGTTCCGCAATCTAAGAATCATTCTCTCTGGCGGTCAAAAGGACTATGTCCTTGGGAAGGCGTTAGGTGCCCCCCTGCTGCAACTGCGTCGGCTGATGAGAAAGCTGTCTATCAGTCGCGCAAAGATGATTATGGTGTGATTAAGAGCACCATGTTGTTTGCTATGGAACTGGAACTTCAAAATCGTTTTGAAGACTATCCCGGGCCCTTTGAGATTCTCGAAGAGCTGAAAACCATGTTTCAGACTTAGGCCCGTTCTGAGAGATATGAGATCTCTGAGAAGTTCTTTAACTGCAAGATGGAGGAAGGGAGTTCCGTTAGTGAGCATGCCATTAAGATGACGGGCTACACTCAACGCCTTGAGCAACTGGAATGCACGATTCCAGAGGAGCTCAAGATTGACAGGGTTCTGCAATCACTCCCTCCCAGCTACAAAAGTTTTGTAGTGACTCATAATCAGATTGGTTCCACTGATACGATCACCGAGCTCTTCGCTAAGCTGAAGGCCGCGGAAGTGGACATCAAAAAGGATAATCATGTGTTGATGGTCAACAAGCCCACCTTCAAGAAAGGTAAGGGAGCAAAGAAGCCCTTCAAGAAGGGCGGCGGCAAGCGCACTGCCCCTGCTGAGAAGAAGCTCAAGTCTGGACCTAAGCCGGACACTGAGTGCTTCTATTGCAAGGAAAAGGGTCACTGGAAGCGCAACTGTCCGAAGTACTTAGCGGACAAGAAGGCTGGCACCATCAAAGGTATATTTGATATACATGTTATTGATGTTTTCCTTACTAGCCCTCGTTGTAGTGCCTGGGTATTTGATACTGGTTCAGTTGCTAATATTTGTAACTCGAAACAGGAGCTACGGAATAGACGGCGGCTTGCGAGGGATGAGGCGACGATGCGCGTTTGCCGTTATCATTTTGGGGTTATGCATTAGAAACCGCTGTATTCACTTTAAATAGGGCTCCATCTAAATCCGTTGAGACGACACCGTATGAACTGTGGTTTGGTGCGAAACCTAAGTTGTCGTTTCTTAAAGTTTGGGGATGCGAAGCTTACGTCAAGAAGTTGATGCCGGACAAGCTCGAACCCAAAGCGGAGAAATGCGTCTTCATAGGATACCCTAAGGAAACTATTGGGTATACCTTCTATCACAGAACCGAAGGCAAAGTGTTTGTCGCAAAGAACGGTTCCTTTCTTGAGAAGGAGTTTCTATCGAAAGAAGTGAGTGGGAGGAAAGTAGAGCTAGACGGGGTTATTGAACCTTCTCTTGAATTGGAGAGTAGCGCAGCACCTGAAATTGTTCCAGTGCCGCCTGCACCAACAATAGAGGAAGCTAATGACAAGGATCATGAAGCTTCAGACGATGCTGCTACTGAACGTCGCAGGTCGACAAGGTCGCGTGCCCCTCCTGAGTGGTATGGCAACCCTGTCTTGACTGTCTTGTTAGTACAAGACAGTGAACCTACGAACTATGAGGAAGCGATGATGAGCCCAGACTCTGAGAAATGGCTAGAATCCATGAAATCCGAATTGGGATCCATGAGCGAAAACCAAGTATGGACTTTGGTGGACCCTCCTAGCGACCGAAAGGCCGTTGAGTGCAAATGGATCTTCAAGAAGAAAACGGGCGCGGATGGTAATGTTACCATCTATAAAGCACGGCTTGTCGCGAAAGGTTTTCGACAAGTTCAAGGTGTTGACTACGATGAGACTTTCTCTCCCGTAGCGATGTTTAAGTCCATTCGGATTTTATTAGCAATTGCTGCGTTTCATGATTATGAAATATGGCAGATGGATGTCAAGACTGCGTTCCTCAATGGCAACATTGATGAAGAGTTGTATATGATGCAACCCGAAGGTTTTGTCGATCCTAAGGATGCTGATAAAGTATGCAAGCTTGAGCGTTCCATTTATGGACTAAAGCAAGCATCTCGGAGTTGGAACCTTCGTTTTGATCAAGTGATCAAGAGCTTTGGATTTGTTCCAAATTGCTACGAAGCTTGTATCTACAAGAAAGAGAGTGGGAGCTCGGTGACATTTCTGGTACTATATGTGGATGACATATTGATTATTGGAAATGACATCAACATGCTTAACGATGTGAAGAGTTATTTGAACAAGTGTTTTTCAATGAAAGACCTAGGTGAAGCTGCTTATATATTGGGCATCAAAATCTATAGAGATAGACAAAGACGCCTGATAGCTTTAAGCCAGAGTACATACCTAGACAAAGTTCTGAAAAGGTTCAGAATGGATAAGGCAAAGAAGGGTTCAGTGCCTATGTTGTCAGGTAAGATATTGAGCAAGGCTCAGTGTCCAGCTACGGTAAATGACAGGGAAGCTATGAGCAAAGTGCCTTATGCCTCGGCCATAGGTTCTATCATGTATGCCATGCTGTGTACTAGACCGGATGTGTCCAATGCTCTTAGTTTGACGAGCAGATATCAAAGTGATCCAGGAGTGGAACACTGGACAGCCGTGAAGAACATACTAAAGTACCTAAATAGGACTAAAGAAATGTTCTTAGTCTATGGAGGTGATGAACAGCTTGTCGTAAAAGGTTACGTCAACGCTAGTTTTGACACCGACAAGGATGATTCTAAATCTCAGACAGGATACGTGTATATTTTGAATGGAGGAGCTGTGAGCTGGAGAAGCTGCAAGCAAAGCGTGATCGCGGGATCTACAGTAGAAGCGGAATACATGGCTGCTGCAGAAGCGTCAAGTGAAGGAGTTTGGATCAGGAACTTCATCACTGAGCTTGGTGTGGTTCCAAGTGCATTGGACCCACTGGAGATATTGTGTGACAACACTGGCGCCATAGCACTCGCTAAGGAACCAAGATATCATCCAAAGACCAAGCTGTAACACCCTCGCCTGATAAGGCTGAGTTCATGTGTATAGTGCCAATCCCTGGATCGGTTCACTGGCACACACTGTACAAAATGATACCAAATATAACTGTGCATCATAAATACAACGAATATGATCCAGAATTTACATTATTTATTCAAGTACACAACGGAAAACGAATACAAGGTAGATCTCCATCCTTCAAATGTGCCACAGGCGAACAATTGTTGAGTGGAGTCTCGCGACCTATGAACGATCACTCAGATACGATATAACCTGCAACATGAAACGTTGCAGCCACGAATGGTCAATACATTGAATGTATGGCAAGTAGGCTAAAGTGGTTAACAACATATCTATCAACTACATGCTTATTTGGCCAAGTGGAGTTCAGGCTTATTTGCATAAAGCAATACAACTTTTCCCTACTTTCAAAATACTTTTATTTCTTCAAAAACAATCTTCTAAGGACATACCAGCATAAACCCATGTAGATACAAGACAGTTCAGCTTTCGTATGCTCCTAAACCCATGTTCATCCATCAAGTTTTAGTAATTAAGAAATTGGGATGAGTGAGAAATATCATAGCATCAGTATCAGGTCGCTCAAATTGTCCATAACCGGGGACACGGCTAATCGATTAGTTTATACACCCTGCAGGGGTTAGTACACTTTACCCATGTGACTTGGCCAGCCCAGCTCGTACCACCACTCTCATATTGGGTGATGATAGGGAGAAGTCCAAGAAGGAACCGTTCGGGAAGTAGCTCCCCAATCCCGACGCGCACCGGTCCAACCTACACTATTTACATCTCTGGATACGCGGGTTCGAGCTACCACAACCTACTGAGTTCAACCAACCGCCCATTTCATTATTGGCACATGGTTGTACACGAAAGCTTCCAAACAAAGAAACCAATCCTTTCTCAGTGTCCTGGGCGGCATTCCCCACCAAAATCCACACTCGATGACCAAATCAATGCCATTCCGCCCAGGTGGTTCATTAAAACATGTTGGTTTGTCACTTAGCAAAACATAATCCTTTCAAAGCATATAACTTTTTATGATGTGATTCCCTTCCTCATCTAAATAGCATAGCTAAGCAATCTACCAATACGATGGCTCATAAACAAGGAATACTAGGGAATAATATGGGACATAGCATAGCATATACACATCAATTCCTACATATGCAATTCTACAAAAATATCTACAATGCATAGGAAAACAGTAGGACATTTATGACCAAGATAGCACCACTTGCCTTTGTTGTAGATGTAGTCGATTAGATAATCCTCACAATTCTCATAGATATAATGGTTGCACTCGTCATAACCACAATACTTGCAATCATAGTAGTTGCAATCACAGTAGTTGCACTCCTCGCAATCTAACGTTTGAAGCAAACACAACAAACACCATTCAAAACATTGCAAACATACAACAGTGCAACATTACAAGAAAACAATGATGAACAGATGCATGCATGACGATTTAATGAGTCACAATGGTTGCATTTAGTGTTCTGAACATAGTTAGATTACATGATGCATGTGGAAAGTCATTTATTGCACTAAAGATTTTATTACTAAAGTTGTATCGATTTAATATGGTGTATACCACTTTAATTGAACCAAATATGTTTATATCGTATTAAATTGTGAACTAGATGCTACTGGATAGGTAATGCAATTTAGAGACAGTGGCAATTTGAATCACCTAAAAATGAGTTATAGATATTTTCCTATGATTAAAACACTATTTCAATGGGTTTAAATATTTCTGTATGAATTTCTGTTTTAACAGTACCAAATAATTTGTCATGCAGTTTCTTTGTATAGATATTGTCAATACAAAACCTTAGCACTTGGATTCACCCTAATCGGAGTTATAGATCTTTTTGTATGATTTAAATAGTGTTTAATGGTTTTAAATGATTCATATAGTTTCTGTTGTCTAAAAATCAAACTAAAATTATATCTGTAATGTCCACGGAATTGTGATTTCAGGGACATATTATTTGTAATTTTCTGAATAGTATTTATTTTCTTATGAATTTATTACTCTAGATAGGCCATTAAACTATTTAAATCTTCACGGCAAAACCTTATAGTAAAATGCTGAACTAATTTCATATTGATGATCTACATGGAACCAGCTTTCCATCAGTATATCATTTATATTTTTGTGACAAGCAATTAATTTACTATGAATTTAATGATTTATAAAGCCATTAAAACTAATTAAATTGCTACGGGTTAAATAATCTGCAAAGGCTAGATCCAACCAGATATTATTAAAGTACATTACAGTAGCTTCAATTTGATATATTGTTCATATTTTTCGGAGTTACAAATAATTTCTTATGAATTTATTAACCTAAAAGACCATTAAAACTAATTAAATTACTGCAGTAACCACGTACAGTAAAAGTTGGATCTATTCCAATAAGATGATTTTACGTGAAATTATCTTCAATTTGATATATTATACGTAATTTTTGGACGTGGTATGAATTTCTAATGAATTTTACAAGTTAGATCTATAATATGCAATTTTAAATCCGAACGGAATATTCCAGGAAATATTCCGCTGACTGGACAGGTTGACTTTGCATGCTGATTGGGACTAGATGTTGACCTTACGTTGAGGAAGATGACCGGGATGACGACATGGCACGCACCGGTTTGATTGGATCTCGACCGTCTGGATAGGATCCGGTGGCTAGAAGAAGAGATTGACCCGATTTTGGCTCAAAATAGACAAGAAAATAGATCTGTGTTAGAGAGACAAATCCGTAGGTCAAATCGAAAAACTCAGAACATGAAAGTTGTGGGGAATCATTATTCCTACATTCTCACCAAAGGAATTTGGATTTAAAGCAACGAGCGCGAGTACATCTTGGATTTACACCGTAAGATCTGAAATATTGCGATACGAAATTCTCCGGCTGTGGTGGATGAAAATAGGTGAGGTTTGTCGGGATTGAAAGATTTCGACGCGATCTTCAACTTTCGTTTTTTGACCGAAAGCGAACGACGAAGTCTAGATGGGTTAAAAAGCGAAACAAGATTCGGGCATATGTAGATTCGGGATTTCGAGAGGAAAAACTCATACAGCTGTGGCTCCACGAGTTTATATGGAGGTTTGAGATGGTTTATAGATAGGCCTTGGAGTATAGAACAAGTAGAAACAAACGGAAGTCGATTCAGAGTTGTAGATAAAAAGTTATAGGAGTTTGAGTAGAGATATGTTTAGGAAAAACCGAATCGCACGGTTTTTAAAGCAACTGGAACAACCATCGGTCACCTAAAGTGGCTGGCTGCCTCGGTCGGTCCGGGTGGGCCGGCCCGCTCAGTTTTTTTTTTATACTTGTTTTTCTCATATCTTTTGCATACGAACTCCAAATGATATGATTCTTGTTTCTAAATTTTTCTAAAATCGAATAGATTATTGTAGGATCAAATTTGTAATCTTTTTACTAGTTTGGAAGCATTGGGTTTACAAATTCTTGTATACTTCATTTTATTTATATCTTTATGTGTTTGTATTTATTCCATAACTTTTTCATACTAGCTCCAAATGAGCTCAATTTTGTTTCTAAAATTTTGTAATACTAATTGGATCTTGTTAGGCTATAATTTAGCAATAATCGCTGTCTTAGAAATAGTGGGTTTTATAAAGTCAATTTAATTTCCTTTAGAAACATTTGGGCAAATCAACTATAGGATTTTAGCTACCAGGATTTGGATTCAGTTTGTGAGAACTTTGCATGGATGAAATGCTTATGAATGATTCATGATTTTCATTTTGAAATCTTGCACACCAATTCTACAATCCATAATCAATCCATGCCCTTTTGCCTATATGGCTACTTAGGTCATAACAAAAGATTATAAGATTTTGAATTCAAGGTTGAGAGGTTTTCTATTCAAAAGTTTCTTCTCTTTGAGAATTTTCAACATAGTCAAAAAATCAATCAAACTTATTTATTTATTTATTTCACATTCCAAAATTAGGAGAATTTTGGGATGTGACACAAGCATATCAACCGCAAGTTTCATATAATCCGAGATTATATAGCAGATCGAGATCTGAAGATTAGCAAAGTACATACAGATCTGAATGTTGCAGATCCATTGACTAAACCTGTTCCACGTGTAAAACATGATCAACACCTCAGTGCCATGGGTGTGAGATTATTGCCAAATGTAAACTAGATTATTGACTCTAGTGCAAGTGGGACACTGTTGGAATTATGCCCTAGAGGCAATAATAAAGATGTTATTATTATAATTCTTGTTCATGATAATGTTTATATTCCATGCTAGAATTGTATTAAGCGGAAACTTTAATACTTGTGTGGTTTGTGAACAACACCGTGTCCCTAGTATGCCTCTATGGTCTAGCTCATTGATTAATGATGGTTAAGGTTTCCTAACCATGGACATGAGTTTTCAATTAATAATGAGATCATATCATTGGGAGAATGATATGGTGGACAGACCCAAACTAAGCGAAGCAATTAGATTGTGTCATCGTGTTCGTCTTTGCGAAGCTTTTCTTATGTCAAATATTGTATTCCTTAGACCATGAGATAATACAACTCCCTGGTATCGGAAGAAAGCTTTGAGGTCATCAAACGTCATCCTATGAGAGGGTGATCATAAAGGTGTCTCTCAGGTGATCGGAAAGTATCTGTTGGGTTGTATGTATCGAGATGGGATTTGTCCCTCCCAAGTCGGAGAGATATACTTCGGGCCCATTCGGTAATCGATATCAATACCGCTTGCAAGCATGTGGTTAAGGAGTTAATCACAAAGTGATATCAGATTACGGAACGAGTAAAGTACTTGCTGTGAACGAGATTGAACTAGGTATGACAGTACCGACGATCGAATCTCGGGCAAGTAAAATATCGCGAGACGAAGGGAATATATATATGGGATTGATTGAATCCTGGCATCGTGGTTCATCCGATATGATCATCGATGAATGTGTGGGACTCAATATGGGTTTCCAGACCCCGCTGTTGATTATTGATAGAAGATCATGTCTGCATATTCTCGAACCCGCAGGGTCACACACTTAACGTGTCTCGACGCTAGGATAAATTGGATAATTGGTTTATGAGTTTTTGTTCGGAGCCTCGGATGGGATCCGGAACATCACGAGAGGTTCCGGAGTGGTCCGGAGAATAAGATTCATATAAGGCAGTGCAGTTTTTGGAGTTCGGAATTGTTCCGGGTTAATCGATATTGTACCGGAAGCTTCTAGAACCTTCCGGAAGGGGACCAACGTGGCCCCACCTTCCGGGAGGGTGCATGGGCCTATGAGGGAGTGCCCTGGCTGCATTGGGCCAGGGGCACAAGGCCCCATAGGGCCCAGCCGGCCAAGAGAGGTTTAAACTCTAGATAGAGCTTCTAGAAGGGGGGGGTTTCCTTGCCCCCCACTCTTCCTCCTTGGGGCCGCGGGCCTTGGCTTGGGGGAGGGGCTAGGGCTGCGCCCACCCCTCTATATATAGAGGGCTGGGGGCGCACCAACCCCCTACACCTTCCCCTCCAACCCTAGCCGCCCTGCTGCCCTCCTCTCTCCCTCCCGACTGCTTGTAGGCAAAGCCCTACTGCAGAAATTCTCCACCAATTGCACCGCGCCGTCGCGTTGTAGATCCAACCCATCTCTCCACCATACTTGCTGGACCAAGGAAGGAGGAGACGTCGAGGTGCTGCACGTGTGCATCTCATGGAGGCACCGCCACTTGTGGTGCTAGATCGGATCGGATCGCGAGGAGGAGAAGCGAGTACGACTACATCACCCACGTTCCGACGAACGTTCCGCTGTGCGAATCTTCAAGGGTATGAAGATCTAATCCAATCTCTCTCGTTGTTTGCATCTCCTAGATTAGATCTTGGCTTTCCCTCTGTTCGCATCTGTAGAAAATTTTGATTTACTATGCCGCGAAACCCTTCAAGAACAAAACAAGAAAACTCTTTTACAAACACTCGGGGGCTTCCCCCGTGGCAGAAGACTTACATGATCTGATGGCAACGTCGAAGGTCCGCTAGCAAAATTCTGAGGCGCAACCACCTGAACCTCCTGCGGAGGAGGGTTCGGAGCAGCACCCTCAGAAGTTGCCACCGTCTGAGGAGGAGGAGACACAACTTTTGATTCCCCCATCATCTCTCGAGCACCATCACTGGAGGAATCGTTGGAAGAGTGCCTGCACAAGGACAAATTAGCACAGGCACAAAGTCAACAACACAGAAAAATCAGTACAGAGGAAACTTACGAGTCCAGCGAGCTCAGGTTGAAGACAGGAGGGGTCCTTCGGACTCTCTTCTCCTCTTTCTTCTCTTCCTTCTTCTCTTCCTTCTTTTCTTCCTTCTTCCGCTTCGCTGGCGGGTGCGGCGCTACAGCCCGCACGAGAAGAGCAGGAATAGGAGAGGAAGAGCCTCCATGCCCGTCACTATGACGCTCAAGACACAGAGGGTTCCTAGGAGTCGAAGCATCCGAAGACTCACTGGAACTCTGCGATCGTTTGCGAGTGTGGTCCTCGCTCGACTCGTTGGCATCCTCAGCCGGAGATCGCGCCGATGGCAGCTCGGACATGGAATCCATCACATCATTATCTGGAGCATCCGGATATACTTCGGGTAATGGAGGCGACATACCCGACACTTTGAAGCTCTGAACAAGAGAAGCATATTTTGTTAGAAAAACCAACACAAAACAACGCAGTCGAAAAATAGCGCTACGCACACGGATCTACACCTGTGGAACAGGAAGCGAAGAAGAAAATGGAGGAGTCAGCGACTTCCCCGGGATATCCTCTCCAGCCTTGAACTTCAGCAGCGAGCGAAGGGCCCTGTCGAGATCTCCCTGGGAGAATTTCTCAGTCGAAACCCTTGTTGGATCATGCCGGCCAGCATAAAGGAACATCGGGTGCGCCCTAGCCTGGAGTGGCTACACCCGACGCTCGAGAAAGGTGCGGATGATATCCACACCATTCACTTCCTTCTCCGGAATCAACTGGAGATCCTCCACCCGACGATAGAGAGCCTCTATCTCCGCCACCTCGCCATCCAAGATCTTGTTTTTCCAAGACCTTTTCGGCTCAATCTTTTGGGAGGGGTCGAAAGGAACAAGACCAAAATCTTGCCCAGGTACTACGGAGTCGCGGATATAAAACCATCGCCTCCGCCAGTACTGGACAGATTTGGACATGGAAAAAGAAAAGAAAAACAGATTGGGCTTGAGGGTGATGATGCAACCCCCAATGGGATAAACACCATCCGAACCAGATTGCCTCTTCACGGAATAAAGTTTCCGAAAGAGGCCAAAGTGCGGCTCAATACCGAGCCAGCACTCGCAGAAAGTGATAAAACAAGCAATGTGAAGAAGAGAATTGGGGGAAAGATGGTGCAATTGGACACCGTACAGAAAAAGCAGTCCACGAAGGATTCGTGGACTGGGAAGGAAAATCCGCGAATGACAAAGGCAAGGAACATAACCCGATACCCAACGGGGGGACGGGGGATTACCTCATTGCCTGGGAGTTTAACGGCCTCCCTATCCCGCGGGATCAGGCCCCGCTCACGAAGCTTGCGGAGATCACTCTCCCGCGTCTCCGATCGCCGCCAGCCACCGTCGGTGACACGGGTAGCGGCGGCGCTTTTCTTCCCTTCAGCGGCTCTGGTACCAACCGCAGACGATGACTTCTTCGGCTTCCCCATCGCGGTACGACAGTGCCGGCGGCGAGAGCGCAGGATGGAAGAAGGAAATGTGAAGGAATATTCCAGCGCGCAGCAAGAGCTCTCAGAACACAAGGAAGCAGTGAAAGCAAGAATAGATGCGGTGAAAACAAACTGAAGTTTTCCCCAAGGATTATAACGACGAGGATGACGCACGATAGCCGTCCATCAAGAAGACCTAACGCCAACGGCAGGATCTGGACATACACGTGTCAGCATCACAACGAACCGTCGCTAACACGCCGTCCACTATGCGCGGAAATCGAGGCGACGCCGTAATTATCTCCACACCGCGCGTGACCGGTCAATTCAAGGTCAGACAGTGGGACCCATGTACGTCCAGTCAAGTCATCTCTGGCGCAGCAGACGCTTGAGGTCATCGATCGTCAGCACTGACATCATCAAAAGCTACACTAGCAACAACTACACTTTCTTCGGCTTCAAAGCTAAGAGTACTCACTCGAATCTACGATTCGACCAATTACTCGGGGGCTACTCCTATCAGGAGCGTTGGCCGCGCACCCGAAAGATGAATAGAAGCGAACTATTACTTTGAGTCCTCCGTCGAGTCTACGACTCCACTAGGACTCGGGGGCTACTCCCATAGGGAGGACGGATTTAATCATCCAATTTTTTTTATGTCCTACGGACTTACAACTGAACAACGTCTGAATTAAAGTCTTCGCTCGAGTCTACGACTCGAACAGACACTCGGGGGCTACTCCCATAGGGAGCGTTGGTCGCGCACCCTATGAATTCTTCGATCGCGATCCTTTGGATCAGCATGCAAAAACTTTTTGGCAACTCTGCCCCAACTAAACGTTAAGTGAGCAACGTTCTCCTTGACCACCCGAAACACCTCCGCGGTGATAAATATTCGGATGCTGTGTCTGCGACACAAAGATAAGACCTACATATATCATCTGATGGCCTGGCAACACACACGACTGTGCTCTGCTAGTAAAAACCCGTGCTAACAGGTACGATGAAAAATCCCGACGGACGCGTTGGGTACATCCATTAAATTCACTGGAATTCCACTCCTGTAAGTCCTCCGCGTCCTGAGTCGAATTACGCCAGCATATGCTCCGGGTTCAGGTTGAGGGACTCCAACCTGAAGAAGATCGTGTTGTTTTGTCCTAAGACAGTTAACTGACCCTGATCCGTCGGGAGAGTCAGGCACACGCATCAACAATCCCTACACATTCTATTAAAAGACAGAGTTGCACCCGAAAGATTGAAGAGTCCTCAGCCGAATCTTCGATTCGACTGAACACTCGGGAGCTACTGACATGGTCATACCCCGCGGGTACACGATCTCAGCATACCTAGTCCAGCCCAAGGAAGGCCCACGGAAAATACACGCTGGCCCATGAAGATTTTCGGGTGGCCAAGGTCCATGACGCTTTCGGATCCTTGGAGAGCAAGACTAGATGTGGCATCCCGCAAAACCACTACTAGAAAATCGCGTTGTTTTTGTGCATTGCATCGTCATGACCACATGCTCATGTCATCATGCCACATTGCATTTGAGCATCGTCATCATCATGCATATTATCTTGCCTAAAAACTATTTGCGAAAGTCTATGGTTTTCTGAAACTAGTCCTCCTTCTATTTCAAATTAAACCCCCGGATGCTTCCGGATATTTTGTTTGTCTAAAAACTATTTACAAAAAAATGTATTGCAAATTAAATAAAAGTTTGAATTATTTTAGTGGGGGCAGTCGAACGGGCCGATTCGACCCGAACGACCACCCCCAGGAATTAGAACGGCCCAACCTACAAACCCTTTTTCCACCCATCCTAACTTACCCAGGCCATCTCCACCTCACCTTCCCCAATCGCAGCTCGCCACATCAGCCGTGGAAATCCCCCCTCCACTCAGACGCCGCCACCTCACCCCCACTCCCTCACCAGCACACACACACAAGCCCACACCTCACCCCCACACACACAGCACACACACTGCACCCACGCGCGCGCGCCCTGGCCTAACCCCACTCCCCCCTGACACCTGGGCCCCACCCCTGGCCCCCTGGCCCCGGCCTCCCTCTTCCTCTCTCTTCCTCCTCAACCTTCTCCCTCTCCCCGTCGCTCCCTCTCCACCTCGCCCGCCACCGCCGCTCTCGCTACCACCCGAGCCCGACCCGCAGCCGCCGGCCACCGCTCCCGCCTCCCTCGGCTCCCCGCCAGGCGCGCCGCCCGCCCTCCCCGCCTACCACCTCTCCACCGGTGCTCCCCGTCGCCGGCACGCTCTCCGCCAGCCCTGCGGCCCACCAGCACCCCTCCCCTGGCCGCGCTTCCCCGCCGCCTAGCCGACCGTCGCCGTCCTCCTTTGGCCTCCCCGTCGCCGGCCCCCTCGAGCTCGCCCCGAGACCGCGCCCAGCGCCGCCGGCGCGGACCCTCCCCGCGCGCCGCGTCCTCTCCGCCGCGCCCTGCTCCGGCCGCCAGCGCCAGCCTCGCCTCCTGTCGCTCCGCGCGCGGCGCCGCCTTCTCTGGCTCCCCGCCGGTCGCCTCGCCGGCCCCCGCTCGAGCGCCGCCGCGCGGCCCCGCGAGCGTCGCCGGACCGCCTCCCTCGGCCCCCTCCTTCCGCAGGCCTCGCCGCGGGCCGCCGTCGCCGGGCCGCCTCAGCGCGTCGTCGCTCGCCCCCGCCACCGTAACCCCGGCCTCCTCCGCTGCAGCGAGCCCGTCGCCGCCCGACGACCCCGTCCTCGCGCCGTCGATGCCGGCAGCGAGCCCACCGTGAGCTCCCCGATGTCCTCGCCGCCTGTGTCCTATCTCGCCGGAGCCGCCCGTCCTGCGCCGTCGCCGTGCGTGGCCGCAAGACCTCCCCCGCCGCGCGTTCGAGACCACCCCTCAACAAGAACGACCACGTGTACAAGTGACCGCCAAGATCGACACCGAACCCAAGTGGCGCCCTACTCCAAGATCTCCGTCATGTATTTCAAGTCCATCGCAATCGATCGCAGAAGGAACCTAGGGAGATGCCACTGAGATCAGATGTCCCCGTACCGTATCGCCTTGGTCTTCGACAAGGATCTGACAAGATCGCCTACATGGATGTCAAGTTCCCCTTCACGAACCCGAAGCCTCGAGCCCCCTGCACGGATCCGTTGGCGAACCCCCCCAAGACGGGACCCGGCCCGACAAGTTCTTCCTCTCGGATCCGAGGACCTAGACGCCTCGACCCGAAGACCGATCCCGATGTACCGGAGACCGAACCCTCGACACGCCAAGATCGTCGCTCGGACGCCAAGACCGCCACATGGAGCGATAAGCGCTTCATCTCGGATACGCCAAGTACTTCAGCCAGATGCCAAGACCGATTCGATGGCGCGGGCCCGACAAGACCCTCGCAACGGCAAGATCGACCCCGTGGGACCCGACAAGATCGGCACGACGACAAGAACGACATCTTCCAGGGCGAGTCCGATGCGCCCCGACGCCGCACCAAGTCCGGCTACCGCGGATGCGACAAGACCTACCTCCGTTATCCGAGAACGATCCCGTCGAGACCGGTCCCGTCGCACCCTGGACCCCGAGACCCGACCCCGAACCCCGGAACCCCAAGATCGTCGAGACCCCCTAATGTGTGACCTTATCCGAACCCCTTTTTTTTATAAATGCTAAACATAAAAACTTGTTGCATATTAATTGTCATGCATGCATACTTGTCTGTGGTTTGGGGGCCTTATGCCGATTCACCATATAATTAAATATGGGGCCCATATGCGGGCAAATCTAGTCCAATATTGGTCCCATTTAAATTTGTGTAGCGAACCGGTGCTATCTTTTGTCTTGTTAATACAACATTTAAATTGCGGGGTCGCTAAACAACATGAACCGTTTAATTAATTGTCGGAACCCCGGTTCCGCTTAATATGATCTATTTGCATCGCATCTTTGCCATGGCATACATCATACATGCATCATGCCCGATCTTCTGTCGTTGCATTAAATATTGCATCCGGTGTTTCTTCTAGTGCTTTGCTTCTTCGCGGATAAGGCCGTTGAGTTGATGTGAGCTTCGCCCCGATCTTCGGTTGAACCTTCGGCAATGTTTTCAGGCGAGCATCTCACCCTTTCTACCTATCTTACTTTTATAGTATTTATTCCCTCCTGTTGATCTATTGCTATCTGTGTTGCGATGCTCTAGTTTCCGTACCCTTGATATCCCTTGCAGCCATATATTGCCTTGGACACATCCTATTACTTGTTGTTTGGTAGATAGCTGGACTTGTGCGTCGTAGTCGCTTGCTCAAGTGATGTTGCGTGTCGTCAAGTGCCACAGTTGTTGATGTATTGCCGCATGTTGATGTTGGAGATGATCATAGTTTTACTTATCGCTCACTTTAATTCCTGTTTAACAACTAAAATTGAAATAAGCAGAGGCATCGGTGGGTGATAGATAATATTTGGTTTCTGAACGCCCACTTGTGTCCCGTAGGACCCCGAGTACTTGATACCTGTTCCTTGATTTATCGCGCTATCCACATCCGGGAGGTATATGGGACCCCCCTGAGCCAGAGCTTGATTCAGTCTTATTTCTTGGGGCCACAAACTAGTTTGGGGTTTTATTTACTATCCTGTACTTATGCCATGCTACTTCTGTATTTACGATTGTGCGAGGAGCACACTGTACTGTTTAGGAATTGTGACCCGTTTACGCGGTATCGACAAGCCCAGTTTTGGGTTCCCAGTCGCTTACAGCCGGCCCCACAAACCTCGGGTCCGTCTCGAAGCTAGCTTACTTCGTTGCGGGTAAGACTCCAAGGGGTGGCCCCCTGAAATATTTCTGAATCCTGTGATTGCTTTGTCGTGAAAGCCTCGTTGGGTTTTGATTTGGTTTTTCCGAGGTTGATCGAGTGTGTGTTGCTATTGGTGCACCCCGGCCGGGTAAAACTTTCTGAAAGCCGTGTCCGCGGTTATGGACGACTTGGAGCACAGTATCTCGACCATAGACAAGCATAACTAAAGTTTATCGCTATAAATTTGACTTTATAATGACTAGTAATCAGCTTCACTATAATGGAATGGCTAAATAATACTGCCCACAGTTGCTTGTTTGGATTGTCGCTTGCGACCATTGTACCTGACTAGTAAGTATTGCAACTACAACGGAATGGCTAAATGAAAGTATCAACAACTGCTGGGTTTTTGGGTTATCTCATGCTAATTGTATCTGATTAGTAATTGTGGCAACTACAACGGAATGATTAACTAAAAGTGCCCACTGCTTATTTTATCAGGATGATTATCCAAATCTGACTAGTAATTGCTGCAACGATAACTGAATAAATAAAACTGCCAACTGTGTGAGTTTCTCGGTTGACTTCCTCGTTTGGTCTCGAGGGGGAAACACCAGGATGGGTTTGTTTGGTGTTAGCTTCAGGTTGGATCCGGATAGGTCATTCTTATCCCTCTCTGATAACCGCCAGTTGCATCGAGTCTCTATAGGGTGTTTAGTGCATGCTGCCGCTGCCGCTTCCGTCCACCATACCTATGTAGGCGAGGGCCGCCGAATTCTAGTCTCGCCGTGTACTGGCCTCAGTACTGACGCTCCTCTTTTTCCTTTGCCCTTTGTCGGCACCCCTTTTGTTTAAGCAGGTTTTGAGATCGACGTCGTTAGCAGGATTACCCTTCCGGCTTGGCCTGGGCAGGGTTATGGACGCCATTGGTTATTCTTCAGGGCTCTTAGCCCCATTTGCATCTTGTCCGTAGCTGGACGCTCTATCATTTTCAAGTGATTTGGATCTTGTATATTATATCTGTATTCTTGACTCATTGAGTCGCTGTTGTATATATATCTGTTCTGTGGGTCCCATCGAGGACTGTTGTGTAATGTTATTACTTCGTTTTCCACCCGCACGAAAGTGCCTGGTGGGCACCTTTGAATCGTTTCTATGCGGGTTTGGCGGGTTTTGCTAAAACTTGCATAGGTCCGATTCTGAGGGTGTTACACTAGAGTAGATAGGAAATTCAAAGGGATAAAACCCTAGAACCTGTAACCGACTAGGTCTATGCCCGGGACCTGCCTGAGTCTATATAAAGGCTAGGAGGACACGACCTAGATCTCCTCCTCATAATTTCGCATACACACCTCCACACCAGATTGCATCTGTGCACCCCTGTAACCTTCGGTTCCACCATAATCAGAGCAGACAAGAAGGAGTAGGATTTTCCCTCCGGGGGCCTGAACCTGGGTAAACCTCGTGTCCCCATGTTGCTTGTTTGCTAACCGTTCCGCGATCTTCAGCATCCCCATCTTCTCCAAAACTCAAGTCCATAACAATGGGTATTGATGAGATCAAACCTCATCATAAACCAAGCAGTTTCTTTAGCACCAATGCTTATCTGTATAGGAGAGATGCCTAGTTAGGCGTCTATCTAGTACAATTAAGCACCAGTACTTAAGTAAAAATTGGTTTATTTCTGTAAGCACCCTGCTAACCTTGCGGTGTAGATGCCCTTACAGGCTCGATCATTCGACAGTTTGCAGCGAGCTGCTTAAATACGTGTGCCCAAGGCTATTACTACACCTTTTTTTTCATATAACCCAAACCAAAATACACGTACATGTCACAAAAACAAAAACAGAAAGGGAAAATGCCATCACTTCGTCTATGTCACGAAGACATGGAATTATGGATGAACACGGTGTTTTCGTCAGCTTGCTCGCCATGCAAACTCATCTCCTCTCGCGTATCGGCATTCTGTTCTCCACAATGGTCATCGGTTTAAGCGTCCCTTTCTTCCACGCATTGTTGCAGTGGCGCCTAGCCTCTCGTCGTATGCAATTTTTGTGACACAAACACCCTTGATCTTTTCACCGTTGTAGTCCCTTCTTTGACGTCCCTTCTCCTCTGTCATTTGGCGTCCTAACTATCCAAATAAGATGCCAGTACAAAATTTGTGGTGAATTACTCATCCCCTGTTTAACAGAATGAAAGAAGGTAAGAGTTGATGAAGACTACGGCGCGGCAGGCCGAACATAGGGTGGCCAGAGGTTTAAGAGAATGAAAGAGAGTAAGTGCCGATGAGATTATGGCGAGGCGGGTCAAATTTACAATCGAGAGGCATCCTATTTACTCGGAGATGCTAAACCATATAGATATAGGTGTGTGATGCAACATGTCGTGGCTAGCGTTGCTCTTACCCACCACATGCACGTGTGTATGCCTCACCTTTTCGTAACGAGATTCAAAAAATAGCAACATGTCTTGTAATCTGAAACTCCATGGGTTTAGCGTCACCGTGTCTTAATTACCGCATTTCTTATGGCACTATACATGACTAGTAAACTGCACTTTCTTTGCACGCAATAAGTGTTTTCTCTTTTGCGGTTATAATATCTTATCTTATTAAGACATTAATTAATACTATCTCTGTTTGGGATTATAAGGACCGAGAGCTTTTTTATTTTGTTAGAGATTCTAAGAACTATCTTATTTATTAGTCTCTCTCCTTTAATACATGTTCTTCTTTTCCTCTCACTTGTTTCATGCATGTAAAACTATTAGTGCATGCATAGATTAATAAAGAGAGATAAAGTGTCTTGGTCCTAGCAATTTGCCCCTTATGACTAATATTCTCAAACAGAGATAGTAATATGCATGTATAACTCGGAAGTTGCATACACCAATTGGCCGACTTTGATAATAATCAATTATCGGATACTTAGAAGTAACGACTCTGATAACTCTGGTTTCACATGACTATCTACCTTGCAATTTTGTTTTTGCAATATACATATTTTTTGCGCGGGCAAATAATTTGTAAGTACGTACTTCCAATATGCATAGTTTCGTTGATTATTGTCTCTACTTTTCAAAAGTTGTGTTAAACTATCATCATCTTAAATCGTGTATGAATGACCAGAAAAGAGAGATTCCTAGTTTTGTCATATCTAAAAATGTCTCCGCACATGTTAATAACTAACACCTTTAAAAAAATGCCTTTTATCATCTCATGGAATATTTCGCATGAAAATGGTTTCATCAAAACAAAATGGTTTTCCATCACACGATAAAATATTGTCTTCCTCAACAAGAATGTATTGCGCAAGAAATGGTTTCCATCACAATAAAAAAATATACAAAATGTGATGCTCAAGGCGTAGTGACCGTCTAATGTGTAATGAGAGTTGTCATGCGATGAACATGTTAGTTTTATTTGTGATGGCTAGATTTTTTTGATTTAAAAATGTACTACATTCTCACGGAAACATACCATCTCAAAACTTTTCTGTAGTTGAAAAACTTGTAGACTTGCAATGTTGTCATGAAAAATAATTATATTATGTACATTCCATAAAAGGAATACAATTCTTATTCTGTCATAGTTTCACATAAATTTATTGAAGTGTTCATACTAAATATAACAATCAAAATTAATTACATGTTAGAGACTGTATATTCCTGACAAGTTATTTACATACAGAGGGACTATTACATACATGATTAGCAATCTAAGAAAAGTATATGCATTCACCTTATCTCCCTTTTTCTAAGAGAGTTTTTTAGTTGATATTAGATTGAAGAGAATTATTTGTCAGGTAGGCAAACTTAAACACTTTGAATAATACCACGACCAAATATATGGATGGACGACAGTGTACTTCAGGCAAAAAAAAACTACCGAATCGGTGAAGTGCTCATATTTAAAGGTAGCAGCAGTTTTCCTCCAAGCTATGAAGTGACAATGTAGATAAGACGTTGAGTGGACGTTTGCTACATGGGGCCCAAACTCCTGACTACCAATGACAAAAGGTGGTCGTTTCAAAATAAAAAAGACAGAAGGCGGAGCTTTTGCATACGCGTTGGACTTCTCCGGAAGTATCTAGCAACTTCAAGCAGGGAACGACCGTGAACGCGGGAATGCAGTGGCGAATCCAAGCATTTACAGCCGTTAGATTCATTGAGTTCTGGTCCGATGAGTGGCACATAGCAGCTTCAACCTGCAAACCAACGGTTTGGATCACTCCAAAGGTCCATTGGCAGGAAGACTGTTGAAACAAGGTGGTAAATTCAAATTCAAAAACTCCTGTACTATATAATGGTATAGATATTAGTTGGTAGAGAGCTGGATATGATAATTTTGTCAGTCTTACAACTCAAAAAGTGAGATTGCCAGTGTATAGCGCAGGAAAAAATATCGGTTGGTTTTTTAATTTTCCTTTATAAAAAGTGAGTTGGCAATGGCAAAGGGGCGGAACCAAGTAGAGGCTAGTGGGGGCCAAGGATCCCACTCAAATTTCAAATTCCATGAGAAATTGTTTGAAGTTTTAAAGAAATTAGCAAAAAATTGTTAGATTTAAACAAGATGTGCCCCCACTCAAATGATTTGCCCCCACTCTAATTTGTTTTTGGGTCCGTCCCTGGGCGCCTTGCATTCACATCGTACCAGATATTTCTATAAGACTTGATGCTTTAGTTTCCTTTTCCTTCACAATGTTTCTCTAGTTAGATGTATTTGATTAACAGACTGCTATTGGTTGGTTTTCACCTGCTTGTTTGCTAAACATGCGTCCCATTGCTGTCAACTATACTCCTCCAAAGGAAATAAGTCCCACACATGCAGGACACGCTATAGAAAGAAAAGGAAACATGGACACAACAAATGACACAACCCTGACTGTAAAGCGCTACTAGGATAATCATGCCACCCAACCAACCAACGCGGACCATTCAAATCAAACCTGCATCACACACCTACTCATGCGGTGGCAGCTCACTGCACGCCTACCCTTTTTTCTATCATATAAGCTGGATTAGTACCTAATCATACCGGTGAAGATAACATTAGGGTTTCTTTATGTACGATGCCCCTTTGATTAGTCCGAACACCATGTCATGACAGTTGCATCGAGGAACCAGAATTAGTTAGGCAGCTAGCTAGTCCTTTAAAATCCAATTTAGTTAATCAAACACACACGAATCGATCAATGCACGACTTATTTAGGCCAAAAATTATCAAAAACACAACGAATGGTTTTGCGTGGAGGTGTGCACCAATCCTAGTCACGCATGTTGTTGTCATGGAGAAATGAGAGTATCATATCATATTCCTAGTCGGCTAATCGCATAGCTAAACTAGGTCAAACCTCTTCGACAAGATGGACATGGACCATCTGCCACTCTGGAACGAATGTGGAAGGACAACCACCCGTATGACTAGACAATGAGTGTATATCATTTCCCTTTTAGTTAGTTTTAAACACCGAGAGATTTTTTGGGCCCGGTGTATCTTTTGTGATCTGTTTTTTATCTTATTATTATCATGTGTTAGTTTTTTTTATCTTATTTTTATCACGCGTTATAATTCCAGTTACCCAAGCCGCTCTTACATTCATTGTGAGGTTTGCTTTCAACGTAATTGCGGCAAATGATTCCACAATGTCTTTATGGAAAAATAACTAAAACATCTTATAATTGTGAATAGAGTTTATAATTATTATTCCTAATTGCATAATCAAATGATCTAAAACAAGATGGTCGTGGACCTTTATTTGAACAGTGGTGCAACTATGGAAGTAGGTTAATCACTCCTATTTGCTGAGTTGTTGTTGTTGTTGTCATCATCGTGTATGTGTTTCAAGAACATACAAACTTTGCTTAAAAGAAAATCTTACCCCTTTTTTGTTTTGCCACAAAATGTATTTAGAAACTAGGTACATCTAATATGATTACTCAAAACAAAGTTGATGTCACGGCGGTCAGGATATGCGTGATTAAGATGATCGCTATCATATTTAAACTTTTTTCTATTCCAAATAAGGATATTCGTGTTCATGATTTCACTGAAAGCCATTTAACTTATATCAGCATATCATTTTCACCTTATTCAAATAAAGAATAACGTCATGGCATACCTAATTAGACCGGGTAGCATGGCATACCTAATTAGACCGGCCGACAGAGATAACATAATTTTCTATGCCTTCCTCTAATCAACCACAACGCCGTGTCACGATCTAAAATTAATAGATCTTTGCATTTGTAGCAAGAAAACAAAATATCTCCGTGCTATGGAGAATATGATTCTGCGCGTGTGGAGGCGCAAGCGGGCAGGTGCCAGTTGCTATCGTGCATGGAGGATCAAAGGCTATAACCATGTTCCTAATGGCATAGTCAAATCTCTTAAACATGATGGAGATTCATTATAATAGTGGCATCAATCTGGAATGAAACTATGGAAGAACGATCACACCCACGTGATTAGACTATGCACATGTATTATCTTTTATGTTTTTAATCTCGAACAACAAAGATGCTTTTGCACCTAGCGTATCAATCTTGATTAGCCCATCATCCCAAGGTACTAACACACCTACATTTTCGCATTATTTGTGAAGCTATTAATGTACTCCACTTGGCCCATCCGTTTCTATAGAATGTTTTGTTGACGGCGAGTTACAACGGTTGAATTTTGATATGGAAGTGTTGCGACTCATTTCCAGTAAGGTTGAGTGTACATATGTGTTGTGTTGTGAATGTGGTGCATCTTCATATGAAGATGTGTTGAAAAGAGAAGCTTTGAGACTCTCGTGCCGCACAACACAGGCGACACAAGGGGAAATCTCGAACCCTAGTTTAGAGCACCTATTCAATTGTAATGTCGGAGCTCTGCCGCCAATGTAGGTGAGCTCGTATGGATCACTGGTGGGATTACCGTCACCAATCCACCACGACAATGGTCCACACATGCACATGGCGTTGACGATGGTGCAGTGTAATTCCTCAACAACAACCTTCTTTTGAAGATCATGGCGTCCTGAATCATGTGAGATCTGATGGGATTGCTCGCCTATATCCAATGAGGCGGGCTTTATGGGTCGTGTCCTCAACCCTAGCCTCCAACTAGCGAAGCAATGGCTCAAGTGGTGGCTCTTCTGCTACGCCTGATCTGTTAGCCACCTGATATTGGCTGAACAATTGAAATCCAATGGTGGTGGGTACAAGTTGTTTCAAAGAAAATTGAGTATGTGGGTTTATGTAGGTTGTACTTGGTGTTTCACAAGAAAGTCGGATATTTTGCCGAAATGTGTATTTATAAGTATAGCTAAATCCAGTTGATTTACTACAAACTACAAAAAAAAGTTAATGCCACGGCAGTCGGCCTGCAATTATTATGCTAACTAAACTTAAACGTCTTCGCTCAGACACGGCTTTTATTCAAATCTTGGAATATAAAAATCGCGGTCGCCGAAGCTGACTCGTAGGTGGTCTCGTGGAAACCGCGGGGAGCCCGGACAGGCAAATAGACTAGTTCCACGAGGACACGATCGCAAAAGAGGAGCACGCCACGTCGGACCTACCGTCCGAGGGGGAGACGTGGAGCGGTGGAGGTTGGATAAATAACGAGAAGAGGGCGGGGAGAGGACACGACGACACAGACAGAGAGAAAAAAATCAAATCGCCCCCGGCCGAGCCGAGCCGAGCAGAGCAGCCCGTCCTCCTCCACACCGTTCCCCACCTCGCCGCGCTGCCGCGGTGTTGACCCCTCCCCACGCTGGATCCCTCGGCGGCGAGGAGCGCGGAGCCGTCCCCTGGTCCCGTCGGCGGAGGTGGCGCGTTGTTATGCCGAGAGGCGCCCAGGTCCGGTGCTTCCTCCTCATCCCCGCCTCGCTGCTCTGCTTTGCTCTGATTTCCCACGATTCCGGCCGGTTAGGACGCGGCGGCTTGGTCGGATCGACGCGGGAGGGGTTGAGGGATGGTTGATCGGTCGGAATTCGGGTTTAATCGGTAGGATTCGTGAGGTCGTTGCTCGACCGGCGCGGCGAGCTCTCTGAGATCCGAGCGACGGGGTTTTCTCGGATCGACGCGAGATTCGCTGGTTCCGGCTGCTGGTGCTGTCGGTGGAATCCAGGGGGAGGTTAGCGAGAGTACCTATGATCGGTGAATTATGCCGGTACACGGTTGGCGGTGGCGTGAGAAGGGACGGTCAGCTGCATGGCCCAGGTGTTTTGATCTGTGCGGTGTATCTGATCGGTCAGGAATTTCCGGAGCGAACTTTCGGAAAATCGACTTCCAGCCTGCTTCCTCGCCGGCGTGGTTGTAGCCATGGCTTGTAGTGCGTGTATCAGCTTGTGTGCTGAAAATCGCAGTAGTATCTGATTGGTGAATTTGCGGGGACTTGGCGCGGCTTGGTTAAGGTTACTTAGGTTTGCGAGTAGCGAAGATGGGGGTATATTTATCTATCGATGTGGTTCTACTTTGTGCCTTACCAAAAATCGATCGGCAGAGTTAGGGAGGATCAATTTAACCAAAACATTCAGGCAATTCAGCATACTGTTATTGATTGATCTTCTGAAACTAAGTTTATCACATAAGGATCCCTACTGACGGGATGAATGCGTGTCTTAGAGAGTTGACGATATGTATCTGCCTCAGGGAGTATGTCTGTTGCTTACCAATCACTCTGTATACCTGCAGGTCTCATCACCACTCGCCTCTGGGTTTCTAGCATTCTCAGGAAGGATATGGAGTGCACCCTCTATGCGAGTTCCCCTGTATCCCACGTCTCGCTGCTCGAGCAAGTTCTTGGCTGGAGATTTTGTCTTTACGGAGACTTCCTTGTCATCTCCTTTGTCAATTGCACCTGAAGATCGCACCTCATTCAGCGACTACCGTGTCTGGTCACATGCCACTGGACATTAGAGCCGACTAGTGATTGCACTGCAGCTGTGCACATTTTATTCGAGCATGGTGCGTCTCTTCTCTGGCAATATTGCGGTAATTTTTGTCGTGGCACTGATCAGCCAGCAAAAGTTACAATCGGAACTTCTTTGGACACCTGGATCTTACCTATAGATCTTTGTTGTCAGAAGATACAGGCTCTAGGTATGCTCTTATTTGAGAAACTATTATTAGCCCAATGTTTTCGCGTCTAATGCATCTCTTGCTCTGAGCAGGTTCTGGTTTTCTTTGCTTCTGCTAGCTCTTCTCTCTCCTATATTGTGAGTTTTCAGTTTGGCCGGCTTGATCTTTCGTTTGGTAGTGTGCACTGTCTTCATCAGGGTTCACTTCTGATGGCGTAACCTTTAGGTATGCTTGAAATTTATATATCAGCATGATTTAGAAGCAAAATTAGAAATGTAAACATTAGCATTTCTTCCGATGGTCTAACGCACTTTGTTTTATTTCAGGGTAAAGATGTTCAAGTTTACTTGTCACAAAGTATGGGTATTGCTTACAGAAGTTTGAAAAAAAACCTGCAGCGACTTTGGTGATCTACTCTCCAAAGACATTCCAGCAATACACATATGAGTCTTGTTTGTGTTTATAGAACTGTTCTAAAATAAGGACAGCTTTGCATTCTAGCTAATAAAATGGAGAGGTGAATTGACTCTTCCCCCTCTTCGTCAGATGATAATGAGCTTCCAACTCTGTTTGCTTGCTAAGTTTGTTCTTTTATTGTGATCCAGGTATAATATTATTACGGAGGTTGGTGACGGCACATTTGGGAGTGTTTGGCGTGCAATCAATAAAGAAAGTGGTGAAGTGGTACGCCATTCTGCTTGACCAAATATTTGCATGTTCATGCTTACATTTTTTCGGTGCAAACCTTTGTTTACGCTGTTATGCCAGAGCTAGCTAGCTTGGGGGCTTTTTTTTTTTTGTATTTCCAACATCAATAATGTAGACTTCTCATTTTCAGTTTGTATGTTACACTGATATATCTTCAGGACTAACTGATAATCTCATGTTGCCGCTGCCTTACCTGGGTTTTCTTTCACCTTGTTGACATGTCACATACCTGTCCTTCACAGGTCGCAATCAAGAAAATGAAGAAAAAATATTATTCTTGGGAGGAATGCATCAATCTCCGTGAAGTGAAGGTATTTTGATATTATATTACATAACATGTTGCTATTGCTTCTGTTACTTGATTGATTAATTTTGTGTGTTCCAACAGTCCCTCCGAAGGATGAACCATCCAAACATTGTGAAGCTCAAGGAAGTCATAAGAGAGAATGACATGCTATTCTTTGTTTTTGAATACATGGTACAGACTATCGATGGTTATGTTGTTCTGAGGTTTTTGTTTTGGTTATTGTAATCAGTATAAGTTGATTAATGTTTTATGTGCTCTGTGTGGTGTTGTTAGGAATGCAATCTCTATCAGCTGATGAAGAGCAAGGGCAAGCCCTTTTCGGAGACTGAAATCCGGAACTGGTGCTTTCAAGTATTTCAAGCTCTCAGTCACATGCATCAACGTGGATACTTTCACCGTGACCTTAAGCCTGGTATGACTGCGATATTTCCGTATATTGCATACTTTCTGGACTCTGGAAATGCTAATAATGTTTGTTTCCGAAGTTGTGCAAATATGTTTAGTTATGTGGTTTAGTTTTACAGCCTAGACTAGAGTGATATTCAGAAGAAGTATTCCCTCTGACCCATATTAGTTGACTTGGATTCATCTAGATACGAATGTATCTAGTCAAGTTTTAGTGCTAGATACACCCGTATCTAGACAAATTTGAGTCAACTAATATGGGTTGGAGGGAGTATATGAAAGAGCCGTAACGATATCAAAACATCTTTCTTATTGTGTATTGAAAAAACAAAACAGTCTGAGAACGATTTTTTATTCATCTTTTGACCCATGTTCCTTTTCAAAATCTGTGGTTTCGTGCCTCTTTAGTTTTAAACTTTTAATTCAAGAAATTAACTCTAAAAATGATGTGGTTTTATCAGTCATCGACCGACAGAAAATCCAGCAAATAGTGGGGCAGGAAAGACTGTAGTTTTATATGACTCACGTGTCAGAAAAAAAGGAGGCGTCAACCTTGTTAATCTCACTGCTATTATGTTCTGCTTGGGAGTTTGGATTCACCGTATTTATTGTCTTCGTAAATAAAACTATCATCTTTACTATTGTGGCATTTTGGTATTTCAGAAAATTTGCTAGTTACAAAGGAGCTCATCAAGGTAGCAGATTTTGGGCTTGCTCGTGAAATTATTTCTGAACCACCGTACACAGAATATGTGTCAACTCGCTGGTAGGCTACTTCAGACTTTAAACTGCTCGAATTGTACACAAAAATGAAGCGAAGATACTTATCTTTACTGCCAAATTAGGTATCGCGCCCCTGAAGTTCTGCTTCAAGCATCTGTTTACAGCTCAGCAGTCGGTAAGTAAAGAATATTTACTCTACAAGAAAGCAAATTGCTACTCCTACCATTTGCATTGTGCTTACTCCCTGTTGCATTTCCAGACATGTGGGCAATGGGCGCCATTATTGCGGAGCTTTTTTCACTGCGACCTCTTTTCCCTGGCTCAAGGTATAAATGGTCTTTCTCTACTGAGCTCGTTTAGGTCTCCTGTTCCCTTGTTTGCCAGGCCAATTTTCATTCAAGAGCCATATTTGGTCCTAATGTTAACGGAGAGCTAAGTATTAGGCAAAGATGCTGTTACTTATAATGTGTAATAACCATCATCAACCATTTTAACAAATAAGGAGGTTTTCTAGTCTAGGAAGTACCCCATAATGTGAAAGTTTTATGTTGTGATTCTGTGGTGCTATGTTGTTTCAAATAATTGCTTAAGCGGGGCAATTTATATAACTCTGTTCTCTGTCCTGCAGTGAAGCAGATGAGATTTACAAAATCTGTAGCATTCTTGGCACTCCAAATCATCATACTTGGGCTGAAGGACTGCAGCTTGCAGCATCTATCAATTTTCAGTTTCCTCAGGTAGAATCATTTAGTAACCTTTTCTCTAATTCAGATATTAGGAGCAATTGATGTTTAACTTCTACATGTCTCAACAGTCTGAAAGCATACATCTTGCGGAAGTGGTTCCCTCAGCAAGTGAAGACGCAGTGAACCTTATTTCGGTAAGTATCAACATTCTCTTTGCTTAAAGTAGTGAACATGTTTACATAAATGATTGGCTACAACATTTACCATTTACCACAGTGGCTTTGCTCATGGGACCCGCGTAAAAGACCAACTGCAGTGGAGGTTTTGCAGCATCCCTTCTTTCAGGTCATTTTTTTTATCTCTCTCCATACTACATTAGACGATGCATTGACTCACCTGATGACCTGACAGAAAATAGTGTATGTTACAGCCATGCTTCTATGTCCCCCCTTCACTCCGGTTCAGATCAACCGGATATGCAACTACACCCCCATCAGGTTTGTCAATATTCATGAATAGATCTGTATCGTTTTCATTAGAATACTGCCCTTGAAGCAATTCAAATGATGAATATTCTTTAGTTGGGGCTAAAGGAGCTGTGGATCAGAAGAATGTTAGGAGATATCCTGTGGGGACATTATCCAACGGGAGACCAGCTGTGAATAACTCGTACTTGAGCTCTAACACTCCAGCAAGAGCAGGTAATTCATTTAGGACTGTGTGCATGTCTACTTCATTCATATGAAGGGCGAGTGGCTATCATTACCTGGAGTTCATAACTAGCTTGTCCTAATGTTGCAGCTGGTGTGCAAAGGAAACTTGAATTGGATCATCAGGTGAAACCAGAGAGCAACCATAAACTGACAAAGGAGGACGCGATGAACCAGCCTTGGTCCAGACTACCGCCACCAGTAAGGAGCAACGGTGAGTACTGCCCCTAAGATAATGCAGCGATGTACTCGAAAGGGTGCTGTGTCCTTGTCATCCTAGTTTTTATGCTCCTCTATTGAGCAATGTTTCCATTTGACCCTTGTGCAGGAAACTACCTTGCCAAGGAGCAGATCCCTCGAGCACCGGACATAGCAGAGAAGCTGTCTCAGCTGTCAATGGCCTCCAACCGGGCACCGGTCTTGTCTTCTGACAGGTTTGCAGACCTGAAGGCAAGAACCCACGGGGACCCCGTGAGGCGGCCCTTGCCTTTTGGGTCCAGGGCGTGGCATGCCCCAAACGACCCCTTCCGGCGCACCTACGAGATGCCTGGTGAGAGGGCTATCCTCCAAAGGAAGCTCGTCAGCTGAAGATGATCCCATCAACGACAGTCCGCTGCACGTCGTCATGGTTGCTGCCCGTTGGACCAACGCTACCCGACTATAATCCAGCAGTCTCCTTACCCTGGCGATGCTGTCGTTGCTGCTAAGTTGTGTCTCTAGTATGGTTGCTGTAATAAAATAAAGTCGTCGTTTCCTGGTTAGTGCATCCTGGGAAAGCACGCAGTACTGTGTTTCTTTTCGGCCTTCCAGCGTGAAAAACTTCAATGCTATGCTTTGTGATTGCGAAGTGACATTCGTGAGTTTATGTAGCCGCTGTGTGGTGGTTAACTCGTTGTGCGCTACATGTTCAGATGTGTGTCTCCTGTTGGTTATTCTTATGATGTATTCATATTCGTAGATTTTGATTCTTGAAGATGATATGTCCAAAATGCTGAGACGGACTGTGACCAAATGAACTCTTAACC
The DNA here is from genome assembly GCA_916181665.1 of Avena sativa. Lineage (NCBI taxonomy): Eukaryota > Viridiplantae > Streptophyta > Magnoliopsida > Poales > Poaceae > Avena > Avena sativa. Next base: position 54,147,489 of record OV702285.1, on the reverse strand, counting down.
TGATCATTGAGACGGACTGCTCCTCTATCCTGAAATTGTTTGGAAACTTCAGTGAGGAGGTGGGAACCATTGCCAAGGAATTTTATTTGCCGAAACAGCCGGACAAACCAACTGGAAAGGCATCGCCCATCCTCGCGCAGTGATGGTTTGTCAAAATTGCGTGGGATGGGCCATTCCACCTGTGTGTAATCACCTGGTCTGTACTAGTTCCTGGTTTTAACCGGTGCAAGAATGATTGTCACTAGTATGCTAACCTGGTTTTGAATGGTGGTTTGAAACGACTGACCGATAGCCTGCTGATAGCTAATTTTCGTCCAACATCAAATTTTCATCCACATCTTCTATTTGCCAAAACACACTACATTATGGAACAGAGCGGTCTCCAAGATTTTCAGTTTCCCCGTCAATCTTGTCAAAGTATGAAACAATGACAAGATGCAAGATATACACCACTACAGAAAACAAGCAAAAGTGAACAATGACAAGATGCCAAAGTATATATGATTGTCGAATGCATATATATGTACAGCCGGGGTTAAATTTTTAGTCTTCCAAGCTAGTGACAACAAATTTGTTTGACTAGTACTTTGATGTGACAAACAAATGTTTGGGCGAGGGCAAACAAGACAGCCATCCAAAGCCAACTTAGACTCCTTATCACAGAGCGGAGAGATGCTCTGCTCACCTAGTTTTTCATGGAACCGGGGCACAAAAGCTTGTAGGCACTAGCAACACAAAACATAAACAAACTCATACATGTAAATATGTTACACACTCGCCCCTTTACTTTAGCATCCCATGATGCACCTTCTCATTCAAGGCCTTAGCCTGGAAGCCCAGCAATAAGCTTTCTTGCCTACCTTCCCTTGCATGTTGTCCACGTACTGGTAGAATGCACATCTCCAAGTCTCACTGTAAAATAAAAACATCCCCAATACAGCCAAAGCCCAAAGATGAACCCAGCAACCACAAAGCAATACAACCATAGTGCCTCCATGTCTTCACCCTGTTGTCTCGTTTCGCTTCGTGTCAATGTTGACGAGCTTACACACTCCTTCAACGGGAAACCACATAGCCGTGGATTGTTGCTGTATATGGACGGATCTACGAGCGTTTGCAGTTGATTACTCGTAGGTATCCTTCCAGATAAACCGTTACTCGAGAGGTTTAGAGTGCTGATGCTCTTCAAACCTGCAAAGCTTGGAGGAATTTCCCCCGAGAGTTGGTTCCGCGAAAGGTCCAAGGACTCCAGCAGTACTAGATTGCCAATGTCTTCGGGAATACAACCTGACAGATGGTTTCCTGATAAGTTGAGGTATCTGAGTCCAATAAGGGTTGTGAGCCCGCCAGGGATCTCTTGTGATAGAAAGTTGCCGGATAAGTCGATGCCCACCATGCCTGTTATGGTTGTAGTGTAAGCACAATCCACATTCTTCCAAACTATTTGAATCCGATCTGCATATTCGTCATCATCAGTGTTTTCACTTTCACGTACCATACCAGTGAAATTCGTAAAATCAGCTGGAATGGGACCAACTAGCTTATTTTTTGATAAGTCCAACAGCTGAAGCTTGCGAAAGTTTAATATCTGGTGGGGCAAGATACCGTCAAACATGTTTGATGATAGACGAAGAAATCTGAGTCTAGGTAAGCTCTTGCTTATCCAAGATGGTATTGTACCTGAGAAATTATTGCCTCCAAGATCTAGAGTGATCATTTTTTTGCATTTCTTAAGAGACAAAGGAAATGTTCCTGTGAAATGGTTATTGGCTAGGTGTAGATAGCTAAGAGTATGTTCACATGTCCTCGAGAACGGAACAACACCAGCGAAAGAGTTACCGGACAGATCCATGAATTCCAAACTTGGCATATCCCAGAAACACTTGGGAAGACTTCCATCTAATGCGTTGTTAGATAGGTCTAAGAACTGCAAAAGAGTATAGTTACAAGGGAATGCCTCGCCCTCATCTGCCAGAATGCCGTCGTATAGCCGGTTTTGACCGAAAGCAATCACCTCAAGTTGTCTTGAATGCTCGCCAAAACAATCCCTTAGATCGGCAACAATATTGTTTGCTGTGAAAGACCACATACTGCAGGTTTGTGCAGTTTCGAAAGGTCTGTCGGTGAATGCCTGTGAAGGCATTGTATGCAGCAGTGACATAATTCAGTGCTCCTCCAACACAAATGGATGATGGGAACATCCCGGAGAAGTTGTTCATGTGAATGTCAACCGTCCTCAAGAGGCTGCTATTCCCAAACTCGGGGACATTGTGGCCCGCAAGCTGATTTTCTGACAGGTACATATCCTGGAGTTTTATCAAATGAGAAAGGGTACCTGGTAGTTGCCCTCCCAAATAGTTGTGCCTAAGGGATAATTCCCGCAGTTCTGTCATGTTTCCAATCTCTAGAGGGATGCTCCCTGTGAAATTGTTGTAGCTTAGGCTGAGTTCCCGGAGCTTCACGATCATCCCAATTGTGAGGGGGGTTGATCCAATCAAAGTAACTGACGCCAGAGTGAGCACCTCCAAGATCGTGATGTTACCAATTTCTTCGGGTGGTGTGCCATCAAGCACCAAATCCCCAGTCACAGTTCAACAAGGTGCTTTAGCTGGCCAATGCTCCGTGGGATGGCTCCAGTCAAGTACATGTTATTGTTGATATCCAATCGTACCAAGCTCGTCAGGTTGCCAATCCCTTGTGGAATTGTACCACTTAGACCATTCCTGGACATGGTGAGATTCTCAAGGTAGGGAAAGGCCGAACGGTCGAACCTGTCAAGCGTGCCGCTTAGACTTATGTCTATAAGGTCGAGCCCTGTGATGTGCCCAGCCGAATTGCAACTGATGTGTGTCTAGCTGCAAAGGCTGGCGGAGTTGGCCAGAGACCATGATCCAAGAGAGCCATCGGCACCGGCCAAGCTATCCTTCCAAATCACAAGTGCTTCAGCTTCTGGCCGGATGCCAGCTCTGACCGGCGTGGTAGCGCATAGCAGTAGACAGGTACAAGAGAAGAGGAAGAGGTCTGCATGGTGAAGTTTCATGATGGCTCCCTCCAGTATGGGTGGTGCTTCACTGCTGGTGGGTAGAGGATGTAATAAAGCCTTTGGACGCCGGCCCTCCATTATGGACCTCGTCGCGTTGCTCACAAATGATATCTTCTTAGTAGATGATGTAACTGTTAATTTAGATTAAGGAGAAGCTACGGGATAGTACTAGGATTTTATAGTCCCCAACTCCCCATGAGAATAAGGAAAATTACAAATCGCATGATGTATGCATGTGTCATTGTCAGGGTGACACTTGGAACCTAGAAGTCATGGCACGGCACGCACAAGAAATAACTAGTCATGGTCAAAGAAACCCCTTTCAAAAAATAAATGGTCAAAGAAACCAGTATATGTTAGTCCAGATAGTTTGTTCGATAGTAAGGTGGGTGGGTAACTGGTTCATCTTCGATACTCGTATGGAAACAACAACTCTCCTAGTATGGTCAAGGTCAATGAAATACTAGACTGAAGTAGATGGCTAACTAGGGAACAAGATAAGCAGAACCACCGATTGATTTGTAGGCAGGCTTTCACAAAACTGTATTCATTTGCTAGTGATAGAAGAGGGCATGGAAAATGTATGTTAGGTCCCTGAGGGAATTATTGTGTGGTGATGTTTCGCAAGGTGCGGCGCCGGCCTGGGCCTGTGTTGAAGCTCAACTCTGCTGGATTGTAAGCGGACACTGAATTTTAATCAATACAAAAACTGAGTGATCACATGTTTCATTTTGTCTACGTGGTTGCCCACGCCTGACGCCTCGATATTATTTTCTTGAGATGATTGTTAAAAAAGTTACAGGAAAAAAGAGTCTTCGTTCACAAACAAGTTCGGGCTTGATCCATGACCCGACAAGGGAGCGGTCGTACTTTTTTTTACGGTAGTTGAGTCCTCTAAACAGAACATTTCGTCCTCTCAAGACAAACTGGTTTTAGAGCAACTCCAACGGGGGATTATAGCTCCTATGCGACGTCTTTACATGGAATTGGAAGGAAAGCGACATCGTTGAAAAGAATAGCTCGCATGCGACGGTTGTGAGGCAGCTAATATCCCAGGGCCATACGGGCCTTAAAACGGTCGTAAGGACACATTTAACTTTGTTCCAATATTAGGGTTAAGCCAAACCGGTTGGTTGGGACAGCCAGTCAAGCCAGTCAAACCAACCGCTTCCGACCGAGAGCGCGCGTCACACTGACTGTAGCTTCCCCGACGGCGGCGGCGGACCTCACCCATCGTTCTCGGCGCCGACGGCGACGGCACGGCAATTAATTTAGGCGGCGGCGCTTTCGTTCGACGACGAAGGTGGTGAGTGCCATTTGAAAGCTAATTCCTCTCCCATTCTTCTCAATTCGAGATCTGAGCGTGCCCATTGATGCTAGATTGTGGAGGCGAGGGTGTGCTGAACGGGGCGAGGGGGAACGACATGGAACATGGAGAGGGGACTTCTAATCGGTATATCCCGTATCTCTGCACTTAATTTCTCTAACGTTGAGCTCTTTGTTCGCTTCCGCTAGCTCACAGTGCCCGCCAAAAACAGGGGAGACGATGTTGCGCGCCAAACCTTCGAATTTCGCATCAATTTCTTTCCCTCTAGGGCTGTTTTAGTTAATGGCAGCACGCAGATCATTGAGAGAGACACGGTTGTTAAATGGGAGGTGGAATTAGAACATGTTGATCCCCAAGAGCTAATAAACATGGGAGAGGAGGCAGTAAGGAAAATGGTGGAAAAAATTGGGGATAGTTGGTTTGGGGGCCAGAGCAAGAAGTTTCTTTGTTACGATTTGATGATTGCAAATGTGACTATGTTAGGGTTGAGACAGGGGAACATATAGTTGATGAAATCGATGAGCAAAACGGTTGGACAAGCAAAACTGTTCTGTTTTTATCAGAGCTCATTGATCTGAAACCTGATTCGAGGGTTGGATATGTGGCCTCGAAGCTGGCTGCTCAGATGGTCGAGGATGATTGGGCTGCACAAAGGCAAGTAATGCCTATACTTACTGAGTTGGAAGTGTTAACAGTGGAGGATGATGATGCTAATGCACAAGGGGAGGCTGCAGATGGTAATGCACAAAGGATTGTAACTGTTGATTGGAATTCAGTTGAGATACATGACCGCACTGATTTGGTCATTGCACCAATAGATGACATTGAAATGGCAAAGCTTTTTGGCATTCCTATAGATGACAGAGACAAGGAGAAGAAGAGGGATGAAGCTGCAAATGATGGTGACAACCATTTAAGAGATGAAGAGGCAGATATAGATCTAGAGTTGTTGGAAAATGCTGCAGTTCATGTAGATGATGCACATGATGATGAGCTAGTAACAATTTATGACAAAGAGGACCCAGTTATTGAAGTTGGGAGATTGTTTCCAAGCATGGATGAATTCAGGATGTGTTTCAGGACATATGCAGTCAAACGTGAGTTTGCTACCAAGACTATGTGGACTGGTAAAAAGAAGTTCTATGCAAAATGCATAGGTTATGATGGTGGTGCCAAGCCTTGCAAGTGGTATATATCTGCTAGATGCCAACCTGATGGAAGGACAATAAGAGTGAATCAAATTCCAAAACCTCATACTTGCATTACAAGTTCTCAAACAGTTACAAAGATGACATCACAATTATGGGTTGCAGAAAAGATCAAGCCCATTTTAGCCACAACACCAAACAACACTGCAAAGAGACTGAAAATAGACTTGGAAAAGCAGTACCCCATTAAGCTGAATTATACTACAGTGTGGAAGGCAAAGCAAAGGGCAATGAAAGAGCTATATGGTGATTGGGCAAATACCTTTCGAATGCTTTATAACTTCAAAGCAGAAGTAGAGAAGAGGTCACCTGGCAGTGTTGTGGAGATAGATACTGAGGTAACAGCTGATGGGAAAGTCTTCTTCTCTAAATTCTTCATGGCTTTAAAGCCTTGCATCGATGGCTTCAAAGCAGGTTGCCGTCCATATTTGAGTATAGACTCATCTTTCTTGACTGGAAAGTGGAATGGTCAACTAGCAGCATGCAATGCTTTAGATGGACACAATTGGATGTTCCCTGTAGCTATTGGCATGTTTCAGTCTGAGACAGAGGCATCATGGACATGGTTCATGATGCAGTTGAAAAGATGCATAGGGCCAGTCTCTCCATTGGCAGTGCACACAGATGCATGTAAAGGTTTAGAAAATGCAGTGAAGATTGTTTTCCCTCATGCTGAGCAGAGGGAGTGCTTCGGCCATATGTGGATGAATTTGATCAAAAAATTCAGAGGAGATGATTTTGGACGCATGTGGCCAGCATCAAGATCTTACACCAGGCAGACACATTCATATCACCTTGAGAAGATTAAGGCGGCATGCTCTGAGGAGGATAGGGTCAAGTTTTGTACATGGTTGGAAACCTACCATTCTCTTTTATGGTACAGGTCTGGTTTTAACACTGCCATCAAATGTGATCATATCAACAATAATTTGGCAGAAAGTTTCAACAACAAAGTGAAGGAGTTAAAAGACTTGCCTGTCCATGACATGGTTGACCAGATCAGGATCATGATCATGAGGTTGTGGGAATTGAGAAGAAGGCTTGGTGATGTTCTTCAAGGAGATAAGCTTCCTGATGTTGTGCAGCAGGTGGTCAATAGGAGCAGAAATCTTGCACATTTGCGTGTTGAGAAATCCTCATTGTGGGGTACTGAAGTCAGAGATACAAAGACTGGCAGGTGGCATGTTGTTGACACTCAATTGCATGAATGCACATGCCTTGAGTGGCAACACATTGGGAAGCCTTGTGAGCATGCCATACTTTTCTTGGCCTCCAAACACAAGCTAAATATGCACCCATATTTGCATGAGTATTATTCTGTAGCAAAATTCAAGGCTGCATATGGAACACCAATTCCAGCACTTACAGATCAGTCTCAGTGGACTGAAGTGGACATTCAGTTCTCCTTGTGTCCTCCTTTGATGAAAAGAAAGGCTAGTAGGCCCAAGCAGAGTAGATTCAAGGCTTGGTTTGAGAAAGGTGGGAGCAGCAAGAAGGGAAAGAAAGATGCCAAGCCAAAAAGGGCCCAAAAAGGTAACAAGAATAGATGCAAACTCTGTGAAGAACTTGGACACCGAGCTGGCTCTACCAAGTGCAGATACACTGCTGAAAAGCCAAAGTATGTTCATCCAAAATCTATCCCATTTCTTGTTGATGATTTTTCTCCCCCAGCTAACTTGCTTGTTTTCAGGAGGAAGCGTGGAGAAAAAGGCCCACCTCTTTTTGTTGACGAATGCTGGCTAGTGAAAAGGGCAAGAATCAATGGCCAAAGAAAGAAGAGAACTAACCAGATCATGTTTGGTGCTGCTGAGGTGCAATCTGAACTTGTTTTGGAGGATGATGTGCAAACTGTTGAGGCTTTAGGGCACACCGTTTCTGATTTGGAAGCTCTGGTGCAAAATGAGGGGCAAAATGAGCCTGTTGTTGAGGCTCTAGTGCAAAATGAGCCTGTTGTTGAGGCTCTAGTGCAAAATGAGCCTGTTGTTGAGGCTCTGGTGCAAAATGAGCCTGTTGTTGAGGCTCTGGTGCAAACTGACCAAGTTGTTGAGGCTCTGGTGCAAACTGACCATGTTGTTGAGGCTCTGGTGCAAAGTGACCATGTTGATGAGGCTCTGGATCATGATCATGAGGTTGTTGAGGAGGTGCAGGAGGTGAAGGAGACTCTTGGACGTGCTGTGGGGAGGCCAGATGGTAATGGTGAGAAAAAGAAGAGCATAAACCTATTGTGTGGTGTGAAACTTGTGAAGGAGAAGAAAACGAGGGGTAAGAAGAGCCAAAAGAAATAGACATTTGTTATTGTAAACATTTGTTATTGTTGTAAACATTTGACACTTGTTGTTGTAATAATTTGGCACTTGTTGTTGTAAACATTTGTTATTATAATAATTTGTCACTTGTTGATAATTTGGACAAAATTCAAATATGATGGTAAATTTGAATTTCAACAAATGTAGCTATGTCACTTTTCTATGTTTGTATGAGCTTCCAACGTTTTTCTCATATGTACAATACAACTCATCCTCACCCTGATCCCTTTTGTGAAGTACAACTCACCCTCACCCAAAATGGGGTAGAAATGGGCTCCAAAGCTAGGGTAAACCACCCCATTTCTAAGCAAGTTTTTTTTCGACCATTTCTAAAACCAAGTTAGATATTTTTCCTCAGAACTATGTCACATAACATGACACCATGCGAAGGTTTTGTATTTTTTTGATTTTTTTTGAATTAGTTACGCACATTTGAATGTCTGGTCAAACTTGAAGGGTTTTCATAAATATTCTTAGCTAGGGGCTGAGGCTCGCAAAACTAGCATTGGATCTCTGATGAAATAGCATGTTGTGAACCTAAAAATTATTTTTACAAAAAATCATCAGCATGGAATCATGTACCTGTAGTTCATATCTTACCCACTTCCAACCGATTTGGCAGGATTTGTCTTTTTCACCAGGGATGGAATAAAAGGTTTGAGATACTCAAGTTGGGAAATTGTACATTCTAGGTGGTCTAGTATTTTTGAAAAATAGGATGTTACCATTTTGAAATTTCAATTTGGTGGTTGCTTCACAAATCCCCCCCTCTTTCGGCACTCAGAAAATAGAAAATGATTTTTATGTACGTCGAAAAGGAAAACTTTGTGCTACAACATTGTTAGTCATCCCATTATAGACATGCATGCCAAATATGGGCACATTATCACAAACTATGCCTTGATTCTAGCCATATCATTGGTCATTTGACCCGAAAGCCAGAAAACCTCGGAGGAGATAGGTCATTTTGTGAAGGGTTTTTTGAAATATGATCAATTGACCAAGTTTGATATTTTTCCTCACAACTATGTCACATAACATGACACCATGCGAAGGTTTTGTATTTTTTTGATTTTTTTTGAATTAGTTATGCACATTTAAATGTTTGGTCAAACTTGTGAAATCCCGTTGACTGCATCCTAAACCCCGCTAACCCTAAGGCCGAATGAGGACCGTAGATCTAACCCTAGCGCGACACTGTGGCCATCCGATCGCGTCTTCTAGAAGGATTCCGCGGGTGGCTCTGGGCGATCCGTGGAAGGGCTTGTTCTGCAACCTGATTGGTTGGCGTCTCTTAGAAGGATTTCGTGGCTAGCTCTTGGCGATCCGTGGGATGGATGATTCTGGAATCTGATTGGCTTCATCGTTTTTACGTGCAACAGCGTGGCCAGACGGTTGGACCGAGTGTGGCATGCGAGAGCGCTGGGCGGGGCGGGCTGCACCATGCATGCAGCTGCCCCTAGCGTCGCAGTCTAGCTATTTTACGTGCAACAGCGCTGCAGCGTATTTACTCCCTCCGTCGCATTAAATAAGTGTACGTGTAACAACTTTCTTCAGTCAAACTTACTCCCCTCAGGTTCATTGTAATAAATGAGACTTTGCATGATACCACATCTATGTTATTTTGCACTATGTAGTAGTAACTTAGACTAGTAACATATGCATGATACCACATCACCTATGTATAAGGTGGAACCTTTGCTATAAGATGGGACCCACACAGCTTATGGAAATGGCTATAAGGTCAAGTTCACCATAAGCTGGGACCCACATGTCTGTTAAAAGTACACACACGCAAGAGAGAGAGGAGAGAGTAAAATAATTGTTTATTGCTTGTGGGCAACCCATAAGCTTGTAGGTCACCCTTAAGGAAAATCTACTAAAGTAAACCTCCACTATGTATATGGATAGCCATATGGACTACTTTTTGGCTTGTGGATAGCCTTATGGACTACATAGTGGATGTCCAAGTGCATTGGAAAGGTAGAAGTATATTTTTTGTGGACAATTTTTGAAGCCAAACATACACTTATTTGTGGACAGAGGGAGTATGCATGTCACTATGACCAGCCTAAGAAAAAATATCAAAATCTAAAATATGTAATAAATATAACGTACAGCGTTGGCACACTCCATTGACCGTTGGACCGAGCGTGGCATGCGAGGGCGCTGGACGGGGCGGGCTGCACCATGCATGCAGCATGCAGGGGCGGGGGCGGCGGTGCAAGGGTTACAGTACGTCGCATCCTAGCTATTTTTTTTCTCTCTTTCGCATTGATCACGCCCGCTTCCCACACGCAACGCAGCGCACGCGTCTCGTCTCGGCGTCTGCGCCAACGCGACGCTGGACCGAGCGTGGCATGCGAGGGCGCTGGGCGGGGCGGGCTGCACCATGCATGCAGCAGCTGCCCCTAGCGTCGCAGTCTAGCTATTTTGCGTGCAACAGCGCTGCCCCATTAAATAAGTGTACGTCGAACAACTTTCTTCAGTCAAACTTACTTCCATCTGGTTCATGCGCCATACAAAAAGTCAATATTACTCCCACCGATTTTTCTTGCGTGTGTAAAAACGAACGAGTACCTTGGTACTAGATTCCTGCATTTATTACCGAAGTAAATCAAGGCCAAATTATATTTTCCCTTTTATTTTTCACTGCCAATGAACAACTACCTTGGACGTTTTTTTCTCTCTTTCGCATTAATGCATGCATGCATGGAGGGACGGGGGCGGCGGTGCAGGGGTTGGGCACAGTACGTCGCATCCTAGCTATTTTTTTCTCTCTTTCGCATTGATCACGCCCGCTTCCCACACGCAACGCAGCGCACGCGTCTCGTCTCGGCGTCTGCGCCAACGCGACGCTGGATTCCCACGCCGCCCTTCACGCCCCGCCCTCAATAAATAGGCAAAACGCCTTTGCCTCCTTATCTCATCCTTCCCCTCATCTTCAACCTCGAGCCCGTCCCTTTGCCTCCTCCCAGCCCCAAACACTCCGACCATGGAGACCTCCCCCTTCCGCCTCCCTTCCGACACCGAAGTAAGCGACGAGGACAACCACCCGGACCACAAGCAGTGGTGGGAGCAGGGGGCGCCCACGCGCCCCAAGCGTGGCAAGAAGAAGAAGAAGTCCCCGCCCTGCCCCTAGGGGGATCAGGGCCCCATCGTCACCAACCCGGGAGTCCCCAACCTCCCCGGCGGCGGTGACCTTCCCTCCGAAGCCTAATGGGCTAAGGCGGCGAAGGACGAGGCAAAGCAGGAGGCTGCTATCGCCAGGTGGGAGGAGAAGGAGGCCCAGCGCGCCTTGAAGAAAAGGCGCAAACGACAGGAGGAGGAGGAACGGGAGGCCAATGGCCGGGCCTTCCGGGAGGAGCAGCAGAAGCGGGACCAGCGGGAGAGGCTGGCGGCGTGGAATGCCGCTGCACCAGCACCGCCTCCACCGCCGATGGAGTAGGGTAGCTAGGGTTAGGGTTTAGGGGCTAGCCCAGGGTTTAGGCGGGGCGCCTATTCCCTTCTATATTATTGTACTTTTTCTTTTTATTGTAATGTTATCGATCCCCCCTATATAATATAAGTAATGTTATCCCAATATTATCTATCCCCTTGTTTTATTGTAATCTGTGTTTTATTGTATTGTCATTTGTCAAAACACCCAAAACAACAAGTGTATAAAACAAAAGACACAAAAACAAGTTCATATAATACTCATGCAATATTTATATATTTACAAGTGTATAAAACAAAATACACAAAAACAAGTTCATACAACACATGGTTCATTTTCAAATAAGACATTTACATATTTACATAAGTTAAAGGAGCGCCCAAGTTATGTTAGTTAAATGAATGTCCTTGGACTTCATTTATACATTTACTTTTGCAAAAAAAAAGATTGCAACCTGAGCACGAGTATCTGCAGATCCACACGTCCCTATTTAGATTGTAACGTGAGTACCATTTTTTTTGCCCAATCAACATATAGTTACTATTGGGCCTGGATACGTCCATTTTGGCATGGCTAAGTTATATTTGGGCCTGGCCTTTTTCAATCCTCGTCAATTGTTTTTTTACTTTTCAACCCCTCCCCCTCCCCTGCACACGGGCGCCCCCTGCACACTGATAAAAGGAACACTGACGAAACTGATGAAACTAAAGGAACACTGATTTCGAAAACAGAGCAGCTCAAAACTAGCCCGAATTTGTGTTGCATTTTATTCAAGCCAAAGACATAGACCATTACATACATTACAAAGCATCACTCGAACACTGACTGCGCTGTCTAATGACTAACGATGAGGAGATAAACTAATCCGAGAGAAATTACACAAAAATAAAAGAAACCGGCCATCAGATTGTCCTGCTTCTTCAATTCGATGATTTGCCTTAGCTGCTTGTTCATCTTCTTTAGCTCGGCCTTCACTTCCGCATCCACCGTAGTACCAGCGGAAATGGGGTTGCCACATCCCAATTGCTCCACCACGGACGGGTTTTCGAGCTCCCGGGATGCTACCTCCACCCCAATTCGCTCGATGTACTCATCAAGCCACTCAAAATGCCCACATTTTGGCAGTTCCTGAAATCGCAGAGATGAACCCTAAATCCCAAATTCGATGAAATACATGAAATTTCGAAAGAAAAAGTGAGAAATTGGCGCTCAGAACACTCAGATCTCACCTTTCCCGGCTCGGGCTTGCTCTCACACTTCACAAATTCCCGGCCAATGTTGTCGTTCTTGTCGGTGGATGTGACAAGCCGCTTCAGGGGCGCGGTACGGGGGCAATCGGGGCACCTCCTCATCGGCACCGCACCATACCGAGGCCATGAGCGGTGGGAGGAAGCAGAGCTCGACATCCCTCGCCGGCGTTGCCGCACTTGCTCGCCGGAGAAGAAAACGGAAGGGGATGAGATGCTGGAATGGTGGCGGGAGTGCTCGGGTGCAGGGACGGATCGGGGCCAACGGCTCTCTTCGACCACAGGGTGGGTCCCACGATATGAGGTGGACATCAGGTGAGTTCCGCCGTGACGTGGAGAGGCTGTGGGTCCTACTGTGCTCAGCTGATTCGAATTCGTTGATGGTCTCGTGGGGTTAAGTAGAAGTGTCGCACGGGAGCTATTTGCCGCCTCACAACCGTCGCATGCCAGCTATTGTTTGCAACGATGTCGCTTTCCTTCCAATTCCTTGTAAAGACGTCGCATAGGAGCTATAAGCCCCTCCAACGGTGCCTAGTAAAAAAACAGAAACTGACTTTGTTAACTATTTCACCAGAAACTGCAGTATTTTTTAGTGCATCACATTCATGTGTTTATCATCCATGTGACGGGTTTTAATATTTTTAAAAGGTGTTCTATTTGCTCGTGGTAGATATTTGGATAGGAGCAAAGCAAGAGTACTAGTCTCCCGCCATATGTACGCACAAAAAGAATACAAGAGAGAGTTAGAGTCTGACCCACGAGAGGTCCTCCGCCTGTTTAGATAAGATCCAGAGGTGGAGCTATCTCTGGAGCACGGGTTGAGTTCGTCCCCGGTGGGAAAATGGAGAGGTTCACAAACCAAGAACTATGAGATCACCCATTTTATTCTAGGGTGACGGAGCGCAACAAGCTAACGAGAAGCATAAGAAAATAGCTAAGCATAGAGGAGTAGAGTGACATGAGCAGCTAAAAGCGTGGAGTAAAAGAAATCATAGCAAGGGAATTGGACAATTTGCTTGTTCCCGAATCTAGCGTAGTTTGGTAGCTTAATTAATTTAATTCCCTATACACGAGTTTGTTCTCATTCTACTGCAACAGTTGTACCGGAATGATGATTACCTTAAGCAAGTAAAGGTAGAAATAGAAAGAAAGGATTTTGCTAAAATAGAAAAGGGCTTTCTTTCTAAATAAAGATGCTAATTTGATTAATATCATGAAATGGAATGAATTTATGCTTTAGTAAGTGAATGATAAATGACTACAAGTTAGGCGATCCTCGGTCAAAAGATACAAGGTGCGGGAAAGCAAGTGAACAATCGAGTCTTTACTCGAAAATACTAATTAGATGGGGTGCCTGCCTATTAGTTAGCTAAATTGACTAGAGGATTTCTTTTAGCTAGAGCTACTACTTCCAATTCCCGATAATCGATTAGATTGCACCAAGTATAGATATCAGTAGCTGATGTGGGTATCAATGATAAGATGTTGATCAAAGAGGAAGGCCCAACAGGGGCATAGGCATCGATTGTATCTGGCTTGCCCCCATTTCTAGTACAAATTTGGGTTGAATTTGCGGTGGACAAGAACAACACATCTGCGCCTATCCTCCCTGGTTCTCGCGGGGTCCACGCATCGGCGACCAAGGGAGAGGAACCGACGGGGTCCAATTGACGAGGTACGATCTCGTCAATGCCCATTGTTATGAAATTGAGTTTTGGAAAAGATGGGGATGATGAAAGTCGCGGAACGGTTAACACACAAACAACACGGGACACGAGATTTACCCAGGTTCAGGCCCCCGGAGAGAAAACCCTACTCCTGCTTGTCTGCACTTAATTACGACAGAACCGAAGGTTACAGGGATGCGCAGATGCAATCTGGAGTGAAGGAGTGTATGCGATGATTTGAGAGAGAGAGATATTGTGGCTTAGCCTATTGTATCGTAGCATTGTGTCCTCCTCGTTGGACCCTCCTAGCCTTTATATATGGGGAGGCTAGGTCTCGGGTGCCAATACGAGTAGGTTACAAGTTGTATTCAAACTCTAGTCTTAAGCTTTCCTTGTCTTGTTCGCTTGGGAGTACGTGTCCATATGGTCTTCATAGCATCCAAAACGTCATAGGTGTCATGGATCCTGGCAAGTTGTCGAGTGGGCCTTCCGTCGGGCTGGACCAGGTAGGCTAACATCGGGTACCCGTAGGGAATATCCATGTCAGTAGCCCCCGAGTGTTCAGTCGAATCATAGATTCGAGTGGAGACTCTTAAGTCTTTCGAGTGATTTCATGCGAACAAGTTTTAGGTGGAGACTCACTTGTCTTGAGCGCTGCATTTGGATGTCGGAGTAGAAAGTTCTGTCGAGTGTGAAGCACTTCACCTGAAAGTTTGTCGGGTCAGCTGAATTTGTTCGGTTGTTGTAAATGAGTCAACATTATGGGCGTAGTCAACACAATGGACTATAGGATACGCGACCAGCGCTCCCTATAGGAGTAGCCCCCGAGTGTCTGTTCGAGTCGTAGACTCGAGCAGAGACTTATAGTCATTGGTTGCGGGTTACGGCGACCCGAAAGTTCTTCGGATGACCTTGCAGATGCCCTGAATGCCTTCATTTTTTCGAATGCGCGACCAACGCTTCCTATGGGAGTAGCCCCCGAGTCCTCAGTTGAATCGTTGATTCAAGTGAGGGATCGAAGCATGCCACTCGAAGATCTTCTGTGTGCGCGACCAGCGCTCCAGTTTGGAGTAGCCCCCGAGTGTCTGCCGGAGTCGTAGACTCAGGCAGAGACTCGAGTCTTGTATCGTGCAGTTGTAGTCGGCAATGTCGTGGGTGTACCGCTGACCTGGAAGTACATCGGGTGCGCGACCAGCGCTCCAGAAAGGAGTAGCCCCCGAGTGTCTAGTCAAGTCGTAGACTCGAGTGGAGACTCATGTGAGGAGAAACCACTGATCCAAAAGTGCATCGAGTCAGCGTCTCATGCATAAGAAGCCAAGAATCGACGATGCAATTGGAGTTGACATAGCAGAGTCATGCGGCGTCTTAGTCAGAAGGACTCGACGTTGCGGATGAAGTCGACGCCGTTGCTTTTGTTGGGTGCGCGCCCAGCGCCGCTTTTGTTGATGATTGATGTGGTCATCCGAGGAATGCGTCGACTCGGGTCTTGGTGTTAGTCGACTCCATTGGAGTACCCGATACAATAGCGCGATGTAGCCTGGCGTCCTTGTAGGCTGCAGAAAACATGAAAAATTATGAAGTACTCGTATCTTATAAAAATATTTGCCTGTCTACTTGTAAGGTAAAATTCTAGTACCAATCGATTCGACACTTCAGCACTGCTTGCTAGGCCTTTTCGTTAGCCTGATTACCCTTAGTCTCAGTACCTTGCCGAGGCACTCGGAGTTCAAGGATTCGACGATCAGGCAGAATCAGCTACTCA
This sequence comes from Avena sativa, assembly GCA_916181665.1. NCBI lineage: Eukaryota > Viridiplantae > Streptophyta > Magnoliopsida > Poales > Poaceae > Avena > Avena sativa. The sequence goes on along the minus strand of OV702285.1, from coordinate 54,131,490 downwards.
GGCTATCGCGTTCGAGGTGCTCGAGTGCATGGCATCGATGACACATTAGGTTACTCGAAGAGGGCGCAGCCCCCGATTATTTCGAGTGCGAGTTAAAAACAAAATCAGCTCTAAGTAGAGGGAAACTTAGCTTTGCTGGTTGTCGTGGCAAAGTTGACATGGTAGCGGGTCACACGACGGACGTAGTCGACGTGATGGCGAGTCGTCAAAGTCGTAGGATGTGTCGGGTCACCTTAGTCGAAGACATGGTGGTTTGCCGCATCCGAAGACGTGGCGGGTCGTAGAAGTCGAAGGATGTGGCGAGTCACCTTAGTCAAAGACATGGTGGGTCACCGCATCCGAAGACCGTGGCAGGTCGTTGAAATCAAGGAAGACCCCGGGCCGCCGAAGCCGAAGACCGCGGCGAGTCGCCGAAGAGGAGGGAGACCTCGAGCCCCCGAGTCGTTGGAGCTAAAGACTACAACAGATCGCGGGGTTGACGCCAGACGAGTAGTCAACAAGATTGTCGAGAGTTGTGCAGCAGACATGTAGTTGACATGGCAACAGGTCACGCGACGGACGTAGTCGTCACGGCGGACGTAGTCGACGTGGTGGACCGGAGTCGCATGGTGATGAAGAGTTGCCACATCAGTCGAATACCTCATCGGGTTGACGCAGCCGAAGATTGTAGAAGGTCGCCGGAGGTGAAGAGTGCAGCAGGTCATCACCGACAGACTCGAAATCCCTCAGGGTGGTCGCCGAGTGGGCGGTGAAGTCAAAGGCGCCGAAGAGGAGGTGACTCTCCGTTGCCGATGAGTTGTAGATCGCTCTGGATGGAAACGTCACGACCGCATGATCAACATCCCCGTTTCCCACAGACGGCGCCAATTGACGAGGTACGATCTCGTCAATGCCTATTATTATGGACTTGGGTTTTGGAGAAGATGAGGATGCTGGAAGTCACAAAACGGTTAACAGACAAGCAACACGGGACACGAGATTTACCCAGGTTCGGTGTAACATCCCAAAAATCATGAATTATAAATTTGCATATCATCCGTGCATTCATAAGTATTTGGGTTATTTTCAAATAAGATTGCAAAACAGAAGCCAAATGTTTGCCTATTATTTTATGTAAGAAAGGCAAAGGCTTCATTTCCATTTTAAATTATGAGAATACTTTGTTTCAACTAGAAAAGGTTTGATTGTTGATTCCAAAGCTTGTTCAAAGTTTCAAAACAAATATCTAAATTTAAAACCATTTATATGCCTAATATAAATATTTAATTAAGGCATGGTTTTAATTCTATTTTAATTGGACCAAAGAGTTTATGATCAAACAACAAGGTTTTATACACAAATATATGCTTGGAGTACTTTACGAAAATCCAGAGGAAATTTGAATTCAAACTCTTTTGAATAGCATTTGAAAATGATTTCAGAAAATCAAATCAGAAATAGAAAAGGAATAAGAAAATAGGAAAAGGCCTGCGCCACCATTCCATCCCAATAGCAGATACGACCCAAAAATCAGCCCACCCGGGTCCCCCTCTTCCCCTGTTTCTCACCAACCCCCGCACCCCCCTCTCATTGATGCTCCGGTCCCACCTGCCCCGTCATTATCGTCCCCAAACCCCGCCCACGACCAGGCCCTCTGTCGTTTCTTCCCCCTTCACTGCCGCAAATTTAATTCAAGTAATTGTCGTTGATTTCGTGCGTAATCCCCGCCCCTGCTCTGGATACTTAATCCCCTCTCCCTCGCGGCCATTTCCCCCAACACAGCCAGCCAGAAGCGCCGCCAGGATCCGCGAATTCTCGCTTGCACCGCCACAGCACCGAGCAACTGATTCCGGTGAGTTCCGAGCGCCCCTTGCCTTATGCTTGACCCTGTCGAGTTCGCCATGTCCTTGTGCAACTACTGATGCCCCTGGGTTGTACTAGGGCGACCCAGAACGTCGTCAACGTCGTCGCTTGCAATCACCCGAGGGGTAGCTCAACTCCGGTGAACGAATTCGGTAAAACCCGTGCTCCCCTTGACCCCTGCTTCACGCGACTGTATTCGCCATGTCTTTGCGCACCTCCTAAAGCCAGTCATTTGCTCTCTTGCATCCTAGGTCGTCGTCTTTGACTCTGACAGTGCGCACCCGACGCGCGGACGAACTCCGACGAGGATTTGCTGCTGTGTCTGTGCGCCCCCACCCCATCCGTCTCCATGTTGAGCCCTGCACCTCAGACCTCGCCGGCGTGTCACCGCCAGAGGCGTCGCCGCCTCTAGCGCCATTCGCGCCGCTGGATTGTGGTCAATTAGATATGATCCATTGGATCTAGATCCAAAGGCCACGATTAGATCATTAGGTGAAGCGGTACGCGTAGATCTGGGCCCTAGATCTAGATCTAACGGTATAGATTAGTTTAGCTGCGAAGGGGTACGATGCGATCTGGTGCGTTGGATTAAGTTAGATCCAATGGTGCAGACGCGTAATCCAGATCGAACCGGTACGCGCCAATCAGACGCGGCCGCGTGTCAGGATTTTCGGTTTAAAATTCAGATTTGATTTAATTAGATGATTAAACTTGTAAATTCAATAACTTTTGTTCTGTTTATCCAAAAAAATACAAATAATATATCATTGGAATCACAAAAATAAATCCTACACATCTGTAGGCTTGGTTTTGTAATTTGATTATGTTAAAATGGAAATTTATGCAGAGACATTTGTAGGCCTATTTTGTGTATAAAAATTATTTGGAAAATGTTTTAAAAGCCAAATTAAGTTTAATTGGTGTACAAATGTTTAGTTTGATGTTCAGTACTGTTTTACTTGTCTTGTTTAGTTTAGAAAAATCATCACATGGCATTTGCATGCATTCATATATTTTTGCTTGATTATTTGAAATATGAATTTGCTGTTATCATTTTATGTGTAGAGTTTGGTGCTAGTGGTGATTGTGACTGTGAGGATTGTGGTTACTCCCCAAACTATCAAGGCAAGTGGCGCTTCATGTTTTTGTCCCAATATTTTGACTATGCATTAGTGATATTTTGTATAGGGCTTGCATGTTAATTTTGCTAAGTATCTATATGCTATGCTTGGGAAATCCTAGTAGTTGTAGAATTGTTAGAATTTTATCTATGTTAAGATACTTGCTATTGCCATGCTTAGCCTAGCTAGTAGCAACCAAGGGTGGATTATATACATGCTATGGAAAAATATTGCTAAGTCATTGACTTGTGTTTTGCTTAATAAAACAACCAAGTGAATGAAACACCTGGGTGGAATGGTATGTTTGGGTTATGTTGAGTGGTTACACAAGGCTCATATCTATGATCTACCTTGTGTATCACACTTGTGGAAAGCCACCCAGGAACAAAGGGATTTGAGATGCCATATGTTAAAAAGCTTCTAGTGCAACCACATGGCATTATGGGCTCTGCGTGGATCACATAGGTTGCAATAACTTAGCCAAATGGACAGTTGGTGGTAGGGGGTGATAGGTTTGGAACGCGTCCATTTTCGTCTAAGGGAAGGCTTCTGAAAGTTTCTGTCTCGATGCATGTCGAGTCTTGTGGGGAAAGTGCACCACCTGTGCAGAAGGAAGAATCTAAGTACTTAGCCGTGTCCCCGAAAATGGACAATTTGAGCATCAAGGCATGGAAGCTATCAAGAATCTCCTCATCCCAATTTCTAAGTTAAAAACTTGTGGTTGAACAAGGGTAAAGGTTCACCAATGTCTATTGGTGATTCCTTGGAAGTTTTTGCCAAACAAAAACTTAGTGTTTTCAACTGATAGGTAAAACCTATTTTGAGCAAAGCAAGCCTAAGCTACACTTAGGCAAATTCATGTAGAAGCTAGATACTATTATTCTACTAAGGTATCACTTGACAATACTATTCCAATGTATTGATCCACTGTGGCTGTAACTTGTGATGTTGCAGGTTACTCTGATGAGGATTAGAGTTATGAGTCTACACTCAACATGCTTGCCTGTGGCACATGAAGATGAAGACTTTTATTTATATTGTTAAGTTAAACTCATGTACTAGCCTATGGCTATGGAGTTGTAAAAGACTATGTTATCTCTGGAATGACGATGTAATAATGACCTTTGTTTCTATGTACTTCATCTTAAACTGTGGATGCTAGCATTTGATCCAGTGACTAGCATTGCAATCATAGGGACCTTTACCTTTATAAAGGTGGGGTCTTACATTCAGGCCCCCGGAGGGAAAACCCTACTCCTTCTTGTCTTCTCTTGATTACGACAGAACCAAAAGTTACAGGGGTGCGCAGATGCAATCTGGCGTGAGGTGCGTATGTGGTGGCGAGTTGAGATTGGATCGTAGATCTGTTGTGGTCTAGTCTATTGTATCGTGCGTCGTGTCCTCCTCGTTGGACCCTCCTAGCCTTTATATATGGGGAGGCTAGGTCTGGGGTTCCAACACGAGTAGGTTACAAGTTGTATTAAAACTCTAGTCTTGAGATTTCCTTGTCTTGCGCGCTTGGAGTCCGTGTCCATATGGGCTTCATATCAGCCGAACCGTCATAGGCGTCATGGATCCTAGTAGGTCGTCGAGTGCACCTTCCGCTAGGTTGGACCAGGTAGGCTAGCATCGGGTACCCGTAGGGTATATCCATGTCACCTACCTCCCCTGGTCGTTTTTAATGGGACCCTCATCCACATATATATCTATGGCCACTCCTAGTCCCCACTAGAAGCTTCCCCAGTACCCCACACATAGATACCCTAAACCCTAGCTTCGACGACCACAATGGCGAAGGGCAAGGGCTAGTTCATCTCTGTTCACGATGACCACTAGGCGGGGTCCTCCGGTAATGACCGCTATCGTTTCTTCTGTGCGTCTCCCTTTGTGGCGCCAAGGCCATCCCCCGTCTCCCACGCCGCGCTCCGAGCGGCAATTCTACGACGAGGTTGAAATCACACACCAATTCACGGCCTTGGGCGAGCCGCTATCATGGTCATATGTCTACCTATCCCACGACTGATATATGAACCAGGCGCACATGCTAGTATCTGCCATTCGGACGAGCTTCCCTCTCATCGCCGCGAGATCCTCCGGCATCAGGCCTTCCTCCCACCGGATCTGTGATGGGACCCCGCATATGTCATCGATTCACCATTGTGGAAACGGTGGTTCGAGGCTAAGCATGACGCTTGGAGACAATCCATTGAGACTGACCTAGAGGGCCTCAACGAAAAGGACGAGGGCTACGAGGAGTATGATGAGCTGGAGAAGAAGCCAGAGGAGCGGGAGTAAGCGGGGTACACATTTCCCACCCAGAGTGCGGCCGACCATATTGGTCACACTAGCGCGGTGCAGAGACCCTTTTTTTGGACCCACTATCGCTACTGCCACCCTACCGTGGGGCATCATCAAGGACATGCTGGTGGAGGAGCCACTGAACTATTCCAAGATGATGGAGGACTATAGAGAAGGAGCTCCAGGCCTCCAAGATGGAAGAGCTCACCAAGTGGGCTAGTCTGGATGAGGATATCCATGAGTTGGCGGTGCTGGCGGCGTCACCACGTGTGGTGACCCAGCATACCACTGCATGTGTAGTACACTATAGTCGTTGACATGACATCCACAGAACACCGTTCTATAAATATCACATCCCTCAGAGTGGTACAACAGAAACATTGCGGGTCCATATTACAAAAGTACACACATTATTAGTATTAAAATACCGGAAGTTCAAGACTTCCAAAAGATCCAACTTACAAACCAGAATATAAAGTGTTCGGTGCAATTTAAAAGTAACAACTCCGTCTAGGAGTTGAGCTCAACAACTTATTCTATAGAGTTCATGCTGCTTGGCTCCGCTGGTTACTACTAACTAGGGATACTTAGTTGGACTCGTTATCATCGACACCGTAGCGGATTTCGTAATCCACTCCTTCAACACCTCCGGACAGATCAGGTTCCTCGTAGAACACATCTTCTTGACATTCGGCTGCATACATTGGCACATCTTCGGGATCCTCAGAGTCTAAGCAAGGGATCAAAGGAAAGAATGAGTAACAGCGTTACCCAACAAGTTCATTATATGCAAGGTGGGAAGTTTGATGTTCTAACTACCACCTCGGATTATAAATCCTTGGAACTATGCAGTTTTTGGAAATCTTTCTTCAAAGATTGATTTTATTATGAAAATCTATGACCATCAGCCTTCACAAGTTGACCAGAACTTTCATGGAGTTCCTTTCCTGCCGCGTTCGTAGCTCCTTCCCGGAAAAGGGAGTAACAAGTTACAATTCTTACACTCTGCAGAGGTGCGTTACTTTACCCATGAGAGATCAACTCCTTGTTGCACAACCGGGCGTACTTTCCCGTCCACAATTCCATGATGTGGGGCCCAGTAGTTGGTCCAAGACAATCACTGCCCTTTTCGCGACCCCGCATGTAGCACCCCAGATAAAATCACTATTAGAAAATTATTTGATTGTTTATTACTTTGCGCATCATCATGACATCATCATGCATTTATTCGCCTAAAACTACTTCCCAAAAGCCCTTTTTTTACTTTCTATAAGATCCGGTCTGCCTAGATCTTTTATTTGTCTAAAACTATTTGTAAACAAAAAAAACTTTTATAAAATATAAAATATTTTGCTATCGGGGAGGCAGTCCAGCCGGTCGGACTAGAGGTCTAACCAACTAGACAACCTACTACTTGATTAGACCTATACCTAAACCGGCCAGGCCCAAAAGGTCCAGCCGGCTGAAACCCAAAACCTAAATCCCCAAACCCTAATTCCCCTAGCATACCTACTCCCTCCCTCCACTCAGCCGTCGTCCCGCCGCCACCCACTCTCACCCGCGCGCGCGACCACAGCAGTGCCGCACCGCACCCTACACGCCTACTGAACGCACGCAACAGGCCCCACCCTGGGCCCCACTCCCACCACTCGACCTCTTGCGGCCGTTCCCTACCCCAACCCCCTTCTCCCTCCCCGATCGAATCCCTGCCGCCAGTGCCTCCTGAACCCGAGCAACCACCGGCGCCCTCCCCCGCATCGTCCCTCTCCTCACCTGCCTCTGCGCCCCTCTCTCCGGTCGCGCCAAGCTCGCCGCTGCCCTTGCCGCGCTTGGCTCTGCCGCCGGCTCATCTCAGCCGCCGCAGCTTGCCCCTCTCTGGCGGTCGTCGCCCATGTTCGTCAACGTGGTCGCCCGCCTCCAGTGCTCCTTCTCGTTCGAGCCAGCACCAGGGACCCCGTCGTCGGCACTGTCCCTGCCCGCCGCCGCATCCTCTGCCTTGCCTTTTCCGTCGCCGCCCCGCCAGAGACCTGCCACCGGAGCTCCTCCCGCGCCCTCCTCTGCGCCTCCCGGGCTCCACCGCTAATCCCTGAACCCCGGCCTCCTCTCATGCCCTCTCGCCTACGAGCCGCGACGCCGCGCACAGTCCCTGCAGCGCCCCCTCCTATGGACGCGCCGCTGCACATCCCTCTGCTGTAGCACCGCCATGGGCAGGCCGCCCCTATAGCACGGCCTCGACCCAGCGGCCCGCCCACCTCCGGCTCTCTGCTTGTTATCGACGCTCGTCGTCCACACCGTGGTAATTGACCTCGGGGCTCCGCGTCCAAGTCGACGTCGTCGTCCTATCGCTTTTGTTATCCAAGTATCAGTTTGCCATGATCCCCTCGGCAACATGCCCTCCGTCGATTCTTCCGTGCTTCATGTTTGAGTACATAACGAGTTATCCTGTGCCCTTCTGTCGTGTATGTTTGTCTGGGAACTCTGCCAAGATCTCCAACATGGGTACGCCAAGATTGTTGTGGTTGAACAAGTTCAATCCTGGAGTGGTAAAGACCATCGGCCAAGTTTGCCATGGAAGAAAGACGACCGATTTGATCTCCAACACGGTCCGCTAGGAACCTCGGCATGGACTCCAAGGTCTTCGTCAGGGAACCCCGAAGACACGAACCCGAACCACATCGAACAAGATCACCGAAGTCCATGTGTGACCCTAAGCCCCTATTTTTATAAATTTATATATATTATTGCATATCAAATTGTACATGCTTGCACATATCATGTGGTTTGGGGGCCTTATGCCGATTCACTTCATAATTAAATATGAGATCATATGCGGGTTTTTCTAGTCTAATATTGGTCCCATCTAAAATTATGTAGCAAACCGGTGATATATGTAAGATAACATTTAAATTGCGGGGTATCTAAACAACTTGAACCTATTAAATAATTGTCGGGACCCCGGTTCCGCTTAATATGGCCTAATGCATCGCATCCTCGCCATGCCATACATCATATATGCATCATGCCCGGTCTTCTGCCGTAGTATTAAATAGTGCATCCGATGTTTCTTCTAGTGCTTTGCTTCTTCACGGATTAGGCCGATGAGTTGATGCGAGTGTCGACCCGATCTTCAGATGAACCTTCAGCAATGTTTTCAGGCGAGCATTCTCCCTCTTTCTACCTATTTTACTTTATAGTCTTTATTTCCTCTTGTTGATCTATTGCTATCTGTGTTGCGATGCTCTAGTTTTCGTACCCGTGATACCCCTTGCAGCCTTATATTGCCTTGGACACATCCTATTACCTGTTGTTTGGTAGATAGTTGGACTTGCGGGTCGTAGTCGCTTGCCCAAGTGCGGTGGCGTGTCGTCAAGTACCACAGTTGTTGGAGTAATGCCGCATGTTTAATGTTGGAGATGATCATGGTTTTAATTACAGTTTAATCACTAAAATTGAAGTAGGTAAATAATGCAGAGGCACAGGTGGGCAATAGATGTTATTTGGTTTTTAACCGTCCACTTGTGTCCCGTAGGACCCCGAGTAATTGATACCTGTTCTTTGAATATTCGCACTATCCGCATGTGGGACCATGAATCCCCCTAGCCAGAGCTTGAGTCATATTTATTTCTTGGGGCCACAAACTAGTTTGGGGCTTTATTACTATCCTATACTTATGCCATGCTTTACTGCTTTATTTACGATTGCGCGTGGAGCGCCTGTACTGTTTAGGTAAGTGGAATGTTTCCGCGGTATCGACAAGCCCAGTCACACTTTCGGGTTCCCAGTCGTTTACAGCCATTGACACAAACCTCTGGATCCGTCTCGGAGCCGACCAACTTCATCGCGGGTAGCTTGGTGGGGTGGCCCCCTGAAATGTATATGAATCTTGCAATTGCTCTGTCGTGATGCCTCATTGGGTTTTCATTTGGTTTTTCTCGAGGTTGATCGTGCGTGTGTTGCTATTTGTGCCCCCTGCAGGGTAAAACTTTCTGAGAGCCGTGTCCGTGGTTATGGACGACTTGGAGCACAGTATATCGATCATAGACAACTACAACTAAAGTAGTGCTATAAATTTGACTTTATAATGACTAGTAATCAGCTTCACTATAAAGGAATGGCTAAATAAAAGTGCCAACAACTGCTGGATTAGGATTGTCACCTGTTACCATTGTATCTGACTAGTAAGTATTGCAACTACAACGGAATGGTTAACTAAAACTGCCCACTGCTTATTATATCAGGATGACTCATGCTATCTATATCTGACTAGTAATTGCCGCAACTTAACAGAATGAATAAAACTGCCAACTATGTGAGTTCCTCAGTGGACTTCCTCGTTTGGTCTCGAGGGGGAAATACCAGGATGGGTATGCTTGGTGATAGTTTTAGGTTGGATCCGAATAGGTCTTTCTTATCCCTATCTGATAGCCGCCAGTTGTTTTGAGTCTCTATAGGTTGTTTAGTGCATGCTGCACTACTGCTTCAGTCCACCATACCTATGTAGGCGAGGACCGCCGAATTCTAGTCTCGCCGTGTACTGGCCTCAATACCGACCGCTCTCTTTTTCCTTTGCCCTTTGTCGGCACCCCTCTTGTTTAAGCAGGTTTTGATCGACGTCGTTAGCAGGGTTACACTTCTGGCTTGCCCTGGGCAGGGTTATGGACGCCATTGGTTATTCTTCAGGGCTCTTAGCTCAATTTGCATCTTGTCCGTACTCGGACGCCGTATCGTTTTCTGTGCGGGTTTGGCGGGAATCGCTAAAACTTGCATAGGGCCGATTCCGAGGGTGTTATACCGCATGCCTCCTTGGTGTACACCATGCCCACATAATGAATTACGGCGATGGTTTGTACAAATCGTTAGATGCCAGAACTATCGTGGGACGATGAGGGTTCCCACCCATATGCTGCATATCCTCTACGAGTTACCAATTAATATGCATGCTACGAGGATAACAGCCACGACCTACACATCCGGCTTCATGCGAGAGGAAGAAGATACAACTGACTTCTCTGTCCCATTCCAAATCTCATTGCTAACGCGTAATATACCGCGCTAGAATCACTGATGTCAGGGGTTATTAAGTCCCTATTTGATCATCATTGTTCGCAATTAGAACCCTAAGTTCTATTGCTTCATTATATCATCACTTAGGATGATATCTATGATTTCTTTATTTTGTGAAAATAATATTTTCTTTCCTTTATAGCATATATGTTAACACACAATTTGAAATACTTTGATAAAGACTCTTCAAAGGACATGAGCAAGTCATGAACTTGCCTTGCGATGGCAAGGTAGTGAAGTCTGATGCTTGCACTGGACCTTGAGCTTCTATGTCTACAAAACATCATTATTGCCCGGTAAGGACAATATTTAAAGAAGCAAAATGATTATGCAAGTAATGTAATGCATTATTTAACTATATATGCATTTTCCCTATATAAGGTGCCTTTAAACGATGATTAAGCATTTATAAATATTACTTTTTAATATTTATAGCATATATTATTTTATCTTATTTCCTTTTATTTGAATTTTATTGATTTAATAATTCTTTTAGGAATTATCAATTATACATTTAAAATTATTAGTAAATATTTATTTAGTATTGTTCAAAAATACTATAATATTAATATATAATGAAAGTGATTTTTATTTATTTTTATCATCTCTCAATAATTTTGTAAAATTCCATAAGCAATGTATAAATTACAAAATTCTTATAAAAAATTTAAATGTTCAAAATTTTATATCTTATTTTATTTGGATAAAGTAGATTATTGTGAATCCAAAAATATTTTATTTATAATTTTTGGACTTTTATCTTCTTATCTAGAATTAAATTAATTCCAGGGGTATTTTGGTCTTTTTATTTTTATCCAAACATGCCTGGAAATGTTCCTGGGCTGGTTATACATATTGGGCCCTGGTGGCCCATTAGTCTTAGACAAAAGAACCACCCCGAAGGGCTTGGCCCAGCTCGGACCACTCCTCACTGCCTCTCTCTCTTCCTCGTGTTTATCCTCTCCTCCTCTGACCCCGACCCTATGGCCGGCGATGTCGCCATCGGCGATTCCCGCCGCCGTAGGCTGTTCTGGTCGCGGCCATGGTGTAACAGGGGTTGTCGATGACGCCCGTTCGTTCTATCCAATTGGATTCGAGCCTGGGGCTCTCCTATAGTGGATCGATACCATCCCGAACCCTAGGGTTTGGGGGTTGGCATGGATTCCAGGGCTGTCGTGGTCGTCGTGCATCGAGGTGATGCTCTGCACCTCCACTCGTGATCAGGGTCGCCGCCGTGGCGCCGTGCGGGTTGCAGCGCCCCCTCTGGGGTGCTCCCCGTGCCGCCATGGTCGTCGACCCCTCTGCTTCCTCTTCGATTTCTTCAGCGAGGACCTGTGGTGAGTTTGATTCCTCTCCCCCTGATACTCTCTGTGCTGGCTGATTCGATGCTAGATGCTGGCAGTGTTCTCTCTTGCCACTATCTGATTCAGATTAGGATGATTATCCATTTAGGGTTCCTGTTATGTGATTGATCATGTACTGGTTGAATTGAATCCTGTTTGGATGGTCTGTACACATATGAAATGATTATTGGCTTGAGGCTTGTTGCTTAAGATGATCTATGATTTTCAAGTGGCTTGCTAGATGATTTGATGCTTGGATTGCATCAAATTCAGATAATATAGTTGCTTGGAAATCATGCTTGATTAAGTCAGTGACTTGATAAGTGTTCACTGTCATCTCTGGGTGTATGATTATGATTATGACATGATGAAATCATTGTCCTGGTGCTGTTGGCTTAGAACTAGTGTATAGTTTGAGATTATCATGATCTCAAACAGTGAAGTTTAATATAGGAGTTTCCTAGTTATGATTCATGTGTTTAATAGAAAAATGATTAATTAAGTTGATTGTTTGAATTTGTGGTGATTAAATGTCTATCCTGATTCATACTAGATTATTCTTGTGACACCATCATGGTATGGCACACGAGTTTGATTCTACCCCACTGATTGTTTGTTTTAGGCTTAAGACAAACTTGGTTTATAAGATAAATAGAGATGCTCTTCTCTGAATTTCCCTAAGACCAATGATGTTGGTCTGAGGCTTAGGGATTCAGATCTTATCTAATTGGTTCATCTAGATAGTCCTGGTAGTGGTACCAGCTATTCTTTATTGAATCAAATCTTGGAAAAAATGATAGTGAGTTTGATCATTCTAGGGATCCTAAAGATTTGTTTCTAAGGTGCTACCCTTCCTTTAGGGATGTGCCTAGAATTAGATCATATGTATATGTATGATTGAATTGTAAAATATAGTTGGACAACTAGAGCAGGGATGTTGCTCTGAGCTCTGATTGGATCCTGATACTTTGCTGCTTGCTTTTAGAGTTTTAAAAATCCCTATGATGGATTCACCCCACTTGGGTGCTTTCTGAGGGTTTGTTTTATAAAACAACACATGCTTTTCTATAAATAAGATGATTAGATCATGTGAAGGTTTTATGGAACTCACCACAGAATCTGATGTTTGTGGAGTAAGTTGGTGCTGATCTTGATCTGGTTTTGCTGGACTCTTGTGCTTGACCTTGATCTGGCCTGCTCCTCCTAGCTCCTGGACTTGGCCTTACTGTCCACCTGATCCATCCCCCTCCTTATGTCACCATCCTGGTGATGTTTGGTTGATACTTGGTGGTTTGGTTGCTGGCTGTGATGCTTGGTTTAGCTGCTGTCTACACTGGCTGTTCTTGTGTGTTGTGCAGTGGAGAGATGCACTAGTGCCTCTCCACGGCTGTGCTTGTGGTTTTGTGAGTTTGGGCTGCTCTGTGAGGTCGACAGCACACCACATGCATGTTGGTGTGTGTCCTGCCTGTGTGTCTGCTATGCATTTGTGGATATGTTCAGAATCTGGAAACTTACTTTTACCTGGTTACTTTTACCTGGCTGGTGGATTTGTCCCTATTGACTGTTGTTTGACTTCTGGCTTTAAATTTATGAAAGATGGATTCTTTTATATTGGTGAAACTTGCCCCTTTTTTATAAATTTCTCAATGATGAGTTTGTCAAGTGCATTTCACTGACATATCTGAGAGAAATAATACTAACACTAACCTTCTTTTGTTTTTTATTTATTTTTTGTTTTGCAGGTACAGATATATTGATGAAGATTTAGTTTAAATTTAGTTATAGAATAGTTAGGAAATAGTCCAATGTACCCTTCTTCATACTTTTGTAATTTTCTTTTATTATTTTTGTAATCTTTATTTTATTCAATTGTAATAAAGATTATATTATTCTTAATAAAGAATATCTTTATTCTTTTGTAAATTGTGAAGTTTGAAAATGATTTCAGTAAGTTACATACTTTGTAACTTGTTTATATATTGATAATATGAAATAAGTTTTCATATTCATAATTGTTTTCTTTTAAATAATGCTTGGAGTTAAAATAGTTAAGTCATAATTAATTCAAGATTCAAATCTTATGTCTAGTTCATTTGAATCGTAATTCAAACACTCAAGTTTAAAATTCAAATTCATTTTAAAACACATAATTCCTTAAAGATCATATCAAAGTTTATAACAATCATCCTTTAAGACTAAACCTAATCTCAAATTATGAAAGAAACATTGATCACTTAGGTTTTTATTTGGCAAAAAATTTACCCACATTTTCACAGATGAATGCATGCAACAATCCATATTCCTAAATCTACCCTTCGTTAGTTCCTAAATGGTGGTATGTTACAGACTTCCCCCTTAAATTAAACTTCGTCCCGAAGTTTGTGGAGATATACCTGAATAATTCTGGATAGGCTTTTCTTAAATCCTCTTCTTTCTCCCATGTGGCTTCCCTTTCAGGGTGATGTTCCCACTGTACCTTGCAATATTTGATTGCTCTGTTCCTTAACCTTTTCCAGTTCTCTTCCAGAATTTTACAAGGCTTTTCAATATAAGTCAGGTCTGCTTGTAGTTCTATCTCTTGATGTGTGAATCATCATCTGGCACTTTCAAACATTTACGAAGTTGTGACACATGGAAAACATTATATACTTGAGCCAATCTTGATGGTAACTCTAAAGCATAAGCTATAGTTCTGTTTTGACTCAGTATCTTGAATGGTCCGATATCTTGGACTCAATTTCCCTTTAACTCCGAAACTTTTTACCCCCTTCATTGGACTTACTTTCAAATAGACCATATCTCCCACTTCTGGATGCCATGATCTTCGACTTTGATCCGCATAACTTTTCTGCCTGCTTTGGGCTATTTTCAGTCTATCCCTGATCTTATCAATGATGTCTTGTCTTTCCTTGATATAATATGGCGCAAATTCTTTGCTGCTTCCAGGTTCATACCAACATATTGGTGATCTACACTTCCTTCCATACAGAACCTCATATGGGGCTGCCTTCAGACTACTCTGATAGCTATTATTATAGGAAAATTCTGCCAATGGTAGGTGATCTTCCCATGTTCCTCCAAAATCTAGTGCACAAGCTCTCAACATGTCTTCTAGTATTTGATTTGTTCTTTCAGTTTGACCTCCTGTCTCAGGATGATATGTCGTGCTGAAATCTAACTTTGAACCAAGTGCTTCATGCAGTTGCTTCCAAAATGCTGAAGTAAACACTGATCCCCTATCAGTTACGATCTTTTTGGGTACTCCATGCTTACTTACTATCTCTTTGACATATACTTCAACTAACTTCTTGGCATTATCCTTTTGGTTCACCGGAATGAAATGTGCACTCTTAGTGAGTCTGTCCACAATTACCCATATCATATCCTTCCTTTTTGGTGTCACAGGCAATCCTGTAATGAAGTCCATACCTATTTCCTCCCATTTCCACTCAAGAATTTCTAAGGGTTGTAATGGTCCTGCTCGACTTTGATATTCAGCTTTCACCCTCTGACAAGTATGGCATTCAGATACATATTTAGCAATATCTCTTTTCATGTTATTCCACCAGAATAGTTCTTTCAAATCCATATACATATTAGTACTCCCTGGATGTATAGAATATGGTGTATCATGTGCTTATTTGAGTATGACATTTCTAATCTCAGTCACATCTAGCACACAAAGACGGTCTTGAAACCATAAAGACCCATAATCCCCAAGGCGAAAAACTGATTTTTGCCCTTGAGATATCCTCCAAATTTCCTCAGCAATAAAAGGATCTTCTGCTTGATGACTAAAAATTTCTTGCTTAAGATCACTGTCCTGCTCTGCAACTACCTGCATAGTAGCTAATCCTCCAAGAACCTTTGTTCTGATAAATTGAAGTTCTAATCTTTCCAAGTCCATTTGTAACTCTTTTGGTAGCTCCCTATTGCTTGGCTGAATATCCACACTCTTTATGCTTAAAGCATCTGCTACAACATTTGCTTTCCCTGGGGTGTAGTTGATTGTTAAGTCATAATCCTTGATTAATTCCAACCAACGCTTCTGTCTCATATTCAATTCCTTTTGAGTGAAGAAATATTTGAGACTTTTATGGTCTGTGTATAACTCACATCTGGCTCCATAAAGAAAATGCCTCCATCCTTTCAACGCAAAAACTACTGCTGCTAACTCTAAATCATGAGTTGGATAGTTGACTTCATGTGGTTTCAGTTGTCTTGAACCATAAGCAATCACTTTCCAATCTTGCATTAGTACTCAGCCCAAACCTTACTTAGACGCATCACAGTACACGGTGAAGTCCTTCCCTGTTTCAGGAACTGCTAAGATTGGAGCTATGGTTAATCTAGTCTTCAACTCTTGGAAACTTGCTTCACATTTCTCATCCCACTTGAATGGTGTATTTTTCCTTAATAATTTAGTCATTGATCTGGCTATTTTGGAGAAACCTTCAATGAATCTCCGATAATAACCAGCCATTCCTAAGAAACCTCGAATTTGCTTCACATTGGTCGATGCAGTCCACTCTAGTACTGACTGAACTTTAGATGGATTCATAGCAATTCCATCCTTACTAATCACATGACCGAGGAATTCTACCTCATCTAGCCAGAATTCACACTTACTGAACTTAGCATAAAGCTTATGTTCTCTTAAAGTCTGCAATGCTATTCTCAAATGGTCAGCATGCTCTTCCTTATCCTTGGAATATATCAAAATATCATCAATAAAGATGATGACAAACTTGTCCAAATATGGCATGAAAATCTTGTTCATCAGATTCATGACTATTGGCGGTGCATTGGTCAAACCAAATGGTACTACTAGATACTCATGGTGTCCATATCTTGAGACAAATGCTGTTTTTGGAACATCTTCCAGCTTGATTTTTATTTGATGATATCCGGATCTTAAATCGATCTTTGAAAATACTCCTGCTCCTTTCACTTGATCAAACAAATCTTGAATTCTTGGTAAAGGATATTTATTCTTGATAGTCACGTGGTTCAGATTTCTATAATCCCCACACATCCGTCTTCCACCATCTCTCTTATCCACAAAGATTACTGGTGTTCCCCATGGAGATACACTTTCCTGTATAAATCCTTTTCTCGCTAACTCATCAATTTGCTCTTTGAGTTCTTTCAACTCTTTGGGTCCCATTTTATATGGTGCTTGAGCTATTGGTGTTGTACCAGGAATTAAGTCAATGGTGAATTCTATCTCCCGGTCTGGTGGCATTCCCGGTAGCTCTGTTGGAAAAACATCTTGGAATTCATTAACTATAGGAATCTCTTCCAACTTAACTTCTTTCATAGAATTTAACTACAGATCCACCATGATATGACTATGCTTATCTGCTTGGTAAACTATCCTTGCTCCACTTGGAGTTTTGATTGAGACGGTTTTCTCCTCACAATTTATCTGAGCTCCGTGTTCCATCATCCAATCCATCCCCAGCACTACTGCAATTCCCTTCAAAGGAATCACATAAAGGTTTGTGAAATATGTACAACCACAGATCAAGATAACCTGATCTTGTTTTATGTGGCGTACAATCACATTCCCTCCTGCCGTAATTACGGTCATAAGACTTTCTAACGTTGCTCTTCTAATCCCGAACTTATCACAAAATTCTTCAGAAATGAATGAAGTAGTTGCACCAGTATTAAATAGAACTTTGCCAGGATTGGTAAGGATATTGAGCATACCTATCCCGGCATGCTCCGAATTATCCACCTCCTCGAGGGTTGCACAATTCAGTTTCCCAGTAGGTCGGTTTCTATTGCCATTGTTGTTCTTGCCATTATTTCCTCCTTTTTTGGGCTGTCCATTTCCACCACTGGCTTGTCCTCCTCCCTTGGTAGGCCATCCTCCTGGTGGTTTTCTCGGACAATCTGGCTTGATATGCCCCTTCTGACCACAACCGTAACAAATCACTACAGGCTTTTTGCATTTCCTCTGGAAATGCCCTGGAATTCCACAATTGTTACAGATAACATTCCTTCTCGGATTGGATTGATTTCCACCACTGCCCTTGTTATTGTTATTGTTATTGTTATTGTTGCCATAATTCCTATTCCGAGGTTTGAACTCCAGGTTAGGTTTAGGTTTACTTGCCTGAATCCACTTGGTTTCCTTCTTGGCTCTCTTCCTCCGATCCTCTTGGACATTCTTATAGTCATCTTCAAAAGTAATGGCTGCATCCAACAACTGCTGATAAGTTTGCTTATTGGCTAACCTTAGCTGCATCTTCACAAACGGATTTAATCCACGCGGGAAACACTTCTTCCGCTTCTCTTTAGTGTTGACATCCTCCTCAGCATAGCGAGATAATTGACTAAACTCCCAGATGTACTTCATGACACTAGTATATCCTTGCTGAAGCTCCTCAAATTCTCTCTGCTTCAACTCCATAACACTTTCCGGAACATGATATTCACAGAATCTCTGCTTGAACTCTTCCCAGGTAAACTCCCTTCCTGGTTGCTGCATGGCCAACTGATTTTCCCACCATGATGTTGTAGGTGCAGTCAGCAGATGAGTTGCATACCTCAATTTCTCCTCATCATTGCAACCTACAGTCTTCAGCTTCCTTTCAGTATCTGCTAGCCAGTCTTCTGCATCCATTGGTTTAGAAGATGATGCAAAAGGTAACGGTCTTCCATTCTGGAAATCAGATAGACTCACTCCTCCACCTTCAGGTACCCTCTGATTTGCTCGTCCCAGCAGCTCTTCCATGAACTTGTTCTGGGTCTCTTGCATCATTTGCATGCATTACATAAAGTTCTGCTCCATTAACGACCTCATCGGTGGTGGTGGTGGTAATGCTCCTTGATTTTCTGCATCGGCCTTTTCCTTGGCCTCTCGCTCCATCCGCTGCTGCTCAGTTTCCATTCCTACACCCGTATCCATGACCCTCTAGTCCTGCAACATAAAGCGAATACTCATAATTACATCATGCACATGTGTTCTGAGCTCGACTTTACGCACAGAACTAGTCACACAATGAAGATCCAAAGAAAATCCAAATATGCATTTCACATATTTTACATAATATCATAATGATACAGAGTCATTACAATATATACCATATAAGTATAATCACAAAACTACCTTATTACTTGGGGTACAATACACGGTACTAGATACTACTAACTCATTGTCTCCTTCTAGTAGTGACTACGCTCATCGTACATGCCTGATGTCCAACCGTGATGACATGTTGTTCGTCGCACAGTTTGTGGAACATATGGCCTTCCAGAAGGAATATACTCTGTATCTGAAGTGTCAGGACTTGAGTCATTACTCAACCTGAGCGTATTGACTCCCTCCAGCTCAGCTGAAAAGTCTTCAGAATTATATTCAACATTATCTCCAGCCTGCATCTCCTGAGCTTCATTTCTTGAGTTGTCAACAGGATACGCAGATCCGGCTGCTTCCCAGGTGCTCTCGTGGACAAGATAGTTAAACACTGGATAATGTATATTCCCAGAGTTTTGAGAAGATGTTGATGATTCAAACACTCTCTCCTCAGGATCTTCTTCTTCATCCTGATTATCTAATGACATGGTATTTCTACTACTATTATTATGGTTCCTCCTTACACCCATCCAACTAGATTGTCCAACATTCCTGTCGGAACCATCTGTGGACATCTGGTGTTCATGAGATCCATTATATGATCCCATCCTCCAACCATCCGAATTCTCAATAGGAAGTTCTGAATCAGAACCATCCTCTAAGCCCTGTGGTACTGCATACCGCATATCCACAGTAGGATCATGTATAGGTTCAGGTCTTGGTGAATAAGGATATGGTATAAAAGATTCAGGATCTATAGGTATATCCTTAAAGATAGGTGTTGCACTACTACTTGCTTCCTTCTCTAACTGGAATGCTAACTGCTTCCTCCTTTCCGGATCAGTTAGATCCTCTAACATATCATTTTTGTCTTCAACAATCACTTGATGGGTCTTATAAAAATACGCAACGAGTGTTCGATATCTATCCATAAACTTGGAAGCTAATTTAGGAAGCTTCTTAACAAAAGTAAGATGATCCGATATAGGCTCCGAGTCTATAGAATCATGAGGTATCATAGAAAATGTGCTACCTTCTAGCTCCTTGGTTTTTTGTTCCCGGATATTAGCTATCGCCTCCACAATAGCAACATGATATGCTGCTAAATGACTCCTACCTTCTCCTATAGGTAAATCATGATATAATCCAAGCTTCTCTAGAAGTTGGATACTCACACGATACTTGGATAACATCCGACCATCAAGGTAAGTGATAGTGTTTACTGGAATTCTAGTAGGACAATAAAGAGCTTTAAAAGTTGACGAAGTTGGTCTGTGAATGATCCTTGATAATCATCAATAGTCTCCTCTTTCCTTACCAAAGTCTGCTTTGGAAACTTTGGTGCCATAACTCTGTATATCAGAAAAATAATTTTGATTAGTATCTAATAATATATTGCATCATAACAAAGAATTATCGCACTAAAATATATAACGGAATATTCTCATTTGAATACCCATTATATCACTTTTAGAGAATTCTTTATCGTTGCTAAATTTTCCTACAGGTAATACCCTTTACTAGGTTTCCAACCTAAGGTCAAAGCAATTTGCTCTGATACCAACTGCGGTGACCCATCATACCACTGCATGTATAGTACACTATAGTCGTTGACATGACATCCACAGAACACTGTTCCGTAAATATCACATCCCTCAGAGTGGTACAACAGAAACATTGCGGGTCCATATTACAAAAGTACACACATTATTACAATACCAGAAGTTCAAGACTTCCAAAATATCCAACTTACAAACCAGAATATAAAGTGTTCAGCGGAATTTAAAAGTAACAGCTTCGTCTAGGAGTTGAGCTCAACAGCTTATTCTATAGAGTTCATGTTGCTCGGCTCCGTTGGTTACTACTAACTAGGGATACTTAGTTGGACTCGTTATCATCGACACCGTAGCGGATTTCGTAATCCACTCCTTCAACACCTCTGGACAGATCAGGTTCCTCATAGAACACATCTTCTTGATATTCGGCTGCATACATTGGCACGTCTTTGGGATCCTCAGAGTCTAAGCAAGGGATCAAAGGAAAGAATGAGTAACAGCGTTACCCAACAAGTTCATTATATGCAAGGTGGGAAGTTTGATGCTCTAACTACCACCTCGGATTATAAATCCTTGGCACTATGCAGTTTTTGGAAATCTTTCTTCAAAGATTGATTTTATTATGAAAATCTATGACCATCAGCCTTCACAGCTTGACCAGAACTTTCATGAAGTTCCTTTACTGCCGCGTTCGTAGCTCCTTCCCGGAAAAGGGAGTAACAAGTTACAATTCTTACACTTTGCAGAGGTGCGTTACTTTACCCATGAGAGATCAACTCCTTGTTGCACAACCGGGCGTACTTTCCCGTCCACAATTCCATGATGTGGGGTCCAGTAGTTCTGTGTCCCATTCCGAATCTCATGGCTAACGCGTAATATATGGCGCTAGAATCACTGATGTCAGGGGTTATTAAGTCCCTATTTGATCATCATTTTACGCAATTAGAACCCTAAGTTCTATTGCTTCATTATATCATCACTTAGGATGATATCTATGACTTATTTATTTTTTGAAAATAATATTTTCTTTCCTTTATAGCATATATGTTAACACACAATTTGCAAATACTTTGATAAAGACTCTTCAAAGGACATAAGCAAGTCATGAACTTGCCTTGTGATGGCAAGGTAGTGAAGTATGATGCTTGCACTGGACCTTGAGCTTCTATGTCTACAAAACATCATTATTGCCCGGTAAGGACAATATTTAAAGAAGCAAAATGATTATGCAAGTAATGTAATGCATTATTTAACTCTATATGCATTTTCCCTATATAAGGTGCCTTTAAATGATGATTAATCATTTATAAATATTACTTTTTAATATTTATAGCATATATTATTTTATCTTATTTCCTTTTATTTGACTTTTATTGATTTAATAATTATTTAAGGAATTATCAATTATACATTAAAAATTATTAGAAAATATTTATTTAGTATTTTTCAAAAATACTATAATATTAATATGTAATGAAAGTGATTTTTATTTATTTTTATCATCTTTCAATAATTTTGTAAAATTCCATAAGGTATATATAAATTACAAAATTCTTATAAAAATTTAAACGTCCAAAATTTTATATCTTATTTTATTTGGATAGAGTGTATTATTATGAATCCAAAAATATTTTATTTATAATTTTTGGACTTTTATTTTATTTTCTAGAATTAAATTAATTCCAGGGTTATTTTGGTCTTTTTCTTTTTATTCAAATAGGCCTAGAAATGTTCCTGGGCTGGTTATACATATTGGGCCCTGGTGGCCCATTAGTCTTAGACAAAAGAACCACCCCGAAGGGTTTGGCCCAGCTCGGCCCACTCCTCACTGCCTCTCTCTCTTCCTCGTGTTTATCCTCTCCTCCTCTGACCCCGACCCTGTGGCCGGCGATGTCGCCACCAGCGATTCCCGCCGCCGTAGGCTGTTCTGGTCGCGGCCATGGTGTAACAGGGGTTGTCGATGACGCCCGTTCGTTCTATCCAATTGGATTCGAGCCTGGGGCTCTCCTATAGTGGATCGATACCATCCCGAACCCTAGGGTTTGGGGGTTGGCATGGATTCCAGGGCTGTCGTGGTCGTCGTGCATCGAGGTGATGCTCTGCACCTCCACTCGTGATCAGGGTCGCCGCCGTGGCGCCGTGCGGGTTGCAGCGCCCCCTCTGGGGTGCTCCCCGTGCCGCCATGGTCGTCGACCCCTCTGCTTCCTCTTCGATTTCTTCAGCGAGGACCTGTGGTGAGTTTGATTCCTCTCCCCCTGATACTCTCTGTGCTGGCTGATTCGATGCTAGATGCTGGCAGTGTTCTCTCTTGCCACTATCTGATTCAGATTAGGATGATTATCCATTTAGGGTTCCTGTTATGTGATTGATCATGTACTGGTTGAATTGAATCCTGTTTGGATGGTCTGTACACATATGAAATGATTATTGGCTTGAGGCTTGTTGCTTAAGATGATCTATGATTTTCAAGTGGCTTGCTAGATGATTTGATGCTTGGATTGCATCAAATTCAGATAATATAGTTGCTTGGAAATCATGCTTGATTAAGTCAGTGACTTGATAAGTGTTCACTGTCATCTCTGGGTGTATGATTATGATTATGACATGATGAAATCATTGTCCTGGTGCTGTTGGCTTAGAACTAGTGTATAGTTTGAGATTATCATGATCTCAAACAGTGAAGTTTAATATAGGAGTTTCCTAGTTATGATTCATGTGTTTAATAGAAAAATGATTAATTAAGTTGATTGTTTGAATTTGTGGTGATTAAATGTCTATCCTGATTCATACTAGATTGTTCTTGTGACACCATCATGGTATGGCACACGAGTTTGATTCTACCCCACTGATTGTTTGTTTTAGGCTTAAGACAAACTTGGTTTATAAGATAAATAGAGATGCTCTTCTCTGAATTTCCCTAAGACCAATGATGTTGGTCTGAGGCTTAGGGATTCAGATCTTATCTAATTGGTTCATCTAGATAGTCCTGGTAGTGGTACCAGCTATTCTTTATTGAATCAAAGCTTGGAAAAAATGATAGTGAGTTTGATCATTCTATGGATCCTAAAGATTTGTTTCTAAGGTGCTACCCTTCCTTTAGGGATGTGCCTAGAATTAGATCATAGGTATATGTATGATTGAATTGTAAAATATAGTTGGACAACTAGAGCAAGGATGTTGCTCTGAGCTCTGATTGGATCCTGATACTTTGCTGTTTGCTTTTAGAGTTTTAAAAAATCCCTATGATGGATTCACCCCACTTGGGTGCTTTCTGAGGTTTTTTTTATAAAACAACACATGCTTTTCTCTAAATAAGATGATTAGATCATGTGAAGGTTTTATGAAACTCACCACAAAATCTGATGTTTGTGGAGTAAGTTGGTGATGATCTTGAGCTGGTTTTGCTGGACTCTTGTGCTTGACCTTGATCTGGCCTGCTCCTCCTAGCTCCTGGACTTGGCCTTACTGTCCACCTGATCCATCCCCCTCCTTATGTCACCATCCTGGTGATGTTTGGTTGATACTTGGTGGTTTGGTTGCTGGCTGTGATGCTTGGTTTAGCTGCTGTCTACACTGGCTGTTCTTGTGTGTTGTGCAGTGGATAGATGCACTAGTGCCTCTCCACGGCTGTGCTTGTGGTTTTGTGAGTTTGGGCTGCTCTGAGAGGTCGACAGCACACCACATGCATGTTGGTGTGTGTCCTGCCTGTGTGTCTGCTATGCATTTGTGGATATGTTCAGAATCTGGAAACTTACTTTTACCTGGCTAGTGGATTGGTCCCTCTTGACTGTTGTTTGACTTCTGGCTTTAAATTTATGAAAGATGGATTCTTTTATATTGGTGAAACTTGCCCCTTTTTATAAATTTCTCAATGATGAGTTTGTCAAGTGCATTTCACTGACATATCTGAGAGAAATAATACTAACACTAACCTTCTTTTGTTTTTTATTTAGTTTTTGTTTTGCAGGTACAGATATATTGATGAAGATTTAGTTTAAATTTAGTTATAGAATAGTTAGGAAATAGTCCAATGTACTCTGATTCATACTTTTGTAATTTATTATTATTATTTTTGTAATCTTTATTTTATTCAATTGTAATAAAGATTATATTATTCTTAATAAAGAATATCTTTATTCTTTTGTAAATTGTGAAGTTTGAAAATGATTTCAGTAAGTTACATACTTTGTAACTTGTTTATATATTGATAATATGAAATAAGTTTTCATATTCATAATTGTTTTCTTTTAAATAATGCTTGGAGTTAAAATAGTTAAGTCATAATTAATTCAAGATTCAAATCTTATGTCTAGTTCATTTGAATCATAATTCAAACACTCAAGTTTAAAATTCAAATTCATTTTAAAACACATAATTCCTTAAAGATCATATCAAAGTTTATAACAATCATCCTTTAAGACTAAACCTAATCTCAAAGTATGAAAGAAACATTGATCACTTAAGTTTTTATTTGGCGAAAATTTTACCCACATTTTTACAGATAAATGCATGCAGCAATCCATATTCCTAAATCTACCCTTTGTTAGTTCCTAAGTACTAGGATGTTACACCACGGATCCTGCTACGCCACTTCCGCCTCCACCGCCGATTGCCACCACCACCACCACAGATCATCGTCTGCATCGATGATTAGGGCCTCCACTATCGACAGCCACCACCTCCAGCACCCTGCCGCCTATCTAGCACACCCTAATTTTTATTGTTATGTTTTCTTTTTTTGCGACTTCCTTTTTAATCCATATATGTAAATTAAGTTTAGTTTGTGTTTTAATTTTGTGTGTTTTTGGCGGGCTGCCGTTGGGTGCACGGCCACCCCCAAACCGGCGCAACCCCGTAAACTGACCAGATTGTACACTTTTGGTGACCGCGAAACACTGTTGAAGTTGCCCTTGATGAAATTCTCCATGGTGATAAATATTCACTAAAAATTAGCCCCCTTAGCAATGTTACGACCATATTATTTCATATTCATGTACTACTCTCTCTGTCTTAAATTGGACTATGAGAAAGCTTATGACCAAGTTAATAGAGAGTTTTTTGCTGAAAATGCTAGCTGCTAGGGGCTTTAGCCCCAAGTGGCCGAGGATCCTCAAGTCTTTGTTTTATTTTAGAAAAGTAGGAGTTAGAATTAATGATGAGAATAGTGAATTTTTTGTTACTGGGCGTGGTGTTAGGTAAGGGGATCCTATATCCCCTTGCTTTTTAACGATATGGTTGATATTTTCACAAAAAAGTTAGTAAGAGCAGTTAATTGTGGCAAGTTAAGGGTTTATTGAGGGGTTTGAATCAAACATGTGTTATTAGTATGCAATATGCTGATGACACCTTGCTGTTTTTAGAAGAAGATTTGAGCTCTGCTATTAATTTGAAATGGGTTTTATCCTGTTTTAAGTTAATGTCTGGTATGCGTACTAACTTCATAAATGTGATCTCATCCCTATTAATGTGATGAGTCCATTTCTCAGAACTTTTCTCAAACTTTGAGCTGTAAGTTGGGGAAATTCCATGTGAAGTATCTAGGGATGCTTCTACATTACACTAAACTTAGAAGGGAAGATTTATAGCAAATTATTAATAAGACCTTGGAAAGGGCATCTGGTTGGAGAGGGAAACTCTTGAACCATGCTACCAAGCTGGAATTGGTTAGGAGTGTTCTTGCTAGTATCCCACTATACTTGCTAAGTGTTATTAAGTTCCCTAAATGGGATATAAACCTAGTTAACTCCCAGCTGGCTCGTTGCCTATATGGCATGATTATGAGGGGCATTACCATTATCACTTAGCTAATTGGGGACTGGTGTCTCAAAAAAAAGAATTTGGTGGTTTAGGTGTAAGAGTATGAGATTGGCGGAATATGTTGGATGTATTATTGAGCCTCATGGGCGAGTATATATAGACGTACATGGATCATCTTGGAATACAAGTCAAGTTAGGATAGAGTCCTAACTATTCTAAACTACCATACGAACCATATACGTACAATACTCTAACACTCCCCCGCAGTCGTAGCGGTAGCGTCGTGAACAACAGGAACATCGCAAACGGTCAGACTGGAGTGTCAAAGTAGACCAGTAGGCTGACATCCCCCACAGTGCAGCGGGAGTGTCGTAGACGATGTCGCGGCGCGGATGCTTGGACTGTAGAAGAGGTTGATGATTCTCAAGCGAGGTGGAAGCCCTTGTGCCGATGTCGAGGGAGCGGAGAGCGTGGAGAGGTTCCTAGGTCGGGGTTGCCGGTGTCGATGTAGCCGCACATGAAGCCGCAAGCGCATAGTACGCGAAGAGGATGACGGAGACGCGTTGAGGCAGGTCGAAGGTGTCGATCAATGCCGGAGTCGATGCAGTCCGAGCCGTCGGGTACAATCGGCGCCAAAGTTTTGCCAGAACTAGGCGCACGTCGGGGACGAAGGCACATCTTGGTTCTGCCGAAACCTAGTATGCCAAGGAGAATGCGTCGCTGATGCGGTCGAGGCAGTCGTAGAGGAAGGTGTCGATGCCGAAGAAGATGTTATCATGTCGACAAGACAAGGCATCCGACGCGAGTTTGCCAGACTCAGGAACGAGTCGGGGACAAAGGCACGCACCGGTGTTGCCAGTACCAGGCGTGCAGGGGTAGCTGCCATCATGAACCTGTGCGCCAGTATCGTATGACTATGCCGATGAGTTCGATATGGAGAAGACATAGAAGGCGGCGAAACCAACGGCGACCTGAAGTGGTCATGCTGGATGCCTAGAGAGGCGCGGCGGTGGTACTCGAAGTAGGCTAAGAAGAACCCGGCGACGTGACAAAGACCACGTGCAGACGGCGGTGATCCACGCCTATAGGAGTAGGCGCGGTAAAAGACGAGGACGTCGATGCATCGGGACGGCGAAGTAGACTGCGTGCAGGAGACGCTATGACCCGAGGGGGCGGCATAGCTACAGGGCGCAAGTCGGTGCAGCGGCTCGGAGACCACCAGCGATGTATACGCCAAGGAAGGCGCGTTGGAAGCCGATAGCATGGACCAAAGTCGGTGGCGCTGCGGCATGAGGGGACGACGCAGCGGAAGCCCGTAGCTCCATCGGTGGTAGGCGCGTGCTCGGGGACGTGCTTGGCGTAGACATGCGCGGGATTGGTTGATCAGACCGATGGTGCGCCGTATGCGCCATGGCGTGGACGACGCATAGATCGAAGTCGATGGCGACGTTGTCGGTGAAGTCCCGGACAATGACGACAAAGACGATCCGAGGGGGACAGCCGCGACAGCCTTCCAAGGAAGGCGTAGCAGCCGTCCGGGGTGCGCGACAGCCTGCCATGAGGCCACAACAGCCTGCCGAGGCAGACGCGGCAGCGAAGAGGGCAGGGGCACAAGCGCGGTGTAGATCGTCGGTGCCGATGGTCGGAGTAGAGGCGCGGCGATGACGACGGCAATGGGCGACGCAATCCGATCTAAGATCGGTAAACCAAAAAAGAAAACCGATCAAGAGATCGGAAAAAAAGACTTGCAAGGCAACCGATCACAGATCGATGGACGAACCCTGCGTACGGGTTGCGCGGCCCCTGGAGAAGATCATGGAGATCGACCTCCCCGGGGGCGGCGCGGAAGCGTGCCGACGGCGGCTAGGGTTTGGGATCGGTTTAGGCTGATACCATGTAAGAGTATGAGATTAGCGAAATATGTTGGATGTATTATTGAGCCTCATGGGCGAGTATATATAGACATACAGGAATCATCTTGGAGAACAAGTCAAGTTAGGTTAGAGTCCTAACTATTCTAAACTACCATAAAAACCGTATACGTATAATACTCTAACATTAGGGGTGCTAGATTTAGCTGCCATGAACCTGTGCCTATTAGCCTCTTGGATTAAGAGATACCAGTTAGATCATAAAAATCTGTGGAAGCAGATTGTTACTCATAAGTACGACCTTTCCCATAAAAGTATTTTCTCCTGCTCCGCTGTTGGGGCCTCCCCTTTTTGGAAAGGGCTTTTGTGGGCTGCTAGGGCCGCAGAAATGGGGTACCAATGGAGAGTGGGGAATGGAAAAAAGGTTAAATTCTGGGAGGATCAATGGTTTGGGACTTGCATCTTGGCCATCCAATTCTGGAATTTATATGTTATTAGTAACGAGCAGAATTGTTGTGTGGAGGAAATTTGGGATGATGAAACTTTAGAGTTGTCCTTTAGGAGATGCTTCGATCATAAATTAATGGTCGAGTGGCTTGAGCTTGTGCAGATTGTGCAATCTTTGCAGCTTACTGCAGAGGAGGACACAATGTTGTGGAAGTTTGACCCCTGTGGGGTTTACAGTGTAAAATACTTCTATGCTATAATTAACTTTCGAGGTATTTTGCATGTGCATGTGCATGATGTGTGGAATATTAAGGTTCTACCTAGATTCATTCCTTTTTATGGTTAATTGCACATAATAGGATTCTCACTAGAGACAACTTAGTTAAGAGACAACATGTAGATGACCCGACCTGTGTTTTCTACAATGAGCTTGAAACCTCTAACGACTTATTCTTTGAGTGTGTGGTTGCTCGAGCCTTGTGGGTAGAAATCAAAACTGTGCTTGGTCTGGTTGATTTACTATGTTGCTAAAATGTGGCATGAGGAAAAGAAGAACATAGTGGCAAATGTAGTGACCGCCACTGTTATGTGGTCCATTTGGCTAAGGAGAAATGACATTTGTTTCAATCGTTCTCCTTGGTCTGGTTTGCAAGAGCTGTGGAGAAGATCTGCGTACAATCTTGCTCAATGATGTATCCTCCTACCCGTGGGTGCAAAAGACAAGCTGAACATAGTGGTGGGCAGTCTGGAGACTCTGGCTGTTGTGGCCGAAGCCTAGGTTTTTTTTTGAACGAGGAAAGGTTCCGAAGGACCCAGATACTGCGATTAATCAAGCGGTGGGTACAATTTACAGAGAGGGCTAAAAGAAAAAACACAATAACAATAGGCCCCCACAACTTTGCACATAGCACCCTGCAGGAAAGCGAAAAACGCGATCAAGTCCCTGCGAACCGCATCTAGCTCGCCTCCATCCGCAGCCGCCGGCGTCGGCACCGGGGACGAACCACTTAGGCCAACAACGGCGATGAACGCCGCGGGGAGGGAGAACACATGCCGCCCACGGTGGTTGAAGAAGCTCAGGCACTGAGGCCTCACGAGCTCGGCGTGGCCATCCTCTTGGCCAGAGATAGCGGGTGGCGAAAAGCTTCCGCTTGGAGAACGCCGAAGAAGACGTAGTATCGCCGCCTGAGGAGAGCACCAGGCGGCCACTTCCTTCGCCAGCAGCTTCGGCTTCAGTCCCTCCCTCCTTCTTTCCCTCGCTGCCACGGCAGGCCGAGAGAAGGATGGAGATCTTGCCGTCGTCGCCACCGCGAAGAAACCCACGAGCTTTATGACCAAGCCGCCCTGGCAGCTCCTCCCACCGCCAGCTCCATCCACTGGAGCATTAAGGAGGAGGAGGCCCAACGACCTCCTGGCGCCGCTCGCCAGCGCCCAAGAGTAACTCGAAGATTCAATGCCTCGCTGCCGCCCACCAGAACCAAGCCGACTCCCCCCGCCGCCACGGCCGGCCAGAGAGGGCTCCAGATCTGGTTGAAGCAGCTCCACACCAACAGCCAGCGCAGCTTTATGCAAGGCGACGGTGGACGCCTCCATCACCTCCCATCCACCATGGACAAAGAGGAGACCGACGAGGAGCCCTAGGATGCCGGGGATCTGGCTGCTCAGAACCCTAGCTCCGTCTCTAACTACGGGCAAACAGCCCACTACCGGCAAAAATCCACTACACCTAGTCCTAACTACCCTGGCGCCACTTCTCGTCCAGCTCCGACCGGCTATTCCGGTGGAGGGGACCCGGGAAGGGCCCGGCCGACGGAGGAACTCACTCAGAGACTGTAGCACTCAGTCAAAGATTGAGTTACAAAACCTGATCAGGCGGGATGGAGAGGACTGGTTGATTGCTTCAGAGGGCCCGGCGCATACGCCGGAGGCCAATGCACGCATGCTGGTTGGCGACGGGAAGAAGTTCAGGGTGGTTTTAGTAATGGGAACCGGGTAGCCTTTTAAAAAAAAAAACTCTCTTTGTTTTCTCCCCAAGTTTCTTGTAATCGTAAAATGCTGTAAGACTCGATGGTTTTAGTAATGGGAACCGGGTAGCCTTTTTTTAAAAAAAAACTCTCTTTGTCTTAAAAATAGATGCCGGAGGTTTGTTAAAATTTAAATAAATTCATATATTAAATAGTGTTTAGAGTATTTAAATTTTGATAAATATGGAGTATTTTAAAATGAAGGGAGTAATAGTTTGTCTATCCGTATGTATCATGTGACGGAAAGATATAGTGTATAGATTTATTTAAATTTTAATAAATATGGAGTATTTTAAAATGAAGGGAGTAATAGTTTGTCTATCCGTACGTATCATGTGACGGAAAGATAGGAGACCCCCAAAATGTCGTTGCGTGACGTGATGTCTTTTCGCGAGTACCGACGACGACGATGCTGAATTGAATTGATTTCAGCAGGCAGGCAGGCTGCGCGCATGCAGCCGCTCTCTCTCTCTCTTTCTTTCTTTCTTTCTTTCTCTGGGCGTTATGGTCAGAGCTACTGTACTAGCAATATCCTGCTGCCTGTCAATCATCATCATGCGTGTTTGACTACGTAGCAGTAGCAGTAGTAGCCCTAGGCTTTTTTTTGGGACCGAAGCGACGTTCGCCTCTGCCAAAAACTGAGCCTGCCGCCTCCATGCCGTGCGGTGCAGTGCAGGTCCGTCCTTTCGCCCGTTCGCGTTCCCCTTCCCCAGATGGTGGTCTCGCCTCCAAAACAAAAGCTGCACCCTTTCTTCAGCGCCATGTCGCCCCAATACCCTTCCCCTTTGGAATCCTCTCGCATGTGATGCATTTCTTCTTCACCCTTTCTTCTTCTTCCTACGCGTGATGACAAGTAAGAGCATATCCACCGGCCGACTTACGAGTCTGAGCAGGGCGACCCATCCGGATAGACTCGCGCGGACCAACTCATTTATGCATTAAATTTGGGTCTCGGTCGAGTTGGCCCGGACAACACGTTTGTCCTCCCGCATCCTTCCTTCACCCTTGGCGGTCCCTCCGCCAGTGATATACAAACCACTCAACTCCTCCCTCCAAAAACCCTCTCCCAAATTTTCGCGGGAGCAGGAGCAGAGGCGATGGATCCCGTCGCCATGGCCGATGCTGTTAGAAATAATGGCTAAAATAAATAGGTCCATGTATATTTCAGATTTTCTCTAAATCACAAAGCCCAGGTTTGTGGCAGCCCACGTGTGTTTGGGCCTATATTGGTGGCAGCTCACGTGAAAGAGGAGTGGGAGCTAAACTTTAGTCCCACATGAGAAGTTAAAGGAGAGTTGCACCATCTTATAAGGTGGAATGTTGCACCACTTTATAAGTGAGTGACAATAAGAGAGATACACGCGCGCTCCTTCTCTGACGTCGCCGCTCGCACGCTCGCCCGCCCGCCACGACCAACAGCGCGCGTCGCGGGTTGCGGGTTGCGGGTTGCGGGAATCTCGCCGAGCCGAGCTTAATATTGCTGCTCAGGAAAATTATGAGGTTTTGACAGACGTGTCAAATAGTTAGCTTATTTGGACCGCTCCTGGATCGTGGACTACTGTAACCGACCCGAACATGCGCAACATGGACTCTGCCCATGTTCGCCTCCGTTAGGGTTTCCTGAGCTGCTCTATATAAAGTCATGCGCGGCTACCGCCACAACACACTGAAAACCAATCTAGGGTTTTGCCTCCTCTCTGCTTGCGCCACCACCGTAGTCTACTCCATCCCGCTTGCCGGCGTGCACAGGCGGACGAGAGAGCAGGTCTCCGGAACCACTCGCCTTTGTGATCATGTATGGAAGAGGGCGGATAAGGTTTTAGGAAGCGCTCCGCGCGACTGCTGGAGTTCTCCATCACGGGTCGTCTTCCATCCAAGTCGGGCGGTGCTGCCTATCGGCGTCTTCGCCGTCATCTGCTTCGATCAATCTTCCCCAAAGTCACTGCAAGCGAACGATACATACGACGTTCTCCTGTTTGGTTATTCATCATGTTCTACGAGTACATGTTTACATGCTACTTGTTTTCATTCATCTTGTTGTTTAGTACATCTAGCATGTTCGAGTTACATGAGCTAGTAGCTGGTTTTGTCATGTTTAATATTCTGAAATTAATCATGAAAATTGTGTCTAATATTTCAACGGAGCTACGCCCATCCGGCGGTCCCACCGCCAAGAAGCACGGGGCTGAAGAAGCTGGCCAAGGATATGACGACGGAGGAGCGGAAAGTTGATTTGGACAAGCGCGCTGGCCGACAGGTAGCGGCAAAAGCTAGACTCATAGCTGCCAAGCTCGACGTGAAGCAGCGGGAGGAGAACGAGCGCTTCCTCGCCGCGCAGACCAGGGTCAACATCGACGAGCTGGCAGTGAATGCCGCTAAGCACGCCATCAACATGATGAAGTAGGAGGCGCTGACCGCCGCTTTCGGTGGCACCGTTGTTCTTTCCGACCTGGTCATGACCGGCGCGTCCTCTACCAGCTCCGTCAATTCGACGCCTAGTGTCCGGCCACCAGGTGAGCCCAGGACGCCAGGCCCACACACACCTTCGCTTGGAGGCCGGAGGCCACGGTAGGAATGTGGACTAGCTGTCTCGGTTCGTGTGTCCCCGCATGATGCCATCAGAGGCAGGGGAGCTCGCCATCGACCTCAACCGCACTCCCACGGCTGCAGACACAACCCTAGAGGTGCTGAAAAAGCGGCGTTCCATCTCCGCCGCGTCCATGCTGAGGCCAGTCAACCTGTTCGATGGAATGTCCGACTAGCCGCCGTTCGCCAACGACACGATATGGTCGCGACATTTCTTTGCCTTTGCAACTACACTGCGCCCGCCTCTTTATCATGGCCAAAATGTGTGTAGGATTTCATGGCCAACAATGTCGAGGACGTCATGCATGACATGATCAATGATGGTGGCGATGACTATGCCGGCGATGAAAAAACCCAGCAAGACACTCAACAAGATGCCTACAACATTGCAGATGAGGCATTGTTTGGAAACGATGGCACTTCCATGGGAGAGGGGGTCACAGCCGCTTCGTTGGCCGCTTCACTTGCGGCGTCACTTCTTAACGGCAAGAAGTTAAGCCAGCGAACCACAAACTACACCCCCGACGAGGACAAGATCATATGCAAGGCATGGATAGAGATTTCACAAGATCCACTATGCGGCGCCGAGCAAAAGGGCTTTGCCTATTAGAAAAGTATGAACAAGTTCTTCCATGAGCATAGGAAATTCGGGAAAGACGTATTCTACAGCGATCAAAATGATCTCTCCCTTTTCAAGCGATGGGGCACCATCCATGCCAAGTGTAGCAAGTTTCAATGCTCCTATGAGACGGTGACGAAAAGGAAAATAAGCCGCATGATGCCAGTTGATATGGTAAAACCTTTTTCTCTCGTTGTTGATGTCTTGCATATGCAATGAGCCATTGTTAGCATCTTGATGTGTAGGTAATGAAAGCAATGGAGCACTTAAATAAGGTGAATGATAACAAGGCCTTCATGTTGTCCCATTGTTGGACGTTGATAAAGGACTAAAAAAATGGGAGATTAGCTATGCCCTTTGGAAAGAACTTGACAACAAGAAGAAGGGCAAGAGCAATGCTTCGACGAGCGATGTCATAGACCTAGAAGACGGCAATGGCAAATGCATTGGCAACGCTGTAGGCGACGGTAATATCGCCTGTGCCCGCCGACTTGGAGGACACATGGCTACAAAGGCCGACATCGCCCGCGAGGATGGGTCCTTGGCCTTCCAGGAGACCTTGAGGAAGATCCTGTAGAATAAGAAAGAGACCATCACCGAGAGGGAAGAGAGGCGGCACAAAGAGAAAGAGGCTGCCGCGAAGTCCTTTGTCGAGCTCTATAAGAGTTCTATTGTGGTAGACGAGGCCAACGCCAAGGCTAGGCTAATGGAGATCGAGGACAAGACAAGGTCCATGGAGACCAAGGCCAAGGCCAAGGAGGCCGAGGCCAGGTCGAGGGTGTTGGAGGTAGAGGCCAAGGCCAAGGAGGCCTAAGACAAAATCATGGCCGAGGAGAATGCCATCATGATCACCGACCTGGATACCATCGCCGACCTCGATCACGGGGCTTGGATCGCGAGGAAGCAGCAGACCATCCGGGCTCGCGATGCTTGAAAAGGCAATGGCAACGATGAATGCCACTTTTTGGGAGGAACTAGCCACCTTTTGGACATAGTGTATGATATTTCTGTCTTTTGCACATTTCAGATCAACTGGACACTTGTTGGCGATGCCCAAAGGGCTATGACATACGTCTTCCATACTATTTGCTAGTCAATTTTTGCATTATTTGCTTGTCAATTTGTGTTTTTTAGCTGACTGGCAAAGGAATGGACAAATTCGCCAGCGATTGCTCCAACCGCCAGGGTGGACATATGGGTCACACCACTGGTGCAGTTGGTCGGACATTGCCGGACCACGACCAAACTGATAGAAACGGACGTTTTGGGTCGGCCTGGTGGAGATGCCCTAAAGTATTCCCTCCACTTCGAAATATGATACTCCAGAATCGGATGTATGAATATGGACCGGAGGGAGTACTATCTTTTATACATAGGGACTAAAACATCTTATATTTTAAAACAAAGGGAGTTTTTTTAACAAGAAAGGTCCCGAAGGACCCAGAGACTGCAATGATTCAACGGTAGGAGTACAATTTTAGAAAGGACCCTAGAAAGAACATCTAAGGATGGGTGTATGTGAGATCCAACATATGGCTTAATAGGATTGATAGGATACTCATACCAACAAGTTGCAACTTCTTTTCTGGAAGCTCATACAAAAAGAACTCTGAGGTTAAGCATGTTTGGTCTAGAGCAATTTGAGGATGGGTGACCGACCAAGAAGTGGATACCGGGTGTGCATGAGTGAGGACAAGGTGCATAGAAAAGACTAGTGTTTGTATGTGGGGCCAGTCTAGAGATTCTATTGAGCTATCAGCAGTGACACCCCTAGGGCCTGTGTTTGGACGGGGTGTTACACTTCCCAAGGCAGGGATAGTTTGTGTGACTTCTTCTTCTTGAAGTGAAGCACTAGATCTCCCTCTTTAAACGAGCGATGTCGAACGCGGAGACTATGATAGATGGCGGATCTCTGGGCTACCAGAACGTGTTCTTCCTCGAGCAGGTCCATAGATAGGTGTCTGGATTCTTCGGCTTCATCCTCACTGTAGGCGGCGACTCTTGGTGCATCATGGTGTATGTCGTATGATAGGACTATTTCTGCTCTATAAACCATGAAGAAAGGGGTGTAGCCGGTAGATCTCTTGGAAGTTGTTCTTAAACTCCACAACACATATCGTAACTCTTCGGCCCAAGCTCCAGCTGCTTTATGAAGCGGTGCCTCTAAGCGTGGCTTGATTTCCTGTAGAATTAGTCCATTGGTCCTTTCAACTTGATTGTTAGACCATGGATGTGCCATAGATGCTAAGTCAAGGCGAATGCCTTTCTGGTGATAGTAGCCTCTACTTCTCCGAGTGACAAGTTATTTTCATTGTCGGTGATGATGCTGTGTGGGAGACCAAATCTCACCACTAGATCCTGAAAAAACTTAAGGGATATTGCCCTATCGAGCTTTCTAATGGATTTAACTTCAATCCATTTAGTAAGTTTATCAACTGCAACAAGCAAATGAGTAAATCCACAAGATGCCGTCTTCAAGGGTCCAACCATGTCAAGCGGCACGAAAAAGTTATCCATGTCGCCTTTTTTTGCCAGCATAGTGCGAGCGCGGCGACTAAGAGTGTGCTTGGCCTTCAAAAACCACCATCGCTTACATGTGCTATTGTAGTATCCAGCTCGAAGTCTCCGGTGTTAGTAGCCTGCGGTGTCTAATTTTTTAGGGGTTCTATAAAAGGCCCTCCTTCTTTCCTAAGTGGAGGTTACGGTTTGGGATTCATCCCTCCTCCATTTTGACCTTGAATAGCTTCATCCTCTCTGATTCTTGGATCTTTTTGACAAAAAAGAGAAAAGATCTAGATCTATTTTTTGACCAATCAATATCTCTTCTTAGTGAAGGGATCTTGGGATCTTGATCTTGGAGAAATTTGGTAGTTCTACTCTTTTGTAGCTTTGGTGGAATTTGGGAGTAAAATACTTGAGCACTTGTGTTCTCGTGATTGCATTTGGTGCACCGGTTTAAGTTCTCTACTAGGATTAGTGAAAGTTAATGTTGAGAAGCTTATACTCTCGGGTGCTTGTACCCAGAGTCCTTGGTGGTGCCGCGGAGCTCAATCATTCTTGTGATGTAAAGCTCGATGCATTTCTTGGGAGCCTCCAAGTACACGTGAGGGTCCGGTGACCACCCTAAAGGGTTCCTTAGTAGATCATGACATCTTGAATCGTGCGAGAGCATGAGGATAATACGGCGAGCCGCTATAGCACTTGGGGTGCATTGGACTCCATACCGTTCCAACGGATATTAATTTCCATTGGAAAGTGAACTTCGAGATACATAGTCGTCTCCGCTTGGCTCGGTTATTTCTATAGCCAACCTCTTTACTTATGCAATTTACTTTGTGATAGTCTTTAATATTGAAGTTATATGTCTTACTATCACATAGTTGGTTATCTTTAGCATAAGTTGTTGGTGCACGTAGTTAAGACTAGACGAAATCCATGTCCTTTCATTCTTTTTGTGGTCAGCTAACTGTTAGTATTTTTTATGTTGTGCCTCCAAGACACTCTTCGAGTTTGTTCAAATAATATGATGTAGTAGTGATCAGCAAGGGACAACACTTATTTAGAGTTCACCTTTGATGGTAGCTTCACCAAATCCACCACATGTGTTGGAACTTCAGGGTAGACAATGGAAGGACTTCGTATTGTGGATATGTGCTTAGAATTGTTGTAGTAGAATTCAGCAAGAGATACAATGAAACCCCAATGCTCATTTCTACCTCCACAAATGCAATGTATCACATTTCCGAAAATATTGTTCGCCACTTCCATCTAACCATCTATTTGTGGATTAGCAGTACTAGAAATTTTAACTAGATGTTCAATTGCTTCAAGGAACTGAGGCAAAATGTAGCAAGAATCTTGCCGAGACGATGGACCTTGGAATCAGATGAAGTCCAAGCATTTGTTTTGCCACTTGTGAGAATCCGTTGTCTTGCAGCATAGAATCCAGCGAGTAATTTTAGAGAATCTATCCACCACCAGAAACACAACATCACTCTCGAGTTTCTTGTTCTTGGCAAACCCAAGATGAAGTCTGTATAGATATCCTCCTAGGGAGCAAGAGGAACAAACAAAGGCATATAGAACCATGGGTTCTCGACCTGACCATTGCAAGATTGACATATTCATGGGGGCACAGATAAACAAACTTCTTGGCATCTCTCTTTCTTTAGTTCCGACCAAAACTAACCAAAACTAACGAGCCATTGCAAGGTTAGATTTAGTCTTTTGGCATCTAACATGGCACTAAGATCACTCGAATTGAGCTCTCTACTAAATTTGTAGAGAACATTTCGAGATGCACAAACGATCATTCTTAAAGAGATGTCCATCTTGCAGCAAATAGTTTTGACCTAAATGGCCACGCCCTCACGTGCTTTACTCAAACACGGCCAAATTCTACGTCCACTTGGCACAACTCCTTTAATCGACCCATGCCTGGAAGCAGGGGCGGAGCCAAGTTAGGCCACCGTGATGCACATGCATCAGGGTCCAAACGTTTTTTATATAGTACTTGCGATCATTTTGGGCCCTGTGCATCACCCTAGTAGATCAGGTGTGCATCACCGTGAGAGTAAAAGGCTCAGAAGGACAGCCGTTTCACTACTCGGTTCAATTTTTTTTTTTGCATAATCTTGTGTGTGGCCGTGGCCATAAGCGTGTAACACTGCCCCCGAGGAGTCTGGAAAGTTTAATTGAATCGATGAAGTTAAAATCCAAAGCAGACCTCCATGCTTTAGTCAGCTTGCATGCTTTTCCGCCAGTTTGCATGCTGCGATCAAAGTGAAAATAGACAGAATACTTCTTCGCTACAAATTATGTAGTGAGAAAATACGATACATGTTGCTAAACAAACTACTTTGTCCGTTCTATTTTATAAGATATATATCATATCTACAAAAGTCAAAATTCATTAATCAATTATATGTGTTGCAAAAAAATAATTACTCAAATTATATGCATGTTTGGAATAGCAAAGTTGTAGCAACTTCAAATTTATTGGATATGGTGTTGATCTTGTAGCAGTTTACAGTATACCATAAAAGAAATTAAAGTTCAAGTTTTAATTGAAGACATTCCTAGATCAAAATAGAACTTATGAAGTATATAGTATATTTTTTGCTTGAAAAAATTCTGCTATATAAAGTGGTGCATCAGGGTCAACTTTTCTCTAGATCCGCCCCTGCCTGGAAGTTCATCCTGAAAAAGAAGCTCAAAGTGCCAGCTCCTCTGTTGGTTGCTCCAGATTTACACATAATGAGATAATTAAACACCAGATTTTTCGCAGGCTTCAGAAGACCAACAAATTGATTTCTCACACGACCAAATAGTCAGGCACATGATACAATCCACATTTCCACAAGATGATGTACCACACACACAAACAAACACGCAAACTTGTCCCAGAGTACAAAGCCGGGGTCGAATCTTAAACAGCTAGTACTAATGTTCCTCTGTTCTCCACTTACAACAACAATATGAGGATACTGCTCCTTAAGCTGAGTTTCATAGCACAAATACAACAATGGCAGAAAGAACCAGGAAAATGACCCACCAATTCTGCCATGGACAGCACCACCAACCAACCACGGCGACGACGCATTGAGCTGCCGCGCGCACTGACATGGCAGGCCTGTCAATCGCCTGCATCAACAGAGGAAACACAATCAGCAAATTCAAAACAGATTCCAGTTGCTCAAGGTAGAGGCAGACTGAGAGGGCGAGCAACCCACATCTAGGCATCGGGATGGAGATGGAGAGCTGGGTCGTCGAGAAGGAGGTCCCGTTGGAGCGCTCGCCGTCCATCTCCGACCATGAGTCCCGCCTCCCCGGCCACTCGTCGAAGAAGGGCCTCAGCGGCTGGTTCTCCTGCTTAACGTTCGCCATGAGCCCTCCGCCTCCACCATTGAAAGAGCGGCGCCCTTGCTCTTGGGGCACCGACGCGATGGTCACCTGCCCAAGCTCCTGTGATGGTTCAAACTGGGAATAAGAGAAGCCACCTTGTAGGAGGCCAGTATCCCTAGCTTTGGACAACTGGTATGGGGGTATGCTGGATGGCATTGAGTGCCATGAGCTATCCGGAGAATCAATGGTGAAGCCCCTGGTGTTTGCTGATGGTCCAGAGAAGAAGCTCAGCTCACCCACATCAGTTTTAGCTCCGA
This sequence comes from Avena sativa, assembly GCA_916181665.1. Classification (NCBI taxonomy): domain Eukaryota; kingdom Viridiplantae; phylum Streptophyta; class Magnoliopsida; order Poales; family Poaceae; genus Avena; species Avena sativa. Next base: position 54,091,714 of record OV702285.1, on the reverse strand, counting down.
GAGAGTATCTGCATAATCATGAATACATTAGAACTGTATAAATTGGTACAAAGAAATACAAACCAACCACAAACTTAAACAGGTCCAAACTGGATCCTTGTTCCAACCTAAGATAAACAAAGGCCCAACCACATACGGATTCTTGTGGCATAAAATGAGATAAAATAAGCATTTGGTGGTGATAAGACCACAACACTGTTCCAAATTCACGCAGTAAATAACAGACTGGACCACTACAACTGGACTGTAAAACATCTAGCTAGCAACATAAGCAAAGATGCTGATACCAAGCTGCTGTATACAATAGCTTGAAAAGAAGAACCAGTGAGAATGGCGTACGGAAAATATCTTAAATGCATAAGCAACAGCCACTCTAAAATAGGGGGGAAAGTTTAAAATAATTTCTCATACATACATATGCAAAGGCTGATGTATGAGCTGATGTGCAAAAGGACCACAAAGCAAATTACTTAGAAAAAGATGGAAGCACGGAAAATATCTTAAATGCATAAGCAACAGCCACTCTAAAATAGGGGGGAAACGTTTAAAATAATTTCTCATGCATACATATGCAGGATGTATGAGCTGATGTGCAAAAGGACCACAAAGCAAATTACTTAGAAAAAAGATGGAAGTAGACTTTAGAGGGCATGTACTAAACAAGACACGGAACATGGTAACAGGCAACCAGACTGCTTTGGATGTATAATTAATAATACATCCAAAAAGCATCAGCCAGGGTACAAGAGCCCAGGGAAAGTTCCTCTTACAGTTATACTGCTACAAACAAAAATAATATAACAAGGCTACAAGTACAAGCATCGCACAGAGATATGATTGCAGTGTGAAGATTAAGGCAAAGGTGTAACTGTAACTACAGAAAGTCTTAGGCTTAGCCGTGGTGATGCTGATATTTGCAACAGCAGCGTGGAAAGACATAAGGAACATCACGGCGATATTAAAGCTCTAACGTACAACAGAACCTCTGTCACACTTAACATCAGTGCAATTTTGCTGTTTAAGGGATAGGCATGGAGGAATCATGAGAAATGCTACAGTACAGGAGCAATACCATACCATGAGCACATTTCAAACAAGAATCTAAGAAAAACAATGAGAGTCAAAGGGGGGATGGTGGATATAACCATACTTGCTGCCATATGGCGAGTGATCGACATGCATCTGCGAGGAGACAGCCCCGCCGAGGGACAGGCCATTGGCATTAGCCCCGACTCCCAGGGACTGGAGGGGCTCGGTGTCGCGGGTCGCAGATGTCACCGCAGACAGCTGGGTCTGCGACGGGTGTGCGGGGGAAGCAGACTTGGATTCCACAGGCTTTCTTGAACGGTTGCGGCCACGGTGCATGTGGCGCTCGCAGTACTTGGAGTCGGGGTGCGCCTCCTTGGCGCACCGCCACTTCTTGCCGTCGGTGCGGCGGCACCGCCAAGGCTCCGGGTCGAGCTTCTTGCCGTAGTAGGCGTAGTAACTCACTGCAATAACACCACACATGAGCACATTTAACCCATACAACCATCACCATTCATTCATTCATTCATTCATCCATATTAGTAATCAGGAGGTACGGTAGATCAGAACCACATTAACATCTCACCAACCCAATAAAGATGCTTTCCTTTGGTCACAAGCGTGAGCAAAGAATCAACCAGAGATCCATGTAAGTTGCAACTAGAGATACGTTTATCTTTTATACTAAATAAAACCACTTGCTCAAATCGATCCCATTATTAAGCATAAGAATACCATCTCCCAAGAAAGAAAAAACTCTTTTTTAAAGTGCTATCTTGCAGGGCAGGGCAGGGCATCCATATCCGCGAGATTCTCGGCAGAAGATAGTAAAAACTAAAGTGAAAGCGGGTGGGGGAGGAGCTTACTGGAGGGGTGGGGGTGGTGGTGGTGGTAGAAGGGCGACGCGGCGGGGTTGGCGAAGTTGAAGGTGGTGGCGGCGGAGTGGGGGCGGATGGGGAGCAGGAGCTCGGACGGCACGGGCACGCCGGCCATGAGGTACTTGTAAATCAGCGCCTGCTGCTCGAGCTCCGCCCACTGCGCGGCAGTGAATACCGGCGCCGCCCCCCTCTGCTGCGGCTGCTGGTGGTACCCTCCCATCCCCATCGCCGCCGACGAGCTCAGCATCTCGTGCGTACGCGTAACCAGCCTCAGCCCCGGAACAAGATAGCTACGCCTCTTCTGTGGGCGCAAGAACGCGCAGGAGGGTGGGGGGCACGGAGGGGCGGGGGAGGCGGTCAAGTCGGGGTTGGAGGGTTCTTGGTGGCGGCCATTAATGGAGAGAGGAGTCGGTGGGAGGGAGGGAGGGGGGAGCAAAGCAGAGGAGGGAGGGAAGGAGGGATCTATTTGGCTCCGGCTCCCCTCATCGCCTGCCTGTCTGTCTCTACTTGTACCTGCCCCTCCTGCCCCTCTCCCAAGGGCAAAGCTGGCATTTTTATTTTTAATATTTCACCTTTCCTCTTCTTTTTTTACCCCTCTGCCGCCATGCATCACGAAATCCAGCCACTGCTTCTGTTTCTCTGGGTGATATATGTCACCCCTTTTTTACTCTCAAGATGGGTGGCATGTCACCTTACACGGTCAGACATCATGAAATGGTGATGCTTTTTCTGTAGGGATTTGTTTTTTTGTAAGAGCATGTGAAATCTTATGGTTGACTTGTGTGATTTCGAGCGGACGAATTTTTACGTGTGTTTGTTTATAATGGTGTTATCTTAGCAATGCCATATAGAACGATTGCTGAGTTGAAAGAAAAAGTAAAAGAGGTTTGTCTTCTTTCATCTAAGAGATGATCTCTTGGTAAGATAGACATTTTATTATCCATTATAAGAGGTTAGTTCTCTTACTCACATGTTTTCTTGTTTAACTCTAACACCGTGTAATCTTTGGAGTACAAGAATGATAATTGTTATACTATATAACTGATGATCAATTGTACAATATGATACTACATGACGGATGATCAATTGTACAATAGGTTTTTCCGTCTTATCCTGATGATTTAGAGTAAATATAAAAACCCATCGTTTATCAAGAATCGTACATGCCCAAAGCCACGCACACATTTCCGCATGGTATCGTCTCTCTTGTGGTGCCCATAAGACTTCTACTCGGATACTCATAGTGGAGCCACGACATGCAAATCCAGTTGAAATCATCTACTCCCTCCGTCTCGAAATAGATGTTGGAGGTTGGATTCGTTTTATCTTTTAGGAACGAACAATTGGCAATAAGGAAGATAAGAGTCGTATCATCATGTGGAGCTATGATGCATAAATAATGTGGTGCTAAACATGAGCATAAATAATGCGCATAAATGTACTCATAAACCTTCTCAGGTAACATTTGATTTCATAGACGAGTAAAAAATTAAGCATAACAATGAAAAACAAACTATCAGGAACTTCATGTTGGCATGCCTTCCTAAATTAGGTAGGAGTTCATTGCAATGTAGAAAAATCATGGATTTATTTGAGGGGGTAGGGCAACCACAATGTGTAGTTAAAAGTAGTTCGATATTGACATTTGAAACTAGTTCCTCTGAAGGTAAGTTCTTGCTCTGATGTCAAGTTTCTCCCTCTAAGGACTTGATCACCGTTAGAAACCGAGTCTACCATGAAGCTAAGATTAAAATGCGCCACATATTCTAAAAGTATTCGAGGGGTGTCAATTGAGTCTCAAAAGCATGAAAGTGCATATTAGAGTTCTAAAACTTTCTAGAGTGTGTCACCAGAGGTCCTAACCTCGCCGGACCATCTTTGACTGTTTGAGATCTTACAATAACGCCCTCCATCTATTAAACTCAAGACGAATCAAACCCTTTACCCCTGTGAAACTCAGGAACAACCGCACCAATCAGCATAATATCTGCATCGCTCTCAATTATGCACAATCCATCACTAGAACGCTTGCCTAGAAGCAACCACTAAACCTACACTCTTCCATCGGTATCATACCCAAGCTGCCCCACGAAATCATGTAACCACAACGGTGACCAGATCTCTACATCACAATCATTAAAGTACTCGGTCTCATCAGCATATGTCTTATTGTTGATTCTGTACCCGCAAAACAAACCACACCATGGTTAATCTCTCCCGAGAAACATTCTTCCAGAGGTCCTAGGGGTGAAAACCATGTAACAAAATCACTAATTTGCCAACATAAACCTGGAATTATGCGAGAATCGGCGAGCAGAGTAGTGACATGATTAGGGGTCTTACCATACTACAGAGGAGGGTCGTCGTTGTCCCGTTGCGTCGCTCACCAACCGCCTGGATGCTATCACCTCATGTCGCTTCCCTATTGCTCGTGTTTTGGGAAAGATGGCCTTGAGCCGTGTTTGCTAGAGCAGTAAAGAGGGTTCCCACAAATTACGTTACTGTTTTGGTAATATGCGCCCTATTGCTTATGTGAAAACGGTCAGAGCTAGTCCGCCGAGGTTAGGACCCCGAGTGACACACTTTTGAAAGTTGTAGGACTAAAACATGCGCTTTCATGCTTTTGGGACTCAATTGACACCCTTAGAATACTTTTAGAACATGTGGTGCATTTTACTCTAAAGCTAACATGTGCGACGGAGAGCTAGCAAAGAAAAATCGTTGGGACCCACTATTTTTTCTAGGAAAAAGAGCCTCGTATCAGGTTGTTGTGAGACTGGGCTTTTCAGCATTTTATTTCCTTAAGTTGATACTATTAGGGCACCCACAATGTTGTGCCAAAAGTAGTTCCAAATCAGGTATTTGGCTTTTAGAACTAGTTCTCACCATTGTAGGGGTAGTTCCAAATTTCAAAAAAGAGGGAAGCGGAGCAAGCTCCTGCTCCGGTTCTATTTTCCTGCCAACGAATAAACTAGTGCTGATTGATGTGTCGTACGCTGTGAGAAGAGAGAGAAGTTAGGGGTCATGGTCAAGGAAAGAGATAGAATAGAGATTTTTAAAAAGATTTTAATATGTTGTGGGCCATGATTCTAAAATCTTTGGGAACCTATACGTTGTGAGAAAAATGGAAATTTGGCATCGATGCCATATTTCATTACGTGGCATATTTGGCTTTGGCAACGTTGTGGATGCCCTTACTAGACTTAACTCATACTATTGTCTTTGCTAGACACTCTCTCTCTCTCCACTCGTTAGACCGAGTCTAAGAACCAAAAGATTCTTTTGGACACTATAGTTTCACACGCTCTCAGTAGAATACTATTTCTCTCCCAACTGCCAACGGCTGGGGCTGATGTGGCGGAGAGAACACCCTTTTTCTACATTTGTTTATTCAGCATTGGGGTCAGCGGTACAAATATTTGGCTCTGGCAACGCTTGTGGAGCTCATGCCATATATCACCTCGACGCCAAATTGTTGGCTTGTACTCCATCCGTTTTAAAATATAAGATGTTTTAGATTTATAAAGAAAATGTATTTAGACTTTTTATAGTGTATAGATTCATTTCAAACATGAGTGAACCTATATACTAAAAATAATCTAGATACATTTCCTTCACAAAGCTAAAACATCTTATATTTTGAAACGGAGGGAGTACATAGCAATGATAACTTTGTGGCTGCCCGTAGAGCAAACATGATTTCCCCCCTTCAGAACAGAACAAATCCTGCAAATCAAATACAATCAACACAAAAAACCCTAAACATTTACAATCTGTGTACAAATCCTACACGGCACAGTACGTATGATTCATGCATCCGAGCCCCACCCACACACTTCAAAAGCGTCAGGACCAATAACTCCTCGTGTACAATACACAAGTGCAGAGCCAACACTCATTATGTACGTATACAGGAAACAGATGGGAGGGCCTGTACAGCGCAAAACCAGTCTGCAATTTGTTCACACACACCAAAGCACGAGACACCCAGCCCCCCTGCTGACCTTGTGCATTTGCTTCGACCTTGCAGTACTACACCGGCCTACCACCACAAGCCTACGTAAAGCTACAGAGATTTCATGCAGATCTTTGTAGTAAACCTCAAACATTACTACTGTAGTAGTATAACTAAATCTATCAGCACCCCCTACACTAGCATAGCTGGGGAGAAGATGAACATGAGAGCTGGAGAGAGCAAGGGACAGGAGATGCAGAAGCATTCAAGATTCTGAGGCCAGTACGTACGGTGCTATTAGTACTACCACCCTATCACATTTGAATACTGCTAGCTGCTGCTGGAGCAAACCAAAACAAATGCTAAAGGCCTAGCTCATCTCTGCTGCCTCATGTAAGATTGATAGATAGATAGATGGGTAGTCATCCTGTGACCTGTGGGCATGCCCCTACCAGTTACCAGCAGTACCATGCAGGTGAAGTAGCAGGAGAAAGAAAAGAAAAGAAAAACTAACCTAGATAGGTGCCTAGCAGGAGAAACATAGCTCCCTGCCCAACTTACAACAGCAGCAGCTGGGGCACCATAAATGGGGACAAAAGGACACACACACACCACACAAGCACAAGCACAAGCACAAGCACAAGGCTGGATTGAATTTTACATGTGGGGGCAGGCAGGCACATGCATATCATACTACATCACACCACTAACAGTACCATGCCTGCATGGTTTGGGACCAGCTTGGTCAAAATGAGGGGGGAGGAAAACACCACGGCCTGCAAACCTGATTTATGGAAGGGGCTGGGGGAGGAGTAAATGGTGGCCCACGGAGACCCACCATCCATGGCTTTCGTGTCTTGGCTCCCAGCTCCTCCAAGGCCAGACAATGTCCTTCCAGCTTAGCAGCAGCAGCAGCAGCACAGGCTAATCGTCGCCCGGAGCAACTTGAGTGGTAAGCTGACAGCATCAACCTGTGTGCCGACACCTGAAAAAGAAATACATGTTGCATTTGCAAGGGCACTGGTGTGAACTGGCAACCTTTCATAGTATCTACGGGATCATATTCGGTCAAAGGCAGAATGGGGGTATATAGCAAGTCAGGCACAAAAGAAAGCAATAAGATGGATGGAAAAGAGCTGGATATAGCAATGAGAACAATAAAATACAAGTTAGTATTATCTGGTACACTGAATGCGAATTCAAAAACTAGACAGAATGGTGATGACACAAGAAACCGAAACTACTTTTTTAATTTCTGGGTGATGGTACAACTTTATACAGAGCATACAAAACCAGGCCTGGTTGCTCTCCGAGAGAAACAGGTAGGTGTGAATTGTGTCTAACAGAACTCCTCATTAGAAAAAAAAAAGGGGGACCCGTATGAATATGACATCTCTACACACTCGGCAGCGCTGCAAAAATTGTGGAAGACTGAAGACAGTTGCTGGCCCGGCCACTATGAACAAGGGCAGACGAATCATCTTTTGAGATCACTAAAATCGTATTGCATGATTGAAATGAGCAGCAGCTTTTCCAATAGGCAGAAAAGAGGGAGCTAGGTCAGAATAGGATGTTCTTCAAAATCAGGAGGATTATCATGATGAAGATAAGAATGACCAGGACCGTGGCACACATCACCATGCCACCTTTCTTCTGCGTCCTCTCAGCCTGCATAACAGAGACCAGATCAAGACATTAGACTGCAGACTTCAGGGACTGACGCTATCCCCCTGTTTTCTTTCTTTGCAGAAGCTCTTTGATATATTAGGTGCTGCAGATGAAACACCAAGGACTGATGTGGATTTCTTTTAAATAATGTCGGCATACAGTTAAATATGAATGTGTAGACAGAGAGGGAGCGGGGGGTCATAAAGGCATACAGTACTTGCGCTAGGTTTACTTTAAATATAGTCTGTGGCCCGAAAACTTGATATTTTTTACTGTTTACCTGATGCTTTTACATTCTTATGGTCTGGGGGTGCAACTTTAAACACTTCTCTAGATCTTTTTTTAATGGCTAACCTACCTGTCCTATTCGTAGACCAGTTAGATTTACTGGTCAAAGGTTAAAAAAAGATTGACCACCTGATGTTCGCATTGACAATTTTTTGTGGTTTAAAACATAACCTGGAGTGTGGCATAAAATTCCAGTTCGCCTTCCCCAAGCAAATGAAATAACTACTATTGGAGAGGCAGGAAACGGGAATGAGGACGGAACCTTTTGCAACTGTTTATAGCCCTCTTCGACCGAAGCTGCAACATTCTGTACATTGTAGTCTATCCGATCAACAATTGTTCCCTGTTCAAATGAAGAAATCAAAAGTCTGAACTCTGCACTACTTTTTATACCATACCATCAATAACCAATTAAGTTGGGATTTTCATACCTGGTCAATCACAAGAACTGAAAGATCCTTCATGATCTGTGCAAGCTCATTGACTGATTCGACAACCTTCAAACAGAAAGCAGATAATGGAAGTAAATTTCAGGGTATCAGTAAACTATTTTTCCTCTAAATAAGTTTTATGCATAAGTGTTGAACAAATAAAGAACTCACCTGTTCGATTTCTCTTTCCCTTTCTCTAGTGAATGCTTCGCTTTTTTTAATTTTTGACATCTGAACCTCAGTGAAACCCTGGAAATAAAATCCTAGAATGAATTACATCATCAATATAGCTTAACTTAATTAGTTTGCTAGACTTCTCATCAGCTGCCTTAATCAGTTCAGCTGATCCCTAAGTAATACTTCCTGTGTTCCATTTTATAAGATGTTTTGCCAGGCCAAAATGTCATACAAAAGGGAACGAGGGAGTAGATAGGAAGATTTTAGGGGAACCATGGTCGTTGCTCTGTTGTGCCAAGCATTTGTATTTACATCCAAAGTCTAACTCTATCCCAGATTTGCACCTTATCATTGTTCAGAGGATACAGATTTAGACCATATATGCATTCAGTAATTGCAAACCTGTATGGCTATTTGACCAATCACCCAAGCCAACTGCAACCTTAACTGCATAACTCTGCTGTTGTTCTTTTGGGCTTTTGTCTTCTCAATTTTCATTTTACTAATGTGTCAGAAGTGAAACATGCTAGTGGAAACCTTTGAGTTTTTCCCAATAAAAGTTAACAGTGGTGCAACAGGGAGCGAGTGAGCAGCACAAAGAATACGACGAAAATTTCATCAGAACTCACATAAGTTTCTATAATCAAGCTCCAAGGATTTAGGAGCAAACAGCTTTGCGAAAAAAAAGTCTTCAGTAAGCAAAGACAAAGACAAAACCATACCACATCCTCGAATTCATCATCTTCAAGTTCAAATGCCGACTTAGACCCATTCATATTCATTTCTAAATCAACACCATCTTGCCCCTGCAATCGCATTTCATTAACCAAGAATATTTGTTAGAGTGAGAGTAGTAGCACAAGTACCTGAATTTCTCAAAACATCATAAGCAGAGTGGCAAACCTCCTTTTGTTGGCGAAGCTGTTTCAAATAAGACGACTGTTTTTTCCGAAACTCCATCGAAAGACTTTGCAGGTCTGTAGCGAGGGCACGCTGCAGATAACAGTCAAAGGCATTTTGTCCATCAACACAAAAACTTCTGTAGCAAGTTACCAATCTTGTAACTGACAGTAAAAACAGTAAGGACAAATCATCACCTGGACATTCTTTCGGACAGTTGAATCCTCCGAGGAATCTTTCACGGCCAGCTTCTGCAGCCTCTTCTCTGACCTCTTCAGCAGGTCCGTTATCTCGTGTGTGAGAACCTCAATTGCTCGCTGGTCGTCTCTGCCATCACCAAAGGAAGGCATCAAGGCCTTGGCATGCGCCTTAGCCAGCTCCGACATCTTCGTCTTTGCCCGCTGCATGTTTGCAGATATATCTTCGGAAACATCCACCCACGCCGGGGGAAGCCCAACCGTCACCGCTCCTCTACTGCACAGCAACAATCGCATGTCAGTACCATAACATCGATCTGATCACCTGGCGCATGTCCAACAGGTGCTTTTTACACGACAGCTCTACCACTGAGCAAGTGGGGAACAAGGGGGCATTCAACCTAATAGAGCTTAAGTTTCCCTCTCAACCTATTATCGTTTCGACAAATAGCACCCAAATTTCTTCATAAGAGGATTAAGCTCTATTCACATCGCCCGATGGAAGCACGCATTTTGTTGTACCCTAGTGCTCCATTTAAGATACCAAAATTGACATTTCCCTATATAAACAGCGCCTCGCCTCGAATTAGCTAAGGCCAGACAAACTGGTGGACAGGTAAACTAGCCGATGTACAGCTTAGATCAGAGTGACTAACAGATGGAGACCTATAGTGATCTGCGATTCGGCATTTCTAGTGCTTTGCAACCCAGCATTTCAGCTACTTCCTTGGAATGATATCACGGCAAGCAACGCGGCCCAGTTGCGTGACTTCCGCACAGTAACGAAATTTGGTACACCTTGCATCGGGGATTAGCTAGTAGGGTGCCTAATCTGGTTGGTCTCTAGGGGGGGTGCGGGGATTAGAAGGGGTCAGGTCAGGTTCACCTGGAGGAGGCGGAGGGGTCGTCGGTGCTGAGGGGCGCGTAGTTCCGGTCGTGCCGCAGCAGCGAGGACATCTCGATCACCGGCCCGCCGCCGCCGGAGGAGGAGGACGACGAGGCCGCCCCCGCCGGCGCGCGGACGTGGCGCAGCGCGTCGCGGTACTTGCGGAAGAGCGGCGTCCGGTTCCGCGTCGCCATGGGACGCGAGCGGAAGAGGGGGGAGGCGGGAGGGGGGGTCGGAGGGAGCACGCGGCGGGATCTCGGCGACGAAGCACCGCGGAGGAGGAGGGATCGGGGCAGTTGGTGCGAGGGGAGAGGAGGATGTCCGTGCTGAGTTAGGAGACACTTCGCCAGCAAGGAAGGAAGGGAGGAGGCGAGCTGCTGCTCACCGGGCCCAAGTCGGGCCGGGAGGAGGAAGGAAGAAATTGCGCTGGCCCGCCTGAGCCGACTTTTTTTTTAGGTATTTTTATTTTTTTCAAACCGAGATCTGCAAACCCCAATAAAATTTATAAAAACCTAGAACTAGAAAGTTCCCTATGAGCATAAGGGAAAATTTACTATTAGGTTTTCCAAGTGTAGATTTGGCAAATTCAAGTGGTGAGGCGGAGCAGATCAAACTCAAAGTATTTGCATGCATATTAGCGGAATATTCCTTACATATGGCGGCAGTTCTGCAATAGCGAGGCAACGCCATGACCGCAACATGTTCTTTGTTTTAAGTGATGAGTGATTTGTGGCGCCATTCTCTCATGGAGTTTACAATGGCAATATGTGTTTGGGCTCTTTTTAATGAGGAGATTGTTGAATGAGGTGGAAGATCCCAAGCTATGGCCTTTTTCAATGATCAACACCTTATCACACACAAGATTTTACAAGAGTGCTTGTCACTCTATGGATGATCTAGTGAGCACCTTGGAAAGTTATTCTTATATGAAAGTCTTTTATCCGCTGATGCATTCGTAGTCTGTTCTGACATATATTGTAAGTGATTTCGAGCCCAGAAAAGGAGGCTAGGGGGTGTCATCCCTTCAAAGAGACAACATCGTTGGATGGATCAACCTGAGGGATATGTCAAGATGAATGTTGATGGAGTGATGGTGACATGGGTATGATTTATCAGGTTCCTATGATTGGTTATCCTGGGCGTACCAGAGCTATGGCCCATAAGGCCCATAAAGAGCAAAGAGTCCAGAAAGCATCCGACAGACAGAAGTCTGGTTTAGTGATCAAGATAGAAGTTCAAACCGACATAGTCCTAGCATTGTAATTATAACTTGTAACCTATCCGTATACGGCTCCAGGACACAACTTCTCATATAAAGGCTGGGAGGAGCTGACGGAGAGGGTACCTTAGTTTTCTCAGCAATACACAATCCGCCGTGGGCTAGATAGCAACTAGCGAATATGCGATTTTGTAATCATCTTCTCTTCAATAATCAGACGACACCGACTTCCTTGTTTGTCTGATAAGCCGATGAAATCACCAGCGCTCTTTTTTTTCATGAAACCCTAAGTCCATAACCATGGGCATTGCCGAGGTTACCCCTTGTCATATGGCGAGAGCAGGAAAGGGTTCTGCTGGTGTGGTATGTCGCGACTTGTGTGGAAATTTCATGTGCTCATTTGCTAGGGTGATTGGTGGTATGCTCGACCCAACGTCGTGTTGAAGCCTTGAGTTTGCCTAAAGATTTGGGTGGGAGGAAGATATGTGTGGTGTCCAATGTGTGGAACGGATAACCAGGATTCTTAGTGAATCGTTAGGGCCATGCGATGATGATTAAGGAGATCAAGATTAAGAGTTCATCCTTTGACCATGCTAGCTATGATTGGTTCTCAACTCACTTTATACAAAACGGAAAAAGTTTTGTCATGACCAACATTTTTTTTCAAACAGTTCTGGAATTTAACCTTGCGTAATCTGTTTGTTTCCTTGCTAACATTGCAAATTATACGCTGGGAAAAGAAATGCCAATCATTTGTTTTTTCTTGTATGGTAATGCGTGTCTCATTTATATATCATAAATATTATAGTACAAGTCACGTAAGCACCGACCTGACAAACCTGAAAAGACTGCACAAAGGACTACTAGCCATGAAAGAAAACAATCTAGGCCAAAAAATCTCTGAGCTTGACGCCAACGCCCGTCACCTATCTCTGACACTACCACAACAGCCACAAAAAAAAAATGACGGATCACCTCCTCACCCGATCATTTGTTGGCTAGCCAGGTTTTGTATAGGATTTTGTGTAGTTTAGCATGTTATTTGGATGATATTCTGTATAGCTTCTAATTTTCGCATGTCATGTCTATGCATTTAAACCCTGACATACTCGTCCCACCAATGGCGGAGCTACATGCATGCCAGCAGGGGCCACCGCCCCCCCAGCTTTAAAGATATTGTTGAAGAATTTTTTTTAGCAGGGCTTAGATGGAAGAAAAAATAGCCTTTTGCCCCCCCCAATCAATCAAAATTTACATTTCGCCCCCCCAACAGCTTTGGTCTAGCTCCGCCGGTGCGTCCCACCAAGACCTTTTCCTCTGTATTTTACATGTTTTCCTTACCAATAGACAAGAGTGATACACTTATATTTTGAAGCAAACACAGATCCTTAAAAAAGCACAAAGAAAGTGCCAAGGCTGGTCCATGAAAACCTCATCACAGTACAAGAACATCAGTTAATCAGAAAACGTTTCAGTACACCACAAGAGGAAACGGGACATTTCCTGAATTGCTTCCGACCAATCCCTCAAGCAAAGTTCGTAGTACATCCAGATCATAACAACAGTGGTGGCAAATCGCCACCCATCTCATCTCACAGCAGCTAAAGCAAATTCTAACATAAGATTTTCGTGCTTGATTCTGAAACTACATCCTAGTAGCTGTATCATATGCTCGATCTCAAGAAGAAGGATACGACGTACGTAGCAAAAATTCCATGGCGGATTAGATTCGATTCGAGCGGCGAGGTGGTCGAAGGAAGGCAGTGTTGTTCTTGAAGGCGAATGCGAGAATGACGATCAGTAGAGGCTGACTCCGAAGGACTCGCTGACGATGATGGCGATCCCCATGGAGATGGCGACGAGGGAGGCGGCCCAGGTGAGCTTCTCCGTGATCCGTGGCACCCTCTCCCTGAGCGCCTCCGTGCAGGTCCCGATGAGCACGGTGTAGCTCGCCATGGACATCACGGTGCCGACGAGGAACATGCCGAGGAACGCCGCCCCCGCGGCGCGCGACGGCATCGCCAGCGCCGGCAGGATGATCATGAGCGCGTCCGGCTGCAGCCCGTGCACGATTCCCGTGGCGAAGGTTGCGAAGTTGATCTCCTTTTTCTTGCCGCCGCCGCTCATCAGCGCCTTCTCCAACGAGTTGCCGCCGTGCTGGTGTGCGCCGCCTTCGAGCGCGGCGGCGACGCAGGGCGCCGCCTGGGTGGCCTCGCGGATGCCGATGGCGCCGATGACCATGAGGGTGAGGCCGACGACGCGGGTGCCCCAGGTGCGGAGGATCTCGATGTGGAGGCGGTCCTTGAGGCCGAGGAAGAGGAGGCCGAACATGACCTGGCCGGCGTCGTGGCCGCAGCCCCAGAGCGCGCCCACCGCCGCGCTCTCCACCGGCGACCGCCCGATGGAGAGCGGCGCCAGCGCGGCGAGGTGGTCCGGCCCGGAGAGGGTGTGCAGGCAGCCGGCGAGGAACCCCGTCCACGCGCTTCCGAGGAACTCCGACTTGAAGATGCTCCGGCCCGCTGTGACGGCCGCGGAGTGGGAGTGCCCGTGGGCCAGCGCCGTCGGCACCATGGACGATGGCTGAATTGCCGCCACAACCAGCCCCGCTAACAAGGCGACAACCGCAGCCGACGCGACCTGTGAATTATCGCGCGCAAGAACGTAAATTTCATCGTCTTATCATTCGTTCAACATCTGGTTCATCGCTCGCGGCCGCATGGATTATCTTACGCAATAATTCAGGGGAATGAAGGAAAGAATTCAGGGGGATGAAGGAAACAGAGCAGAGCACTGGCGCACTGACCTTCTGGAAGAAGCGGCGTACAGAAGAATCCACCGGAATCTCTGCGGCGCCAGCGCCAGCGGCCTGGTCATCTTGTTCCGGCGGGGCGGGATTGCCGGAGCGGGAGGCGGAGGCCGCGGCGAGGAGAGGCGGAGGCGGCCTGTGGAGGAGCGGCGCGAGATGGGGCAGCCTCAGCTCGACACCGCCGCGGTTGGTAGAGAAGGACCTTGGCGCGGCGGTGGCGGGGAGGAGGTGGTGGTGGTGGCCGCCGGCGCGGGGCCTGGAGGCGGAGGCGGGGGCGCGGGTGAGGTGGAGCGGCGAAGAGATAAGCCTGTCCATCGCGGGTGCGGGAAACAATCGGGAGCTCCTCCTGCTACGGTTTCGGTGTGGCTCAACTGAAGAGATTTTTTGGGGGCTTGGGGCGGGCCGAGTTGGGCCTAAGTGCTAACTGTTGGGCTGGTTTGTCCCTTTCGGCAGTGAAAGGTCATTATCAGTTTCTGCTTTCGCGGGCCAGATATTGGGAGAGCGGCGGCCACAAAAATTCCCTAATCTTCACCGAGTGTGAGTCCCCTCTTCTTCCATGCCGCTCCGATGGCAAGAGAGAGGGGGGCATTGTTCCTCCGTTCTATAGTTAGGGTTAGAGTCCTTTTGCTATGGTGTGTCATTGGGGTGATGGGAGCACGCACAGACGAATAAATCTATCTTAACTTTTCTCCCACATCGGCAACTAACTTCACGGCGGCGTCTCTAAGTTGACGACAACGTGTTCTTGTCAATCCTTTAGATTGGCAACTTGGTATTCTCGCGGATCTTCAAATCAATTGATATTTGTATCTCGGCATGTCGCTGGCGTTCGTCGTTATCCACGACGGTGCTAGGGTCGGGGCGAGGTGGATGCTCTGGAGCAAGGATGCTGGTCCAGATGTGGTGAATTTGCTATTATTCCTCGATTTCGTCGATAGTATGCTGCACATCTTGATTCAAGGTAGCACGGGGACTTCCCCCGGACGACGTGCCACACTGATATGTGTCTTGCTGCTTGCAGCGGGTCTGTTTATCGACTCATAGAGCCTCGTTCGTGATGGTGTTCCCTCGGATGTGCCACTGATGGAGGCTCGACATCTATTTCATCGTACGTCTAGACGGCTTTGGTGTTTGGCGACGACCACTGGGTTCGGCGAGTGCAGAAAACCCTAGGGTTAGTTTTTTGCAAAGTTTTCAGAATATCCGCTTTCTCACGGTCTGTTTATTAGTTTTCATGTTTGTTTACTCATGTAACTTGATTTTCTATTAATAAAATATGTGGTTGCTTAAAAAAATACCGATTCTTCTTGTCGGATATGACCAGGACGATGCTTGCCACGCACCGTACACCCCGTACCAGGTATTGACCGCCCGTAGATCATTCTCCATCTGTTTTTATTTATGTTTTTTTCTTTTTTATCTTTTATACTATTGTTTTTACTACTCTCTTCGATGCATTGTATTTAATCAGCGACACTTATTATGGATCGGAGGAAGTATTCTTTTTAATCTTTTTTACTTTTTTCATAATATATTTTCTAAAAATGTTTCAAAATTTGTTTAGGTTTGAAAATTATTATGAATTGTGGGTTGTTTAGATTTTGGAAATTTTAGTTTTTTGAAAAGTGCTACTCTCTTCATCCTAAAAAGGATGTAAAAACTTTGTCTAAATTTAAATGAATCTAGACACATTTTAGTGTGCATATACAATTAAATTTTAACAAATCTAAGACATTTATTTTGAAAAGTATAAGTTCACTCCAAATTTATACATAAAAATCATCCACTCCCTCCTATTCGTATTAATTATCACTGGATTGGATGTATCTAGCACTAAAATATGTCTAGATACATTTATTTCTACGACAAGTAATATGGATCAGAGGGAGTAGATACATTCATTTCATAAAGCTAAAATATCTTATATTTCTGAACAGAGAGTAGAAAACCCCAAAATCATGAGAAAAGAACCAAGCGTTGTATGCGTGTCGAGCATCTCCTATGATGGTCGATTCACACATGAGTCCATCTAAACGAAAGGAGGTACTTCTTTCAGAAAAACAAAAGGAGGGGATTTTTGGCCCCACGGACCTAAAGAAGAAAAGTAAAAATATAAAAAACAACGAGGGAGGCAAAAATAACTAGATCGAAGAAGAAAGCCATCGGAAAAACACTTACTAGTCGACATCTCCTGCCGCGCAGGAAAAACTGGCAACATTATCTGCTGATGAAGTCCCCGTGTCGACGGGAGTTAGCTCCTGCATCGCATGCATGGTTTTTACCTCCTCAAGGGAGAGGCCAAACTAGAGGTTTGTAAGATACCTAAACAAAAAACTAGATTAGACAAGCAGGAGTAGGATTTTACCTTCTCTGTGAGGGTCTAAACCTGAATACATCGTAGTGTCATTCTATTCTCAAATATTTCACGCAACATATTTCTCCACCTTCTTATTAGCCATCTTGTGACCAATGTTGAGAAAATCACTCAACATAGTGATTGAACAAGGGTTGAGCAAGACCCAACACCATAATTGCTGGATTGGTGGTGCTCTATTGGCTTGTTGTAGCGTGGCGTGGGGGCTTTACGAGCCTGATCTGGGCCTAACCTTGGTCCGACCTTACGTGTTGGAGCATGTCGACATGGACTTTACGGGCCTACGCGGCCTTGGTCCGACCGGGCCCACTTGGCCCGGTGTGCTCCTGTGATACCTTTGATCCGGATTGCAGATATAGTATTGACATAGGTACCTATGCCCAACAGGCACCCGACTATAGACTACCTGGTGCGTCCCAACGGAAGGTCCACCGAACGACCTGCCAAGGTCCATGATGACCATGGCGGTTCGGTTGGGACGAAGCCCATATAGATATGGACTCCAAACGCGCAAGATAAGAGAACTCAAGATTAGAGTTCGAATCTAACTTATAACCAACTCGTGTCGTTACCTGACACCTAGCCTCCCCATATATGAAGGCTAGGAGAGTCCAACGAGAAGGACATGCTATACCACAATAGATCTGCAATCTACAAATATAGCATATACACCGCTAGATCTCATCTACGCACCCCTATAACTTTCGGCTTCACCATAATCGAGAGCAGACAAGCAGGAGTAGGATTTTCCCTCTGAAGGTATGAACCTGGGTAAATCCTTTGTCCCGTATTGCTTGTTTGCTAGCCGTTCCGCGATCTCCAGCGTCCCCTCCTTCTCCAAAACCCAAGCCCATAACAATGGGCATTGACGAGTCGAACCCTCGTCAAGTATAGCTTGCTATATTTCTAGAAGATCTAGGTTTATCGAACCTTGGGAAGAACTCGCTATGGTATAAGATTATGTTGAACAATATCTAGACAACTCGTACTATCTTTGTTTACCGGACCTTTTACATTTACCTTTTGTGGTTTGTATCAATGGATGGAGATAGTCCAAGGCTAAGAATTCACCTACACATGTGCCACATATGTTAGGGATGACGAATATAGATAATCTCGTTCACGGGTTGTGATTTATGTTGATAAAGAATGTGGATGGTATGTCCGTAGCTACAATAATATTTGTTAGCTACAGATACTATAGAATTTTGTGTCCAACCGCTATACCACCTTCGTGCGGGGTTGCATAGTTATTAAGTAAAATAAATCAAATATTTTTTATCAATGACGTTACCATTACTTCAAAATGGATCTCTAAAACAACTACCGTACTCCCCTTAGTGTTACTGAGTTTCACATGTAGAAGCTGATCACCACTCATCTCACCTAATTACCTATATCGATCCCACGGAGTCTTGGGTACCTAAGAAATCCTTAGTCCTTAAATCTAACATTGTAATCACAAAACAACATCCCATGGAGTTAGAAGATGAACATAACACTGCGAGGCTTTGCCTCAGCCTGCAACCCATAAAACTACTCATATATGATTAGATCAACAATTATAAATATTGTATAGAGATTTTAAGACAAAAATAGCAAATAGTCTTACAATGCCACAATCGTGATGAGATCAAGACTACAATTAAAGGGATATGACTATTGTGTGGAGATGGAGAGAAAAATTAGGGATGGATATGGTGTTGGTGATGGCGGTGTGGATCTCCACTCTAGATGCAAAATGGCTTCACATATGTTCTGCGGACACACGTTGAGGTTTCTAGTGATCTGCTGTGTTTTTCATATAGATGCCTTCACGAAAGTTGCTTATGTTGACCAGGAGGAGGAGGCGACATGTCGTACATGAAGGTGGTACGGGTGGGATGGTACATGCGGGATGTGCCCGTATGGATGCCTCGTTAAAGCGTTTGTGGGACCCTTCTTGGCCTCTTTGACTTGGGAGTGTTGGCAACTCACAATTCTTCATTAATTACTCCAGATTTCGCTATAAAAGTGCCTATTTCTGCAAGGAGAAAGATCAAGCAAAGGATTTGCACATCTATACAATAAATAGTCATTAGTGGCAATTCTAAAAAGATATCTTATCAAGTATTTAACAAATATGAGGTTTAAATGCAGAGAGAAATGGCGGTATTTTTACAACCATCAACCTCCTCAAGCTTATACATTGACTTCCCTCGAGCAAGAAAACAAAAATCATAAGAAACTCAGTGTTTATACTAGAACAATGAAAAAGCAAGTTCACTTACAATTGATACTCTCATGCACCCACCACTTATTTATTTACAAATTCTAGTACACGTTATGATGATCTGCAGGTCTATTATAGCCAACTAATCTCCAGTGGTTCCTAGCAAGCTCAAAACCTATGAGAGCATCCAAAGCTGCATACTTGATTTATCGTGGCTTGACAGAACTTTAGTCCAGTTTCTTTCTCTGATTTCTATTGTCTGCGGAGCCTCCTTACAGAGATGAGTTGCCAAAAAACTATTAGATAGAGCAATTGAAGGGAATATGCCCTGAGAGGCAATAATAAAGTGGTTATTATGTATATTCCAAGTATATGATAGATGTTTATTTTGCATTATATAATTGTATTAATACGGAAACGTTAATACATGTGTGTTTAATAAACAAAAAGAAAGTTCCTAGTTATGCCTCTCTCATAAACTATCTCGTTCATTAACAAGATGTTCAAGGTTTCCTGATCATGGACATTGGATGTTGTTAATAACGAGGTCACAACAATATTGGAATGGTGTGATGAACATTCATCCAAAGTATAGCATTATGATCAAAGTCATTGAGTCTATGTTTCTATAACATCATACAGAGTAATCCTAATCCTTAGACCATAGAGATCATGGCAATCACTAACACTGGAAGAGTATCTTGATAACATCAAACGTCACACCATAACATGGTGATTATAAAGATGGTTTCGGTACTACTAAGGTGTTATGTTGAGGCCCATGGATCGAGAGTGGAATTTGTTCATCTCGATGACGGATAGATATGCTCTGGACCCTCTCGGTGATATCACATTGATTAGCTTGTAAGCAAGTGATTTGATCACTAGAATGTTATATCACGGGAACGAGAAAAGAGTACATGTCAGTAACGAGATAAAACTAGGTATGGAGATACCGATGATCGAATCATGGACATGTAATATATCACGAGACAAAGGGATTAAGATACTAGAGTAAAAGGTTCTCACGATCACAAGAAAGTCATCGTTGAATGTGTGGGAGTTAGTATGTATCTCCAGGTCCCGCTTCTGATTATTGATCTGAGAGGGGTCTCGATCATGTCCGTATTATTCGCGAACCATATGATGACACACTTAAGAGACACCGACACCATTTGGATCAAATAGTTTCATGTTGAACAGAATAAGAAAGCGCATGAATTTATTTCACTAGATACTGAAACTGGTTTCGGGTGAAATTGTAGAAAGTGTTTCTGCATGTGAAATGAAATACTAGCAAGGGGTTATATGTGAATGTTTGTTATTAAAGTAATTGACAAAGTTCTGAATAAATAAAAGGAGTTCTATTTAATGAGAGTTTGCATTAAATTTGGTGGAAATTTAATGGGAATTTGAGTGGGTTTTTTAGTGGAGAAAATTGAAAGGGCATTTTGTGAGTGGAGCTTCCACCCACATGAATGGAGGGAGGGCAAGGGGAAGCCCCCATGCGCCGGCCACCCCCTTGGGGTTTCCCCCTCCTCCTATAAAAGGAGCCCCTCCCTCACTTCTCACTCACACCTCCTCGTGAAGGATCTCTCTCCCCCTCTAGAATTTATTCCCCATGGTCTCGGACTAGCGAGATACATATTTCTGGTGGCTTTTCGGCTAGAAAGAGTTGTGCTTCCGCTGCATCGCTGGAGTGAGGAGGCGGAGGTTGCTCGGTGCCACAGACGTGTGTGCGAGCACGGATGCGCCGCTGATTTGCGGCGCTAGGACTTCCTCTCGATCTTGAGATCGGCAAGAGATCGTCTATATCAACCACGAGTTCAACCTCGTTAAGCTTTGTCGGTCTTAAAGGGTATGTTCTCTATGGATGTATATCCGCCCGTTGCTTGTATCTAATAGATAGATCTTGGTACATAGTTGTCCCCATCATAGGATTTTTTTTTGTTTTCTATGCTGCGAACCCTACAGTGGTATCAGAGCCGGATCTATGCGTAGATGCTTGGCACGGGTAGTACACATATGAGTATGTGGGCGATGATGATCATGTTATTGCTTCTTAGTTGTACTTTGGATATTGGTGGCATAGTGGGATGATGCGGCCCGGACAAACTTTACATGTCCTCGCACATGAGACCTATTCCACGCTTGACATGCAACTAGTTTTGCATAAGTGGCTAGAGGGTGTTTGTCTCTCCTACTATAGTCAATATCTAATTTGCAATGAGTTGTCAACAATTTGGTTATCATAGTTGTGGTTCATGTTCGTAGCTAAGAACGGTTCTATCTTTGAAAGCCCTAAGCCACATAAACCTTGCAATGGATAAATTAGAGGCGTCTAGTTTAGATTGTTGCTGGGCTAGTGTCATGATATGGTGATATTGTAAGTAGAAGTATAAGTCGATACTCTTACAACACACATAACGTGTAAGTTCCATAGACCTTGGCCTTACACATAGAGGTATGATTGTGATCATCCCATGATGCACATGATGGAGATCAAGTGCAAGAACGATATTATTTCACTTATTAACATGTGATGTTTGTTGCATCTTATATTGCTTGTTTAGCGTTTTATTAGCATAATAAGATGACCCCTCACTTAGATATCAAGATAAAAATGTGTTCTCCCTTAAGTATGCACCGATTATGTTTCATCGCTCCAAGACATCACGTGATGATCGGGTGTTCTTGGATCCATGATCATATTTCGGGTGTAAGACAGTTTACACACGTGAATACTAAGGTTCTTACTTGGCGAGCCTAGTATGTACAGACATGGCCTCGGAACACGGACCGAAAGGTTAAGCATGAGTCATATGGAAGATATGATGCCCATTTGATGCTCGCCTTTGAAGCTACACCGACTCACGTGATGATTGGACTTGGTGTAGTGGATTTGGTTCATGTAATCACCAAAAAAGCACGAGGGATGTCGTTTTTGAGTGGGAGTTCATTCTTAATTTGGATTAGTTGAACTCAATCTATCATAAACTTAGTCTAAACTTTACAAATTCTGTTGTAGATGGCACCACCTGCTTTTAATTTCAATGTGTTCACGGAGAAAGAGAAACTTGCAACAAATGGTAGCAACTTTACCGACTAGGCCATGAATTTGAAGATCCTCCTCACTGCTGCACAAAAGCAATATGTGCTAGAAGCGCCGCTAGGCCCCCCACCGTTCGATGATGCCCCTGACGAGGAAAAGAATGTCTATCAGACTCGTCAGGAGGACCACAACTTAGTTCATTGCGGCATATTATATGGGCTAGAGCCAGAACTTCGAAAGCATTTCGAAAACGGCAATGCTTTTGATACAATGGGTGAGTTGAAAATGATTTTCAACACCCATGCTGCTGTAGAGAGTTATAATGCTTCAGAAAAGTTCTTTAGCTGCATGATGGAAGAGAACAGCTCCGTAAGTGAGCATGTACTCAAGATGTCGGGTTACGCTGATAAGCTTGTGTTCTTGGGAATAACGATTTCCATTGACTTAGGCATCCATCGTGTTCTCCGGTCTCTTCCACCTAGCTATAAGAGCTTCGTGATGAACTATAACATGCAAGGCATGAAGAAGTCTCTCCCCGAGCTTCTGTCAATGCTTAAAACTGCAGAAGTGGAGATCAAGAAGGAACATCAAGTGTTGATGATCAATAAGACCACTGGTTTCAAGAAAGACACGAAGGGTAAACAGAAGGGAAAGAAGGGCGGCAAGCCGATTGCCGTGCCTGGAAAGAAACCCCGAGTTGGCCCCAAGTCTGATATCGAGTGCTATTATTGCAAGGGGACTGGCCACTGGAAGCTCAACTGCCCCAAGTATTTGGCAGACAAGAAGACCGACAAGGCAAATAAAGGTATATATGATATACATGTTATTGATGTGCACCTGACTAGTACTCGCAGTAGCACCTGGGTATTTTATACCGGTCCAGTTGCTAATATTTGTAACTCGAATCAGGGGCTGCGGAACAAGCGACCGCTAGCAAGGGGTGAGGTCAAGATGCGTGTCGACAATGGATCAAGCATTGATGTGATCACCGTCGGAACGCTACCTCTCCACTTACCATCGAGATTAGTTATAAACTTGAATAACTGTTATCTGGTGCCAAAACTGAGCATGAACATTGTATCCAGATCATGTTTGATGTGCAGTGGTTATTCATTTAAATCCGAGAACAATGGTTGTTTGATTTATATGAATGAAATCTTTTATGGTCATGCACCGATGATGAATGGTTTATTTCTGTTGGATCTCGATAATAGTGTTACACATATTCATAATGTTGATGCTAAAAGGATTAAACTTAATGATGATATATCCGCATATATGTGGCACTGCTGTCTAGGTCATATTGGCGTTAAACGCATGAAGAAGCTCCATTCGGATGGATTTTTGGAATCACTTGATTTCGAATCATTTGATACATGTGAGCCATGCCTTATGGGCAAGATGACTAGAACGCCATTTTCCGGTTCAATGGAATGGGCGACAGATTTATTGCAAATCATACATTCTGATGTGTGTGGTCCAATGAGTGTGTCGGCGTGAGGTGGATATCGTTATTTTGTTACTTTCACGGATGATTTGAGTAGATACGGTTATATCTACTTGATGAAACACAAGTCTAGAACCTTCGAGAAATTCAAGGAGTTTCAGAGTGAAGTGGAAAATCATCGTAATAGAAAGATCAAATTTTTATGGTCCGACCGTGGAGATGAGTATCTAAGTTACGAGTTTAGCACACATATGAAAGAGTGGAATAGTTTCACAACTCACACCTGCCGGAACACCACAACGAAATGGTGTGTCGAAACGTCGTAATTGTACTTTACTAGATATGGTTCGATCTATGATGTCTCTGACGGACTTGCCACTATCATTTTGGGGTTATGCACTAGAAACTGTTGCATTCACTTTAAATAGGGCACCATCTAAATCCGTTGAAAAGACACAGTATGAGTTATGGTTTGGAAACAAACCTAAGCTGTCATTTCTTAAAGTTTGGGGATGCGATGTTTATGTGAAGAAACTTCAACCAGATAAACTCGAACCCAAAGCGGAAAAATGCGTCTTCATAGGATACCCTAAGGAAACTATTGGGTATTCCTTCTATCACAGATATGAGGGCAAGGTTTTCGTTGCCAAGAATGGATCCTTTCTAGAGAAATAGTTTCTCGCGAAAGGCGTGAGTAGTCGGAAGGTAGAACTCGAAGAGGTTGTAGAACCTTCTCTTCATAGTATGGCGAGTAGCGCAACACCGGAAGTCATTCCGGAGTTGGCTTCACCAAATGAGGAGGGAACTAATGATAACGATCATGAAGCTCCGAAAGAGAATACTACCAAACCTCGCAGGTCTAGCAGTACGCGTGCAACTCCCGAGCTGTATGAAAATCCTGTTATGAATTTCATGGTCGATGAAATTGATGACCCTGCGACGTATGAAGAAGTGATGATGAGTCCGGATTCCAATAAATGGTTAGAAACCACGAAATCCGAGATGGAATCCATGTATGAGAACCAGGTTTGGACCTTGGTGGACTTACCTCACGACCGAAAGGCCGTGGAGAATAAATGGATTTTCAAAAGGAAAACTGATGCTGATGGTAATGTAACCGTCTATAAAGCTCGACTTATCGCAAAGGGGTTTCGACAAATTCAAGGAGTTGACTATGATGAGACATTCTCTCCCGTAGCGATGCTAAAGTCAGTTAGGATTATGTTAGAAATTGCTGCATATTTCGACTATGAGATATGGCAGCTGGATGTCAAAACTGCATTCCTCAATGGCAATACTGAAGAAGAGTTGTATATGATACAACCAAAGGGTTTTGTCGATCCTAAGGATGTTGACAAGGTATGCAAGCTTCAGCGATCCATCTATGGACTGAAGCAACCATCCCGGAGGTGGAATCTCCGCTTTGATGAGGTGATCAAAGAGTTTGGATTTGTCAAAACTTATGTAGAGGCTTGTGTTTACAAGAAAGTGAGTGGGAGTGATGTGGCATTTCTGATATTTTATGTGGATGACATATTATTGATCGAAAATGATATAGATCTTTTAAACAGTGTTAAAAGTTATCTAAACAGCAAATTTTCAATGAAGGACCTAAGTGAAGCGTCATACATATTAGGCATAAATTTTCAATGAAAGACCTAGGTGAAGGACCTAAGTAAGAAGGGGTTCTTACCTATGTTGCAAGGCAAGACATTGAGTAAGACTCAAAGTCCGGCTACGACGGAAGAAAGAGATATAATGGACAAAGTCCCCTATGCTTCAGCTATAGGATCTATAATGTACACCATGCTATGTACAAGACCGGATGTGGCACATGCTATTAGTTTGACTAGTAGGTACAAATCTGATCCAAGATCGGAACACTGGATAGCAGTCAAGAATATCCTAAAGTACTTGTGAATAACTAAGGATATGTTTCTTGTGTATGGAGGTGAAGAAGAGCTCGTCGCTAAGTTTTATGTTGACGCTATCTTTGAAACTGATCCGGATGACTCTAAGTCTCAATCCAGATACGTATTTCTCATGAATGGTGGAGCGATTAGTTGGAGGAGTTCCAAACAACCCATGGTGGCGGGATCAACAACGGAGGCCGAATATGTTGCTGCTTCGGAAGCGGCCCAGGAAGCAGTTTGGATGAAGGAGTTCATAACAGAATTAGGTGTGGTTGCGAGCGCGTTGGACCGAATGGTGATCTATTGTGAGAACAATGGTGCCATAGCCAATGCTAAAGAACCAAGGTCTCACAAGAATTCCAAGCATATTAAGCGCCGGTTTCACTCCATCCGTGAATATGTCAAGGTTGGAGATATAAAGATTTGTAAAGTACACACGGATCTCAATGTAGCAGACCCGTTGACTAAAACTCTTCCTAGAGCAAAACATGATCAAGACCAGAACTCCATGGGTGTTAGATTTATCACTATGTAACTAGATTATTGTCTCTAGTGCAAGTGGGAGACTAAAGGGAATATGCCCTGAGAGGCAATAATAAAGTGGTTATTATATATATTCCAAGTATATGATAGATGTTTATTTTACATGCTATAATTGTATTAATACGGAAATGTTAATACATGTGTGTTTAATAAACAAACATAAAGTTCCTAGTTATGCCTCTCTCATAAACTAGCTCGTTGATTAACAAGATGATCAAGGTTTCCTGATCATGGATATTGGATGTTGTTAATAACAAGGTCACAACATTATGTGAATGGTGTGATGAACATTCATCCAAAGTATAGCATTACGATCAAAGTCATTGAGTTTATATTGCTATAACATCATATGAAGTAACCCTAATCCTTAGACCATGAGATCATGTCCATCACTAACACTAGAAGAGTATCTTGATAACATCAAACGTCACACCATAACATGGTGATTATAAAGATGGTTTCAATACTACTAAGGTGTTATGTTGAGGCCCATGGATCGAGAGTGGAATTTTTTCATCCCGTTGACGGATAGATATTCCCTGGGCCCTCTCGGTGATATCACATTGATTAGCTTGCAAGCAAGTGATTTGATCACTAGAATGTTATATCACGGGAACGAGAAAAGAGTACATGTCAGTAACGAGATTAAACTAGGTATGGAGATATCGATGATCGAATCTCGGACATGTAATATATCGCAAGACAAAGGGATTAAGATACTAGCGTAAAAGGTTCTCACGATCACAAGAAAGTCATCGTTGAATGTGTGGGAGTCAGTATGGATCTCTAGGTCCCGCTTCTGATTATTGATCCGAGAGGGGTCTCGATCATGTCCGCATTATTCGAGAATCGTAGGGTGACACACTTAAGAGACACCAACACCATTTGGAGCAAATAGTTTCATGCTGAAAAAAATAAGAAAGTGCAGGAATTTATTTCACTAGATACCGAAACTGGTTTTAGGTGAAATTGCAGAAAGTGTTTATGCATGTGAAATGAAATACTAGCAAGGGGTTATATGTGAATGTTTGTCATTAAAGTAATTAACAAAATTCTGAATAAATAAAAGGAGTTTTATTTAATGAGAGTTTGCATTAAATTTGGTGGAAATTTAATGGGAATTTGAGTGAGTTTTTTAGTGGAGAAAAATGAAAGGGCATTTTGTGAGTGGAGCTTCCACCCACATGAATGGAGGGAGGGCAAGGGGCAGACCCCATGCGCTGGCCACCCCCTTGGGGTCCCCCTCCTCCTATAAAAATCACCCCTCCCTCACTTCTCACTCACACCTCCTCGTGAAGGATCTCTCTCCCCCTCTAGTATTTATTCCTCATGGTCTCGGACTAGCGATATACATGTTCTCGGTGTCGTTTCAGCAAGAAAGAGTTGTGATCCCGCTGCATCACTGGAGCGAGGAGGCAGTGACATGGTTATACCCTATGGGTACACGACCTTAGCATACCTGGTCCAGCCCAAGGAAGGCCCACAAGAATATACACGGCCTGTGGAGATTTTTGGGTGGCCCAAGCTCGTGACGTCTTTGGATCCTTGGAGAGCAAGATTAGAATAGATAGAATATTCAAAGGGACAAACCCTAAACTTTTAACCAACTCGATATATGCCCGGTACTTTCCTATCTCTATATAAAGGCTAGGAGGGCACGACAAGGAGGGCACCTTTTCTCACCGCATACACACCTCCACGCCAGATTGCATCTGCGCACCCTGTAACCTTCGGTTCCGTCGTAATCAAGAGCAGACAAGCAGGAGTAGGGTTTTCCCTCTAGGGGCCTGAACCTGGGTAAATCTCGTGTCCCCTGGTTGCTTGTCTGTTAACCGTTCCGCGATCTCCAGTACCCCCACCTTCTCCAAAACCCAAGATCATACCAATGGGCATTGACGAGATCAAACCTCGTTAATTGGCGCCGTCTGTTGGAATCGGGGGCGCTGATTGTGCGATGGCGATGGTCCTGACCAAAGCGATCTACAACTCCTCTGTGACGGAGAGCCATATCCTCTTCGGCGCTTTCGACTACACCGCCCACTCGCCAGCCATGAAGGACTTTAAGCCCGTGGGCGACGGGCTCGAAATTCTGTTCGGGAGCTTCTACTTCCAGGTGGGACAGACAGGCACTCTCCACCTCCCAGAGCGGGTGCCACTGCCATCAATCAGGCCCGCCTCGTGGGCCCGCATCCCAGCGTGCTACGCACGTCAACGCTGATAGATGAGTCATACGATAGCAGCAGTTGCAACTCAGATCTGTGCGGCCCCCCATCGGATGAAGGAACCTAAGGTTCTGGATCCGAAAGTTGCGGCAGCAGCGATCCAATCCACGGGCGCTATCTGTGTGCCGTGGTCATCCAAAGCGACATGGAACAACAACCACCAGGTTTGGGTGCCCACGTACCACCGCCCAACCTAGAGGGAGAAAACGAAGGAAACATGAGGCAACCATCCCTCCCGCCCAACGAGGGCGATGGTGCCGCCTACAACCGGATCAACCTCAACGAGGACGGCTGGTGTTAGGCACGCGAAGCCGTGGCAGGCAACAAGATCCTGCCCGTGAATTCTTCACGGGACCTGCTGATGGCATACCACATCCTCCTCATCGGCGAGCACAACAGGCAGGTGAAGCTGCAGGAGGAGCTCGACAAACACAAGCAAGCAGCTTCGGAGTCTAGCGCGCGGCGAGCTGCGCTCTCTGCCGCTGGCGGCTCCAGCTCGCACGACAACAATGCCAACAAGCATCGCTCTCGCACAGAGCAGATGGATCCCGCTGCAAGTCGCAAGGTCACCCGAACCCTCAACACGTCCTTCATGGAGATGGACGTCAACAGCAATGTCATCCCGAAGACGCCACAAGCTGCGATCATGGAAGCTACCACATATCTCGCGTCCCATCCACCTCCGGTGGGGGACCCGAAGAGAGCTATGCACAAGTCCGCATTAGCTAGACTCGGACTTGTTGGAGTTGTGCTCCACGAGGAAGCTCCTACGGAGCCAAAGAAGAAGGCTACGGTCAGATTCAACCGTAGCCCCACACACTCATCGAACGAGGAGGAAAACGAACATGATCTACCTCAACGACGCAAGAGCCCAAGGCGTCGCAATCGCGACTACGACACTCGAAACGACCTGGCACAACGCAAGGTCGACAAGGCACGTGCCAAACGCACGTGCTCAGACGAATCCGAAGAGTACGACGACGGAGAACTCTGCGGAGCTCAACACTTCAGCAGATCTTCGGTGAACGCGAATGCCGAGAAGTTTTAAGCTTCCTTCGGACACTCCGAAGTTCGATGGGACGCAGGATCCGAAATCCTGGCTCAGTGACCACCTGTCGTCCGTCAAGCTGCATGGCGGAAACAAGAACACCGCCCTGCAATGCCTTCAGCTGTAGCTGACAGGCGCAGCCCCGGATCTGGCTCAGCAGCCTGTCCTCGGGCTCCATCCGAAGCTGGGAGGAGCTGGCGTGCAGTTTCATCTAAAACTTTAAAGGCACCAGCAAGAGGCCAGCCTCGATCGAAGAGCCGCGGGCCTGCACTCAGCGAACGGGCGAATCCATTCGCTTGTATATACTACGTTGTTCCAATATCAAGAACTCCGCGGCACACATCTCCGAGGAGAGAACGATTGACGCCTTCAAGGACGGCGTCAAGCGCCCTGACTTCAATGAAGAACTTGGGCGCGTCAAGCCCAAGACACTTGACCACCTCATGCACATCGCCAACAGGTGGACAGATGGCGAGGATTCCGTCCACCGAGCACATTTGGATGAGGAAGATGACTACGGCCGCAGACGCGAGCGCCGTAGCAAGCGAAGATAGCGCGTCTATGACGACCGCGACGGACCCGACATGATTGCGGCTGGCTACGCCGAGCGCTGCAACGAAATCAACCGCAGCAACGACGGATACCGTGGAAGCAACTTCCGCGATGGAGGACGCCCAATGCAAACGTGGTAGCGACGCGGCCGCGACGATGAACCCTCGGCATACAACAAGTTGTCGGGCCCATGCACCATCCACTTCTACATCGACAAGCAGGATGGCAAAAAGAAGGCCAGCCACATGCTCAAGGATTGCCGCGAGTTCCAGAAACTCAGCGAGGGTCTCACCCAGATGCGACGGAAGATCCTCAACCCCAGGTTCGGACCCGTACCTGCACCAGGCGACATCGCCCATGGAGCTCCTCCACCACCACCCACACCTTCGAATCAAGCAATCACACCCGTGCAAAACAACGACATAAACGGGTACCCCGCGCCGAAAGGATCTCTGATGATCCAAAAAGGGCGCCCAACAAACAGGGTGCAAAAGAAGATCACCCCCCAAGTCAGCCTGGCTATGACCGCTCCACCCGCCATCCCTGAGTACCTCGGTGGTTTGGGGTCCTGCATCACATTTAGTCGTTCGGATCACCCCCGCCAGATCCCTCGCCCAGGTCACGCTGCCCTGGTGCTTGAGGCGCATATCAGAGGGTTTGAGTTGAGCCGCGTCTTCATGGACGGGGGCAGCGGCATCAACCCGATGTTCGCTAGCACCCTAGCAGCAATGCGGATCCCGCTGTGCATTCTGGAACATCCTGACACAACGTTCCGCGACATAGTCCCAGGTAAGGGCATATTTCCCCTGGGAAAGATATGGCTCGATGTCATCTTCGGCAAACCCAAAAACTTTCGGTGTGAGCGGCTCGAGTTCGAGGTGGTGGACTGGCCATCACAATACCATGACATCCTCGGGCGCGTGGCATTCGCAAGGTTCCTAGCAGTACCGCACTATGCGTACCTACTACTCAAGATGCCAGGGCCTAGAGGCGTCATCATAGTCCAAGGCAGCCTCACCCGATCCGACCACTGCGACAGAGACTTCAACAGAATCTCCCAGTTGTTCGGTATGCAGGAGGAGCTCACAAGGCTTCGAGAGGTGACAGACAACGGGGCACCCCTAGTCTCCAGGCAAAACGCACCTGACATGTCATTCGACTCCACAGTCAACACGAAAAAGGTGCAGGTCCACCCGACGGATGCCTCCAAGACAGCTGATCACCAACGACCTCAGCCTCGCATAGGAAAGCGCGCTCGTCAAATTCCTCCATGAGTGCTGGGAAATCTTTGCCTGGTGTCCTCCGGACATGCCAGGAGTTCCCAGGGAATTCGCCGAGCATGACTCAATGTGTTTCCAGATGCCAAGCCCGTCAAACAATCTATCCAACGATTGTCCGAGCCACAGGCCGAAGCCGTCGGAGTCGAAGTCAACAGACTCCTCGACACTGACTTCATTCGGGAGATCAAGGAGAGCGAGTGGATATCCAACACTGTAATGGTCCCTAAAAAGGACACGGACATCCTGTGGATGTGCGTGGACTTCACGTCGCTCAACAAGCACTGCCCGAAGGATCACTTCCCTCTCCCTCGGATCAACCAGATCATCGATTTGACTGCAGGATGCGAGAAACTCTCCTTCCTCAATGCCTACTCAGGCTACAATCGGATTCGGCTGAAGGTCGAAGATCAGGAGAAAACGACGTTCATCACGCTGTTCAGAGTGTTCTGCTACAACACAATGCCCTTCGGGCTGAAGAACGCAGGTGCCACGTACCAGCGATGCGTGAAAGCATCCCTGAAAAGCAAAATCGGCCGCAATATATAGGTCTATGTCGACGACATAGTCATCAAGACAAGAGAGGCCAAGACGTTGATCGACGATCTCCGCGAGACATTCGATAACCTCGACCACTACAGGATCAAGCTGAACCTAGAAAAGTGTGCCTTCGGTGTCCCATCTGGCCAACTACTCGGCTACTTCATCTCCCAGCAAGGGATCGAGGCGAACCCAAAGAAAATCCGGGCTATACTGGCCATGGAGAAGCCGAAGAACCTCAAGGGTGTCCAACAACTAGCTGGGCGTATCGCGCCGCTGAGCAGATTCATCAGTCGCATGGGCGAGAAGGCCCTGCCTTTCTACCAGCTGCTATGCAAAGCAGATAAATTTGAGTGGACACCTGAAGCAAACGACACATTCAAAGATCTGAAGCGACTGCTCTCCACCTCGCCTGTCCTGGTCACGCCAAAGGAACACGAGCCTCTGCTGATGTACATAGCATCCACACATCAGGTGGTAAGCACCGTACTCGTGGTCGAACGACCCGAAGAAGGCAAGACCCACGGGGTCCAACGCCCAATCTACTACCTCAGCGAGGTATTGACGCCAACACAACAGAGGTACCCTCACTACTAGAAACTCGCCTACGGCGTGTTCATGACGGCTCGTCGGCTGAGCCACTACTTCCAGGAGCATCAGATAATGGTCGTCAACAAGGCGAGACTGTCCAATATCCTGAACAACCCCGAAGCCACGGGACGCGTAGCCCTATGGGGCATCGAGGTATCTCCTTTGTACATCGTCTACGAACGGCGCCATGCGATCAAATCTCAGGTCCTCCCTGACTTCCTCGTCCACTAGATGGAGCTCCAGCTGCCGGATACCCCGGACATGACACAGTCATGGACGGTGCATTTTGACGGCTCCAAACGCGAGGCCGGAGCAGGAGCTGGTATCATACTGACGTCCCTGCAGGGTGATAAGATGAAATATGTCCTTCAGATGAAATTTCGCGCCTCCAACAATGAGGCCGAATACGAGGCCCTCATCCATGGCATGAGGATGGCCAAGATCTGCGGCGCAACGCGCCTAGTCCTCTACGGATACTCGAACCTCGTCGTCTAGCAGACGATGAACGAGTGTGACGCACACGCCGCTAACATGATCGCATAACGCGCTCTCTACAACTCACTCCAAGGAGACTTTGATGGCTGCGAGCTTCGACACGTTGGAAGGGAAAGCAACGAGGAAGCCGATAGACTCGCCAACATCGGCTCCACCTGCGCACGAGTGCCACCAGGCGTGTTCCTCAAGCAAATTTGCGTCCCCTCCATCAAACGTAAATTCCCCAAGGGATCACCCGAAGAAGCAGAGCACTCGGGGGCTGCGCTACCTGAAGGACAGGAAGGATCCGAAAAGCTCGACACGGAGGTTGCGTTGGTCAACCTAATGCAGGTCATGGCAATCGAAGAAACATGGACGCAACCGTACCTTCGGTACCTGATAAACAGAGAACTGCCCGATGACCCGACAGATGCCCGACGCATATCTCGCCAGTCCAATACCTTCATCATCATCAATGGCGAGCTGTACAAGCGCAACATTTCGGGTGTACTACAAAGATGCGTCACTATCGATGATGGCAAAACCATCCTCCAAGACATCCATGAGGGCATCTGCGGCCATCACGCGGGCAGCCGCGCCCTCGTCGCCAAAGCTCTACGAGCTGGATTCTACTGGCCAATGGCCATGAACGATGCCAAGGACATCGTCCAGAGGTGCAACGGCTGCCAGAGGTTTGCAGATAAACCGCACGCACTAGGATCGGAGCTCAGGCCCATACCACTGGCCTGGCCCTTCGCCCAATGGGGCCTCGACATGATCGGAAAATTGCCCAAATCTTCAAAAGGGGGCCACGTCTACCTCCTGGTCGCAGTCGACAAGTTCACCAAGTGGATCGAAGCAATGCCCGTCACCAACCAAAAGGGCAAAACGGCCGTCAAGGTCTTTGAGTCCATAGTCTACAGGTTCAGCGTTCCACACAGCATCATCATGGACAACAGGTCGAACTTCATCTCCAAAGAATTCCAGGACTTCTGCGAAGGCCTTGGGATCAACATATCATACGCCTTCGTGGCGCACCCTCAAACAAATGGGCAGGTCGAAAAGGCCAATGGCCTCGTAGGCGGCGGCATCAAGAAACGCCTACTCAGCCCACTCGAATGGCTTGTGGGAGCCTGGGCAGAAGAGCTGCCCTTCGTCCTCTGGAGCTTGCGCACAACGCCAAACAGCTCAACTAGCTACACGCCATTCTTCATGGTACACGGATCCGAAGCCGTGTTGCCTGCGGAAGTACGCCACAAGGCCCCACGGGTCGTCGCCTACAGCGAAGCCGAATCAACGACAGCACTCGAAGATGCCGTCGACACACTCGACGAGGCACGCGATATCGCCGCGGCTCGCTCATCGGTCTACTAGCAGAGCCTCCGCAACTATCACAGCCATCGGCTACGCCCAAGGTCCTTCGTCGAAGGAGACCTCGTCCTACAACTTAAGCAGGAGCGACCGAAAAAGCTCGAGACACCCTGGGAAGGACCCTACATCGTCACCGAAGTCATCCCAGGTGGCGCCTACCGCCTCAAGGACGTCAAGTTAGGAGTCGCATACTCCAACCCATGGAACGTCGCACAATTGCGACGCTTCTACCCCTATCTACCCCTCTTTATTTTCAATAATGCTACTCAGCCAAGGCTACTCAGCCGAACATTGTACCTCCTCGTTATGATATGAATAAAAGCTAAGTCCTCATCTTGAAAAATTTATCCCTTTTTCCTACATTACTTTCTGTTACAACACACTCGGGGGCTTTGCCTCACCTCACGACTTCATCGACTGAGTATAACGCATGTAAACCTGAGTAGCTGACCACGTTAGGCTAACAAAAAGGGCATGCATACAACAAAGCACCACGTGCTAATACAAATAATCTTTACAACAAAGGGCACAATATGTCCACTCGAAATATATACAAGTTTTACATCTATCTTTTTACAGGGTCGACCTACTCTGAAGGATCACGTGCGCCCGATGCTCAAAAAGATCTACAATCTCTTTCGGCATACTGCCTAACAGCCGCGTAATGCGGGCGCATATCCCAAAGGCCACCATCCGGTCGAAGGGGCGACCCAGTCGCAACCGCCGCAAGATCAACATCTGGACGATGCATCCAAACAAGGGAAAGGGAGGCCTTCACCCCCACAACCAACTGGTGCCGCACCAACTCCCTGACGTGACCCATGTCCTGAAACTTCGCCAGCAAACCCCATAGAGTCGAAGGCGCCTCATCAAGGGGGAACATGACGTACAGAATTGACGCCAGGGAAGTCTTCACCTATCTCAGCACCCGCGACACCTGATGAGCGTGATCCTACACAGCAGCAAGGACAGTGGCCCGGTCGCGATCCATCCAGAAAAAGCCTCCGGCTTCCATATCCTGTTGGGTCAAGCAGTTGATCCGAACTACAACGCACTCCTTCTCCTCCCTTGGAACAAGGTTGTCACTTGCATAAAATACAGAGTAAGATGACACACAAACCAGGCGCATCCGAAAATGTGCAGCAGCTCAAGAAAACTTACACTGTAGCTGCTCGGCCAACTGCCGCAGCTCCCCCATTAGATACTCCTCCCTGGCGGTAGCTCGCTCCGCCTTCGACTTCCACACATCCGCATGGCCTCGGACGCCAAGTATCTCCTTCTCAAGACTGCGGACGCGGTCACGAAGAAAAACAAGTTGCGGCGCATCATCCCAAGATGGTCGCTGCTGAGGAGCAGTCGGAGTACTCACGGGAGCCTCACCCGAAGGTCCCTAAAGGAAAGCAAGCACGAATATGAACAACACATGTCTTGGGCAACAGCTCGAAGCATCATTTATATACATCAAAAGCCACTGCGTGGCACAAGGAGAAATTGTTCATCACCAAAATTATACTTTACAAAAGAAGGTAAACTATCCTAGAGCTACAACGACAAAGCCTAAGCAGCCGCATCCGGAGTGGCCTCGGAGCCAGAGTGCCTGCCCCTGGCTTCTCCCTGCTGCCTCGCCGCATAGTCCGCTAGCAGGTCGATAAGCTTCGGACCATACCGCTTACAACGAGAAGCGAAGAGAGCAAAGGCTACCTCGGAGCCATCGGGAGCTATCGACATCTGGGAGGTGACCTGATGAAGATCGAGTTCCACTCCAGACGCCATGGCCATGGTCGGCCCCATGGAAGCGCTGATGCCTTTCTGCTTGTGCTTGTAGGCCGCATGAGCATCCTCTGACAGCGCATCCGCCAGAGAGTCAACATCCTCAAGGGCAGCGCCCTTGGGCATGATCTCCTTGTAGAAATGTTGGAGAACCTCCTTGGCCTTGGCTAGGGAGCCAGAAGCAGTCCTGCAGCGATCTTCGACCGCTGCGGTGGCATCATCCAAGGTGATCCCGTGCTCCAAGGCAGTGCGATCAAACGCAATGCCCGAAGCATCTGGCGGAAAGAAAAACAAACAGGAGCCGAATAAGGACATGAAGAAAAAATGCAGTCAAAATCAAGCAGACCAATCACAAGCAAGACGCATACCGGAAAAGGCCTTGGCTGCAGCCATCACCTTCTCGGCCACCTCCTTCTCGCGCGCAGCCGCAACAGTTGCGAGCTGCTCTTCGCGATCCGACGCCTCTCGCTGCAGGCGCTCCTTGGCCGCGGCGACGTTAGCCAGCTCCTGCTGCAGGCGCTCCTTGGCCTCCACGGCATCCGCAACCTGCTTCTCCGCACGACCGAGACTCTTCTCGAGAGCATCCAGCCGGTGAAGGGCCGCATTATTCTCGTCTGCAGAGCATTAAGGACATATATAAGCAAAACAAGCTACAAACAGACAACATGTGAAAACAATAAAGGACGATCAAGCCACGTACCTTGCAGCTGCTTCATACTGGACTCCAGTGCCAGATGATGTCGGATGAGCAAGTTCGCGTTGTGCACAAAGGGCTGTGGAAAAATCAGAATCAAAACAATCAAGAAAGAATCAAGAACAAGGCTCGGGGGCTGCGCCCCGAAACGAGCAACAACATCGAACAAAGCGACCCGAAATAGGCACGGGGGCTCCCCCAGGAAAAGAGAGGAAGAAACAACTCACATGCTCAGACAGGGACTCCGAAGGTCCAGGACCAGTCTTCTGAGTGACGACTACTCGAGCCTTATCACTGAAGCATTCCCATGCCACGTATTTCGACTCGGGGAGTCTATAAAAGAAGAAAAACTACGACAAGATCAAGGAAGTTCTGGATGATGCTCTCACTGGCTTTGCCTCGACGGAAGGCACCACCTTCGTGCGTACGAAGGTCAAGTTCAGCAGGCACGTCTTCAACCACGTAACGGAGTTCCCCTGTGTGAAGCAGCCGGAAAACAGTAAGAAGGAAGCCTACTACGCACTCCATCACATGAGGGCGTTCCTACTTGACCAGCAGAATTCTATGCTGCCAGATCATCTCAAACAGTGGGCCGAAGCAAAGGCCAAGATCACTGATTCAGATATTAGACAAGAGATGTATCGCATCCAGCAACAGTTTGAGGCAATCATCTTTCGTGATGTCATGACTTCGGGGGGGGGGGGGGGGGGATCTTCTACGGAGGAAATATCCCGAATAACCGTGACATAGAAGACCGCCTAGAGATGCAGGGTGACTATAGGAAGTTCATGACGAGACAAGGCGTCCTCCCGTTCCCTAAACCGAGCCAGAAGGCTTGATGTTGTCCTAGTTGTAGTTACAAACTATAGATGACCTTTGTGTGTATGTGGACAAGTGTACATGCTACTATACTTATCTTATTAGGTTTATGAATCATCGCTTACTTCTTTTGCTTATCATTATTATATATCAATCAATGCTTGGTTTTTTTGCTTACTCTTTGGTCCTTTGCTCACTTTGGTCCTTCTTTTTTTTCCTTACTTTATTAGTCTTTTTTCGAGAATAATGCCGATGATTGAAATGTCGTGGCACAATATATATGTGAATGTGCTACGACGGGATTGTGAGCCTTGTGACATGCACAAGTCCAGGTCTTGTGCATCCTACTTGGCTCACGGTTCCGTCGTAGCATATTCCTGTGTCCAACGACCTATACATATATATATATATATATATGAGGCATTCTTTTTGATTTACTTTGGTCTTTTTCGAGAATAATATCGATGATTGAAATGTCGTGGCACAATATATATATATATATATATATGAATGTGCTACGACGGGATTGTAAGCCTTGTGTTATGCACAAGTCTAGATGTTGTGCATCCTACTTGGCTTACGGTTCCATCGTAGCATATTCCTGTGTCCAACGACCTATGTATATATATGAGGCATTCTTTCTGATTTACTTTGGTCTTTTTAGAGGATAATGCTGATGATTGAAATGTCGTGGCACACTATATATGTGAATATGCTGCGATGGGATTGTTCGCCTTGTGCTATGCACAGGACCAGGTGTTGTGCATCCTACTTGGCGAACAGTTCCGTCGTAGCATATTTTTGTGTCCAACGACCTAGCTAGTTATATATGAGGTATGCTTTTTGAGTTACTTTGGTCTTTTTTGAGAATAATGCCGATGATTTAAATGTCGTGGCACACTATATGTGAATGTGCTGCGATGGGATTGTCCGCCTTGTGCTATGCACAGGTCCAGGTGTTGTGCATCCTACTTGGCGTACAATTCCATCGTAGCATATTCCTCTGCCGAACAACCTAGTTATATATGAGGCATGCTTTTTGAGTTTGGTCGTTTTGATTTAGGAGTACTTTCTATAAGTGTATCTTCATATGCGACTTTAATTATACATGTTTTTTTTCAATCATCGGTTAATTATTATTGTCAACTTGTAGATGACGTGGTACGTCGTGTACAAGGGACGGGTTCCCGGAGTCTACGATGATTGGAAAGACTGCCGGAGACAGGTGCACGTTTCAGCGGCAATAGCTACAAAGGGTACAACACTATGGCGGAGGCGGAAGCTAGATACACGCGCTATCTAGCGGGAGTTAGGACGAGGAACCGAATGAAGACCTACACCTTTGTCGCGGCGGTGATCATGCTTATCTTCTTTGGTTGTTTATCCCGCATTTGTGTCTAGCTAGTTTAGATGTGTAGGCGAGCTTCCGAGTTCTAACTTGTTCGATCGACACATGTATTCGCATGTCACCAACTACTTTGTAACTTGATCGAAACAATGTATAACTTATGTATTCATGTATGAGACTTATCTATATGTATTTGTTTCAATCTTGTTTTGCGAATTGTGTATTTATATATATAACTGTATATCTTATATCTGTGTGTATATCTGCCTATATAATCTGTATTGTATATCGTCTGGCCCTGAAATTAAAAAAAAGCCACCCGTGGCGCACATGGCACAGCTTCTGTGGCGCACAATGCCTAAAGCGCACCTGCGCATGCTTGTGGCGCACTGACAGATGCGCCACAGAAGATCCAAGGCATAGCGCACCTGCCAACATATCCGTGGCGCACTAACAGGTGCGCTACGCCTATCTCGACATAACCGTGGCGCACCATGCAGTGCGCCACGGCTAGGAGATAGCCGTAGCGCAAGGCCTGTGGCGCACCACTAGTGCGCCAGAGATGGGCCTTTTACGTGCGCCACAGACGACCGTTTTCCTATTAGTGGAAGAAGGATTTTCAAGTCGGGAAATAGTCGGGATGCCAGTTGGGATTCCTCCGCTGCTCCGGCGTGTGCTCGAAGTAGTAGTGGTTCGTGATGGCCATCCGACGCGCCACACCTAGAGGGACAGGAGGAATCGGCATGCCTCCGGCGCTCAACATCCAGCCGACGGGGACGCTGTAGCCCGACGGGCAGGGGTAGTTCGAGGCGCAAAGCGCCTCCGCCTCCCTGGGGGTTAGTCGTATGGTGGAAGCCATGGGGAAGAGTGATGAGGTTTCAGATATGAGTCTAGAGATGTGCAATGACAATGGAGGCCTCCTACGTACACGTACTAAGAAATGGCGGGAAGAAAACTGTGGGAAGAAATGGCGGGAAAAAAACTGCGGGAAGAAATTGCGGGAAGAAATGGCGGGAAGAAAAATGGCGGGAAGAAATGGAGGGAAGAAATGGAGGGAAGAAACTTGGGTTTAGGGTTTTGTGAAGGTTTTTTCGAGACATGATCAATATACCAAGTCTGGTATTTTAGAAAAATGGGACGGTAGCATTCTGAAACATCATTTTGGTGGTTACTTCACAAAACGACCCATTTTTTACGCTCGGTAATGGAAAATGGCTTTTCCGTACGACGAAAAGGAAAACTTCCTCTTGCAATATTGTTCTCCATACCAATGTCCACATGCATGCATAATATGGGCATAACATCACAAACTATGCCGTGATTCAGCACATAACATCGGTCATTTGGACTGAAAGCCATGAAACCTCGAACATGATAGGTCATATTGTGAAGGTTTTTTCGAGACATGATCAATATACCAAGTATGGTATTTTTCCTTGCAACTATGTCACATAATATGACACCACGCGAAGGATTTACACTGTTCGTATTTTTTTGAATTTCTTATGTCCGTTTTGAATTTTTTGAATTTCTAACTATGGTCGAACCGGGGTGCATGAAGATAGGAGACGAGCATCGTTAGAACTTGCATTGGATCTATGAAGAAACCATATATTGTGAGTCTAAAAATGATTTTTTTTCAAAAAATCACGGGCGTTAGATCATGTACATGTAGTACAAACTGGACCCACTTCCTACCGATTCGGCAGACATTTGTCCTTTTTACCCGGGATGGACGAAAAGGTTTGAGATATCCTGGTTGGAAGATAGTACATGTAAGGTGGTCTAGTATTTTAGAAAAATGGGACGGTAGCATTCCGAAACAGCAGTTTGGTAGTTACTTCACAAAACGATCCGTTTTTTGCGCTCAGAAAATGGAAAATGGCTTTTCCGTATGACGAATAGGAAAAGTTCCTCCTGCAACATTATTCTCCATACCAATGTCCACACGCATGCATAATATGGGCACAACATCACAAACTATGCTGTGATTCAGTACATAACATTAGTCATTTGGACCGAAAGCCATGAAACCTCGAACATGATAGGTCATATTGTGAAGGTTTTTTCGAGACATGATCAATATACCAAGTCTGGTATTTTTACTTGCAACTATGTCACATAATATGACACCACGTGAAGGATTTACATTGTTTGTACTTTTTTTGAATTTCTTATGCCTATTTTGAATTTTTTGAATTTCTAACTATGGTCGAACCAGCGTGCATGAAGATAGGGGACGAGCATCGTTAGAACTTGCATTGGATATTTGAAGAAACCACATATTGCGAGTCTAAAAATGATTTTTTCAAAAAAATCACGGGCGTAGATCATGTACCTGTAGTACAACCCGGACCCACTTCGAGCCGATTCGGCAGACATTTGTCCTTTTTACCCGGGATAGACGAAAAGGTTTGAGATGTCCCGGTTGGGAGATAGTCCATGTAAGGTGGTCTAGTATTTTAGAAAAATGGGACGGTAGCATTCTGAAACAGCATTTTGGTGGTTACTTCACAAAACGACCCGTTTTTTGCGCTCGGAAAATGGAAAATGGCTTTTCCGTGCGACGAAAAGGAAAACTTCCTCCTGCAACATTGTTCTCCATAACAATGTCCACATGCATGCATAATATGTGCACAACATCACAAACTATGCCGTGATTCAGCACATAACATCGGTCATTTGGACCGAAAGCCATGAAACCTCGAACATGATAGATCATTTTGTGAAGGTTTTTTCGAGACATGATCAATATACCAAGTCTGGTATTTTTTCTTGCAACTATGTCACATAATATGACACCACGCAAAGGATTTACATTGTTCGGACTTTTTTTGAATTTCTTATGCCCATTTTGAATTTTTTGAATTTCTAACTATGGTCGAACCGGCGTGCATGAAGATAGGGGACGAGCATCGTTAGAACTTGCATTAGATCTCTGAAGAAACCACATATTGCGAGTCTAAAAAAAATTTGTTAAAAAATCATGGGCGTTAGATCATGTACCTGTAGTACAAACCGGACCCACTTCCTACCGATTCGACAGACATTTTTCTTTTTTACCCGGGATGGACAAAAAGGTTTGAGATGTCCCGGTTGGGAGATAGTCCATATAAGGTGGTCTAGTATTTTATAAAAATGGTACGGTAGCATTCTGAAACAGCATTTTGGTGGTTATTTCACAAAACGACCTTTTTGCGCTTGGAAAATGGCTTGATCATTTGGACCGAAAGCCATAAAACCTCGAACATGATAGGTTCATCGTTAGTCCTGGTTGCAGGGATTTCGGCAGGCTGGGACAGGCAGCACTAATGATTGGGGTGAGTGTCGACATTATGTCGTGCGGCTTGTACCTTATCCCGGATGGTGTCACCAACCGGGACTAAAGATGAACCTTTAGTCCCGGTTGGAGACACCAACCGGGACAAAACAAGAGTCAACACTAATAATAGGGGTGAGTATCTACATTATGTCGTAAGTGTCGACACTATGCCGAGCTGCTTGTACTATAAATAGGCATCCTTGTGAGTCCAGTCCTCCAGCCAGATTGAGGCATCTCCAATATGGTTTTCGAGAGCAGGGACACCACTATGACCAGTTTTAGGGAGATGCCACCGAATCCCAGTCCTCCGGCATCTCCAAGAAACTGGTCATAGAGGCACTCCCTAATATGTGAATTAGTTAGCCCCGGGTGTATTGATCTAGTTAGAGAAGTTACAAGCTGCAATATGGTGTGCGAGAGCAGGGACACCACTACGGCCAGTTTGAGGGAGATGCCGTCGGAGCCCAGTCCTCCGGCATCTCCACATAGAGGCACTCCCTAATATGTGGCCACGCGCGTTTCGAGATTAGATCTTAATGGTAAGTATGAATCGGGACAACTTCTTCATAGTTCGGGAAAGTCGTTCTACGAATCGGGACTAAA
Organism: Avena sativa; assembly: GCA_916181665.1. Taxonomy (NCBI): domain Eukaryota; kingdom Viridiplantae; phylum Streptophyta; class Magnoliopsida; order Poales; family Poaceae; genus Avena; species Avena sativa. Next base: position 54,049,111 of record OV702285.1, on the reverse strand, counting down.
GGCCCCCTTTAGTCCCGGTCCAGCCAGAGGACTAACACTCAAGACATTTATTAATATTAAAAACCAAGACTACAAAACCGGGACTAAAGGCCCCCCTATATATAGTCTCGGTCAAGCCACAAACCGGGACTACCACTCAATACATTTAGTAAACTTGGAAAATTGCAAACATCATAAGATATCCTTCACAAAATGAGCTATCATGTCTCATGACATTTAGGTTCACAATATGCAGCTGACCGGCCAGACATGAACTAGAGGTACACAATATGATCATGAACTTCTTGGCATATGTCCTTCCTTATGATCGCTTCAGACGTAACCATGGAGCATCTTCTTTACTTAACGGAATGCTTGGGTCAGTTTTTACTGTGAAGGGCAGAATTTCATCAAACTTATTATAATCTTCTGACATGTCTGTCTTGTCATCGATTCCCACGATGTTTCTTTTCCCTAAAAGAACTATGTGACACTTTGGCTCATCATATGATGTATTCGTTTGCATATTTTTTCTTTTTTTCGGTCTGGAGGACATGTCCTTCACATAGAAAACCTGAGACACATCATTGGCTAGGACGAATGGTTCATCTCTATAACCAAGATTGTTGAGATCCACTATTGTTATTCCGTACAACTGGTCTATCTTTACCGCTTCCCCATTCAGGTTGACCCATTTGCAGCGAAACAAAGGGACCTTAAAAGAGACTCCATAGTCTAGTTCCCATATCTCCTCTATGTAACCATAGTATGTGTCCTTTTTCCCATTCTCGTCCGTTGCATCAAAGCGGACACCACTGTTTTGGTTGGTGCTCTTTTTATCTTGGGCTATCGTGTAGAATGTATTCCCATTTATTTCGTACCCTTGGAAATTCAATATAGTAGAAGATGGTGATGCGGCCAACAAGTATAGCTGATCTCCAACAGTGGTGTCATTCGAGAGATGTGTCCGCATCCAACCACCAAAATACTTCATGTGTTCATATGTAATCCATGAGTCAGGCTTCCCCGAGTTTTTGGAGCGTACAATATTCTTATGTTCCTCGATATACGGAGCTACCAAGGTGGAATTATGTAGAACTGTGTAGTGTGCTTTAGTGAAAGAATCCCCGTCCCTACATATCATTGCTTTCTTTCCCAGCGTGCCTTTTTCACTTAGTATTCCCTCATGCCGCGAGTCAGAAACACCAATCGGCTTAAGGTCAGGAATAAAGTCAACACAAAACTCAATGACCTCCTCTGTTCCATATCCCTTGGAGATGCTTCCTTCTAGTCTAGCACGGTTATGAACATATTTCTTTAAGACTCCCATGAACCTCTCAAAGGGGAACATATTGTGCAGAAATACAGGACCGAGAATGGCAATATCTTCCACTAGGTGAACCAGGAGATGCGTCATAATATTGAAGAAGGATGGTGGGAACACCAACTCAAAACTAACAAGACATTGTACCTTAATACTGTAAATCACGTGAATGGCAGAATATCTGGATTGATTACCTTCTGAGATATTGCATTAAGGAATTTACACAACTTCACAATGGGTACTCGAACATTTTCCGGTAGAAGCGCCCTCAATGCAATCGGAAGCAACTGCGTCATAATCACGTGACAGTCATGAGACTTCAGGTTTTGAAACTTTTTCTCTGCCATATTTATTATCCCTTTTATATTAGATGATAAGCCAGATGGCACCTTAATACTGTAAAGGACTTCAAAAAAGATTTCCTTCTCTGCTTTGGTAAGAGCATAGCTAGCACGACTTAAGTGACGCCCTTTATCCGTCTTGTTCTGTGTATACATGTTATTTGGGTCTTTCATAATTTGTTGGTCCTCCCGTGCTTCTGGTGTATCTTTTGTCTTCTCATACACGCTTAGGAATCCTAGCAGGTTCACGCAAAGATTCTTCGTCACGTGCATCACGTCGATTGAAGAGCGGACACGTAGGACTTTCCAATATGGCAGCTCCCAAAATATAGATTTCTTCTTCCACATGGGTGCGTGTCCTGTAGCGACGTCGTTCGGAACTGATTGACCTCCAGGACCCTTTTGAAAGATTACTTCTATGTCCTTGACCATACCAAATACATCATCACCAGCAGGGAGTTCGGGCTTCTTCCGATGATCTGTCTCACCTTTGAAATGCTTGCCTTTCTTTCTTACGGGATGATTGGTCGGAAGAAATCATCGATTCGCCAGGTACACAACCTTCTTGCATTTATGCAAATATGTACCTTTAGTCTTATCTAAATACTGTGTGCATGCCTTATATCCCTTGTTTGTCTGTCCTAAAAGGTTACTAAGAGCAGGCCAATCATTGATGGTTACGAAAAGCAACCCTCGTAGGTCAAATGGCTCCTGTTTATTCTCATCCCACGCATGTACACCTGGTTTGCCCGCCAGCTGTAAGAGTTCTTCAACTAATGGCCTAAGGTACACATCAATGTCGTTGCCCGGTCGCTTCGGGCCTTGGATGAGCACTGGCATCATAATGAACTTACGCTTCATGCACAACCAAGGAAGAAGGTTGTAGATACATAGAGTTACGGGCCAGGTGCTGTGACTGCAGCTCTGCTCCCTAAAAGGATTCATGCCATCCGTACTTAGACCAAACCATAAGTTCCTTGCGTCACCTGCAAAGTTCGGGAAGTCTCTCTCGATTTTTCTCCACTGTGACCCATCAGCAGGGTGTCTCAACTTCCCGTCTTTCTTACGGTCTTCTTTGTGCCATCGCAACAACCTGGCATGCTCTTTGTTTATGAACGTGCGTTTCAACCTTGGTATTATAGGAGCATACCACATAACCTTAGCAGGAACCCTCTTCCGGAGGGGCTCTCCCTCAAAATCACCAGGGTCATCTCGTCTAATCTTATACCGCAATGCATTGCATACCGGGCATTTATCTAAATTCTCATACTCCTTACCGCGGTAGAGGATGCAGTCATTAATGCATGCATGTATCTTCTGCACATCTAATCCTAGAGGACAGAGAGTCTTCTTTGCTCTGTACGTACTCTTGGAAAGGTCGTTATGTTTTGGAAACTTCGGCTTCATTATTTTCAGCATCTTTTCAAATGAGGAGTCAGTTAGACCACACTCTGTCTTCCATCGCAGCAATTCCAGTGTGGTACCGAGCTTTGTGCTGCCATCTTCGCAATTTGGTTACAACAATTTTTTGTGATCTTCTAACATCCCCTCTAACTTCAACTTCTCATTTTCTGTTTCATAGTCTCGCTTTGCATCAGAAATGATCCTACCAAGTTCATCAGCGGGCTCATCTGATGCCCGTTCTTCACCTCCTCCCTCTTCATTGTCTTCTATTGCAGTATCACTGTATTCATGAAACATATGATGATAGTTGTTATCATCATCTTCTTCTTCACCGTCTTCCATCATAACCCCTCTTTCCCCGTGCTTGGTCCAGCAATTATAGTTAGGCATGAAACCTTTCATAACCAGGTGGTTGTGAATGATTTCCGAGGAAGAGTACTCATTGTTGTTCCGACATTGAACACATGGACAACGTATAAAACCATTCTCTTTGTTTGCCGTAGCCACATCGATAAATTTATCCACGCCTTTAATGTACCCGGGTACACGCGGTCACCGTACATCCATTCCCGACCTTTCATCTGCATCATATAATTAAGTTTATAAAAAATGGGACATCATAAATAGTGAAATGACCAATTCACATCGACACATGCATTGTATCAATGACAGAGAAGATATAAGATTGCTAACCTCGATCGAGGGAAATAAAGAGGAGAAAGCTCAAGTGCGTCTTTAACACGTTCTATATTTTTGTTCTGTGAGAAATTGAACGGGATCATTCACTCAAACATTTCATCAAACACCTTGAATGCATGCATAGAAAAAAAATAAACTAGCACACCTCTCACACCTTCCATCAAGAAAAAACAGAGGGGAGGCAGAGAGCTGGGGCGTCGTATTTATAGAGGGCGGGATCATATGTCCCGGTTTATAACACAAACCGGGACTAAAGGTTGGGCGTCGGCAACGCATGACCCCTTACGAACCGGGACGCATGCCTCCGGCCACCGTGTCCGCTCGAACCGGGACGCGTGCCAGCATTAGTCCCGATTCGTGGCGCAACCGGGACTAATGTTGTTAGAGTGCGCGAACGGATAGCCTGTTTTCTACTAGCTCTTTTCCACGCATCTGCTCTTTTCCAGCGCCAGACCCTTTAGCTCCGATTTTTAAACGAACCGGGGCTAAAGTTCACATACGAACCAGGGCTAATGTCTTCTGGTCCCTGCGGCCGTTTCTAGCCGTTGGGACCAGGACATTAGTCCCGGTTTGTACCAGAACCAGGACTAATGCTCTGGACCAAAGGTCCGTTTTCTACTGGTGGAAGGATCACTGTTGCTTTACTTGATCTCTCTCGCACGCCTCTTTTTTTTTTGCCAACTTCCTCCGGCCGCTTGCGACAAAACAATTACATTCTACTAGTCTCGGAATGCCCACTTTGGATTGACCTTGTAGTATTAAGATTAGGTCATACCACCTTCTTCCTTTGCGTGCATATGATATGGTCGTCGATCGATGTTGGATCAGACTACACTTGGATGACAGTTCGGAGAAAACTAAGAACAACTCGACTCCCAAGCAGCTGGTATAGCTAGCATTATATATTTGACCCCCTACCACAAGTCCATGCATCAACCTCGCTGAAGGTTTTGGCGATCGATCGACATGGGCAGACCGAACATGACCGGCCGCGCCGCCAGAGTCAGCCACGCTGTCTCCTTCCTGCTCGGGGCTCTTCTCCCAACGCTCCTACTCTTCTTCCTCGCGTCCGACAGGGTCGGCGAGCAGCTATCCAGCTTCTCAGCTCATCAGCTAAATAACCTCTCAACACATGCCGATAAGGTAAGAACGATCTATCTATATACTACTAGTATATGTGTGCAGTGTTTGCACAAGCTAGCGTTTTCCAAGCCCACATGCGATACGATGCGCAGGAGGAGGAGAGCTTCCCGGGGCTGGCGGAGCTGCTGCCCAAGGTGGCCACCGACGACGGCACGGTGATCATCACGTCGGTGAACGAGGCGTGGGCGGCGCCGGGCTCCCTCCTCGACCTCTTCCGCGGGAGCTTCCGCGACGGCGAGGGGATCGCGCACCTCCTTAACCACACCCTCATCGTCGCCGTCGACCCCGGCGCCATGGCCCGCTGCCGCGCCGTGCACCCGCACTGCTACCTCCTCCAGGTCGCGGCCGCGAACGTCGCCTCCGCCAACAGCTTCATGACAAAGAGCTACATCGAGATCGTGTGGGCCAAGCTCTCTTCACCGTAAGCTAGCTAGCTACATCCATGCAAGTCGATCGATGGCAACTTTTCAATTTTTTGGCCGGTAAATAGCAATATATTTCAACGAGTGAGTAACGTTGATATATATATGCTCAATTAATTTACAAATGTTTGCAGGACGTGGATATCATGTGGTTCCGAGACCCGTTCCGGCACATCAGCCTCTACGCCGACATGTCCGTCGCCACCGACTACCTGCCGACCATCGCCAACACCGGCTTCTACTACGTCAAGTCCACCAACCGGACGGTCGAGATGCTGAGGCGCTGGCGGGCGGCGAGGTCACGGTTCCGTTCGACCCACGACCAGGATGTCTTCAACGAGATCAAAGCCGAGCTCGCCGGCGGCGACCTGCGGATCAAGTTCGTATCCCTCGAGGCGTCGCTCTTCGACACCTTCTGCCAGCTCCGGAGCAACATGGAAACGGTGTGTACGATGCACGCCAACTGCTGCGTCGGGTTAGAGAACAAGGTGCACGACATGAGGAACGTCGCCGACAAATGGAATAACTACGTGAGCCTCACGCCTCCTCCTGAGAGCAGGAGCGGCGAGTATATTTGGAATGTTTCCGCCCAGTGCGCAGCGTCGATGAAAAAAGTGTTAGGGCATCGCCAATAATATTGATATATGTTAGAGTTTGTAACACATACTATATCATTACTATACGAAGTAACCGATCGGATCATCTTTGCAACGCTGCGGTATGGGATTTTCCTACACTATATCAACACGCACACGAGGTCCTAGTGGGTCATCGATTCCCTTTTGCTAACATGGCTTCCCTCTAGCCGCCGGTGAATCCGATCCATAACCCTAGAACTCGATCGGACGATCGATCCACAAAAAAAACCTACAACAAACCCGTTGGGAGCAACGACCGAGACCATTGGCTAAAGTAGGAGTTACAAGACGAAGCCGGTAAAGCAAGATGAAAGACCGAAGCCGATCAAAGGAAAACCAAAGCCAGCAAAGTATCTTTAGTCATATGCCAAATTGTGTAAATTTTAACGAAGTTTATACGCAGTACAAAATAATCAACATTTATGATCCTCCGTTACGTGCATGGCACTCTGGCTTACTGATGCAAGTATAAGAAAGGTATAGGATCTCCTATGCTGACCGGCTTCAGCGACAGTGATCTTGCCGAGGATGTGAATGATTGGAAAAGCACCTCAGGTGTGGTCTTCTTCCTCCATGACGGAGCTATTACCTGGACATATCAGAAGCAGAAAGTGGTGGCCATCTTCTCCTGTGAAGCAGAATATGTCGTGGCGACGGCAGCAACTTGTCAGGGGATATGGCTCAACGGTCTCATAGCTGATCTGACGGGCAGACCGTCAGAAAAATTCAAACTCTTCGTCAACAACAAATCCGTGATCGCCCTCAGCAAGAATCACGTTCATCATGATCGGAGCAAGCACATTGACATCAAGTTTCACCATATATCGTGGGTGCATTGAGGAAAACAAGCTGGATGTTGATCATGTCAGAACTGATGAACAAATGGCCGGCATTCTAACCAAGGCATTGGGAAGGACTCACTTCGTGGAAATGAGGATGAAGCTTGGCATATCAGAGGCGCAAGTTCAAGAGAGTGAAATGTTGTGCTAAACTCTGCACCCGAAGCTCTTCTGAAACTGCACTGTCAGTTACTGTAGCAGATCGAGCTATTGTCGACAATGGCTTGTTCTTAGTTTCTTTGTTTATTTCTTTTGTCAAATAATCAGGCCCCTTACATGTGTTTGTACACTGATGGATCATATAGTTAGTAGCCACGTTGGCCATGTCGTGGGATGACACGATCTAGCTGGGTTGGGATGGCAGCTCCACAAATCTCTCCACAATCCTCTTTTCTTGCCAACTCGGTTTTTTTTTTTTGAACGTGCCAACTCGGTTGTAACCAAGGAATAAAAGGACAACAAGGAGAAAAGCAGCACAAAATTCAGTGTGTTCGGTGTCTTTGTTCTTCATTCACTTACACAAAAACGTGAGTGAGAGATCTGAGTTCGCCGGATGATTAATTTCGTGGCGTGACACGCGCTGAGAGTGGCTTGTTCATCACCTTGAAGAAGGCGTCAAGCTCCGTCAGGTCGACGGCGGCGTCGTTCACCGGCGGTGCCCACTGGAATTCGCGTACGAGCGCGGCGAGGAAGTACTTGATGTTTGCCATAGCCATACCCATGCCCGGACAGAGCCTATGCCCCGCGCCGAACGGCATCATCCTCAGCTCCTTGGGCCCTGGCAACGGGCCGACGTCCTCCCCCTCGCCGCCGGGCAGGAACCGCTCAGGCCGGAACTCGTGGGGGTCCGTCCACGTCTTTCTGTCCCTCCCGATTCCCCCCACGGTGAACTGCACGTGGATGAGGTCAATTCCCGCCGTCTCGCTCTCGCCCAGCAGCAGCACCCCGGCGGCGGCGTCATCGGCGCGGACTTGGCGCAGGGCGAAGGGCACCGGCGGGTGCAGGCGGAGGCTCTCTAGCACGACCGCGTGCAGGTACGGCATGCTCCGGAGCTGGCTCTTCTCCGTGATGTCGCCGCCGCCGTTTACCACCTCGCGGTAGAGTTTCTCCTGGACCTCCGGCTGGGCGACGAGGTGGGCGAGGGTCCACTCGAGGCAGGACGCGACTGTCCCCGTGGTGGCGCCGAGGAACTCCGACACGAGGCTCATCATGTCATTGTCCGTAAGAGCGCGCCGGCCGCCGCCGCGGTTCCCGTCGGGGACGCGGAGTTGGATGAGCGTGTCGACGTAAGGACGACGAACACGGCCGCCGGTGCCGGTGCCGCTGATGCAAGCCCGCCTCCGTGCCGCGATGAGAGGGAGGAACAGCTCGCTCTGGCGGCCGCGGTAGGCGATGAGCCGGAGCCACCGCCTCCAGTGGAAGAGCTTACCCAACGGCGAGGTTGGCAGGGCACTGACATCCGTGACGGCCAGCTTGAATCCCTGCAACGTGAGCTGCATGTCACGCACATGGCGGCCATCGACGCCGTCGCCAAAGCACAGGCGCGTGGCCATCAAGAACAGGACGGCGTAGATGTGCTCCCGGACGGTGACCACGGGATCCCCGTCTGCAGAGAAGGCGGCGACGAGGGCCTGGACGGCCTCCCGCTGCAGCGGCTCGAGGTGGCCGAGGCGCGAGGGGTGCAGGGTTTCGGCGGTTAGGTTGCACCGGAGCGCCCGCCAGTGCGCGCCGTAGGCGACGCTGTTGAGGTTGTCGTAGCGTTCGCCGCGGGGGCCGTTGGCCAGAGCGGCGGGGAAGAGCGCCACGGGGCGGTCCGAGAAGGCGGCGGCATTCTGGACGAGTGCGCGGTGGGCGACGGCCGGGTCACCGATCTGATGGAGGGAGGTCGACGTCGCCCGTCCCCGTCGCCTGGTGGAGCTACGGCGCCGGAGGAGGGCGGCCAGGCACGTGAGAAGGACGAGGAGGAGCACAGCTGAAGCGAGCTCCATATTAATGTTGGATTATAGTATATATGCTTGTAATCTGCAGGCTAAGAGAATTAATGTTTGCAGTGATCGGGGCTGAGGTTGTGTACTACTCGTAGTAATTTATATAGACGCCGGCACAGTGCGCAGTACGTACTCAGTTAAGAGGGTTTTGGTGGATGCATGCTCCACATGTCACACGTGTAATTGGAAATTGACCATGCATGCATGTGCATACTAACCAGCACTCCGAATGCATTATCTCTCGTGTTCGTTCAAAACTTCAAATGTTGATGGATATCCACCACGTGCACTTGTCATTATGAATTGTACAACTCCTGTATACTACTATATATTACTCGATTTTTCTGGTGGAACGGCGCCCTAGCACTCACTCATGCGCGGTTCGGACTCTTGCGCTTCTTGCTTCGCTCCCTTTGCAGATTTATATGTGTTTCGATGTGAATAACAATAGGAGTATTTTTTTTGAATTATATTCAGTTTAAATGAAACTGCCATCAAATTTTGTTATTTCAGAAACTTTCTTTACACATCGTCCAACACACATGTTTATATTATCAGTTAAAAGTAAGAGATACACACTTAGGACGTGTTTGGTTCAACTAGGGTAACGTAAACGGAAATGATATCAAATTCCGGGAGGCATCAACACCGGAATGAGAAAATGGCTATTTTGTTTGGTATGTCTGGGTAATGAAAACACTTTCCTTACCAGCGTTTGGTACGGCAAAATTGACCAATGGTATCAGGATGACTGTAACACGCTTAAAAATTACAGCTTTCCATCTCAAAATCATTCTAAACAGAAAATGCTTAAAATGACAGCTTTGATAGAATAATTTCTACATGCAGTTCACAAATTCTTGACTAGCACACTTAACCAGCACATAAATTAACTATCAGTTTACATGCATCAAGTGCAAATTAATCTTTTTATCATAATTTGACCACACTTGAAAACAAATATAACACGAGAGTTAAAGGCATTTCATAGAAAAACATGCATATTTATCCATTGATACAAATTCAGGCTTCAAGATATTTAGCCGTCGATAGAGCTGTTCATAGTTCTCTCATCAGCATCACTTCCTTCAAAATCAACCTCATCTCGACTCACTCTCTCTCATCTGCCAATAAGCAACAATAGTTAAACAAGGGGGAAGAACCCAAAAAGACAACTCACAAGAATCAAGAGTGTAGGCATTTGATTAGGTAAAATGCACAGATGCTACACATACAAACTACACACAAGAAATAATATATGTGCTATTTTAGCAAACTATTGCATAGCTGCAACCCAGAATATAAAGGAAGAAGAAAATAACGGGCCATGAGTACTGGAAGTATCTCCATGGCTGTGACAATAACTTCCATTGAAGAATAAGGCATGTATCTACGAGACGGAAAAAATGGGTCGAAAGACATCTTTTGCATTATAAACATGTATCTTCCATTATGAACTCGTCATTATCAAGTGGGTCGAAAGAATTAGTCGTCCCATGTATCTTCCATTATGAACTCGTCATTATCGAGTGGGTCGAAAGACATCTTTTGCAATATAAGATTGTGCAATAGTGCGCATGCCATTATAATTCTTCCTTGGGTTTTGATAGGATAAAAAGACGGAGACCTCAAAATCCCCCACCGTCCCTTGAGTCTTGCAAAGCACCTTTCTACAATATTCCGGGCTTTAGCATGTCGCTTGTTAAAATACTCCTCTGCACTATGAGGTGGGTTTTGCGCTGTCCAACCACCTAAGTGGTACCTTTGACCTCGGTATGGAGCTAAAAATCCTCTAGCATTTGTGTATCCAACATCGACTAGGTAATATTGGTCTCCAGGGACACGTAACCCATTTGGCCTTGTGATAGCATCCCTAAGTACACGACCATCATGTGCAGAACCCTCCCATCCAGGTAATACATAGATGAAGTGCATGTCAGGTGCACATACACCTAACACGTTTGTATCTATATCACCCAATCTTGATCTATATCTTCCTTTCAAGTTAGTCGGGGCGGTTACCTTTACATGTGTACCATCTAACGCACCCAAACAATTCTACAATAGAAACAACCATGAGCTAACATTAGTATCCTCTACAAATATTACGTTTCCAGCTAGTGAATACTATATTTTTATTAAGTAGCTATTTACCTTGAAATACTTCCATGTACCATCTGTGCAATCCTCAGGTATAGGTTCCGTTTTCTTAAGTAGCAGATGGTGTAGCTTCAAAACAGCTAGAAGACATGCATTGAAATTTCTACTTACTGATTCTGGGCTCCGGTAATTTTTTTCCCCTATTGTCCTGTTCTTGAAATGGTGAGATAGTATGTAGAGGAATGATGTCACTATCTCCTGCAGTGACATATTCCTTGAACCCTCTAGACCACCAACATCGCGAACCATCTCACACAATATGCTAAATGTTCTCCTATCCATTTGAAGCTGACTTATACACGTTGTGTCGCTCTCACTAATTAGTTCATACAAATTCTGCCCTCTTAGCTCTCTAATTTTAATCCTCCGTTCTATTTTCAAACATTTTCTTCTATAAGCTAATGCAAAAAAGTAACCACACATGATAATACAAAAGCATGATGCTAGTCATGAGATTCCTAGTTGCTACACTCCTTCGACGATATCTCGCATTTAAAGGGAGACGAGCCATAACACTGAAAATAAAAATTGAAATATAGGTAATCAAGAAAAAGAGAGAACAAATCAATGGTGTTCGTGATCGTAAACAACATGCTCTTTCTAAAAAAAATATTATCAGTATAGAACTGTACCTGATTTTCCACTTTCAAGAGCACACAAATGTTGTTGGATATTTGGAATTTCTCTTGCAGTTCTCTTCCTTGGATAAAGAGGATGCCTATTCACTGAAAAAGAAAATAAAAGAGGCAAAGATTCCTATTCAATAAACTTGATCAAGAATATGAACACAATACATGGGTGTCCTTGATCATAAACAACATGCACTCCCAAAAAAGAAGTTCAGATTGGCGCCTTTGGTTTATTATCAGTTGTGAGAGCACACCGATGTCTTTGTGTACTTGGAAAGGTTTCGTTTGCCAATTCTATTCTCTGGACAAAGAAGAGCCTATTCACTGAAAAATAAAACTAACACAATCAGTCCTGCACGGCCACATACTATCTCACCACTAGAACATAAAACCAGGACTGCGCATACAAGTTTAAAGCGAATTTCTCCTTTGTGTGTAATAATATTTTCTAAACCAAACATTAAACAATCACAGCTATTACACAATTTTCATAGCTATAACAGCATTAGCAGGCAGCATACGTGTCAAGCATGTTTGGAAAAACTGAACATATTCTTATCAAATTTTACTGAATCCTCAAGACACCACATGGAAGGGGACCAATCAAGAACAAGCAGCAGCACCAGCAAGAATTGAATAAAAAGGCCCATACTTGAAGTGGTCTTTTTTAGGAAATGCAATGGTGTATCTTCGTGCTGGATGAAACTAAAGCACAGTAGTATGTATGTGAGGTTCAGAGAGTAAGAAAGATCACAACAATCCGTGGCTAGACCTAACCTTGTTGCTAGACAGTAGTAGTATGGACAGTAGTATGTATGCACAGTAGTAATAGTATGTGCTGGACCTAACCTTGTTGTAGTCTACGGAAGATCACAACAATCTGTGGCTGCCGGAAGACCAGGAACCAGGTAGCAACCTGCTCACATGACAATCAAGAAGATCCATTACACGATGACGAAAAAACCCTAATTCACGCACAGATCTAGTAGAGGAGAGGCTGTGTTTGACAAGAAATAGAAAGAGAGCACCGGTGAGAGAAGCTAGCCTTGGGATCTGGAGATGCAGTCCTACCTCGAACAGAACTAGGTCGAGGGCGGCCGCTGCTCCTCACGTGGCACCGCGGCTGCTTCTCCTCGCGTGTTGTTGCTGCAAGTGAGGCGGAGGTTGTCGGGGAGGATACGACGACACGGGCCGTCCGGCACCGACGACGAAAACGGCGTAGGGCCGATGGGCGTGGATGGATCTGGCCGGGAAGGGACGGGTGGGACAATGGGGGAGAGTCGCGACTCGCGAGAGCGCTCTCCGATCCCTCCGGTAATGATTTATTTCCGCTGGGGGGTGGCCGATATCAGGTTAAAACCACGGTGAAATTTGTTTACACTGTATCCGATTATAGACAAACCGAAACAAACACGATTTAACGTCATCCGGTTACGCCGTAAACAGGTTATGTTACTAACTTCCGAACCAAACACGTCCTTAGAGGATTATTGTCAATCATTCCGACACAAGAACACCGCCGGAGACATACCAGTTCAAGTCCCCGCCACGCCGTCCCCTTCATCTTCGCCGTCCCATGCCCTTCGTCTCGAACAAATCAACGCTCTGCAGAGCCAATAAATCCCAAGCCCATAAAAGCAAACAACAGTAAGATCTCAGCCCATGCACACGACCCACAACGCATAGCCCACAGCTAATGCCAGCGCAAAAACAGCCCAGAGGCATGCAGCTAGAACAGCCCACAGGCAAAACAACACAAATCTTGACACAGATATAGATCCAACGGTGACCAGAGGTGACTTAGGATAGAGGGAGTACATACCAGAAAATATATATATTAGGAAAAATATGCAAGCATGGTTTCCTAGAACCCCTGCACCGCTCGCCGTTCCAACGCTCACCCCTTGGCCCTTGCGGCAGCGGCCACTTCGCCCTTGTCGCCAGCCGACTCCTCCCTTCATCGTTCATGGATCTGGCCATCTGGGGGTTCGTTTGGCCACCTCTCCTCTTTCGAATGTGACGAGCCTTCTCTCCGTCGGTCTCCTCGGTTTCCATTCCTGGAGCTTAGTTGGGGCCCCTTCGTCAAGCTTTGCCATTGTCGGTTGCATCACCCTATGGCCGACGGGAGGTGAATAGATGACGGCGGCTAGAAGAGTCAAGGCGACCTCAAATCGTATGGGGTCGAATTGAAGCAAAGAAGGCTGAACCTCCTGCAAAAAATACTGAACATGCAAATCGAGATGCAGTTTCTTGGTCGAGGTGACGGGTTTCATGACGCGACAAGCACCATGTGCTGAGTCGCTTTTTCTTACTTTGGCTCGAGGCAATTGTGTTTTTCTCTCCTCCTTTGACGCACTCGGTGAACATAATGCATGTCATGACACGGGCATCTAATTAATAAGGCAGATATAGTCTAAAATAGTGTACAAATTGACTTATGGTTCGAAAGCAGAGGTCATACTATATATATATAATTAATATATATGCTAATTAGTATAGTACTTTAAAAAAGCTTCTAGATATGCTAATAAGAGAAAGGATAAGAAGGTGCCCTTCTTGCGTTTAGTGTGACATGACACCGTAGCTAGGTTGAAAACGCAAAAAACCACTTTTCGGGGCCTCGCTCTTTCTCGTGGTAGTATCACTGTCGTCACCGGTCACACCAGCTAGCTAGCATTAATCCGCTCTCTCCTCTTGCATTGCATTGGGTTATCCACTCGATCGCTCCATGATCGACCAGCTATATATATATACCCAAGACGCTTAGAACCTGAATTATCCTTCCGGCCAAAGCGCACGTGACATCGATGGTTCGTGATGGTCGGTCGGCACGTGCCTGCACGCCGCCGGTCGAACGTTCGGGCGCGCATGCACGTTGTTGCCTTCTCGAGAACCGCGCGAGGCATGTGCCAAGAGCCATGCAACCTCCTCCTTTCACGCGCCATTTGATTGGTAGCTAGGTGACATGCAGCAAGGCGCATGATAGGCTTCAACCGGAAAAGGAAGAACCGGACGCCCATGCATGATTGGCCAGCACGTCAACCTCGAACCACACTTTCGCATCACTATATTAATAATAATATAGTAACCATATTATACAAAAGTTTAAACCAAAAGAAATGCGGGGCAGCAGCGCGGACATGTCCAAAGGAAAAAAAAAGTAAAGACAACAAACAAAATTGACGAAGCGATAATGACCCGCAACCGCTGCGTTCCTCCAGCTTTAACCCGCCAATCTTCAAGCACCCCCGAAGCACCCAGTGCCAAGCAGCACCTTCGAGTAGGGAAGCACTGTCGACACTGCGCTGCTGCCCGGACCAGACCGGGTTTCCCCCCGACACTCAGAGTACAATGGCCAGGGATTCCTAAGACGACCTCCAGGAAGGAAAGGTGCCACTCGAGGCAGCATCGCGTCGGGGTCAGACTAGCCGACAAGGATTTCCCCCGACACCCGTCCACACAAATACTCCGGCGCCATGCACCACCATCACCCAGCTTTGCCACCCATCAGCATGTGTCACGGCGATCTTGTAGTCACCATCACCTGTCTTTTCAAGACACTAGCCTGTGGCCTAAACGATGGAGGCACACGATATCGTCGGGACTAGGAACAGCAGCCTCACAGCCACGCGGGAGGGACCCACCTCCACCACCGAGAGGCGGTCATCGACCGGACAGAGCAGCACATGCACACCAGGCCCAAGCATGCCCGACTAGGCCCCGACGGGCCCGTAAAGCCCTACCATCCTATTGCGATAGGTAGGCCGCAACGCCGCGTGGTCCTCCTGTACACGAACTAGTCGCCGCCACCACCTCTAAGAATCCCCGTAGCCGTAGTGCTCGGCCCGCCCGAGCCCATATGAGGCCCTCCTGAACCCATCTAGGATCGGGGCTCCCAGACCATGGTCGTGGATGTAGCCGGCGAGCACCGCCGCGCTAAGAGGCCTGTCCCTGGGATGAGACGTCGTCGCCAGCACCCCCGTCCGCACGGTCCAAGGGCCTTCCGAGGAGCACCGCAACCATGGGGGGCCCGACCAGCCTCCAAGACTCGAGGAGAGAAGGGTCGCCGCCGGCGGCGTAGCCGGGCTTCTCCCGACGACCTTGTGCCGACGATGGCAATGAGGTAAGGGGTTGGAGGGAGGGATACAACCGGAGTTTGGGGAGGAGGCTCCCGTCGCCCTCTGGGCGAGGAGGGTGGGAGGGGCGTCGGGGGTAGGTGGCTTTTTTTCGTGTCCCAACACGTCGACCTTCCCCTCCCACGGGCCATTGCCGTCGCCATGTGTGTTTTTTTCCGTTAACTAGACCTTCATGAAACATCAATTTGTATGGTTCGTCGATTTTCTTCGTCCCATGTCACTAGTTGTGGTTGATTTAATATAACTATATATATACTCTTGCCGGTCTATAATAAACATGGTTTACGATAAATTAGGAACACTGATTAATTATGAATCAAGGGAGTATATACTAACCACAACTAATATGTAATAACGGAAGCAATACTATAGTAATAGACATTTTTGGACTTTTGTGCGTGCCTAGTCTCTTTCTCTCCTTTTGGCGAGTCGATCGACCTGGTCGATCGGTCGGACCTAACTAAGCTTGATTTCCCCCCTGCCCACACCAACCACGTCTAGCTACCAAGTATTTCTAAACTCCTTCCTTCCTACTAGGTTAGTACTACTACGCTTCACAATGATTAATTAATGCGACGAGGGAGACGCCGTTCACCGGTGGTGGCTGACCACGACGCGATTACTACTAAACCATGCCGCGCTTGGCACGTCACTCCGCCGCCGTCCACGTGTCACGATCCACGGCCGCGGGCGGGGGTATGCACGTAGCTCTCGACGCGATGCCGCGCTCATCTTCCCGCCACTCGCTCCCCGAATCCCAGATGCTTTATCTGTATATATAACATATATACGCTCAGGTCCCTCCAGATAAACGTAATTACACGAATGGACCTCTTATTAATTCCAGAAGATGCATGCTGCTAGATAGGTATACCGCATTGGCTTAACCTGTTGACTGTTGACTTATATCGAGCCCTTATTCCACCACGAGGTGAAGCAAAAGCACGGACATGAAGGAGCTTGTTTTCTTTCACTTATTTTTTTAAAAAAAAATGGAAACCGGGGTTGGAGCGTGGAGGGCTACACATGTACCACATGAACTCCGGACCACTTTGCGACGACTACAATCACTAGCGTGGGTCGAAGACATGCCGCCATCGTACACACCTCTCTACAAAGGGAAGTAAAGGTTCTCTCTTCATCATGTTCCCTAAATGTTTGTTTATGAAACATGCTTTCACCGTGTCTTATAGTAAAGCTACAAGGTGATAAGAAGACTCTCTTACAAAGCAGACAATGATTAAAAAAAAGGAGAGACTGCACACTCCGCAACACACCCAAGGCAACTGACTAGAGGAGTAACAACGCCTCCTTGTGAAACTGCCAGACTTTGTCACCCTAGGCCGATCAAGTTGTCATCAGAAAGGGCTTCCTGCCCTCTCGCTCCGGGTCATGGAGCCATGATCCTTCCAGCAGACACCGAGTACTGAGTCCAGAAACAACTAAGTCGTATGTAAGGGATAAGAGACAACCCGAAACACCCCACAACGGGGCCGAAATGTACCTAGAAATGACTGGAAGAAACCAGAGGTCCACGACAATGCCCCCAAGAGCAGCGGCGGAGCTAGGAATTGCGGCTAGTGATGTCAAAGCTAAAAAAATATTAAAAGCTCAAAGCTTGACAACAGAACCACGACAATGCCCCTAAGAGGGTAATGACACCATGTGATATGGTGTGCAGGAGGTAACATGGCAACACCCCCCCCCCCCCCCCCAAGATGGTCACGACACCCACATGCATCATCGTCGATGGTGCAGAAGCGCTAGGCTTTCACCCGTAAAACCCTATATGCCATACCACATACCAGCGGACCGTCCGCTGCGATCAAACCAAACCTTCCATGACACAATCTAGATGTTGCTACAACCGAAGCATCACCAACACCTCGACTCCCCTCCCCTCTCGCTCGCTCTTGACCATCCACATTGCCAAAGAGAAGATCCACCACAACTGCAATGTTTCTACCGGAGAGCCATCGAACGGTCCACCTTCTAGGGTTGTCGGCCTGACACCCATGATCTCGCACCCGCTTAGCAGCTGGCACCACCACGACAAGTCTAGCATCACAAATGGGGGCAACAAGCACCACATCTAGACCTGCTTGGTCAAGATCTAGCCGAAACTCGGGAGGCAAAGTTGTGACAAACACGGCGGCCATGGCTGGAGGGCTCCTCGCCTTCAAATATTAGTAGGTCCCAACTACACTACATATGAGGTGTTCATTTTCATAGTTTGAAACCGTTGCACATGATTCTAAGGTATCCTAGGGTAATTTGAGTTAAACACGAGGTCTAAAAGACAAAGCAGCGAAAGCAGAGGCATGACCGGAAACCAGCTCATTAATTAATAAATAATCTAGCGACTTTACAATAATAAACCTCCATTGACACTACGCTCTCCTTTGATTTTACGAAAAAAACAAAACAAACTCTTGCCCCCCGCTCCTCCCCGCCTCGAAGCCCTCCCCCCTCCCTCTGTTCCTCCGCCGCGCCGCGCCTCGCCGGACTCCGGCAGCGGCGCCATTCGCGGGACCCCACCGTTCCTACCCCTGAGCTTCCCGTACTGGCCGCACACCGGTTGGATGGCTCCTTGACGAGGCATAATTGAGAGATTAACCCCGCGCGGGGCACCGAGGATGATGAGCTCGTCGGCTTCGCGGAGGGAGGCGGCGAGGAGCGGCGAGCTCGGGAGGACCGGGGAGCCTACTCCGAGGACGGCACCGGGACCTTCCACGGCGGCGAAGGCGCGGAGCGGGGAGCTGCTGCCCCAGGGCGGCCCCGCGGTGCGGCACGAGGGGTGGATGGTGCGGTACGGGCGGCGGAAGATCGGGCGGTCCTTCTTCCACCACCGCTACTTCGTCCTCGACAACAGGCGGCTCTCGTACTACAAGAAGCAGCCCAGGGACAACATCGTAAGCAGCTCACAGCCCTCATATCCTCTACTGCTACTTGCTCTATTCAGAGTCGCGATCCACCTGGTGGTACGGAGAGCTTCTGTTGCGCGGATTTTCCTCATCCGTGGTGCGTTTTGACCAATCTTGGCGGAGCAGAGCGGACGATCGGAGGATACGTTTAGTGCAAGTTCTAGTCGCGGTAACGAACTTTGGTGATCAGATCGCTAAAAAGGGCAGTTCGTTATTCCGAGGGAGCCTATGTGCATAGACTCGGGGAGGAATTCTCTTGTTCATTTTGATTTCTGAGTGATTTTACTGGATGGAGATTTGTGGAACTAAGCCAGGATCTGCTGAATCGAATTTCCCATCATGTGCTGGTGCCAATTGTAAACTCTGATGTAGGGCCGGCCTGTTTATTATAATTTACAAGTATTTGTGATGCTGCGGTAGTTGACCATCTGGATCACTGGTTTAATCGATTTAGGAAGCTCTAACAAATGTCACACTCGCTAATTAGGTGATGTTTCCTTTTTCCTGTCAATCATGTAAAGCTAGTTCCTTGATCTGCCTGGAATCCTGGACCTTGTTTTAGTGTACCAATAATTGAGAGTAGTGTTTCCCTGTCAGTTGCTACTTTCATACATGGACAGCACTTATATGGGGGTAATAAATAATAATGATCAGAACAATGCCCCCATTTTTGTGTGAATTGGGAAGTTCAAATTAGCTGCATTCCTCTTTGTTCGAAACTTGGCAAGAGGTATCCAATGCAATAAAAACATGAGAATTTCGTACAGTAGATTGTGTAGGTGGAACATTCTGCAGCAGGAGCATTGTTCTTGCATTTAACTTTCTGGTGCAAATCTTGTGGATGTGCAGGTGCCACTCAAGTCGCTTCTAGTAGATGGGAATTGCAGAGTGGAGGATAGAGGACTTAAAACGCATCATGGACAAGTAAGTTTGATCCTCTGTTTTGCTTAGTTCATCAAAGATTAATTCGGTACAGCGTTAATGTGCCAGTGCATGCTGCGTTTTTAGTTGAGAGCACTAGGTGTTTTAATGTCGTTAGCTCTTCTCTTGAGTAAATTGTCTTTCATGTTAGAAAAAATGGTAGTCCTTACTTTTGAGGATTCTACTTCTGAGCAGAACAGGTTTTTTTTTAACTCAGGTTGTGTATTAAGTATGAAGATAGTTTGCATTACAATTGCACCGCGTCAGTGCCAGCACACAGGCTGCTACTGTACCCTGCATCACTCCAGAACACAACCCTCTCCGAGTAAGATCTACCACAGCATAGGCCATTTCGTTTGCTTTGCGCGATATCTTCAGAACTTTGATATCTGGTAGGTCACAGAGGAGATGCTTGATTTCTCTGATCACCCAGGACACACACGACCTGTCAGGAGTATTGCGAAGAGACGCATAGTGCGGCATGTATTTCACCTACACACATATTGTAGTTTCGATCATCCGTTTAAACTGCTTTTCAACAGGTAAATCATACAAAGTGAACACACATCTTACAAAATTGGGTAATTTAAACTGGTAATATATTGTGTCTACTTCAACAGTCAATCAACTTAGATAAATCATCTGATACTGCTATAAGAGTAATATATGAATATTTCAGCATATGCAAGAATGTGATGCATGTTCCAATTTACACGGTCCTTTATACATTTACTTTAAATTTGAAAAAATACTCATTATCTTGCTCTCGTCTCCTGTCAAACTTTGCAGATGGTTTATGTTCTGTGTGTTTACAATAAGAAAGAAAAGGACAATCCAATCACGGTTCGTTACAAGCTGAGCCCTTAAATGTTATCAGAATTTATAACCATCTGATTGTATCAATATTAATTCAGTGCCTTTACCTATGTTTGGCAGATATTTTCTTTGCTAGATATTGTTGTTACTACTGCAATATACTGCATAGGAAAATAGGAACGCTGTAACACCATTTTCTTGCCCCTGTTTAATCATACTTTTGGTGAATAGCCTCAAAAGACAATAGTATGCTCGCCATGTAGGTCTGCCTTTTATTTTATACCCTCCGTTCCTTGATATAAGGTGTATAGTTTTCTTGCATGAATATTAACGCATAGGAAAATAGGAA
Source organism: Avena sativa (assembly GCA_916181665.1). Taxonomy (NCBI): domain Eukaryota; kingdom Viridiplantae; phylum Streptophyta; class Magnoliopsida; order Poales; family Poaceae; genus Avena; species Avena sativa. The sequence continues at coordinate 54,028,399 of OV702285.1, read as the reverse complement.
GGCTGTAACACCATTTTCCTGCCCCTATTTAATCATACTTTTGGTGAATAGCCTCAAAAGATAAGGTTGCTTTTGGTGTAGCTTTTCAAGATGAGACTTAGTATTGCCCCTGTTGGATAATTAAGTAATGTTATGCCATTTATGTGCTGAAGTTTGGCAATTTTGATAATGGAGATATGGCATGGTCTCCGATTTTTTAGCTATCTTTCTGAGTTCTGTCTAGTCTTCTCAGTCAACTATTTCTGTCTCTTATAGTAAACTGTTTGATACTCCCTCCGGTCCGGTTTATTAGGCGCGCACGTAGTTTAAGAACAACTTTGACCATTAATTTTGGTCAACAAATTTTACATATTATGTAACAAAAATTATATCATTAGATTCATCTTTAAAAGTAGTTTCCAATGGTATATTTTTTGGGACATATATTGCATATTTTATTGGTCAAAATTGATGGTCAAGTTTTTCTTAAACTACGTGTATGCCTAATAAACTGGACCGGAGGGAGTATTACTGATCAATGTCCCTATCATTCTTCAACCAGATGGGTGCACATGATATTGAGGATGCCCTAGTGTGGAAAAAGAAGATAGAGCTCCTTATTGATCAGGTATTCAGGTCTTGAAACTCTGACAAACTGTAACTGCATATGGCAATTGTTGTAAACATGTTAGGATCTGATATCACGAGCGATTTTTTATTATTTGCTTTGTTTGTTCATGGTGTGCGAGCAAATAACATTTAGTTGGCTATTCTGTATATTCTTCCATCCTAGATTCCATGAAATATTCTCAACATATAATATAGGGGGTTAGGTATGCACCAACGAATCTGTACTAAGTCACCTAGTTGATATTTTCCCAGAACTCCAGTTGAACTAAGTGCCAAAGTGTCTAGAACTACAAGATAACATGCATTATTACATTCTATTCTGATAAACATCTTCATTATGCAGCAACAGGACAGTATGACAGCTAAAAATCGTAAAGCTTTTGCTTCACTGGACTTTGACATGGATCTTGGAGCGCTTCCATTCTCTGACCATGATAGTGGGCAAGTGAAGCTTCGTGTTATAATTGCAGATTAGTTCTTGCCGTTAATAACTGGAAATGATATTCTATTCTAGACCTGAAGACGAAGAGGAGCCCCGTCCCATGTTGCTTCGCAGGACAACTATAGGGAGGGGTAGGAAGTTTGGTTACACATTGTTTTATGCCAAAATTGTTTATTGCATTATATTGATGATTTTGACTTCTAAATATGTTATTTCTTTATTTAGGAATTCCTGATTCTGTACATGACTGGACCAAAGAGCATGATATTGCTCCGTCAAATCAGAACGACACCAATCAAGCTAATTCTAGAAAGAACTGGCGGCTGCTTAGATGCCAGAATGGCAAGTTTTAGTCCTTTATATAGATCTGTAACATCCAGATGAGACTGTACTTGGTTCATACGGAGTTAGTACTTAGTATCTTATTTTTATCATCGGCAGGGTTGCGCATCTTTGAAGAACTTGTGGAGGTCGAATACCTTGTATGTACTTTCTCTTATGCCCATTTAATGTTGGAGAGGTGCTGAAACCCTGCTAATTGATAACGAGTGGTCGTATTTAAAAAAAGAATTATGTCGTGTGCAGGCAAGAAGCTGTAGCCGAGCAATGAGGGCTGTTGGTGTAGTGGAAGCCACATGTGAAGCCATTTTTGGGCTGATAATGAGTATGGATGTAACAAGATATGAGTAAGTGTGTATTTGTTTACTATCTGTGTGCTCATATATGTATATTTATCTAGGTTTTATTTACATTCAAATGCAGGTGGGATTGTAGCTTCCAGTATGGGAGTTTAGTTGAAGAGGTTGATGGTCACACTGCAATACTATATCATCGGCTACAGCTGAACTGGTGTTCAATGTAAGTCCCAATTTGCTGTGTTGAAAACTTGAATTCAGGAATTTTAAGTTTGGCATATAGTCAGATACTGTAGCAATATAAAATTGGCACTACTATCTGGACTCAGTAGCAAATCCAGTATTCTTGCACTGTTTGGCTGGGTACTCCTCTATCTGGCTGTAAGCAGCAATGCTGTAATAGCATCTCGTAGGTCTATTTATCCGTGGTGCTTAAGTCTGCTGTGTAAAACAAAAAGATGAATGAATGACATCCAAGTAAAACCAACTACTGTAGCTCCAGAGTGCGGGAGGGGGGTGCTGGTCGGCAGGCATTAAAAAGAGGCCATCCAAGACTAGTCCTTGGCGGCATATTTTTATAGAAGAGACGAGAAACTTGGTTGATATTCGCACCCTACCACTGAGCTAGCGCTCTCCTGGCAGGCAGGCATGAGATACAAAATATACCACATGACAACAACAAATGGGTGACTGATCTGCTTACTTCTATAGGAAGTTACAAAGCTGCATGGCTGCATGGCTGTCCCATAAGGCTGTGGATTCGAAGATTTCAATATATAAATTAAAATGCATTACCTCACACTTTGCACCTTGTGCAAACAACTGAACCTGCAGGGTTCTCTGGCCTCGAGATCTTTGTTATATACGATATTGGCGGCGCAACGATGATGGGAGTTATGGTAAATTTTAGGATAATTTTGTTTCTGCTTATATCATCCGTTTAAAGCATCTTGTTTGATGCTTTGTGTTTAAACTTGCAGTTGTGCTGTTTCGATCCACTGAACATCAGAACTGTGGTCCCCAACCAGGATTTACGAGGGCTTCTATTGAAAGTAATTTGCCTTCTGTTTGTCAGAAACTTGAGATAATTAAAAAAAGTTTTGTCACTTTTGTCCTTTCCTGAACATCCTTCCTATTAGTTCAGGTGGAGGTTTCAAGATCACTCCTCTCAAATCTGTGAATGGGAGACCTCGTGCTCAAGTTCAACACCTTATGCAAATTGATCTAAAGGGATGGGGCGTGAATTACATCACATCATTCCAGTACCACTCTTTGCTGCAGATGCTGAACTGTGTTGCTGGTACAAAGTACAGACAACTTTTCTAGCTTCTTATGGCATGAATTGATGATCTCTTAACAAAAAATTGCATGTACCCGCTTAGTGTTTCTTTTCATTAATAGTTTATGGCCATGATTGCTTGACATCTCCATCTATTTCCAGGATTGCGTGAATACTTTTCCCAAACTGATGACATTCATATAGTTCCGAGGATTCCTGTGATGAGTACTATGACAAATGGGGACTCAGTTAAAAAGAATAAAAAACATCAAGAAGCTGACTTGAAGACAAAACAAGCAGATTCAGCTAACGAAAATTCGGATATGATAGATGATGAGTCAGAAGAAGATGATGATTATCAACTCCCCGAAGCTAGCTTGGAGGTTGTAAACCTAGACTAGACCCATTCCTTGGTTTGCAAGTTATCTTTGGTTCGCTACACTAAAATCTCATTGCAATTAATCTACAGGAAGACAGCACGAAATTTGACGGTGATATAAATTTCTCTGGTTCGTTTCTAACTACGTCTTGTCATCTTGCATTCTAATATCTGTAGATGTTACCTATATGATAAGCCGGCTCTAATATCACGCCTTCTCATTATATTGGGTGATCCAGATCCGATAGATTTGTCTTGCTTTTCGGGCACTATTCGTCAGGATGCAAATGAGAAAACTCGTAACTGTTGGACAGTACCTGATAGCAAGATCTTCAAAGTTCGTAGCAAGAATTTTTCACGTGACAAATCAAAGGTCTAAACCTTCAACATGCTTTCTTTTTTCTGAAGATAGCAGGTTATCAATACCTTATTATGTTGTTATTTGACTTACAGGTATCAGCAGGGAAGTACCTTATGGAGCTTGTCGCAGCTGACTGGTTTAAGGATACCAAGCGTATGGATCATGTTGCCAAGCGTAAAGGATGTGCTGCTCAGGTAAGTAACTTTTTATGATTCATTGACTGTCTATTCGTATCTCACTGGACTTGTTTTCATAATTAGCAACAGGATTGTGTCAACACATGAAACGCCATTGTCTTAACTGCAGAGCAGCATTTGGAATACTTTTCTCTGTTTTCTTAAACCTCATGCTACCATTTTCTTTCATTCATATAATCATATTAACTGTTAGAATCTTAATTAAGTTTTAGGAACCATAGAAGCTTGATATAGTTGTGCTTCGCATGCCAGTAGCTAGCTCTTTGGTCGTGTAGTTTTCGTATCACGTGGAGATTAGTAACCTGTAGTCAGAAGGTTAGGGAAAGATTGAAACTCTGAATTAATGACACAATTGTCTGATCAATATTTAATTTGGATATTATTTTAGTCTTAGATTAGATCTGCTACAGTTTGAAATTGAGATTTATCCCACTCTGCCGTTAACCTAGGAATAAGAATAATGTAGAGAACCATAAATATTAGTTGCCTGCATGCATGAACTGAAAGGAGGTTCTAACTAACTAACTAACCCAGTTTACTCTTCCGTATTGATTTTGACTAAACCTGTACTACTGTAGGTTGCTGCTGAGAAGGGGATGTTCAGCTTTGTTATAAACATACAAGTAAGCTAGTATTCTTTCACTCCCCGGGATTTTTCTTACAGAAAGTAGACCATACACAGTACATAAAGTATACATCTCTTCGAAGTCTCGGTTTTGACTTTGAAAAAATGGGAATATATGCAAAATACTGTAAAACAATTTTGGGATGGGCTAACATCATAAATTGCATGATTTAAACTTCTGTCTGTTCATCTTATAATCATTGTGTGCCCTCTGAAAACAATAGTTCTATTGCCTTTTCCTCCAAGTACCTGTTTTCATTCTGTTGGTGCCTCTTTTCCGTGTTGTGGCCATGTTTTAAGTCGGTGTGCTTTTGCAGATTCCTGGGTCAACTCATCACAGTTTGGTCCTCTACTTTGTCACAAGATCCTTAAAGAAAGGATCACTGTTGCAGCGTTTTGCTGATGGTGACGATGATTTCCGAAACAGCAGATTTAAGCTTATCCCGTCTGTTCCGAAGGTGTCATTTTGTAATGCACAGTCATGTCGGGTGTATAGGTGTTAGCTTTTCTAACTCTAGCATATTGGTTTTTTCAGGGATCTTGGATAGTGCGGCAAAGTGTTGGAAGTACCGCTTGCTTATTGGGAAAGGCTGTCGATTGCAGCTATATCCGTGGTCCAGAGTACATGGAAGTAAGGCACTAATTTTACTCGCAACAGAAACAAATATCCTTTCCATTGAAAAATATCAAAGTACATTGCACGTGGCACAGTTGAAGTTGAGGCATAAACACTGCATTCTTCTGGTCATCCCTTCTTCTGCAGGTAGATGTAGACATTGGATCTTCAGCAGTAGCCAATGGTGTTATGGGCTTGGTCTTTGGTGTAATTACCAGTTTAGTAGTTGATATGGCTTTTCTCATACAGGTAAAAACGCCCCCAATCTTTGTTGTGAGCCTCCAAGATTCCACTCCGAAGGATTTTTTTTTTTTTTGACTATTGTTACATCTGCAGGCAAACACATATGATGAGCTCCCGGAGCAACTCCTTGGCGCTGCACGGTTCTCGCACATCGAACTCTCGGCGGCAGTTGTTCCTGTGCTTGATGACACTTCCTTGGCCGGAGAGTGAATCGTGTGTGCAGATTCTTTAATTCTTTTCTCCAACTGTTCCCTCCACTGCTGCACTGCAGCAGTTTGCAGTTTGTGAAGCATAATTGATGACGGTCATATTGGCAGGAGGGACGCCTGCAAGTTCCTAGTATAATTTTAGTTCTCCTTGGTATATCACTTCCATACGGCATGGTTCGATACTAGTACATGTATGTACATAGCTAGCTTAACTGCTGTTCTTCCTATTCTTCTGTGAATTGTAGCTCATTGTTCATAGATACCCCAACTCGATTATTTATCGTGTATACAACTGTACATTACATATTAAAATTTGCGAGACTAGTTTAATTCGTTGCTTCAATTGCCTATGAGCTTTTTCTGTTGTCTGACTTTGGGAATTTTACTTTTATTCTTACAAGAATGAGGAGAGCCGAACTGTTAGTTATTTGTTTTCGTTAATGAAGGGGTTATGCGAATGGTTCCTGCAGGATTTCGTGTGTTTCTGTGTTTTTTTCCTGTAGGATATTTGGCATATGCAGATATTTCTCAGTGCTCATGCTGCTCTTGAACTCACATTTCAGTGTTTATGGAGATACAGTTTCCTTTTACATTTTAGTCTGTAGTATAGGCCATGTTCCATGTTTAGAATTTCTGAAATTTCACTCTAGGTGCCAAAATCGATTTTCTGTATATAAATGGGAAAAAAATGCAAGGGAGTATTACAGTTACTTGAAACTTTCTTAAAGCCCAGTACCATTCCCATTTCTAATTGTCGATTTGAAATGTGTAGTTTTAGCTTACCAGTACCCAATTTTAGGTGGCAAAAATTTACAAGAAAACAAAGACAACTGACTATAATATAAAAATCCCCAATTCAAACATCAAACCAGATTTACAAGTGCAGACGGCCACAGTTAACAGTAACGATGCAATTCCAGGTTCTCTCTAATAACTAGTAATACATGCTGCAGCATCAGCAACATAACGAAAAGAGACAGCTCGTGTTGCGTACACTAAACATGCAGCTTTTCTATTCCATAGATGGTATTTATCCTTTGATTTGCACGGGAAACCGACAGGGTTTGTTATTTGAATCTTCACCTGACCACCTCCGCTCATCACCTTTGTTGGTTCTCCCTCCTCCGTGCGTAGCGTGTTCTGTCATTGTACCTAGGCCTATCCGACGCTCTCTGTGGCACAGGCTCCACCCTCCTCTGCCTCTCCGGAGACCTCTGAACGATCTCTCCATTGACAAAAAGCTCAGCTGCAAAAAAATACATCGAACAACATGAATACCTACTTTTATACAGGTAATATAAAGAACCTAGGTTAATGCAAAGAACTGAAATACTACCTCCATTCCACAATATAAGCCTTTTTAGCAAACAGTTTTATAGCTTTCTAAAAAGGCTTATATTATGGAACAGAGGGAGTATTAGATAAGCTAATAGACAGAAAACATAATGGCTGTGAATGCATCGTTCAACAACTACACTGTAGCAAAGTGCAAAACCAATAACCAAGATTTTCTTCAAATCAAATATAGAATTTTGGAAAATAGGAATTGCCAAGTCTAACGAAGTACATAAATAACTGTACTGTAACCCTTGAACCAGAGCTACAACAAAGTGAATAACATGAGACTGGTACAGCTAAATGCGCATCTTCAAATCAGTGAAACAGCAACATATGTGAATCACATGAAACTATTGCAATAGCTAAAACTCTAGTAATCTGCGCCCCATTACATTGAGGGAGACAGGCGTTGTTATAAGTTCATCCCCACACGAAAAAAGATAGCCAGCTATGCTTCACACCTTTGCAAGGTGGGCTAAAGATAAGTTTCATGAATAGTGGAGACTAATTCAGGTCAAAACAGATAAAAGAGGCAGTAAATACAAACTATCAATGTCTCATCTCCCCTGATCAGAACCCTATTTTATCAAGGTGCTGAACAGTTGGAGAGACATTTTTGTTCTTGGTCCATTAGCATTCAAAGCAAGACATTGCCGACGAGGCTTCACCGCTTTGCCAAGATGGACTACAAGAAAAGTTCATGCAGAGTGGTCACTCACCAATCTAAAAAAGCATCAATACCTTGAGATAAGCAGCAACCCAAAAGGAGGTAAATATTCTACCAATGTCACACCTCTAATGAACAAAACCTCATCGCGCTGAGGAGTTGAACCGTTAGAGAGACATTTTTTCTTAGTCCATTAGCATTCAAAGCAGGACATTGCCATTAAGACGTCACAACTTTGCCAAGATGGACTAAAGAAACTTTCATAGAGAATGACCACTAGTTAAACTCAGAAGAGGTCACTAGTAAAACCGTTATTCAATTTTTCTTCTCCACTGGCCAGAATCCCATATTGCTGAGGTGCTGAACAGTTAGAGAGACATTGTTCTTAGTCCATTAGCATTCAAAGCAAGACATTTGCCTAGTAGGCTTCCCGGCTTTGCCAAGATGGACTGAGTACAATTATTGCAAGGAATGGCCACTGGCCAAAACTCCAAAATAGATTAATGCCTTCAAATAAAAACACCACAAGATGCAGTAAATTTGCTATTAATTTCTCATGTCCACTGATCTGAACCACAGTTTTCTTAGGTGCCGATCTGTTCCAGAGACATCTTTTATTAGTACATGCATTACCATTTTCGAAGTAGGGTGCCATTATGGACTAGATCATTAGGGACTAGCTCTAGGTCTGAAGAAAATAGTTGCAACGAATGATATCCTAGACACTCACTTCCATTTCAGAGGTGAATTTCTCCTAAAAGAGACTTGGGCATCAAATTGGCATTTGCCACAGGGGACATTGTATTTGTATATACAGTATCTAAAATTCTAAGAATGATACTATGCTACAACTGATCATGTGGAACACCTATAAATGCCATAAATACACCAGATGAACTGATCTCCTGAAGGAAAAGTGTAGTGGTGGAGGGAAAACACCTACCTCCATAGTCCTTGTGCTCAGGGTCAACATATGAATCAGGAAGCACAAACAGAACACCAGGAATTCCTGTTACATATCGAAAGGGGCATTACATATATTTATCTTGTGAAGTAACAGGAGACAGAGGGTAATCCCTGGTACAGAGAAAGGGCACCGAACCTTCCAGCTTGTTAGATGTCTCCTCGTCGATCTCACACCCGAAACCAAAGTATCGCTCACACGATACATTGTAGATCTTCTTCCTGGCCTCCTCCTCGCTGAATCGCAGACAAGGCAAACCGACGCAGGGGTTAGCAGCGGAACTAAACTACCATGTCTCACAGAAATCATGAGTGTGTGCGTGCTGCTGCCACAGAAAATGAGGGAAGATCATTGGAGGCGGGGAGAGGTGTACCTTCCGAGGACCTTGGAGAGGGTCTGGATGTAGCAGTCGATCATCTGCTGCTTGGTGGCGCCCTCTCCGCCGGGCTTGTCCATGATGATGAGCCAGTGCTCGTAGTCGCACCCCGGGAACAACGGTGCCATCTCCGTGGGCGCGCGATCGCCCCCTCCGCCGCCGGCCCGCGACGGGGAGTACCCGTCGCCGCCCGGCCGCCGCGCCATCCCGCGGAAGAAGCCGAGGCGAGAGGCGACGGCCGCGAAGGCCGCCGGGCGCAGCAGCGGCTCGTGAGACGCCGCCGCTGGGCCTCCACGCCGGAAGAGGGCAGAGATGGGGGAGGAGGACGCGCGGCGGGAGAGGAGCCTCCGGGCTCCGGCGGCTGCTGCGGCGGCGGCCATCTGTGTAAAACCCTAGCGGCGGCTACACTTGCGTTCGGGGAGAAGGGTGCGAGGGCTGTGTGTGCGTGATGGTGATGGGTTTTGGGTAGACTATAAGAAAAATGGGTTTCTGCTAAGATGGGCTTTTTCTGGGCTTCAACGGGCCCGAGTAAATAGGTATCCCACGGGCATCTCGAATGCATGTTTTCCCCCGTTCCACTCAAAAAAAAAGAATGCATGTTTTCCTTTTCATTTGGGACAGAAATTCTTTTCAGTTCAAGAAAATGTGGACAAGAATTGAATTATTCTTTTTCCAACAAAAGGCATTTTATTATTAATTAAAAGGTGTTAGCATTACACCCTAATGATGCACAACCCCGCCGTAACTAGTTCAAAACGAAAAGAAAAAAAATAAAATACATGTAATCATTAAAAATTAAATAACGTCTAAGGGCATCCACTATGTTGGCAATAAGGCTATCCATAAGCAAAAAGTAGACTACAAGAAGTTCCACATACATAGTAGAGGCTATCAATAAGCTATCCATAAGCTCAAAATCTTAAAGGTGACCTACAAGCTTGTGGGTTGTCCATAAGCAATAAAATATTATTTTAGCTTCTCCCCTCTCTCTTGCATGTATAGAACTTTAATTGACATGTGGGGCCAGCTTATAGACAAGTTCAACTAGATACATTGTGAGGCTATCCATAAGCTTGTGGTGTGATATGTGGGTCCCAGCTTATGGACAAGTTCTTCTATATACATAGGTGATGCCCTAAGAGGATGGGATCAATCAGTAGATCACACTGTCATCCATGTCAGAGAAAAATATCCCTTATCATGTCATTCATCCGTGTAGATACCTCCATGAAGAAGTCAAGATTCTGCGCACGTTGTAGAGACGAGCATAAATGAACCATATTGATACACCGGTAGATAACCTGCATAAGAAAAAAAATATCATTAAAAATCTTATTATTTCTACATAGCCAAAGCGGCCTAGGGGCAGCTCTGCCAACCTAACAAGAATTCTATACTTCTCATCAACACTATGCAACTAGTTGGCAAAAATATTAGCAACACTACATGGTGGATACAAGTTAGAAGCTACTTATATGACTGAATATATAGAATGGGCAAATTTGCACCGAAAAAATTGATGTTTAATGATTCATCATGGTGAAAAAATATGCATCTCATAATTTTGTGCCAATTTTACTTTAAAATGTGGTCTTTAGTGAGGATGACACTTCAACGACGATATCAAGCAAAGATTTGTATTTTCCATGGTATCTTCATCTTCGAATTTTGGTTTTGTTATCAATTGACACATGTGGCTACGCCATTGCTCTATACCGTTGAATCCACTCTCGCCTAGATAATCGCACTATTGCTAAACGCGAGGTTCCATCAAAACTCATCGGTTTCTTGTGATAATTGCACTATTGCTAAACACGATCAAAACTTATATGGCGTCAGCGATCTTCCACGCCAACCATATGAACCTAATATACTATACCAATAGGCTAACGATTGTGAATTCGTGATAAGCACACATTCAATCATTAGGATCAGTATTATTGAAAAACATAAGAATCGATCGTGATTAGCAATCGCAACTACGAGAGCTAGCTAGCACATCTCAGAGTAAGCGGAGTCTAATCAACATTATTGTTGACACAGACATAGCAATTAATTTGTGGTAAGCTAGCTAGCACAACGCACATCACGAGGAGTCTAATTAACATTATTATTGACAGCCATAGCAATTCGTGGTAACCACGCATTCTATGAGAATTATTGGCCAGCATGCATCAGGAAATGCAGGTATCCCTGGTAGATATGTTCCTACAAAACCTCGTACGTACTTGGTCAGCACTCAGCAGGGTCCGAAACAGAGCCAATGTCGTCGACCATTCCCCTCTTCTTGTTGTTGGCATCCATCTTACCCATTGCCTACGCTTGGCCGTTGCCGATCAATGGAAACTCCAATGAGACCATACCAATGCGCCGACAAGTGTTAACTGGGAGCTGCGCCACCGGCAACCCGGTGGACGACTGATGGCGGTGTGGTCCCGGCCCCAGCTGGTCTGACAACCGGCAGCGCCTTGCCGACTGCGCAATCGGGTTCGGCCGCAACGCCATGGGCGGCAAGGGCGGCAGAATATACGTCGTGACGGATCCCGGCGACGAACCGATGAGGCCATCTCCGGGCACGCTCCGCTATGGCCTTGTCCAGGACGAGCCCCTCTGGATCGTCTTTCACCGCGACATGACGATCCGGCCCAAGGGGCAGCTCGTGGTGAGCTCGCACAAGACCGTGGACGGCCGCGGCGCCCGCATCGTGGTCGGCGAGGGCGGCGCGTGCTTCGCGGTCAACGATGTGAGCAACGTCATCATCCACGGCATCACCATACGCAACTGCAGACCTAAACCCAAGGGAGCGGCGACACACCACAACCTGTCGTCACACTCGAAGTCGAACGGTGATGGCGTGAGCATCAACCACTCCAGGGACGTGTGGATCGACCGCTGCACGTACGCTGGAGGCGTGCGCCGATGGCCTTGTCGACGTGACCGTCGCCTCCACCGGCGTCACCGGCGCCAACAGCCTCTTCACCAACCATAACAAGGCTATGCTCCTTGGGCACAGTGACGCCTTCTCCGGTGACAGGAGCATGCGGGTCACCGTCGCGTTCAATCGTTTCGGGCCTGGTCTTGTGCAGAGATTGCCAAGGTCTTCTTCTTCTTCTTCTTCTTCTTCTTCTTCTTCTTCTTCTTCTTCTTCTTCTTCTTTCCGAATAGTACGTATGTATGTTCCATTAGGCATCGTCGATGTGCTAGCTAATGGTTAACTAACTCTGATGACTATATCTGGCAGGTGCCGGTTTGGAGTGTTCCACATCGTCAACAATGACTACGTGAACTGGGAGATGTACGCCATCGGTGGCAGTGCATCGCCAACCATCCTAAGTTACGGCAACAGGTTTCATGCTGACAGGGAAAAAGAGGTGCGATTTCATTCATTCGTTCATTCATTCGTGATGAGCATGAAACTATCTATCCATAGCTTGAAGCCGACACCATGAAACTCCTATATATATGCAGGTGACGAGACGCAACGACGATGCGCCGGCGAGCGAGTGGCGGAGCTGGGCGTGGATATCCAACGGCGATCTCATGCTCAACGGCGCGCTGTTCACCCCGTCGGGCAGACCGGGACCTGAGCTAATTAAAGCCCCTAGTTTTGCCAAGCCTGCCTCTTTGGTGGCAAAATGTGTTCGTGTGTTGCTACGGGATTAAAAAAATTAGGTATAAAACTTGTTCACCATGAACGGTTCCACCATCGGTGATAGTTGTTGGTCCAACGAATTTGACAACATACATGAGTGTCAATGCGCCACCAACAAGGAGGTCGGTACTGTGTGTAGCTACTCTTCGCGCCGTCAGCGACCCCCTCCCAATGACCTTTGTCTTGCCATAGTAATTACCTCATGGTCAATCTAGTGATGGCAGAAGACAAAGCCTATTTTCTCGTGACGATACCTTATTAAGGGAGAAGCGAAAATCAGTTGTAAATATCATTATTATGCCATAGATTAAATATCTAATACTTTCACTAACTTTGGCTAATATAATGCTTATTATCTCACACATGCTTAGGTGCTTGCTTCTCTTCCACTAACCAACCCATCCAGAGAAGAGCAAGCAGCACACGCCTCATCCAAAATAGAAGTGCAGCTCGTGCATCTCTCCGGCTTACGTGTGTCGACAGCCTGCAACCGGTGGAATCCACGTGACCGAACAAAGTCAACATCTACCTCTTCTGCACTCCTTTGTTTACAGATCGGCCTCCTTCCTCAAAAGTCCTCTCTCCGATTCGGCGTTTTACAACTGAAATCCATGTCATCCCGTACTCCCATTTTAGGTATTCGTAAGCAAGAATTCTTGGGAGGCTTGGATGCGGTTCTTTGGAGGAGCAGAGGCGCACATATGGGGCGATGCGGCCGGAATAGGATTGGCGGAGCTTGGATGCGGTGTTGGGCGAGGTCCTAGGCGAAACTGGGATGCGGTGCCCAGCGTGGTCCTGAACGGAGGAAGGTGACGACACTGGGCTTCGAAGCAGAGCCGAGTCAGGTCGTTCGGATCTTGCATGCATCGTTATACCAGTTCGTGTCGTGGCCACGGACCTTCAGCGCAGCTCCAGGCTTCGTTCACTTGACGCTCTGGGACTGACTCGTTTATCGAGGCTGGGATTTACGAATCTGAGGGACCGTCATGGATCTTCCGGCCGGCCGGGGTGTCGGGGGCAACATGGTGGTGGTCGCAGGAGAGAATCTGAGGAGGGACGTGTGGGAGAGGTCGTCGGAGACAGGGGCTTCATACAGGGCCGCCGCTCCTCCTCTTCACCACAGGGATGCATGCCCCTACAATCTCCCCTAGGCACGGCGGATGCGGGGATGGGGACTCGGCCTCGGGAGGCTCTGGATCTCAGGGACAAGGAGGTCTGCGAGTCGCCTCCGGCCGCCGGATCGAGCCTCCGCCTACAGGAAACTTGGCGAGGGGCACGCCGTTGTCCTGGACCATGGCGCCCTTCACCTCAGCCGCCGCCAAGAAGGAGGACAGGGGCAGTGAGCGGAGGCGGCGGCGCTCTGTCGCGGCTCGCGGGAGACAACGGGTGGATCGTGTTCGGAGCGGCCCTCTTACGGACCGATCGAACCTAACCGGCGGCAGTGTTGTAATATGGTCGAACTATCAGGGGCGAAAAAAGTCCAAAACGGACTGTGGACAGAAACGTTACGTTCTTTATTATTGGGCACGTCTAGGAAACAACCGATGGCTGGTTAGTCTTTCCCAGCCCTCACCCGATTAGGAAAGTTCCACGCAACCCCCTGAATCGGAAAGAAACAAACTCACCGAGCCAGCACCCAGGTGCGCGCTGAACCTAGCACGTCAAAAAGCCCCGGTCTCTTCAGCTAGCTTTCCCCGTGCTCCCATACATGACGCCCAATTGCCTATGTTTCTTTTCTTCCTCCTTCCCGTTCAGAAATCCATTAGACCTGCAACTTTCTTGTAATGATTCAAAAGGCTTAGCTCTAGAGGAACATGCATGTACTATAGAGTTTTGGAACAAATTGGTTCAAAAAACACAACCATCAAGCATGAGAACCTCTATGGTAAGAAACTTACAGAACAATGTGAACTAAGAACTTATATTGTAGAGTGAAACGCAGTAGAAACATAAGTTTTTGGGTCAAAACCCATGTGCATCAACTTAGTACAGATAAATCTGCAACTAAGATCTAGCTTAGGAACAACTTAGGAGTTTATAGCTGCAACTTCAGTTAGATCCAAAATTCCATTGTAGCTGCCACATGGGTAATGCTCCCTCTCCGTCATCTCTAATAACCCAGATCCTTTTGCAAGTCAAAATCTTATAGGTTTTTTAACTCCATATCGTCATAGATACATGTAAGTTTTTCTGAAATGCCAAAGAAATCAAGCATCTTATTTAACATGACAAAACCAACTTAGTTTGTAGATACAAACAAGTTGACTAATTTGGAAAAGCAACTTTTGACATGGAGGAGATGAACTAAGTAAAAAAATGGAATATATTCTACAAGAGAAACTTAATTAGATGGTGCAAAAGTAAATTAACTAGGATGACAAAACCAACTTACTAGAGACGTAGAAATAACTTGACTAATTTGGAATAGCAGCTTATTTAAACATGTTGCAATGAACTAAATCAAAATAGAATAAAATATGCAAGATCAACTTAATTAGATGCTGTAAAAAGTAAGTTAACTAGGATGACCAAACCAACTTACTATGCAGATAGAAACAACTTGACTAGATTGGAAAAACAACTTATTTAACATGTTGCAATGAACTAAATCAAATAGAATAAAATCTACATGAGCGACTTAATTAGATGATGCAAAACTATAAGTTAACTTGACAAAAGCAACTTAGTGTCAGAGAGAAAAACTATTTGACTATGTCGGAAAAATAACTTAGAGATAGTTAGAAAACATAACTATGATTAGCCATATACAACTTATTTAGATAGTAAGAGAATATAACTATGATTGCAAAAACAACTTAGTTAGATCATTAGACAACTCAAAAGAATAATTGCAAAAAGTAATTTATTATGAAGCTAGGGCCACTGATTGTGATCAACTTAGTTTAGATGAAAACGAACTTAGTGAGATGATAAAAGTAACTTAAGCAAGTTGCAAAAAGCAACTTAATAAGTACAGAGGATGATGGAAACATAAACAGCTTCCCCTAGACTGTCAATGCACAAGTATGACATGCCAGAAAAGCATTAAGGTTGTGCCTGCATGTTCCTTTGATGTAGTGGTGGGTGCAACTTCGTTACGGTTGTCCAGTATTTCCAACTGAGGGGTGGTGATTAAAAAAAGAAAACAACAGTTTAAATATCTGTTTAAACTATTTTGTAAAAAAGCAACAGTTAAGAGTTCCAAGTTATTGTAACTCATCCTTATACCCGCAAAAAAAACTCATCCTTATACATGTACCTGCTAACCAATTTGTGGACGAGGCACTATACAGGTCCCTATTGTTGCCTTAACTTCTGCTAAATGAAGGCAGGGACGCTTGTTTGTCTCATTTGACATATCTTGTTACTACCAGATTTGAATCCAATTTGAAGCCTTCATGTTAGAAAGCAAGTTTTAGTTATAGTCATTATTCACCTCAGATAGGGCATTGCTCATTTTACCAAAACTAATATCATGGTTGGAATCAACTAAATTAGATGATATAAAACAACTTAGCCAGTCCAAAAAAGCAACTTAGGCAGATGACAAATAGCAACTTAGTGAACTTAGCATACTACCGCGGGACATTTGGTTGTAACTCAATAACTTAAGTATGATGACGAAAAGCAACTTAGTTAGATTACTAGGGAACCCGAGGCATGATTACAAGCAACTTAGTTAGATCATTAGACATGCCGAAGCATGCTTGC
The DNA here is from genome assembly GCA_916181665.1 of Avena sativa. Taxonomy (NCBI): domain Eukaryota; kingdom Viridiplantae; phylum Streptophyta; class Magnoliopsida; order Poales; family Poaceae; genus Avena; species Avena sativa. The sequence goes on along the minus strand of OV702285.1, from coordinate 54,012,096 downwards.
AATAAAAGCAACTATATGTAACTAGGAGCATTGATTGTAATCAACTTGGTTTAGAAGATAAACCTAACTTAGTGACATGGTAGAAGTAACTTAAGAAACTCAATTATGTTGGCGAGTCAACTTAATTAGGAAGAAGGATATAAAGCATAAATCTAAACTGAATCAATGTGTGTGTATGGAAAACAACCCAAAACGTAGTGTATGAAGCAACTTAGAACATGCTAAACAAGCAACTAAATGTGCACCGTGAAACAACTATACATATAGTCTGCAGCAACTTAGAACATGCTAAACAAGCAAATAAATGTTCATTGTGAAAACACAACCATATGGTGTATGCAGCAACCTGGAACATGCTAAAACAAGCAACTAAATGTGTACTGTGAAAACAATGGCATATAGTGTATGCAGCAACTTCTAACACCTTACAAAGGTGTATTGTGAAACACAACAACACATAATATAGGCAACATATCCCATGCACCCGGCTTCTTTGTGTATCCATGCACCCGGATGCCATTTGCCATCTGATTTATATCCCACGCACAACACTGAAACATGGCTTATTTGCAGTTAAATGCTTGCCTGAAAACTAGATTATGATATTATTCTAATAACCCCCTTGATGGTTTGTCTTTTATAGATTGAATAGATCGATTTTAAACGAATCTAGATCAGATCATGGCAACGGTGACGACACATAGGCTAACTGATCGATGCCACACAACCCGGTGGGCCGGCGGCCGGCAACACAACACAGTTTGCAGCAGCCAAGAGCCGGAGTAGATACATACATGATGCGGTGGCCGGCATCGTCTACACAACGCGGCTTGTAGCGATGGCCAGGAGCCGAAACTGATACCGTGGAGGGCGGCCGAGCTGCTACCATGTATCCATTTTTCCACCGTGGCCGCCAGTTCCGGCGCTGGCTGCCGAATTTTGTGGTCGTCATTCAACCTGCGTCAACTCATCCCCATGGTCTAGCACATAGCGATCTGTTCCATCTGTGAAGGGACGGAGACACTTGGGAGGGGGTTATCACAAAGTTTCTAGTGACTTGTGTGTGCGAGTGGGTGTGTATTTGTAGACGATCATTGGTGAACAGATGCACGAATACACAAGAGCCTAGGATGCACAAGATATGTTGCCTATAATCTATACGGCAACTTAGAACATAGTAAACATCAACTAAAAGTCTAGAAAATCTAACGTGCTATGCAGGCAAGTAACAAGCTAGATTGAATCTGACTCTCTAACTCATAGAATGCAGCCTAGTCAGTTAAAACATGACAAATTTAGGGGAGGGGGGGAATAACATCTAGGATAGCAAATTTTCCATGCTTAATCTGTGAGCTTGTCAACAAAAGGGCATCAGATAAGCAACCCAAAATTGATTGTCTGGTTCATGTGAAAGCCTAATTTCGTGAAAATATGTATGAAATCAATGCTAATATGAAGGCAAAAAACATCCCCTTCTAGATTTCTAAGAACGTGTGAATCTGCGTGTGTGTAAAACTTGTCTAAGTCCCACCCCATGAGATTAGGACGAGTGCCACCTCTGATTATGTACTGTTCCTATTCCACAATCACTCCGTGCCACAAAAAATTGCTCCCGGGCAACACAGGCAAGGGAGAAATAACATGTACAAGCAAAATATGGATCGCGAGACAAAATCAACGCTATCTCTAGATGAACTGGACTGATTCTGACGATCTGGGCTTGTGTGCAGGGGCTTACCTTCTATTTCTAGATCTAGAGCCCAGTTTTGTCGAGCTCTGACTCCATATCTCCCCTGACCTCGGGTGCGCCTCGTTCTCCAACGCCAACCTCGACGCAGTCCCAGGCGATTCCCTCTCCATCGCCGAGCTCCCTACCTCACGCGCGGGTCGCTTGCCGCTGACGAGATTCCCCGCCCTTCTGCACGCCTCGCTCCCTGCTGACGAGTTCCCCGCCCTTGCGTGCAGCTTGGTCCTCCGCCGACGAGCTCAGCGCACGGCCGCGCGCGGCTCTCTCCTCTGCGACGAACTCCTCGCACCGCTCGCTCACCTCACCGAAAATCGTTGAGCCTAGTCCAAGTGAGACAAAATGGGGAACGGAAAAACTACGAGGATATAGAGAGAGCCACCATGTGAAAGTTGTCGGAATGCGGAAGCCACACGCGCCCGATCAACTCGATCAGACGGCCAGCAATCGGTGGCTCGGTTGGACAAACCAGCCACCGTGCACTTATTAGCGTTTGGGTTATTATTAGGTATAGATATAGATTTGCATAATCAAAATTTATAGTTTCTTTACTTCCCACACGTATTTTCTCATATCACGAGGATGTTTGTCTTGTCTTAACCATGGTAAAAAATAGCGCGCAATAGCGCCGCTAATAGCACGTTATAGCGTTCTAAGCCATGTCACGCTAAATAAATAAGTGTACAATGGTTCGCTAATAGCATGCTATAGCGCGATATAGCATGCTAATAACGTATTTTTAAGGCCGACAGCTATTTGATATAGCACGCTATTTTTTCCTTGACTCTTAACCATGTGTTGCAATATGATCAAGTGTTTGTCTCTCCCATGTGTTTTGACTCTCTCTCTCTAAAATCCACTTGTTTGTTAAGGGAATGAACTCTTTAGTCAAGAGATCGATTTTAAATCTCCAGAAGACGGACATGGGCGTCAACGGACACTAGTGGAAAAGGGACTATAGTCCCGAGTTATAAGGGCCTTTAGTTTCGGTTTTATACCCGGGACTATGAAATCGGGACTAAAGGCCCCTACTTCTAATCCCGGTTTGCTCCCGGGTCGTAATATGGCCTGGGACTAGAGATTTGTTTGAAAAAAAAAATTTATTTTTCAAATTTTGTTTTCAATTTTTTTCTTGAACTTTTGAATTATTAGCTCGTTTATTCTCTCACTTGGAACATTTAACTATACTTAACCTTAGGTCAAATTACACTTGTGGTCAACCTCTCGGTCGGTCACCCATCCTAGCGAAATGGGAATGAACTCTTTAGTCAAGAGATCGATTTTGAATCTCCACGAGGCGGACATGGGCGTGAAACGTCCACTAGTGAAAAAATGGCCTTTATTCCCGTGTTGTAAGGGTCTTAACAAGGACTTTCTATGCCGATGAAGAGCAACAACGGATCGCACATCTTTTATTCTTTAGATAGATTTGCTTAATCAGAATTTATAGTTTCTTCACTTCCTACACGTATTTTCTCATATCACGAGGATGTTTGTCTTGTCTTAACCATGCGTTGCAATATGATCAAGTGTTTGTCTCTCCCATCTGTTTTTTACTCTCTCTCTCTCTATATATATATATATATATATATTTTTTTTTTCTCGACTTCGATGGTCCGCCACGGTCTTCGGATGCGGCGACCCACCATGTCTTAGACTAAGGTGACCCGCCATATCCTTCGACATCGACGACTCGCCATCACGTTGACTCCGCCGTGTCACCCGCTACCGCGTCAACTTCGCCACGACAACCAACAAAGCTAAGTTCTTTACTTAGATTTGATTTCTTTTTTACTTTAATCGCACTCGAAACATCCGGGGGTTGCGCCCTTTTCGAGTAACCTAATATGCCATCGGCTCCACGCACTCGAGCACCTCCTACGCGATAGCCTGAGTAGTTGATTCTGCCTGACCGTCGAATCCTTGAACTCTGAGTGCCTCAACAAGGTACTGAGATTAAGGGTAATCAGGCTAACGAAAAGGCCTAGCATACAGTGCAAAAGTATCGACCCGATCGGCACCAGAATCTTACTGTACAAGCCAAAAGGCAAATATTCTTTACAAGATAGAAGTACTTCACAATTATTTATTTATGTTTTTTGATCTCTTGATACTACAAAGACGCAACGCTGGTCGCGCACCCGACAGAAGCAACGGCGTCGACTTCATCCGCATCATCGACTCACCCGACTAAGACGCCGCATGATTCCACTATGTCAACTCCGATTGTATCATCGATTCTTGACTCCTTATGCATGAGACGCTGACTCGATACACTTCCGGGTCAGTGGTTTCTCCTCGCATGAGTCTACGACTCGACTAGACACTCGGGGCTACTCTTATCAGGAGCGCTGGTCGTGCACCCGATGTACTTCCGGGTCAGCGGTACGCCCACGAGATTGTCGGATACGACTACACGATGCAAGACTTGAGTCTATGCTCGAGTTTATGACTCCGCCAGACACTCGGGGGCTACTCCAAACTGGAGCGCTGCTCGAGTTTATGCACCCTGAGTACCCGATCAAATATCCATGAAACCGTCTATAGCCGCCGCCACCATCGTCCCTAGATCGGGGGAATCTAAAGTTCTTCCCGGCACCCTGCCAGAGGGGAGATCATCCCGGAGTCCTTCTCTCCGGTATGATGCGTGAGTAGTTCCACCTTGGACTATGGGTCCACGTAGTAGCTAGATGGTTGTATCTCCTCCTTTGTGCTTTCATGTATAGATCTTGTGAGCTCCGTTCATGATCAAGATCTAATCTATTTGTAATCATGCATGTTGTGTTTGCGGGGATCCGATGGATATTGAGATTATTATGTTGGTTTGATTAATGGTTTTATCTTTATTATTCTATCATATCTGTGTTATTTGTGATCTTGCATGCTCTCCGTTGCTAGTGGTTATCTTGGCCAAGTAGTTGCTAGTGACTCCAAGAGGGAGTATTTATGCTCGATAGTGGGTTCATGCCTCTAGTTTCCAAGGGAAGTGACAGAAATCTTTTCGGTTATAGATGTGCTGTTGCTACTAGGGATAAAACAACGGTCTCTTGTTCATGGAACATGTGGACTGTTTACCTTACACACTTTGCTTAAAGCGGTTGTCTGTTGCTTGCAACTTAATACTGAGGGGGTTCGAATGATAACCTGAAGGTGGACTTCTAGTCATAGATGCAGTTGGATGGCGGTTTATGTTGAAGGGAATATGCCCGAGAGGCAATAATAAAGTGGTTATTATCGTATTCCTTATTTATGACAAATGTTTATTTTACATGCTATAATTGTATTAATATGGAAACGTTAATACATGTGTGTTTAATAAACAAAAAGGAAGTTCCTAGTTATGCCTCTCTTATAAACTAGCTCGTTGATTAACAAGATGATCAAAGGTTTCTTGATCATGGACATTGGATGTTGTTAATAACGAGGTCACAACATTAGTGTAATGGTGTGATAAACATTCATCCGAAGTATAGCATTACGATCAAAAGTCATTGAGTTTATATTGCTATAACAACTTACGAAGTGATCCTAATCCTTAGACCATGAGATCATGTCAATCACTAACACCGGAAGAGTTTCTTGATAACATCAAACGTCACACCATAACAGGGTGATTATAAAGATGGATTCAGAACTAATAAAGTGTTATGTTGAGGCCCATGGATCGAGAGTGGAATTTGTTCATCCCGATGACGGATAGATATGCTCTGGGCCCTCTCGGTGATATCACATTGATTAGCTTGCAAGCAAGTGATTTGATCACTAGAATGTTATATCACGGGAACGAGAAAAGCGTGCATGTCAGTAACGAGATCAAACTAGGTATGGAGATACCGATGATCGAATCTCGGACATGTAATATATCGTGAAACAAAGGGATTAAGATACTAGCGTAAAAGGTTCCGACGATCACAAGAAAGTCATCGTTGAATGTGTGGGAGTCAGTATGGGTCTCCAGATCCCGCTTCTGATTATTGATCTGAGAGGGGTCTCGATCATGTCCGCATTATTCACGAACCATAGGGTGACACACTTAAGAGACACCGACATCCAATTGGAGCAAAAGTTTCATGCCGAAAGAATGAACAAGCGCAGGAATTTATTTCACTAGATACCGAAACAGGTTTTCGGGTGAAATTGCATAAAGTGGTTATGCATGTGAAATAGAATTCTAGCAAGGGGTTATTTGTGAATGTTTGTCATTAAAGTAATTGACAAAATTCTGAATAAAATAAAAGAGTTTTATTTAATGAGAGTTTGCATTAAATTTGGTGGAAATTTAATGGGAATTTGAGTGGGTTTTTGAGTGGAGAAAATTGAAGGGCCATTTTGTGAGTGGAGTGTCCACCCACATGAATGAGGGAGAGGTGGGGGCACCCTCCATTGCAGGCGGCCATGCCCCCTTGGGTTGCCCCCCTCCCCTATATAAGGAGCCCCTCCTCTCACTTCTCACTCACACCTCCTCGTGAAGGATCTCTCTCTCCCTCTAGAATTTATCCCCCATGGTCTCGGACTAGCGAGATACATGTTCCCGGTGGCTATTCGGCAAGAAAGAGTTGTGCTTCCGCTGCATCGCTGGAGCGAGGAGGCTGAGGTTGCTCGGTGCCTTGAACGTGTGTGCGAGCACGGATGCGCAGCTGTTTTGCGGCGCTAGGACTTCCTCTCGATCTTGAGATCGTCAAGAGATCGTATACATCAACCACGAGTTTGGACTTGTTAAGCTTTGTCGGTCTTCAAGGGTATATTCTCTACGGATATACATCCGCCCGTTGTTTGTATCTAGTAGATAGATCTTGGTACATAGTTCCCATCGTAGGAAATTTTTTGTTTTCTATGCTGCGAACCCAACATATGTATCTTGTTGTATTGCCCAATCGAATCTCATAGGATCTTTCTAAATAGTAATTGCATTATTATGCCTTGCTCAGTTCCTGTCAATTGCCCTGCTGTAATTTGTTGACCCTTCATTCCATGTTGTTTATCTAACGAGAGAACCTCTAGTGAACTATGGACCCCGGTCCAATCTTTACCATTAATACATCCTCCACTGTTACTTGTTTACTTGCTGCAAACCATTACCTTCCACACCATTCGTTTAATCCTTTGTTACAGCAAACCGGTGAGCTTGACAACCTCACTGATTCGTTGGGCAAAGTCTTGAGTTTGTGTTGTGCAGGTCTCCGCGTTGCTTGCAACACCTGTGTGACGTTTCCTTCCTCCTTCTGGTTCGATAACCTCGGTCTCAACTGAGGGAAAACTTTCTGCTTGCTCTTCACACCCTACGCTTGTGTAGGGTTCGCAGCATAGAAAACAAAAAATTTCCTACGATGTGAACTATATACCAAGATCTATCTGCTAGATACAAACAACGGGCGGATGTATATCTGTAGAGAACATACCCTTGAAGACCGACAAAGCTTAACGAGTTCAACTCGTGGTTGATGTAGACGATCTCTTGCCGATCTCAAGATCGAGAGGAAGTCCTAGCGCCGCAAATCAGCAGCGCATCCGTGCTCGCACACACGTTCGAGGCACCGAGCAACCTACGCCTCCTCGCTCCAGCGATGCAGCGGAAGCACAACTCTTTCTTGCCGAATAGCCACCGGGAACATGTATCTCGCTAGTCCGAGACCATGGGGGATAAATTCTAGAGGGGGAGAGAGATCCTTCACGAGGAGGTGTGAGAGACAAGTGAGGAGGGGGGCTCCTTTTATAGGAGGAGGGGGGAACCCCAAGGGGGTGGCCGGCGCATGGGGGCTGCCCCCTTGCCCTCCCCTCTTCATGTGGGTGGACACTCCACTCACAAATCTCCTTTAAATTCCCTCCACTCAAAAGTCCACTCAAATTCCCATTAAATTTCCACCAAATTTAATGCAAACTCTCATTAAATAAAACTCTTTTATTTTATTCAGAATTTTGTCAATTACTTTAATGACAAACATTCACAAATAACCCCTTTCTAGAATTCTATTTCACATGCATAACCACTTTATGCAATTTCACCCGAAAACCTGTTTCGGTATCTAGTGAAATAAATTCCTGCGCTTGTTCATTCTTTCGGCATGAAACATTTGCTCCAATTGGATGTCGGCGTCTCTTAAGTGTGTCACCCTACGGTTCGTGAATAATGCGGACATGATCGAGACCCCTCTCGGATCAATAATCAGAAGCGGGATCTGGAGACCCATACTGACTCCCACACATTCAACGATGACTTTCTTGTGATCGTCGGAACCTTTTACGCTAGTATATCTTAATCCCTTTGTTTCACGATATATTACATGTCCGAGATTCGATCATCGGTATCTCCATACCTAGTTTGATCTCGTTACCGACATGCACTCTTTTCTCGTTCCTGTGATATAACATTCTAGTGATCAAATCACTTGCTTGCAAGCTAATCAATGTGATATCACCGAGAGGGCCCAGAGTATATCTATCCGTCATCGGGATGAACAAATTCCACTCTCGATCCATGAGCCTCAACATAACACTTTATTAGTTCTGAATCCATCTTTATAATCACCCTGTTACGGTGTGACGTTTGATGTTATCAAGAAACTCTTCCGGTGTTAGTGATTGACATGATCTCATGGTCTAAGGATTAGGATCACTTCGTAAGTTGTTATAGCAATATAAACTCAATGACTTTGATCGTAATGCTATACTTCGGATGAATGTTCATCACACCATTACACTAATGTTGTGATCCCGTTATTAACAACATCCAATGTCCATGATCAGGAAACCTTGATCATCTTGTTAATCAACGAGCTAGTTTATGAGAGAGGCATAACTAGGAACTTTCTGTTTGTTTATTAAACACACATGTATTATCGTTTCCGTATTAATACAATTATAGCATGCAAAATAAACATCTATCATATACTTGGAATACACATAATAAACACTTTATTATTGCCTCTCAGGGCATATTCCCTTCAGTCTCCCACTTGCACTAGAGACAATAATCTAGTTACATAGTGATAAATCTAACACCCATTGAGTTCTGGTGTTGATCATGTTTTGCTCTAGGGAGAGTTTTAGTCACCGGATCTGCTACATTGAGATCCGTATGTACTTTACAAATCTTTATATCTCCATCCTTGACATGCTCGCGGATGGAGTGAAACCGGCGCTTAATATGTTTGGAATGCTTGTGAGGCCTTGGCTCTTTGGCATTGGCAATGGCACCATTGTTGTCACAATAGATCACCATTGGGTCCAACGCGTTTGCCACCACTCCTAGTTCGGATATGAACTCCTTCATCCAAACTGCTTCCTGAGCCGCTTCTGAAGCAGCAACATATTCGGCCTCCGTTGTTGATCCCGCTACCACAGGTTGTTTGGAGCTCCTCCAACTAACCGCTCCGCCATTCATGAGAAATACGTATCCGGATTGAGACTTAGAGTCATCCGGATCGGTGTCAAAGCTAGCGTCGACATAACACTTAGCGACGAGCTCTTCTTCACCTCCGTATACAAGAAACATATCCTTAGTTCTTCGTAAGTACTTAAGGATATTCTTGACCGCTATCCAGTGTTCTGAACCTGGATCCGATTGGTACCTACTAGTCAAACTAATAGCATGTGCCACATCCGGTCTTGTACATAGCATGGCGTACATTATAGAGCCTATGGCTGAAGCATAGGGGACTTTGTCCATTATCTCTCTTTCTTCCGCCGAAGCTGGACTTTGAGTCTTACTCAATGTCTTGATTTGCAACATAGGTAAGAACCCCTTCTTACTTCCGTCCATTTTAAACTTCTTTAAAATCTTATCAAGGTATGTACTTTGCGATAGCCCTATTAGGCGCCTAGATCTATCTCTATAGATCTTTATGCCTAATATGTATGACGCTTCACCTAGGTCCTTCATTGAAAATTTGCTGTTTAGATAACTTTTAACACTGTTTAAAAGATCTATATCATTTCCGATCAATAATATGTCATCCACATATAATATCAGAAATGCCACATTGCTCCCACTCACTTTCTTGTAAATACAAGCTTCTCCATAAGTTTGGACAAATCCAAACTCTTTGATCACCTCATCAAAGCGGAGATTCCAACTTCGTGATGCTTGCTTCAATCCATAGATGGATCGCTGAAGCTTGCACACCTTGTTAGCATCCTTAGGATCGACAAAACCCTTTGGTTGTATCATATACAACTCTTCTTCAATATTCCCATTGAGAAACGCGGTTTTGACATCCATCTGCCATATCTCATAATCGAAATATGCAGCAATTGCTAACATAATCCTAACTGACTTTAGCATCGCTACGGGAGAGAAAGTCTCATCGTAGTCAACTCCTTGAATTTGTCGAAACCCCTTTGCGACAAGTCGAGCTTTATAGATGGTCACATTACCATCAGCATCAGTTTTCCTTTTGAAAATCCATTTGTTCTCCACGGCCTTTCGGTCGTGAGGTAGTTCCACCAAGTTCCAAACTTGATTTTCATACATGGATTCCATCTCGGATTTCATGGCTTCTAACCATTTGTTGGAATCCGGGCTCATCATCGCTTCTTCATACGTCACAGGGTCATCATTTTCATCAACCATGAAATTCATGACAGGATTTCCGTACAGCTCGGGAGCTGCACGCGTCCTGTTTGACCTGCGAGGTTCGGTAGTACTCTCTTTCGGAGTTTCATGATCATTATCATTAGTTCCCTCTTCAACAGGTGGAGCCAACTCCGGAACAACTTCCGGCGCTGCGCTACTCGCCATACTTTGAAGAGAAGGTTCCACAACCTCTTCGAGTTCTACCTTCCGACTATTCACACCTTTCGCGAGAAACTCTTTCTCTAGAAAGGATCCATTCTTGGCAACAAAAACCTTGCCCTCGGATCTGTGATAGAAGGAATACCCAATAGTTTCTTTAGGGTATCCTATGAAGACGCATTTTTCCGCTTTGGGTTCGAGTTTATCCGGTTGAAGTTTCTTCACATAAACATCGCATCCCCAAACTTTAAGAAATGACAGCTTAGGTTTGTTTCCAAACCACAATTCATACGGTGTCTTTTCAACGGATTTAGATGGTGCCCGATTTAAAGTGAATGCAGCAGTTTCTAGTGCATAACCCCAAAATGACAACGGCAAGTCCGTCAGAGACATCATAGATCGAACCATATCTAATAAAGTACGATTACGACGTTCTGACACACCATTTCGCTGTGGTGTTCCGGCAGGTGTGAGTTGTGAAACAATTCCACACTCTTTCATGTGAGTGCTAAACTCGTAACTTAGATACTCACCTCCACGGTCGGACCGTAGAAATTTGATCTTTCTATTACGATGATTTTCCACTTCATTCTGAAATTCCTTGAACTTTTCAAAGGTTTCAGACTTGTGTTTCATCAAGTAGATATAACCGTATCTACTCAAATCATCCGTGAAAGTAACAAAATAACGATATCCACCTCGCGCCGACACACTCATTGGACCACATACATCAGAATGTATGATTTCCAATAAATCTGTCGCCCGTTCCATTGAACCGGAAAACGGCGTTCTAGTCATCTTGCCCATAAGGCATGGCTCACATGTATCAAATGATTCATAATCAAGTGATTCCAAAAGTCCATCCGAATGGAGCTTCTTCATGCGTTTAACGCCAATATGACCTAGACGGCAGTGCCACATATATGCGGATATATCATCATTAAGTTTAATCCTTTTAGCATCAACATTATGAATATGTGTAACATTATCATCGAGATCTAATAGAAATAAACCATTCATCATCGGTGCATGACCATAAAAGATTTCATTCATATAAATGGAACAACCATTGTTCTCGGATTTAAATGAATAACCACTTCGCATCAAACACGATCCAAATACAATGTTCATGCTCAGTGCAGGCACCAGATAACATTTATTTAAGTTTATAACTAATCCCGACGGCAAGTGGAGAGGCAGCGTTCCGACGGCGATCACATCAACGCTTGATCCATTGCCGACACGCATCTTGACCTCACCCCTTGCTAGCGGTCGCTTGTTCCGCAGCCCCTGATTCGAGTTACAAATATTAGCAACTGAACCGGTATCAAATACCCAGGTGCTACTGCGAGCACTAATCAAGTACACATCAATAACATGTATATCATATATACCTTTGTTTGCCTTGCCGGCCTTCTTGTCTGCCAGATACTTGGGGCAGTTGCGCTTCCAGTGGCCAGTCCCCTTACAATAGTAGCACTCGGAATCAGACTTAGGTCCAACTCGGGGTTTCTTTTCAGGCGCGGCAACCGGCTTGCCGCCCTTACTTCCCTTCCGTTTTCCCTTCTTGTCTTTCTTGAAACCAGTGTTCCTATTGATCATCAACACTTGATGTTCCTTTTTGATCTCCACTTCTGCAGTTTTAAGCATTGACAGAAGCTCGGGGAGAGACTTCTTCATGCCTTGCATATTATAGTTCATCACGAAGCTCTTATAGCTAGGTGGCAGAGACTGCAGAACACGATGGATGCCTAAGTCAATGGGAATCGATATTCCCAAGGACACAAGCTTATCGGCGTAACCCGACATCTTGAGTACATGCTCACTAACGGAGCTGTGCTCTTCCATCATGCAGCTAAAGAACTTTTCTGAAGCGTTGTAGCTCTCTACAGCAGCATGTGTGTCGAAAATCATTTTCAACTCACCCATTGTATCAAATGCATTGCCGTTTTCGAAACGCTTTCGAAGTTCCGGCTCTAGCCCATACAATATGCCGCAATGAACTAAGTTGTGGTCCTCCTGACGAGTCTGATAGACATTCTTCTCCTCGTCAGGGGCATCATCAAAAGGTGGGGGGCCTAACGGCGCTTCTAGCACATATTGCTTTTGTGCAGCAGAGAGGAGAATCCTCAAATTCATGGCCCATTCGGTAAAGTTGCTACCGTTCGTTGCTAGTTTCTCTTTCTCCATGAACACATTAAAATTAAAAGCAGGTGGTGCCATCTACAACAGAATTTGTAAAGTTTAGACTAAGTGTATGATAGATTGAGTTCAACTAATCTTTATTACGAATGAACTCCCACTCAAAAACGACATCCCTCGTGCCTTTTTGGTGATTACATGAACCAAATCCACTACACCAAGTCCGATCATCACGTGAGTCGGTATAGCTTCAAAGGCGAGCATCAAATGGGCATCATATCAACTATATGACTCATGCTTAACCTTTCGGTCCGTGTTCCGAGGCCATGTCTGTACATGCTAGGCTCGCCAAGTTAGAACCTTAGTATTCGCATGTGTAACTGTTTTACACCCGAAATATGGTCGTGGATCCAAGAACACCCGATCATCACGTGATGTCTTGGAGCGACGAAAACATAATCGGTGCATACTAAAGGAAGAACACATTCTTATCTTGATATTTAAATGAGGGATCATCTTATTATGCTAACAAAGCGCTAAACAAGCAATATAAGATGCTATCAAACATCATATGTTTATTAGTGAAATGATATGGTTCCCGCAGATGATCTCTATCATGTGCATCGTGGTATGATCACTATCATACCTATATGTGTAAATCCAAGGTCTATGGATTTTACACGCTATGTGTGTTGTAAGAGTATCATCTCATACTTCTACTTACAACACTACCATATCATAACACTAGCCCAACAACAATCTAAACTAGACGCCTCTAATTTATCCATTGCAAGTTTTACGTGGCTTAGGGCTTTCGAGATAGAACCGTTCTTACCTACGAACATGAACCACAACGAGGATAATCAAATTGTTGACAACTCGCTTGAAAAATAGATATTGACTATAGTAGGAGAGACAGACACCCGCTAGCCACTTATGCAAACTAGTTGCATGTCAAGCGTGGAACATGTCTCATGTGCGAGGACATGTAAAGTTTGTCCGGGCCGCTTCATCCCACTATGCCACCAATATCCAAAATTACAACAAAGGAGCAACAACATGATCATCATCGCCCACATACTCATATGTGTACTACCCGTGTAAAGTATCTACGCATAAACCTGGCTCTGATACCACTGTAGGGTTCGCAGCATAGAAAACAAAAATTTTCCTACGATGTGAACTATATACCAAGATCTATCTACTAGATACAAACAACGGGCGGATGTATATCCGTAGAGAACATACCCTTGAAGACCGACAAAGCTTAACGAGTTCAACTCGTGGTTGATGTAGACGATCTCTTGCCGATCTCAAGATCGTGAGGAAGTCCTAGCGCCGCAAATCAGCAGCGCATCCGTGCTCGCACACACATTCGAGGCACCGAGCAACCTCCGCCTCCTCGCTCCAGCGATGCAGCAGAAGCACAACTCTTTCTTGCCGAATAGCCACCGGGAACATGTATCTCGCTAGTCCGAGACCATGGGGGATAAATTCTAGAGGGGGAGAGAGATCCTTCACGAGGAGGTGTGAGAGACAAGTGAGGAGGGGGCTCCTTTTATAGGAGGAGGGGGGAACCCCAAGGGGGTGGCCGGCGCATGGGGGCTGCCCCCTTGCCCTCCCCTCTTCATGTGGGTGGACACTCCACTCACAAATCTCCTTTAAATTCCCTCCACTCAAAAGTCCACTCAAATTCCCATTAAATTTCCACCAAATTTAATGCAAACTCTCATTAAATAAAACTCTTTTATTTTATTCAGAATTTTGTCAATTACTTTAATGACAAACATTCACAAATAACCCCTTGCTAGAATTCTATTTCACATGCATAACCACTTTATGCAATTTCACCCGAAAACCTGTTTCGGTATCTAGTGAAATAAATTCCTGCGCTTGTTCATTCTTTCGGCATGAAACATTTGCTCCAATTGGATGTCGGCGTCTCTTAAGTGTGTCACCCTACGGTTCGTGAATAATGCGGACATGATCGAGACCCCTCTCGGATCAATAATCAGAAGCGGGATCTGGAGACCCATACTGACTCCCACACATTCAACGATGACTTTCTTGTGATCGTCGGAACCTTTTACGCTAGTATATCTTAATCCCTTTGTTTCACGATATATTACATGTCCGAGATTCGATCATCGGTATCTCCATACCTAGTTTGATCTCGTTACCGACATGCACTCTTTTCTCGTTCCTGTGATATAACATTCTAGTGATCAAATCACTTGCTTGCAAGCTAATCAATGTGATATCACCGAGAGGGCCCAGAGTATATCTATCCGTCATCGGGATGAACAAATTCCACTCTCGATCCATGAGCCTCAACATAACACTTTATTAGTTCTGAATCCATCTTTATAATCACCCTGTTACGGTGTGACGTTTGATGTTATCAAGAAACTCTTCCGGTGTTAGTGATTGACATGATCTCATGGTCTAAGGATTAGGATCACTTCGTAAGTTGTTATAGCAATATAAACTCAATGACTTTGATCGTAATGCTATACTTCGGATGAATGTTCATCACACCATTACACTAATGTTGTGATCCCGTTATTAACAACATCCAATGTCCATGATCAGGAAACCTTGATCATCTTGTTAATCAACGAGCTAGTTTATGAGAGAGGCATAACTAGGAACTTTCTGTTTGTTTATTAAACACACATGTATTATCGTTTCCGTATTAATACAATTATAGCATGCAAAATAAACATCTATCATATACTTGGAATACACATAATAAACACTTTATTATTGCCTCTCAGGGCATATTCCCTTCAGCTTGGGGTTACCAACAAAGTGCTCCATGTCAACCTATCGAGCATCATCAGACTGCTTGGCGGGGCTGGCCTGGTCACGGTCTATGCCGACGGCGTCGGCGTAGCGCCCGGCCGTTGACGTATCTATCCATTCCTGTAGTGAAGTGAACCAAGTTGTTGATTCGACTCATGTGAGTAAAAAATGATTTTTTTGCATGCATGGTTAGCCTGGACGGAGAGATTGTGAGGAGAGAGGAGTGCTTTTTTCATCTGACAAGGCCCCACGGTGCCAATTTGATACGGTTCTATACACAACAACCATTTAGCTATCAATTTAAATCTGACACACTTTTGCATTGAGTCGAACACATATAGTACATGCTCTTATGACGGGAGGAAAGATACATTCGCTTCACAAAGCTAAAACATCTTATATTTTAAAATGGAGGAAGTATATATCTTTACTATTAAAAGCAAAACGGTGGTGTCACACGGTGTCACACATCGACATAATTACTGGAAAAATGCCACCGCGTGCCTATTTACAAACCATGCCACCACAAGTATTTTCATTTAGTTGGCCCTCAACCCATCATGAATCCTATCGATAAACATGCCAAAACTGAGTTTGTTAGTCATGTGGCACTAGAGTTTGTTAGTTGGTTGCGTCTCCCTTCAAACGTGGAGTTTTTTATTCAAGTGGATGATGATCACCCCCAAAACTTATAACAAACTCGTGGGTCGTCTCTAAGGGGCCTCCACGGCTGGCCTCTCCCGAATTTGTAGCAAACTCCTTGCATGCTCCAAGCATATCGCCAACGTTGCACCGCTACTGCATGAGCCTCCCGAGGATGAAGACGATGTCTCGCTGCTGTACCTCATCATCGACGATGGCTGGCAGCAAATCGGCAACGAGAATAGGGAGGACCCAGTTCACGAGCAGGCTCACCAGGATCAAAGAAGCAGGAGGAAAGACCCTCGGCACGGGGCACGGCGGTGCCGCCAGCCGCTCCTACCACCGCCCGCTCGAGCTGTCTATGGCCCGCAACTTCCCGGACAATGGGTGCATCTCCTGCATGTGTCACAACATCGACATGCTATACATTACAAAGAAGACTGCCATCGTGCGCCTCCGACGACTCTACCCTGGCATCACACGCCATCCACATCTCCTCTGCAGCTTACATCACCCTCTTGCTCAACGAGTTCATGCAGCTGATACGTCGGAACGTATCTATTATTTTTTATGTTCCATTCTTGTTTAGTATCTACTTTGCTTTGTTTTGTCTACACTTTGAGGTGTTTTTATATCTTTTCTGGAACTAACCTATTAACAAGTTTCTGCAGTGCCAGTTGCCTGTTTTCTTCTGTTTTTGGTTCCAGAAAGGCAGAAAATCAATATTCTTGGAATTGGACGGGACAAAAGCCAAAGTCAATATTTTACCGTGGGTAACACGAAGTCTAGAGGAGAGACGGAGAGGCAGGCCAGGGCGGCCAGAGCGCCCTAGGAGCGGCCAGGGTGGGCCCGCGCCTGGGCAAGGTGTGTCCCCCTGGTTGCATCCCAGCCTCGCCTCTTCACCTATAAGAAGCCCCCGATGCAGAAACCCTAGACACCTGATCAAAACTCCACGAAACCGTCTGTAATCGCCGCCACCATCGTCCCTAGATAGGGGGATCTGAAGTTCTTCCCGGCACCCTGCCGGAGGGGACATCATCCCGGAGGCCTTTTTCTCCGGTATGATGCGTGAGTAGTTCCACCTTGGACTATGGGTCCATGTAGTAGCTAGTTGGTTATATCTCTTCCTTGTGCTTTCTTGTATAGATCTTGTGAGCTCCGTTCAAAATAAGATCTAATCTATTTGTAATCATACATGTTGTGTTTGCGGGGATCCGATGGATATTGAGATTACTATGTCAGATTGATTAATGGTTTTGTCTTTATGATTCTATCATGTCTGTGTTGTTTGTGATCTTGCATGCTCTCCGTTGTTAGTAGCTATCTTGTTCAAGTAGTTGCTAGTGACTCTAAGAGGGGGTATTTATGCTCGATAGTGGGTTCATGCCTCTAGCTTCCAAGGGAATGACAGAAATCTCTTCGGTTGTAGATGTGTTGTTGCTAATAGGGATAAAAACGGTCTCTTGTTTATAGAATAAGTGGATTGTTTACCTTACACACTTTGCTTAAAGCAGTTGTCTGTTGCTTGCAACTTAATACTGGAGGGGATTCAGATGATAACCTGAAGGTGGACTTCTAGTCATAGATGCAGTTGGATGACGGTCTATGTATTTTGTTGTATTGCCCAATCAAATATTATATGATCTTTTTGTTTGGTATTGCATTGTTATGCCTTGCTCAGTCCTGTCAATTGCCCTGTTGTAGTTTGTTTACCCTTCATGCCATGTTGTTTATCTGAGGAGAGAACCTCTAGTGAACTATGGACCCCGGTCCAATTCTTAGCATTGATACATCTTCCACTGTTATTGTTTACTTGCTGCAAACCACCATTATTTTCTACACTACACGTTTAATCCTTTGTTACAGCAAACCGGTGAGCTTGACAACCTCACTGATTCGTTGGGGCAAAGTTTTGAGATTGTGTTGTGCAGGTTTCCACGTTGCTTGCAACACCTGTGTGACGTTTCCTTTCTCCTACTGGTTCGATAACCTCGATTTCTTACTGAGGGAAGGCTTGCTGTTGTGCTGGTTCACACCTTACTCTTTGGGTTCCCAACAGGCTCCACTCGTAGCCATCAACAGCATATGACATGACTGGGACATGTTCGATGTAATTAAGCATCATATATGATTTCTTTCTTTCGCGTTCATTTGTACTTGTAGGTTTTGGTCATTGTCAGCGTTGTTCAACGCGTATTGTGGCAAAGCTGGCACTAAGCCGACAAAGCGGCCGTCCATGACTGTGATGCACTGGAGCTCTGGTGTGTTGCTTCGGAAGTCTCCGGTTCCGTTGTTTCGGGCATGGTGGCAGCCTCGCTCTCTTCACTCATCCTACAACTATCATTCTTCGATCCCAAACCTTCCATATGGTACATATGTACATGGTTTGCTCCTTGTCCCTGTATGCTCACGCGTGTGTTCACGATAATGTTTGCAGCTGCTTGGTATGTATCTCTCCAACAAGAGGAGCTTCTTGTGAGGACTTTTGGGCCTACACTGCAATGACGATTCAATACAACTTATCCCCTTTCACCAAGAAAATGAGTAGAATTCAATCCTCTTTTGGATAAGTTAAATTGGCCACCTGTTAATTCATATAAGGTACAATCACATGCTGCAATCAGGTGCTACTCTCCTACTAAAGAGGTTGTTTTGAGTTTCGTCTGTATAAATGGAAAATTTTGTAAGTGTCTTGTTATCAGCAAAGATGACTTTACTGAGTGTTGCACAACTGATATGATATAAGATCTATGTGGTACGGGAAATTATGTAGTTCTACTCACACTTAATGTGTTAAATCATCTATGGGTGATGTTTTAGGTTATAATACCAATGCCGGATGCTTTTTATCTGTCCGTTTTATGCCCTACCATGCAAAGAGGTGTTCTTAATTGCCATATGTATGACTGAGAAGAGTTTGAGGGGCAACCTGGCTCCATGAACATGCATGTTGTTGTTCTGCCAGGTTACCAAGCATAATAACTGAAATCAATCGATATGTGCTCCTACTATTTTCGCATTCTATGAGAATTTGCAGACTATGAGAGGCCCTTCGAGCTCATTCATTGCCTTCATCAACTCCGACTTATTGATAGACTACAAGGTGGATTAGAAGGAGTCACTGCCAGGAGCGACAATATATAGTAGGAGAGTCAAGGATGGTTAGAGTTTGGATGTAGGGTTCAAGCCGAGTGGTTTTTGTGGTGTTTAGGGGTGGGTTCCTACCATTGCATACAAGAACTTGTGCTCCTAGGATGAACTCAGAGGCGAAGAACAAGGTATGGTACAGGCAGTGGTCGTCAAAGCAAGGTGGCACGACAATGTCACGGGCTGCAGGTATGCCAGAAATAGCTATAAGAAGGTGGTGCCGAGAGAAATATGGACGAAATAATCATAGGTGCATTATAGCTTTTTTCTGTTTGGGTCATTATTACTATTGCAAGAGGATCCTTATTACTATATACATGTATCTATACTAAAAGAGAGACTCATTGACATATGGGTCCTACAATTTTGGCAATTGCTATTATAGAAAGGCTGGGAAAGCATATTTGTGTTTGGATTGCTAAACCTCTTCTCTCCTCTTCCTATACCCGAATTTTAGCAATCCAATATACAAATGCTCTTGGATATGCTCTTAGTGAAGCTTATCACGTTGTATAAAAGCCAAACCTATCATAGAGTAAAGAGAAACCGGGTTACACTGCAACCACCTATTTGACACTATTTCATTATTGTATCAAGTTGAGATTCCTATAGTGATATCACCCTGCCTATAAGAGCTAATCATTTATTAAATTTGAAGGACATGGAGCTAAATGGTTAGGTTTTTACATGATGGATGTCATCTAACGATTGGTCATTACCGAACACAGATATAATTATGTTTACGATCCAAAAACAATCAACAACCATAGGCGCCCACACGATGATGCTGGGAGGAACACGAA
Organism: Avena sativa; assembly: GCA_916181665.1. Taxonomy (NCBI): domain Eukaryota; kingdom Viridiplantae; phylum Streptophyta; class Magnoliopsida; order Poales; family Poaceae; genus Avena; species Avena sativa. The sequence goes on along the minus strand of OV702285.1, from coordinate 53,992,082 downwards.
TGCATAATGATATCTATCTATCTATCTATCTACCTATCTATCTATCTTGAGATAGGTTAATCCACCCAAATTTCCGTTCCGATTTTTTTGATGATTTGCCCATGATAGTCCGGAAGTATTACCCCCTTGCCACTGCCAAGTGAAGAAGTGAACGGTTATTAAATCGCTTTCCTCTCTCACCCTCCATGCCTCGCGTCTGACGCCGTTGTTCCCTGTGTCCGCGGCCGACCATGGGTCCGTCGCCCCGCCATTGTGCCCCGCATACGTCGTCGAGCAGGAGTTCCTCTGTGGCACTCCTATGCCCCACTGGTGGTCGCCGTGAGACCGAGTTGTCGATGACGTCCAGGACGGTTTGGACGTGGTCGGTGGCCCATGGAGGCGAAGCGATGAGAAGCATCAAGCAAAGAGCGGCGGCGGCAGATCATGGGGTAAGCTGTGAGGGGCAGAGCTCATGGAGGGAGACATCTGTGCGTCTGGGGCTGCGAGAGGAGAGTACGACCAGGCGGGCAAGGGGCAAAGCTCATGTGCTTGGAGAAGTGGGAGGCGAGCGAGGTTGTCTGCGTGTGGTGAGCTGCGAGTGGAGAAGACAACCTGCGGGAGGAACCAAGGGGGTTCCAGTCCTATCTAGGCAGGGGTGTGGCGGCGGGGCTAGGAGCGAGGTTTGTTTCGATATTTAGAAGATGCATGAGTGCATCACTTATCAAACTATATACACGTTTCAGAATGAAGAAAGTGAAGGATCTCAGTTGTGTCATGGTTTTAGAGTTTGGTATGCAGTTCTGAAACCTAACATCTATGGAAAGTTTAGAGATATTTGAGTCTATGGTGGCGAGTGTGTTCAGTGTTGATGTTGCATGTTGATCGGGAATGCGGAAGGAGAGATGGTTTTATAAGTGGGGCAAAGAGAGTTGCATATACAAATAAAAAAAAATCAAAATGAAATTTTCATGAACATATATGCCAAATAACAATATTTTTAATTGGATATATTAAATTAACCATCTTTACCAAATAAAAGCCAAATTTAATCAAAATATCTTTAGTGCCATTGATGTTCAATTTATCTAAGCACTATATGGATAACAAAAGTTTGGAATATCAACGCATGATCACGGAGGATACGATGGAACATAAATAGACACGAGGAAGAAACGGAAGGAAAAGGATGGAGGAGGATGGGGAGGAATTAAAAAAATTATAGTGATATTCCGTGGCAACGCATGAGCATTCAGCTACTCCATCTGACCTATATTAGTTGACTTAAATTTGTTTAGATTTGGATGAATCTAACAATATTTAGTATATAAGTTTATCTAAATTTTGATAAATCCAAGTCAACTAATATGGGTTGGAGAAAGTAGTGTATATAGGAAAATAAGGACCGTTTTGGTGTAGAACGAGTAAACCCCATGCATGTCGGAATCAATCAACTACGGAGTAGTAGGATTTGTTCCGGATTACATACGTTATGCACACACGGGCTACGCTTTTGTGGGACACTCGATCGGAATTAATTGATGGAAGGCGTCTTATTAGGATTTTAGGAATTCCTCCGATCGACTCGATCCGGTCCGAATACAACTAGCAGGCAAATTAAACACACAAGCACGCCCTACAAATTCACCGTCCCGATCACATATTGCCGGTCGATCGATTTCAGATCTGTCGTATCGATTTTGCATCGACAATCACCTCACGATCACATCTTCGTCTTCGCACGCTGAACCAGATCGAACAAGATGAGCTCGGATGAGCCGACCATCGGAGGACGACGGACGTGTAAGCGGCCTCGGCAGGAGCAAGCAGGGCAGCCAAGCCAGAAGAAGAAGAAGAACCTGTACCTGGTGCTAGATGACATTGACGAGGGCTTCACCATCCGCTACCTCGACGTCGTCGACGACGTCCTCAGCGCCCCACCCGTCGCCCGTCTGCTCTCGCCCGCACCTCCTTTCCACATGAGCTTCGCCGCCGTCGGCAGCCACATCCTGGCGACGAGCAACCAGCACCCCACGACGCTCGTGTACGACACTGTCACCGCCGGCGTGGCCGCGGGCCCTTCCCTGCCGGACGCGCTCCTCCACGCCTGCAACATCTTCGTCCCAACCGCCGACGGTGACACGCTCTACGCCTTCGCGTACCACTTCGAGGACCAGCCTCAGTGCGTCGAGGTGATGTCCTCCTCCTCCTCCGCTGAGCGCTCACGAAGAAGAATCGCTTCGGCGACGAGGGCGATCATCCCGAGCACGGACTGGTCGTGGACAAGCCTGGCGCCCTCCTCGCCGTTCGCCCAGGAAGAGAGGGTGTGTTCGTACGCCGCGCACCCGGACGGGCACACCGTCTTCGTCTCCGCCACCTTCTGCCGCGCAAACGGCGGCCACCGCACCTTCTCGTTCGACACGGCCGCCGGCGGCCGTACCGAGTGGAGGTGCCACGGGGAGTGGGCGCTGCCTTTCGAGGACCAGGGACACTACGACGGCGACCTGGACGCGTGGGTCGGGCTCGACAGGGATGGCCACATCGGCACCTGCCAGGTCCCCTCCACGGTGCCGCAGCGGCGACAGCAGCCGCCGGAGCTGGACTGGAAGGTGGCCAAGGAGGACAAGCTGTGGGACGTAGATCTCCGGCGGGAGTTTGCTCCCCGGCCTGCTCTCACGTGTATGGGCAATGCCAGGTTCTGCCTCGTTTATCGTGTCGCACCGAGGGAGTCGTCGTCTGATGATGGCTGCCAGTGCGACTCGGTTCTCCGAATCACCACGTTTCGTCTCCGGCACAGTCGCAAGGGAGAGCTGCAGATCTTCGACCGCAACACTGTCGCGTGCCCGTGTCCGGCGTCGCACTACGGGAACAAGCTACGACGCTGACGGTGATTTCAACGCTGACGGTGATTTGTCGGGGCCGTCAGCACTGTCTCAGTACGCCCACGGCCAGAAAAACCCCGTCAGCACAAGTAAACCGTCGGCATAGATCAGCCTACGCCGACGGCCACCGTGGGCACAGTATCACCGTCGGCTTAGACCCACCTACGCCGACGGCCACTGTCAGCGTCATACGGCCTTCAGCATAGGCCGACGCCACGTGGATTTGCCGTCTTCGGAGGAAACGGCAGAATGACGACGTTCATAGTCATGACTATGCCGACGGTATTACCGTCGGCACTATAACAACGGTAGCAGCTACTTCAATGCTGCAAACTTTTTGCCTCTCTCAAAATGACTCCTGAACATAGTAACGCTGACAGCTACCGTGGGCACTATCATAGTGGCCCTGCCGCACCAGCACTGACATGGTAACGCCGACGGTATAACCGTCGGCACTACAACAGCGGCAGCAGCTGCTCAGTGCTGCTAGCTGGTTTGGCTCCTTCAAAAATGACTAACACTTGGGCTCCTTAACATAGTATCACTGATGGCCACTGTCGGCACTATACCATTGGCAGCAGCTATTGCAGCACTAGTGGTTTTCAGGCGGAGATGTAAGGTGACATATTAACGCCGACGGCTACCGTGGGCACTATCACAGTGGCCCTGCTGCTCCAATACCTCGGCCGCACCAGCACTGACATGATAACGCCGACGGTATAACCGTCGGCACTATAACAGAGGCAGCAACTACAATAGCGGAAGATGTATGGTGACATAGTAACGTTGACGGCTACCGTGGGCACTATCATAGTGGCCTTGGTAGTACTTGCGTGTGGCCATAGCATACATGTAAAAGTGTGTTGGAACATCCATAGATGCATTTCCTATCTCCCGGATGAGAGCGTGTTCACGTGCACGCGATAACACTTGTAGAAATGCTCGACGTGTAGGAAGAAACCCTCGCCACGGGTCAAAACGAGGGATACAGATGGAATCTTGGCCCAACCTTTGTTTACCATGTAGATATGGCCAAAACAAACCTAAACCAACAAAAAAGTACATTGGTCAACGCTCGTACGGAGATAGCTAGTGGGGTAGATCTTCGGGGCCCACGGACTAGGGTTTCGCTAGAAAATGACCGCAGGAGCGCCGGAATCCGACGAAAACTTGCGTGTGGCCATAGCATACATGTAAAAGTGTGTTGGAACCTCCATAGATGCATTTCCTATCTCCCGGGTGAGAGCGTGTTCACGTGCACGCGATAACACTTGCAGAAATGCTCGACGTGTAGGAAGAAACCCTCGCCACGGGTCAAAACGAGGGATACCGATGGAATCTTGGCCCAACCTTTGTTTACCATGTAGATATGGCCAAAACAAACCGAAACCAACAAAAAAGTACATTGGTCAACGCTCGTACGGAGATAGCTAGTGGGGTAGATCTTCGGGGCCCATAGACTAGGGTTTCGCTAGAAAATGACCGCAGGAGCGCCGGAATCCCACGAAAACTTGCGTGTGGCCATAGCATACATGTAAAAGTGTGTTGGAACATCCATAGATGCATTTCCTATCTCCCGGGTGAGAGCGTGTTCACGTGCACGCGATAACACTTGCAGAAATGCTCGACGTGTAGGAAGAAACCCTCGCCACGGGTCAAAACGAGGGATACCGATGGAATCTTGGCCCAACCTTGGTTTTCCATGTAGATATGGCCAAAACAAACCTAAACCAACAAAAAAGTACATTGGTCAACGCTCGTACGAAGATAGCTAGTGGGGTAGATCTTCGGGGCCCATAGACTAGGGTTTCGCTAGAAAATGACCGCAGTAGCGCCGGAATCCCACGAAAACTTGTGTGTGGCCATAGCATACATGTAAAAGTGTGTTGGAACATCCATAGATGCATTTCCTATCTCCCGGATGAGAGCGTGTTCACGTGCACGCGATAACACTTGTAGAAATGCTCGACGTGTAGGAAGAATCCCTCGCCACAGGTCAAAACGAGGGATACCGATGGAATCTTGGCCCAACCTTGGTTTTCCATGTAGATATGGCCAAAACAAACCTAAACCAACAAAAAAGTACATTGGTCAACGCTCGTACGAAGATAGCTAGTGGGGTAGATCTTCGGGGCCCATAGACTAGGGTTTCGCTAGAAAATGACCGCAGGAGTGCCGGAATCCCACGAAAACTTGCGTGTGGCCATAGCATACATGTACAAGTGTGGTGCAACATCCATAGATGCATTTCCTATCTCCTGGGTAAGAACGTGTTCACGTGCACTCGATAACACTTGCAGAAATGCTCGACGTGTAGGAAGAAACCCTCGCCGCGGGTCAAAACGAGAGATACCAATGGAATCTTGACCCAACCTTTGTTTTCCATGTAGATATGGCCAAAAAAAACCTAAACCAACAAAAAAGTACATTGGTCAATGCTCGTACGGAGATAGCTAGGGGGGTAGATCTTCATGGCCCATAGACTAGGGTTTCGCTGGAAAATTACCGCAGGAGCACCGGAATCCCATGAAAACTTGTGTGTGGCCATAGAATACATGTACAAGTGTGGTGCAACATCCATAGATGCATTTCCTATTACCTGGGTAAGAACGTGTTCACGTGCACTCGATAAGACTTGCAGAAATACTCGACGTGTAGGAAGAAACCCTCGCCGCGGGTCAAAACGAGGGCTACCGATGGAATCTTGGCCCAATATTGGTTTTCCATTAATATATGGCCAAAACAAACCTAAACCAACAAAAAAGTACATTGGTCAACGCTCGTACGAAGATAGCTAGTGGGGTAGATCTTCGGGGCCCATAGACTAGGGTTTCGCTAGAAAATGACCGCAGGAGAGCCGGAATCCCAAGAAAACTTGCGTGTGGCCATAGCATACATGTAAAAGTGTGTTGGAACATCCATAGATGCATTTCCTATCTCCCGGATGAGAGCGTGTTCACGTGCACGCGATAACACTTGTAGAAATGCTCGACGTGTAGGAAGAAACCCTCGCCACAGGTCAAAACGAGGGATACCGATGGAATCTTGGCCCAACCTTGGTTTTCCATGTATATATGGCCAAAACAAACCTAAACCAACAAAAAAGTACATTGGTCCACGCTCGTACGAAGATAGCTAGTGGGGTAGATCTTCGGGGCCCATAGACTAGGGTTTCGCTAGAAAATGACCGCAGGAGCGCCGGAATCCCACGAAAACTTGCGTGTGGCCATAGCATACATGTAAAAGTGTGTTGGAACATCCATAGATGCATTTCCTATCTCCCGGATGAGAGCGTGTTCACGTGCACGCGATAACACTTGTAGAAATGCTCGACGTGTAGGAAGAAACCCTCGCCACGGGTCAAAACGAGGGATACAGATGGAATCTTGGCCCAACCTTTGTTTACCATGTAGATATGGCCAAAACAAACCTAAACCAACAAAAAAGTACATTGGTCAACGCTCGTACGGAGATAGCTAGTGGGGTAGATCTTCGGGGCCCACGGACTAGGGTTTCGCTAGAAAATGACCGCAGGAGCGCCGGAATCCCACGAAAACTTGCGTGTGGCCATAGCATACATGTAAAAGTGTGTTGGAACATCCATAGATGCATTTCCTATCTCCCGGGTGAGAGCGTGTTCACGTGCACGCGATAACACTTGCAGAAATGCTCGACGTGTAGGAAGAAACCCTCGCCACGGGTCAAAACGAGGGATACCGATGAAATCTTGGCCCAACCTTGGTTTTCCATGTAGATATGGCCAAAACAAACCTAAACCAACAAAAAAGTACATTGGTCAACGCTCGTACGAAGATAGCTAGTGGGGTAGATCTTTGGGGCCCATAGACTAGGGTTTCGCTAGAAAATGACCGCAGTAGCGCCGGAATCCCACGAAAACTTGCGTGTGGCCATAGCATACATGTAAAAGTGTGTTGGAACATCCATAGATGCATTTCCTATCTCCCGGATGAGAGCGTGTTCACGTGCACGCGATAACACTTGCAGAAATGCTCGACGTGTAGGAAGAAACCCTCGCCACAGGTCAAAACGAGGGATACCGATGGAATCTTGGCCCAACCTTGGTTTTCCATGTAGATATGGCCAAAACAAACCTAAACCAACAAAAAAGTACATTGGTCAACGCTCGTACGAAGATAGCTAGTGGGGTAGATCTTCGGGGCCCATAGACTAGGGTTTCGCTAGAAAATGACCGCAGGAGTGCCGGAATCCCACGAAAACTTGCGTGTGGCCATAGCATACATGTACAAGTGTGGTGCAACATCCATAGATGCATTTCCTATCTCCTGGGTAAGAACGTGTTCACGTGCACTCGATAACACTTGGAGCAGTGCTCGACGTGTCGGAGGAAACCCCCGCCGCAGGTCAAAGCGAGGGATTATAAAAGAAAATAAAAACATAGGAATTTTTTTTAAAATTGGAATCATAATATTAGCACCGGTGAAAATAAAAAATAATGAAAAAGTAATAGTAAATGAAAAAAAAACTACCTAATTTTTTTAACCCTCCCAGCCCCACTCCCTGCGCTCCCCGTACCTGTACCGCCCCACACCCCGCCTCTCCCGAGCTCTCGCGCAACCGCGCCGCCGCCAACCGCGCAACCCCGACGCCGCCAACCGCGCCGCCGTCCCGCCCTCACCCCACGCCGCCGTCCCGCCCTCACCTCGGCCCTCACCCCGCGCAACCTCACCCCGCGCCGCCGCCCTCACCCCGCGCCGTCGTCCTCACCCCGCGCCGCCGCCCTCACCCATGCCGTCGCCCTCACCCTGCGCCGCCGCCCTCACCCTGCGCCGCCCTCACCCGTGCCGCCGCCCTCACCCCGCGACGCCCTCACCCCGCGCCGCCCCTTGCAGCACCTCCCCTTGCAGGAGCACATCCCCTTGCAGCACCTCCCCTTGCAGCACCCCTTGCAGCACCCCCCTTGCACCTTCCCTTGCACCTCCCCTTGCAGCACCTCCCCTTGCAGCACCCCTTGCAGGAGCACATCCAGGAGCTCGACCTTGCGCCTCCCCTTGCAGGAGCAGAGCCTCCCCTTGCGGTAAATTGCTACATTTATTTGTTAGCAATAGAATTATAGGTAAATTGCTACATTTATTTGTGGATGTGTAGAGATAAATGACTCATGCCCACTTTGTTTATTTTGTATAATAGGCCCCATCGTGACCATATCGCTAGATTCAATTTGGTCTCTATCCCGGAGGTTGCCGTCCTTTCGCCGTCGCACACCTCTACTCGAGTATCTTCGCTGATTCGATATCGCTTCGAGGGTAAGAATCATTCGCCTCTCTTGTAATGTGTTTAGGTTTAATTTGTGTCTAGATCACCAAATCAGTCACGTTACCTAGGCGTCTCCCGTTCGGAAAGGTTACGACGAATAGATATGCATTAATGCATATCTATGGTCGTAACTCTTTCGAATTGTCCACGTATTTTGGACAACCGGAGGATGTGTAGATTGGATACATTTTCCACGCTCTACTCCGTTCCGAGACAGAATTTTGGTGGTGCCTCCCCCTTGTTCTCCGGATGCACATTTCTTTCGGTATTTTTTGCCGAGACGTGTATCGGGAGAACAGCGGGGAGGTGCTGCCGAAATTCTGTGTCGGATCGGGGTAGAGTGTGGAGAATGTATCCAATCTACACATCCTCGGGTGGGATTAGGACCCTCTTTTCTTATTAAACATGTTAGGTGTATGCATTGCGTTTGTCTTCAACCTGTTATAAAAATGTAAAAAATTGTGTATTTAATTTGATGCGGTTAATTAATATGAATGTTGTAATTATATTGTGGCTCCCAATGAAGCGGAAGATGGCTGATAATGAATGGATGTATAGTGGCCGTATCAGTGCGACTGAAAGAACAGCTGAGTGGGAACGAAAAACCAATTATTTCGTGGCGGATGCAACCCGTGGTTCTAATTCAGTTCGTCCACTTTGCCCTTGTGCTCGGTGCAAGATGAATCACCGCGAGGATCTCTTTGGCATGACTAGACACCTTTGGAAGTATGGCTATATGCCTGACTTTACCATGATGATAAACTTTGGCGAGCGTGACCGTGCTAGAGAGGAGGTGATGCGACAGCGCATCGATGGCAATGTGGACGATGGTATTGGAAACATGCTTGATGATCTCGAGTATGCAGAGATGGCACATTCGCCACCTCTAGAAGAGGATCTAGAGGAACATGAGGAACCGGATGAACCGGAGCCAACCGCGAAGGCCTTCCTTGATATGATGGCCGCAGCAAAGAAACCTCTTTACCCGGGTGCAACTATCTCTCAGCTGGATGCCATCTCCCAACTACTAGCCAATAAAGCCAAACACGGCTGGAACCGATCAAGCTTTGAAGATAATTTGAAAACATTTGGTAACATGCTCCCTGAAGGACACTGTCTGCCCCGAAACATGTATGAGTCGAAGAAAATCATGAGGGCGCTCTGCATGGATTATGAGAAGATACATTGTTGTCCTAAGGGCTGCCTTTTGTTCCAGAATGAGTTTGTGGAACACACTCACTGTAGCAAGTGCGGGGCCTCTAGGTACCTTGAGGTGAGGGGTGCTGATGGTCAGATGAAGCAGACAGAAGTCGCCGTAAAGATTCTTCGGTATCTCCCATTCATAAAAAGAATCCAGCGCCTTTACATGAGTGAGGAGTCTGCTAGGCAGATGAGGTGGCACAAGCATGGGAAGAGATACCCTGATCTTTTTGATGGCAAACAGAAGATGAAACATCCAGCTGATGGTGGATCATGGAAGCATTTCGACAATGTATACCCTGAATTAGCAAAAGAGGCTCGGAATGTTAGAATTGCGATAGCAACCGATGGATTCAATCCATTTGGTATGTCGGCTAGATCGTACAGCTGCTGGCCTGTTTTTGTTATTCCGCTCAATCTCCCTCCTGGCGTCCTAATGCAACGGAAGAATATTTTCCTATCGCTGATCATTCCTGGGCCTGAATACCCGGGGAAGAATTTGAGTGTGTACATGCAGCCGCTTGTCGATGATTTGCACCGTTCTTGGGAACATGGGACATGGACATACGATCGAGCATCAAAGAAAAACTTCCTCATGAAAGTTTGGTTCCACTATTCCATGCATGACCTACCCGGTTACGCCCTATTCTGCGGACATTGTACCGCCGGGAAGATGCCATGCCCAGTGTGCAGGCATGCTCTTAAGTTCATATGGCTGAAGAAGGGTGGTAAGTATGTCGCATTTGACAAGCATCGACCGCACCTCCATAGAGGGCATCGATTCAGAGCGGACAAAAAACACTTCACGAAGGGCAAGGTTGTCAATGAAGTAAACAAGATACCAACGTTTGACGGTGCAACAGTTGATGCCGAGCTACGTGCTCTAAAGCCTAAGCCCAATGGCAAAGGTTTTGTGGGATATGGTGAGACGCACAATTGGACTCACGTTGCAGGCTTAACACAACTCCCCTATTACAAGGACCTCAAACTTCCTCATAACATCGATGTGATGCATACCGAAAAGAATGTTGCAGAGTCTCTCTTTCACACAGTCCTAAACATTCCTGAGAAGACAAAGGATAATGTCAAGGCTAGAGTCGATCAAGAGAGGCTATGTGATAGAAATAACCTAAACATGCGACCTCCCCAGGGAAATCGAAGAAATTGGGTCAAGCCAGATGCTGACTTTTGCCTTATAACTCCTCAAAAGAAGGAGGCATTCAGTTGGCTCAAATACCTCGTGAGGTTCCCAGATGGTTATTGTTCGAATATCAGTAACGGAGTCAATCTTTCAACAATGAGAGTCAACGGGCTTAAGAGTCATGACTATCACATATGGATTGAGCGACTAATGCCGGTGATGCTTCGAGGCTATCTCCCCGAGCGTGTATGGCGGCCGCTGGCGGAGTTGAGCCATTTCTTCCGCATGCTTTGTGCTAAAGAAATATGTGAGGACATGATGAAACGATTGGGTGAAAAAGTGCCAGAGCTAATATGCAAGTTAGAGATTATCTTTCCGCCAGGATTCTTTACTCCGATGGTACATCTCATTTTGCATCTATCTTATGAGGCAGTCATGGGTGGACCGGTCCAGTTCCGTTGGCAGTTTTGTATTGAGAGAGAATTTAAGCATATTCGACTGAAATGTGGAAACAAAAATGCGGTTGAAGCATGCATAGCCGAGGCATATATCATCGAGGAGGTCTCAGCTATCACGACAACGTACTATCCCGACGATGTTCCCACTCTGTATAATAAGCTCTCTCGGTACAATGTCGACGAGCCCAGCTATGAACCCAAGCTCCTCCTCTTCCAAGGGCAAGGTGGCAAGTCTGGTGGTAAAAATAGGTATACCATGACAATGCAAGAGTGGGAGGACATCATGCTCTATGTGTTGATGAACATTAAGGAAGTAGAGGTGCCTTTCATGAGGTAAAATGGTGAGCACATTATATTGTAACTACTATGTCGGTTCATGTCTAATACATGTTTTTGTCTTTTAGTCAATTTCTGGAAGAAGAGTGGCATGAAATGTGGGATCCTAGTGAAGAAGAGTATGATACTCTTCTAAGAAAGGGTGCCCCCGGAAGGAAAAATTTCGTGGCTTGGTTCATGGAAAAAGTAATTTCTAACTTATCCCTCTTACCTTGTTTAACATTTGTAGTTTCTATTACAAGAAACTAATGCACCCAACATGTTCAATTGAATTTGTAGGGAAATGATCCCAACACAGAGATGATGGATGAATTTGTAGGGAAACTACTTGCAAGCGGTTCTTATGGTGTATTTTCCTTGTCCATGCGTGACATATAATCTCACTTGCAGACGTGGTATATGGCTCAGACGAATGGTACTCCAATGCCCCCTTTTGTCGAACCTCCACCAAAACCACCGATGCCAGTGTTGCCGTCAGAGGCCGAATTCCTTGCACGTCTAGCCACGGGGACTCCGGTTAGTACTTCACATAACTACAAGGTTATTAGTTACTTGTCACAAAAGAACTACTAAGTTACTAGATACTATTGCGCTCAAACATATGTAGGGATCAGCTCATTCAGAGACACCCTTTGGCTGTGCTACTGCCTCGCCTGGCGAGTCGCCTAGAACAACTCCACTTCACTTTGGTGGTCCTAGTCCTGGTCATTCTGCTGGACCGTCTCCTGACGAGGACTGTTACTCGCGCCGACGCTTGCCGATGCCGGTTAGTTGCAAGCAACACTTACACAATTTACCATGCATAAATTTTGACTTAGACAATTTGCTATACAAAAACTTTTAACTTTTTATCAACTTCTCATGCATGAACTTTGACTTAGACAATTTTCCATTATAAATGAGCATGTTCTTTCGTTTTGTAGTGATCTTGAAGTCTATGATCCAGTGCTCGAAGTCCGTTGAAGACCGGTTGCTATGTATCCCATGACTATGTGTATTGAACATGTAGTGATTATGCTCTCCAAGACAATGTGCAATGAATGACATTGTAGTGATGACTATGTGTAATGAACTTGTAGTGATGACTATGTGCAATGAACTTGGAACGATGAGTGTGTGTATGACTATGTATCTACGAAGATTTGATAGTCTTGAATTCTTTTGCATGGTTTACAGTCAATTTATATATATATATATATTCATGTGCTTGCCTGTGGGCATTTTTTTTGTATAAATAAGCTGTGAAAAAAATACAGGGACATCAACGCCGACGGTTATACCGTCAGCCCTATAACGGCTAGCACGGCCTGGACATCAACGCCGACGGTTATACCGTCGGCCCTGTAATGGCCACCTGAACACAACAGCAGCAACGCCGACGGTAATACCGTCGGTAGTATAACTATACCTGGACACAACAACAGCAACGCCGACGGTAATACTGTCGGTAGTATAACTACAACTGAGGTGAACTGGCCAAACGCCGACGGTAATACCGTCAGCACTATAACTACACGTGGGCACTAAAGTTGTAACGCCGACGGTAATACCGTCGGCACTATAACTACACCTGGGTACTCCCAACGCCCTGGTCTTCCTACACGTGGTCATCTACACCGTCATCTAAGTTCCGTTTACTTCGTGCGCCGACGGCCATGTGACGCCGACGGGCGACATATACTGTCGGCACAAGATGCTACGCTGACGGTCGATGCTACGCCGACGGGCATGTAGCTGTGCTGACGCGAGATATGCTGACGGCTCTGTGCCGACGGTCACCGTCGGCGTTGTCATGTGCTGACGGTTTTCCGTGCTACGCTAACGGTTATAACCGTCAGCATCGTAGCTTGTTCCCGTAGTGTCGTCTAGGGGCTACACCCATTTTTCACCTGTAGTCTTCTGGATCTAGATAGTTACTTATTCGCTCTGTGCTGCTTCGGTTTATTAATTGGGAGTGTCTAAATCTTATGCGCCTGATTTTTAGTTATATCTCATTCGCTGATATTATTCTACTATTTTATATTAATTCTTAATTGCAACCTACTTGCAATTTATAAAATTTATACTAATTTCCAGTTGCAACCTAGTTGTAACTCATTATATTTTCAGTTACAGCCTAGTTGTAACTCATGAGTAATTCCCACGCTGCACGAATCGCGAAGTATATCTAATGGTGAGAAAGGCAACTGATATTTAACTAAAAAATCAGGCGCCTGATTTCTAGCAAAACCGTTATTAATTGTGAGTTGCTATGTCAAAATATAAGATGTTTCGGTTCGTTACTTGTCAGTTCTAAAAAGTGCATATCAAATTCAAGTCTTGTAATCGGCCACGTCTTTAAGGATTATAGTGAATAAAAAATTTGTGCTCATTGAATTATTTATATGCCATGTTGTAAGACAATTCTTCTAACTCCAATGCATATAATTAATTAAACCAAGCATACCTGAAAACCCCTGAGGCCTTGTAGATCTTTAAAATCCTGGTCGTGTCTTTAGCATTGGATGCTCTCAAGCATGTGGAGCCGAATACTTGCACAATTGCTACGACAAAGAGCATGGCACACATGATAGCTTGACTCTTACCCATAGCAAAATTATCATCAATTAGATCCACCGGCAATGCCAACATACGCAAGGCGACGGTCACTTTTTGATAGGTGCTATGACCAAGTTCGGCATTCCTCCTTCACTGAAAAAACCAATCATACACTACACCATGGACCAAACATAACGGCAGCTTTGCTGCCGGCATAAGTCACTTAAGAGGGCAATCAAACTGCCAGCAAAGATTTTAACCTGGTAGATGGGCCTGTCCTCTAAAACGCTGCCAGCAGTTGCTGGGTTGCCGGCAGTCAGCCTGTCTCACTATATGCACCTATGCCGGCAGTTTACTTTTTGGCTGGCAGATAAGTTAGCCTGCCTAGAAATTCACCGGCAGTTCTTCTCCATTTCGGAAAAAAAAAAGTTTTTCTGTTCTTCTCCTGGCTGTGGAACTGCCCTGAATAATGTAGTGAAGCCCTTTCCGACAGCTTGGCAGTCCAGTCCCGGTTCTAGCTACACCACAACATACCGCATCAAGTTCTCTCGTAAATTCCATCTCAAACTAATACAATGTAGACACGAGTTATACTTCTTACACAAGTGAACATTCACATGTTCTTCATTAAGCATGGTCCATCCACAAGTTACATACACAATGTACGCTTGCACACGAGCTTAAATATGTTTCTAAAACAGAAATCTGAGCCAGAAATGAACAACTGCATCCATAACAGTGCATAAATATGTTTCTAAGACCATAATAGTGAATTATCTAAAAGTGAGCAGGAGCATCGATCCAATATTATTTTTGAACAGCTTCAATAGAAATCAGCGACTTGTGCATTAGCGAGCTCTTATGTTGTTATCCTGAAGAAAAGAAACTGAGAGATGAGAGTTAATAATTATCCTGATGGTAATGCAAAACTGGGATAACTATATTTCTTTTGAAAAGAAGCTAATTAGTAGTTGTGCGTATGGTGATGCAAGTCAACAAAGGAATATAGTGACAAGTTGGCCACATATATTTACCGTGCCAGACTTGAAATTAAGCAAGCATATGGAAGATTAAAATGCACAAATCAGCATCTAAACTAAAAAACTACTCTAATCCAACGTAGATTATTGGCCATGATATTATTGCAAAAGCAAGAAAAGATTTGATATAGGAAATTTGAATAATCTTTATTGTATACAAGCAAGAATGAAGCTTTAGTTCATAGGAACACTGTTCAATAGGAAAAAAGCAAGGGGAGCTTCCCATACATCACATGACTATTGTATCCAGTCACTACAGGAATGGCGTTGTGCGCCGACGGCCGGCCGCTACGCCGACGGCCAAAGGTCAGGGCCGTCGGCATAGCAACGAGCCAGTCTAGCCCACGTCGCCAGCCCTCGGCGTAGCAAAGCCGTCGGCGTAGACGACCATACGCCGACGGTCACCCTCGGCATCCCGAGGCCCTCGGCGTAGGCCCAGGACACGTGGCACATGCCGGACAGGGCGGACGGCGCGCTAACGTGCCTGCCAGTACGCCGAGGGCCACCCTCGGCATAGTGTCCATCTTTGTACGCCGACGGTCACCCTCGGCGTACCGAGCACGTACGCCGACGATCACCCTCGGCGTAGCTTTTGCATTTTTTTCTCCCTACTTACAAACTTATTTTATATTTTTATCAATTATTTATGTTCTATTTTTATCAATTGGATGGATTCGTACCCTCTGAATAGCAGTTTTCACGCCCATATGAAATGTCGTTACGAATCTTCTCACACCCCGAGAAATTTCTATATGTTTGTAAGTGTTATTATCGCATGTGTGTGAATTTTATGTATCACACATTTTGGAGAAATTGTTCAAAGATTCAATGCTTTTTCGACGGCGGGCTGCCCCTGTCAGAGGAACGTCTAGGGGGGAAGACGATCCGAGGCCCGCGGATCAGGGTTTCGACGGAGGAAGACCACGAGAACATCAGAATCAGATGAAAACTTGCATGTGTCCCTAGCATATGTGTATGAATGTGGTGCAAGGTTGGTATAGGCGCTTGCATGTGTCCCCCCTCGCATGCATGCGCTCTAACCTAGAAGCGAAGGTTCTGGACCTGTATAAGGGGGAATCTCCCTGTTCCGGTGAAACCGGGTAGGATAGTGCCCCAACTTGTGAACCAACATGGTTTTACATCATCCTATGACCTAAACAAACACAAAACAAGAGAGAGCTACGCTGGGCTACCCCTGTCAGAGGAACGTCTAGGAGGGTAGACGATCCGAGAACCGCAGATCAGGGTTTCGCCGGAGGAAGACCACAAGAACGTCGGAATCAGATGAAAACTTGCACGTGTCCCTAGCATATGTGTGTGAGTTTGGTGCAAGGTTGGTATAGGTGCTTGCATGTGTCCCCCCTCGCATGCATGCGATGTAACCTAGAAGCGAAGGTTCTGGCCCTGTATAAGGGGGAAACTCCCCGTTCAGGTAAAACCGGGTAGGATAGTGCCGCACCTTGTGAACCAACATGGTTTTACATCATCATATGACCTAAACAAACAAAAAACAAGAGAGAGCTATGCCGGGCTACCCATGTGAGAGGAACGTCTAGGGGGGGGTAGACGATCCGAGTGTGCACAGATCAGGGTTTCGCCGGAGGAAGACCACGAGAACATCGGAATCAGATGAAAATTGCATGTGTCCCTAGCATATGTGTGTGAGTGTGGTGCAAGGTTGGTATAGGTGCTTGCATGTGTCCCCCTCGCATGCATGCACTATAACCTAGAAGCAAAGGTTCTGGACCTGTATAAGGGGGGATATCCCCGTTCCGATAAAACCGGGTAGGATAGTGCCCCAACTTGTGAACCAACATGGTTTTACATCATCCTATGACCTAAACAAACACAAAACAAGAGAGAGCTACGACGGGCTACCCCTGTGAGAGGAACGTCTAGGGGGATAGACGATCCGAGTGTGCACAGATCAGGGTTTCGCCGGAGGAAGACCACGAGAACGTCGGAATGAGATGAAAACTTGCATGTGTCCCTAGAATATGTGTGTGAGTGTGGTGCAAGGTTGGTATAGGTGCTTGCATGTGTCCCCCTCGCATGCATGCGCTCTAACCTAGAAGCGAAGGTTCTGGACCTGTATAAGGGGGAAACACCATGTTCTGGTGAAACCGGGTAGGATAGTGCCGCACCTTGTGAACCAACATAGTTTTACATCATCATATGACCTAAACAAACACAAAACAAGAGAGAGCTACGCCGGGCTACCCCTGTGAGAGGAACGTCTAGGGGGGTAGACGATCTGAGGCCCGCAGATCAGGGTTTCGCCGGAGGAAGACCACGGGAACGTCAGAATCAGATTGAACTTGCGTGAGTGTGGTGCAAGGTTGGTATAGGTGCTTGCATGTGTCAACCCTTGTATGGATAAGTCTATGTAGGGTAGATTCCTGGGGCTCATGTCTAGGGTTTGTGCGGTGACCCAACATACCACTGCATGTGTAGTATACTATAGTCATTGACATGACATACACAGAACATCGTTCCGTAAATATCACATCCCTCAGAGTGGTACAACAGAAACATTGCGGGTCCATATTACAAAAGTACACACATTATTATTATTACAATACCAGAAGTTCAAGACTTCCCAAAGATCCAACTTACAAACCAAAATATAAGATGTTCAGCGGAATTTAAAAGTAACAACTCCGACTAGGAGTGGGGCTCAATAGCTTATTCTATAGGGTTCATGCTGCTCGGCTCCGTTAGTTACTACTAACTAGATACTTAAGTAGACTCGTTCTCATCAACACCATAGCGGATCTCGTATTCCACGCCTTCAACTCCTCCGGATAGATCAGGTTCCTTGTAGAACACGTCTTCTTGGCATTCGGCTGCATACATTGGCACGTCTTTGGGATCCTCAGAGTCTAAGCAAGGGATCAAAGGAAAGGATGAGTAACAGCGTTACCCAACAAGTTCATTATATGCAAGGTGGGAAGTTTGATGCTCTAACTACCACCTCGGATTATAGATCCTTGGCACTATGCAGTTTTTTGTAAATCTTTCTTCAAAGGTTGATTTTATTTCGAAAAACTATGACAATCAGCCTTCACAGGTTGACCAGAACTTTCATGGAGTTCCTTTCCTGCCGCGTTCATAGCTCCTTCCCGGAACAGGGAGTAACAAGTTACAGTTCTTACACTCTGCAGAGGTGCGTCACTTTACCCATGAGATCAACTCCTTGTTGCACAATCGGGCGTACTTTCCCGTCCACAATTCCATGATGTGGGGCCCAGTAGTTGGTCCAAGCCAATCACTGCCCCCTTCGCGACCCCACATGCCTCCTTGGTGTACACCATACCCACATAATGAATTACGGCAATGGTTTGTACAAACCGTTAGATGCCAGAACTATCGTGGGATGTTGAGGTTCCCACCCATATGCTGCATATCCTCTACGAATTACCAATTAATATGCACGCTACGAGGATAACAGCCACGACCTGCACATCCGGCTTCATGCGAGAGGAAGAAGATACAGCTGACTTCTTTGTCCCATTCCAAATCTCATGGCTAACGCATAATATACGATGCTAGAATCACTGATGTCAGGGGTTGTTAAGTCACTATTTGATCATCATTGTTGCAATTAGAACTCTAAGTTTTATTGCTCCATTATATCATCACTTAGGATGATATCTATGATTTCTTTGTTTATGAAAATAATATTTTCTTTCTTTTATATCATATATGATAACACACAATTTGCAAATACTTTTATAAAGACTCTTCAAAGGACATGAGCAAGTGATGAACTTGCCTTGTGATGGCAAGGTAGTGAAGTCTGATGCTTGCACTGGACCTTGAGCTTCTAGTTCTACAAAAAACATCATTATTGCTCGGTAAGGACAATATTTAAAGAAGCAAAATAATTATGCAAATAATGTAATGCATTAATTTATATGCATTTACCCCAAAAAGTTCCTTTTTGAGTAATAAAGGATTTATAAATATTTCTTTTTAATATTTATAACATGTATTGAGTTATTTTATTTTATTTCCCTTTATTTGACTTTTATTGATTTAATAATTCCTGTAGGAATTATTAATTATATATTAATTTTATTACTAAATATTTATTTAGTATTTTTCAAAAATACTATAATATTAATAAATAATGAAAGTGATTTTTTATTTATTTTTTATCACCATTCAATAATTTTGTAAAATTCCATAAAGAATATTTAAATTACAAAATTCTTATAAAAATTTGAATGTCCAAAATTTGATATCTTATTTTATTTGGACAGAGTGGATTATTGTGAATACAAAATATTTTATTTATAATTTTTGGACTATTATTTCATTTTTTATATTTTTATTGAGGTTAGGGGTATTTTGGTCTTTTCCAATTGATCAAAAGATTTATTAAATATCTTGGGCTGGCCCCTTGGGCTTATTGGGCCAGTGTGGCCCAATAGGGCAGGGTCAAAAGATAACCCTAAAGGGTTTTGGCCCACCCAGCCGACTCTGCCTCCCTTCTCTCCCTCGACCTTATCTCTTCCTCCTCTGTCTCGCCACCGTGGCCGGCGATGCCGCCACCATCGATTCTCGCCGTAGTCGGCCGTTTTGGCCGCCGCCGTGGTGCGAGTAGAGGTTGTCGACGATGCCCGTTCGTTCTATCCACTTGTATTTGACTCTAGGGCTTCCCCGTGCTAAGTTCCACCCCATTCCCGAACCCTAGGGTTCGGAAAAGATGTTGTCACCGCTGCCGCGATCCCGCTTGCGGTGGTGTGCTGGTCTCGTGTGCTGCGGCGGCCGCCGCCGTGGTAGGTGCAGGTCGCAGCGCCCCTTTAGGTGCTCCCTGGGCCGCCGCGGTTCGTTGGCCCCTCTGCTTCCTCTTAAATTCATCAGCGAGGACCTCGGGTAAGTTATCTTTGTGGTGTTTGTCCATGCTACTGCCATGATTCTCCCGTGTATCTAGTGGCTTTCATGTCGAGTGACTATGTGCTGGTTGAGTTCATCTCTGGATTGGAGTTCTTGCTCTGATTAGGGTTCATAATCACCTGTTGATCAAATGTATGATGCTTTAGATCTAGTGTTGATCATATTTGATCATGGAAAAAGATTGTTTGCTATGATTGATGATTAATAGTAGCTTTGTTGCTGCTAATTGCCTGTCAGATTAATTCTAGTGGTAATCCACCATGATCCATGCTAGTGTATCAATGAAATCCTTGATTGGATTATGTTGTTGATCTAAGAGTTTACTCTACTGTCAATTGCTTATACTGACAGTAGTTGCTTATTGCAATTATACTGTTGGCTTGTCTGAGATTATACCCATTGAATCAAATCATTGCTTGCAATGATTTCTGTGGATGTATAAATGAATTTAAGGTTGATTCCTGGCACTTAGCTTCAGGAAAATGATATGTAGTGTTTGTCCCTTTTTATCTGTGGAAGCTAAGTAAAGATTGGTTTTAGCTCATTAAGAACTTGTCCTTGTGATACCACTGTATTTTGGCACACAAGTGATTGGGTTTTTATTTCTGGGCTTAGCTTGATTATGCTTGTGATTAAAACTGATAAGATGATATGGAAGCTTTTATTATCTTACCTGCCTATGATGTTGGTCTTAGGCTCTAGGATGTAATTCCTAGTTAGTTGAGTAATAGTTTGTTTGAAACTTATAGATTTAGAGGTGCTACTCTCTCTTCTGAGAGATGTGCCCTGATCTGATAAGATCAAATGAAAATGATCTAAGTTGCAAAATAATACTTAAACTAGTGATGCTGGTCTAAGGGTTTAGTGTTTGTGGTTGAGCTTGATTCCTTATCCTTATACTTTAAATCTCTAGGATAGATTCACCCCTCTTGGGTGCATATTGAGAGATCATTACATAAAGCAACACATGCTTTTATTTAGATATTCTGATGAAAGCATGTGATGGTTTTATGAGACTCACCACAAGATTTGATATTGGTGTAGTAGATTGATGATGATCTTGATCTTGATCTGGATCTTGATCTGCTTTTTCTGGGCTCCTGAGCTTGCTCTTGAGCTTGCCTGCTCCTCCTAGCTCCTGGGCTTGACCTTGCTGTCCACCAGATCCATCCCCCTCCTTATGTCACCATCCTGGTGATTTTTGGGTTGATCTGGGTGGTTGGTTTGGCTGCTGTTCTTGGTTTGCTTGCTGTTCACCTTGGCTGTGCTGTGGTGTGGTGTAGTGGAGTGATGCACTGAGGTGCTTCTCCACGGCTGTGCTGTGGTTTTGTGATCCTGGCTGTGCTTGTGTGGTCGGCAGCACACCATCTGCATGCGTGTGTGCAGCCTGTGTGCCTGCTATGCACATATGGATAGGTTCAGAAAATTTGAACTTACTATTACCAATCTACTTTTACCTTGGCTGGTGAATTGGTCCCTTTTGGCTGTCATTTGCATTCTGGCTTGAATTTATGAAAGTTGAAATCTTTCATATTGGTGAAACTTGCCCCTTTTTAACATTTCTCAATGATGAGATTGTCAAGTGCACCTCACTGACATATCTGAGAGAAATATATACTAACACTAATCTTGTTTTATTTTCTATTTGATCTTTGTTTTGCAGGTACAAGGATAAAGATAAATATTTAGTGTAGTTTTAGATATAGGATAGTTAATAGAGATATAAATGTAATTTTCTTAATCTTTTGTAATTTTTCTTTTATAATACTTGTAATCTTTATTTGGTTCATTTGTAATAAAGATTATATATTTATTAATAAAGAATATTTTATTATTTACTCTTGTGTGAATTGTGAGGTTTGGAATAACTTCAGTAAGTTATTCTTTGTAACTTATTTATGTATATAAAATGAATTTCATATACAATATTGTTTTTAGATAAGATTTAAGTTATAATACTTTTTTCTTAATTAATTTAAGATTCAAATCTTAAATCAAAATCATTTAAATTATAAAACACTTAAGTTTTACAAATCCAAATTCATTTCAAAACACACATAATTCCTTTAAGATCATATCAAAGTTTATAACAATCCTCCTTTAAGACTAAACCTACTCTCAAAGTAAGAAAGAAACATTGATCACTCAAGGTTTTTTTTTGGCGAAAATTTTACCCACATTTTCTCAAATGAATGCATGCAACAATACATATTCCTAAATCTACCCGTCGTTAGGTCCTATATGCTGAGATGTTACAGACTGCGGTGACCCAACATACCACTGCATGATGTAGTATACTATAGTCGTTGACATAACACCAATCAAACATCGTTCACTAGTATTACATCCCTCAGAATGGCACAGCAGAAACACAGCGGGTCCAATACATGGCTAAATGTTACAACTCACTCTTTACATAAGATCCAGAAAACAATCTAGGCTTAAGAGAGAGAAAAACTTCTTATGAAGAAGATTCAAATATAAACAACGCAAAAACAATTATACTACTAGAACTAGTATGTAAACTACGGGTTTGGTGTTGCTGCTATTGCAACGCACTACAGAGATAGGTTCTTTGGCTAGAGATTAAATTTCTATCTAATCAATAACTTCATCTTCACTTGAGTTGAGTATATATTGTCTTCCTTGTCTTCATTGAAAAGCTTTAGCGGAGCATGACAAGTCCTAGAGCATAACTTGATGTAGACATCATTTTAATGGCTTCTGAATCTAGCAAGGGTTAAGAAGATACTTTGAGTATGAGCGTACTCAGCAAATTCACTAGAAAAGGAGTGTTTGATGCACTATAACTACAGCCACAGACCGTAGGTCGTAGGCAATGCAAGTTTTCAAAATCATTTCTTCAAAGGTTGCTTTTATTCTGAAAAGCTATGTCCGTCAGCCTTCACGGGTTTACCAGAACCTTCATGGGGTTCCTTCCCCGCCGCGTTCGCAGCTCCTTCCTGGAACAGGGAGTAACAAGTGACAGTTCTTACACTCTGCAGAGGTGCGTTCCTTTACCCATGAGAGATCTTAGCTTTGTTGCACATCTGGGCCACGAACCCGTTCACACTTCCTTGGTGTGAGTCCCAGACTAAGACCCAAGCCAATCACTGCCTTCTCCGCGACCCTGCATGTCTCTTTGGTGTATGCCAGCCCACCTATTGAATTACGACAATGGCAGTACAGACCGTTCAGATGCCGGAACTATCGTGGGACGTTGAGGGTTCCCACCCATATGCTGCATATCCTCTATGAATTACCATAAATAATATGCATGCTACGAGTGATAACAGCCACGACCCGCACATCCAGCTCCATGCGAGAGGGAAAATATACAGCTGACTTCTTCGTCCCATTCCAAATCTCATGGTCAACGCGTAATATACGGCGCAAGAATCACTGGCTACATTGGTTGTTAAGTCCTAGGTAATATGTTCCTTTACCACCAAAACTCTTATAGTAGGTTATTACCTCATGGTAAATAACCTATAATCACATTATTATGAAAATAGTGTTTTCTGTCCTTTTTCAAATGCAGGTGATGATAACACTAGATTTGCAAAATACTTTACAGAAAATAAACAAAGGACATGAGCAAGTGTGAACTTGCCTTTTGTGATTGCAAGATTATGCACTCACGGTCTTCGAGTTAGTATAAGATCCAAAAATCTAAAATCAGCATCATTGGTCCATTGAGGACTAATGTTTAAAGAAGCAGTATGATTTTATGCATAAGTAATGTGATGCACGTTTTAAGCGCAAATCCTGGGAATAATGTTGTCCTAGGGTTTAGATTCCGAAAGTGGTTACTTTGGAATGTGTGATCCTTTAGGATAAATTTCGTAGTTGTACTTTTTGTTGGAGATATGCCCTAGAGGCAATAATAAATATAGTTATTATTATATCTTTGTGTTTATGATAAATGTTTACATTCATGCTATAATAGTATTAACAAGGAAACATTAATACTTGTGTGATTTGTAAACTTAAATTGAAGTCCCTAGTAAAGCCTCTTCATAATACTAGCTTGTTGGTTAATAAATTATTGTGGTTTCCCTATCATGAACATTGAGATGTTATTAACAACAAGATCATATCATTAGGAGAATGATATGGTGGACATACTCCTATAGATAAGCGTAGCATAAAGATCAAGTCATTTTAATAGTTCAATTGCTATATGCTTTCTGATACATAGTAACCTAATTCCTTCGACCATGAGATCATGCATATCACCTTCACCAGAAGGATGCTTTGATGACATCAAACACCACACCGTAACTGGGTGGCTATAAAGGTGGCATTGAGTGTTCGGAAAGTATTGGTTGAGACACATGGATCAAGAGTGGGATTTGTCCATCCATATGACAGATAGATATACTCTGGGCCCTCTCGGTGGAATGTCATCCAATTAGCTTGCAAGCATGTGACTGGATCACAAGGGATCACATATCACGGGAACGAGAAAAGAGTACTTATCAGTAACGAGGTTGAACTAGGCATGTAGAGATACCAACGATCATAACCTCGGATAAGTAAACTATCGTGAGACAAAGGGAAATTGGTATCGTATGTAAGTGGTTCAATCGATCGCAAAGTAATCGTAGAAATATGTGGGAGCCATATGAATTTCCAGATTCCTCTATTGGTTATTGTTTGGAGAAGTGTCTCGATCATGTCCGCATAATTCACGAATCGTAGGGAGACACACTTAAGGATTCGACGTTGTTTGAGTAGTTATGGAATGATGAGTAAGAGACCGAATGTTGTTCGGAGTCTCGGATGGGATCTGGGATATCACGAGGAGATCCTGAATGGTCCGGAGAATAAGATTCATATAAGGAAAGTCCTGTTTCGGGGTTGGAGAATGGTTCCGGTGTTTTCATCGGGAATGTTCTAGAAGGTTCCGGAATGTCCGGCACTCCGGAGGGGAAGGGTACATGAATGTGTCATAACAAGTTGGAATGATTGCATCATGTACTAGGTGTCATCGCTGAACAAAATAAAGGGTTTAATGAAATCCTAGTTCGAAAAGTCAAACACCAATTTGAAAATTCAAACGGCTATTTTGGAAGGTGGAGGGGAAGTAGGAAACCTACTTGGGGAGGAGTTCCTCCCCTCCACCGCCGGCCCACTTGGGAAACCAAGTTGGGGAGGGACTCCCCTCCCCTGGCGCCCCCCCTCCACCTATATAAGGAGGGGCAGGGCTGCCCTCCAAGGAGACAATACCTCCACCCAAAACCCTAGCTCCTAGCCGCCGCCGCCCTCCTGCAGCCGCCACCGGCCTAGGGCAACTCGCCGCCGCCGCCTAGGTCAAACCCTAGCCGCCGGCCTTGCCCCCTCCTTGGTGTGTGTAAACCCTAGATTACCGAGGGCTCTCTTATAGTCCACCATACTCGCTCCTGCTTAAGGCGAAGCCCTGCGAGATCTCCCCTCTACTTCTGATACCACGCCGTTGTGCTGCCGGAATCGCGAGGAGAGTGCTACAACCTCCGCTGGCTGCTGGAACAAGGGAGAGGAAAGTCTTCGTCGAGTACCGAACGTGTGACCGACTGCGGAAGCGCTGCCGGAACGCAGCGCCGGAAGGATCGTCTACGCGATCTTAAGATCAGGAAGAGTACGACTAC
This sequence comes from Avena sativa, assembly GCA_916181665.1. Taxonomy (NCBI): domain Eukaryota; kingdom Viridiplantae; phylum Streptophyta; class Magnoliopsida; order Poales; family Poaceae; genus Avena; species Avena sativa. The sequence continues at coordinate 53,966,684 of OV702285.1, read as the reverse complement.
ATCACCCACGAGAATCCGCTCTCGTTAAACACTTTGGAATCTTCGAGGGTGAGTTATTCCATCGACTCGTTGCTACAATCTAGTAGATAGATCTTGGCTTGTTTGTTTGTATGCGGTAGAATTTTTTTGTTTTCCATGCTATGAAACCCTACACATATGAGTGGTTGTAAACAACACATATGTAGGAGTAAAGTATACATACTCATACTAGTTAAGATTGCTTATACAAGGTTTCTTATTTAAAGTAGCAAAAAGGATAACCTTCGAAGAAAAGGTTTCACTTCTAAGGTTTAAACAAACTTTATGGTTAGTTAGTGGTGGTGGATGTCATTTATTTGCTCAAATGGTTTGGCTTGAGTTGATTTATGGTTTAACTACTTCAGACCAAAGTTAACTATAAAACATATAATAATGCTTATAGTGTTATATTAAGATTCTATAGACTAAAGCTAACTTTAAAGTATAGATAGTTTTGAAAGTATCGTACTTATACATTGGTATCTTGTATATTTGAAATGTGTTCTTTAAGTTATTTAAGAATGTTTATTCTGTTACTTGAGTAATGGTTTCTTGATATGAGTATGGAGTAATATCATTTATCTTTTATAGATAGGTGAGTATAGTTTATAAACCCAACATAATGTTATTTAATTACTTATGGATTTATATGGTGTTGTAGTTGTTTTTTGTAATTTGGTAATTAATATGGTTTAGAAAGATTTGATTGTTTACAAGTTGTTCTTGAAGGATTTATTATTAGTGGAATTCTTCTTAGAGATAATCTTCATTTAAGGTTGTAGATTCTTCTAAGATAAGAACATTTATAATGTCTGAAACTATTATGGTATTATATTATTAATATTTAAGACTAATACTAGTTATTAGACTTATTTGACTCATTTTAGGAATATTAATAAATATTATTTATCCTTATATGAATTATTAATGAAGTAAATAAGTTTAAATTTGAGTTATTAAAATATGTAATTAATTAATTTTCTTTATTTACCTCAAAAGGAGATCATTAGATTTTTAACATGTAAATAATATTTTTGTGATCATTTTGTCATATCATATTTATTTTTATGATTTATAAATAATAAGATATGATTTTTATAATTCTTATTACTTTATAATTACTTAATAAATAATAAATATTTAATTAAGTGAACTGATAATACATGATTATAGTTTTAAATCAGAATTCTTATTTTTCTAAGATTTTTGGTATTTTACTTATTTTATAAACTTTTATCATTATAGGAATATGAATTATTAAAGTTTTATTACTTATAAACTTTTATTAAATAATATTAATTTAAATAATTATCTCAATAATATTTAATAATAAGTTTAAGTTGTAGCTTTTATTTTTCTAAAAATTTTCATATATTATACATATTTTTCAGAATTATAAATCAAAAGTTATTAATTAAACAAGATTTAATCATTTATTAAATTCCTGGAATAATATTAATTGGATTATAACATTTTATTTATTTCTAAACAGAACAATACTTTTTACACCGCACCTAGAGTTAGCCCTAGTCACTGACCTGTGGGCCAATGTCCACCTCAGCTTTCAGATGAAAGAAATGCACTAGTTACAGACTTCTTTTCTACTCACAGTCGATGAAATGTGGGCCCTGGGCCGTGTCATCCACCACGCGAGGCAAAGACTAGTCAAACAGCTGATGTGGTGCAACCATGACGTCATGATGGCGTCAGCATCACCGCCGTCGTCGGTGAGTGGTCACCGACGACGATCTACTGCACCCCAGCAAGCGAAATAGGTCTAGTTCGAACAAGCGCAACCAACTGAACCTAATAGTGGCAGCGCCGCTTGGAAATGGTCATCGGAGGGTCATCAGCGACGAGCTACTGCGGCGGCCAGCGGCAGTGCTCAACAAAACTAGACCTACGGTGCGAATTAGCAAACGAAATTAGGGTCTAGAGATGCGTATGCTTACCCTGATGACGATAGAGTGGTCGATGAGGACAGGCGCGATCGGAATCGAGCTCCCCGACGTGGATTCTAATGAATTTCTGTGAAGTAAAACTACCAAATTTGCCCGCTCCAGTGCTCCCCTTGATGCACGCTTCTACTCAGAGGATCTACGGAGGATGGCGCTTCTCCATGACGGCTCAGAATGGTGTGGGGTGGCGTAGTTCGACGGCGAGGAGTGGCTCCGGCGAGCTAGGGTTCGGTCTCGTTCATATCTGAGAGGATTAGGAGGGATTGGGGATAGGGATGGAAGCACTGCATTGCGGTGGCCTTCTTATCAACTCCTGGCATCGGCGGCGAGTATCTTGGCGCAACGACGATGATGATGGCATCGGGCGGCGACGAGCTCCGCCAGCGAGCTGCCTGTGTGCGTGACGATGACGACGATGATCGTTTTACGGATAACCCCTTGACGTTTTCTTTAGCTCAACCCGCGGTCCGTTCCTAACCCCACTTGTCAGTCACAGACAGAAAAGAACCTGGGCTGGTACTAGGCTATTATGGGCTGCACATAGGCATCAGATAGGTATAGGGTGTTGGGCTGCGGCGAGGTTTAGTTTTTTATTTGTTTTAACCTTTTTCTATTTTGTGTAGGTTATTACCTCATGGTAAATAACCTATAATCACATTATTATGAAAATAGTGTTTTCCGACCTTTTTTCAAATGCAGGTGATGACAACACTGGATTTGTAAAATACTTTACAGAAAATAATCAAAGGACATGAGCAAGTGTGAACTTGCCTTTTGTGATTGCAAGATTATGCACTCACAGTCTTCAAGACAATATAAGATCCAATAGCAGAAATCTGCATCATTGGTGCGGTAAGGACTAATGTTTAAATAAGCAAGATGCTTTTATGCATAAGCAATGTAATGCAAGTTGAGAAACGCGAACCCCGAGGATAATGTTGTTCTATGGTTTGGATACTTGAAAGGGTTTCCTTGGAATGTGTTGCTCTTTTAGATTAAGTTTCACACATGTGCTTCTTATTAAGGCTTGTGAGTGTGTGGAAAACAACATGTATTTATACAACAACAAAATACATATTATGGAATGCTACTCAAGGTTGCTTACATCTTAATTGTTTATCTTCAAGTTTTACTTTACAAGTAATGTCACTTGTAAAGAATTTAAGTATTAACAATCTTATTATACAAGTATAGTATAAAGTAAGGTGTTTACTATTAATTGTCATATGTTGATTGAAGTGGCAAAACGAATAACCTTTGAAGAAAATCTTATTCAACAAATTAGAAGCATTTAAGCTTTTAAGTTAACCTTATGAGGTGTTCTTTCTAGTTATAGTCTTTAAGTAAGAAATAATTACCTTTACTGGAATAATGATATTAGTAGTATTTGAGACTTATCTATCTTGGTTTTTAACTGGGTTGGTTTGGTATTAAGATGCTTTATAACTTAATTATAACAGATCAAAGTTAACTATAAAACATGTAATAAAGTATTTAGTATTATATTTAAAGTTTGGTAGATTAAAGTTAACTTTAAAACATAGATGGAATTTAGGTGTAATGTTTGTTATACTTATGTCTTGTTCACCATATGATGTTTCTTGAAAGTTACTTAAGAATGGCATTATTTTTAGTTGGTAATGGTTTCTTTACATTATAAATGTATAAAGGAATTTATCGACCTACAATGGTGTGGTTAAGGTTTATGAATAAATAAACAATATTATTTATTACTTATGAACTCACTATAGTGTTTTCATTTGTTTATAAACTTGTGGTTAAAGTAAAGGAATAGGTTTTATCTCTTTACGAATTATTCTTGGAGATTTTACATTAAATAAGAATTCTTTTATAAAGTAATCTACATTAATGGTTGAGAATTAATTTAATATAATTGTATTTAAAATGTTTTGTACCATTTTAACTTCATATTTTCAATATTTAAGACTAATAATATTTATTAGTTTTAATTGGTTAATTTAAGAAATATTAACAAATTTTATTTGTCATTTTATGAATTATCTATTAAGGAAATAAGTTTACATTTAAGTTATTAAAGTTTTTTAATATTTTATTTAACTCAAAAAGTGCAATATCACATTTTTAACATGTAGGTATTATTTTTGTGATCATTTTGGTATATTACATTTATTTTTGTGATTTATAAATAATAAAATATGATTTTAATAAGGTTTATTACAATATAAATACTTAATAAATATTTAATTAAGAGGAATAATAATGCATGATTATAGTTTTAAACTCTAATTCTTATTTTTCTAAGAATTTTGGTATTTTATTTAGATTTTTAACATTCACCATTATTAAAATATTAATTATCAAAGTATTAAAACTTTATAAAGTATTTATTAAATAATATTTATTTAAATAATTATCTTAATAATATTTAATAATAGTTGTAAGTTGCAGATTTTATTTTTCTAAACATTTTCATATATTATATGTATTTTTATGATTTATAAAACAAAAGATATTACATTTACAAGATTTAATTATTTTTAGAAATTATTAAACATATTTAATGCGACACTGCTGACATCATCTCCTCTCTTAAACTTTCTACATTGCACCCTAAGCTATCCCCCAGTCACTGACTGGTGGGGTCATTGCCATGTCATACGCCACCTCAGCAAAGCAGGACCCGTGTGGTTTGACTGGTTGACCTAATGCAAGCATGATGTCATCATGACATCATATCGCCGGTGAGGCTCTGGTGGCTAGCAGCAGTGGCGATACAACAAAGATTGGCAAGCGTGGTTGTTACGGTTCGAAAGAGGACACGCCAGGGAACCTACTAGCAGCGGCGCCGCTCGAATATGGTCACCGGAGGATGGTCGGCGACGAGAGATAACGACGGTGTTTACAGATGAACGTGGCGGAGATGATTCCAGAAGCAATCGAGAGATTAGAGGGGTGCCCGAGCATCAGCAACTCACCAGCATTGCAGTGGAGAGCTTAGTGTGACCGGAGGTGGTCGGAATCGATGGAGACGACGGCGGAATCCGTCGGGGATGGAGGTGTCGATTGGCGCGATTGGAGCTCCTTCGGCTTGCGCTTCGTGGGGCAATCGAAGCAGATGATCAAGGGGATCCTAACTGCGGTCTCAACGGTTCAAGGGGAACTCGGAGACGACGATGACGGGCGGCTTCGGCGAGCTAGGTTTCGGCTTAGAGAGGAAATGAGGAAAGAGGAGGATATATGGTTTGTCTCTGCGCAGGAGGGGATCTTGTAGACGACCAGAAGCGGTGGCGTGGATCTTGGCGCGGCCGGACGTCATGGAGCGGCGGCAGACGGCGGTGATGCTGACAGCCAGCTGCTTGTGACGTCGGGGAGGAAGACGACGATGGTCATTTCGCAGAAAATCCCGTGGAAACCTTCAAACTCAACCCGCAGTCCCTAAGCTGGCCCACTTGTCAGCTACAGAGATCTACTAGATGTTGTCCTAGCTGGGCCGCTATTGGGGTGCTGTAGGTTGCTCGTGAGCAGTAGATAGGGAGACAATGGACCACAGGCCAGAATGTATTCCTCTTTTTTTTCTTGTTTTATTCCTTTTTCATTTTCTGTTTGTTTTCAGGTTTGTATTTTTATATTTGGTTTAAACCTTTCTTTTTGAAATATTATTTGCTGGATATCTGCAGCAATAGTGAATATATTGAAAGTAATTTAGGGAACTTTTATTATATATTGTTTAGATTTCTTTATTTTCTTTATATAGATACCTTTTCTATTATTATTTGTGAGGGCCTTTAATATGAATTTAATTGGGAAAATTTTCATAAACTTATTCTAGAATGCATTACTATTAAGTAATGAGATTTTATTCTCATTAATACATAATATTAGGGCAACTTTTATATTTATTGGTACTTCATTATTATTTGATACATAAAGTTTTGAGTATTTAATAGGGTTAATATTATTCTCATATTTATTTTATTGATGTGAATAAAGATTAATGGTTAATCATTTGTCTTAATGTTTATAATTTTTAATGTTATCACCCCTTGAAGTAAAATAGTGGGATTGTTTTCGAGGCTATCTTATCAGAAAGAATTGATAAATATAGTTCTTAAGCACCTATGGTAATGATGGTTGAAAATGACAAAGATGTGCTTAAGTGATTGAATATAGGAAAATACTCCTATAAAGCATTGGGGAAATAAGATGATAAATCACTCAGATGAATGGATATTATGTTTGGTTAGAGATTTAGGGTTTAGGTTTTATCCAGAATTTCTATTTTCCATACTTCAATAATTTTGGACTGCTAATTAAGGCATTCCTTTCCTAGATATATTACTTCTCTATATCCATCATCATGTGCTAACATGTTGAGCTTTGCTTTACAGAATATTCTTATCCACCTTTTATTCTTCTAAATACATTTGTAAATCCAATGAGCTTGACACTGAAGCTTTCATAATCTTCTCATACCCATACTTGGTTATATCAACTACTCTGCTGTTGATAATCCCCAATCCAACAAGTGGTTACTTCTAACTCCAATCATACTCTTCCTTAATCATCCATCACTAACATTACTTCAATAAATGTATACATAAAATCCTACTTCACCTCAAGTGCTTAGTATTTCCAAAGAGGAAAATACTACTTCTTCAATCCAATGTTGCTCTAACATCATTTTAATCATACTATCTTGTCTCTACTTGACTCCAATATCTAACATTCCAACCTCACATTATATTAATGTGACTTGTAACGACTAATCTAGGGTAATATATCTATACTATGGTTCAATCATGTTTTATCCACCAATGTCACTTATACATGGTATAAGCATTCAATATTGGTGAATAAGGCATGATCATTATAATCCTTTGATCCTTTTTGATTCAGGTTTCCAGTTGGCTGAATAAGGCTTCATCAATACAACATTACAGTTGTATTATAATTATCTTCTATTTAGCTCTATTGGAGTAAGAGACATAATTCATTGAATATGCCTACTTGATCCAATAGGACTACTCCTAGTAACTATCTTTAGACTTCATCCTTGTAATCTTCCTTGTTACCATATTGATTTGATTTCCTCCAATCACTCCCATCCTATAGATAACGTCTAAAACTAGCATCACTATTTACCTCTTCTGACTTCTTTCTTTATAAGCCTTAAGTGAATGGTATAATAAGTACAAGAGTTGATAGGTCAAGAATTGATAGGTTAATAATTGGTGAATCAATAGTGTATTACTCAATTTGATGAACAACAATTATAAGGATAGGATTCATTAGAGATGATAAAGATTGATATGGAAAGAAAGATATATGGTGAATGATCTTAACTTTGGTTTCTTTCCTACTCAATCTCACTAGAGATTTAAAGTTAGGTATTTCCATGATACTCATGGTATAATTAGATGACAATAAACTATAGTTTTTACATTCTTATTATTTGGGTTATATCCTTAACTTGGTACTCATGAGTGATTATAATGAATACTATGATATGATCACCTAAGGATCAAATATAAATCATTAAGTAATGTATTAGGGTTTAATTTTATTACATTTGATCTACCCTTAGATCAAATCATGTTTACCCAAAATAAGGTTTTAGCAAAGGTCATATTGAAACTTATCGTAGTCAACTTGATGATCTACTTCAATTCCATCAGTTTAAGAGAAGCTTCAATCACTTCGACAAGTTTTTATTTAAAAGCGCGAAAATTATTCAGATTTTCTATGCATGAATGCAATGCACACATCTGTGTTCAGCTTATTTCTAAGCTCTAATGCTGGGATGTTACAGACTCTCCCCCTTAAAATAAACTCCATCCTCGAAGTTCGCACTCTCATGTTTCGGAGTAGGGAATTGTCTTGCAATGGTTATTATATGTCTCAACTCCATGTTAACCTCAATGGGAATAATTGTAATATCCCATATCCAGATCTTTTCCCTGAATCCTCATCATACTTGGCAATTTTTAACTGGGTGTCTCCAATACTCCAAAGTTCTCCTACTATTCTACTATAGGGATATGTCTTTATTATGAACTTCTTAAATAGGGGTGTTTTCCTTAGTTCATTTTTTCCTAATTAGGTATCCTGATCCAACTCCTTTTATTTAATCATCGAACTTTCTTACTATACTATGCAAGATCTAGGAAGTCTCACTAAAACATGTTTTAAATTTCGGTTAGCTAATAGTTATAGTCAAAAGACTAATCTTTGTTTTACCATTGTATGAGTTGGACGGGTGATCCTTCCGAAAATTGGATTTGAACTCATTTAGTCCAAACCCATTGGAATTTCTTGTTCCTCTATACTTGTCCAATTTGATGTGATTATTCACTCTTAAGGATCACTTAAGAGTTGTTTCTGTTTAATCTTTTATCACCTTCAAGCTTTTACCTTATTAAGCTTTAGATAATCTTTCATTATCACCAATAGTACTTCTTCAACTTTCATTTATAATATTTACTCTCCCCCTTATGGTTTATTAATAGTCTTCAAACTGCCTATTTAGTATTTATTGGCTTTATAAGTAGAATATTGGTCTCTATCCATCTTATACTCTACCTAGTTAGAGTTTGATGAAAGATTGTACGGTGTATCCACACAATTGTGGATCTCTGAAGTGAATCTTTCAGCATTATTTGTCTTACTTACTATTAGGACATTTTCGCTTTGATAGGTCAATTTTCACGAAGAGTCTCGAAAGACGATCGCTTAAGTTTTATACTCCTTTAGGTCTTACTTAGCTTAGGCAAAATTTTATGCTTTTTATGCAACCATTTAGATAATCTGGTTAACTATGTCAACCAATTACCAGCTGCGGACAAGATACCAACTGTGGATCAATTACTAGCTATGGATCAAATACCAGCTGCGGATAATTACCAGCTGCGAACCATCCTAGGGTGTATGTATTACCCTACGGTTTCCGACATACTTCTAGCATTCTCTCTGATTTTTCAGAGCTTGAATACCTTTTTGGTTCCAAAGCTACTTCTTTGTATTTATTCATGATACTTCCATGAACTTGTATAATTACTCCATTGACTTCTTAGCAAAATTACCTATTTAATTGAACCTTAAGTTCATCACTTCTTGCTTCTCCATATATTTTCTATACTAATCTTCCTTTTTATTGCTGGCTATTAATGATCTGAATTTGATCCCTCCTTCAAATTGGATTGATACTCCTCATACTTGCTTCATTCTTCATGTAAGTCTTCATCTTGGTCTTTGGAACTCGTCACTCCCTTGCACGCATTCCCATTCCTATCTAGGTCTATAACATCAAGTAATAGCTGGATGTTGCAACATGCATTTGCACACCAAGTCAAACTTCATGTATAGATCTAGTCAATCAAGAAGATCCAAGAAAAACAAATAAATCCAAATGTGGTACATATAACACACAATATTCTAAGCCCAGAATATAGTAGTTGAGTATAGTATCTCTAGAATTCAGGCTTAGTTGTGTAGTATATGACACCTTCTCGTATAGGTTTACATTGTGATACTTACCACATAGATTTAAACTATTTTTTGTCTCATTATTTACCCAAATTGCTCAATTGCAATAGGATAATCTTAAGTAAAGTGGTCTCAAATTTGGTATTGACTAAACTTTGGTCTTACCTTTGGAATGACTAGCTATAACCATCCTTTATTTATGGGTAAACTAACCTCTCATGATTACTCCAAAAGAATAATTGGATTCTATTTGCTACTTAAACCAAAGATTATTGGATTTTCTAGAACCTATGACTTCTATCATAGTTCTTCCACGTTATTTTCTTACTCCTACCTCAAGATAATCAATTAATTACTTATCATATTGATACCAACATCATGGTTTCGGAGCTAATCTCACCATGATCTTGTTATGTTTTACCTATTTATCATGATTCAAGAGCTAATCTAACCATGATAACTTTGTTTCACATTACTCCATCATTAAGTCTTAACATAATTTCACTTCATCACGTAGAATTCTCAAGTGAATCCCACATGATTACTACTCATTACATCCACATTTATTCCAATAATTATCATTAGGTTGTCTTTGGTTATCAACTGACACTAAGATTTTACTGTCTTACTTAAATTCTAGGGTTAAGCTATACTATTGGTACTGCTTCAATTGATGTCTTAAACTTGATCCTAATATACTATGACCAATTGACTTTCCTACAATATCTTGGTGGTTTATGTCTCCTTCGGAAGACACTAAAGAGCACTATACTTGAGAAAAGATAAAATAATTACTACTAAGAAAGATTGACTTAAGCATCTGACTCAGGTGTGACAAGATTATCCTCAAGTGGATACCCATCACAAGTCATAAGAATATTCGGTTTAGATAAGATGGCTTCTATAGTCACTATCCAACCTACAGATCTTCCTAAAAGGGTTTTAATCCTAAGGTCAAAGCATATGCTCTGATACCAACTGCGGTGACCCAGCATACCACTGCATGATGTAGTACACTATAGTCGTTGACATAGCACCAATGAAACACCGTTCACTAGTATTACATCCCTCAGAGTAGTACAACAGAAACATAGCAGGTCCAAGACATGACTATAGGTTATAACTCAACTCTTTACACAAGATCCAGATAACACTCTAGGTTAAAGAGAGAGAAAGAAACTTCTTACAAAGAATAATCAGGAATAAATAACTCATAGCTACCATACTTATGAAACTAGTAGCTGAACTACGAGGCTTGCATTGCTGCTATTGCAATACTCTACAAAAGTAGGTTCTATGGTTATAACTTCTATTCTTATCTAATCAGCAACTTCGTCTTCACTTGAGTTGATGTATATGTTGACTTTCTTGACTTCATTGAAGAGCGTTAGCTTTTGATGATGATTCTTGGAGCATAACTTGATGAAGACGTCGTCTGTACTGGCTTTAGAACCTAGCAAGGGTTAAGAAGATACTTTGAGTACGAGCGTACTCAGCAAGTCCACTAGAAAAGGAGTGTTTGATGCACTATAACTACAACCACAGACCGTAGGTCGTAGGCAATGCAAGTTTTCGTAAACATTTCTTCAAAGGTTGCTTTTATTCTGAAAAGCTATGCCCGTCAGCCTTCACGGGTTTACCAGAACTTTCATGGAGTTCCTTTCCCTCCGCGTTCGCAGCTCCTTCCCGGAATAGGGAGTAACAAGCTACAGTTCTTACACTCTGCAGAGGTGCGTTACTTTACCCATGAGAGATCAACTCTTTGTTGCACAACCGGTCAACTTATTCCCGTCCACAATTCCATGATGTGGGGCCCAGAAGATGATCCAAGCCAATCACTGCCCCCTTCGCGACCTCGCATGCCTCCTTGGTGTACACCATGACCACATAAAGAATTATGGGAATGGTTTGTACAAACCGTTAGATGCCAGAACTATCGTGGGATGATGAGGGTTCCCACCCATATGCTACATATCCTATACGAATTACCAATGAATATGCACGCTACGAGGATAACAGCCACGACCTGCACATCCGGCTTCATGCGAGAGGAAGAAGATACAGCTGACTTCTCCGTCCCATTCCAAATCTCATGGTCAACGCGTAATATACGGCGCAAGAATCACTGGCGACATTGGTTGTTAAGTCCTAGGTGATATAGTTCTAAACAATGGTATCCCAACTGTCAGATTTAATAGATTGGCTGATCACCCTGGATCAATAATCAATAGTTCTCATTATTATTGAAAATAGTGTTTTCGCACCGTTTTCAAATGCAGGTGAAGACAACATTGGATTTGTAAAATACTTTACAAAAAATAATCAAAGGACATGAGAAGTGTGAACTTGCCTTTTGTGATTGCAAGATTATGCACCCACGGTCTTCGAGTTAGTATAAGATCCAAAAATCGGAAATCAGCATCATTGGTCCGTTAAGGACTAATGTTTTAAGAAGCAGTATGCTTTTATGCATAAGTAATGTGATGCACATTCTAAGCGCAAATCCTAGGAATAATGTTGTCCTAGGGTTTAGATCCCGAAAGTGGTTACTTTGGAATGTGTGGTCCTTTTGGATAAATTTCGTAGTTGTAATTTTATTAGAGTTTATGAGTGGTGGTAAACAACACATATGTAGGAGTAAAGTATACATACTTATGACATACTAGTTAAGATTGCTTATACAAGGTTTCTTATTTAAATTAGCAAAAAGGATAACCTTCGAAGAAAAGGTTTCACTTCTAAGATTTAAACAAACTTTGTGGTTAGTTAGTGGTGGTGGATGTCATTTGTTTGCTCAAATGGTTTGGCTTGAGTTGCTTTATGGTTTAACTACTTCAGACCAAAGTTAACTATAAAACATATAATAATGCTTATAGTGTTATATTAAGATTCTGTAGACTAAAGCTAACTTTTAAAGTATAGATAGTTTTGAAAGTATCGTACTTATACATTTGTATCTTGTATATCTGAAATGTGTTCTTTAAGTTATTTAAGAATGTTTATTCTGTTACTTGAGTAATGGTTTCTTGATGTGAGTATGGAGTAATATCATTTATCTTTTATAGATAGGTGAGTATAGTTTATAAACCCAACATAATGTTATTTAATTACTTATGGATTTATATGGTGTTGTGGTAGTTTTTGTAATTTGGTAATTATTATGGTTTAGAAAGATTTGATTGTTTACAAGTTGTTCTTGAAGGATTTATTATTAGTGGAATTCTTCTTAGAGATAATCTTCATTTAAGGTTGTAGATTCTTCTAAGATAAGAACATTCATAATGTTTGAAACTATTATGGTATTATATTATTAATATTTAAGACTAATACTAGTTATTAGACTTATTTGACTCATTTTAGGAATATTAATAAATATTATTTATCCTTATATGAATTATTAATGAAGTAAATAAGTTTAAATTTGAGTTATTAAAATATGTAATTAATTAATTTTTTTTATTTACCTCAAAAGGAAATTATTAGATTTTTAACATGTAAATAATATTTTTGTGATCATTTTGGCATATCATATTTATTTTTTATGATTTATAAATAATAAGATATGATTTTTATAATTCTTATTACCTTATAATTACTTAATAAATAATAAATATTTAATTAAGTGAAGTGATAATACATGATTATAGTTTTAAATTATAATTCTTATTTTTCTAAGATTTTTGGTATTTTACTTATTTTATAAACTTTTATCATTATAGGAATATGAATTATTAAAGTTTTATTACTTATAAACTTTTATTAAATAATATTCATTTAAATAATTATCTCAATAATATTTAATAATAAGTTTAAGTTGTAGCTTTTATTTTTCTAAATTTTTTCATATATTATACATATTTTCTGAATTATAAATCAAAAGTTATTAATTAAACAAGATTTAATCATTTATTAAATTTCTGGAATAATATTAATTGGATCATAACATTTTATTTATTTCTAAACAGAACAATACTTTTTACACCGCACCTAGAGTTAGCCCCAGTCACTGACCTGTGGGCCAATGTCCACCTCAGCTTTCAGATGAAAGAAATGCACTAGTTACAGACTTCTTTTCTACTCACAGTCGATGAAATGTGGGCCCTGGGCCGTGTCATCCACCACGCGAGGCAAAGACTAGTCAAACAGCTGATGTGGTGCAACCATGACGTCATGATGGCGTCAGCATCACCGCCGCCGTCGGTGAGTGGTCACCGACGACGATCTACTGCACCCCAGCAAGCGAAATAGGTCTAGTTCGAACAAGCGCAACCAACTGAACCTAATAGTGGCAGCGCCGCTTGGAAATGGTCATCGGAGGGTCATCAGCGACGAGCTACTGCGGCGGCCAGCGGCAGTGCTCAACAAAACTAGACCTACGGTGCGAATTAGCAAACGAAATTAGGGTCTAGAGATGCGTATGCTTACCCTGATGACGATAGAGTGGTCGATGAGGACAGGCGCGGTCGGAATCGAGCTCCCCGGCGAGGATTCTGACGAATTTCCTCGAAGGAAAACGACCAAATTCGCCCGCTCCAGTGCTCCCCTTGATGCACGCTTCTACTCAGAGGATCTACGGAGGATGGCGCTTCTCCATGACGGCTCAGAATGGTGTGGGGTGGCGTAGTTCGACGACGAGGAGTGGCTCCGGCGAGCTAGGGTTCGGTCTCCTTCGTATCTGAGAGGATAAGGAGGGATTGGGGATAGGGATGGAAGTACTGCATTGCGGTGGCCTTCTTATCCCCTCCTGGCATCGGCGGCGAGTATCTTGGCGCAACGACGACGATGATGGCATCGGGCGGTGACGAGCTCCGCTAGCGAGCTACCTGTGTGCGTGACGAAGACGACGATGATCGTTTTACAGATAACCCCCTGACGTTTTCTTTAGTTCAACTCGTGGTCCGTTCCTGACCCCACTTGTCAGTCATAGACAAAAAAGAACCTGGGCTGGTACTGGGCTGTTGTGGGCTGCACATAGGCATCAGATAGGTATAGGGTGTTGGGTTGCGGCCAGGTTTACTTTTTTATTTGTTTTAACCTTTTTCTATTTTCTGTTTTCTAAATCAGATTTAAAATTGAATTAGATTTTTGAACATTTCTTTGTATGTTGAATTTGCTGGATATTGGCAGTAATATTAAAATATATTTGGCAACCTTTGTGAACCTTTATTATGCCTTCTTTTTATATTTCTTTTATTTTCTCAATATGAACTCTTTCTTAATATTTGGAAGAAACTTCTTATTATTTTTCTCTTCTATTTTCAATTAGAGATTTATTGAATGATATGTTCTTATTTGCTTATCAATTTAATTTTAATGAGCTCATAGTTTGAATAGAAACTTTATATATAAGTTTAATGATTTTATACCATTATTTGATGCATGAAAGATAAAGACATTGATATTATAATTATTACTCCCATTAATTTGGAAAATAGCAATGTATGTGAATAACAAAGAAGTTTAGGGTTTTGAATTTGGAATATTACCCTTGGTTTTAGGATTTTATATAAGTTTAGATTCTTTTTAAGATTTAGGATTTAACAACTAAGTGTATTGCCTTTTGTGTATAGTATTGGATGAAATCTCCCTTTTAATTAGAAAATTATAATTAGAGTGTTTTATAGAAGTGCATATACTTAAGAACATATAGTGAGGATGGTTGAAATTAACAGAGATATGCTTATTTAATTTGCTATAGGAAACTATCTCTATAAAGTGCTATAGACATCAGCTGATGGATCAATGGTATATGATGGATATTATGTTTGAGTTGAGATTTAGAGTTGAATGCTTACCATGATTAAAATAGGAAAATGATTTATACATATAACTATATTTCTCCACCTTGGGTTTCTAATTAAGGAATTCCTTTCCTAGATATAATACCTCTTTCTATCCATCACCATGGTTAGTTTGAGGGACTTACTTATTAAAATCTTATTATTCAATATATCATTCTTCTAAACTTAGGGATGAATCCAATGAGTTTGATAAAAATATACTTCATAGCTTTCTCAATCCTTGCTTGGTTGAATCTGCTATTTTACTGTTGACAATCTTCCATTCCACCAGTAGTTCCTTCAAACTCTACTCCCAATCTTCCTTAATCCCCATCACTATTCTTTCTCTAAAGTAAACTATCCTTAAAGATGAATACACCACTTTTTATGACTCTATGCTATACTAGCTTTAGTTGAATAACACCATCTTATACTTACTTAACCCTCATGACTTACACTTCAATCCCTAAATTATATTTATGTGGTTTGCAAAGACTTCTCTAGGATCACTTATCTTTACTAAGGTTCCAATCATGTTCTACCTACCAATATTATCTATACTAGATATAAGCAATCCATGTTAGTGGCCAAAGCATTACCATTATAATACTTTAATCACTTATTACTGAAGTTCTTAGTTGGTTAAGCAGGGCTTCATCAATCCTACCTTTTATTGTCTGAAAATTATCTTCTTAATATCTTATATTGGATTAAGGTTATTAATGGACTATGCCTTTATTAGAAGATTTGAGTAAATGTTCTGATAGGATCAATTAATAGATCAAGGACTAATAGTTAAAGAAGTTGTGAATCAATGGGGAATCATCCAATCATTGATGAACAATAGATATGGGGATAAGTTCCTCAAGATTGTATAGAAAGAAGATATATATATATATATAGTGGATGATCTTGACTTAATCTCTTTCCAAATCCAATTCCTCAAAAGAGTTTTTAAGATTAGGTGTTACTATGATTCTCAGAATGTATGCAGATGGAATTTAGGATATAGTGGTTACATTCTTATTATTGGTTTTATATCCTTAACTTGATACTTATGAATGATTATAAGGAACACTATAGTATGATCACCTAATGATCAAACATAATTCATATTATATTAAGGTTCATCTTATGGTACAATTTTGATATACCCTTAGATCAAATCTCTCTTACCCAAAATGAGGTTTTAGCAAAGATCTTATTGAAACTTATCGCAGTCAACTTGATGATCTACTTCAATTCCATCAAGCTAAGAGAAGCTTCAATCACTTTGACAAGTTTTGTTTAAAAGCGCGAAAATTATTCTGATTTTCTATGCATGAATGCAATGGACATATCTGGGTTCAACTTATTTCTAGGTTCTAATGTTGGGATGTTACAGACTGCGGTGGGCACATACCACAGAAGGGTTCGCAACATAGATAACAAAAAATTTCCTACGATGGGAACATCTAAGTACCAAGATCTATCTACTAGATACAAGCAACGGGTGGATATACATCCATAGAATAGATACCCTCGAAGACCGAATAGCGTTAACGAGGTTGTACTCGTGGATGATGTAGATGAACGCTTGCCGATATCAAGATCGTGATGAAGTCCATCTGGTCCAGTCGGTCCAGCACGATTAAGTCCAGCACCTCAAAGCAGTGGTGCATCCGTGATCGCACACACGTATGGGTACCCCGACAACCTCCGCGCCCTCGCTCCAGCGAAGCAGCGGAAGCAACAAATCCTTCCAGAAAAAGCCACCGGTAACATGTATCTCGCTGATGCGAGACCATGGGGGAATTCTAAAGGGGGGAGAGAGATCCTTCGCGAGGAGGTGTGAGAGACAAGTGAGAGGAGGGGGTCCTTTTATAGCGGAGGGGGGCAGCCCAAGGGGGCATGGCCGCCGGCCATGGAGCGTGCCCCCACCTCTCCCTCATTCATGTGGTGGAAGCTCCACTCACATAAAAACCTCTCCACTCACAATTCCACTCACATGCATTAGTTTTCCACCAAAATTAATGCAAGCTCTCATTTAAATAAAACTCTTTTATTTATTTATTCAGAATTTTGTTAATTACTTTAATTAACAAACAATCACATAAAACCCCTTGCTAGTATTCCATTTCACATGCAGAACCAGTTTCAGCAATTTCAACTGAAACAGTTCCGGTGTCTAGTGAAATAAATTCCTGCGTTTTCCTTTTCTTTTTCTGACATATCATTTGCTCCGAATGGTGTCGGTATCCCTTAAGTGTCTCACCATACGGTTTGCGAATAATGCGGACATGATCGAGACCCTTCTCCGATCAATAATCAGTAGCGGGACCTGAAGATCCATGCTGACTCCCACACATTCCACGATGACTTCTATGATCGTGTGAACCTTTTACGCTAGTATCTTAATCCCTTTGTTTCACGATATATTACATGTCCGAGATTCGATCATCGGTATCTCCATACCTAGTTTGATCTCGTTACCGACATGCACTCTTTTCTTGTTCCCGTGATATAACAATCTAGTGATCAAATCACTTGCTTGCAAGCTAATCAATGTGATATCACCGAGAGGGACCAGGGTATATCTATCCATCATCGGGATGAACAAATTCCACTCTCGATCCATGGGCCTCAACATAACACTTTATTAGTTCTAAATCCATCTATATAATCACCCAGTTACGGTGTGACGTTTGATGTCATCGAGAAGCTCTTCTGGTGTTAGTGATTGACATGATCTCATGGTCTAAGGATTAGGATCACTTTGTAAGTTGTTATAGCAATATAAACTCAATGACTTTGATCGTAATTCTATACTTCAGATGAATGTTCATCACATCATTACACTAATGTTGTGACCTTGTTATTAACAACATCCAATGTCCATGATCAGGAAACTTTGATCATCATGTTAATCAACGAGCTAGTTTATAAGAAAGGCATAACTAGGAACTTCCTTTTTGTTTATTAAACACACATGTATTAACGTTTCCGTATTAATACAATTATAGCATGTAAAATAAACATTTATCATAAAATACGATAATAACCCCTTTATTATTGCCTCTCGGGCATATTCCCTTTAGTCTCCCACTTGCACTAGAGACAATAATCTAGTTTGAAAACTTTGTGTATTGAACACCTATGGCTTTCTGGTGTTCCAAATACGCAACTGCAAGTGGTTAACATAATCTACGGATCTGACACTTTTAGGTCCGTGTGTATTTGCATGTCTTTGCGTCTTCACGCATCACTCATTCTCCAATGAGATGGCATTGTATAAATTTGGTCTTTTGGTGAGACCTTTAGTTCCTTGGGGCTAAAACATGTCGATACTATTGTCATACAATATATCTTTAGTGTTAGCCTGTTGTGAACCACACCTTAGTTTGATAACAAACTACTTGACACAAATTCCCTCCTTTGCTGCTACTATAGCAGTCATATACTTAGCCTTTTGTTGTAGTATTCGTCACAATGTCTTAACTTTGGAATACATCCAAATCCATCATGAAAACTCCTTTCCATTTCATTGTGCCACTCATAGTTTAAATTGAGATAAACTTAATTTGTATCTTGTGACAAAACTAGTATCAATGTAACGCTTTACAATGAACTATTTGTAATTGTTTGTCACCTCTACACAAATATATTCTTAGTTCTTCCAAAAGATCATAAGAATATCCTTACTATCATCCAATGATCATTTTATGATTCATTCTGGTATATGCTCATAACACTTAGAGCATATGACATATCTGGATGTGTACATATCATGGTATGATTGATCAAAAGATTCTCGTGATTTCACTCATCAAATGTCAAATCACTTGAATCTTGTTTCACTTATCAAGTGTCGATACACTTGAATCTTGATTCAATTCTTTTCCATGCGACAAGAACCGTTTCTTGTTGTTTCTATATTGAACTCCTTTAATATCTCATATATATGTACGTTTGGCACAACCTTATTAGCGTCACAGTCTATCCACTATAGACATTCATGCTAAATATTCGGGTTTTGCCTAAGTCTTTCATCGAAATGAAATTCTTAACCATTGTCAATAAAATATACATCATTTCTAATCAACAAGATGTCCTCCACATAATGTATTATAAATATGTCTTAGCGCTCCCACTTAATTTCTTGCAAATGCAAGCATCTTCATCGTCTCCTGATGGAAACTCCTTTTCATCACGGTGAAGATTCCAACTCCGCGATGCTTACTTCAACCATTGAAGTTTGCATGCCCCTTTTAGCATCCTTTGAATTAACAAAACCCTTTGGATCGTGTCATGTACATGTCCTAGGTAACCATTCTATTAGAAGAACTTTGTTTTGTTTATTCATCTACCATATACCAAATTATATGTAGTGGTTGCTACTTTAATCTGTCCAGACTAAATATCGGTATGAAAGATCAAATCTTGTCATAGTCAGACATTGTCGTAAAATACTTTACGACTTGTCGACTATTTCATAGATGTGAAACATCCATGTCTGTTTCTTTATAGATCCAAATACGACTGATAGGTTTTTACACCTTTCCGGAGGGTCTTCCAAGTTCAAAACTTGATTTCTCGTGTATGGAACTATCACGGATTTTATGGCTTCAAGCCATTTGACGGAGAGAGGGGATAGTGATTTACGTCTCCGTCAAATGGCTTGAAGCCATAAAATCCGTGATAGTTCCATACACGAGAATTCAGTTTTGAACTTGGAAGACCCTTCGGAAAGGAGTAAAAACCCATCGGTCGTATTTGGATCTATAAAGAAACAGACATGGATGTTTTACATCTATGAAATAGTCGACATGTCGGTAAAGTATTTTACAACAATGTTCAAGGAGTTGACTATGACAAGATTTGATCTTTCATAGCGATATTTAGTCTGGACGGATTAAAGTAGCAACCACTATATATAATTTGGTATATGGTAGATGAATAAACAAAACAAAGTTCTCTTGCCATTGTTGTTCTTGCCATTGTTTCCCCCTTTATTGGGCTGTCCATTTCCTCCACTAGCTTGTCCTCCTCCCTTGGTAGGGCATCCTCCCGGTGGTTTGCTCGGACAATCTGGCTTGATATGCCCCTTCTAGCGACAACTGTAACAGATCACTATAGGCTTTTTGCACTCCCTCTGGAAATGCCCTGGAATTCCACAGTTGTTGCAGATAACATTTCTTCTCGGATTAGATTGATTTCCACTAATGCCCTTGTTATTGTTGTTGTTCTTGCCATAATTTCTATTATGAGGTTTAAACTCCAGGTTAGGTTTAGGTTTGCTTGCCTGAATTATCTTGGTTTCCTTTTTGCCTCTCTTCCTCCGATCCTCTTGGACATTCTTGTAGTCATCTTCAAAAGTAATGGCTGCATCCAACAACTGCTGATAAGTTTGCTTATTGGCTAGCCTTAGCTGCATCTTCACAAATGGATTTAATCCATGCAAGAAACGCTTCTTCCGCTTCTCTTCAGTGTTAACATCCTCCTCAGCATAACGAGACAGTTGGCTAAACTCCCGGATGTACTTCATGACACTAGTATATCCTTGCTGAAGATCCTCAAATTCTCTCCGCTTCAACTCCATAACACTTTCCGGAACATGATATTCACGGAATCTCTGCTTGAACTCCTCCCAGGTAAACTCCCTTCCTGGTTGTTGCATGGCTAACTGATTTTCCCACCAAGATGTTGCAGGTCCAGTCAGCAGATGAGTTGCATACCTCAATTTTTCCTCATCATTGCAACCTATAGTTTTCCGCATCCTTTCAGTATCTGCGAGCCAATCTTCTGCATCCATTGGTTCAGGAGCTGATGCAAAAGGTAACGGTCTTGCATTCTGGAAATCAGATAGACTCACTCCTCCACCTTCGGGTGCCCTCTGATTTGCTCGCCCCAACAACTCTTCCATGAACTTGTTATGGGTATCTTGCATCATTTGCATGCATTGCATAAAGTTTTGCTCCATTAATGGCCTCATTGGTGGTGGTGGTAATGTGCCTTGATTTGCTATATCAGCATCGGCCTTTTCCTTGGCCTCACGCTCCATCCGCTGCTGCTCAGTTTCCATTTCTACACCCATATCCATGACCCCTAGTCCTGCAACATAAAGCGAATACTCATAATTACATCATGCACATGTGTTCTGAGCTCGATTTTACGCGCATAACTAGTCACACAATGAAGATCCAAAAAAAATCCAAATATGCATTTCACACATTATACATAATATCATAATGATACAAAGTTCTTACAACATATACCATATAGGTATATTCACAAAACTACCGTATTCGTCTCGCTACCTTATTCCTTGGAGTACAATACACAGTACTTGATAGTACTTATTAGTTGTCTCCTTCTAGTAGTAATTACGCTCATCATACATGCCTGGTGTCCAACCGTGATGACGTGTTGTCCATCGCATAGTTTGTGGAACAAATGGCCTTTCAAAAGGAACATACTCTGTATCTGAAGTGTCAGGACTTGAGTCATTACTCAACCTGAGCGCATCAACTCCCTCCAGCTTAGCTGAAAAGTCTTCAGAAACATATTCAACATTATCTCCACCCTGCATCTCCTGAGCTTCATCTCTAGAGTTGTCAACAGGATACGCAGATCCTGCTTCTCCCCAGATGCTCTCGTGGACAAGATAATTGAATACTGGATAATGTATATTCCCTAGGCTTTGAGAAGATGTTGATGATTTAAACACTCTCTCCTCAGGATCTTCTTCTTCATCCTGATCATCTATTGACATGGTATTTCTACTTCTGTTATTATGATTCATCCTTGCACCCATCCAACTAGATTATCCAACATTTCTGTCAGAACCATCTATGGACATCTGGTGTTCATGAGATCCATTATATGATCCCATTCTCCATCCATCCGAGTTCTCAATAGGAAGTTCTGAGTCAGAACCGTCCTCTGAGCCCTGTGGTACTGCATACCGCATATCGATAGTAGGATCATGCGTAGGTTCAGGTCTTGGTGAATAAGGATATGGTATAAAAGATTCTGGATCTTTAGGTATATCCTTAAAGATAGGTGTTGCACTACTACCTACTTCTTTATCCAGCTGTAATGCTAACTGCTTCCTCCTTTCCGGATAGGTTAGATCCTCTAACATGGCATTTTTGTCTTCAACAATCACTTGATGGGTCTTATAAAAAGGCGCAACGAGTGTTCGGTATTTATTCATAAACTTGGAAGCTAACTTAGGATGCTTCTTAACCAAAGTAAGATGATCCTATATAGGCTCCGAGTCTATAGATTCATGAGGTATCATAGAGAATGTGCTACCTTCTAACTCCTTAATTTTCTGCTACCGGATATTAGCTATCGCCTCCACAACAGCAACATGATAGGCTGCTAGATGACTCCTACCTTCTCCTATGGGTAGATCGTGATATAATCCAAGCTTCTCTGGAAGTTGGATACTCACACGATACTTGGATAACATCCGGCCATCAAGATAAGTGATATTGTTCACTAGAATTCTAGTTGGACAATTAAAGAGCTATAAAAGTTGACGAAGTTGGTCTGTAAATGATCCTTGATAATCATCAAGAGTCTCCTCTTTCCTTACCAAAGTCAGTTTTGGAAACTTTGGTGCCATATCTCTGTATATCAGAAAAATAATTTTGATTAGTATCCAATGATATATTGCATCATAACAAAGAATTATCGCACTAAAATATACAACGGAATATTCTCATTTGAATACCCATTATATTACTTTTAGAGAATTCTTTATCGTTGCTAATTCTCCTACAGGTAATACCCTTTACTAGGTTTCCAACCTAAGGTCAAAGAAATTTGCTCTGATACCAACTGCGGTGACCCAGCATACCACTACATGTGTAGTATACTATAGTCGTTGACATGACATCCACAGAACACCGTTCCATAAATATCACATCCCTCAGAGTGGTACAACAGAAACATTGCGGGTCCATATTACAAAAGTACACACATTATTATTATTACAATACCGGAAGTTCAAGACTTCCCAAAGATCCAACTTACAAACCAAAATATAAGATGTTCAGCGGAATTTAAAAGTAACAACTCCGACTAGGAGTGGGGCTCAACAGCTTATTCTATAGGCTTCATGCTGCTCGGCTCCGTTAGTTACTACTAACTAGATACTTAAGTATACTCGTTCTCATCAACACCGTAGCGGATCTCATAGTCCACGCCTTCAACTCCTCCGGATAGATCAGGTTCCTCGTAGAACACGTCTTCTTGGCATTCGGCTGCATACATTGGCATGTCTTCGGGATCCTCAGAGTCTAAGCAAGGGATCAAAGGAAAGGATGAGTAACAGCGTTACCCAACAAGTTCATTATATGCAAGGTAGGAAGTTTGATGCTCTAACTACCACCTCAGATTATAGATCCTTGGCACTATGCGGTTTTTTGTAAATCTTTCTTCAAAGGTTGATTTTATTCCCAAAAACTATGACAATCAGCCTTCACAGGTTGACCAGAACTTCATGGAGTTCCTTTACTGCCGCGTTCGTAGCTCCTTCCCGGAATAGGGAGTAACAAGTTACAGTTCTTACACTCTGCAGAGGTGCGTTACTTTACCCATGAGAGATCAACTCCTTATTGCGCAACCGGGCGTACTTTCCCGTCCACAATTCCATGATGTGGGGCCCAGTAGTTGGTCCAAGCCAATCACTGCCCCCTTCGCGACCTCGCATGCCTCCTTGGTGTACACCATGCCCACATAATGAATTACGGCAATGGTTTGTACAAACCGTTAGATGCCAGAACTATCGTGGGACGTTGAGTGTTCCCACCCATATTCTGCATATCCTCTACGAATTACTAATTAATATGCACTATACGAGGATAACAGCCACGACCTTCACATCCGGCTTCATGCGAGAGGAGGAAGATATAGCTGACTTCTTTGTCCCATTCCAAATCTCATGGCTAACGCGTAATATACGACGCTAGAATCACTGATGCCAGGGGTTGTTAAGTCCCTAGTTGATCATCATTGTTGCAATTAGAACTCTAAGTTCTATTGCTCCATTATATCATCACTTAGGATGATATCTATTATTTCTTTGTTTATGAAAATAATATTTTCTTTCTTTTATATCATATATGATAACACACAATTTGCAAATACTTTGATAAAGACTCTTCAAAGGACATGAGCAAGTGATGAACTTGCCTTGTGATGGCAAGGTAGTGAAGTCTGATGCTTGCAGTGGACCTTGAGCTTCTAGTTCTACAAAAACATCATTATTGCCCGGTAAGGACAATATTTAAAGAAGCAAAATGATTATGCAAATAATGTAATGCATTATTTATATGCATTTACCCCAAAAAGTTCCTTTTTAATATTTATAACATGTATTGAGTTATTTTATTTTATTTCCCTTTATTTGACTTTTATTGATTAATTATATATTAATTTTATTACTAAATATTTATTTAGTATTTTTAAAAAATACTATAATATTAATAAATAATGAAAGTGATTTTTTATTTATTTTTATCACCATTCAATAATTTTGTAAAATTCCATAAAGAATATTTAAATTACAAAATTCTTATAAAAATTAGAATGTCCAAAATCTGATATCTTATTTTATTTGGACAGAGTGGATTATTGTGAATACAAAAATATTTTATTTATAATTTTTGGACTAATATTTTATTTTTTATATTTTTATTGAGGTCAGGGGTATTTTGGTCGTTTCCAATTGATCAAAAGATTTATTAAATATCTTGGGCTGGCCCCTTGGGCTTATTGGGCCAGTGTGGCCCAATAGGGCAAGGTCAAAAGATAACCCTGAAGGGTTTTGGCCCACCCAGCCGACTCTGCCTCCCTTCTCTCCCTCGACCTTATCTCTTCCTCCTCTGTCTCGCCGCCGTGGCCGGCGATGCCGCCACCGTCGATTCTCGCCGTAGTCGGCCGTTCTGGCCGCCGCCGTGGTGCGAGTAGAGGTTGTCGACGATGCCCGTTCGTTCTATCCACTTGGATTTGACTCTAGGGCTTCCCCGTGCTAAGTTCCACCCCATTCCCGAACCCTAGGGTTCGGAAAAGATGCTGTCACCGCCGCCGCGATCCCGCTTGCGGTGGTGTGCTGGTCTCGTGTGCTGCGGCGGCCGCCGCCGTGGTAGGTGCAGGTCACAGCGCCCCTTTAGGTGCTCCCTGGGCCGCCGCGGTTCGTCGGCCCCTCTGCTTCCTCTTCAATTCATCAGCGAGGACCTCGGGTAAGTTATCTTTGTGGTGTTTGTCCATGCTACTGCCATGATTCTCCCGTGTATCTAGTGTCTTTCATGTCGAGTGACTATGTGCTGGTTGAGTTCATCTCTGGATTGGAGTTCTTGCTCTGATTAGGGTTCATAATCCCCTGTTGATCAAATCTATGATGCTTTAGATCTAGTGTTGATCATATTTGATCATGGAAAAAGATTGTTTGCTGTGATTGATGATTAATAGTAGCTTTGTGGCTGCTAATTGCCTGTCAGATTAATTCTAGTGGTAATCCACCATGATCCATGCTAGTGTATCAATGAAATCCTTGATTGGATTATGTTGTTGATCTAAGAGTTTACTCTACTATCAGATTGCTTATACTGACAGTAGTTGCTTATTGCAATTATACTGTTGGCTTGTCTGAGATTATACCCATTGAATCAAATCATTGCTTGCAATGATTTCTGTGGATGAATAAATGAATTTGAGGTTCATTCCTGGCACTTAGCTTCAGGAAAATGATATGTAGTGGTTGTCCCTTTTTATCTGTGTAACCTAAGTAAAGATTGGTTTTAGCTCATTAAGAACTTGTCCTTGTGATACCACTGTATTTGGCACACAAGTGATTGGGTTTTTTTTCTGGGCTTAGCTTGATTATGCTTGTGATTAAAACTGATAAGATGATATGGAAGCTTTTATTATCTTACCTGCCTATGATGTTGGTCTGAGGCTCTAGGATGTAATTCCTAGTTAGTTGAGTAATAGTTTGTTTGAAACTTATAGATTTAGAGGTGCTACTCTCTCTTCTGAGAGATGTGCCCTGATCTGATAAGATCAAATGAAAATGATCTAAGTTGCAAAATAATACTTAAACTAGTGATGCTGGTCTGAGGGTTTAGTGTTTGTGGTTGAGCTTGATTCCTTATCCTTATACTTGAAATCTCTAGGATAGATTCACCCCTCTTGGGTGCATATTGAGAGATCATTACATAAAGCAACACATGCTTTTATTTACATATTCTGATGAAAGCATGTGATGGTTTTATGAGACTCACCACAACATTTGATATTGGTGTAGTAGATTGATGATGATCTTGATCTGCTTTTTCTGGGATCCTGAGCTTGCTCTTGAGCTTGCCTGCTCCTCCTAGCTCCTTGGCTTGACCTTGCTGTCCACCAGATCCATCCCCCTCCTTATGTCACCATCCTGGTGATGTTTGGGTTGATCTGGGTGGTTGGTTTGGCTGCTGTTCTTGGTTTGCTTGCTGTTCACCTTGGCTATGTTATGGTGTGGTGTAGTGGAGTGATGCACTGAGGTGCTTCTCCACGGCTGTGATGTGGTTTTGTGATCCTGGTTGTGCTTGTGTGGTCGACAGCACACCATCTGCATGCGTGTGTGTGTGCAGCCTGTGTGCCTGCTATGCACATATGGATAGGTTCAGAAAATTTGAACTTACTATTACCAATCTATTTTTACCTTGGCTGGTGAATTGGTCCCTTTTGGCTGTCATTTGCATTCTGGCTTGAATTTATGAAAGTTGAAATCTTTCATATTGGTGAAACTTGCCCCTTTTTAACATTTCTCAATGATGAGATTGTCAAGTGCACCTCACTAACATATCTGAGAGAAATATATACTAACACTAATCTTGTTTTATTTTCTATTTGATCTTTATTTTGCAGGTACAAGGATAAAGATGAAGATTTAGTTTAGTTTTAGATATAGGATAGTTAGTAGAGATATAAATGTAATTTTCTTAATCTTCTGTAATTTTTCTTTTATAATATTTGTAATCTTTATTTGGTTCATTTGTAATAAAGATTATATATTTATTAATAAAGAATATTTTATTCTTTACTCTTGTGTGAATTGTGAGGTTTGGAATAACTTCAGTAAGTTATTCTTTGTAACTTATTTATGTATATAAAATGAATTTCATATACAATATTGTTTTTAGATAAGATTTAAGTTATAATACCTTTTTCTTAATTAATTTAAGATTCAAATCTTAAATCAAAATCATTTAAATTATAAAACACTTAAGTTTTACAAATCCAAATTCATTTCAAAACACACATAATTCCTTTAAGATCATATCAAAGTTTATAACAATCCTCCTTTAAGACTAAACCTACTCTCAAAGTAAGAAAGAAACATTGATCACTCAAGGTTTTTGTTTGGCGAAAATTTTACCCACATTTTCTCAAATAAATGCATGCAACAATACATATTCCTAAATCTATCCTTCGTTAGGTCCTATATGCTGGGATGTTACAGTTTGCTTGGAAAACAAGCACAAGACGAAATAAAAGAGTATATAGTAATAATATATTATTGTTTCTTCTATAATAGTATACACCAAATAATATATTATAATTTTTTATATTATTAGACACCAAATAAATATTCTTGTATAATTTTGTTATTAATAAGAAAAAAACCTCGCTACGCCGACGGCAAACCTCGGCGCATCCCTGGCCGTCGACGCAGTGCTTACTAGAAAAAATCCCCCACCTACGCCGACGGCACCCCTCGGCGTATGCCTGGCCGTCGGCGTAGCCTCATCCGTTTTGTTCTAGTCGCGGCCCACCCCGGGCCACTCATCCCCTATCTCCCGAGCCAGAGCCGGCCCCCGACCCCGCCGCCAGCTGCCGCCGCTCCCCGATCCCGCCGGCAGTTGCCGCCGTTCCCCGGCCCCCGCCGCTCCGCGAGCCCGCCCCCGACCCCGCCTCCTCCTCCCCCATCCTGAGCTCCTCCCCCACCCCCATTCCCGTCGCCCGACCTCCTCCTACCCCATTCCCCATCCCCACCCGCCACTGCCTTCCCATCTTCCCAGCGCCGCCGCCGCCTCCCCTTCCCCTCACACTGTCGCCTCCCACCACTGCCGCCACCACCACCCCCACAGCCCACCTCTACCCCCACTCCTCCCCCGCTGCCCCGCCGCCACCCCCACCATCCCCACTGCCCTGCCGCCTCCCTCCACCCCCACTGCCCCGCCACCACCCCCACTGCCCCCTGCCACCCCTGCCACCCCAACTGGCCCGCCGCCTCCCCCCACCCCCACTTCCCCGCCTCCACCCCCACTCCTCCCCACCTCCCCCCACTCCCCCGCTGCCTCCCCCACTCCCCCACTGCCCCACCCCTCCACCGAGCACACCATCCCCCTTGATAGATTTTTTAAAATTTGTTATTTTTTATTTTAGTTTGTAGTAGTTTGTTGTTTTAGTTTTAGTTTGTACTAATTATAATTTGTAATTTTAGTTTGTAGTAGTAGTTTGTAGTTGTAGTTTATAGTTTGTAGTATGTAGTTTATCTTATGTACTAGTAGTTTATAGTAGTAGGTTGTAGTTTGTAGTATCTAGAGGTAGTTTGTACTATGCAAAAAAATAGTTCATGTTTAGTAAAATAGATGAAATTTGCTACATAGATGTTTCATATGGTATGTTGTTTGCAGTTACCGGAGGGTGAGTGGGGGGAGTGTTTCGACGGCGGGGTCCCGGATCATCTTCGACGATTTGATCATGCTTCGAGGGTGAGAATCCGTTCGGCTCTCTTGTACCTAGGTTTATTTTTGTGTCTAGATCACCAAGTCTGGCGCGTCACCTAGGCGTCATCCCGACCGTAAGCGTTACGCGACTTGATATGCATTAGTGGTCTCGCATATTTTGAACCGTAACGCTTACGATTTTTATCGGGCAGTCGGCGGATTCGTAGTTGGGTATGGTTCTCCCTGGCTCTACCTCGATTCGAGACAGGATTTCGGTGGCGCCTCCTCGTTGTTCTCCGGATGCACATCCTCTTGGCTTTTTGTCGAGACGTGTATCAGGAGAGCAGCGGGGAGGTGCTACCAAAATTCTGCTCGGATCGGGGTAGAACCAGGGAGAACTTACCCAATCTACAGATCTGGCGGCTGGTTAGGACCCTCTTTTCCTATTAGACATGTAGGTTGATGAATACGTAAAAATATGAAGCATTTAATCTCCTATTTGATATAAAATGTTATATTTGTTGTTTGTCTCCCAACAAAGCAGAACAGGATGGCTGATAATGGGTGTATATACAGTGGCCGTATTAGTGCGACTAATAAAACAGACGATTGGGTACGGAACACTCATTTGTAAGTGAATGAGTTAGCACGTGGTTCGAAGGCAATGGTTCGGGCACTTTGTCCCTGCGCTCATTGCACTAAGCGTCATTGTTAGGGAAAGGATGACATGTATAAATACCTTCTGCAATATGGGTACATGTCTAACTATGTCACGCAAGTCGACTTTGCTCAATACGAACGTGACAGAGGTGAGGTGATGCGTCAGCGGCTCAATGGAAATGAGCACGATGGGATTAGAAACATGCTAGATGATCTCATCGATGCCGATCAGCCGAATTCGCCACCTCCACAGGAGGAATCACCAGAACCGGAGGAACCGGAGCCAACCGCGAAGGCCTTCCTTGATAAGATGGCCGCTGCTAAGACGCCTCTGTACGAGGGTGCAAAGATTTCTCAGCTCGATGCCATCTCTCAGTGCATAGCAAACAAGTGCTAGTACTCCGCCACCCGTTCTCACTTTGAAGCTAATCTGAGAACATGTGGTAACATGTTGCCCGAAGGGCATTGTATGCCTAAAACCTTTCACAAAACAAAGAAACTCATGAAGGAGCTCAACATGGATTATGAAAAGATAGATTGCTGTCGAAAAGGTTGCCTTTTGTTTTGGAAACAGTTTGCGGGTGACAAGTACTGCTCCATTTGTCAGGCCTCTAGGTATGAAGAGATAAAGGGGAAGGATGGTCAGTTGAGGCAGTCGAAGGTCGCTAAGAAGATACTTCGCTATCTCCCATTCATAAAAAGAATCCAGCGGCTTTACTTAAGCGAGGATACTGCCAAACAGATGACGTGGAACAAGAAGGGGAAAAGATACAAGGACGAGCACGGACGGAAGAAGATGGGACATCCATCTGATGGTAAGGCATGGAAGAACTTCGATGACAAATACCCCTGGTGGGCAGAAGAGGCTTAGAATGTCAGAATTGCGATAGCAACAGATGGCTTCAACCCATATGGTATGTCGACTGCCTCGTACATCTGCTGGCCGGTGTATGTTATTCCGCTCAATCTCCCTCCCGGAGTATTAATGCAATGGAAGACCATGTTTTTGTCGCTGATAATTCCAGGACCTGAGTATCCGGGGAAGAACTTGAATGTCTACATGCAGCCGATTGTGGATGATTTGAACCAATCTTGGATACATGGGACGTTGACATACGACCGAGCATCAAAGAGAAACTTCTTGATGAAAGTTTGGTTGCAGTATACTATGCATGACATGCCCGGGTACGCCCTAACATGCGGATGGTGTACAACTGGTAAGTGGCCATGCCCAGTGTGCAGGCACCGACTTGAGTTCCTTTGGCTAAAGTTGGGTCGCAAGTATGTTGTGTTTGACACGAATCGATAGTACCTCAAAAGAAATCATTCTTTCAGAGAAGATAGAAAGAACTTCAAGACGGGCAAAGTTGTGCATGAAGTAAAAGAGGTACCAAAGTTCGAGGGTGCAGTTGTTGATGCCGAGCTACGTGCTCTCGTGCCCGCGGCGCCGATAACTGGCAATCAATTTGCGGGATATGGTGTAACGCATAATTGGAATCACGTGGCAGCCTTAACGAATATCGTGTATTACAAGGACCTCGAACTTCCCCATAACATCGATGTGATGCACACCGAAAAGAATGCCAGGGAGTCACTTTTTCACATAGTCCTCAACATTCCTGGGAAGTCAAAGGATAATGTCAAGGCTAGAGTCGATGTTGAGAAGCTTTGTGATAGGAAGAGATTACACATGCAGCCTCCTACTGTCCGTCGAAAGAATTGGTTCAAGCCGCATGCCTACTACTGCCTTGATAATGTCCAAAAGAAGGAGTCATTCAAGGGCTCAAATACGTCGTGATGTTCCCTGATGGTTATTGTTTGAATATAAGTAAGGGAGTCAATCTTTCAACGGGACAAGTCACCGGGCTCAAGAGTCAAGACTATCATATATATGGATTGAGCGGATGATGCCGGTGATGGTTCGAGGGTATCTCCCCAAGAAAGTCTGGCGATTGCTTGCGGAGTTGAGCCATTTCTTCCGCACGCTCTGTGCTAAGCAGATATGTCCTGTAGTTATTGAGAAGCTGCAAGTTCAGGTGCCGAAGTTGCTATGCAATTTGGAGATCATCTTTCTGCCAGGCTTCTTTACTCCGATGGCACATCTCATTGTGCACCTCGCGAATGAGGCACTCTTGGGGGGCGGTGTAATTTCGTTGGCAGTTTGTATTGAGAGAGAGTTTAAGTATATTCGAAAGATAACTGGAAACAAAGCCAAGATTGAAGCATCTATAGCTGAAGCAACATGCCTTCGGGAGATGGAAGACGTCGCGACAACCTACTGGCCTGATGATGTTCCCACTATGCATAACCCGGTCTCTCGTTACAATGTCGACCTGCCCAAGAATGACCCCAAGCTCGAACTATTCCAATTTCCCGGTGGCAAAGGCCGGTAAAGGACTAAAATATAGGTTGCCGAAGGAAGAGAAGGATTGCATAATGCTCTATGTGCTTATGAACATGAAGGAAGTGGTCGATTTCATTAGGTAAAATGGTGAACAACTTATTTTCTCTATGCATAATGCTCTATGCAGCTAGTAACTCGGTCTCCGTATAATGCTTATTTTCTCCTTCTTAGCGATTTCACGGATGAACAGTGGTCGGGACCGACGGATCCCTCTCCCATGGAGTTGGACACTCTACTGAAAGAGGGTGCTCCCGGAAATAAAAAAACTTTGTGTCCTGGTTCATGGAAAAAGTAATTTCTAACATGTCCCTCTTACCTTGAAATATGTGACTTGTCCCTCTTATTCCACGTAACTATTGAACACAACAAATTTGAACTATACATGTAGGGAGCTAATCCCAACGTTGATCTTTATGACCTTGGGAATGATGTAGAAACTCGGGGTGAGTCAGTGGTGAATCTACATGACATAAGTATGCTCGAGAAGCTCCATACAGAGAATGACAACGATGATGAGCCTCCACCCTTCGATGAGAATCCAGATATCTACTCAAAAGATAGTGATAGTGAGATTGAGAATGAGAATGGGAATGAGAATGAGAATGATAGTGAGTATTTATTTTTCAATGCATTTTATTTTGTCTTTGTGATTAATTGTTTTCTTAATTGCATTATGCCTTTATTCTTTGTGTATACATTTTATTATGTCTTTGTGCTTAACTATTTTCTCTTACTTAATGCAGGTGATTGAACAATATGAGCAGCAGCAAGGCAACCAGTTCGTCCTTGCTTAATGCGCTGAAGCAGTGCAAGAAAAGAGCTACACGAAGTGGGAGACAGCCAAATCCCAATCCGCGTTACCCTGATCTTGCTGCTGCTGGAGGAGGACGGGGTCGAGGCCGAGGTCGAGGAGGATGAGGACGAGGTGCCACGGGAGGAGGCGTGGACTTTGACCCACCACCCTCTTCTTCTGGCGACATGGCTCCTGAGTTGTTCCTGACAGAGCAGCCTTTCAGGGACAAGAGGGAGGCAGAGTCCGAGAGGGAGGCATAGTCCGAGAGGGAGGCGGGGACCGAGAGGGAGGCAGGGACCGAGATGGAGGCGGACACTAGCCGCGAGTTGGTGGGGCCGAAGAGATTGCAGAATCGTGGGGAATCGGGAGTCCCTAAGGAGAAGTTTGAGCCTAGGACCCAGGAGGCGAAAGCCCTTATTATTCCAGATGGCCTTGAGTAAGTGTACTAATTTGGCAATTTAAATTTTTTTATTTCATGTTGGTCATAAATAATTTGGCATGTGTACTAATGTTTATTATTGTGCAACAATTGGACATTTCCTCCGATGACCAAGCCCCGCCTTCCTAACAGCCTTGCTGGAGCTCTGATTAGGAAGTTCTGGCCCGGCTATCACATTACCCCCGAGGGTGTCAGGAAGCTAGCTACTACTTGGGCGGACTTCATACTACCCGTGTTCCGGGATTTCCGACAGCTGCTGATGCTGTCATCATCAAGTTTTGGGTAAGGCATATTTCTCGAGTAATGTTCATACTTGATGACCCCACTGTGCTAACTCGTGACTCTTACAATTGTTTTTTATGCATGACTGAAGTTCTTTTACGGTGTGGCCGAGGAGGACCAGGAGAAGGAGGACAGGACTTTGCTTGGGGCTTGTGTGAAGTTGACACCCCAGGTGTGGTACAACCAGAAGGTCACGGCCGCTAGCCACTTCTAGGCTGACAGGGGCGTGAGGGTCAGGAAGGAAGACATTGTCGGTAGGAACCCTAATCCCGAGTACTCGATGACGCCAGAAGAGTACATGTCGGTGAGTAAAATGTCAATGAGATTCTACATTGCTGCTAAGTTGCCATTGCATTGTCTGGAGTTGAGTATTGCATTTTTAAGTTATCCCCGATTGGGCCGAGCCGCATCGACTCGCATGGGAGGAGCTGGTTAGGACAAGGTGGCTCAGAGAATACGAGGAGTTTGCAGCCTTGTCGAGGCAGAACACGGAGAACCGAGGCGATGGTGGAACACACTGCGCGGGAAACCATAACTTTGACCGCTTCAAGGGGAAGGTGGTACGTATATACATGGAACGACCTGCGTGTATTTCTCATCATGTTCGTACTTCATATGCATAATATTTCTTTTCGCGATGCAGGTGGACGAGGCACAACCTGGGGAGGTGATTCATGACATCGCCGTCTATGAGATGATGCGGCGAAAGAAGCCCAATTACTCGGAGCCTCGGCCCTCGTTGC
This sequence comes from Avena sativa, assembly GCA_916181665.1. Lineage (NCBI taxonomy): Eukaryota > Viridiplantae > Streptophyta > Magnoliopsida > Poales > Poaceae > Avena > Avena sativa. The sequence continues at coordinate 53,932,437 of OV702285.1, read as the reverse complement.
CCGTGTACTTCGACACTGCCTAGAACGACTTGGGGAACTACAACACGATGGTGAAGGCTCATCACCCCCATGTGGATGACCCTATTCACGCGAAGATCGACGAGGAGTCGTTGGTCCTGTCGGGGCACGGATTGCAGCATGGACGTCTCAAGATTCTGAATAAGAAGGTCAAGCCTACCCTCAGCACAAGCTTCAGCTATCTCAAGGCTACCCACCCCGCCGACGGCCCCCCTATCCCGCCTCGTGGCCAGCCTCGTCGGTCCACCTCCAGCTCTGATGTAAGTTTTACTCGTTTTCATCATCTTTATGATTTTTGTTCCTGCATGGCTAACCGCTGACGAGATTCCTTGTATTTGAAATTGTAGCCTGAGTTATACGCGGCCTACGATGCCGCTCATGAGGAATATCAGGTGACCTTTCGGCAACATTAGGAGGCGAATGCGACCTACATGCAATACATAAATGTAAGTACGAACCTTTATTTTTGCAAAAGATACAAGTCCCACTTCCCCTATTTTGTTGTATTACATCCTGACATCTAAACTATCTTGCAGGCCATGTTGGTGAATATTCAAACTGGACAGGATACAGATTTAGGGCCCGTGCCTCCCATGTTAGGGCCGGCGCTATTTTTGCCATTGAGGGACAGCTTCGCTAGGGCATACTACGCATCGACACCGGTAAGCTTTTTGCTAACCCAATGGTTACCGCTTTAATTTACCTCACAAGTTGCTAACATGTAGGCAACATGTAGGGAACGGGAGCTTCTGGGAACCGGCACTTTGGCCACGCCTCGCCGGATGGGCGTCAGTTCACACCGCTTCATGACAATGGTCCTTCTCCTGGCCATTCTGCCGGTGGTTCTCCCGAGCTTCACACTTCTACTCTCTCGCCAGGTGGCTCTTCTGCTGCTTCTAATGGACGCAACCCTCGCCAGAGGTCGCCTCTTTTCACCAGGGGAGATTTCGGGTACACCCCGTCTCCTCCAGAGTTGTAGGTTTTTATTGTCTATGCATGTGAAACAGAACTATGCAGGTGGAACAGCAAAACTGTGAAACAGCAAAAAAATATGTGCAGGTGCTACGCCGAGGGCCTTGCCGTCGGCGTAGCTCCCTGCTATGTGCCATTTGGTCACCGCTACGCCGAGAGCATTGCCATCAACGTATGCGTGGCCGTACGCCGAGGGCCTTAGCCGTCGGCTAGCGTCGGCTGGGGAGGCACAGGCGCTGGACACGTGTCCCCCATACGCTGACGGCCGCGCCCTCGGCGCACCTACATCGAGGATACGGCCGTCGGCGTATCCAGCGCGCCGTTAGCTGGCCGTGTAACGGCAGCGCCGCCGTTCGCCGACGGTTGTTACGCCGACGGCTGCCCTCGGTGTACCGTATGCCGACGGCGAAAGGGCCTACGCCGAGGGCGTTTTGCCGTCGGCCTAGCGGTCTGGTCCTGTAGTGAGTACTGCTACAATAGAAATTTGCATAAAGCATCAAAACAAGGTACAAAACCAACATACTATAGCTAATCTTATATTAAGCCAAGTAGATAACAAAACGGGAAAGTTTTATTACCTCCTGATAGCACAACCTGCTTATAGAGGAGAGATTGGTCATCAACCTTCTGTATTACACCAACTTGCATCTGCATTATTCATAGAGCCTATAGAAGCTTAGTTATCGGCTATCATTGCAGCAAAATTAGTACTATTACATGTAAACTGTCCGTAAGCTAGCTAACACAGGTATTGATACTCACATTTATTGCCAACGTAACATCATCCACTTGGGTTTTGAGAAGCACATGTGCATCTGTCTTCATGACCACGTTAACCTGAAAGAAAAATGTTAGTCAGAATTGTTAGAGTACGCACGTGAAACTCTATATAAACCCCTATAAGGCTCATTGCAATACAACACAATATTTTAGCGATCAATAAGTTTTACAAGAATATCTAAAGAATAACAACTTGATGACCCAGGTCAGGAATAGACCGGAAATGCTTTTCCTATGCACATCGATTATCTAGTCAGCGATTCATTCCATCAATTATGTAATAAGAATGGAACAAAAAAGATTAAGCCGCAAAGTCATATTTGAAGCAAATAGTCCAAATAAACTTAATGAAAGAAGAAGCATGTAGGAAATAGTGCCCGTGTACCTCCACAACGAGTTGGAGAAATCTTCCCGCACAAGAGTGTCCTCATCAGCACAATGCCAGAACAAGAACTAATTACGACATGCACAAATCAACTGCAAGAAGGCCAAATGGTTCTAATAACAATCGAACAAACTAGTTCTAATTAATAAGACAAAGCTTTAAACAAACATCTACATGTCAATGAATATTTCGCAAATGGAGCTATCGGTTTACATCCTCTAAGATTATCGTGATCACCATGCCTAGCTGATATATATAGGTCCAGAATTAGGCACACGGAAAAATGGTTAACAAAACAAAACTTTCACCAGACATCTACATGTTAATGAATATTTCCCAAGTGGAGTTATAGATTTATATCCTCTAAGATTATCATGATCACTATACAGAGCTGGTAGGTTAAGAATTAGGCACACAGATAAACTGAGCCACAAGTTCCGTTTCCTCCACAACTTCCGTCTAGAAGTGGCATCAACCTATTGTGGCATTCGATCCGTTTCCTCCACAACTTCCATCTACCAAAAACCGAGCCACCGCGTTTCAGCTTTTTATTGGCCCGCCAAGCTAATAAGGTCCAGTTCTTTTGGGCTCCGGCTTTTGCATAAGCCACTTTGGCTTGAGCTGTCTAGGGAAACAGCAGTAGAAATAAGCTTAAAGGAAACTGCAGTCCAGTTCTTTGTGGCTTCCACTGTTCAGCTTATTGTTTGAGTAGTTTGATAAAAAGTCCATAATACCACTAAAATAAATTTTTATATTGTACTGTTTTATCGGAACTATAACATCATATTATTGTTTTAGAGGCATCTAGAACTAAATGCACACATCCTATATTCACTATTAAAACCAACATCTCAACTTCTGTCTGTCATATGGACAGCTAAAATCATTCAGAAAAGAATCAATTACGCTTGTACTAGCTAGCTAGCCCCGCAGCACCTCTGAATTACAGCATTGGGGCATGAAATTCACGGACAGCAGTCCAGCACTATAAGATTTTCGTCTTTTGATTGCCCAGAATTCTGATCTGTGTCATGTTCCACTGCATCACAGTGCTACGGAAGCACATCTACTCCAAATTCAGGTGCAGGGTGGTGAGGGGCAGCCTCTGGCAGCACGGTTGCTGCATGACGACCTCGATCTTCGGTCGTGTATTGCAGAGCAGCAGCAGAACGACCTTCAGGAGGGAGGCGCACTGGAGGGGAGCACCGTGAGAGAGGGAGGAGGCAGCTTCGGTCGACGGCCGCAGCAGAGGGAGCCCCGGCCAGCGAGCTCAGGCTCCGCTCGATCTGGCCAACGCCATGTAGGGAGTTGCCGCAGGCTACACGTCCTCCATGGAATGGAACCGAGGTGAACGGGGGAGCGATTTGGCATCGAGGGGGAAGCGGCAGTCGGTGGCCGGAGTTGCCAGGGGCAGGAGCGGGGGCGGCGGCGGAGGTGTTGGGGAGGAACCTCTGTTTCTATCGAGAGGAGAAAGGACGGGATCGCGCGGGTGGGGTGTGCTCTGAGCTAAAAAAAACGTTTCGCTGGCTGTTTGGTGGCATTTCAATGTAAATAACGCAAAACGAGGGGCATAATCTTGTACCGTTTCGGTTGAATTCGGGAAGCCGCGGGAAGCTGGGGTATCTCATCTTCTCCCCACTGCAAAGGAAACGTGAAAGCCGGCTGTCTTCAACCACGGCTTAAAATCGAGTTCTTTTTAGCTTAAGCTTATTTTAACCTCTAAGCTGTTTACAAGCTCCAAAAGAACTGGGCCTAAGACAAGTGTGTTCGACCTTTTGTGCCCTCACAAAGCTTGCATAAACATGCCCAAAGCCCGGCCCCAGTGGGATTCTGGGTGCGCGTTTGGCGATACCAGAGACAGAGGATGCTCGGGCCTGCCTCCCAGTGTTGATGCCCCCGGCTTCATGAGGACGTTGAGGCCATTTGCCCAAACGTTGTGTGACAGACGTGTGAACCTGCCCAGATGGTGGACGATTTGAAGCGATAGTCAAGCACAGTTACGTTAGGAAAGGTTTGTCGTACGTGTCACCGCGTGATGCATCTAGCCATGTAGCCTCTCTCTTTCCTTTCCAATGTATATCTCCATTTGAGCCCCCACATTGGAATGAATACGCTGTGGGGTGACTTAGAATAATGAATTAAATAAATTACTCGGGAGCTAGTAAATGTAACAATAGTACATCATAATTGTTGTAGTTCAATTTTTCTAGTGAGACAGGGCCCATTTTTATGTTTCGCATAGCCCCCTCCCCCCCCCCCTCCCAGATTTTGCCGGCCCGGCCTTGGTGCGAACCACACCACCACCAACATGAGTGCCATTGAAGGAGGCGGGGGGGGGGGGTTGCTTTCATGCACCCAGCCACACTGAGGTGGCTCAAGGCGGGCGGCCGCTACTTGAAGTAGAGGCCGGACTAGATGATGCTTATGTCCCATCATGCTCCACGGGAAAGTGAGACGACGCCCTTAGTCATGACGACTGCCATGAACTCCGTGTTTGGCTCAGACGATGCGCTAGCCACACCAGTCGTGCAGGCTTGTAAGTCAGTCGTCGGTTTCACAGAAGCGTCAATCTCCACCAACTTACTCCTGTGAGGCATACCTCTTGCACATCTTGAAGAGATTGTTGGTTGTCAAGAAGTCCTAGATAATCATACCTATGCTAATTTAACTACAAATACATCAATGTGAGGCACGACCCGACCACGCTTCATGCAACGCATGTACCGACGAGGACATAGGCTATGCCGCCGTCCACACACATCACCACCACCACATCATGCATGGAGAGCGCGAAGTGAAAAGGACAAAGACGACCATATGGCTTAATCGAAGGTGTCTTGTAGCGTAACCAACGGGAGTAGTTAACCGAGGGCCTTCCTTGCCCCCAAACCAAGAGATCACAATCGCCATAGTCATGTTGGTCATGCCAGCTGGTACATAGCGCATGTATTAGGGATCTCATACTCTGTTTCTCTAAGAGAGGTTAATAAAATATAGCTTCCCTCCCTATCCCATTCTTGTGTACAACAGTACACTAGCGCACCCATATTTCTTATTTACCCTAGCGCATGATAGAAATATGCTACCATCCTCCTCTCTGAGGTAGCTCTTCTTTACATATTTTTTGCATGTCAAATAGAAAATTTTGACATGGATACAAGTATCAGCACCGGTGAGAGTGGATGAAGGTATTTACAGACTCATTGATACTCGGTTATCATCAAATTAGTTGCAACAAAATGTGTAGGTTTTCTTATCCTACTCCAGAAAGCTCTATTGAGTTATTTGGTAGACACAACACAATAGAAAGCAATCCAACATGTTCACCATATATATTTATGGATATTCTGAACAAGTCGTAATATAAACACACTATGCTACACGAAGTGGGCATAAATTAATTTATACATTAATGTGATACGTTTGGTTTGCTTATGCTTAGAGTGAAATCTTTTTTAAAAGATATTTTTAAACATCACAAACTTAATTTAAAAATTGACCTTTTTATTACACCATATAATTGTAGTTTAGCAAAAAAAAATGTATATGTGAATCATAATTAGTAGAACTATTTGTTAAGTTATGTACTAATATAAAGTATCCTGATTTAATTGTTAATTATGGTAGTTACATGAAAACAACAAAAATATGCAAGAATTGACGATGAAAATGACATGTTATTTTGGCAAGACTAACATTGAACAAGTTAGAAAGTTCATTATAAATAGGTTGACTTGATTTTACATGTGAAATGTTCAACATGGCCAAAATTTGTATTATAGCATAAACTTTTTTCTATAATATGTGGAGCACGGTTTGTTTCGATTGTATGTTATATTAAATTAAGCAAAAGTAGAGATACATATCTATAATGGGAACAGTCTCACATTTGGACACATCATTGTTTCTATCTCATAAAGTATGTCTGTGTATAGTGCGCATACACTAGTGGTGTAGCGGACTATTAGGACTATTAGCTAGGATGTTTGTCAGACATGTCAGTGGAAAAGGAGAGCTCAAAGCATAGCAGCAGATCGGTCATTAGCGGCAGGTGAAAGGAGAAATCTGTCCATTAATATGTTTGGCCATCTCAATCTAGAGGTCGGTCTCAAAGTTGTAATGCATCGACAAATTCATACAAAAAATAAAATATACACAATCAGCTTTGCATCGCAATTTCTACAACTAGTTGATGACAAATCCAAATTTTTAAAAGCTAAACATCGAATTTCTAGTAACCTCCTAAAAATGGGATAGTTACTTAGTTTCTCCCCGATACATGCTTTCAGAATAATATTCCTCGATATGCCTTACTACTACCCAATTAATTACCGCTGTAAAATTTGTTTACATCTGTTGGAAGAAGGTAACAATGATGACGTCAGGAGAGCCTCAGATGTATCTAGACAAACAAAACGCATATGTTGTTTGCCTTTAATTTCCCCAAGGCCTTTGTTTGCATTGAGGTTTTTTCTCATAAGTCATAGACGTGTTTCAGTTGAGAATACCTACAATATCATATATGTGGCAAATGATCCAAGGCTAGACCGATCGAATGCTCTCAAAGGTTCAAATTCTTGGTCAAATACATGTGTGCAAACAACTCTTGAATATGCCACGTCTCTTGCATTGATGAAGGTGAAACAATAATTCTTCGGGTGTGTATCTTCTGGATTAAAGAGAGTTCTCGGTTTAAGTTTTATAGGAGGACACCCGGTTGTGAATCTATGTGAATTTAATAAAGGAACAATGCCCTAGCTTTTTTTTGGCGTTGTGTGAATCTATGTGAATTGTCACTGAACGTTTCCTTCCGCGGTATTTAGGCCCCTTCTTTTCAGCTTCTTGGCCAGCTTTTCCCAAAAGCTACCCTTGACCAGCTTCTTCCAGAATCTCATCTTTAAAATTCGTTCAAACTTCTTAACTAGTAGTTTCAATGGCAATTAAAAGTATAAGCGATTTTGGCAGATGAGAATCTGGGAGAAACTGGTCGAGGGTAGCTTCTGGGAGAAGCTGTCCAAGAAGCTGAAAAGAAGGTGGCCCTAGTTGGGTTACAGCCGTATAAGATCATCTCCACTCGTTGGGTGAACTTAGGCCGAAATTCAGACCTTTTTTTGGTCGGACGAAACTTGATTTCGGCCTGGGTACGCCCAGTTTTCCACTCGCGTACCCATGCCGAATATTCAGGCGAACAAAAAACGACGACATATTTGAATCTTTATCGTTCACGCCGGCGAGCGCTCGGCCACAAGGTGTTCGACAGAAACACCCAGAAATTCGGCGACAAATTATTATTACATAACAGGGAAAATGACTCTCAGTCATCGACGGGGATGGGATCCTACGGCGTGGTCGTCCGTCTCGCCGGTGGACGGCGAGGGGTTGGACGAAGTGGAAGCAGAGTTCGGCGTGGGGGCGTTCGGTGCAGGGGCGGTCGGCGCAGAAGTGGGGCGGTCGGTGCAGGGGCGGACGGTGAGGGGTTGGAGGAAGTGGAAGTAGAGTTCGGCGTGGGGGCGTTCGGTGCAGGGTTGGAGGAAGTGGAAGCTGAGGAAGGCCTGATCTCGCATTGGAGGATGGCCTGGCATTGCGCCATGTACCAGACCTTGACCAGCGACCTCATCTTCGACGTGTCCTCGCCGCCCATCAAGAACTTGAGATTCGTGTTGCGTTTCTTGGCAGCGTAGTTGGCCTTCTTCTCGGTGAGGTTGGCCTTGATGAGGGCCACCTTTTCCCCTTGTGTCTCCATCAGCTGCTTCCAGCGCTCGTCGGTCTTCTCGGCCTGCGCCCTCGTGTAGGCGGTGCATTTCTCGATCGAAGCCCGGAGACGCTCGGTGGGAGGTCCGGCGGCTTTGAGCATCTTCGCCTTCTTATGACCCATCTCTGGTCTTCCTTCGCCGGCAGCAGCGAGAGAGGCCTCCGGGTTGTAGACGCCGTCCTTGGTCTTGGAGAGACTCAGACGAGTGTCCTGCCACTTCTCGCAGTGCTCGATCTCCTCGAAGACATGACGGAACTTGAACTCCATCTTCATGTCCTCTCGAAACAAAACAAGTGCACGACGAAGCTGCAAAATGGAAGTGTGTCAAGTGTGTCCAAATGGAGGCGAGTGCACGACAAAGCTAGTGTTCGTGAGTACCTTGTTGTCCATGTTTTCCCCGCTGGCTTGTGTGCATTCCACCTCTTCCACGCAACTGTGCCACTTGCTGCACGCAGTCTGGATGATCGCCTAATGGTTGGTAATAGCCTTCTCCCCTCGCTCCATGTGGATTTTGCGATACTTTGGGTGGCAAAGGCTACGCTCGTCGAACGCTACCTTCACGCGTCACCAATAGTTATCTGAATTCTGGTTGGCACCGGTGATCGGATCCATGCTCACGGTTTTCCAAGCTTCGGCGAGACAGGTGTCCTCGGCCACGGTCCACTTGATCCGAGCTTCCGCCGAAGTGCCCGGCTTCTTCTTCCCCTTCTTGCCTTTCGCCAGCAGCAAGGCTTCACCCTCGGCGTTCTCTTCTTGCGTCGGCTCGGCCTGTGTCTCCTCGGCGTCGATGTCGGCGAGATCCTGAGACTCGATGCCGTGCTCGGCGTCGGCCTGGGTCTGCTCTTTCGTGAAGAAGGAAGGGTGGTTGGAGGCCGGGCCTGCTGCGATCATGTCCTCTATGTACGCCTCGGCCGACATGCCGGTCGACAGAGTGACCGGCATTCCCTCGAACATGTTGCACGCGTCGACCTCGCCGTAGGTTCCTGTAGGGGTTCGTAGCATGGAAAACAAAATTTTTCTATCGCATACAAACAAACAAGCCAAGATCTATCTACTAGATTGTAGCAACGAGTCGATAGAGGAACTCACCCTCGAAGATTCCAAAGCGGTTAACGAGAGCAGATTCTCGTGGATGATGTAGTCGTACTCTTTCCGATCTCAAGATCGTGTAGACGATCCTTCCAGCGCCACGTTCCAGCAGCGCTCCCGCAGTCGGTCACACGTTCGGTACTCGACGAAGACCTTCCTCTCCCTTGTTCCAGCAGGCAGCGGAGGTTGTAGCACTCTCCTCGCGATTCCGGCAGCACAACGGCGTGGTACCGGAAGTAGAGGGGAGATCCCGCAGGGCTTCGCCTTAAGCCGGTGCGAGTATGGTGGAGCTTATGAGAGAGGCTATTAGTGGTCTAGTAATTAGACACACCAATTAGAAGGCTCTAAACCAATTAGAAGGCTCTAAACCGCTGGCTAAAGCAATTAGAAGCTCTAAACCAAAACGGCTCTAAACCGGAGGTAGAAGATAGGAACTTGTGTGTCTAGGAGGGGAGCCCTGCCCCTCCTTATATAGATGGGAGGGGGCTGGCGCGCCAGGGGAGGGAGGGAGTCCCTCCCCAACTCGGCCTAGGGCTGGCCGCCGGCTTGGAGGAGTGGGACTCCTCCTCCAAGTCGATTCCAACTCCTCTTGCTTGTTTCCCACAGTTTCTTGTTTTAGCCGTTTGACTTTCAAACTGGACATTTGACTTTTCTGTTTTAGGATTCAATTTAATCCTTTATTTGGGACAGCAAGAACACTTAGTACATGATGCAATCATTCCAATATGTAATGACACATTCATGTACCCCTTCCCCCCTGGAGTGCCGGACAATCCGGAACCTTCTAGAACATTCCCGATGAAAACACCGGAATCATTCCCGAACTCCGAAACGGGACTTTCCTTATATGAATCTTATTCTCCGGACCATTTCGGATCACCTCGTGATATCCCGGATCCCATCCGAGACTCCGAACAACATTCGGTCTCTTTCTCATAATACCATAACTACTCAAACAACGTCGAATCCTTAAGTGTGTCTCCCTACGGTTCGTGAATTATGCGGACATGATCGAGACACTTCTCCGAACAATAACCAATAGAGGAATCTGGAAATTCATATGGCTCCCACATATTTCTACGATTACTTTGCGATCGAATGAACCACTTACATACGATACCAATTTCCCTTTGTCTCACGATATGTTACTTATCCGAGGTTATGATCGTCGGTATCTCTGCATACCTAGTTCAACCTCGTTACCGATAAGTACTCTTTTCTCGTTCCCGTGATATGTGATCCCTTGTGACCCAGTCACATGCTTGCAAGCTAATTGGATGACATTCCACCGAGAGGGCCCAGAGTATATCTATCCGTCATATGGATGGACAAATCCCACTCTTGATCCATGTGTTTCAACCAATACTTTCCGAACACTCAATGCCACTTTTATAGCCACCCTGTTACGGTGTGGTGTTTGATGTCATCAAAGCATCCATCCGGCAAAGGTGATATGCATGATCTCATGGTCGAAGGAATTAGGTTACTATGTATCAGAAAGCATATAGCAATTGAACTATTTAAATGACTTGATCTTTATGCTACGCTTATCTATAGGAGTATGTCCATCACATCATTCTCCTAATGATATGATCCTATTGTTAATAACATCTCTATGTTCATGATCAGGAAACCATGATCATATATTAACCAACAAGCTAGTTTAACAAGAGGCTTTACTAGGGACTTTTATTTTAGTTTACAAATCACACAAGTATTAATGTTTCCGGTTAATACAATTATAGCATGGTATGTAAACATTTATCATAAGTGTGAAGACATGATAATAACCACCTTATTATTGCATCTTGGGCATATCTCCAACAGTCTCCCACTTGCACTAGAGTCAATAATCTAGTTTCGAACCTTTGTGTATATAACACCTATGGCTTTTCGGTGTTGTATGTACACGATTGCTAGTGGTCAACTGATCTCCGGATCTGACACTTCCAGGTCCGTGTGTAATTGCATGTCTTTGCGTCTCTACGCATCACTCATTCTCCAATGAGATGGCTTTGTATAAATTTGGTCTTTCGGTGTGACCTTTAGCTCTTTGGGGTTAAAACATGTTGATAATATTGTCGCACAATATATCTTCATAGTATTATCCCACTATGAACTACACTTAGTTTGATAACAAACTTCTTGACACAAATGCCCTCTTTTGCTGCTATAATAGCAGTCATATACTTAGCCTTTTGTTGTAGTATCTGTCACAATGTCTTAACTTTGGAAATCATCCAAATCCATTATGGAACTCACTTTCCATTATATTGTGCCACCCTTAGTTTAGATTGAGATAAACTTAATTTGTACTTTGTGACAAAGCTAGTATCAATGTAGTACTTTTACAATGAACTAACCATCTATTTGTCACTTCTACAAATATTATACTCTTAGTTCTTTCAGAAGATCATAAGAATATCCTTACTATTGTCCAATGATCATCTTACGAATCATTCTGGTATATGCTCTCAACATTTAGAGCATAGGACATATCTGGATTTGTACATATCACAGTATGATTGATATAAATACTCTTTGTGATTTCATACATCAAGTATCAATCTATACTTGATTATTTGTTTCACTTTACCAAATTTCAATACACTTGAATATATCATCAACATTGAACTCATTCAATCCTTTCTGTGCGACAAGAACCTTCTCTTGTAGTTTCTATATTGAACTCATTCAATATCTTGTCTATGTACTTCTGGCACAACCATATTAGCGTCTATTGAAGCCAAATATTTGGGTTTTGCCTAAGTCTTTCATCGGGATGAAATTCTTAATATGTGTTAATAAAAGATACATTATTTCTAATCAACAATATGTCTTCCACATAATGTATTAGAAACATGTCTTAGCGCTCCCACTTAATTTCTTGCAAATGCAAGCATCTTCATTGTCTCTGATGAAATTAAACCCTTTTAACAGTTTCATCATAGTGAAGATTCCAACTCCGCTATGCTCACTCTAACCATTGAAGTTTGTATATGCTTTTAGCATCCTTTGAATTAACAAAACCCTATGGACCGTGTTATGCACATGTCCTAGGTAACGATTCTATTAGAAGAACTTGTTTTGTTTATTCAACTACCATATAACAAATTATATGTAGTGGTTGCTACATTAATCCGTCTAGACTAAATATCACTATGAAAGATCAAATCTTGTCATAGTCAACCTTTGAACATTGTTGTGAACTCTTTCCCAACATGTCGACTATTTCATAGATGTGAAACATCCATGTCTATTTCTTTATAGATCCAGACACAACTATAAGGTCTTACACCTTTCTCGAGGGTCCTTCAAGTTCAAAACTTGATTTCTCGTGTATGGAACTATCACGGATTTTATGGCTTCAAGCCATTTTACGGAGTCAGGGCCCATCATCGCTTCTCTGCATGTAGTCGGTTCATTATTCTTAAATAATGATTCAACCCTCAAATCTTGGTATTTGATTGTTCATCCGACCTACTTGTTTCAATAGGAACTTGGATCTCCGTGACCACAACCTTTGAGGTACGTGAACCATGAGCATTGTTGCTGCCTCCGAAACACTTTTCGGCGCTGCGCAACTCTGCACATATAGCTAAGGTTCTTTTAACCTTATCAAAGTTTCTATTGTCCTCCCAGTTAACTTTTCACGAAAAATTCCTTCTCAAAGAAACTTGACGTTTTAAGCGACAAACACTTTTGTCTCCGATGTTATGGAGGAGTACTTAACAGTTATTCGAAATAACATACAAAGACAGGTTCATCCGACTTTGGTTGCAAACATCTTTCTTATGCATAGCATACCAATGTTTAAGAAAGGACAACTTGGGTTTTATCCCAAACCATAACTTTTATATGGTGTCATTTCAACGGATTATGATGGAGCTCTTTTCAGTGGAAAAACGGTAATCTCTAAAGCTTTTAATCTTTAAAATATAATGGCAGTTTTATAAATTATACCTTTGATCTTACCATGTCAAACAAGGTTTAATTACATATCTTGAACGCTCCATACTCTTATGGTGTTTCGGGAAAATGCAAATCCACGGAACGATTCCTTAAATCTTAGGTATTATGCTAAACTCTGTAACTCAAATATCTTCCTTTATGATCTTATCATAAACTATTTATATTCTTGTTACAATGTTTTTGCACTTCATCTTGAAAATCTTTGAACTTTTCAAATATTTCACACTTCATCCTTATTAAGTAAATATTCATATATTCACTCAAATTTTCGGAGAAAGCATATGAAGTTGAAATCCATCGCTCTTGACTACACATAACGGACTTCGTACAACAATATGTACAAGTTCCAATAAGCTAGTCATTCGTTCCCTTTTGGCCTATGAACGAAGTTTTAATTATCTCTAGGAAAGTTTCACAAGCGTCATTTGATCAAAAATCAGAAGACTCCAAAATTCCATCCACATGGAGTTTCTTCATGTTATCTTTCCAATATAATTTAAACGGCGATGCCACTTCCTAAGTGATCTTTCAATCAATTTGTCTTTCGACATTTTTAGCACTAGTTTTATGGATGTGATGTCTCCAACGAGATTTGCGAATCATCCATCTTTTATGGATTACGGCAATTATTTGAACAACCCTTTTGTTCTCATAATACCTGATAAAACAAATCTTTGAAGGCAAGCTTTGATGTTTAACGAGCAACACAATAACCCTTTATTTGTTCTCGATGAACATCATCACATATTCTTTTGCTAGTTACTTAGGCCATTGTAGTTCATGAATTGTGTTGTTTCGTATGACGATTCACACCAACAAATTCAGTATCAAATACTTGAGAACCACATTGTTTAATAAGCAAAGAATATAGCCATAACATGTATATCATCTATATACTTAAACTGAACAATTCTAGTCTTTTCTTTTCTGCCATATATTTATGAGATTCTCTTTCAATATTTCCTTTTCTATTTGAAAGAATCTATCAATATCAATAGTGGAGTCATACATATGACATATAGTCCAAAGCGTGTATAGTTAAATACCAATGTCTTTGGACTTGCACTTTGAAGTAGATCACCATCATCAAATGTTTGGTGTTCTTTCAAATTCCTTTCTTTAGTAATCTCTTGGTGTAGTAAACATTTTACCTTCATCAAATATTCACCCTTATCATGGAATCGTCCATGATCAAGCTACTTTTAGCTTATAACGATGAATTATGAGTATAATGTTGCTATCCAAAACCTTTTGGAGGATTAGGACAACAAGTGTCTCCAACCTTTTTGCAAATTCTCATCAAATATGAGAACATGACTTTTGCCATATTATACTCTATCATGTTGCAACCAAAACTTCGTTTCAGATATCACAATATCTTCCACACATTATGGTTTCTGAAACAACTCTTTCAGATCCTAGATAACCTTGATATTAAGGGAATCCTTTGAATATCAAGAATCATGGATACAAACATGATACTTATATACTAACACTTGGAATTGTTACTCTTGATTTAATACTAATTATTAAACTTCATGGAGTAACCGGAACTTACTGAAAGTTTGCAATAGGACTTTTAAACTTTAGATTAACACTTCAAAACAATACGATACCAGTTCGTAAAGTAACTAACCAGAATTCTATAGTTCTACCATCTCAATTATAACTAAGCGCAAGGTGGTAAACGGATGCCAATGACTACAACAACTATGCAAATTCACTTTGATTTAGTTTATGATAAATTGAGTTCTCACTAATAATTAAATTAATCTAGGTGAACTCCCACTCAAAACAATATCCCTCACATTGTTTTAGTGATCACACGAACCAAATCCACCACATCAAAACCGATCATCACGAGAGTTGATATAGCTTCAATGGCGAACAATCAACATGTTCATCATGTCTACTATATGACTCATGCTCTACCTTTCGGTGATTCGTGTTCCTGAGACCATGTCTGTACATGCTAGGCTCGTCAAGATCAAACCTTAGCTACCGCATAAGCAAATCTGGCTTGCTTACGTTGTATACACTTGCGGAATCTAACACACCCGATCATCACGTGGTGCTTCGAAACAACAAGCTTTAGCAACGGTGCATACTAAGGGTGAACACTTAAGAACTTGAAATTGTGTGCTTGAGGGATCATCTTATAATGCTACCGTCGTCTACCAAGCAATACAAGATGCATAAAGGATTAACATCACATGCAATTCATAATATGTGATATGATATGGCCTTTCTTCTTTGTGCTTCCGATCTCCATCTTCCAGCACGAACATGATCTCCATCATCATCGGCATTGCATCAAGGTCAATGACGCTTCTCCATGGTTGTCGTCCACCAGCTTCAACTATTACAACTACTTTGAATAGACACGCGGGTCTTAACAGAAATTTAAAGACAACCATATGGCTCCTGCCGGTTGCCGACTTACAATAAGGAACATTGCATACATCATATATATAATCACAATCATGGCCATATCACATCACTGCACACCCCTGCAAAACAAAGTTAGACGCCTCTACTTTCTTTGCATATTTTACGTGGTTTGGGGCTTTCAATAAGTGTCGTTCTAACTTACGAACAAGAACCACAACATTGATACTAGCATTGTTGAAACCCGTTGTAAATTGGATCTTAACTATGCTAGGAGAAACAGGCACCCGCAAAGCCACTTATGCAATACAAGTTGCATGTCAAACGTGGAGCAAGTCTCATGAACGATGTCATGTAAGGTTAGCCCGGGCCGCTTCATCCCAACATACCGCAAGATGCAAAGTACACAAAAAGCAATCTACAATAAAAGCATCAACGCCCACAATGACCATTGTGTTCTACTCGTGCAACAGATCTATATATAGACACGGCTCTGATACCACTATAGGGGTTCGTAGCATGGAAAACAAAATTTTTCTATCGCATACAAACAAACAAGCCAAGATCTATCTACTAGATTGTAGCAACGAGTCGATAGAGGAACTCACCCTCGAAGATTCCAAAGCGGTTAACGAGAGCAGATTCTCGTGGATGATGTAGTCGTACTCTTTCCGATCTCAAGATCGTGTAGACGATCCTTCCAGCGCCACGTTCCAGCAGCGCTCCCGCAGTCGGTCACACGTTCGGTACTCGACGAAGACCTTCCTCTCCCTTGTTCCAGCAGGCAGCGGAGGTTGTAGCACTCTCCTCGCGATTCCGGCAGCACAACGGCGTGGTACCGGAAGTAGAGGGGAGATCCCGCAGGGCTTCGCCTTAAGCCGGTGCGAGTATGGTGGAGCTTATGAGAGAGGCTATTAGT
This sequence comes from Avena sativa, assembly GCA_916181665.1. NCBI lineage: Eukaryota > Viridiplantae > Streptophyta > Magnoliopsida > Poales > Poaceae > Avena > Avena sativa. Next base: position 53,916,162 of record OV702285.1, on the reverse strand, counting down.
GGTCTAGTAATTAGACACACCAATTAGAAGGCTCTAAACCAATTAGAAGGCTCTAAACCGCTGGCTAAAGCAATTAGAAGCTCTAAACCAAAACGGCTCTAAACCGGAGGTAGAAGATAGGAACTTGTGTGTCTAGGAGGGGAGCCCTGCCCCTCCTTATATAGATGGGAGGGGGCTGGCGCGCCAGGGGAGGGAGGGAGTCCCTCCCCAACTCGGCCTAGGGCTGGCCGCCGGCTTGGAGGAGTGGGACTCCTCCTCCAAGTCGATTCCAACTCCTCTTGCTTGTTTCCCACAGTTTCTTGTTTTAGCCGTTTGACTTTCAAACTGGACATTTGACTTTTCTGTTTTAGGATTCAATTTAATCCTTTATTTGGGACAGCAAGAACACTTAGTACATGATGCAATCATTCCAATATGTAATGACACATTCATGTACCCCTTCCCCCCTGGAGTGCCGGACAATCCGGAACCTTCTAGAACATTCCCGATGAAAACACCGGAATCATTCCCGAACTCCGAAACGGGACTTTCCTTATATGAATCTTATTCTCCGGACCATTCCGGATCACCTCGTGATATCCCGGATCCCATCCGAGACTCCGAACAACATTCGGTCTCTTTCTCATAATACCATAACTACTCAAACAACGTCGAATCCTTAAGTGTGTCTCCCTACGGTTCGTGAATTATGCGGACATGATCGAGACACTTCTCCGAACAATAACCAATAGAGGAATCTGGAAATTCATATGGCTCCCACATATTTCTACGATTACTTTGCGATCGAATGAACCACTTACATACGATACCAATTTCCCTTTGTCTCACGATATGTTACTTATCCGAGGTTATGATCGTCGGTATCTCTGCATACCTAGTTCAACCTCGTTACCGATAAGTACTCTTTTCTCGTTCCCGTGATATGTGATCCCTTGTGACCCAGTCACATGCTTGCAAGCTAATTGGATGACATTCCACCGAGAGGGCCCAGAGTATATCTATCCGTCATATGGATGGACAAATCCCACTCTTGATCCATGTGTTTCAACCAATACTTTCCGAACACTCAATGCCACTTTTATAGCCACCCTGTTACGGTGTGGTGTTTGATGTCATCAAAGCATCCATCCGGCAAAGGTGATATGCATGATCTCATGGTCGAAGGAATTAGGTTACTATGTATCAGAAAGCATATAGCAATTGAACTATTTAAATGACTTGATCTTTATGCTACGCTTATCTATAGGAGTATGTCCATCACATCATTCTCCTAATGATATGATCCTGTTGTTAATAACATCTCTATGTTCATGATCAGGAAACCATGATCATATATTAACCAACAAGCTAGTTTAACAAGAGGCTTTACTAGGGACTTTTATTTTAGTTTACAAATCACACAAGTATTAATGTTTCCGGTTAATACAATTATAGCATGGTATGTAAACATTTATCATAAGTGTGAAGACATGATAATAACCACCTTATTATTGCATCTTGGGCATATCTCCAACAGTTCCTTGTGCCGATCTTCCATCGAAAGGCAGTGGTCCGCGACGCAGCGCAGGGCCTGCATACGCCGAGAGATGGAGTAGGGGAGGTTGATGTCCACGTTGAAGGACGAAGGAGGGCGCGGCGCCGGGAAGGGGAAGACCATGTTGGGGTTGAACCCGCCGTCGAACTCGGGGGACGAGGAGTACCTCTGCCGAGCAGCCGCCTGGCTCTCCTGTAAGCCGGCTGGAGAGATCGGCGAGAATCCGGCGGGCGAGCCGACGCTTGCCTGGCTTCCCCAGTTGGGTGGGTACGGCGCCGCCATCAACGCCGACCTCGTCGCCGCCGCCTGTTTCGCCCTCGCGATCGCCTGCTCATCCGCCGCCGCCGCCTTCTCTTGGTCTTGCCGGAGCTTCGCCCTCTCCTTTCTGCCCTTCTGGTCAGCCGACGCCATCTTCCTGGCCGTCTCCTTGGACGCCCACGCGCCGTCGGACATGCCCTTCGGCTACTTTGGCGGCGCTCTTGGCTTCCTCGCCTTCTTCTCCGTCGTATCCTCGCCGAGGATCGATCTGGGTTAGACGAAGTTCTTGGGCGGCATGGTGGGCGGGAGCTCGGCAGAGTGGCGGGAGGGGAATGGGGAAGAAAGGCGGGAGCTCGGCGAAGTGGCGGGAGTTCAGCCTTCTCTCGCCGACCGAGCTGGCCCACGTCCGTTTTCGCTGCGTCCGGCGTTCCCAGGGCGTACCCGGGATCCTGGGTACGTCCTGGGAAGGCCGGACCAAAGTTCGCCCAAATCCGGACTTCCTGGCTACGCGACTGGACCGATTTTCGGCGTCCGAACCTAAAATCGGCGTCCGGATCATCGTCCTGGGTAGCCGAGTGGAGATGCTCTAACGCTTTGCTGGTTGAATTAAACTCTGTCCAAGGAACATATTGTTTTGTTTTTCTGCATGAATATATTTTTCTTAACAATTTTGTAACCTTTATTAATTAAGCAATAAAAAACCTTCGATCAGTTGTGGATACAAAAAACATAATTTGGTATCCCTTATCTAGCTTCAACAATTTTTTCTTACTAAGCAGGAGATGGTCATGGTGTTCTACGTACAGCTAGGAGACCAAAAGAAGTACTCGCTTTGATCCATATTAGTTGATTCAAATTTGTCTAGATTTAGATATATCAAGCACTAAAATATATCTAAATACATATGAATCTAGACAAATCTAAGTCATTAATATAGGTCGAAGGAAGTACGGTAAATTAGTTGCTACAATAGAAAATGTGGCAAAAAAATACAGAGCCATAATATTTGCACAACTGGACGACATGACACAAGACTTAATTCCAAAGAAATCTTTCAAGAAAAATCTCTTAACATAAGACATATATTAAGACCCCGTTAACTTAGGTTGCGCTTTCATGTATAACATATACTACTGATGACACAGCCATAAACGTAATTACACCCATGACATAAGTTTTGACAAGTACTTGAAATTTATTTGTGCTCATTGGCGCACATATTTGCACCACCATATATGCCGTGGTTGCTGTAGCCTAAGAAGTGGATGCAGCAGCAGCAGCCTCCTCCAGCAGCTGCTTCACCTTGGTGATGTAGTCCGTCATGGCTTCCTCCTTGGATTTCGCTGCACCAGATTTCGCCAGAATTTGCACACACGTAAATTAAGGCTGGTGTTAGCAAGGAAAAGGAAGATGTGGTTTCATGGATTCATAGAAAACTTGAAGGAATAATCGAGAAATTTGCCAACCTTCGACGGCCTTCCAAGCATCCCATTTGGCCTTGCCTGCCAGGTCGAAGAAGCCAGGGCCGGCTGAGAGATGAGCCATGTAACAACCTGAATTTTTGCTGCAATAAAACAAAATTTGAAAACAAATTTGAATTGCAAATTCGATCAAACCAGAAACAAACAAAACAAACAGAAAAAAAAATGAAGAACATGAAGAACAGCGATGAACCCTAGCCCTACCGTCGATTCCTCCATCGGCGGCCAGCCGCGCCGCCGCCCCTGGCCCACCGCTGCTGTGGCTGACGCGCGCTCCCGCGCCGCGCGTCACCCGTCTGCAGCCCCGCTCGCCGTCGCCATACCAAGCCCCCACCCCCGACGTACGCGAGGGCCATGCCGCTGCCGCCGCCCAGCCGCTCGCCGCACGCCACCTCGTCGCGCTCCTGCAGCTCGCCGTACAGGTCCTCCGCTTCGGGACGAGCCCAGAAAGCGCCCGCACCACCCAGACGAGCTCGCCATCGCTGCCAGATCATCCCCGCCACCACGCGTCATCCTCCCGAGCGCCACCGTCGCCTATAAAATCCCCTCTCTGCACCATTCTTTGATTTTTCGCTAGGAATCGCTTCCCCACTCCCTCGATACCGCCACCGCACAAACAATTGGAGCCACCGCCGCCTACAGCTCGCCTCCATCGCCGCCAATCGCCGGTGAGCATCTCCTCTTCTCCCGTTGCTCTGCTTCTTCTTTTCTTTTTTTCCCCTCGCACACAGAAGCGGTATGCCCTTTCGGGCTGCCTCATGGGCCACGCCCAGGCCCACTGCTGGGATGGCTGCTCTCTTCCCATCCCAAGCAGAAAAAAATGAACCCTTTTTCTTTTTCTATTTCCTTTTCTGTTTTCAATTTGAAATACATTTAAAACAAATTATTTTGCAAGGTTGCTTTGGCTAAAAGCTATAAAATATAGAGGGCTATAATAAACCTCATAAACCTCTGTTTGCAAACAAAATTTCCAAGAGCTTTTAAAAATTATTTTATTAGACTCTCAAAACTCAAAACCTTTATGTATATGTGACAAAATAAAGGCCCATTTTATTTATATTTCAACCTAAATTTACAAATACAAATAATAACTTTGGGCAAATGTCTCTGAACATTTTAGGACCCATTGGTGAAGCCTCGGAGGATTTTGACATAGGAGTGCACCATCTCGGAGTCGAGGATCTTCTGGGAGACCTTTGTTAAGGCAAGTCACCTCTCTCACCGATGAAATTTTGGTGATAAATGATTTTATAATATTGAATCTATGTGCAATAATAGAACCCATGAACCATTAATATTTGATGTTATTGTTGGAGATATGCCCAAGAGGCAATAATAAAGTGGTTATTATCATATCTTCACACTTATGATAAATGTTTACATACCATGCTATAATTGTATTAACCGGAAACATTAATACTTGTGTGATTTGTAAACTAAAATAAGATTCCCTAGTAAAGCCTCTTGTTAAACTAGCTTGTTGGTTAATATATGATCATGGTTTCCTGATCATGAACATAGAGATGTTATTAACAACAGGATCATATCGTTAGGAGAATGATATGGTGGACATACTCCTATAGATAAGCGTAGCATAAAGATCAAGTCATTTCATTAGTTCAATTGCTATATGCTTTCTGATACATAGTAACCTAATTCCTTCGACCATGAGATCATGCATATCACCTTTACCGGATGGATGCTTTGATGACATCAAACACCACACCGTAACTGGGTGGTTATAAAGGTGGCATTGAGTGTTCGGAAAGTATTGGTTGAGACACATGGATCAAGAGTGGGATTTGTCCATCCACATGACGGATAGATATACTCTGGGCCCTCTCGGTGGAATGTCATCCAATTAGCTTGCAAGCATGTGACTTGGTCACAAGGGATCACATATCACGGGAACGAGAAAAGAGTACTTATCAGTCACGAGGTTGAACTAGGTATGCAGAGATACCGACGATCATAACCTCGGATAAGTAACATATCGTGAGACAAAGGGAAATTGGTATCGTATGTAAGTGGTTCATTCGATCGCAAAGTAATCGTAGAAATATGTGGGAGCCATATGAATTTCCAGATTCCTCTATTGGTTATTGTTCGGAGAAGTGTCTCGATCATGCCCGCATAATTCACGAACCGTAGGGAGACACACTTAAGGATTCGATGTTGTTTGAGTAGTTATGGTATTATGAGAAAGAGACCGAATGTTGTTCGGAGTCTCGGATGGGATCCGGGATATCACGAGGTGATCCGGAATGGTCCGGAGAATAAGATTCATATAAGGAAAGTCCCGTTTCGGAGTTCGGGAATGATTCCGGTGTTTTCATCGGGAATGTTCTGGAAGGTTCCGGATTGTCCGGCACTCCGGGGGGGGGGGGGGAGGGGTACATGAATGTGTCATTATATATTGGAATGATTGCATCATGTACTAAGTGTTCTTGCTGTCCCAAATAAAGGATTAATTTGAATCCTAAAACAGAAAAGTCAAATGTCCAGTTTGAAAGTCAAACGGCTAAAACAAGAAACTGTGGGAAACAAGCAAGAGGAGTTGGAACCGACTTGGAGGAGGAGTTTCTCTCCTCCAAGCCGGCGGCCAGCCCTGGGCCGAGTTGGGGAGGGACTCCCTCCCTCCCCTGGCGCGCCAGCCCCCTCCCATCTATATAAGGAGGGGCAGGGCTCCCCTCCTAGAACACACAAGTTCCTATCTTCTACCTCCGGTTTAGAGCCGTTTTGGTTTAGAGCTTCTAATTGCTTTAGCCTGCGGTTTAGAGCCTTCTAATTGGTTTAGAGCCTTCTAATTAGTGTGTCTAATTACTAGACCACTAATAGCCTCTCTCATAAGCTCCACCATACTCGCACCGGCTTAAGGCGAAGCCCTGCGGGATTTCCCCTCTACTTCTGGTACCACGCCGTTGTGCTGCCGGAATCGCGAGGAGAGTGCTACAACCTCCGCTGCCTGCTGGAACAAGGGAGAGGAAGGTCTTCGTCGAGTACCGAACGTGTGACCGACTGCGGGAGCGCTGCCGGAACGTGGCGCCGGAAGGATCGTCTACACGATCTTGAGATCGGAAAGAGTACGACTACATCACCCACGAGAATTTGCTCTCGTTAACCACTTTGGAATCTTCGAGGGTAAGCTATTCCATCGACTCGTTGCTACAATCTAGTAGATAGATCTTGGCTTGTTTGTTTGTATGCGATAGAAAATTTTTGTTTTTCCATGCTACGAACCCCTTCAGTGGTATCAGAGCCGTGTCTATATGTAGATCTGTTGCACGAGTAGAACACAATGGTCATTGTGGGCGTTGATGCTTTTATTGTCGATTACTTCTTGTGTACTTTGCATCTTGCGGTATGTTGGGATGAAGCGGCCCGGGCTAACCTTACATGACATCGTTCATGAGACTTGCTCCACGCTTGACATGCAACTTGTATTGCATAAGTGGCTTTGCGGGTGCCTGTTTCTCCTAGCATAGTTAAGATCCAATTTACAACGGGTGATCAACAATGCTAGTATCAATGTTGTGGTTCTTGTTCGTAAGTTAGAACGACACTTATTGAAAGCCCCAAACCACGTAAAATATGCAAAGAAAGTAGAGGCGTCTAACTTTGTTTTGCAGGGGTGTGCAGTGATGTGATATGGCCATGATTGTGATTATATTTGATGTATGCAATGTTCCTTATTGTAAGTTGGCAACCGGCAGGAGCCATATGGTTGTTTTTTTAAATTCTGTTAAGACCCGCATGTCTATTCAAAGTAGTTGTAATAGTTGAAGCCGGTGGACAACCATGGAGAAGCGTCATTGACCTTGATGCAATGCCGGTGATGATGGAGATCATGTTCGGAAGATGGAGATCGGAAGCACAAAGAAGAAAGGCCATATCATATCACATATTATGAATTGCATGTAATGTTAATCCTTTATGCATCTTGTATTGCTTAGTAGACGACGGTAGCATTATAAGATGATCCCTCATGCACATGAATTTCAAGTCATAAAGTGTTCACCCTTAGTTAGCACCGTTGCTAAAGCTTGTTGTTTCGAAGCACCACGTGATGATCGGGTGTGTTAGATTCCGCAAGTGTATACAACGTAAGCAAGCCAGATTTGCTTATGCGGTAGCTAAGGTTTGATCTTGACGAGCCTAGCATGTACAGACATGGCCTCAGGAACACGGATTACCGAAAGGTAGAGCATGAGTCATATAGTAGATATGATGAACATGTTGATTGTTCGCCATTGAAGCTACATCAACTCTCGTGATGATCGGTTTTGATGTGGTGGATTTGGTTCGTGTGATCACTAAAACAATGTGAGGGATATTGTTTTGAGTGGGAGTTCACCTAGATTAATTTAATTATTAATTAGAACTCAATTTATCATAAACTAAATCAAAGTGAATTTGCATAGTTGTTGTAGTCATTGGCATCCGTTTACCACCTTGCGCTTAGTTATAATTGAGATGATAGAACTATAGAATTCTGGTTAGATACTTTACGAACTGGTATCGTATTGTTTTGAAGTGTTAATCTAAAGTTTAAAAGTCCTATTGCAAACTTTCAGTACGTTCCGGTCACTCCATGAAAGTTTAATAATTGGTATTAAAACAAGAGTAACAATTCCAAGTGTTAGTATATAAGTATCATGTTTGTCTCCATGATTCTTGATATTCAAAGGATTCTCTTAATATCAAGGTTATCTAGGATCTGAAAGAGTTGTTTCAGAAACCATGATGTGTGGAAGATATTGTGATATCTGAAACGAATTTTTGGTTGCAACATGATAGAGTATAATATGGCAAAGTTCATGTTCTCATGTTTTGATGAGAATTTGCAAAGGGTTGTGGACACTTGTTGTCCTAATCCTCCAAAAGGTTTTGGATAGCAACATTATACTCGTAATTCATCGTTACAAGCTAAAGGTAGTTTGATCATGGACGATTCCATGATAAGGATGAATATTTGATGTAGGTAAAATACTTACTACACCAAGAGATTACTAAATAAAGGAATTTGAAAGAACACCAAACATTTGATGATGGTGATCTACTTCAAAGTGCAAGTCCAAAGACATTGGTATTTAATTATACACACTTTGGATTATGTGTCATATGTATGACTCCACTATTGATGTTGATAGATTTTTTCAAACAGAAAAGGAAATACTGAAAGAGAATCTCATAAATATATGGCAGAAAAGAAAAGACTAGAATTGTTCAGTTTAAGTATATAGATGATATACATGTTATGGCTATATTCTTTGCTTATTAAACAATGTGGTTCTTAAGTATTTGATACTGAATTTGTTGGTGTGAATCGTCATACGAAACAACACAATTCATGAACTACAATGGCCTAAGTAACTAGCAAAAGAATATGTGATGATGTTCATCGAGAACAAATAAAGGGTTATTGTGTTGCTCGTTAAAACATCAAAGCTTGCCTTCAAGATTTGTTTCATCAGGTATTAGGGGAACAAATGGGTTGTTCAAATAATTGCCGTAATCCATAAAAGATGGATGATTCACAAATCTCGTTGGAGAAATCACATCCATAAAACTAGTGCTAAAAATGTCGAAAGACAAATTGATTAAAAGATCACTTAGGAAGTGACATCGCCGTTTAAATTATATTGGAAAGAAAACATGAAGAAAATCCATATGGATGGAATTTTGGAGTCTATTTGATTTTGATCAAATGTCGCTTGTGAAACTTTCCTAGAGATAATTAAAACTTCGTTCATAGGCCAAAAGGGAACGAATGACTAGCTTGTTGGAACTTGTACATATTGTTGTACGAAGTCCATTATGTGTAGTCAAGAGCGATGGATTTCAACTTCATATGCTTTCTCCGAAAATTTGAGTGAATATATGAATATTTACTTAATAAGGATGAAGTGTGAAATATTTGAAAAGTTCAAAGACTTTCAAGATGAAGTGCAAAATCATTGTAAACAAGAATATGAATAGTTTATGATAAGATCATAAAGGAAAATATTTAAATTACAAGTTTAGCATAATACCTAAGATTTAAGGAATCGTTCCGAGGATTTGCATTTCCGAAACACCATAAGAGTATGGAGCGTTCGAGATATGTAATTAAACCTTGTTTGACATGGTAAGATCGAAGGTATAATTCATAAAACTGCCATTGTATTTTAAAGATTAAAAGCTTTAGAGATTACCGTTTTTCCACTGAAAAGAGCTCCATCATAATCCGTTGAAATGACACCATATAAAGTTATGGTTTGGGATAAAACCCAAGTTGTCCTTTCTTAAACATTGGTATGCTATGCATAAGAAAGATGTTTGCAACCAAAGTCGGATGAACCTGTCTTTGTATGTTATTTCGAATAACTGTTAAGTAATCCTCCATAACATCAGAGACAAAAGTGTTTGTCACTTAAAACGTCAAGTTTCTTTGAGAAGGAATTTTTCGTGAAAAGTTAAGTGGGAGGACAATAGAACTTTGATAAGGTTAAAAGAACCTTAGCTGTATGTGCAAAGTTGCGCAGCGCCGAAAAGTGTTCCGGAGGCAGCAACAATGCTCATGGCTCACGTGCCTCAAAGGTTGTGGTCACGGAGATCTAAGTTCCTATTGAAACAAGTAGATCGGGTAAACAATCAAATACCAAGATTTGAGGGTTGAATCATTATTTGAGAATAATGAACCGACTACATACAAAGAAGCGATGATGGGCCCTGACTCCGTCAAATGGCTTGAAGCCATAAAATCCGTGATAGTTCCATACACGAGAAATCAAGTTTTGAACTTGAAGGACCCTCGAGAAAGGTGTAAGACCTTACAGTTGTGTCTGGATCTATAAAGAAATAGACATGGATGTTTCACATCTATGAAATAGTCGACATGTTGGGAAAGAGTTCACAAAATGTTCAAAGGTTGACTATGACAAGATTTGATCTTTCATAGTGATATTTAGTCTAGACGGATTAATGTAGCAAACACTACATATAATTTTGTTATATGGTAGTTGAATAAACAAAACAAGTTCTTCTAATAGAATCGTTACCTAGGACATGTGCATAACACGGTTCATAGGGTTTTGTTAATTCAAAGGATGCTAAAAGAATATGCAAACTTCAATGGTTAAAGTGAGCATCGCGGAGTTGGAATCTTCACTGTGATGAAACTGTTAAAGGAGTTTAAAAGTTCATCAGAGACGATGGAGATGCTTGGATTTGCAAGAAATTAAGTGGGAGCACTAAGACATGTTTCTAATACATTATGTGGAAGACATATTGTTGATTGGAAATAATGTATATTTTATTAACACATATTAAGAATTTCATCCCGATGAAAGACTTAGGCAAAACCCAAATATTTGGCATCAATAGACGCTAATATGGTTGTGCCAGAAGTACATAGACGAGATATTGAATGAGTTCAATATAGAAACTACAAGAAAGGTTCTTGTCGCACAGAAAGGATTGAAAGAGTTCAATGTTGATGATGTATTCAAGTGTATTGACATTTGGTAAAGTGAAACAAATAATCAAGTATAGATTGATACTTGATGTATGAAATCACAAAGAGTATTTATATCAATCATACTGTGATATGTACAAATCCAGATATGTCCTATGCTCTAAATGTTGTGAGCATATACCAGAATGATTCGTAAGATGATCATTGGACAATAGTAAGGATATTCTTATGATCTTTTGGAAGAACTAAAGAGTAAATTATTTGTAGAAGTGACAAATAGATGGTTAGTTCATTGTAAAAGTACTACATTGATACTAGCTTTGTCACAAAGTACAAATTAAGTTTATCTCAATCTAAACTAAGGGTGGCACAATATAATGGAAAGTAAGTTCCATAATGGATTTGGATGATTTCCAAAGTTAAGACATTGTGACAGATACTACAACAAGAGGCTAAGTATATGACTGCTATTTTAGCAGCAAAAGAGGGCATTTGTGTCAAGTAGTTTGTTATCAAACTAGGTGTAGTTCACAATGGGATAATACTATGAAGATATATTGTGCGACAATATTATCAACATGTTTTAACCCCAAAGAGCTAAAGGTCACACCGAAAGACCAAATTTATACAAAGTCATCTCATTAAAGAATGAGTGATGCGTAGAGACGCAAAGACATGCAATTACACACGGACCTGGAAGTGTCAGATCCGGAGATCAGTTGACCACTAGCAATCGTGTACATACAACACCGGAAAGCCATAGGTGTTGAATACACAAAGGTTTGAAACTAGATTATTGACTCTAGTGCAAGTGGGAGACTGTTGGAGATATGCCCAAGAGGCAATAATAAAGTGGTTATTATCATATCTTCACACTTATGATAAATGTTTACATACCATGCTATAATTGTATTAACCGGAAACATTAATACTTGTGTGATTTGTAAACTAAAATAAGAGTCCCTAGTAAAGCCTCTTGTTAAACTAGCTTGTTGGTTAATATATGATCATGGTTTCCTGATCATGAACATAGAGATGTTATTAACAACAGGATCATATCGTTGGGAGAATGATATGGTGGACATACTCCTATAGATAAGCGTAGCATAAAGATCAAGTCATTTCATTAGTTCAATTGCTATATGCTTTCTGATACATAGTAACCTAATTCCTTCGACCATGAGATCATGCATATCACCTTTACCGGATGGATGCTTTGATGACATCAAACACCACACCGTAACTGGGTGGTTATAAAGGTGGCATTGAGTGTTCGGAAAGTATTGGTTGAGACACATGGATCAAGAGTGGGATTTGTCCATCCACATGACGGATAGATATACTCTGGGCCCTCTCGGTGGAATGTCATCCAATTAGCTTGCAAGCATGTGACTTGGTCACAAGGGATCACATATCACGGGAACGAGAAAAGAGTACTTATCAGTCACGAGGTTGAACTAGGTATGCAGAGATACCGACGATCATAACCTCGGATAAGTAACATATCGTGAGACAAAGGGAAATTGGTATCGTATGTAAGTGGTTCATTCGATCGCAAAGTAATCGTAGAAATATGTGGGAGCCATATGAATTTCCAGATTCCTCTATTGGTTATTGTTCGGAGAAGTGTCTCGATCATGTCCGCATAATTCACGAACCGTAGGGAGACACACTTAAGGATTCGATGTTGTTTGAGTAGTTATGGTATTATGAGAAAGAGACCGAATGTTGTTCGGAGTCTCGGATGGGATCCGGGATATCACGAGGTGATCCGGAATGGTCCGGAGAATAAGATTCATATAAGGAAAGTCCCGTTTCGGAGTTCGGGAATGATTCCGGTGTTTTCATCGGAAATGTTCTGGAAGGTTCCGGATTGTCCGGCACTCCGGAGGGGGGGGGGGAGGGGTACATGAATGTGTCATTATATATTGGAATGATTGCATCATGTACTAAGTGTTCTTGCTGTCCCAAATAAAGGATTAATTTGAATCCTAAAACAGAAAAGTCAAATGTCCAGTTTGAAAGTCAAACGGCTAGAACAAGAAACTGTAGGAAACAAGCAAGAGGAGTTGGAACCGACTTGGAGGAGGAGTTTCTCTCCTCCAAGCCGGCGGCCAGCCCTGGGCCGAGTTGGGGAGGGACTCCCTCCCTCCCCTGGCGCGCCAGCCCCCTCCCATCTATATAAGGAGGGGCAGGGCTCCCCTCCTAGAACACACAAGTTCCTATCTTCTACCTCCGGTTTAGAGCTGTTTTGGTTTAGAGCTTCTAATTGCTTTAGCCTGCGGTTTAGAGCCTTCTAATTGGTTTAGAGCCTTCTAATTAGTGTGTCTAATTACTAGACCACTAATAGCCTCTCTCATAAGCTCCACCATACTCGCACCGGCTTAAGGCGAAGCCCTGCGGGATTTCCCCTCTACTTCTGGTACCACGCCGTTGTGCTGCCGGAATCGCGAGGAGAGTGCTACAACCTCCGCTGCCTGCTGGAACAAGGGAGAGGAAGGTCTTCGTCGAGTACCGAACGTGTGACCGACTGCGGGAGCGCTGCCGGAACATGGCGCCGGAAGGATCGTCTACACGATCTTGAGATCGGAAAGAGTACGACTACATCACCCACGAGAATCTGCTCTCATTAACCACTTTGGAATCTTCGAGGGTAAGCTATTCCATCGACTCGTTGCTACAATCTAGTAGATAGATCTTGGCTTGTTTGTTTGTATGCGATAGAAATTTTTTGTTTTTCCATGCTACGAACCCCTTCAGTTATGCCTTGAGACCAACCCTAGTGGAAACCCTGGACTTGCTTGATGGATGATGCATGATTGTTTGTATGATTGCTTGGAGGTCATATTTATCTTCAAAATCTTGGTATAAAAAGGACTCGTCACCTGGATGAGAGCCTTGACTTTGGATTATGTGCCCTAGTATGTGGGCGTGGTTGATGGGTAAACCTGTGGTACATCCCTGACACAAAACAATAAAACACACCACATAAATTGTAAGAACCCCCTACTCTATTCCAATGGATTTTCTACATGGTAGATTGACCCTGGTATGGGTGATCAACGGGGACACTCTGAGTCGGGATGCTATAGTATGTTTTTGATTTCCGTGGCCCTGACATACTCACGGTGGGATTCAAGTGATGAGACCTTCCCGGGTAGAATTTTCAAAAGATAGAGTAGATAAAAACTTAGCTTTCGATTAAAGGTTCCGATGCTAATGATAGCAATATCGCAAACCCTAGTGGTTTGGGCCACTATGGCTTAGCACATAACCATTGGAGGCACACACTTACATATCTAAAATCCATGATAAAGAATGAAAAGAAAATAAATATATATATTAAAGAAAATAAATGATACCAAGTGTGATCACTTGGTGGAATTAAGTATGCCACGGGTGGACGATGTTTTCCCCTCCGTTTGGCAAAGTGGTGAAATTGATACCACTATGAGTTTGACCACAAGGAAACCTTATGGGATTTTTCTGGTTAATTAATCTTAAATAAAACTTTAAATTGGAAACCATCTTGTGACTTGCTGAGTAATTTAGTACTCACCCTTACTATATAAACATTTTTCAGAAACACCCAAAGATGTCGCGGAGGTTGATCCTGATGTCTTCCTTCGCGGAGAAGATTTCGAGTTTTAGGTCATTCCTACGCTTAAGGGTTGATCCTAGAAATGTAGCCATGTGTGTAAAATCAATAAAGTTTGTATGCTTTAGTCATGGTTTAATGATTTTAAGACAAAGAGAAGCTCGTTTAATGTTGGATTGTAAGAAAACTAGTCTTGTGATATATTCTACTCATGTAATATTATTCCTATGAGATTGTATGCGATGACGAAATTTTGCCTCCGACGAATTAGTGGAATTTCTAGTCATAGTCCCTAATTTTCGGGGCGTGACAAGCCAGGAGAGTGGTTATGCATCAGTGATAAATCGGCGACAATTGCTCATTGCAGCGAGCGAAACAAAGCACAAAATCGTCATGTATGGTTGTTAGTCTCTTTATAAATTGGAGGAGAGTTGTGAACATCTTACTTTCAGCATTGGACATATGTACTGCCATTATAAATCTCAGTCGCTAAATGATATCACCAGAAAACACAACGGTGTTCATGCAAAGTTGGGGTTGTGCTATTCAAGCATAAGATGGATTCACATACGGTAGGTTTTATTATCCTAAATAGGTTTTTTTAATTAGTCCGCTCTATATGCTGAACAAGTCTAGATACAGCTAGAGGAAATCGAAAGAGGTAAATTGGCCGTTGCAATAGAAGCTGCTCCGTGACCTGATATGGATAATAAATTTATAAGGAGTTGGGAATGAACTGGGAGCACCTAGCGTGCGTTACAGAATCTTTCGACAGAGAAGATTCGCGTGACAGAAGACATATATATTACTCATGGTGTAAACTGAGGTTGCATTTCCATGTATAAAACTGTTTGGTTACAGGCTTAAACTTAAATACACCCATGACGATAAGTTTTGACAAGTACTAGTACTAAAAATTTATTTGGGATCATTGGCGCACATATTTTCCACCACCATATATGCCTTTGCTGCTTGCGCTTCTATAGCCTAAGAAGTGGATGCAGCAGCAACAGCGGCAGCAGCCTCCTCCAGCAGCTGCTTCACCTTGGTGATGTAGTCCATCATGGCTTCCTCCTTGGATTTCGCTGCGTCAGATTTTGCCAAGATTTGCATATTAGCAAGGAAAAGGAAGATGTGGTTTCATGGATTCATAGAAGAAATCGAGAAATTTGCCAACCTTCGACGGCCTTCCAAGCATCCCATTTAGCCTTGCCTGCCAGGTCGAAGAAGCCAGGGCGGGCTGAGAGATGAGCCAGGAGAGTGGTTAGCAGTGATGAATCGGCGACAATTGCTCAAAAACAAAGCACAAAAAGCGTCATGTATGGTTGTTAGTCTCGTTAAATTGGAGGAGATGTACTTTCTTCCTTGGAAACTAAAGGATTACACAGAGACACAGAGAGATGAAGTCATCATTGGACATACAGTATGTACTAGTAGTAGGCACTATAAATCTCAGGCACTAACGATTTCACCAGGAAACACAACGGCATTCATGCAGAGTTTGGGGTTGTGCTATTCGAGCATAAGATTGATGGATCAATTTTACACACACAATTGACTAACCACTGTGAGAAATCAGTCGGCTGCTTATGAAAAAATAATACTCCCTCCGTCCCAAGATAGATGTCTTAGGTTTTTCAAAATTTGGATGAATCTACATGCTAAACAATGTCTAGATTCATCCAAATTTGAGAAATCTATTTGGAGACGGAGGGGAGTACAGTACTAGTACTTGTGAAACTTGATCAACAGTCAACCTTGATTACTACTACACAGTTCAAGAAGACACATACCGGTGTTGACGGGGCCGACGGTGGCCTGCTTGAAGAGGCCATAGAGACACAGCTTGCTCTCGTTGGTGGTCGAGTCGGGCAGCGTCTTGGCCTTCTCGGCGTACTCCTCAAACTCCTCCTGGAGAAAGAACACATACTGTTAATTCGGGTCCCCACAGTACAAAAACTTGCACCTGTATATATGTATTAAAGATTAGTCGATCCCTATAGATGCTACATACTGTAGTAATGACTTTGAAGCAGTGAGAGTGATCCGCGAAAAATTATCTGAATATACTGACTCAGACAGACAGCAAATCTGAATTACAGATCCACAGGTCTCTGAAACAAAGAACTACAGTTCCACGGGTCTCTGAAACAAAGAACCGCGTGGTAAAGAAAAGAATATATCTATGAATCATCGCTCCTAATTTCTCGACTACACGAATACGTACTAGCTAGGAACCGAAGACGAACCGAATCGAATCGAGCGGACGGATCACAGTTGGCAAGGCTGCTGTGAGATTCGTCGGAATTTAATGGCGAGCAAGCAGAGGGGAATCATCATACAGAGTTTCTTCTACTACTACTATGGAAAGCTAGCGGAGGAGGTGGGGAATCTGGTACCTGGAGACCCATGTCGATGGAAGCTCCGATCGAGTGGTGATGGTGGTTTCGTCGGCTGCTCTGCTCCTGCTGGTGTTTCGATACTCTCGAGGTCAGGAAGCAAATCGAGCAATCGAGGCGAGTCGTCCGAGGGCGCCGGTGCGTGGTCGTTTATATGGCAGGAGGCCTCCTCCGACCCGAGTCCCCGATACTACGTGTCCCGGTCGATCGCGGCCGTCCGAGCCGAGTCGTGGACGGCGCGGAGACGTTCTCGTCCCGTGGCGATAACTTCTACTGCCTGTCGATGGAGAGTAGTTTTCCTGGTCTAGGTGTGTCCGGTCTCTGTGTGGCGTGCGTACTCGGTTTCTGCCTCGATCCCATCGCCTCTAGCCATGGGGCCCACCACGCACAGTTTCTTTTAGGCAGTTCCATCCCTGTGTCCCGAGGCGTCGGATTGGCCCAGATCTACGGTTAGATCTTCTTTCCATCGGTCCATCCCGTTTTTGCTATAACTAGTTCCGCTTTTTATATATCTAGTCATGCTTTTGCTACGTGTAGTAGAAAAACTGACTGGACCTCGCCGGAGACTCGACTGCGTAGCAAAATAGTTGTGCTAATGTAGCATATCCGACATCGCCGGAGACTCACCGGAGCCTTTCACCGGTAGACCTCGTCGGAGTTTCGCCGGAAACTATGTAGCAAAAGAATTGTGCTAATACAACAAAACCACATAACAATGGTAGCAAAAAAAATATGATCATGTAGCAAAAATAAGACCTCGGCGGAGACACATCGTAGCAAGGTCCCACACCTATGGTAGCAAATGTTGCTGCCTCTTATAGCAAAGCAAAGTCGCCATTGTAGCAAGCGCCTTCGCCATGTGTAGCAAAAGCGAAGTCGCCATGGTAGCAAGTGATGTCGCCGGCCAGCATGCAGCGCTGCACGTAGCACCGTCGTCGTCATGTGTAGCAGGGCCGTTCGCCACATGTAGCAGTGTCGTATGTCGCATGTAGCAACGATTGTCGCCGTAGTTAGCAAACGGCTGTAGGAAAGGCTATAGAGAATAAACGATGACATAGGAAGTGGTGGAGAAGACGGGCCTCATGAGGAGAGGGTCGTCTTCGATGGCTCCGTCCAGAGCAGGTGCGGCGGGTTCGTGTCCCTGAAGGAGTTGGGGCAGGGGAGGGCTCGCTGGCGGGAGCACCGGGAGAAGGTGCAGGGGCGTGCGGCAGTAGGAGCCCTCGGGGTCGCGGCGACGCGATTCAGAGGCGGCAGCGCGATTGAGAGGCAGCGGCGCGGTCATGCTTGTGTTGGAGGCCGATGATGGGCGGGTGGCGGTCGGAGCTGCAGGGACGGGTGGCGGCGCGTCGGCCGGAGCTGCAGGGGCGACGGGCGACGACGCGGTCGACGGGATCCATAGGGAGCAGTTTCACGCGGAGGAAGAAAGATACGGAGGAAGATAAGGCGCTGGGCCTGCACGCGGAAGGCGTGCGCGACCCGCGCATGAGCGACCCTGGGGATCGAGTCACGAGATCTCCCGAGGGATATATATCGTTTTCCTTTTTTTTTGCGGGTACACCTATACTGATATAGTATAGCAATCACTATTTTGTTTCATATTTCTTGCTTTATATGCACATTTTGTTTTTTTAAGGAAATATGCGCAATTTCTATATGCCGCCCCGCTGCGACATGGGCGGCTCGCATACCCCTCTAGCTCTTAGGGCATCTCCACTGGACCGACCCATCCTGTCCTTTCCATGTTCGAACTCGTTCGAGCGGATAGGCAAACAGGTGCGCGACGATCCAACGCGGCAACCCATCCGGACAAACGCGTGCAGACTGACCAATCCATGCACCAAATTTGGGCCTCGGTTGGGTCGCCCCGGACAACGCGCTTGTCCTTGCTTGTCCTCCTTTTATCTTTAGTAGTCCCTCCCGCCAGTGGGACACACCACTTATTCCTCCAAAAAACCTCTCCCAAATTTTCACTGGCAGGAGCGGGAGGGAAGGCGATGGATCCCGCCACCATGGCCGATGCTGCGCTCTCCGGCATTCCGCCGCCAAGAAGCGCGGCCGGCCGAAGAAGCTCGGCAAGGACATGATGCTAGTGCAACAGAAAGTTGAGTCGGGGAAGTGCGCTTGCCGGCTGGTACCGGCTGGTACCGGCGAGTGCTGGAGGCCAAGGCGAAGGCCAAGAAGGCCGAAGCGAAGATCATGGCCGAGGAGAACGCCAACATGCTCACCGACCTGGATAGCATCGCCGACCCCGATCGCAGGGCTTGGATCGCGAAGAGGCAGCAGACCATCAGTGACGAGGTTCGATATCGTCAATGCCCATTGTTATGGACTTGGGTTTTAGAGAAGATGGGGATGCTGGAGATCACGGAACGGTTAACATACAAGCAACGCGGGACACGAGGTTTACCCAGGTTTAGGCCCCCTGAGGGAAAACCCTACTCCTGCTTGTCTGCTCTTAATTACGGTGGAACCGAAGGTTACAGGGGTGCGCAGATGCAATCTGGCGTGAGGTACGTATGAGGTGAGTTGAGATATATAGATCTGTTGTGGTCTATTCTACTGTATCGTAATTTGTCCTCCTCGTTGGACCCTCCTAGCCTTTATATATGGGGAGACTAGGTCTCAGGTACCGACACGAGTTGGTTACAAGTTGTCAAACTCTAGTCTTGAGCTTTCCTTGTCTTGCACGATTGGAGTTCGTGTCCATATGGGATTCATAGCAGCAGCAGCTGAACCCTTATAGGCGTCATGGACCTTGACAGATCGTTGAGTGGGCCTTTCGTCAGGCTGGACCAGGTAGGCTAACATCGGGTACCCGTAGGGCATATCCATGTCAATCAGGGCTCGCGATGCCCGAAGAGCAATGGCGACGACAGTTGCAACTTTCTAGACAGAAAAGCTGCCATGGACAGTGTGTATGATATTGTCCCTTTTTACATATTTTAGATCCACTGTCTACTTGTTGGCTATGCCCAAAGGGCGATGACACACGTCTTCCATGTTGTTTCATATTCGATTTGTGTATTTCTGGCTTGTCAATTTGACATTTTTAACTTATTGACATCCCTTGGCCTGGCACCAACGAACGGCAGCGCGAACAAATAGGTCGCGCCACTAGGCACGGTCCGCCGGACATGCCGGACCCGTCCCAAAAAGCGAGCGCGGATCGATCCAAAGCGGATCATGCCGCTGTGTGTGTGGTGGGTGGGTGTGTGGGGTGAGGGTAGGGGTGTGCGCGCTAGGGTCGCCTTTCGCACTTCTTTTATCTGCTCTATCTATTGGGGTGCTTTGTACACGTGAAGTCATGAAATAGATTCAAATCTTTGAAAAAAAAAAGTATTCTTTAGATTCTGACGACCTGTTTCTTTTTCCGGTACAGTACTAAGCTACACTATCTCCCCTCCATGTTGACTACTTGACTTCGCACGTCCTGTTCTCTGGCAGCCATATCACTGGCCTCTTGGGCGGTGAAGGGCGGCGGGAGCGTGCACGGCTCGTACCGGGCCACATACCGCTCCCTGGACTCCAACATGAACTCCCTCTGGCGGTCGCTCCTCCCGCAGGCCATGGACTCAGGACAGAGTTCCACGGCATTCTCCGGCACGGTGGGCTTGTACCGGAGCAGGGCGGCGTACTGCGTCAGCACGTGCAGCATGTACTCGTACACGTGCTCCATGTCCATCTCCTCCCTCGCGAACCCGCTGCCCTCCTCGCCCATCCGCCGCGCCCGAACGGGGTGCGCGTTGCCCCAGTCCACCGCCGAGTCTATGGCACGGCACTTGTTCGCCGGGTCGATGGGCCAGTAGTGCTTGCCGGCGACGAGCCCCCGGGAGAAGAAGTCCCGGAACGTGGTGTCGATGGCCAGCACCGGCGAGTCGCACGCGAGGATGTACTTCTCGCTCGCCGACCACGACTGCCCCTCCACGTAGATCTTGTACCTGTACCGTCACTGCTTCGCCAGGCTAGAGTCGTTGAACCCGTTCCGGTTGGCCGCGTTCCAGTCCTGCCTGAACAGCCGCGCGTTCCTGCTGGCGACGGCGGCGGCGGAGTGGTTGCTGCACTGGAGCAGGTCCTTCCGCGCCGTGGAACTGCCAGGGTCGCCCTTCCAGAACGCGTAGGGCTCCCTGTCCGGCCACCGCAGGCGCGCGTTCTCCCGGACGATGTCCTCCATGAGCGGCGCCCACGGGCGGATGTTCGTCTCCGGCCAGCCCCAGAAGGACCAGTCGGGCCAGACGACGGCGAGGTCCATCGTCTCTCCCTTGCAGTAGCGGAAGAGGGCCGGCCAGGAGGAGGGAGGGTCGTCGGGATGGTCGAAGTCGAGGGCGCGCAGCTCGGGCATGTCGCCGGTGGAGAACATGATGTCCACGTCCGGAACGCGGCCGGGGTAGCGGGCGAGCAGCTGCAGGATGCCCCACTGCGTGAACACGTCCCGCGTCTGGAACGAGTCGCGGTACTTCTCCACATAGGCGCGGCCGCCGGACACCACCAGCCGGAAGTAGGCGTGGGGCCGGGCGCGCTCCACCGCCTCTCGCGTGATCCCTCCCCCCGACCGCCATGGCTGCAGGTCCGTATGGATGTGGCGAAAGTAGTCTGGGCACCACGCCGGCGGGAAGCCCGGAGCGTACTGCTTCTGTTTCCCTGATGATGATGACGACGAGGACAATGGTGCACGGCGGCGGCACAGTGTTGTCGGGGTCGAAGTGCCGTTACTGCAGCTGAAGGGTATCGGTATGAGGGGCGCCGAGGAGGATCTGGTGCAGCCAGGAGCGCGTCCACGCCAACTGGAGAAAGAGCCCATGCCGGTGGCCGGCTGAAACGCATATATAAACGGTGTTAGATTATTGGGAGTGTCTAGATCTCAGGCGCCTGAGAATTATTTATGTCTAAATTGCTAATGTCATTCTAACATTTGTGCTAATTCTCATTTGCAACCTAGTTATAACTCACAAGATTTGTACTAGTTCTCAGTTACAACCTAGTTGCAACTCATTAAATTCTCAGTTACAACCAAGTTGCAACTTATGTGTAGCACGAATCACGAGGTAAATCAAACGGTGAAAGAGGCGACTAAGACTTAAGAAGTTCTCAGGCGCCTGAGAACTAGCAAATCCGTAGATTATTTGGATGATGCATTTATACATGGGTGTGTCTAATAATTCTGAATAAATTGAGAATTAGTAGCTCAAATCTTAGTTAGAGCAAGGTCAATAATATAACCAGCAGCTGGCTATAAGGACATGCCATGTCATCTAAGAGTCATCGTATAGCCAACCCATATAATGCATGTATGCTATTAGTTGGCTCTTAATTAGACATTAATTAATATTTAATTATTTAATGCATGTATGCTATTGGCTTTAGGCTACATGCAAGCCTCCTTTTCTTGATTCTTGTGCTATAGCCGGGCTACAACATAAAAGCCGTCTCTTCTCTTTTTTCTCCTTTCTCTCTCCCCCAACTAGTACTTTTAATGATGTGGCAAGTACTATAGCCTGCTGACTAGGCTTATTATACTTGCTCTTAGTAGGTAATGTCATGTAATCTCTAATTTTTAGTCGATCGAGAATTAATTTAAATCTCAGTTGCAAGCACATTTATAGCTAGAAATATCTCAATTACAACCTCACTTGTAACTAAAAAAAAAAACGCAGTTCTAATCTCACCTGCAACTGAAAATCTCAGGATGCACGAATCACAATTTTCAGTTGCAGGTCAGATTAGGGGCAACACGTGTGTGGGTCCTAAAAAGCGCTTCTAACTGTCACAAAACCTAGCAGATGTGTGTATTAGTAGTAATATTAGTCCCACTGCTCAAGGTATATTAAAATGATTTTTTTGTCACATTACACAAGACATAATAAATACTAACAAGAAGACAAATGTCTATTTTCAATGAATTGCCGTTTGACGAGTGGTGGATAAACAATGTGCTGAATATGATGGTTGTTTTATGGATGCGTCCTTCCAAACCCCGATTATATTTTGTACTACTCGCTCCGCTCTGGATTAAAGGGCCGCTAGCGATTGGGAAGTTGTTCTGAATTGTGTTACGAGGAAGGCCAGAAAGAATTAATTGGCTGCGTTAACTACTCCCTCCGCTCCGGATTAAAGGGACGCTAGCGATAGGGGAGAACTCCGTTTGAGAACAACTCCCCAGCATGCAAAACCAGAAGGAAACCGGTTTTTTCAGAACGTGGCCCGAGGTGACGTTTTGCGTGGCTAAAACGATCGCTGATTGGCCCTGCCTTTGATCAACTACAGATCGCTAGAGCCAATCCCTCCACACCTTGGTCGTGTTGTCATCTCTCAAGGGCCCCTTAATCCGGAGCGGAGGGAGTAGTGTACTTCCATACCCCGATTAATTTTTTACATACTAAGAAAATAAATGACGTTTGACGAGTACTCGTGTTCTGTTAGCACTTAGCATTATTACTCCCTCTATTCCAAAATATAGTGTGCATTTGTTTCTACAAAAGTCAAAGTACATGAATTTGACCAAGTATATATAGCAAAAATTGTCCAAATAAATATTTTAGAATGATCAAGAAATATACTTTTATACCATGTGTATCTTGTATTGTTGGCACATAGGGAGTATTGTTGTCATGCACACCAACTTAGTGGAAAATTGTTGCCATTTTGACATGGTTTGAACTCTTCCTATTGTGGTTGCTCATTTGAGATAGGAACGAATAAGGGCATACAAGGAGGAGTACATGGTCGTTTGCGAAAGTGTACTTACATCGATCGCCGTCGACACAGCAGGGACGCCTAGTCTAACAATAATTAAGGGCGCCATATACGCAAGGAGATAACTAGATGCTCATGAGTAGTAGTATATATATGTGGGCAAGAAGTGTACTTACAGCAGCAGCGTCGTGGTCGATCCATCTGGTGCCGAGGAGAAAAGCAGGACACACAAGGGTGCCGACGATTACCACCAATCCAAGGCCGCCGTTGGACGTCGCCGTGGTGGTCGTCCAACACGGCTTCTTGTACTGGCGCTCCATCACCGCCGGTTCGTCGTCCCCAGCAGCTGGAGGAGGTGACGGCGCCATCGCCGCCATCTCCTCCTCGTCGACGACCGCCGGAGATGATCTCTTCTTCATTGAACAAGGTATACTTGGCACTGAGGAGGAAAATTAATGGAGCAGCTAGACTGAAGCCTTGGACCTGCCAGCGTGTGTATATATATAGTGGCTCGGGTTACTTGCTCAAAGCAGTACCTAAAAGAGCTAGCTAGGTAGCTACTTGCGTTGCGACACGAAGACAAAAGAACCTGCTGGATCGTCACGCACGACCATTAACTTAACTGTTCTTGGCCTTCTCCACCTTTGACCTGTGGAATGAATCATCACACAATGCAATGCAATAAAAGAGAGATCGAGTTGCCTGACAGACAGGTACTTAATGCACCGACGCGATCCGCCCACGATCTCTCGTGTTTGTTGCCTAGCGATCGACACGTCAAGTCAACTTTCCAAGCCGCTCTTCTCCTGCATCCCTAGCTCTATTCGTGCCCGTTCTCTCCAGTACGTACGGT
The DNA here is from genome assembly GCA_916181665.1 of Avena sativa. Classification (NCBI taxonomy): domain Eukaryota; kingdom Viridiplantae; phylum Streptophyta; class Magnoliopsida; order Poales; family Poaceae; genus Avena; species Avena sativa. Next base: position 53,891,893 of record OV702285.1, on the reverse strand, counting down.
TTAATCTATCCAACCCCGCATGGAGAACGTGTCGTAATACTCCCTCTGTTTTAAAATATAAGATGTTTTAGCTTTGTGAAGCAAATGTATCTAGACTATTTTTAGTATGTAGGTTTACTCATGTTTAAAATGAATCTACACACTAAAATAAGTCTAGATACATTTTATTCACAAACCTAAAACATCTTATATTTTGAAACGGAGGGAGTATATCCAAGCCCCCACCATTCATATGTGTCGCCAAGAATTTAAAAAGACTAGCTGAATGCCCGTGTATTGCTATTGTCAATTTTTTTGCATTGCTCACGCACACGCAGGGGCGGAGCCGGGGGGGCTAGACCCCCCTAACCATTTAGCCCCCCTTAATACATAGGTGCATATTTTAGTACTAAAATAATGGCCTCATAGGCTTAATTAACACTAGCTCAAATTTAATTGATTTGTCATGCTTCTCTATACCGAAAGCCAAATGTGGCCCATGAATTCGTTTATTAGTCAATCGTAGTAACATGTCCCAACATTCTTTATTTGTATAACTAGACCTAATAGCTAGCACTATATGCAATTGTTCTGATCAACTGACTGGATGTCTGCCACCATCGCTCGCTCCTACTCAATAGCCATACGCCACGCAATGCCGCGGCCTTGCCGCCATGCTGACCAGCCATGTTGTTTGCCAGTTTCTATCTTTGTTAATCATGCCGCGACGCCAACAATAAGCATGTTGTGCCACCGATTGTAGGAATCAATCTTTGTCACTCTGATTGAAGGTACCAAATCGTTAGTATTTTGTCGATAGATTGCATAAACCTATAGTGTAATTTATTAATTTATAAAAAATATGTGTCTTTTGTTTGATGTTTGCTCGGTGATGACGACAACTAATTGCAAAATAATTGAGAAATAATAATAGAAATGTCACTTGCAATGCAATTATCAGGCTTTATACTCGTAGAGATAAAGTTGATCCAATATAAACTAATCTTTTGTTTTGTATTGTCTAAGATTTAGTGCTACATATTAATATCAGTTCTATGCCGATACTTTGATATACTGTTATGTTTTTTATCCAAACAATTCTTCCAACACAAAATGATAGCTAGTTGTTGTCTTCGTGAGAAAAAAATCTTATATATGATCATCAGTATCTTCGCTCCCCTCAATATCAAATCCTGGCTCCGCCCCTGTGCACACGTGTAAATATAAAATACACATAAATATGTATGTAAGTAGTAAAGATAGCTATGCGATATTTACAAAAAAAATACTTAGCATTAATCAGCATTATATGTACAAAAAAAGTCTAAAAATATATGTCCAATCAAAACCAAATTTGGAGAGACGATGTACACACTGAAATGGAGTCTCTCTTGAACGCCACCACAAGTGTGCACCACTCCAGCCGGCTCTGAGAGCCGCCGCTAGCCTAGCCTGGGCACCTGTGGCCATCGCCGATGACATCAACGTATGGGAATCCGCTGTTGCGGGGCTTGGCGGCGCTTAGGATTTAGTATCCCATACCCATCGCCCTGGCACTAGGGAGCTACACGACTGCTCCTATTTTGTTTGGCTCTTGCTTCGGTATCCACACACACACCCTAGAGCTTTTTTTATGCGAAACCGGGTTTCGGGTTTGTTTTGAGTGGGTTCCGGGTGAGAGGTCAACACGTACGGACGAGTATGTACGTACAGTTGTACCGTTTATTCTAGCCGGACGGGGTGGAGACCGACCGGTCGATCTAGGAAATATCGGTCCTCTTCCCCTTCGTCCCCATCACATTTATCCCCAATCCACCCTCCTCACCCACCGCTCCCGGCGAGCTCCTGCCGCGACCGTCGTGGGTAAGCGGACTGCGTGAGGTATAGACCAGATGCTATCAGTTAACGAGGAAAGAAGAAGGGGTGGAGCCTGCCTATTGATCCAAATGTCCTGAATCCCCCCTTCTTTTTCTTCTTCTCGATGATGTGAATGTGGGTGGTAACGAGCAGACTAGAGAGGTAGAGGCAGAGCGGTGTGATCTGTGATGGAGATTGGTGTCAGTCCGTCTCTGCGTCTTATTCCACAGCTTCTTAAGCGTGTGCTACTTGTGTTTCTGCCATTGCCAGCCTTGCTTGCTCTACTATAGATGGAGGGGACGGCGTCCTGGTGGATGTAGAGCGAAGGGGGGTGGGGGTGGAGGAAGTATGTGAGGGGGGCAAGCGAGCGTGCGTCCAGCAATGGCGGCCGAGCGATCTACATGATCAAGCCGATTTTGTCGACCATGTACAATCTGCACCTTGTTTTTTCCTAGCGATGCCCGGCTGTACAAACAGTACGACTAGATCCCGATCCCGCCTGATCTTAGTATGCGCGATTGTTGTATACGGGGCCAGTACGCGACTCGTTCTCCACCCGGTCTCCACCCCGATCCCACCCGATACCCGCTATCGGGTTGAAATTTTTGTCTAGGGGGGGGGGGGATACCGAAGCAAGGCTCATTTTGTTTAAGACTCTCTTTTTTTTTCGTATTTATTCTTATGGTTCTTTTCATAGGGTAATCAACAGAACAAGACTATGAAAAATTATACACCACATACCTTCCTGCGACCACAGTTTCTCCCCATGCTCGCGCGTTGATGCGAGTTGTCCGATGAGAGTTGAACTAGGATATAATCTCTTGAACATTCTTGTGATTAAATTATACAGCCAATATCTAATTCAAAGACAAACAAAACCAGGTTTACTCCTATTCCAACCTAGAAAAGATCAAACGAATTTGAGAGAGAAGAATACGTAGATCATTTTTAAATAAAAATTGGCTGCCCTCCGTATACATTTTTTGTGGCTTGCATATCAAACAACATGGGCTAAAAAGGTAGTACAAATATTCAATAATAATTACCATACATTCTTGCGACAGTCTCCCGCACTGCTCAAGTGTGCGACTCCGTATGAGGACCTCCTTCCCTTTTGCTCTGCCCACTCTCCGTTGATAAAAATGTTGAGTATAAGAGCAATTTATCCAAGATAAACACTAGATAAAACATGAATAAAATAATAGAAATTAAATTTATCATGTAAATTAGCGGATACAAATTTTGGAAGAAATCCAAGAGAATTACAAGGCATACAACTTGAGATAATATTAGAGCAAGGTCTATATCAAACCAACCATACTATCTGACTGAGATAAACAAGATTGAGGAAGAAGATGTACATCACAACAGAGGAACTGCCAATGTTGGCGTTGGCACCGTCATCAGCCATTCGTCGAGGAAGAGGTTCTTGATGTCAGGAAAAAAATCTTCGTTGGAAAAGTCGTCGGCGCTCTCGCTATCCGTGAAGGAGTACGCGATGAAGCTAGTAGTTGCGCCAAGAGCGCCTCCCAAAAACCTTATCTCTCTTCTCTCATACATGACTCGAAGCAGCGGGGTCTTGGAGGCCTACTGTCCTGGCTAGCGGTGCACGCCGCAAGACGAGATAGAGAAGAATGGAGCGTTAGCGCAATGCTTTCGAACTGGAGGAGACGTACTGAAGTGTGTCTAAGAAGAGGAGCGACCTCTCACTCTTATAGGCACGGGTAGGCAGGCGAACCTCTCACTCTTATAGGCACGGGTAGGCAGGCGAACAGACACCGTCGGAAGAGGAAATGAACATGCAGCGACCAGAGCCAAACAACCTCCACTAAATTCAAATTAAATATCCATTGAGTTCATATTAAACGCCCACTTACGCAGACAGTTCAGATTATTAATACATTCATGCGCGGCAAAAAAAGCTCTCAGCTCGAGGTATTCCCACAACCCGCGGCGCGCGTGAGTCGTGACGAGGCGAGGTGAGGCGTGGCATGGTGTGGCAGGCGGCGGAGGAGGAGCAACTCTCCTTATAAGCTGGTCCAACTTCCACTCAACTAGCAATGTGGGACTAAAATTTTGTCTTAGCTCTTGCCTTGAATGAATGGGCCAAATGGTTCTCTAGTATTTTAGGAATTTATTGGCATATAATAAATAGATTGGGCCTATTTAGTAATCAAACTTGGTATATTAATTGCGTCTCAAAAAACCTTTTCAAAAATGAGCTATCATGTTCAAGATTTCCTGGCTTTCAGCTCAAATGACCAATGTTATGGCTAAAATCGTGGCATAGTTTGTGATAATATGTCCATATTATGCATGCATGTGTACATGGGATGGTGAACAATGTTGCAGGAGGAATTTTTCCTTTTTGTCGCACCAAAAAGCCATTTTTTATTTTCCAAGTGCCAAAAACGGGGTGTTTTGTGAATCAATCACCAAATGAAAGTTTCAAAATGGTACCACCCCATTTTTCAAAAATACTAGATCACCTTGCATGAACAATGTTCCAACCGGGTTATCTCAAACCTTTTCATACACCCCTCGTGAAAAATACAAATTCATGCTGAATCGGTAGGAAGTGAGTCGGATTTGAACTACAGGTATATGATATGATGCTCATGATTTTTATAAAAATCACTTTTAGGTTCATAATATGTTGTTTCATCAGAGATCCACTGCAAGTTTAGCGAGGCTCAGCCCCGAGTTAAGAATCTTTATCCATGTTGTTTTAGAAAGTTTGACGGTAGTTTGAAATGGGCATAAAAAATTCAAAAGCGATCAAAACAGTGCAAAACCTTCGCGTGGTGTCATATTATATGACATAGTTGCAAGGAAAAATATTAAACTTGGAATATTAATTGTATCTCAAAAAAACCTTCTAAAAAATGAGCTATCATGTTCGAGGTTCCTGGCTTTTAGGTCAAATGACCAATGTTATGGCCAGAACCGTGACATAGTTTACGATAATATGCCCATATAGTGCATGCAAGTGTATCATGGGATGTCTAACAATGTTGTAGGAGGAAATTTTTCTTTTCGTCGCACCAAAAAGCTATTTTTTTTATTTTCCGAGTGCCAAAAACAGGGTGTTTTGTGAAGCAACCACCAAATGAAAGTTCCAAATTTGTTTTTCAAAAATACTAGACCACCTTGCATGGAAAATATCCCAACCGGGGTATCTCAAACCATTCCCTCCGTCCCGCGTGAAAAAGACAAATTCCTACTAAATCGATAGGAAGTGAGTCAGATTTGAACTACAAGTACATGATCTGATGCTCATGTTTTTTTTTGGAAAAATCACTTTTAGATTCGTAATATGATATTTTATCAGAGATCCAATACAAGTTAGCGAGGCTCATCTCCGATCTAAGAGTATTCATGCCCTCTATTTTAGAAAGTTTGGCGGTAGTTTGAAACAAACATAAAAATTAAAAATAACAATCGAAACAATGCAAAACCTTCACGTGGTGTCATATTATGTGCCATAGTTGCAAGGAAAAATATCAAACTTGGTATATTAATTGTGTCTCAAAAAACCTTCTAAAAAATGAGCTATCATGTTCGAGGTTTCCTGGCTTTTAGGTCAAACGACCAATGTTATGGCCAGAATCGTGGCATAGTTTGCGATAATGTGCCCATGTTATGCACGGAAGTGTATCATGGGATGTCAAACAATGTTGCAGGAGGAAGTTTTCCTTTTCTTCACACCAAAAAGCTATTTTTATTTTCCAAGTGCCAAAAAACGGGGTGTTTTGTGAAGCAACCACCAAATGAAAGTTTCAAAATGGTACCACCCTATTTTTTAAAATACTAGTCCACCTTGCATGGAAAATGTCCCAACCGGGATATCTCAAACATTTCCATCCACCCCTATTGAAAAAGATAAATTTCTACTAAATCGGTAGGAAGTGAGTCAGATTTGAACTACAAGTACATGATCCAATGCTCATGATTTTTTTGGAAAAATCACTTTTAGGTTCGTAATATATTATTTCATCAGAGATCCACTCCAAGTTTAGTGAGGCTCAGCCCCGAGCTAAGAATTTTCATGCACACTGTTTTTTTTAAGTTTGACGGTAGTTTGAAACGAACATAAAAAATTCAGAAATGATCGAAACAATGCAAAACTTCGTGTGGTGTCATATTATGTGACATAGTTGCAAGTAAAAATATGAAACTTGGTATATTAATTTTGTTTTAAAAAAAAACCTTCTCAGAAATGAGCTATCATGTTCGAGGTTTCCTGACTTTCAGGTCAAATGATTAATGTTATGGCCAGAATCGCAGCATAGTTTGTGATGATGTGTCCATATTGTGCATAAATGTATATCATGGGATGGCGAACAATGTTGCAGCAGGAAGTTTTCATTTTCCGAGTGCCAAAAATCCATTTTTCATTTTCCGAGTGCCAAAAATCCATTTTTCATTTTTCGAGTGCAAAAAACAGGGTGTTTTGTGAAGCAACCACCAAATGAAAGTTTCAAAATTATACCACCTCATTTAAAAAAAATACTAGACCACCTTGCATGGACAATGTCCCAACCGGGATATCTCAAACTTTTTTGTCTATCCCTCATGAAAAGGATAAATTCTTATCGAATCGGTAGGAAGTGAGTCAGATTTGAACTACATGTACATGATATGATGCTCATGATTTTTTGGAAAAATCATTTTTAGGTTCACAATATACTATTTGATCAGAGATCCAATGCAATTTTAGCGAGGCTCAGCCCCGACCTAAGGATTTTTTAGAATCCTCAAATTCAAAAGGGAATTTTGATATGATTTTTTGAAGATTTGAACACTATTAACTTGATTTTATTTATAGAGACATGATGCATGATTAAAAATATAATAGAGATGTCATGTTTGGATTCTTCTCGTTTTTCTGATCGATTTAGACATATTATTTGTCGAATTCCGATTTACGGATTTAAAGATATGGACTATTCCATATTAAATAAAAAAGGAAAAAAAATCATTTTATTATTATTTGAATTCAAGATTATTATTACTTACTCATTTTTGTTTACTTATTCATAAAATACCAAATTTATTTGTATACTAAATTTAATGTTCTTTCTACTTTGCATATGAGTGTGAGACATATATATATGTGCTTATGAATTAATTTTGTTTGAATTTGGAAAAAGCTACCACACTTGTAGTTCAAGTTTGAAGAATTTTCCATAAATAGAAAATAAGTTGTTTGAATTCTATATAATACTAAACCAATTTAGAATTTCACTATTTAGATAAAAGGTCAATCATGTATTCATATGCGACCAACAAAGGTTCTTGATATTCTTGGACCAATTATATGAATGTGGCTTCACAAGTTGCCATGGTTTATTGGTTGTAGAAAATAAGAGCTATATAAATAACCAATGAAACTCATTTTTTCTTCAAAAACCAACATAACACTATTACATAGAGGCCAATGCACATTTTAATGTAAAAATGACAAATTTAACTATCATTCGTAATGCATATTCATGCTAGTTTTGTGTGAAACCGGCACCAAAGGCATTGAAGTTAATACAAATTACCTTGAGAGGTATATCTAAACCGTCAAGTTATAGTGGATTAACTTGATGGGCATATAAAAACTGTAAGGTTATAGGAAGTAAGCTGAGAGGCAAAATTTTACCATAAAAAATGTGATTAAACTGAGCGGCATACAAAAACCGTCAAGTTAAAAATATTTAGTTGAGCGGCATTCTAAAACCATCAAGTTATAGTCGATTAACTTGATGGGCATACAAAAACCATAAGGTTATACGAAGTAAGTTGAGAGGCAAAATATTACCGTCAATAAAATGTGATTAAACTGAGTAGCATACTGGAACCGTCAAGTTAAAACTATTAAGTTGAGTGGCATTCCGAAACCGTCAAGTTAATGTGGTTTAATCTGAGGAGATAAATTTTACCGTCAAGAAAACAAATTTTATTGATGGCTTAGTGCTGGCCCGACAAAGGAAATTCCTTCCCGTCAAGTACTTGAGGTTTTCTGATAGTGAGAGCAAAGGGTCATGCTGGATGTCACACAGAGCGCTGGATGTCGCACAGAGCATTGACAAAGGAGTCCATGGTGGATATGGATGCAAAATAAGGTAACTATATGTGTGGGTGCACATGCTGGAACACCTTGAAGATGCATACGTTTTAAGCCAGTAATCTTATTGTACAAGATCCGCACCTTTAAGGTGTTCTAGTAACAACACTCTTCTTCGCGAGACTGACATATTCAGAATGACATCCTCTAGTGACAAGGTACCACAAAACTGGAATGTACCTTCTCGAATACCTTGGATATGCATATCTTGTATGTCAATACTCGGATCTTGTATAATATCTACACCTCCAAAGTATCCTAGTAACAACACTCTTCTTCATGGGGCTGACATATTCAGAATGGCATCCTCTAGTGAGAAGGTACCATATAGATGGAATGCACCTGCTCGAACACCTTAGAGATACATACCATGTATGTCAATACTCTGATCTTGTACAATATTTTTATCTCCAAGGTGTCCAAGCGGCACCAGTCTTCTTCACGAACAGACAGAACATCGTAGAAACAAATATATATGGAGCAAGGGAGGGAGAAGAGAACATCAGCCAAAGCTAGCGAGTGTGAGTTCAGCGGCTGAGTAATGGTCTTTCTGTAGAGAGAGGCCACGAAACACAGAGATGGCGAAAAAAATAGCGCAAAAAATGGAGTGAAAGATTGAGGAACGCAAATGGACAGGAACAAACTTTACACTCAGAAAAGTGTTGACGAGAATTTTTACACTCGGAAAAAAGGATGGGCCCATAGCGCTAGCGCGTGGGAAGAATGGGCGGTAAAAGGACTGGAGCTTACCAGGTGTAAACATTAAACCACTTGGCAAAGTTTTAGCGACTTTTTTCCCTCTAGCGGCTGACACTAGCGGGAAAAGTGATTTCCGTCTCTTAGAGTATAGTAAGCAAAGACAGCTTCGACACGCCGTTGTTAGCTGCGCCGAGGATAACCACGTGTCCAATTGGTTTGCCGAGTGTTTTATCAGTTTTTGCTAGAGTGTAATTCTTTGCCGTGTGTATTTTTGGTAATACCAAGTATAATTTTTCTTGTGTGTAATTATAGGATTTCACCTGTGTATTTTCTTTGCCGAATGTCCGGCTTGAAATTTCCGTGTGGGCAATATTTCAATCTTTGCCTGTGTTCCACACCTTTTGCGCTCGGCAAAATCCTGTTTACTCCCCAAAAATCTTTTTTTGAAAGTTCCCCGGTAGCTCTTCCTTGACGTAGTGTTTAAGAGCATCTCCAACCCATCCCCTATTCTTTAGAGAACTAAAAGGCAGGAGTAAACTTAACTTCCTATATTTTCTCCTCTAAACATGGCACCACAAAATCGATCCCCAATAAAATCTTGTTTTTTTGCAAATCAAAACTTTTGAACCGAAGTATGAATATTACAAACCGAATTAAGTGTAATAAATCAAATTATTCATTATTAAAAAACCAAATAAATGTAATAAATCAATTTGTTCAATATTATAAACGGAATTGAATGTAATAAATCGAATTGTTGGAAAGCAAATTAATGAAAAAAGCACAACTAATTGTCGTGGAGACACCAGAGATGCTCAACAAGATCTGCATGTAACTGATTATGTGCCTTCTTATTCTCGAAGCTCCGGTGCATTGCGAGGAATTGGTCGATCATATTTAGATCATGCTTAGGCAACCATGTCTCTCTCATCTTCAATGGTCATGTTATGCAACATGAATCGTCGAAAATCATCTCTCTCAACCTCTTCATCTACAGCCGAAGGAGCTCTCGGTCAAGATAGTCCGCGAACAAAGGATAAAACAAACAAAAAGTGATAGACAATCAACTTGTGCGCCAAGTTTAGGACTCTAAACCGACTCGGCTAGGGCACCGACTCGGCCAGGGCCTAGACCCTCTTTATAGTCTCTTGTAATTGTAACGATTTTGATTATTGAAGGATCAAACTATTCAATTTAACATGGTATCAGACTAAAATGATCTAGGGAATCTCGCCGCCCATCCCACCCCTGCCGCCACCGCCCAGCTACTTTGAGCAGTGGGCTGCTCTCCCCGCCTTCAAGCTCGCTGCCGCCACGTCGATCTCCTCTTCTTCTTTATCGACCCAAACCCTAGTCCCTTCAATCCCATCCACAATCCAATATGCCGATACAATTTCATATGTTAGTCCTTTTATTCATGTTACTTTAGATCTCCCCAAGCACAACTACTACCATTGGTGCCACCTCTTCAAAGTTCATCTTGGTTGCTGCAATATCCTCGACCACGTCGCCTCTGACTCCGTCGCCCAACCGTCAGATCCTCGCTGGGTCAAGGATTACCTCGCCATCATCCAATGGATCTACCAACGGGTGTCTACAGAAATCTTCAACCTCGTCTTCCGTGAGGCCTCCAGCGCCGCCGCTCTTTGGGCGGCCCTTCGCCAACTTTCTCAAGACAACGTCGATGCCCGCGTCAACACGCTTCACACGAAACTTCGCAACACCGTGTAGGGCGATTTTATAGTGTGTGTTTAGTGTCAGGGCCTCAAAACCATCGCCGATGAGCTCCAAGGACTTGGGGACCCCGTCGACGATCGGCAATCATCAACATCCTCCTTGTCGGCCTCGGTGAGCGCTTCGAGAAACAAGCTTCGTTCATCCCCATGATGCTGTAGGGTTTCGTAGCATGGAAAACAAAAAATTTCTATCGCAAACAAACAAACAAGCCAAGATCTATCTACTAGATTGTAGCAACGAGTCGATGGAATAACTCACCCTCGAAGATTCCAAAGTGTTTAACGAGAGCGGATTCTCGTGGGTGATGTAGTCGTACTCTTCCCGATCTCAAGATCACGTAGACGATCCTTCCGGCGCTGCGTTCCGGCAGCGCTCCCGCAGTCGGTCACACGTTCGGTACTCGACGAAGACCTTCCTCTCCCTTGTTCCAGCAGGCAGCGGAGGTTGTAGCACTCTCCTCGCGATTCCGGCAGCACAACGGCGTGGTACCGGAAGTAGAGGGGAGATCTCGCAGGGCTTCGCCTTAAGCCGGAGCGAGTATGGTGGACTATGAGAGAGCCCTCGGTGTTCTAGGGTTTAGACACACCAAGGAGGGGGTGCTAGGGCCGGCGGCTAGGGCTTGGAGGTGCCCAAGTCGGCGGCTGGGGAAGAAACCCTAGGCGGCGGCTATGGTGGGCGGCGGCGGCTAGGGTTAGGTTTAGAGGGGGCAATCTTGTGTGCTAGGAGGGGAGCCCTGCCCCTCCTATTATAGGAGGGAGGCGCCGGCCAAGGGGAGGGGAATCCCTCCCCAACTCGGATCCCAAGTGGGCCGGCGGTGGAGGAGGGACTCCTCCCCAACTCGGTTTCCCACTTCCCCTCCACTTCCCAAAATAGCCGTTTGACTTTCAAATTGGCGTTTGACTTTTTCAAACTAGGATTTGATTAAACCCTTTATTTTGTTCAGCGATGACACCTAGTACATGATGCAATCATACCAACTTTATATAACACATTCATGTACCCTTCCCCTTCGGAGTGCCGGACATTCCGGAACCTTCTAGAACATTCCTGATGAAAACACCGGAACCATTCTCCAACTCCGAAATAGGACTTTCCTTATATGAATCTTATTCTCCGGACCATTCCGGATCTCCTCGTGATATCCCGAATCCCATCCGAGACTCTGAACAACATTCGGTCTCTTTCTCATCATTCCATAACTACTCAAACAACGTCGAATCCTTAAGTGTGTCTCCCTACGGTTCGTGAATTATGCGGACATGATCGAGACACTTCTCCGAACAATAACCAATAGGGGAATCTGGAAATTCATATGGCTCCCACATATTTCTACGATTACTTTGCGATCGAATGAACCACTTACATACGATACCAATTTCCCTTTGTCTCACGATAGTTTACTTATCCGAGGTTATGATCGTTGGTATCTCTGCATACCTAGTTCAACCTCGTTACCGATAAGTACTCTTTTCTCGTTCCCGTGATATGTGATCCCTTGTGAGCCAGTCACATGCTTGCAAGCTAATTGGATGACATTCCACCGAGAGGGCCCAGAGTATATCTATCCGTCATATGGATGGACAAATCCCACTCTTGATCCATGTGTCTCAACCAATACTTTCCGAACACTCAATGCCACCTTTATAGCCACCCAGTTACGGTGTGGTGTTTGATGTCATCAAAGCATCCATCCGGTAAAGGTGATATGCATGATCTCATGGTCGAAGGAATTAGGTTACTATGTATCAGAAAGCATATAGCAATTGAACTATTAAAGTGACTTGATCTTTATGCTACGCTTATCTATAGGAGTATGTCCACCATATCATTCTCCTAACGATATGATCTTGTTGTTAATAACATCTCAATGTTCATGATAGGGAAACCTCAATCATTTATTAACCAACAAGCTAGTGATGTATAGAGGGTTTACTAGGGACTTCAATTTAAGTTTACAAATCACACAAGTATTAATGTTTCCTTGTTAATACTATTATAGCATGAATGTAAACATTTATCATAAACACAAAGATATAATAATAACTATATTTATTATTGCCTCTAGGGCATATCTCCAACAGTCTCCCACTTGCACTAGAGTCATCTAATCTAGATTACATGGTAATATACCGAACACCCATGGCAGTTTGGTGTTGGTCATGTTTTTCCCTCGGGAGAGGTTTAGTCAAAGGATCCGCCACATTCGGATCTGTGTGTACTTTGCAAATCTTTATGTCCCCATCTTGGACATGTTCTCGAATAGCGTGAAAACGTAGCTTGATGTGCTTCAGCTTCTTGTGTGACCTTGGTTCTTGCGCATTGGCTATGGCGCCCATGTTATCACAGTAGATAGACATTGGGTCCAGCGCACTAGGAACCACACCCAGCTCTGTAATGAACTCTTTCATCCATATCGCTTCTTGTGAAGCCTTCGAAGCAGCCATGTATTCCGATTCAGTTGAAGATCTCGCCACAACGCTTTGCTTTGCACTCCTCCAGCTAACTGCTGCACCATTCAAAATAAATACGTATCCAGATTGTGATTTAGAATCATCCGGATCGGTGTTCCAACTAGCATCGGTGTAACCATTAACAACGAGCTGTTCATCACCTCCATAAGAAAGAACCATATCCTTAGTTCTTCTCAAGTACTTAAGGATGTTTTTGACCGCTGTCCAATGATCCACTCCTGGATCACTTTGATATCTGCTAGTTAAACTAACAACATATGCAATGTCGGGTCTAGTACATAGCATGGCATATATTAGAGATCATATGGCTGAGGCATAGGGAGTCTTACTCATCCTTTCTCTATCTTCTGCCGATGTCGGACTTTGAGTTTTACTCAAGGTCGTATTGGGCAACATGGGCAAGAACCCTTTCTTGCTATCTTCCATTCCAAACCTCTTTAGAACTTTGTCCAAATATGTACTTTGTGACAATGATATTTGGCGTCTTGATCTATCTCTATAAATCTTTATGCCTAATATGTAAGCTGCTTCGCCAAGATCTTTCATTGAAAAACTATTATTCAAATATTCCTTGACACTATTAAGAAGGTCTACATCATTCCCAATCAACAATATGTCATCTACATATAGTATTAAGAATGCTACAGATCTCCCACTCACTTTCTTGTAAATACAAGCTTCTCCATAAGTTTGTATAAAACCAAAACTTTTGATCACCTTATCAAAACGTTGATTCCAACTTCGGGATGCTTGCTTCAATCCATAGATGGACCGTTGAAGTTTGCATACCTTGTTAGCATATTTAGGATCGACAAAACCTTTGGGTTGCATCATATATAACTCTTCATCAATGTCTCCATTGAGGAATGCTGTTTTGACATCCATCTGCCATATCTCATAATCATAATATGCAGCGATTGCTAACATAATCCTCACAGACTTTAGCTTCGCTACTGGTGAGAAAGTCTCATCGTAGTCAACTCCTTGAATTTGTCGAAACCCCTTTGCGACAAGTCGAGCTTTATAGACAGTAACATTACCATCAGCATCTGTTTTCTTCTTGAAAATCCATTTGTTCTCGATAGCCTTCCGGCCATCCGGTAAGTCCACCAAAGTCCATACTTGATTTTCATACATGGATCCAATCTCGGATTTCATGGCTTCTTGCCATTTGTTGGAATCTGGGCTCATCATCGCTTCCTCATATGTCGCAGGGTCATCGGTGTTGTCCACCAAAATGACACTCATAACGGGATCATACCAATCTGGAGTGGTACGAGTTCTCGTTGACCTGCGAGGCTCTGTAGCAACTACAACCGAAGTTTCGTGATCATCATCATTTGCTTCCTCTCTTATTGGTGCAGGCACCACAGGAACTTCTTCCGGTGCTGCGCTACTTGCAATTTTGAGAGAAGGTTCGACAACCTCGTCGAGTTCTACTTTCCTTCCAGTCACTTCTTTCGAGAGAAATTCCTTCTCTAGAAAGGATCCATTCTTGGCAACGAAGATTTTGCCTTCGGATCTATGATAGAAGGTATACCCAATAGTTTCCTTCGGGTATCCTTTGAAGACGCATTTTTCCGCTTTGGGTTCAAGCTTGTCCGGCTGTAACTTCTTTACATAGGCTTCGCAACCCCAAACTTTAAGGAACGACAATCTAGGTTTATTCCCAAACCATAATTCATACGGTGTCGTTTCAACGGATTTAGATGGTGCCCTATTTAAAGTGAATGCGGCTGTTTCTAATGCATAACCCCAAAATGATAGCGGTAAATCTGTAAGTGACATCATAGAACGAACCATATCTAAGAGAGTTCGATTACGATGTTCGGACACAACATTACGCTGTGGTGTTCCCGGCGGTGTAAATTGTGAAAGTATTCCGCATTTCTTCAAATGCTCGCCAAACTCGTAACTTAGATATTCACCTCCACGATCAGAACGTAGAAATTTATTCTTCTTGTTACGTTGATTCTCTACCTCACTTTGAAATTCCTTAAACTTCTCGAAAGTTTTGGACTTATGTTTCATGAAATAGATATACCCATATCTACTCAAGTCATCCGTGAAGGTAAGAACATAACGATAACCACCGCGCGATGCTACACTCATTGGACCACATACATCGGTATGTATGATTTCCAATAAGTCCGTAGCTCGCTCCACCATACCAGAAAATGGAGTCTTAGTCATTTTACCCATCAGACATGCTTCGCATCTATCAAGTGATTCGAAATCAAGTGATTCAAGAAGTCCATCGGAATGGAGTTTCTTCATACGCTTCACTCCAATGTGACCAAGACGATAGTGCCACATATAGGTCGAGTTATCGCTCGATTTCAAACGTTTAGCCTCAATGTTATTAATATGTGTATTTCCACTATCGAGATTCAATAAGAATAGACCATCTATCAAAGGTGCATGTGCATAAAACATATTACTCATATAAATCGAACAACCATTATTCTCGGACTTAAACAAGTAACCGTCTCGCAATAAACAAGATCCCGATATAATGTTCATGCTTAACGCAGGCACCAAATAACAATTATTTAAGTATAAAACTAATCCCGATGGTAGATGAAGGGGTAGCGTGCCGACCGCGATCACATCAACCTTTGATCTGTTTCCCACGCGCATCGTCACCTCGTTCTTCGCTAGCTTCCGTTTATTCTGCAGCACCTGTTTCGAGTTACAAATATGAGCAACCGAACCAGTATCAAATACCCAGGCACTACTACGAGTACTAGTGAGATACACATCAATAACATGTATATCGGATATACCTTTCTTCTTGATGTTGTCGTTCTTCAAATCCGCCAAGTACTTTGGGCAATTCCGCTTCCAGTGACCTTCTCCCTTGCAGTAAAAGCACTCAGTATCAGGCTTGGGTCCAGCCTTGGTCTTCTTCGTCGGCGCGGCAACTTTCTTACCACCCTTCTTGAAGTGTCCCTTTTGCTTAGACTTGCCTTTCTTGAATTTGGTGGTCTTATTGACCATCAACACTTGGTGCTCTTTCTTGATCTCCACTTCTGCAGACTTCAACATAGCAAACAGTTCTGGCAACTGCTTGTTCATGTTTTGCATATTGTAGTTCATCACAAAGTTCTTGTAACTTGGTGGTAGTGATTGGAGGACACGGTAAATCCCCAAAGCATTAGGAATCACTATACCAAAGCTTTGAAGTTTGTTTGCGTGCCCAGACATCTTAAGCACATGCTCACTAACGGAGCTGCCCTCTTCCATCTTGCAGTTAAAGAACTTTTCAGAAGCCTCATAGCTCTCAATTTCCGCATGAGTCTCAAAGATCAATTTGAGATCATGGACAATATCATGTGGGTCTGAATTCTCAAACCTTTTCTGAAGCTCCGATTCTAAACCATACAAGATAGCACACTGAACTGTGGAGTACTGAGTCTTCCGAGCGAGGTAAACATTCTTTACTTCGTCGGTAGCATCAGCTGCAGGTGGGTCACCCAGCGGTGCATCCAGCACATAGGTCAAATTACCAGCTGTGAGGACAATCCTCAAATTGCGGAACCAATCCGCGAAGTTGCTTCCATTGTTTTTCAACTTTTCTTTCTCTAGGAACGCATTAAAATTGATGGTAGGGGCCGCCATTGATCTACAACATATTTGCAATAGTTTAGACTAAGTTTATGACAAATTGAGTTCTAATTAATAGTTAAATTAATCTAGGTGAAGTCCCACTCAAAACAATATCCCTCACATTGTTTTAGTGATCACACGAACCAAATCCACCATATCAACACCGATCATCACGAGAGTTGATATAGTTTCAATGGCGAACAATAGACATGTTCATCATATCTACTATATGATTCATGCTTTACCTTTCGGTGATCCGTGTTCCGAGACCATGTATGTACATGCTAGGCTCGTCAAGATCAAACCTCAGCTTCCGCATGAGCAAATCTGGCTTGCTCATGTTGTATACACTTGCGGAATCTAACACACCCGATCATCACGTGGTGCTTCGAAACAACAAGCTTTAGCAACGGTGCTAACTAAGGGTGAACACTTTATGATTTGAAATTCATGTGCATGAGGGATCATCTTATAATGCTACCGTCGTCTACTAAGCAATACAAGATGCATAAAAGGATTAACATCACATGCAATTCATAATATGTGATATGATATGGCCTTTCTTCTTTGTGCTTCCGATCTCCATCTTCAAGCACGAACATGATCTCCATCATCACCGGTATTGCATCAAGGTCAATGACGCTTCTCCATGGTTGTCGTCCACCGGCTTCAACTATTACAACTACTTTGAATAGACACACGGGTCTTAACATAAATTAAAGACAACCATATGGCTCCTGCCGGTTGCCAACTTACAATAAGGAACATTGCATACATCAAATATAATCACAATCATGGCCATATCACATCACTGCACACCCCTGCAAAACAAAGTTAGACGCCTCTACTTTCTTTGCATGTTTTACGTGGTTTGGGGCTTTCTATAAGTGTCGTTCTAACTTACGAACATGAACCACAACATTGATACTAGTATTGTTAATCACCCGTTGTAAATTGGATCTTAACTATGCTAGGAGAAACAGGCACCCGCAAAACCACTTATGCAATACAAGTTGCATGTCAAGCGTGGAGCAAGTCTCATGAACGATGTCATGTAAGGTTAGCCCGGGCCGCTTCATCCCAACATCCCGCAAGATGCAAAGTACACAAGAAGCAATCGACAATAAAAGCATCAACACCCACAATGACCATTGTGTTCTACTCGTGCAACAGATCTACATATAGACACGGCTCTGATACCACTGTAGGGTTTCGTAGCATGGAAAACAAAAAATTTCTATCGCATACAAACAAACAAGCCAAGATCTATCTACTAGATTGTAGCAACAAGTCGATGGAATAACTCACCCTCGAAGATTCCAAAGTGTTTAACAAGAGCGGATTCTCGTGGGTGATGTAGTCGTACTCTTCCCAATCTCAAGATCGCGTAGACGATCCTTCCGGCGCTGCGTTCTGGCAGCGCTCCCGCAGTCGGTCACACGTTCGGTACTCGACGAAGACCTTCCTCTCCCTTGTTCCAGCAGGCAGCGGAGGTTGTAGCACTCTCCTCGCGATTCCGGCAGCACAACGGCGTGGTACCGGAAGTAGAGGGGAGATCTCGCAGGGCTTCGCCTTAAGCCGGAGCGAGTATGGTGGACTATGAGAGAGCCCTCGGTGTTCTAGGGTTTAGACACACCAAGGAGGGGGTGCTAGGGCCGGTGGCTAGGGCTTGGAGGTGCCCAAGTCGGCGGCTGGGGAAGAAACCCTAGGCGGCGGCTATGGTGGGCGGCGGCTAGGGTTAGGCTTAGAGGGGGCAATCTTGTGTGCTAGGAGGGGAGCCCTGCCCCTCCTATTATAGGAGGGAGGCGCCGGCCAAGGGGAGGGGAATCCCTCCCCAACTCGGATCCCAAGTGGGCCGGCGGTGGAGGAGGGACTCCTCCCCAACTCGGTTTCCCACTTCCCCTCCACTTCCCAAAATAGCCGTTTGACTTTCAAATTGGCGTTTGACTTTTTCAAACTAGGATTTGATTAAACCCTTTATTTTGTTCAGCGATGACACCTAGTACATGATGCAATCATACCAACTTTATATAACACATTCATGTACCCTTCCCCTTCGGAGTGCCGGACATTCCGGAACCTTCTAGAACATTCCTGATGAAAACACCGGAACCATTCTCCAACTCCGAAATAGGACTTTTCTTATATGAATCTTATTCTCCGGACCATTCCGGATCTCCTCGTGATATCCCGAATCCCATCCGAGACTCCGAACAACATTCGGTCTCTTTCACATCATTCCATAACTACTCAAACAACGTCGAATCCTTAAGTGTGTCTCCCTACGGTTCGTGAATTATGCGGACATGATCGAGACACTTCTCCGAACAATAACCAATAGAGGAATATGGAAATTCATATGGCTCCCACATATTTCTACGATTACTTTGCGATCACATGAACCACTTACATACGATACCAATTTCCCTTTGTCTCACGATAGTTTACTTATCCGAGGTTATGATCGTCGGTATCTCTGCATACCTAGTTCAACCTCGTTACCGATAAGTACTCTTTTCTCGTTCCCGTGATATGTGATCCCTTGTGAGCCAGTCACATGCTTGCAAGCTAATTGGATGACATTCCACCGAGAGGGCCCAGAGTATATCTATTCGTCATATGGATGGACAAATCCCACTCTTGATCCATGTGTCTCAACCAATACTTTCCGAACACTCAATGCCACCTTTATAGCCACCCAGTTACGGTGTGGTGTTTGATGTCATCAAAGCATCCATCCGGTAAAGGTGATATGCATGATCTCATGGTCGAAGGAATTAGGTTACTATGTATCAGAAAGCATATAGCAATTGAACTATTAAAGTGACTTGATCTTTATGCTACGCTTATCTATAGGAGTATGTCCACCATATCATTCTCCTAACGATATGATCTTGTTGTTAATAACATCTCAATGTTCATGATAGGGAAACCTCAATCATTTATTAACCAACAAGCTAGTGATGTATAGAGGCTTTACTAGGGACTTCAATTTAAGTTTACAAATCACACAAGTATTAATGTTTCCTTGTTAATACTATTATAGCATGAATGTAAACATTTATCATAAACATAAAGATATAATAATAACTATATTTATTATTGCCTCTAGGGCATATCTCGAACAGATGCGGCCCCGGCCCTCCTTTGCGGAGGTCCGATCCATGCTCCAAGGGCCGATCGTGTCATTGATGCAGCACTGAGTTGATGTAGGAGCGCTTCGTTGGGAACCCCAAGAGCAAGGTGTGAAGCAGCACAGCAGCAAGTTTTCCCTTAGTAAGAAACCAAGGTTATCGAACCAGTAAGAGGAAGGAAACATCACACAGGTGTTGCAAGCAACGCGTATACCTGCACAACACAAACTGAAGACTTTGCCCCAATGAATCAGTGAGGTTGTCAAGCTCACCGGTTTGATGTAACAAAGGATTAAACGTAGGGTGTGGAAGGTAATGGTTTGCAACAAGTAAACAGGTAACAGTGGAAGATGTATCAATGGTAAATATTGGATCGGGTCCGTAGTTCACTAGAGGTGCTCTCCTTAGATAAACAACATGGCATGAAGGGTAAACAAATTACAGTGAGACAATTGACAAGAACTGAGCAAGGCATAACAATGCAATTACTAGTCAGAAAGATCCTATGAAGTTGATTGGGCAATACAACAATATACATAGAACGCCATCCAACTGCATCTATGACTTGAAGTCCACCTTCAGGTTATCATCCGAACCCCCTCCAGTATTAAGTTGCAAGCAACAGACAACTGATTTAAGCAAAGTGTGTAAGGTAAGCAGTCCACATGTTCCATGAACAAGAGACCGTTGTTTTCTCCCTAGTAGCAACAGCACATCTACAACCAAAAAGATTATTGTCACTTCCCTTAGAAACTAGAGGCATGAACCCACTATCGAGCATAAATACCCCCTCTTGGAGTCACTAGCAACTACTTGGCCAAGATAACCACTAGAAACGGAGAGCATGCAAGATCACAAACAACACAAACATGATAGAATCATAAAGACAAAACCATTAATAAAACCAACATAATAATCTCAATATCCATCGGATCCTCACAAACACAACATGCATGATTACAAATAGATTAGATCTTGATCATGAACGGAGCTCACAAGATCTATACATGAAAGCACAAAGGAGAAGATACAACCATCTAGCTACTACATGGACCCATAGTACAAGGTGGAACTACTCATGAATCATACCGGAGAGAAGGCCTCCGGAATGATCTCCCCTCCGGTAGGGTGCCGGGAAGAGCTTCAGATCCCCCCGATCTAGGGACGATGGTGGCAGCGGCTACAGATGGTTTCGTGGATTTCTGATCGGGTACTCAGGGTTTCTGCATCGGGGGCTTCCTATAGGCGAAAGGGCGAGACCGGGAGGCGGCCAGAGCCACCAAACCCTAGCCAGGCGCGGACCCACCTACCCCCGCACCTGGGGTGGGTCTGGCCCCTCCGGCTCTCCTATGGACTTCTTGTTCCCCATGGAAAGTAATTGACTTTGACGTTTGTCCCGTCCAATTCCAAGAATATTTCTTTACTAACTTTTCTGAAACCAAAAACTGCAGAAAATAGGTATCTGGTACTACTGCAACTTGTTAATAGGTTAGTACCAGAAAACATGTAAAAAGCACCTTAAAGTGTGGACAAGTAAAGCAAAGTAGATACTAAACAAGCATGGAACATCAAAAATTATAGATACTTTTCCAACGTATCAGCATCCCCAAGCTTAACTCCTGCTCGTCCTTAAGTAGGTATGTGATAAACATAATAATTTTTGAGGTGACATGCACCCTCACAATAAAGATCCAACCATTTGCAAGCATTGAAAGCTGGGATCAAAGAACTCTAAACATGTGAGTGATAGATGGAGTTCTAACAATAGGACATAGTAACTATGCATGCAACATGGCAAGCTACAAACAAAGATCATGAAATAATATGCATTGAAAGACGTTTGTTTGTTTCACATGCAGAAAACATAGTATAGTGGCAATCAACTTGTCCCTCATAGAGTAGCAATATAATGCATAGGACACCTGCAAAGTTCACAAGGGTGACTAGAAACAGATAGCACAAGAGAAAGTAATAACACAATATGCATCAATTAATAAGCTTTGGAACACTGCACATAGAATGAAAACTATGCTCTCTTAATGTTGCCTAAATGTAGAAGGTGGAGACTCAATAATGGTGGAAGAAAAGCCTTTTTTGTAAAGGAAGCAAGGATTACAAGTTTCAAAAAGAGCTTCCAAAAATTATGGTACTTGTTAGCTTTCATCCCTCATTGCCCCTATCATAAGCATCTTGAAGTGGTTAAGGTTAAAGTGGCAAAGCTGTAGTATATGCTTGACGAAGTATAAGTTGGTAATCTCATGCCCGTTGAATACGAGGGCCACACCTCATGCATACTCAACTTTGGGTCCAGGTAAGTTCTTGTCACTGTAAGTATTTGTATATCATTGAGAACCGCCAACGGGGTACCCCTTGCACATGGTACAGGAGCTTTCCCATAACCAAAATGACAAGGCAAGCAGACAATGAGCATCTCAGCAATTCTTCTTATGTACCATGGGAATATGGTGTTTTTTCTCTCTTTCCTATTTTCTCAATGTGTATCTTTTTTTATAAGAAGAGTGCTTCATAGATGTCACTATGGTGATGCTGCAAGTTTCCACCATGATTAGGCATGGCTTAGGCTAGCGGCCTAGGCGTTTCTCTAACACAGGATACAAACTCCATGGACTTACAAGTTCCCTCTTTATTTCACACCGGTGATATCCATAGACAAAAGAACATGATATCAACTGAGTACAATAAGGTACAAGTGCAATGTTGAAAACGTTCCCCATGACAGCACAGTTCTGCTAATTCCAACTTATAAGTGCAAGCATATACAACAAAGTTGTTACAATGGTTCAAGTTTATTAGGGGCAAAGAATAAAGTGTGCCATCAAGTTCGTGAGGGCTTTGATCACTAAGTTTTCACATAACAAAATAGTTTTTAATTGGAAGATAGATGAAAACAAGAATATACTTGGAATGGTGTAGCACACCATGCATAGGAATTTATAGTGGACACTTTGGAATAACTTAGTTTCTTGGGAGTTGGAAGCATGAGTAGAGCTTACTCATATAAGTGGAGGCTAGCAAAAGACTGGGAGCAACCAACTAAGAGAGCAATAATGGCCATAATCATGCAGAGCAACAAATCATACTAATCAAAGCAAAGAGTGGTACTACAAGTCAAGGACTAAATGATCATAGAGGCTAATGGTGACTTGTCATAGTTATAACATGGTGTGAGCATGTGCCAAGTCAACCCAAGCAAAGCATCAAAGGAGAATACCACAATACTATGCTTTTGCATGCTAAAACAACGCATAATTTATTCAAGGCACACTAAGCAATACCAATTGTTTGGAACAAGACATGCTACAACAATAATCATTAAGCATAATGCTAAAAAACACCTAGCATGTCATGCTAAAGTCTAAGTCACAGTCAATGCAAGCTCCTCTTGCACTTCAAGCAAGAACTTACTACTCCTTTTCAACACTAAGCAACTTATTTGCAAAACAACACAGTCAGAAAGGGGTTCCAAACTAATTTATTCAAGCAAACTAAATAACCTAAGCAAAGCAAACGAAAACTAAGACGCTCTAAGAACAACACAACTATGCATAAAACAATAAAAACGAAGTGTCTAGACAGACATGAGCTTTTTATTGATGAAGGGAATGCCTTGGGCATCCCCAAGCTTTGACGCTTGTACCTCTTGGATATTTCTTGGGGTTACACCATGGTGGCATCCCCAAGCTTGAGCTTTTGTCCATTCTTCATCTCATTACATCATACTTTCTCTACACCTGAAATTTTTCCTTCATACAAAACTTCACACAATCTTCATTAACAACATTAGTGTATTCAAAAGACATTAGACCTCTGGAAAAGCTTTGGAACAGCAAGTATTTTCACTAAAAACACAATCTAATGTAGTAACTATTTCAAATAAACTCAATTTACCTGAAGAGATCTCAAAAAGGAATCAATAAGAAGCAAATGCAAATAATGGCAGAAATCTGTCAAAACAGACCAGCAGGTAGAAACAATTTTTTTCGAACATCTTCTGTTGCTCAAATGAAAAAGTGTTGAACTAACAAAGGTTAGATAACATACTTGGGGATTTATTCGTAAAATGTGAGCTCAATCCGAGTTACAGAGCCTCCTCACGAATTGTTTTGGTGGAGGACAGGAATCTGCTTCTGGACAGCAACTCCCCAAATCTTACTTCCCTCTCATTAGAGGTCATTCTTGGCACAAACAGCAAACAAAAATGATAAGGAGAGGTCATTACAGAAATAATAAATTTCAATACTCAAGGAAACTCTTGGGTTATCTCCTAACAAGTACTTTTCTTTAACGCCTTTAAATTAGGCACAAGAAGCAAGAAGAATCAAGTATTTTCAAATGAGGAAGCATTAACATTCATACTTGCAAATTCTTCAACTATGAAAGATATCTCATCCAAATGGGTCTTGGAGGATCCCTTCTCATCTCTCTTTGGTCTACTACCTTCATCAATAAGATTCTCAGGAGCAATCCAATCAAAATTATTTTCAAAGGCTTCATGCATTACAACAAACTTAAAGGGTATGGGTATATTGAATTCCTCTCTAGGCTTAGTTTTATCAGAAATACCCACAACATCTACACTTGAGCCTAGCATATTAAAATGCTCAAAGACCTTTTTGGATTCCCTGGCAACATCATGGAATTCTTTTGATAATGTTTCAAGGATGAATTCCCTTTTTTCAGCATTCTTCTCTTCTTTTAGTTTTAGGAACAAAAATTGTATGAAGGGGTTAAGGATAACAAACCTAGCCTCCAACATATGAACTAAATAAGCTGCAGCAATCTCATAATTAGGAGCAAGCTCTGCTATAGATTTATCCTCAATATCCTCATGCTTGCTAACTTAATTAAAGAATTCTTCAATATTATCTTCCCCAATTATGGAGCCACTACCTATTGCAAGGTCTTTCTGGGTGAACTTGGGGAGCAACATGGTGAGCTAGATCAAGGACTATTTTTTTTGTGTTTTTGAATAAGGCAAGCAAAACAAACTAGACTAATTTTCTCACTGTCAGATCCTTGCTGGGTCAAGGATTACCTCGCCATCATCCAATGGATCTACCAACGGGTGTCTACAGAAATCTTCAACCTCGTCTTCCGTGAGGCCTCTAGCGCCGCCGCTCTTTGGGCGGCCCTTCGCCAACTTTCTCAAGACAACGTCGATGCCCACGTCAACACGCTTCACACGGAACTTCACAACACCGTGCAGGGCGATTTTATAGTGGGTGTTTAGTGTCAGCGCCTTAAAACCATCGCTGATGAGCTCCAAGAACTTGGGGACCCTGTCGACGATTGAAAACTTATCAACATCCTCCTTGTCGGCTTCGGTGAGCGCTTCAAGAAACAAGCTTCGTTCATCCCCATGATGCGGCCCCGAGCCTCCTTTGCGGAGGTTTGATCCATGCTCCAAGGGCCGATCGCGTCATTGATGCAGCACTGAGTTGATGTAGGAGCGCTTCGTTGGGAACCCCAAGAGCAAGGTGTGAAGCAGCACAGCAGCAAGTTTTCCCTCAGTAAGAAACCAAGGTTATCGAACCAGTAAGAGGAAGGAAACGTCACACAGGTGTTGCAAGCAACGCGTAGACCTGCACAACACAAACTGAAGACTTTGCCCCAATGAATCAGTGAGGTTGTCAAGCTCACCGGTTTGATGTAACAAAGGATTAAACGTATGGTGTGGAAGGTAATGGTTTGCAACAAGTAAACAGGTAACAGTGGAAGATGTATCAATGGTAAATATTGGATCGGGTCCACAGTTCACTAGAGGTGCTCTCCTTAGATAAACAACATGGAATGAAGGGTAAACAAATTACAGTGAGACAATTGACAAGAACTGAGCAAGGCATAACAATGCAATTACTAGTCAGAAAGATCCTATGAAGTTGATTGGGCAATACAACAATATACATAGAACGCCATCCAACTGCATCTATGACTTGAAGTCCACCTTCAGGTTATCATCCGAACCCCCTCCAGTATTAAGTTGCAAGCAACAGACA
The DNA here is from genome assembly GCA_916181665.1 of Avena sativa. Classification (NCBI taxonomy): domain Eukaryota; kingdom Viridiplantae; phylum Streptophyta; class Magnoliopsida; order Poales; family Poaceae; genus Avena; species Avena sativa. The sequence continues at coordinate 53,866,275 of OV702285.1, read as the reverse complement.
ACTGATTTAAGCAAAGTGTGTAAGGTAAACAGTCCACATGTTCCATGAACAAGAGACCGTTGTTTTCTCCCTAGTAGCAACAGCACATCTACAACCAAAAAGATTATTGTCACTTCCCTTAGAAACTAGAGGCATGAACCCACTATCGAGCATAAATATCCCCTCTTGGAGTCACTAGCAACTACTTGGCCAAGATAACCACTAGCAACGGAGAGCATGCAAGATCACAAACAACACAAACATGATAGAATCATAAAGACAAAACCATTAATCAAACCAACATAATAATCTCAATATCCATCGGATCCCCGCAAACACAACATGCATGATTACAAATAGATTAGATCTTGATCATGAACGGAGCTCACAAGATCTATACATGAAAGCACAAAGGAGAAGATACAACCATCTAGCTACTACATGGACCCATAGTACAAGGTGGAACTACTCATGAATCATACCGGAGAGAAGGCCTCCGGAATGATCTCCCCTCCGGCAGGGTGCCGGGAAGAGCTTCAGATCCCCCCGATCTAGGGACGATGGTGGCGGCGGCTACAGACGGTTTTGTGGATTTCTGATCGGGTACTCAGGGTTTCTGCGTCGGGGGCTTCTTATAGGCAAAAGGGCGAGACCGGGAGGCGGCCAGGGCCACCAAGCCCTAGCCAGGCGTGGGCCCACCTGCCCCCGCGCCGGGGGTGGGTCTGGCCTGTAGGGTTCGCAACATAGAAAACAAAAATTTTCCTACAATGTGAACTATATACCAAGATCTATCTACTAGATACAAACAACGGGCGGATGTATATCCGTAGAGAACATACCCTTGAAGACCGACAAAGCTTAACGAGTTCAACTCGTGGTTGATGTAGACGATCTCTTGCCGATCTCAAGATCGAGAGGAAGTCCTAGCGCCGCAAATCAGCAGCGCATCCGTGCTCGCACACACGTTCGAGGCACCGAGCAACCTCCGCCTCCTCGCTCCAGCGATGCAGCGGAAGCACAACTCTTTCTTGCCGAATAGCCACCAGGAACATGTATCTCGCTAGTCCGAGACCATGGGGGATAAATTCTAGAGGGGGAGAGAGATCCTTCACGAGGAGGTGTGAGAGACAAGTGAGGAGGGGGGCTCCTTTTATAGGAGGAGGGGGGGCACCCAAGGGGGTGGCCGCCGGCCATGGGGGCTGCCCCCTCCCCTCCTTCATTCATGTGGGTGGACACTCCACTCACAAAATGCCCTTTAAATTTCCTCCACTCAAAAGTCCACTCAAATTCCCATTAAATTTCCACCAAATTTAATGCAAACTCTCATTAAATAAAACTATTTTATTTTATTCAGAATTTTGTCAAGTACTTTAATGACAAACATTCACAAATAACCCCTTGCTAGAATTCTATTTCACATGCATAACCACTTTATGCAATTTCACCCGAAAACCTGTTTCGGTATCTAGTGAAATAAATTCCTGCGCTTGTTCATTCTTTCGGCATGAAACATTTGCTCCAATTGGATGTCGGTGTCTCTTAAGTGTGTCACCCTACGGTTCGTGAATAATGCGGACATGATCGAGACCCCTCTCGGATCAATAATCAGAAGCGGGATCTGGAGACCCATACTGACTCCCACACATTCAACGATGACTTTCTTGTGATCGTCGAAACCTTTTACGCTATATCTTAATCCCTTTGTTTCACGATATATTACATGTCTGAGATTCGATCATCGGTATCTCCATACCTAGTTTGATCTCGTTACCGACATGCACTCTTTTCTCGTTCCTGTGATATAACATTCTAGTGATCAAATCACTTGCTTGCAAGCTAATCAATGTGATATCACCGAGAGGGCCTAGAGTATATCTATCCATCATCGGGATAAACAAATTCCACTCTCGATCCATGAGCCTCAACATAACACTTTATTAGTTCTGAATCCATCTTTATAATCACCCTGTTACGGTGTGACGTTTGATGTTATCAAGAAACTCTTCCGGTGTTAGTGATTGACATGATCTCATGGTCTAAGGATTAGGATCACTTCGTAAGTTGTTATAGCAATATAAACTCAATGACTTTGATCGTAATGCTATACTTCGGATGAATGTTCATCACACCATTACACTAATGTTGTGATCCCGTTATTAACAACATCCAATGTCCATGATCAGGAAACCTTGATCATCTTGTTAATCAACGAGCTAGTTTATGAGAGAGGCATAACTAGGAACTTTCTGTTTGTTTATTAAACACAAATGTATTAACGTTTCCGTATTAATACAATTATTGCATGCAAAATAAACATCTATCATATACTTGGAATACACATGATAAACACTTTATTATTGCCTCTCAGGGCATATTCCCTTCAGTCTCCCACTTGCACTAGAGACAATAATCTAGTTACATAGTGATAAATCTAACACCCATTGAGTTCTGGTGTTGATCATGTTTTGCTCTAGGGAGAGTTTTAGTCAACGGATCTGCTACATTGAGATCCGTATGTACTTTACAAATCTTTATATCTCCATCCTTGACATGCTCGCAGATGGAGTGAAACCGGCGCTTAATATGCTTGGAATGCTTGTGAGACCTTGGCTCTTTGGCATTGGCAATGGCACCATTGTTGTCACAATAGATCACCATTGGGTCCAACGTGTTTGCCACAACTCCTAGTTCGGATATGAACTCCTTCATCCAAACTGTTTCCTGAGCCGCTTCTGAAGCAGCAACATATTCGGCCTCCATTGTTGATCCCGCTACCACAGGTTATTTGGAGCTCCTCCAACTAACCGCTCCGCCATTCATGAGAAATACGTATCCGGATTGAGACTTAGAGTCATCCGGATCGGTGTCAAAGCTAGCGTCGACATAACACTTAGCGACGAGCTCTTCTTCACCTCCGTATACAAGAAACATATCCTTAGTTCTTCGTAAGTACTTAAGGATATTCTTGACCGCTATCCAGTGTTCCGAACCTGGATCCGATTGGTACCTACTAGTCAAACTAATAGCATGTGCCACATCCGGTATTGTACATAGCATGGCGTACATTATAGAGCCTATGGCTAAAGCATAGGGGACTTTGTCCATTATCTCTCTTTCTTCCGCCGAAGCCGGACTTTGAGTCTTACTCAATGTCTTGCCTTGCAACATAGGTAAGAACCCCTTCTTACTTCCGTCCATTTTAAACTTCTTTAAAATCTTATCAAGGTATGTACTTTGCGATAGCCCTATTAGGCGCCTAGATCTATCTCTATAGATCTTTATGCCTAATATGTATGACGCTTCACCTAGGTCCTTCATTGAAAATTTGCTGTTTAGATAACTTTTAACACTGTTTAAAAGATCTATATCATTTCCGATCAATAATATGTCATCCACATATAATATCAGAAATGCCACATTGCTCCCACTCACTTTCTTGTAAATACAAGCTTCTCCATAAGTTTGGACAAATCCAAACTCTTTGATCACCTCATCAAAGCGGAGATTCCAACTTCGTGATGCTTGCTTCAATCCATAGATGGATCGCTGAAGCTTGCACACCTTGTTAGCATCCTTAGGATCGACAAAACCCTTTGGTTGTATCATATACAACTCTTCTTCAATATTACCATTGAGAAACGCGGTTTTGACATCCATCTGCCATATCTCATAATCGAAATATGCAGCAATTGCTAACATAATCCTAACTGACTTTAGCATCGCTACGGGAGAGAAAGTCTCATCGTAGTCAACTCCTTGAATTTGTCGAAACCCCTTTGCGACAAGTCGAGCTTTATAGACGGTCAAATTCATCAGCATCAGTTTTCCTTTTGAAAATCCATTTGTTCTCCACGACCTTTCGGTCGTGAGGTAATTCCACCAAGTTCCAAACTTGATTTTCATACATGGATTCCATCTCGGATTTCATGGCTTCTAACCATTTGTTGGAATCCGGGCTCATCATCGCTTCTTCATACGTCGCAGGGTCATCATTTTCATCAACCATGAAATTCATGACAGGATTTCTGTACAGCTCGGGAGCTGCACGCGTCCTGTTTGACCTGCGAGGTTCGGTAGTACTCTCTTTCGGAGTTTCATGATCATTATCATTAGTTCCCTCTTCAACAGGTGGATCCAACTCCGGAACAACTTCCGGCGCTGCGCTACTCGCCATACTTTGAAGAGAAGGTTCCACAACCACTTCGAGTTCTACCTTTCGACTACTCACACCTTTCGCGAGAAACTCTTTCTCTAGAAAGGATCCATTCTTGGCAACAAAAACCTTGCCCTCGGATCTGTGATAGAAGGAATACCCAATAGTTTCTTTAGGGTATCCTATGAAGACGCATTTTTCCGCTTTGGGTTCGAGTTTATCCGGTTGAAGTTTCTTCACATAAACATCGCATCCCCAAACTTTAAGAAATGACAGCTTAGGTTTGTTTCCAAACCACAATTCATACGGTGTCTTTTCAACGGATTTAGATGGTGCCCGATTTAAAGTGAATGCAGCAGTTTCTAGTGCATAACCCCAAAATGACAACGGCAAGTCCGTCAGAGACATCATAGATCGAACCATATCTAATAAAGTACGATTACGACGTTCCGACACATCATTTCGCTGTGGTGTTCCGGCAGGTGTGAGTTGTGAAACAATTCCACACTCTTTCATGTGAGTGCTAAACTCGTAACTTAGATACTCACCTCCACGGTCGGACCGTAGAAATTTGATCTTTCTATTACGATGATTTTCCACTTCATTCTGAAATTCCTTGAACTTTTCAAAGGTTTCAGACTTGTGTTTCATCAAGTAGATATAACCGTATCTACTCAAATCATCCGTGAAAGTAACAAAATAACGATATCCACCTCGCGCCGACACACTCATTGGACCACATACATCAGAATGTATGATTTCCAATAAATCTGTAGCTCGTTCCATTGAACCGGAAAACGGCGTTCTAGTCATCTTGCCCATAAGGCATGGCTCACATGTATCAAATGATTCATAATCAAGTGATTCCAAAAGTCCATCCGAATGGAGCTTCTTCATGCGTTTAACGCCAATATGACCTAGACGGCAGTGCCACATATATGCGGATATATCATCATTAAGTTTAATCCTTTTAGCATCAACATTATGAATATGTGTAACATTATCATCGAGATCTAATAGAAATAAACCATTCATCATCGGTGCATGACCATAAAAGATTTCATTCATATAAATGGAACAACCATTGTTGTCAGATTTAAATGAATAACCACTTCGCATCAAACACGATCCAAATACAATGTTCATGCTCAGTGCAGGCACCAGATAACATTTATTCAAGTTTATAACTAATCCCGACGGCAAGTGGAGAGGCAGCGTTCCGACAGCGATCACATCAACGCTTGATCCATTGCCGACACGCATCTTGACCTCACCCCTTGCTAGCGGTCGCTTGTTCCGCAGCCCCTGATTTGAGTTACAAATATTAGCAACTGAACCGGTATCAAATACCCAGGTGCTACTACGAGCACTAGTCAAGTACACATCAATAACATGTATATCATATATACCTTTGTTTGCCTTGCCGGCCTTCTTGTCTGCCAGATACTTGGGGCAGTTGCGCTTCCAGTGGTCAGTCCCCTTACAATAGTAGCACTCGGAATCAGACTTAGGTCCAACTCGGGGTTTCTTTTCAGGCGCGGCAACAGGCTTGCCGCCCTTACTTCCCTTCCGTTTTCCCTTCTTGTCTTTCTTGAAACCAGTGTTCCTATTGATCATCAACACTTGATGTTCCTTTTTGATCTCCACTTCTGCAGTTTTAAGCATTGACAGAAGCTCGGGGAGAGACTTCTTCATGCCTTGCATATTATAGTTCATCACGAAGCTCTTATAGCTAGGTGGCAGAGACTGCAGAACACGATGGATGCCTAAATCAATGGGAATCGATATTCCCAAGGACACAAGCTTATCGGCGTAACCCGACATCTTGAGTACATGCTCACTAACGGAGCTGTGCTCTTCCATCATGCAGCTAAAGAACTTTTCTGAAGCGTTGTAGCTCTCTACAGCAGCATGTGTGTCGAAAATCATTTTCAACCCACCCATTGTATCAAATGCATTGCCGTTTTCGAAACGCTTTCGAAGTTCCGGCTCTAGCCCATACAATATGCCGCAATGAACTAAGTTGTGGTCCTCCTGATGAGTCTGATAGACATTCTTCTCCTCGTCAGGGGCATCATCAAAAGGTGGGGGGCCTAACGGCGCTTCTAGCACATATTGCTTTTGTGCAGCAGAGAGGAGAATCCTCAAATTCATGGCCCATTCGGTAAAGTTGCTACCGTTCGTTGCTAGTTTCTCTTTCTCCATGAACACATTGAAATTAAAAGCAGGTGGTGCCATCTACAACAGAATTTGTAAAGTTTAGACTAAGTGTATGATAGATTGAGTTCAACTAATCTATATTACGAATGAACTCCCACTCAAAAACGACATCCCTCGTTCCTTTTTGGTGATTACATGAACCAAATCCACTACACCAAGTCCGATCATCACGTGAGTCGGTATAGCTTCAAAGGCGAGCATCAAATGGGCATCATATCAACTATATGACTCATGCTTAACCTTTCGGTCCGTGTTCCGAGGCCATGTCTGTACATTCTAGGCTCGCCAATTTAGAACCTTAGTATTCGCGTGTGTAACTGTTTTACACCCGAAATATGGTCGTGGATCCAAGAACACCCGATCATCACGTGATGTCTTGGAGCGACGAAAACATAATCGGTGCATACTGAAGGAAGAACACATTCTTATCTTGATATTTAAATGAGGGATCATCTTATTATGCTAATAAAGCGCTAAACAAGCAATATAAGATGCTATCAAACATCATATGTTTATTAGTGAAATTATATGGTTCCCGCAGATGATCTCTATCATGTGCATCGTGGTATGATCACTATCATACCTATATGTGTAAATCCAAGGTATATGGATTTTACACGCTATGTGTGTTGTAAGAGTATCATCTCATACTTCTACTTACAACACTACCATATCATAACACTAGCCCAGCAACAATCTAAACTAGACGCCTCTAATTTATCCATTGCAAGTTTTACGTGGCTTAGGGCTTTCGAGATAGAACCGTTCTTACCTACTAACATGAACCACAACGAGGATAATCAAATTGTTGACAACTCGCTTGCAAAATAGATATTGACTATAGTAGGAGAGACAGACACCCGCTAGCCACTTATGCAAACTAGTTGCATGTCAAGCGTGGAACAGGTCTCATGTGCGAGGACATGTAAAGTTTGTCCGGGCCGCTTCATCCCACTATGCCACCAATATCCAAAATTAAAACAAAGGAGCAACAACATGATCATCATCGCCCACATACTCATATGTGTATTACCCGTGTAAAGTATCTACGCATAGATCCGACTCTGATACCACTGTAGGGTTCGCAGCATAGAAAACAAAAAAATTCCTACGATGTGAACTATATACCAAGATCTATCTACTAGATACAAACAATGGGCGGATGTATATCCGTAGAGAACATACCCTTGAAGACCGACAAAGCTTAACGAGTTCAACTCGTGGTTGATGTAGACGATCTCTTGCCGATCTCAAGATCGAGAGGAAGTCCTAGCGCCGCAAATCAGCAGCGCATCCGTGCTCGCACACACGTTCGAGGCACCGAGCAACCTCCGTCTCCTCGCTCCAGCGATGCAGCGGAAGCACAACTCTTTCTTGCCGAATAGCCACCGGGAACATGTATCTCGCTAGTCCGAGACCATGGGGGATAAATTCTAGAGGGGGAGAGAGATCCTTCACGAGGAGGTGTGAGAGACAAGTGAGGAGGGGGCTCCTTTTATAGGAGGAGGGGGGGCACCCAAGGGGGTGGCCGCCGGCCATGGGGGCTGCCCCCTCCCCTCCTTCATTCATGTGGGTGGACACACCACTCACAAAATGCCCTTTAAATTTCCTCCACTCAAAAGTCCACTCAAATTCCCATTAAATTTCCACCAAATTTAATGCAAACTCTCATTAAATAAAACTCTTTTATTTTATTCAGAATTTTGTCAATTACTTTAATGACAAACATTCACAAATAACCCCTTGCTAGAATTCTATTTCACATGCATAACCACTTTATGCAATTTCACCCGAAAACCTGTTTCGGTATCTAGTGAAATAAATTCCTGCGCTTGTTCATTCTTTCGGCATGAAACATTTGCTCCAATTGGATGTCGGTGTCTCTTAAGTGTGTCACCCTATGGTTCGTGAATAATACGGACATGATCGAGACACCTCTCGGATCAATAATCAGAAGCGGGATCTGGAGACCCATACTGACTCCCACACATTCAACGATGACTTTCTTGTGATCGTCGGAACCTTTTACGCTAGTATCTTAATCCCTTTGTTTCACGATATATTACATGTCCGAGATTCGATCATCGGTATCTCCATACCTAGTTTGATCTCGTTACCGACATGCACTCTTTTCTCGTTCCTGTGATATAACATTCTAGTGATCAAATCACTTGCTTGCAAGCTAATCAATGTGATATCACCGAGAGGGCCCAGAGTATATCTATCCGTCATCGGGATGAACAAATTCCACTCTCGATCCATGAGCCTCAACATAACACTTTATTAGTTCTGAATCCATCTTTATAATCACCCTGTTACGGTGTGACGTTTGATGTTATCAAGAAACTCTTTCGGTGTTAGTGATTGACATGATCTCATGGTCTAAGGATTAGGATCACTTCGTAAGTTGTTATAGCAATATAAACTCAATGACTTTGATCGTAATGCTATACTTCCGATGAATGTTCATCACACCATTACACTAATGTTGTGATCCCGTTATTAACAACATCCAATGTCCATGATCAGGAAACCTTGATCATCTTGTTAATCAACGAGCTAGTTTATGAGAGAGGCATAACTAGGAACTTTCTGTTTGTTTATTAAACACACATGTATTAACGTTTCCGTATTAATACAATTATAGCATGCAAAATAAACATCTATCATATACTTGGAATACACATAATAAACACTTTATTATTGCCTCTCAGGGCATATTCCCTTCATGGCCCCCCTGGCCGGACCCTCCGGCTCTCCTCTGGACTTCTTGTTCCCCACGTAAAGTAATTGACTTTGACATTTGTCTCGTTCAATTCCGAGAATATTTCTTTACTAACTTTTCTGAAACCAAAAACAGCAGAAAACAGGCATCTGGTACTGTTGCAACTTGTTAATAGGTTAGTATCAGAAAACATGTAAAAAGTACCTCAAAGTGTGGACAAGTAAAGAAAATTAGATACTAAACAAGCATGGAACATAAAAAATTATAGATACGTTTCCAACATATCAGCCATCACCAACAAAGAGTCACACCCCCAGTTTTTTACGGCCATCCCACGACCTCCTGCGCCGGCCTCGCCTACGCCTCCACCGCCACCTTCAGAGTAGCCTCCTCCTAGCTGGTGCCCTAGCCCTAATTACCGTGGCACCTGACCTATCTATCGGCCGCCATGACCACCGACCACCAGCTCCATCGCCCGCGGATCCACCTCCTTCCCCGGTTCATGCGCCTCCTGCATCTCCAACATGGCGCCCTAAACACGACCCCTTGACTGGTCTTTTGCAGGCGTGGCCTATGCCTTGGGTCACCCCGTCTCCGATCGGCGCCCCTCCTGCCTATGGCGGCGCCTAGTGGCCCGGTGTTCGCCCTCACACGGGAGCACCTGGTCCCATGTTCCCACATGCGCCTCAGCACGCCTATCATGCGGTTCTGATCTACGCGCCATACGGCACCCCCTACGACACTCCTGCATATGCCGATGGGAGATTCTACCCGGCACCGCCTCAACCACTTCAACAGTCGGCGTTGCTGCCCATGCCGCCTTATCCCTCAACTCTGAGCTAGGATCAAGCTGCCTTTTTACATGCCATGAACAACTTTGCTGCACAAGGAAACTCAGGTACGGATTGGATTTTTTTATTCCGGTGCTTCTAGTCATATTTCTACTTCAAGTAATTTGCTGTTTTCCTGCACCACTTCTCCTTTCTTTTCCATTATTCTTGGCAATGGTTCCTCTATTCCTATTCATTATATTGTACAAGCTCAAATTTCTTCAACCTCTAAACCACTTCTTTTTCGTGATGTTCTTGTTGCTCCTTCTCTTATCAAAAATCTTATTTATGTTCACCAATTCACTTGTGATAATCTTGTCTCCCATGAGTTTGACCCTATTGGTTTATCTGTGAAGGATTACCAGACCAAGACAGAGATCGCACGCTTCAATAGCTCCGGTGATTTATACTCTCTCCATTCTACCCCGGACGCCGTGGATCCAACATCCATGGTGGCTTCAGTTGATCTTTGGTACCGACGTCTCGGCCATCTTCATAGTGCTGCTTTATCATCCATCCTTAGTGAATTTTCAATTCCTTATAACAGAGATACCCATAATTCTTCGTTGTGTGAGTCTTACAAATTAGGAAAACATGTTTGTCTACCATTTAGTTCTTCTACCTCTACTAGTACCTTTCCGTTTTAACTTATACACTATGATTTATGGACATCTCCTGTCCAGAGTATTTCAGGTTATAAGTATTATCTTGTTATTTTAGATGATTTCACTCATTATGTTTGGACCTTTTCCTTGCACAATAAATCTGACGTGCATCCTCCTTTTATAAATTTTCAACGTTATGTATCAACACACTTCTTTCTCCTCATACGTTTTATTCAGTGTGATAACGGTCGCGAATTTGACAACTATAAAAACAGGAACTTTTTTCTCCAGCACGGTATCCTCCTTTGTTTTTCTTGTCCCTACACCTCTCCTCAAAATGGAAAAGCTGGACGTTTTTATGCACTATCAATGACATCCTTAGAACTATTCTCCTCTGCGCCTCCATGCCTCCAAAATTCTGGTCTGAAGCACTTCGCATGGCTACTTTTATCCTTAATATTCGACCATCAAAAGAAAAATCCAACAATTCACCCTTCTATTCTCTATTTTAACTCATTCTAATTAAGCCGGCATTCGCATTTTTGGCTATCTTTGCTTTTCCAATTCTTCTACTACTACCCCCAACAAACTTTCTTCTAGATCTCTTCCTGCATCCATCTCAGTTTTTCAAACGAGCACAAAGGCCATCGTTGCCTCAATCTCGTTTCGGGTCATGTTCATATTTCTCGTCATGTCACTTTTATAGAAAAAATTTCCCTTTTGCTCATAGTCTTGACTCCTCTACTCCTATACCTACCCCTTCATCCTCTTCAGCGCGTTTTCCATATTTTATGTCTCCTGAAATTTCTGCCGCGGCAGCCGAAACCTCTGTCGCGACAGCAAAAACTGTCCAAAATCCTGCCACGGCAGGAAACCCTGTCGCCGATCCTCCATCACCGCCACCATCACTCGTGCCATCCCCCTCCCCTGCCACATCCGAACCACCAACCCCGGCGTCGGTATCTTTCGTTGCGCCTGACGCCTCCCCTCCCCCTCCTAACCAACTACCTTCACACGCCATACCTATACCTGCACCACTCAATGATCATACCATGCGTACTCGTGCAAAATCTGATTTCCGCCTTCCTGCTCAACGTCTCAACCTACATGTTACCCCGGCTATATCTCCTCTCCCTAAAACCTACAAATCTACTCTTCTTGATTCCAATTGGACTGCCGCCATGCAAGCTGAGTTTAATGCTCTTATTGAAAATAATACTTGGACTCTTGTGCCTCGCCCATCTATCCAACTCCAACATACTCTCTGGCAAATGGTCTTTCGCCAAAAATTTCACTCTGATGGTATTCTTGCTCGCTATAAGGCTCGCTGGGTATGTCGTGGATATTCTCAACAACAAGGAATTGACTACGATTAAACTTTCTCTCCTGTCGTCAAGTCTAGCACTATCCGCACTATTCTCAGTTTAGCCGTCTCTTCCTCCTGGCATATTCACCAATTAGATGTCAAAACGCTTTTCTTCATGGTTCTCTCAATGAAACTATCTACTGTCAACAACCTTTAGGTAAAACTATCCTTGTTTATGTTGATGACATTGTTCTTACTACCTCCTCTCAATCTTTCCTAGATCATGTTATTTTCCTTCTTTGCAATGGATTCTCCATGACTGATCTTGGTTCTCTTCATCATTTTTTGGGCATTGCTGTTCACCGTGACACATCTGGACTTTTTCTCTATCAACATCAGTATGTTCTTGATTTGCTTAACCGGGCTGGTATGACCAATTATCAGTCTTCTCGCACCCCTGTTGACACATCTTCTAAACTTTCTTCTGTCGGCGAACCTTTTTCTGATCCTACTTTATACCGTAGTCTCACTGGTGCTCTCCAATACCTAACAATTACTTGTCCTGATCAAGAGCATGACCTTCCGGAAGAAGCCAAACTGTTGAATAAGTCTAAATAGTAAGTAGACAAGTGCTGGCACGAAGCAGCACAGTTCATGCCTGCCTGCCCAAAAGCGCAACAGGCTATATCCAATAGCCAAAACGACCAAACTATCTGAGCACTTTTCTCCCATTTGTGCATTTTATATCTCAGTCAGAACCCTTTAAATACAGATGTAACAATCTGCCTCTCAAGCAGCAAGCAAAAAGCCAACTACTAAGCGAGTAGAGCTAGATCAGCAGCAACTAGAAAGTGAGTGAGAGAAACCGTATCAACTACTCCTAGCAAGGATGGGTCAGTCCTCCTCTATCAGGCTGCCGGAAACAGAGTATGTTCGCCTGCTACCGACTGCCGGCAGCAGAAACAGGTGATTTCCTTAAGAGCTTTGGTTTACATATTCACCCAAATCGACTATGGAGTTGTTGATGGCATATTGCAAGTATGTGAAGGAATGATTGAGAACTCAGCTTCTTTCTTATTTTTATTCGAGTTCAGTGGGTGTATGTATACTAGGAATCCCGAACTATATGGTCTCAAGTTTTCTCTCAAACGATGCAGGAATGAGCAGTTTGGCGAGTCAACAAAATCCAGGAGTAAATACTACAAGAGATCGACCACGGATGATCTTGTTCTGAGGGCAACGCTGGAAGCAATCACAAGAATGGGATAAAGCGCCGCAGATCTGAAGAAAAAAATGTCATGCTTTCTCCCTCCATATTGTAGGCGTCACCGGAAATATATCGTGCCTTGATGTGTCTTTACAAATATATCAATTATAAGCCTCGGAAAATTTCGCCTTACATTAGATATTGCATGCCTAGAGACCTCTTGCACTACACTATCGGTATTGTCACTTGCCTCTTTACAATGTCATACTGATGCTGATGATGGTGATTGGTGAACCATATCTACCCTCTAATATATGAGAGGTTGCAACTGGCAGCCCTTTGTCATATAAAATTTTGTCTAGAAAAGAACACATACCGTCTCCATCCCTAGTTTAAGTATAAGGAGGCCATCATGTTCACTTTAATAGATCTTCACACAATAAGAATGTGGATTTTAGGACTATGAACAGTACCAAATTAAGAGCAATGCACCTGGTTTGAATGTGAAATATCCTGAATGTAAACAACAACTTCCTCGCGATCTTACAGGTCTGAATGTGAAAACACAACTCGCTCACAGACTTACAGTAAGTGTCGTCTTATTGAATTAATAGCCACAGCCGGAAATAATCAATACGCAGTATTATGACACTTGACAAGAACACACAAACAGCAGTAGTAGCAGGAGAAGTAAAGGCCATATGCATCAATCGATGCAGAGGCCGGGGCTTTATCCCCGTTTCGGAAAAGAGAAAAAAGCAGAAGTGAAGGGCATGGTAGGTGAAGGTGCAACTAGCAGCAAACGGTGCAGTAGGTATATCTTGGAAAAACTGAGGAAGCCCGGACGGTATCGTACTACTTCTTCCGTTTCAAAATATAAGATGTTTTAGCTTTATGAAACAAATGTATCTAGACTTATTTTAGTATGTAGGTTTACTAAGGTTTAAAGTGAACATATACACTAAAAGAAGTCTAGATACATTTTCTTCACAAAACTAAAACATCATATATTTTAAAACGGAGGGAGTACATCAGCTGCTCCATGAACGTATGCCAAGGGCATCTTGACATGCATCTAACAACTACCTATGAAATTCCTTTGAATCAAGGGAGCCTTCTTCACCAGCTACACAAACTTAAGTCTATATCTCGTTGAACTGAACAGTAGGTATAATGGAAGTCAAATCATAAACGCTATAGATTTTAACTACGGAAATAATATAGCCGCCAGTAACTTTAGGTAGTAGAAGGACAGGAGACTATACCGATTTCGTCAAATCGTGATGAACCTGTCCATTTCTTGATTCCATGAAAAACTGGGACAAAATTCCCCATCTTTTCTACTGCCAGCCACAACCAAACCAAAAAAATTATTTGTCTCTCAATGCAACTATGGAACGGAAGGACGTGGCTTTTCTGTATGAAAAAGGGAATAGAAGAAGTTAGAGAAAAGAAGAAGGGCAAGTTTCTGCACCGCAAAAGAGCTTCTTGAGTGATTTCTCTGACAGCGTAGTGTGTGCGGTGACTCAGAGTGATGTTGATGGGAAGAAGCCAAACGTCAAACATGTCGAAAAAACAAATAGACAAGTAGCACCATGAAGCAGCATGGTTCATGCCTGCCTGCCCAAAAGCGCAACTGGCTATATTCAATATCCGAGCACTTTTCTCCCTTTTGTGTATTTTGTATTTGAGTCCGGGCCGTTTATATACAAGTGTAACCAGCTGCATCCCAAGCAGAAAGCAAAAAAGCCTCAACTTGAGAAAAAGAGAGTGAGAGGCCATAGCAAGGAACAAGGATGGGTCAGTCCTCCTCTATCCGGCAGCAAGACACGGAGAAAGTTTGCCCGCAGCCCGCAGCCGGCGACAGAAACAGGTGATTTCCCTACAAGCCTGATTTATACTCCCTCCGTCCAGGAATAACTGACTTTGGTTCGTTTAGATTCGAATGAATCTATACACTAAGAGTCTAGACATACATTCGAATCTAAACAAACTCAAGTCAATTATTTCTGGACGGAGGGAGTACATATTATTCACCCAAATCGGCTTTACATCGATACTTGTTGCTGCAGGCAAACTGCAACTGCTTCTGGCAAGTATGTAGAGGAAACGATTGAGAACTCAGCTTCTTATCTTTTTTTTGAGTATACATATGGTGACAATTTTTGTATCTCCAACATGCAGGAACGAGCAGGCTGGCAAGTCAACAAAGGCCAGGGACAAATACTACAAAATCTCAACCAAGGATGATGTTGTTCTGAGGGCAACGCTGGAAGCAATCATAAGACTAGCATAAATCTGCAAATCTGAAGAAAAAACATGTTTATGTTGTCTCCCATGATATTATTGTAGGCTTTCGAATTACCGTGGTTTATGTCTTTGCAAAACATATCGATAAAAAGGCGTGGAAAATTTGTTATGAGGGTTTCTTACATGAGCTGTTGCTTAGCTAGAGAACTCTTGCAATATAGTACTATCTGTAGCTACTTGCCTCTTAATGATGTCATGCTATGATGGTGATTCCGTGATTCGTGAACTATATCTACCCTGAAATATACTACAAGTGGTTGCAGTTGACACTTGACTGACCTTTTTTATATGAACTTTTGTCTAGAAAAGTATACTGTGTCTCCATCCCGTGTTTAGTTAAGCGGAGGCCGTCATGTTCACTTTAGGAGATCTTAGCGTATCTTCAATGCAAGATATTTCCAATAAGTAGCATTATCAGCAGCTTGGCTGGTCGTGTGTCGCTGAAGCTTAATTATGGAGATCTTGCACTCTCATGGAGTCAAGGATTGGACTGAGAGTGTGCTAGCTTGCTCTTCATTGACAAGTAGCTGCATTAATTTGATCTTAAACTTGAGGCGTCCTCATTGTTCCTTTTACCCATTAAAACTAGAGAACAACCATCTATTTGGGTCGTGATGGTAAATGAAACTGTTTATTTTTGCATCACCATAGCTAGGATGTTGGCAAGAGAACTATGAACTAAACCTGGCATGTAATCGGTGTTTCCTTGTGCGCTGATCTGGAATCATCTAAACAGTATTATTACTTGGTGAGAGTTGGGCATGCTAGTTTTGTTGTTGAGGCCAACAAGAACCATCCATAGAACCTGCTGAAGATTTTGCAATCCCAATGTGTTTCTGAGAAAAAGAGGATTACTCATGCTCTTTTAGACTTGCATATGGCTGGTTGCTTCTCTTACCCATCCTTCAGACTTGTTAATTTGAATCAGAAAAAGATGTTGTGTGAGTTAAGCACGGCAGAAGGAAGCATTTGTTTTTCTCGGATAAGCCTCAGTGTGCATTAGAAAGAAGAAAGTGCCAAGAGGATGCAGCAGAAAGCCTCTTTAGTAGAAAATGTTGACGTCCTATTATATATATCATATCATATCTGATCACCGGTCACCATTGCAAATATTGATAACTAGCAACTTGCGACTAATTAATCATGGTAGTTGGTGCTGGCAGGCATGGTTGATATGGTCAACCTGACCCCATGGAGACCTGTTAACAAGTAAGCGATACAAAATGAGCAACTCAAGATGCATTGTTAACTGACGGCAATCACTATTAAATAATCTCTCTATCCTGAATTAGGTGGCACAATTTTGATTAGATTCACATGTATCTGTACACTAAAGTGCGTCTAGATACATTGTTATCTACACAAATCTACGACAAGTAATTCGGGACAGAGGAAGTACAGAAATGTGCATTTCTTTTGAACTCTTGTGCCACTAAACCGTGTGCTTTTTGGAACTTACTGGAAGTATTTGACTCTCATAGATCAGATCGAGAGCATCTTTAGTGCAGATATTTATGTCTTACCTGAAGAGAGCATTTGATTTGGCCCCAATAGAGCAATTGAACACGTTTCGTTTTGTCAGAAAAGCCTAACTATGATCAATAGCCCCAAGATATCAAATCTGATACCCTTGTCTCAGCCTGGCAATGGAAGCCAATAACTGAAGATGGCAATGCTTTGGAGGGTGCTTAATTAAGTTCGAGCTGCGTGGATACAGAGAATAGATAAGGCTTAATGCAGTTCAGATTTACCGATACTGTTACAAGTCAAGTTCTCATCCACGTCCCACGAACGGCATAGAAAAGGTCACGAATATCTGCAGCTTTTTCGGGATGTCATTTAACTTTGGTGCCAAAACAAAGTGAGCTACATATACTCTTTCCAATAGTTTCAGAAATGTGTATAAATAAGCTTGTGTTCTGAAAGTATAAATCTTAGCATGTGTTTTCAGTTCCGTTTCTTTCTCCTAAAGGAAAGCAAGGATCATTAATTCCTTGGCAAGAAAATGTCGTGAACACAAAATTTCTTACCATCCCCATCTAGATTCCTCCAAGAATCCCACCTATGAAATTCCTTGAATAAAGGGTTTCAATAATGCAAATCATATAGCATCAGTAATTTTAGGAAGTAGATAAATCATGATGAACTCGTCCATTTCTTGATTGCATGAAACATTGGGACCAAATTCCCTGTTTCTCTACCGCCATACATAACCAAATCAAAAAATTCTTCTCTCAACTATGGAACGGAACGGAAGGATGTTTTTCTTACCAATCCTTCAGACTTGTTAATTTGAATCAGAAAAAGATGTTGTGTGAGTTAAGCACGGCAGAAGGAAGCAGTTGTTTTTCTCGGATAAGCCTCATTGTGCACTAGAAAGAAGAAAGTGCCAAGAGGGTGCAGCAGAAAAGCATCTTTAGTAGAAAATGTTGACGTCCTATTATATATATCATATCATATCTGATCACCGGTCACCATTGCAAATATTGATAACTAGCAACTTGCGACTAATTAATCATGGTAGTTGGTTCTGGCAGGCATGGTTGATATAGTCAACCTGACCCCATGGAGACTTGTTAACAGGTAAGCGATACAAAATGAGCAACTCAAGATGCATTGTTCATGGGCGGCGATCACTAATAAATACTAAAATGTGCATTTCTTCAGAAGTCTTTTGCCACTAAAACGTGTGCTTTATGAAATTCACTGGAAATATTTGACTCCCATAGATAAAGCAGATTGAGAGCGTCTTTGGTGCAGATATTGTGCCTTTCCTGAAGATAGCATTTGATTTGGCCCCAAAAGAGCAATCGAGCACATTTTGTTTTGTCAGCGAAGCCTAACTATGATCAATAGCCCTTGGCTCAGCCTGGCAATCAAAGCCAATAACTCAAGATGGAAATGATTTGGAGGGTGCTTAATTAAGTTCGAGCTTCATGCATATATAGAGAATAAATATATAGGGCTTAATGCAGTTCAGATTTACCGACACTGTTACAAGTCAAGTTCTCATCCACGTCCCACGAACGGCATAGAGAAGAACATGAATATCTGCAGCTTTTTCGGGATGCCGTTTAACTTTGGTGCCAAAACAAATTGAGCTATGTATACTCTTTCCAATAGTTTCAGAAATATGTATAAATAAGCTTGTGTTCGGAAAGTATAGATCTTAGCATGTGCTTTTAGTTTCGCTTATTTCTCCTAGAGGGCAGCAAGGATGAATAATTCCTTGGAAATTAAATGTCGTCAACACAATTTCATACCATCTCCATATATATTCCTCCAAGAATCCTACCTATGAAATTCCTTGAATCAAGGGAGCCTTGTTGACCAGCCAAACAAACTTTATTCTATCTGTTTGAATTGGACAATAGGTATAATGGAAGTCAAATAAAAAACGCTATAGATTCAACTATGGAAATCATAGACCGTCATAATTTTAGGAAGTGGAAAAATCATGATATATGAACTCGTCAATTTCTTGATTCCGCGAAACATTGGGACCAAATACCCTAGTTTTGTAGCGCCAGACACAACCAAACCAAAATTTTCTTCTCTCTCAACTATGGAACAGAAGGATGTGGCTTCCCTCGGTTTGGAACACCTTTCTTGTGCGGCCCCACCTGCCATGTCACAGACTAGATCATGGTCATTTCATTTTCATAACTCAGGACACATAGTCAATTCGGGTGTCTAAGAACCGACTATATATTTTTTATTGTGTAGCCATGTTGGAGTCGATGACTCGATATGGACTCAAGATTATGATGCATCCCGGTGAGCATTGCACTGTGAAGGTTTAGATTGGTAATTGGTTTGTGTTGTGGAGCACCTTATAAATTGAGTGAGTTACTACTTGTATAGGAAAGTGCAAGGTATTGCACGTACGGGAGAAGCTAACAAACCGTGTAACTAGAGTTAAAGCACAGGAGGAATGTAAGCACTTTACTTTGAGGAAAACAAATTAGAAGAGGTCAGAGAGAAAATGAGGGGCAAGTTCCTGTGCTGCATAAGAGGTTCATGTGTGTGATGCGTGCGTGTGTGTTCCCTCTAACTCATAAGGATTGAATCTTGAAGTAATCTCTCTAACATAGTGTGCGCGAAGCCTGATCAAACGCGCGAGTTGCAGGAAAAAGCCGAACGTAAAACAAGTCTAAAGAACAGATAGACAAGTGGCACCATGAAGCAGCACAGTTCATGCCTGCCTGCCCAAAAGCGCAATAGGCTGTATTCAGTAACCAAAAGAACCAAAATATCTGAGTACTTTTCTCTCTTTTCTGTATTCTATAATTGATCCAGAACCCTTTAAATACAGATGTAGCCAGATGTATCTCAAGCAGCAAGAAAATAGACAACTAGCGAGTAGAGCTAGAGCAGCACACACTAGAGAGAGTAAGAGACCGTATCAAGGATGGGTCAGTCCTCCTCTATCCGTCTGCCGGAGACAGAGTATGTTTGCTTGCTGCCAGCAGCCGGCGGCACAAACAGGTGAGATTTGCTTAAGATCTTTGTTTATAGAAATCACCCAAATCGGCTTTATATCTTCTTCCAGTTCATCAGGTGTATATACAATCTTGAACTATATGGTGACATTTTTGTGTCTCTGACATGCAGGAACGAGCAGTTTGGCAAGTCAACAAAGACCAGGAATAAATACTACAAAAGATCAACCAAGGACGATCTTGTTCTGAGGGCAACGCTGGAAACAATCACAAGAATGGGATAAAGCTGCAGATCTGAAGAAAAAAGATGTCATGTTTTTCTGGTGGTGTTAGAGCCTCTGCTACAAGGAATCGTTCGCTGTAGCAGGACTTTTATTTTATGTAAGTTTTCTTTCTTTTTTCTAGATTGTGTGCATTCGTTAGATTGCTAGGACAATATCGAGTTTTTGTTGTCAAAGTTTGAAAAGGAGGGGAGACACCGAAGCAAAAATGGATGTAATTGGTATCTCCGCGATATTAATATATGCTCTTTATCAAAAAAAAATCTAGAAAGGCTCCTGAATTATCATGCTCCGTGTCTTTGCAAATATATCGATTATAAGGCGAAAATTTATTACAAGAATTTCTTACATGAGCTATTGGCTAGAGAACTCTTGGACTAAACTATTTGTATTGCTACATGTTCCTTAACGATGTCATGTTTGCCTCTTTCATGCAAGGATTATGAGTCGCTCGATAAGTCGCGGCTTATCGCGCGACTTGTCGGCCTGTCGCAAACAAGTTGACTTGTCGATGCAAAATCACGACTTGTCTATGTTTTTTAGTCGAGCGACTAGTTCTGGGCTGGGAAATAAAATCCTTTCCTGCAGCAGTTTCCTGAACTGTCCTCCTATACTGTCTTCTACAGCAGTTTTCTATAATAATTGTTCTCCCTTACTCTTGCTCTTGCTCTTGATCTCCTGTATTCTCCTCTGCAGCAGTTTCCTTTTTCCCGTCTTGTTTGCTGCAGCATATCACCATGCCACCACCAGAGATTTCCCAACAGTCACCACCAAATACCTACTATTAGTAGTCCGTTTACTTAGTATTTTTTTGGTAGCTACAGCTCGACTACATGTCGACAAGTCTATCACTAGTCGAGACTAGTCACGACTAGTCTGTGAGTCGGTACCCAGCGACAAGTTGCGACTCAGCAACTCGTAATCCTTGCTTTCATGCCGATGATGGTGAACTATATCTACCCCTACATGACGTTGCAGCTGACAGCCTTTTTTCATATATTGCGTCTCTATCCTTAGTTTAAAAGGAGGCCGCCATGTTCACTTAGGAGACCTTCACATGATAAGAACGTTGACTTTAGGAGGGTAGAGAAATTCAAACATTAGTAGTATCTTCAGTGCAAGCCCATCATGTGCTAAGTATATATTGCCAATAACTAGCACTCTATAAACATCAGCCTTTCTCCTTCATCTTGTAAATATTTGTTCTCTTTAATAAAACTTTTACTGTCGGGGCCTCCCCTACAGTAATCAGCTAAAAAAAACTAGCACTATCGACAACTAGGCTATAGATTGATTCCAGATACTTTTGTGAATCCAAGGGAAAATAATGAATGGCAACTAATAAATCCTGAACATACCTGCCACCTAGGCAGACCTTGGAGCGGTCACAGATTAAGAAGCTCGTCCTTCTTCCAGAAGAAACCTTTATTGGAAGAAATGGCAATGCATTACTCACAACGTATACACGGCTTGCCAACTTGAAAAGTTACAGCGGTAGTTTTTGATTGCACTGAGGTCCGAGGGAGATTGTTCTAAGCACCAGTTTCGTGATGGTATTACAACCTAGGATTCTGAAAAGACAACTAGGAACAAAGTCAAATTAAGGGCAACACACCTGGCATGTGATGAATTGCATCCGGAAGGATTATGACCTTTGGTGACCTTGTTGTGCCCTCCGGAATCTGAAATTATCAAAACGTTATCATGGCTTGGTGAGTTTGAAATGCTAGTCTTGTTATTGGAGCCAAAAGGAACCAGCAGAAGCTTCTGCAATCCTCATGTGAATCTCAGAGACAAGGAATCCTCATGCTGTTTAGACTTACATACAGACCTTCTGGCAGGTTTGTAACCTAACATTGCTCTTGCTTCTTTTACCAGCCCTTGGGATTTGTTCAACATAATATTTTAAAAATTATGGCATGGCTATCAGTGAGGCGGATTAAGCAAGGCAGCACAAAGCATCTTTAAACAAACTAAAGACAGCGACCATATGACAATGAAAGTCAACATCACAGCATCATGAATAACAAGGCAATGCTTTCAAAACAAACAAAAATAAATACCTGAGCATTATGAACTGCAGACCAATCAGTTGACAAGGAAATGAATGCCTAAACATTGCAAATCACAACCCAAGTATCTTATTTAACAGCCCAAGCTGAAATAGACAAAATTGTGTATACAATATTCACAACAAGCACACTCCAATAGCAGTGCATGGTCGGGAAAAAAACTGTATTTTGGGTATTAGCATGGTCTAGCCCTTCATTTCTATCTCAGCACTTCCTAGACATTGTCATGATGATCAAGCGCATCTCTTCATTGCATCAATGCATCGCTCAAGAAAACCAGGAGCTTAGTTTAGAAAAGAAGCATCATGGAAAGATGCCCAAAAAGTAGATAATAAATTAAACAGAGGAAGGATGGCTACAAAACAGACAGGCACACATGCTGATATAACATTTCAAGGATTTTCAACAAGACAATTCTCTTGAATAGGAAATGAATGTCTGAGCATTATGAATCGCAAACCAATTCTTTGAAAAGGAAATGAATATATGGGAATTATCAATCACAAACCAGCTGTGCTTATTTAACAGCTACAGCTGAAGCTATGTTCCATACAGAGTTCACAACAGCCACACACAAATAACTAGCAGTACATAACTGAAATATGCAACACGAAAATTAGTCTGCATACGGAACAAAAACTCGCCCATAGTCTTCTGAGTCTGAACATGGAAACACAACTCAGTCTCAGTCTGACAAATTACAATTATTGCAGTCTTATTTAAAAGCCACAACCGGAATTAAGAGCTAGGCAAATATTATCACACCTGACAAGCAAAAGCACACGAGCAGTAGCAGCAGTAGTAAACACAGGCAGTAGATTGTGGAGAAGTAAAATCATCATAGTTAACACAGGCAGTGGAACTAGCAGCAGTACGTCTTGAAAAAGAGGAGAAACTAGCACAGGCAGTAGTACCATCACCTGCCAACCACTGCTCAAGTTTTTCTCTGTTTGTATCCACCCCCACTAGATCTTCATCAAGGGAACGTGAAATGTTTGCTAGATCTTGGGACCTCTTTACGATATAATTTGAGCTGCTAGTATCCCCATTGTTTATCATGGGGACTCGTCGGTTTTTAGTCTCTGACAGGTGTGTTAGGTCTTTCTCTATTTCCTTCACCTTGAAAGCTACCTGGCTCAAAGAAAGAAGAAATCTTGGTCTTCTAAACCCTTTCTTCAGGTAAAAGCAACATCCTATGTCATGATCCTGACCAACTAAATACAGGTACTCATCCACCACGTCCTCCATCACATATGCTACTTTCCGTACCTCCTCCAACCAGCCCTCATAAAGAACATCATGCATTACCCGAGAAATGAAGAGCACTGTAGGTGGAGGTGGCTAGCAGCAATGCAGAACAGAGGAAATCCTAGACGGTGTGTAGATCAGCTGCAGCAGCCAAGTATCTAGAACTCGATATGCATCTTCAGATGCGTTCACGCCTTCACTCATTGTTGCACCCCTCCTTTTCTTTCACTCCATGCGATCCGAATGATGAAGCACCTTACTTCCGGACGTTGACCTACACAACCAACATCATATCAACATGTTAAACTAGTAAGATCAGAGGCAAGGAAGAAAACAAGTAATGGTACAGGTTGGCAGGTGAGTGGCAGCTAGTTACATACATCTAAATTTCCAAACCATTATGGGAGGTCAATGTCGGAGAGTATACCACCAATTATCTCCAATTGTGGAACATTCACACAGCGCCGTGAAGAAATCACTGCTGATTTCGAAGAAGCCTAGACGCTGGATAGGCATGAGGAACGCAATCAGGGACCTCAATCATGCTGCTAAGGTTGACCAAGTATAATATTTCAAGGCTCACCAGGGAACCTTGTTGTATCTCTAGCTGATTCAGATTAGGAAGGTCTATTAGATAGAGAATCTTTAGCTTGGGAAACCACCCCGTGAGAAATGTCAGCTGCTCTCCGTTACATGCTCTGGTGAATTCTAGACGTGTCAAATTTGACAACCGAGAAAGGGATGGGAGGGGGTCCTCTCTCAGTTGTGACCAATATAGCTTCAATTCATACAGGTTCTGCCCACCACCAGCTTCGAAGAGAGGAGACTTGTCCAACGCCCCATCGGCTAGTCGTCCACCCAAACGTAACTTTTGCAGGTTTGGCAGGAAGGCATTCAACAAGAGAACCTCGTTCTCATCACTTGCATTCACATCTAGATGGGACAAACACCGCATCTGAACTAGAGACTCACTGATGTGTCCACAGTATATTCCCTTCACGTTCAATAACCTCAAGCTTCGCAGTTGCTTCAGCTCCCCTAAATGTCTAACAGACTCATCCTGTGCTACCAATGCCTGTAGCGTCTGCAGGTTTATTAGATTTTCAAGACCAGTGGGGACATGCACACCACTAAAACATGTAATCCCTCTCAAACCTGTATTAATTCTTTTCTCAGCAAATAAGTGCCTAAGCTTCTTTAGTTTCACAATCCCACTAGGCAGCTCATGTATATCAGATCTAAAAAGGTCAAGTGTCAACAAATTTGAAAGCCTCTCAACGGACCTTTTTTTTTTGGAAATGGGCGCATTTATTAACCAAATTGTTTAATGTTTACACCCGGCCTCTGCATAACCAAGATGCACACAGCCACTCGAACGACCGACTAAGTCAAAAAGTAGACCAGCATTACAAAAATGCAGTACAAAATAAAATTCTAGAATCTAAGATAGGTCAATCCTCTGATCACGCGGCCATCCATGTCGGGAGAAAATATCCCTCGCCGTGTCCTCCAAGCGCGTACATCCCTCCATAAATAAGTCGCGAAACTCCATGCATTGTAGAATATTCCATGATCGAAGAATAGCCGTTGCTCGATAAACAACCTGTAGAGGAGAAGACACAATGTTATTAAAAATCTTGTCATTTCTACAAAGCCATAGCGACCATATAATGGCAAGCGCTCCCACCCTAAACAAAGTTCTGTATTTATCAACAATTCCATGCAACCAATTACCAAAAACATTGGTTAATGAACGTGGAGAAGATAAACCAGAAGCTATTTGGATGAATGACCATATAGAGCGAGCAAATTTGCAATGAAAGAATAAATGACGAATTGTCTCTTCTTGATGACAAAAAACACATTGAGTACTTCCATTCCAATTTCTCTTTACAAGATTATCTTTTGTTAGAATTACGCCTTTCCGTAGATACCATGCAAATATCTTCGTTTTAAGGGGTATTTTCATTTTCCAAATTTTACTATTATCATCGACCGGAAAATCAGGTTGGACCAAAGCTTTATATAGTGAGCCAACAGAAAATTTACCACTTTCCAGTAATTTCCATTTGAACACGTCAACACCATCCGACAATTGTATCATGGATAACCGTAATAATAGATTGTTCCAAGATAAAAGTCTAGGTCCGATGAGACTTCTTCTGAAAGACACATTAGGAGGATAGTCTTCCAACACTGTGGCAATTGTATCCCCTTTGTGTCTAACAATCGAATATAGAGCTGGATACTGTTCGCGAAGAGTAGTTTGGCCAAGCCACTTATCTTTCCAAAATCTAATTTGTGATCCATCCTTAATCTCAAAAGCACCAAAACGAAAGAAATGTTTCTTGGTGGCCATAAGGCCTGCCCAAAAATGTGAATCTCCGGGCTTCCAGACCACTTGAGACACAGCTTTGGACCCTACATATTTCCTCCATAACATGGATTGCCAAACACCATCAACAGTAAGTATTTTAAAAAGCCATTTGCCCAGAAGCGCGGTGTTTTTGACTTGCAAATCGTGTATGCCCAGTCCACCAAACTCCTTCGGGCGGCAAACCACATTCCATTTGGCCAGTCGATATTTCTTTTTCTCACTATCCCCTTGCCAAAAGAATCTTGAACGGAAATAATCCACTTTGTTCAAGACCCCTTTTGGCATTTGGAAAAACGAGATCATATAAAGTACCATATTAGTAAGTACTGAATTAATGAGTACTAGTCTTCCCCCAAGGGATAACAACTTTCCTTTCCAACTATTAAGACGTTTTTGCAGCCTTTCCTCAACAAGTTTCTATTCAGCAATTGTGAGACGCCGATAATGAACCGGTATTCCCAAATAATTGATTGGAAACTGACCCTGACCTAAGCCGAAAAGTTCAGCATATAGGTGGGCCTCGTTTTGGGCCTCGCCAAAACAATACAAATCACTCTTATGGAAGTTTATTTTAAGCCAATATAGCTGCTTGAATGCTGATAGTATTAATTTCAGATTCTTAGCCTTCTCCAGATCATGTTCCATAAAAAGAATTGTGTCATCGGCGTATTGAAGAATAGAAAGTCCACCAACAATAAGATGTGGAACTACTCCTTCAACTTGACCATCGGCCTTTGCTCTCTCGATAAGGATAGCCAACATATCAGCCACTATATTAAATAGTAGAGGCGATAATGGATCCCCTTGTCTCAGTCCTTTCTTGGTCTGGAAGTAATTGCCAGTATCTTCATTTACTTTAATGGCAACACTGCCCCCAGACACAAACGACTGAATAAGAGCGCACCACTCCTTAGAAAAACCTTTCATACGGAGTGTTTGCTGAAGGAAAGACCAATTAACTTTGTCGTATGCCTTCTCAAAGTCAATCTTGAACAGTACACCATTTAATTTTTTTGAGTGTAGTTCATGGATTGTTTCATGCAGAATTACAACACCATCTAGGATATTTCTTCCTTGCATGAACGCAGTTTGAGACGGACTAACAACATTGTTAGCAACTGAGTTTAGTCTAATTATAGCAACTTTAGTGAAAATTTTAAAACTAACATTAAGCAAGCAGATTGGACGATACTGTTGTATACGTTCTGCATTATTAACCTTAGGCAGTAAAATTATATTGCCAAAGTTGAGTCTAAAGAGATCCAATTGTCCGACATGTAAAAACCCAAACAAATTCATCAGGTCCTCCTTGATAACATCCCA
The DNA here is from genome assembly GCA_916181665.1 of Avena sativa. Classification (NCBI taxonomy): domain Eukaryota; kingdom Viridiplantae; phylum Streptophyta; class Magnoliopsida; order Poales; family Poaceae; genus Avena; species Avena sativa. Next base: position 53,839,197 of record OV702285.1, on the reverse strand, counting down.
GAATTTTTGGTAAAATTCCGCTGGAAAGCCATCAGGTCCTGGTGCTTTATTATGTTCCATTTGAAAAACCGCTTCCTTGACCTCTTCCTCGGTATATAAGGCAGTTAGAAAGCTATTTTCTTCATCAGAAACCTGGGGGATATCAGACGTTTGGGACTCATCCATAGATATAGAATTTTCTACTGGGGCCCTAAACAAGGATTTATAATACGTAGTAATATATGACTTCAGATGCTCTTGTCCCTCAATCATACCTTCATCCTGAATCAGAGAGTGAATAAGTTTCTTCTTATGCTTGCCATTGGCAACTGCATGGAAGTACCTAGTATTCGCATCTCCTTCCGGTATGAATTTTGCTTTAGAGCGTTGGTACCATTTGAGTTCCTCCTCGCGCAGAAGCCGGGCTATCTCTGCATTCGATTGGCTTTTCAGCTCAATTTCTTGTGCAGTTAATGGCCTTACCTCCGCGGAAGCCTCTAAGTCATCAATTATAGATGTAAGGCATAATTTTTTGTTTTTAAGGATACCCGCTGTGTGCCTGGCCCATCCCCGAAGGAACTTGCGTAAAGTACGCATTTTGTTATTCCATCGTTGGATAGGCGTTTGGCCACCTAACGGTTTCTCCCAAATAGCCTTAACCATCTCGTAAAAACCATCATGGATCATCCAACCGAGTTCAAATTTAAACTCATTCATAGACTTCCGTGGCGGTGATCCAAAAGATAGAAGTAAAGGTGCATGATCCGACAAAGCCTCAATACGCTCTAGGGCGCGAACAGTTACCATAGAAAACTTTTGTTCCCAGTCAGTATCCATAAGCACTCTATCTAGTTTTTCGTATGTTGGCTCCGGAAGACTATTAGCCCATGTAAATTGCCTTCCTAACATTGTAACCTCTCTCAAGTCCAGACTGTCTATCACAGCATTGAACAGAAAAGGCCAATGTTCATCGAACCGGCCTCGACTTTTCTCGTGAGGGAATCTGAGCAAATTAAAGTCCCCTCCTATAAGAATAGGATATGGATTGTCCTTTGCCAAATTCACAAGCTCGCGTAAAAAGTCAGCCTTAAAAACATCCTGGGCGGCCCCATATACGGCGACTAAAGACCATGTGAAATTGTCAGCCTTGTTACGGATATGGAGTTTTATAAAGAAATCTCCCACCGAACTAGCTAAAACTTCCATACTCCCATCTCGAACGCCTAACAGGATCCCCCCAGATCGACCACGCGGCGGACGTAATATCCACGTAAAGTCCACTCCACCAGAAAGGCGATTGAGTAGAGCTTGTGAAAAATCCCGTCTACCAGTCTCAGAAATACCCAGAAAATCCAAATTATGGTCTCTCACACAATCAGCAAAGAATAAATGTTTAGCCAAGTCCCAAAGACCTCTGCTATTTGAACACATTCCATTTATTGAGAAACTATAGGAGATTTGGATAAACGGAATCTCTTACGCGACCGCTGGCTCTTTGATTTTCGACCAGAAGCTTTTAGCTCATACATAGAGGCAAGCCTAGTCTCATCAAAGTCCACTTCCGACACTTCACCGACTAAGTGAGAAAGGAGTTGACCATCTACTGTGGCATGCAACTCCTCCTCCTCAGTTAATGAAGCATCAGGAAAAACACCGACCTTAGGAGTAACCGTTAGACGGTCAACCTCCATGTGTCGCAAAACATTAGAAGAAAAGGATATTTCCTGTACAGAGCTACCCAAACTAATGCCAACATTGGCTAGTTTAGAAGAAATAATAGGAGTAGAAAACGACAAAAAATATTTCGAAGTATTCATTATACCTGGCGAATCCAAGTTCCTCTCCGCCTTACGCCGCATGGCCTTGAGCATGGAATCCTCATCAGTCACGGACGCCCCAGAAGCATCGACTCCATGACGCGTGCTCCGCCTGAATGGAGTACCACACCCCTGCACAGTGACTAGCGACGCGTCAACAGACCTTGGGAGCATCTTCACTTTTGAATCACGCAAACCCAAATGGCGGAGATTGAAAAGATCTCCAATAACATCTGGGATATTCTCAACAGGTAGACCACTTAATTCTAGCACCATCTTATATCTTGACTCCTTACATAGCAGAGGCAGTAGAGTAAATGATAGCATGTTATTGTCCAGTGCAATGAAAGTTCGAAGTTGGTGCACACTAGTAAATGAGTGTTGAATATCCTTCTTTAGTTTGTACTCCCTCCATTTTAAAATATAAGATGTTTTAGGTTTGTGAAGCAAATGTATCTAGACTTGTTTTAGTGTGTAGATTCACAAGTGAATCTACACACTAAAACAAGTCTAGATACATTTTCTTCACAAAGCTAAAACATCTTATATTTTAAAACAGAGGGAGTACATTACCAATCGACGTCCATCCTTCTCAAAAGACCCCTCACACTTGTCTTCATATGTAGCACCAAAGCAGTTCTTTTGGCATAAGTCAACTGCCAATTCACGTAAGATATCGTGCATTCTGAATTCTTTCATCCTACCAAATGAGTTCTTCTGAAAACCTGAGATGGAGCTGCACGATTCTAGAGGCAAGACTCCCCCCACCTCCTAAGCCCTAACCCCACCTCCACCCAACCACCGCCGCCGACTACCCCCGTCGCCGCCGGCCCTCCCCCTCGCCCTCCCCCCTGCGCTCCCCCTCCCATGGCGTTCGGCAGCAACAACTCCGGCGACCAGAGCGACCGCTGGATGGCTTCGGACTACGACTCGAGCGTTGGTTCGCGAAGCTACAGCGACGTCGCTCGGTCCCCGCCGGCGCCGACCCGTGCTCCCCCCGTCCCCCCCTGCTCAGGCCGCCCCCGCTCAGGCCGCGGCGCCGCAGCGCGCGCATGCCACCACCCGCCTCGGCCCCCGTTCTGAGGTCCACCGGCCCGCAGGCGTGGTACCTCGCGGTGAGGACACCGAGGGATGGCAGCAGCCGCGATAGAGGCACCGCCAGCGCCGCCGCCAGCGAGCTGTGCAACCCCAGCAGGAACGACGCTGCAGCCCCACGCCGGAGGTAGATGCGGGTCTCTGCTTCCGTTGCCTCCTCCCGGACCACCCCGTGCGCGAGTGCACCAACAAGGTACGCTGTCGCCGGTGTCTCCTCTCTGGTCACGACTCGCAGGGATGCACGCCGGAGCAGCGAGCCTATGACCATGCAAGGGCCCGTCTTCTTCTGCTTGACCGCACCCGCGTCCGCGCCCGACAACCTTCCCAGGAACGCGCGCCCCAGCAGGCCCGCTGTGGCGCGACCCCGCCGTCACCGCCGCCCCCGCAGCAGCTCGCGCTGTGTGCTCCCACAGCACCAGCCGTCGTCCCCCTGGAACCGATCCATGTCATCATGCCGCGCAGCACGGATATGGAGGAGGCCGAGCTGGTTCTGCGTCGCGCCATGGTCGCTACCATCACGGGCACGCGGCCTCAGGTCGCCATCTCCATGGTGGCTGACATCCTATGCACCACGTTCGACCTGGTGCCTGACGCGTTCTCCATCCACCGCCACCACCCCGAAGATTTTCTCATCATCTTCCGTGCGCAGCACGACAAGGACCGTGTCTCCGGGGATCACTTCATCGGCGGCCTCAATGTCACGCTGAACTTACGGGCATGGAGTAAGCTTGCGCATGCCAACGTCGGCAAGCTGGAACACCGCGTCGAGTTGGAGCTCCGCGGCATCCCAGCCCATGCGTGGCATGTCTCTACTGCGGAATTCCTTCTCCGCGACTGCTGCTGGATCGAGTCGCTCCACCCCGACACCCGTTCGCGAGCGGACATGGCCACGTTCAAGCTCTCGGCGCGAGCGCACGACCCGGCCTCCATCTACCGGCATGCCATCCTCGAGATCATGGAAGTCATCCCCGCGTCCTCTCTGGAGACCCCGACAATCCAGCCACTCACGTTCCCTGTCTCCATCAGCGTCGTGCACAGCGAGCTCATCGCCCCGGTGCCTCATCAAGCGATGCCCCAGGGCGACCGCGATGGCGCTGGTGGTGCTGGCTCGGCCGATGCCCAGGCGAGGCGTCCCCAAGGGCGGCGCCGTGGACGCAAACGCCGGCGCCCCAACAGCACGTCTGCGCCAGCCGGCAGGGCCGACGGCATGGCGGTCGACACGCTCTCGTGGATGCTCATGAGTCGTGGACGCCGCGCCGACAGCGTCGCGTGCGATGCTGGCTGGGCTGACGCTCGCCATGATCTTCCTGCGCCACCGCACCCCGCGCCTCGCGCCGCCGCCACCAACGACCGGTCCATGGATCCTTGGCCTAGCCATGGTGGGGCCCGCCCTAACCAGGGGCAGCTGGAAAGAGGTTGGGTCTGGCGAAGGAAGGACAGACAGCCCGACCCCACGCCTGTTGCCTCTGGCTCGGCAACTGCCAGCGTGCGACCAGATCCTGACCCTGGGTCAAACGAGACCTCCCGAAGGACAGATGGCGATCCCCCATTGGTCGATTCCCCAGCTCCTGTATCATCAAGGCCCACCACCTTGGACGGTCAGTTGTCGCCTTCTGCGAGCGATGTGGAACACGCCGTGCCCGCGCCCGATCGCCCTGGCCATCTGTTTTGTCGGGATCCGGAACTGGCGCTGTCCACCTCTCCTTTTGGTGGCAGCGAGGTCCCCGATTCCCAAACGGATGCTAGCCCAGCGCCCAAGGGGGATGCGCGGTCGGACCCTGCCAGTGCTTCGACGGTGTCAGCTTCTGCCGCAATTTTGGAAGGACATGGCGACCTGGTCTAGGATCTCCATCGTGCGCACGACGTGCAGGGAGCAACGGCCTCCCCACCGTGCGAGCAGGCACCATGGCCCCCCCGTGACGGGACCCAGCTGGACCTCATGTCCCAGGTTCCGGACTCACAGGCCCCAGGGGCTGATGAGGCCCAAAATTCGTAGGCCCAAGAGAATGAGGAGGCCCAAGTCGAGCCAACTACCCCACGCAGCACCTTGCTGGCTATGGTCGACGAGGATGCGGCCCAAGACTCAGCCCACGAGACCGTGACCCCAGGCAGGTTTTCCTCGACACCCCGTGTCTACGCGAGACGTGCGCCGCGCTGCGCACAACCGCCGTCGACATCGGCATCGTGGACCCTCGGGGAATTACTCGTGGATGCCACACGTCAGATTAGTGCCACTCTCCCCACGCCTGGTAGACGCCCCCGCAAGCGCCCACTCTGCTTCTCGCCACGACGGGGCCGGTCTGCTGCTGGCAAGGGCACACCTGCATCATTGGCGTCAACGAGAAGATCACGGCTGAGGCTATGAAGATCTACGACGTGTTCGCTCTCCCCATCCCCGTCGATATCCTTGCGGCCATCGCCGCTATTGTCGATCGGGAGATGCCTCTGAGGCCGGACGCGCCCTCCCCTGTCGCAGGCATACCTGTCGAACCCGTTCCCAATGAGTGACAGTCTTAAATTGTAATCTGGAACGTGCGTGGCCTGAACGCGCGCGCACGTCGCCTCACCATCCGATCTCTGATGGCTACTACGAACGCTACGATCGCTTTCTTCCAAGAAACTAAGATGGATTCGATCTACACCACTATCGTGTTGGAAGCCTTGGGGCCTGAATTTGACGAATACTTATTCCTTCCCGTGATCGGCACCCGTGGCGGCATCCTCCTGGCTTGGCAGAGCAGGACAGTGACTATCACTAATCCTATGCTCACCACCAACGCCCTCACGGCCAGGGTCGCTGCCGCTACTAACACTCCATGGTGGCTGACGGTGGTCTATGGCCCCCAGGATGACGCGGACAAGATAGCCTTCCTGCAGGAGATCCACGACATTCGCGCAGCCTGTCCAGGGCCCTGGATGATAGGTGGCGACTTCAACCTCATCTACCAAGATGAGGATAAGAACAACGCCAACGTGGATCGTCGCATGATGGGTCGCTTCCGGCGCTGCATCAACGCCCTCGCGCTCAAGGAAATCTATCTGAACGGGCGGCGGTATACTTGGTCTAGTGGCCAGAATCCCCCAACGCTGGTCCATCTCGATCATGTGTTATGCACGGCTGACTGGGAAGAACTCATTGGTGCGTGCCATCTGCGATGCCTCGCGTCCGTGGTCTCTGATCACTGCTGGATTGCTCTCCACCGCCACCCATTTACCGAAGGTTCCACTTCGAGGATTTCTGGTTGCGCTTAGATGGCTTCCAAGACACGGTGGCTGAGGCCTGGCATTCGGTGGACAGTGTGGACCCCTTCCTACGCCTATCGCTAAGGATGCAAACCACTGCTAGAAAGCTCACAAGCTGGAGCGCTAAAACCACCGGCAACATTCGGCAAAGGATGGCAATCTCCAGAGAGATTATTCTCAAATTCGACAAGGCCCAGGAAGACCGCGTGTTGACGACCCATGAAGCCTGGCTGCACAAATCGCTGAAGCAGGCCTACCTGGGCTATGCGTCTCTAGAGCGTACTATCGCTCGCCAACGAGGACGGATTGCTTCCCTCAAGGACGGTGATGCAAACACTACGTTCTTCCATCAAAAATGCTCATATCTCCGGCAGAAAAACCATATTCATAGCATCACTGATGGAGACCGTGCTCTGGTTGAACAAGAAGACATGGTGGAGGCTGCATTCAACCACTTTGAGGCGCTGCTTGGGACGGCCGTTGATCGAGACTGCACTCTCAACCTTGACGACCTTATCGAACCTTCTGACCTCCTTGGCCTTGATGTTGCCTTCTGAGGAGGAAATCTGGGCTGCAATCCGGCGGCTCCCGGCTCGCAAAGCACCTGGCCCTGATGGATTCACCGTCGAGTTCCTCTAGGCATGTTGGCCCCTGGTGAAGTGTGACTTTCTCGCTGTCTTCCGTCAGCTCGACGACCTGCGAGGAAGAGGATTCCACAGACCTATCAGCCTCGTGCACCTAGTGGGGAAGGTGGTCACCAAGGTCCTGTCCCTTCGGCTTGCTCCGAAGCTGGACAGCCTGGTGAGCAATAACCAAAACGCGTTCATCAGTGGCAGAAGCCTGCACGACAACTTCCTGCTGGTGCGGCAATCGATGCGCCTCCTACATCAGCTCCGGGCGCCGAGAGTGCTTCTCAAACTGGATCTTGCCAAGGCCTTCGACGCCATCTCCTGGTCCTTCCTGTTTGAGGTGCTGCGTCGCTATGGATTCAGCGACAAATTCCTCGACTGGCTGGCCATCTTGCTCTCATCGGCAAACACACGTGTGTTCATGAACGGCGAGCCCGGGCCACCAATCTGGCATAGGCGCGGCCTGCGGTAGGGCGACCCTCTATCTCCGCAGCTCTTTGTGCTTGCGGTGGACATGCTTGGGCGCCTAATCAGGCGGGCTATTGACCTCGGGATTCTGCAGCCCCTCCACCCTAGACGATTGATCCCGACGATCTTGCTCTATGCGGATGACGTGGCTCTGTTTTGCCACCCAAACGCCCAGGACATCGAAGCCGTCAGAGCAATCCTTGATCTGTTCGGCAGATCTTCAGGTTTAAGGGTCAACTATAACAAGAGTTCGGCCACAATGCTTAACTGTGTGCCGGGGGATGAGATGATGATCACGGAGAGGCTTGGTTGTCAGATTGCGGAACTACCTCTCACCTATCTTGGAATATCGCTGACGCTCAGGAGGCCTACAAGTGCACATCTGCAGCCACTGGTTAACAAAGCTGCTGCTAAGCTTCCCACTTGGAAGTCTCAACTCATGAATAAGGCTGGGAGACTCACTATGGTCAAATCTGTCCTCGGCGCAATGTCAATTCATCAGATCATGGTCATCGACCCCCCCCCCCAAGAAAACCATCAAGATGTTCCAGAAGGTTCAGAGAAGCTTTCTTTGGGAGGGGCGTGCTGAAGCGCGTGGTGGCCACTGCCATGTTAGCTGGGGTGCCGTGTGCCGACCCGTATCTCTTGGTGGCCTCGGCATTCAGGACATGGAGCGCGCTGGTCTTGCCCTACGCCTACGATGGCTTTGGTACAGCAGGACTGACGATGAACGAGCTTGGAGTGGGATTGACCTACAAACCACGACGCAGGAGCGAAACATGTTCTTCGCTTCCACGACCTTGATCGCCGGCAATGGACGCACTGGCCTATTCTGGGAAGACCGGTGGATCAATGGCAGATCCATTGGTGAGCTAGCCCCTCAGTTATACGCCTGCATCCCCAAGCGACGGCGGAAACATCGAACGATCGCCGAGGGACTCCACGATCACAGCTGGGCACGTGACATTCACGGCACCATCGGCATCGACGAGCTAGGGCAGTACCTCAACATCTGGCGACTGGTTGAACGCGTGGTGCTCAACGACCAAAGGGACCAATTGGTCTGGAAGTGGAATGCTAGTGGCACATACACAGCAAAATCTTGCTACCTGGCGTCCTTCCACGGTTCCACCAGCAGCCGCGCTTGGAAGCTACTATGGAAAACTTGGGCCCCTGCAAGAGTCAAGTTCTTCCTATGGTTGGCTGACAAGGACAAGTGTTGGACGGCTGAGAGACGGCGACGGCACCAACTTCCATCTCCCCCGCGATGTCTTCTCTGCGACCAGGAGCTCGAGACCATGCAGCACCTGCTCATCACCTGCCCCTTCTCAAGGCAGGTATGGCACGACACCCCCGCTTGGCTCCGAATCCCATGCAGGACGCCGGAGGACGAGAGTGACCTGCAGGACTGGTGGGCGGCCGCAAGGGTATCGACACCCAAGCCCATGCGCAAAGGACTGGCTTCCGCCACACACCTGGTCGCTTGGATGATCTGGAAGCATCGTAACTCCTGCGTCTTCGACGTCGCTCGCCCATCTATCCCACAACTGACTGCGAGCATTCGCGATGAGGCGACACTCTGGGCTAGAGCAGGGGCCATAGGCCTGAGGGTCATCATCCCCACTGATTGGGATGTGCACTGATTATCCCTGTGTGTTATCCTGTGTGCTCCACCTTCTCGGTGGCCTGTCCATGCATGTATGGCATAGACTTGTAATCCTGTAAAACTCAAACTCTTCTTTGCAATGAAAAGAAACACAATGTCATTGTGTTTTCCCGGAAAAAAAATGAGTTCTTCTCAACAAGTTGTAGCATGTTTCTGTCTATCAACTCCTTCAGGTAGCCCTCTGCCACTTCTTCTAATGTGCTTTCACCCCTCTCCTCGATGAACCCCTCTGCTATCCATAATCGTATAAGTTGTTTCCTTTTGAAACGATAGTCTTCTGAAAATAAGCTGCAGTATAGGAAACAACATTTCAAGTGTGTTGGAAGGTAGATGAAACTCAAATGCAAAACATTCCTTATGTGATCGAGTCTCGAATTATTAAGTAGCTCCCAACTCAACTGGACATTTATTCTTTTCCATTCTTCCACATTTTTTTCACGCACGCGCAAGAGGCTACTCCCTCCGTTTCAAAATATAAGATGTTTTATGTTTATGAAGAAAATGAATCTAGACTTGTTTTAGTGTGTAGATTCATCCTAAAGTTGAGTGAATCTACATACTAAAACAAGTCTAGATTCATTTTCTTCACAAACCTAAAACATCTTATATTTTGAAATGGAGGGAGTACCTACTAACACAATAACAAGAGGCAAGCCTTTGCATTTGTTAACTATTTGCTTAGACAAAGGATTCAATTCTGCAGGACATTCGTGATGTCTATCTCTTGGAAAGGCTTTCTTACAAAAGAGATACCATGCCTTATCTTCTGGTAAAGGTTCCAGTTTTAAGATATGTCCTCGAGAGGCAAGTGCAGCAACATCGCCTTCCCTTGTTGTGATCATCAATCTACTGCCGTTATCATTATGAATAAGCACCCTAGACAAGTCATCAAATGCTTCTAGTGTCCAAACATCATCCAGTATGATCAAATACTTCTGTTGCTCCAGAAATCTCTTCAGTGTGTCTTCAAGACATGTGATGTCCATGGCCTCAGTGTTAGATAGAACACTGACTTTATCTCTAGAAAGTTCCTTGATAATATTCCTCAAGGTATCTTCTGTAGAATAAGTTTGAGAGATGGAGACCCAGGCATGGCACTGGAATTTATCTCTCTCCTTCCTGTAGACATTTGCAGCTAAAGCTGTCTTGCCAAGCCCACCCATTCCGAGCAGCGCTATCACAGAGTTTTCCAAATCATCACCTACCAACCACTGCTCAAGTTTTGCTCTATTTTATCCACGCCCACTAGATCTTCTTCATCAAGGGATCGTGAAATGTTTGCTAGATCTTGAGCCCTCTTGACAATGTAATTCGAACTAGTGTCCCCATTGTTCACGGGAACCCAACGTCTTTTTGTGTCTGACAGGTGCATAAGGTCTTTCTCTATTTCCTTCACCTTGAAAGCTATCCGGCTCAAAGAAAGTACATATCTTGGTTTTCTGGACCATTTCTTCAGGTAAAAGCAACACCCTATATCATGTTTCCGACCAACTAGATACAAATACTCATCCACCATGTCCTCCATCAGATGTGCTACTTTCCGTACCTCCTCCAACCAGCCCTCGTATGCTTTATTGCTGTGGTTTCGAATATCCATTTGACAGAGAAAATCATGCATTATGTGAAGCTCCCTAGCAGCACGATTCATGCTGCCTCGTAGCTCTAGTTGTTGTGTCCCATACTTTGCAAAGTGCCTACTGGCCTGGTCCGCCATTCCATTTGCCAAGGCGTTCCCGATCTTTTTAAAGGCTAAAAGAATCACAATCTCTGCCATACTTTCTGATATTTGCTGACGTCTCACTGTTGGGTGCTGATTTATTTGTATATTTCTTTCCTTAATATAATTAGAACGACCACTGCAAAATGAAATGACTGGTGTATTAATTAAACTATTCGTGTATTCTGCTAGCACTTTAAAACTCTGCAAAAACTATAAAAATGTGAAAATGAGTAAAACCTTTCAATGTAATCCTCCTAAACTCTTATTTATTTCATACTGTCAAGTGTTAACATGTCAATTTCTAAAACGAGAAATCAAACAAAACAGTACTTACAACAGGTAGGTCCATGATAATTTTAAAACACTCGGGACTGTGCTGTAGTCAAATGCAGCAAACTTTATTTTATGGACTAACAAGAATGAGTGACGCTCCGTCAAATAACTGATCATGCATGCTCTGCTTCTGTATAGGGAGATCCCAGGTTAAAACTCCCTGGATAGTGAAGTTTTAACCAAGTAAGACAACGACTCTGCCACCCGCCAATATGAATATTCTACTTTCAGCGAGTTAGCTAATGCGACAGTTCCGGCAACTTAGTTCCCTATTTTCCTCAACATCAGCCTAATAGTTTCTCCAGATCAATGCAGAAGCAAATTTCTAGAGTTGTTGATTAAGCAGTAAAATGGAGATGTACCGAATGAAGAAAATAAATAAGAAAGCAAAGCTATACCATACCTAAAGTGGCTTGAGTTAACAGGAGCCGTTGTTCACTTTAGGAGATCCTTTTTTTCGAGAAAACGCAAAACTTTGCGTTTCATTGCATTGAATAGGTAGAAGATTTGGTTACAGACTCCCTAGGGAGAATAAAATGCAAAATACATCAGTGGACGTCCCAGGTTGTTGGAACTTTAGAAGATCCTCATATAACAAGAATTTTGAATCTAGAAATTCCCACGTTATCGAAATTTCAGTACAATTCAATCTTGTGCTAAGTATGTGACCAGTGCGAGCATTATAAAAAACTATGTTGCAGATTAGTTCTACTCCCTCCGATCCATATTACTTGTCGCGGAAATAGATGTATCTAGACATGTTTTAGTGCTAGATACATCCAATCTAATGACAAGTAATATGAATCGGAGGGAGTAGATTATTTGTGAATCCTAGGGAAATAATGGATTTGAACTAAAGCTTGAACATACTTGCCAGCTCACCAGACCATGGGGACGTCACAAGTTAAGAAGCTCGTTCTTCTTCGAGAAGAAATATCTCTCTTGCACTTATGGCGCTGGAAGAAATGACAATGCATTACTCACAAAGTATACGAGTCTTGCCAACTTCAAAAGATACAGCAGGAGTCTTTTTTTGTTTGCATTGAGGGAGATTGTTCCTAGTACAAACTAAAAGAGAAAGTAAACTAGGGAAGAACGACGCACGAGTCTTGTAATATTCGATCGATCTTGGTGAACTCCTATTGCAGTTCAGAATCTGAAACCATTAGAATAATAGCCTGATGGAGATCCCGAACCACCATGGAAGCATGGGTATGATTGAGAGTGTGCTAGCTTTCTCATGATGACAAGTAGCTGGATTTGATCTTCAACTTGAGGTGTCCTCCTTGTTCCTTTTACACATTAAAATGAAAGAACAACCACGTAACTGGCTTGTAATGACAAGGAAAACTGCTTACTTTTGCATCTGGTAGAGTGATAGTTCTGGTAGTGCCACCTAGGATATTGACAAGAGAAATAGGAAGAAAACAAAATTAAGTTCAGCACACCTAGCTTGCAGTCGATGTAGATCCAGCCAGATTTGGGTCAGTGGCGACCTCCTTGGGCACTTCAGAATCTGGAACCATCAAAACAGCGTCATGGATTCGTGAGTGGGGAGCAGCTAATCTTGTTGCTGAAGCCAACAAAAAACAGCGAGAGAAAACAAGGCTCTTTATTAGACTTACATACACACCTTGTAGCTGGTTAACAACAAAGCATTCCCCCTGCTTTTGCCTCAACTCTCTGAGATTTGTTAATCTGAACTCTGAAAAAACATAGTGTGGCTATCGATGTGAAGATTAAGTAAGGAAGAAATCTTTAGTATCGTGTGCTGTCACCTATGATGTAGTATCAGATACCTGCTCACAAGTCAATACTGAAATTATTGCTAAATACACAAGTCAGAATCATGATAGATAGTGGGTGCTGGCTGGCAGGTTGATATGGTCAACCTGACCTCACTGAGACATATTAACAGTTGAAGCGATACAGAACGAACAGATTCGCAATGGTAAATTGTTGCTAGATACGTACTAAAAATGTGAATGTTTCTCTTTAAAAAATTTGGCATGAAAAGGGTGCTCGCGACGGGTATCTGCGCCTTTCCTGGAGATAGCGTTTGGTTTGTCCCCAAGTTGGTCACAGGACGCATACCGATTTGTGAGTGGGAGCAGAACAATACCAAATCAGATACCCTTGGCTAAGCTAGGCTGGCAGTCGAGGTCAGTCAACAACTCAAGATGCCGATGCTTAAATCGAGGTTCAGAGATTCTGTTCAGATTCAGTGACATTGCGAGTTCAAATTCCCAGCCCCACGTCCTAGGAACGACACAGGAATGATGGCGTGGATATCTGTATTCGCGGGCTTGGCTAGCAGGGAAGCTGGGCGGCTGGCTTACCTCTTCGTCTTCGTCGGCGCCACCAGCCGGGAGTCTGCTCCGCCGAGGCCACGGAGAGAGAGGGGAGACTTGGCCGGACAGGGAAGTGCCATCGAGGAGGGGGCAAGGCCGGAGATGAAGCATTCCCCGATCCTAACCCTCGCCGCCGGCGCTGAAGTCGTCCGCTGTATTCCGTAGATCACTGAAGTAGATCGTTGACCGGGGTCATCACACATTCACACTACGCCACTAGGTGCGATCCCACACAATTGCCAGCGTCGAACAATCGGTAAATACTAACTACCTGAGTCCGATTGGAAACAAATCATCGGACCTCTGCGATGCTGTCGATCTCGTTCAAATCGAATGATTGGTTTGGCATTTGTCCCCCTCTCTAATTATGCTAATTATGCACTGATTCCGCTCTCTCCCCTCATAAAAGCTCCTCTGATTAAGCAAACGCAGCACAACTCCCCTCCTCCGCATGCTCTCGTAGCCTGCCTCGCCTCATATTGCTTCGCTTCCTCCGTCGCTCCTGCGCCACCGCTCTTCCTCCTCACATCGACTCTCCCACAGCAGTGCATCATCCGAGTATAGCCCTGCACCGGCCTCCAACTCGCCATCTCGTTCGCCGACAGCCATTAAGCTGCTCCTTTGCGGGGAGAAGGCCGATGTAGAACTGATCGTGGTCAGCGGAAGTAGGTGTCTGAGGCGGCAGCCTTTCCCATGGAGTTCTATAGGAGAGCACCAATTAAGGTGGATCGTCTCCTTTATAACAGGAAAGGTACACCTTTAGGTATTTCATGTTCTCAAGAAGCACCATAATTTTAGCAAGGCGGATATTATCCTTTTAATTTTGTACTCTATCTTGTTTGTAATATGGTCATGGACATCGACAACATTGAGAACCACAAGGTTGCTGATTTTCAGAAGAGACAGGCTTTACTGCTGCCAGGAGATGACAACTCCATGCTTCAACAAGGGTGCCAGATGTCATCATCGGCCTCGCTGCAATCTTGGTCATGAGCAAGGCGACGATCGTCGCAACTCCATAAACCGCGGTAGACATTATTCTGGTGGAGTCCAAGTCTTCAAGATTTCGATGAATAGCGGGTGCTGGGATGCTTCATGCCATTGACGCCACTGATTCCTTGGCGTCTCTAACTCTGCGCGAGAGGGGGAATGATGTGTTTCCATTGTCACATATGCAATGCTTCAGGATTGATCATTTTAAGTTTCCTAGTTCATATGTATGTGCTTCCTGGGATTTAGTACCACATGTGATTTGGTGTCATTTGTGACATTTTAATACTAATGTAGAAAATGTTTCCATGTATCTATTTATGTGCTTCATTCTTACACAACAATGGCAGTGCTTCTGTACTACTTTATGCCTGCTTCAACTACTATCAGAGTCTTTTCCAATGGCTCAATGTCACACACAAGCCGATGTATTACATGTGACATGCTTCAGTAATAAATCTCAATAAAGTATACGCTTCCCAAAACATGCATACATGCTTCTTCCTTGAACTTACACTATGATAAAAAAATTGGTAGATCATTGTTTATGCGTCAACAACCATAGAACATTGTTACACAACTTTAACCATATGGTTTTATATAGCAGAACAGAATGACATTGCTTATAGAAGAACATGACTAAATTATGAAGCATGGCTTCGAAAATACCTGACTGAATTTGTCTCCAAATAGATGTCTTAAATTTGTCAAAATTTAAATGAATCTAGACACTATTTAGTATATAGATTCATCCAAATTTTGAAAAACCTAAGACATCTATTTTGGGACGGATGGAGTAGATAGAATCAGACGTGATTATATGGATCTGGCCAATAATATATCGAGAGCATATATGGAAGCAACGTGATTAAAGGAATTTTTCTTTGGAAACCATGAAGGGAGTGGAGCGCTTGAAGCAATGTGATTGACGGGAGGTTTTTAGGGAAGTGATTAAAGCGAGTGGGCCTCTATCTATTTAAGGGACTTTGTTATGTTGGCTTAATCTCAAGGACGGGCCAAGTAGAAATCTTACGGCCAAACTACATATAATCCCACGGCCAGAATTTGGTCCAATAGGAAGCGAACTATCGGAAGCCGATTCCTAGCAGTGCCCCGAACAATCTCTGAAGTAGATTTTCTTTCCGGATAAAAGTGTCTTTGGCACATGGCCAGAACTTGTAAATTAGGATCTCCAAAAATTCTAAAAATAAATATATAATAACAAGTTACATACATTGTGAATGTACGCCAGAAATTTTGTTTAAAAATATGTTTTATTTTGGGCTATAAAAACAAAAATTTCTGACAAAAATACGTATTTTCCTGTAGCCCAAGATAAATGATTTTCTTACTGAAATTTCGTACAAATATATGGACCATGTATATGTACTCCTCATTTCTTTTAATATTTTTGAAATACCAATTTTTTATTTTTTTTCAAATCGAAGGAAACATACATGCCTATGTAAACCAAATCTTCACTCGTATAAGTTGAACTTTATTAAGGAAAACACTTTAAGACCTGCTGGATGTGGTGGTTAGGCTGGGCCACATGTAACATACACTAACGGTGGAACAAATCGAAATTTGGTAACATTCGCCGAAGTTGCGGAAGGCCTGAGCAGAATTTGAAAAAGATTGCCATTGTGCACTATACAGGCATCATCAAATCGGGAGAAGCAGTTAGCTGCGAACATTGCTGAACTCTTGTGTATGGAGATTGAAACACAGCGATTTTTCATGTGCGTGCGACTGTACGCAAACACCAAATAAGGGTGCGCTCTTTAAAAATGTGACAGGTGTGGTGTGTTTAGAGAAGGAGGAAATTAAGGGCATTGTACAATTTTTCTATATGGATATGTTTAAAGCTCAAGAGGAGACTGATGTGCAAGGGGTCCTTTAGTTTGTTCCAGCAAAGATGACACAGGAGATGAATCTGATGCTCTGTCGACCGTTTGAGGCATCGAAAGTTGAGAGGGCCTTGTTCTCAATGGGTCCCTCAAAAGCGCCAGGGGTGGACGGTTTCAATGCAAATTTTTACCAGAAACATCGGGCCTTATAAAAGATGAGATTGCTAAAGCTGTTCTCGATTTTCTAAATGGAAGTCAGTTACATGCGGTGATTTTGTTAATTCCCAAGGTAAAATCTCCCCATGATATTACCCAATATTGGCCAATTGCACTTTGTAATGTGATCTACAAGATTCAAAGGTTCTAGCTAATCGCCAGCGAGTGATGCTTCATGAGATCATATTGGAAGAGCAGAGTGAGTTTGTGCATGATTGTCTTATTACTGATAATGTGATCTGTGCATTTGAGTCAGGACACTCGATGAGGAGGAAGAAAGGAAAGGCAGCTTTCTGTGCGACCAAACTAAATATAATGAAGGCCTATGACCGTGTGGAATGGCCTTATTTGCAAGGAATTCTGCAGAAATTGGGCTTTGCTGAAACTTGGGTTTCGCTTATAATGAAGTGTGTGTGACTACGGTGAGTTTGGAGGTGAAGGTTAATGGAGAATTACTTTATTCATTCAAACCTACTCGTTAGGGACCAACAAAAATTCAACGATGCGATGTTGGGCAAGCAAGCATGGCGATTACTAGTTAATCCTCATAGTTTGTGTGCAAGAGTGTTGAAGGGAGGTATTTTCTGAATGGAGACATTCTTTCAGCTGGCTGCCCTCAAAGCTCTTCAAAAGTGTGGAAGACCATAATTTGTGGCAGAGACATGATGAAGAGGGGGCTGGTTCGTCGGGTGGGAGATGGGTCTGACACTCTTCTGTGGTAGGATCCATGGCTTCCAGGAGTTCCATGTCTTAAACCACTCACCATCAACACGGACACAAATTTAACACGTGTCGTGGATTCGATTGACCAGGCGTTTGGTCAATGGAATACCCTCAGCCCCATGGATGCGGAAGTGGCTCTTTGCTTGCCACGTCCACGGCATGGCGGCGATGATTTCTGGGCCTGGGACGAGGAGAAGACGGGAGTATACTCTGTCAGGCCAGCTTATCGTTTGCTTGCACAAGACATCGTGGATGTCCCGGAAACATCGAACTCGGCAACAATGTGGAAGAAGTTTTGGAGGCTTGAGGTGATCCCCAAGGTTCGAGTCTTCTGTTGGTGTGCCATCAAAGGATTTCTTCCATCCTATTCTGAACTATTCAGGAGACATATCATGGACAATGGCATGTGCAAACTCTGTGGGCATGATGAAGAATCGTTACTTCATGCTTTGGTCACATGCGATCATGTCAAGCAGTTCTGGTCAGTGGAGTTTGATCATTTTGGGGTTTGTTTGCCGCGATTGCACCCAGCTTCCTGGGTGCAGGACTTACTGATGGACCCCTTCTTGTCAGCGGAGCACATCCCGATCGTGATGACACGGCTATGATGTATATGGTCTAGCAGGAACAAGTACGTGCATGGGGAAGAGAAGTACAAGCCGTTGGGATCAATGAAACTGATTGAAGAACAGCTAGCCCTGCTCGAGCTACCACCTCCTCAGATTGCAAGGATGAAGAGTGTGTCAAGATGGGAGATACCTCCTACCGGTTGGTCCCTGGTTAACACGGATGGTTCTCTGAACTATAGCACAGGCGAAGCTGGTTCGGGCTATGTCCTTCACAATGATATGGCGGATTTTGTTGAGGTTGGGTGTTGGAAGCATGCATATGTGGATGACCCTCTTGTCAGCGAGTTACTTGCTTGTCAGGAAGGCCTAGAGGCGGTTGTTAGACTTGGGATTCCCAAGCTCATCATCCAAACTGACTGCAGCTCGGTTGTGAAAATGTGGAAGGAGGACAAGGAGCCAAGATTTATGGGGGCTCACATAAGTAACGAGATGAAGGTTTTATGCATTTATTTCCAGGAGGTCAAGCTTCTTCATATAGGTAGAGAAGGTAATAAAGCATCACATTGTTGTGCTAAATAAGCTTTAAGCGTAGTTAGTCTAGTTCGCTTCGATGTAATTCCTGGATTCCTTACTGATGTGATTCAGTCTGAGTGTAACTGTTGTCCCGTTTAATAAAGTAGTGGATTTACGATAAAAAAAAAGAAAACACTTTAAGTCCTAGGTGGTAAGATTCGTGTTGAGAGAATAGAGGCCGTAAGATGTTATGCATTCTGAATTTCTTCATCCTACCAAATGAATTCCTCTCAACAAGGTGTAGCATGTTTCTTCCAGTCAATAGTCAACTCCATTAGATAGCCTTCTGTGACTTGTAATGTGCTTTCATACCTCTCCTCAATGAAATCATTTGTTGTCCATAATCGCACAAGCTATTTCCTTTTGAAAATATAGTCTTACGGAAACACATGAAACAATTTTCCAAGTGCGTTGGAAGGTAGATGAAGCTCAGATGCAAAACATTCCTTATCTGATCGAGTATCAAATTGTTATTTAGTTTCCAACTCTAACAGTCATTTATTCTTCTCTGCTCTTCCACGATTCTCTCACGCACATGCAAGAGCCAAGAGGCTACAAACTGAGATCATCTATATGACATATAGGGCATTGAAAGGGCATGTATGCCCCCATGTGTGGTTTTGGGTAATTAATGATAATCTCTATGTACTAATGTGTAAATTGAGTTTCACTTGTAGGTTTGTCCATTGGCATCGCTTGGGCCATGTGTTGGTCTCAAGGTTGGAAGATGAAGAAATGCCCAAGGGCTTTGTGCCCATTGGAATCATGAAGAAAGAAGGAGCTTGAAGGTCGATCAAGGCATGTGCAAAGAGTTGCATCAAGATGGATCAACCTCAAGTAAGGATGAAGAAGGACGAGCTCAAGATGCGCCATCTCTAGAAGATCTCATGCTTGAAGCTTGCCATCCTCGTGCTCATGGAATGATGAAGACAAGTTCAAAGAAGAGGTTTCCCCATGGAGTATGGGGGAGCATTTTGCAAGTCTTCATCAAGCAAGAGCGAGCAAGAGCAAACAAGAAAGGTGTTCCCACTATAGAAGAACAAGACGGTCTACATCAAGTTCAAGTGGGACGCTCAAGGCAAAGGTATGTTGATAGGGCTTCTCTTTTGCCGGTCTCGTGTTGTTAGTTGGGAGATCGGGTTTAGGATAGATAGTCGTACTATCAAGAGGGGCTCTCAAGCGGGTGTCTCGTTTGCATCGTTCGGAGAGAGCTCAAACCTTTGCATTCATATCATCATCTTTCTTGGTTATTATTTGGTTCTTGTCCATGAGAGGATCTAGAGCTTGTGGTCACCATCATAACAAGCTCTAGCTCATCATCTAAGGATTTCACTTGCATATCTTATTGCGGTTTTTGATCTTGTTGTTGGATTCTATTCGTCGTTATCTTTCCAACAAAATTGGTTTCATCCCGTTTGGAGTTCGGATGCAAAAGTTATTGCGTTTCTGGTTTTCTGGTTTCTGGAATTTCCCTGACCGGAAGTTCCGGCTTCCCACCGGAAGTTCCGCTAGGGCATCTTTGCCGCCGAAAGTTCCGGTGGAAGTTCCGGGTCTTCTTCCTCTCACGCTCAGTAACCTTCTGTTTTGAAGCGTTCTATTTCCCGGAACTTTGTCGGAACTTGCATCGGAAGTTCACCGGAACTTCCGGTCTGTTTTGACCGGAACTTCCGGTTGCGCTTCTGGAGCGGGCGTCAACGGTCTGATGACCGTTGGAGCCAGGCTGGGTGGAACTTCCGCCCAGAGCCGGAAGTTCTGGCCATGATTCGTTTTTTCAGTTTCTCGCTCCGCAGTTTTCGACCGATGGCTGGGTGCCACCAGAAGTTCCGGCCTCCCACCGGAAGTTCCGGCCAGGTGTCGCGAATGCCCATAACGGGCAGATCTGGGAGCCCTTTAAAAGGGGCTCCTCTTCCCCTTCGTGGGCACTAGCTTTTCTTCTTGGTTCTTGGCTTTCTCTCTCTCCTCCATTGTCAACCTTGAAGAAGCTTTCCCTCTCCCTTCCCCCTCCTATGATTCTTGCATCTTTCTGAGGGATTTGAGAGAGGAGATCTAGATCTACAATCCCCCAAGTCAAATCCCTTCTTTGTGAAGGAATCATTGGGATCTAGATCTTGGAGAGTCTTGTGTTCTTCCTCCCTTATTCCCCCAATAGCTTTTGTAGCTTTGTTGGAATTTGGGAGAGAAGGACTTGCCCTTGCATTTGGTGCATAGGTTTGAGTTCTCCTCGGAGGTTCGACGAGTTCAAGCTTGTGATCTTGTTTCTCTTGGGTTCCTTGGAACCCTAGACGGTTGTGTGGTTGGATTGTTGACCTTTTGTGGTCTTGTAGCCTTTTGTGGCGTTGTTGGCCTTTTGTGGCATTGTTGGCCTTTTGTGGCTTTGTTGTTGGGAGCCTCCAATTGAGTTGTGGAGTTAGACCCAATCTTGTACGGGTTCGGTGACCGCCCTCAAGCGTCCCATAGTGGAGCAAGTGCCCGCCTTTTGTGGTGCGCACTTGGGAGAATAGGGTGAGCCTTTTGTGGTGTCGGTGAGTTGCGTGCTTCCGCATCCGGGGTGAGGCCTTGTGTGGCGTTGGGTGAGCATCGAGCCACCACACCTCGAGGTGAGCCATTTGTGGCGTTCGGAGAGCATTGCGCCATCGCACCTCTCCAACGGAGACGTAGCTTCTTTGGAAGTGAACTTCGGGAAACAAATCTTCGTCTCCGCGTCCATCGGTTATCTCTCAACCGAACCCTTTACTTATGCACTTTATATTGTGATAGCCATCGTGCTTGAAGTATTTATACCTTGCTATCACCTTGTTGCTTGTATTGCTTAGCATAGGTTGTTGGTGCACCTAGGTGAACTTAGTGGCTAGGTTTTGTGCTTAATAAATTAAACGTTAGTTTTATTCCGCATTTACTTGAGCCTAAACCGTAATAATTTTAAAAGCCTATTCACCCCCCTCTAGGCGACTTCCTTTGTACTTTCAGGCACCAAAACGACCGTCATTTTACCAGCTGCCTTATTTTGTAGCATGGTTGCCACGACAAATTCTCTATAATAGGGCATGGATGTCGCGCCACTATCTCTATTTTTTCTCCATATTTGCATACATATGAATATAAACTTGAACTCAAATGAAAGTAAACAAATAAAACTAAAATAGTACTTTAATTATTAGGTACATGACAACATAAATAGTTCATCAAGTAGCACACAAAAAATAGTTTATCAAATGGTTCATCATAAAAAAAAACAATAACATACAAATGGAGAAATAACTAGTGGTTTTAGCGTTCATTATGTGCAAGTTCTCATTGTAAGCACGCATGACTATATATGGAGCACATGCCTATGATTGTTTAGTACTTGGATGCTTATTCTTATTTATCTGCAATTGTCCTAGATCTTGAAGTTACATGTTTAGACTCGTCCATGCAACACCCGTCCATCCATCCCTATGCCTACCGCACTCATATCCTGCTGTTTGATACTACTGTTACCATTGCTCCTATTTTACTGCTGTTGTTGCTACTACGAACTGTTTCTACCGATAAACTTCTGTGAGCAAGAACTATTTCCAGGTGCAGCTGAATTGACAACTCAGTTGTTAAGGCTTGCAAGTATTCTTTGGCTCCCCTTGTGTCGAATCAATAAATTGGGTAATACTACCCTCGAAGACTGTTGCGATCCCCTATACTTGTGGGTCATCACTCACCACCATCTCCACCACCACCATCATCACCACTCCATCCCGCTGTAACAACTGTGTTGAATCTTGCATAGTTCTTAGGGGAAACTTTCCCAGTGTTGATTACTTTTATAGTTGATGCTTGTGAGTGGAACCATTGAATTATTGTTTATGTTCAGATTGTTATTCATCATCATATCATCTCTGATCTTGATCCATATGATGTCTCGTGAGTAGTTCATTTAGTTCTTGAGGACATGGGAGAAGTCATGTTGTTAGTAGTGGAATTGTGTTGAGGTATTATTCAATGGTTTGATATTTAAGTTGTGGTGCTATTCTTCTAGTGGTGTCATGTGAACGTCGACTACATGATACTTTACCATTTATGGGCCTAGGGGAATGCATTGTGCATTTGGCTACTAATTGTGGGGTTTCCGCAGTGATAGAAACCTGAACCCCCGTTAGGAAACCTTTGCACAAGGGAGTGTAGGATCTCAGAGTTTAAAGTTGTGGTTAGGTTTTTTATCTTAATTACTTTCTTGTATTTGTGTATGCTTGCAAGGGGTTTAATCACAAGTATTATAATGTGATATACCTTTCTTGGTGAGAAACCGGAAAACCTCCAAGATAAAAAATGCAATAAGATATAAAAGGGAAATCCATTTTTGATGAACTAGAGCTTATTATGAATATTACCACAAGCTCTAGAATCTCACATGGATAAGATCCAAATAACAACCAAGAAATATGATGCTTAGTTTGCAAAGGTTTGAGCTCTCTCTGACAAAATGGTCGTGTTACTCACTCGAGAGCCCCTCTTGATAGTATGACTATCTATCCTAAACCCGCTCTCCCAACAAATAACATGAGACCGGCAAAAGGGAAAACCTATCAATATTATACCTTTGCTTTGGGAAATCCACTTGAGCATGATGTAGACGATATTGTCCTTCTCAATATGGAACACCTTTCTTGATTTCTCTTGCACACAATTGCTTTATGAAGACTTGCAACTTGCTTCCCCATACACCATGGGTAAACCTCTTCTTTGACCTTGTCTTTATCGATCCATGATCACTGAGGTTGGCAATCATCAAACATGAGATCTTCTAGGGATGGCCCATTTTGAGCTTGCATAACACTTCTTCTTCATTTCTTCTACCTTGAAGCCAACACATGCTCCAAGTGATGCGAGATTGTCATTAATTACCAAAACCACACATGGGGGCCCACATGCTCTTTCAACAAGTGATGCCGATTCCACGAGAGCTGGGCACCTGGGGCATTATGTGGAATCGATAATGTTCTTGTGGAAGAGACTAGATTGTGTATTGAGCCTATCGAGCTGGAGCAGCCACCCAAAAACCTTGACCTTCATAGGCACTCGTGTGGACCATATGTGGGAGGCGTTTTGATCAAGGAGCACCGTCTGTAGTGAGGCATAAGCCCCTTTGGAGGAGAAGCATGATCCGTCTAGCAGCGTCCTATCCCCGTCGTATTTTAGCACCACATCCTGTAGAAGAGTAGACAGAAGGGCAAGTTACTCTGTGGCTGCATCAGTCAGCCGGTTTTGAAGCCCACTTGCGATCCCATTAAGCAGAACATCATAAACAAAAGCATGTTGGGTGTGGTGTGTGTATAGAGCGGGGAAGGAAATGGCGAGGGGCTCTGTGAGGATCCATGTGTCATGCTAGAAATATACTGATTTACCATTGTGCACCGAGCACCTGAAAATTTTGGAAAGCAATGCAATATGTTTGGAGATTATCTTGGATAGGTATGAAGGGGTGTATGAGGTGAGTGGAAATGGCGAGATGGATTGTATCCATTGCTTCCATGGTAGATTGTCTGAATGCAAAAATTTGTAGCAAAATTTTAGAAGAAGACAAACATTCTGTGCATTTAAATTTTTTACTCCCATCCCTCTCAGGTGAGTAGGTGTACAGACTTTGTCCCATGCGACCAAACATTTGCGCTCTTGAGCACGAATCCTCAGCTGCCCAGAAGAATGCTTGGCTGCGGCCATCTATGGTTTGTGTGATCGAGGCGGGTAGTAGAAAGGCGGACATGAAATATGTTGGTAGGCAGTCTAATACAGCGGAAAGTAGTACTAGGCGGCCTCCTTTAGAAAGCAAGGAGGCGCACCATCCAGCGAGGTAGAGGTTGCATCTATCGATAATTGGTTGGAAGGCTGCTGCGGGCAGTTTCGTGGAAGAGAGGGGCATGCCTAGGTATGTTTGGGTGAAGGAGGAGATGGGAGTTTCTAGGGTGGAGGCGATGGAGGTCACAAGATCATTGGTGAAATTCATGGATACAAAGGTGGTATTTTCAAAGTTATTCGATAGGCCTGTGGCGTCTGCAAAGTTTAGAAGAATGTTTTTGAGTGCAAGCGCCGCTGTGGGTGTTGCTTGTAAGATAATTAGTGTAGGAGAACTGGTACCCCATTAAGTAGAACTATCGTCCTCCTAGTTTGTAGGAGGAGTTGGATCCAAGTGCAAAATTTGGGCGGAAACCCTCTGTGTTTTAACAGTTTTGAGCAGTGAGTCCCAACAGACTGAGTCGAAGGCCTTGCGGAAGTCTAGTTTGATAGTGACAGTTGGCACTTTTCGTTTGTGGCAATAATTGAGGATATCGGATGCAAGGACGAAGTTCTCTGCAATGCATCATCCTCTGATGAAACCTGTTTGGTTTGGGTCCACAATGGATGGGATTAGCTTTTGTAGTCGGTTAGTGAGGAGTTTGAATATGGCCTTGATAGGACAGTTTTGGAGGGAGATGGGTATGAAGGAGTCAGGGGATCTAGCGTTATCATTTTTTGGGATTAGAATCATGTAATTAATGCATTTGATGTTTGAGTTAAGGTTATAGAATTGGGAGAAGAAGAAACCAAGGCCAAAATTTCATGTAGAAACCGTCTGGTCTAGAGCTGGCGGAGATGTTTTGTCTGAGGAAAGCAATGGCTATTTTGTTTGGGGTAAAAGGGTCGTCTAGGTGAGTGAGAAGATGATCTATGGGTCTGTAGATGCTAGCTAGGTCAAAACATCAGGAGGGGTTGAAGGTTGTGCCAAGAAGCTGAGAATAAAAGGAGGTGAGAATTTTACTTTTCTGGTCATGATTTTTAAATTCAGAGCCATTATGTTCGATAGTGGCAATTTTGTTGTTGCATAGGCGCTTGGAGTCACATACATGGAAATATGTTTTCGTCTCCATCTATGCCGAATTTTGTTTTTGACCTAATTTTCCAGTGATCAACACATGCACAGATAGCGCGGCGGAGGTTAGTGATGACCACACGCCTGAGGTGGAGCTCTGGGGTTGATAGTGGTCTGCACTCCTCGATTAAGTCTAATAGCATGATTACCAGTTTGCAATTGGATTCGATCAGGTGGGTGGGCAGAATCGCGCGCCTCCATTTTTTAAGCGCGAAACGATATTATACTTCTTGCTTTTCCTATAAAAAGAATATTTGAAGCAACTTCCGGCCGCCAAAGCTTTCATGTACGTTTAATCGAACCAGTGAATAATTTGAAATATCATGTATAAATCCTTCTCTTAATAATAAGCATAGAATTAGTACGCTACGGACAATTCAGCCATCTCTATTGACTAAATAAGCCATTTGATAGTCTAGCTGCTTATAAGTGCTCTATACAAATATTTAGTTTCAAATTAGCCTAAGAGCTTGTTTGATTCATAGGAATTATATAGGATTTGAATTCTATAGGAGTTTTTCCTATGTTATTGTTTGATTCATAGGAACACATCCTATAAGAACTAATCCTATAGAAATCTTGTAGTGCAATTCCTATAGAAAAAAAACATTAGATCATACCTCATGAAAAAATTCCTTTGCTACATCAAACAAAATTTCTATTTTCATAGGATTCAAGTTGGCATGACATCTCAATCCTATATTTTTTCTATTCCTATACTTTTCCTATCCTATTCAAGTGTTGAATGCATGATTCAGCACTTCCCGTATGGTAGCTTATTTCCCTTTTTTTCTTCTTTCTTATCATCATAGCATGCAATGCAGTTGAAACCTTTTTCTTTTTTAGTCGTGCCACCTCATGCGGTACTGTTCATATCTATTTTCTTCCAATCACAGGTGCCACGTCAGCTCCAATAAACAGTGTCGTTTTTCTTTTTTTACTGTAGTTTTTTTGTTTCATTTTTTAATTTTTTTATTGACTGTGATATTTCGTCACAGGTGTTTCGGATAGAGTTGCCCTCAGAGTCCCGAAATAGGGAGGTAGGGGGGATAGCATAGCATGGGCCACCGCCCACGGCCACGGGCACGGCGAGAGATCCGTGAAACCGGCCACGGTAACCACGTCCACCCGTTCCGCTCTCCTTTTTCGCTGGGTTTCGCTTCCACTACACTCCGCTCTCCTCGCCCCGTCCCGAGGCCACCCCCCCCTCCCTCCCTCCCTCCCTCCCTCCCTCTAAAAACAAACAGAACCGCCCACGCCGGCGACGACGCAGCTCTCCATCCCCACCACCTGTTCGACGGATTGCGCAGGAGGAAGTACACCCATGGCATCCCTGCGGCCGCTCGACCCCTCGCTCCCAGCCGCCACCGCCAGGCGGCGCCTCGTCCCTGCGCCCTCCGCGGGCGCGGGCGCCCTGCTGCTGCGGCGCGGCGCCCTTCTCCCGGGACGACGGAGGCGCGCCTTCTCGTGCCGCGCGGGGTCCTCCGCCTCAGAGATGTAATGCCTCGTCGCCCTCTCTTTTTTTTCAACCGTTCTCGTTGAGCATGCGCGCGTGCCTGCGGCTCTGTTGTACGCAGCGGGGATGGGATGGGATGGGGCGGGCGGGATTCTGTTGTTGTTATGTAGGAGGTCTCCCAGGCTCAGTAAGGACGATCGCAGTCTGCTAGCTGGACAATCATGGTCGCAGTTTGCAACCGTAGGTCTACTTGCACCGTCTCATTGTCATGATGATCGGGAATTAACACCAGAAAAACATGCTGCTGAGGATATAAAGCAGTACAACTAATGGTAACGGAGCAATGAAACAAAAAAATCGATCTAGGGCGGCTCTGATCATAACCCGACAATGTGATTCATCATATGACCCAAAGGGCAGGCCGGGGCAAACAAACTCACCTAGGCTCTGTTTGGTTGCGTTTAAATCCGGCTTTTGGATTTTGGCTTACATATAATCCACAAAATAACCTAGGCTTTATTTTTTCGGCTTTTAACCGGAGGTAGTTGTATGATGGTATAATCCAAATGCCAAAATCAAAAGCGCCTATTTACGTGCTTCCGTGGCTTATAACCCAAAAGCTAAAAGGCACCCAACCAAACAGCCCCTGACTCTACCGGAGTATATGTGGTACCGCCGAAAGCTAAAGGTTCAGGAAGAACATGCTTGATGGTAACTCAGGGGTGACCTTTTCTTGATGACAATGGCGTTTGTTTGAAAGAGTCCTCTGCAGAAATGCAGCTGTGCAGTTTTACACTTCCATATTTTGGACAATATAATATAATGACTTCAGCTCATATGTTTTACCATCTGCTACAGAACAAAGGAGAAAAACAGAAAGGATCCTTCGAAGCTGGGTGCGGTGCTGTTCCAGGTTTGTATAGAGCACCAGGTTAAGTTTGGTGAGCATGTTGGCATCATTGGTTCGGCAGAGGAGCTCGGGTCATGGAAGAACCATGTTGAACTGGACTGGACAGAGGATGGCTGGGTCTGCCAGCTTGAGATCCCTGGAGGAACACTTGTGGAGTTCAAGTTTGTGGTAGTTCTGAAAGGAGGAAATGAGAAAACATGGGAGGGTGGCAACAACCGTGTCGTTCAGCTGCCCAAAGATGGCGCAGTTGATATAGTTTGTCACTGGGATAAGACAGAAGAGCCTCTAGGTCTTCCGGGAACATCAAAGGCTGATAGAGTTCCCAGACATGTTGTACCAGAAAAGGTTGCACATGTTTCAGTGGCTGGGAATGGTGATTTAGCAGGATCTGACTCCAGCAACTTTGGTGGGCAATGGCAAGGTAGCGAAGCTGTTTTCATGAGGTCAAATGAGCATGGGAATAAGTCGACCGACAGGATGTGGGATACATCTGGGCTTGGTGGAATGGCATTGAAATTTGTGGAAGGTGATAAAGAATCTAGGAACTGGTGGAAGAAGGTAAGTTGTCTTTATTCGTTTTTCACCTTGTGAAATAGGTCTGATGCTCCATGTTGTTCTGTTATTTTCTTTTTTATAAAATTGAAAGAAGTAATTTCTTTTTTTAACAAGTTTTTTTCTTGCAGTTGGATCTTGTTCGTGGACTCTTGTCAGAACCTGTTGATGATCAAAGTAGATTGGATGCACTTATATGCTCTGCTATTTACTTAAAGGTTTCTCCAGTTGTACTTTACTGTGCTACTTATCACTATTTTTCCTAGGAAACTATTTTAGTAATTTTCTTTGGAGTGTTCATCTGAAAATATATGATCTCCTATTTGTATAAAAGTTTTTCCATCTGTGCTTTAATATGCTATTTGTCATTATATTTCCTTGAAAATTTAATTTTCCTTTTAAATTGTTGATCTCAAAAAAGCAAGACCGGCTAAAAACGTGTATATATTTTTAAATTTGTTCCTTCTGTTGCAGTGGATTTATACAGGTCAGATATCGTGTTTCGAAGATGGTGGTCATTATCGGCCCAACAAACATGCTGAGATATCGAGGCAAATTTTTCGTCAAATTGAAAAGATGTACTACACAAAAGGCATATCACCTGAGGTTTGTGCATTCCATTACAAATGTTTCATAGAGATCAGTATTTGACTACCTGTAATGTTGCTTTTGACCACTGTGCCTTTAGCTAAGATAAACTAGTTTGACTTTGCTACTGTTATTATTCTTTTGCTAACACTGTTATGCTTAAGATTATTTATTTTGATCTGCAATCTAATGCTTTTAAAATCATTAATTATTCATCTTGGTAATACCTACTGTTATTATTCTTTTGCTAACACTGTTATGCTTAAGATTATTTATTTTGATCTGCAAACTAATGCTTTTAAAATCATTAATTATTCATCTTGGTAATACTGATCACCATCATCTTTCCATACACATTGGGGCAGGATGTGCTTGTGATTCGCAAGATCCATCCCTGTTTACCTTCATTTAAGGCGGAGTTTACTGCCACTGTTCCTCTAACACGAATTCGTGATATTGCTCATCGGAATGACATTCCACATGATCTCAAGGTGATGATCTCTTTCGAAAGCGTAGTGTAACTTCCCAACTGATTATTTGCTAACTCACTTGATCTTCTACTGTCAACAGCAAGAAATCAAGCATACTATACAAAACAAGCTACATCGAAGTGCTGGCCCTGAGGATCTTATTGCTACAGAAGCCATGCTTACTAGGATTACGGCGAATCCTGGAGAATACAATGGAGCTTTTGTCGAACAGTTCCAAATATTCTATAGTGAACTGAAAGACTTCTTTAATGCTGGCAGGTTGTCTAACTCTCTACTTACATTTTCTACTTCCAAAATATCCATTTGCTAAAAGAAGTTAATGAAACTGTAACTCTCTGAACTTCTGTCCTACTGAAAGATATTGACATCAGTTTCGAATATCTATTCTTGTTGCTTAACTTTTTTGGATTTCTAATTCTGGACTTATTGCCCCCGGATGTACCGATAGACAAATGGAAATTTGATAGTGATAAAGACAGAAGATTGCACTAAATAAATAAAAAAGTTATGGCAGAAGACTTCAATCTGTATATTGAACATAATTCCTAAAAGGCATGTTTTGATGTACAAGAATATAGAATACTAAATGTTATTACTTGGAAAATGCGTATAGTAGACATGTAGGATGTATTGCTTATTTTCACTCAACACTGAAGCTAAAAGAGACGATTTTCAGCCAACCTTGAAGTTAAAAGAGACAATTCTTTGAACAATGTCAAAATCAGCCCTCTACTGAGCACTAGATGTTTTCTATAGCAATGACAAGCCCCTCTGTTAATGAAAAGCTCAAATGATTTTCTGTGCAAATAATCAAATCAAATTCATTTTAAATGTATGATAACGTGACATGGTATTGGCCAATTCTGCAGTCTGTTTGAACAACTGGAATCCATTAAGGAATCTTTGAGTGAGTCTGGCGTGGAAGCACTCTCATCATTTGTGAATGCCAAAAAGGTCAGTAATCATTTTTATTTTCTTTCATATTTTTTTATCTGTTATACAAGATAGTACTCTGGAGGGGATACTTATAATTTTCAATAATTTAGGCACTTCTGTGATCTGTTTATTTTTTTTGAATTGTCTGTGATCTGTTTAATAACTAATATGAATAAGCAAACAACGGTAAACAGCATAGATTATGTTACTAAGTCCTGCATGACGTCATCTCTATATTTTTGCAATTGTATAGGAAGCACTTGTTATAGTGGAGTTCACCATGCACTGCAGTTCTTGTGAATCTAAATACGTTCATAATATATGATGTTACAATATATAGGTACTCAATGGTTAACTGTGCTTACTAGCTGCATGTCATGAACGTTCGATTGTCTACCAATTTATTTGTTGGATGGACCCGGTGCTTCAGTTGTCATGTCTAATTCATATATTGTCTTGTAAGTTTTTCTATCACGTATTTTCAGAGTTTGGATGAAGTTAAAGATGTAAAAGGTAGCATTCAAGTTTTGATGAAGACCTTGCAATCATTATCGTCTTTGAGATCAGTTCTAATGAAGGGCCTTGAAAGTGGCCTTAGAAATGATGCGACTGATGCTGGTATAGCAATGCGACAAAAGGTTATTTGATCAAGCACAACTCAAGAATTTTTCTTTCATATTGGCCGCATACATTTTCAATTATAATTACTTAGTGAATTTCTGCAGTGGCGCCTTTGTGAGATTGGTCTTGAGGATTACTCGTTTGTTTTGTTAAGCAGGTAATGATTTACTAGTTTAAACTGATTTTTTCTTTTAAAAGCACATGATGTCTTGGAAAACTTGGTTTTTCTGTGCAACATTTTTGGTTGATCTTTCATTGATTTTATAGTAAATCTTACAAACTACAACTTTGTCCCATTATCAAAGACTTACAGGTTTAAGGAGCAATTTCACATTGCTGTAGAATAAAGGGCTATTTGTACCATTGAGCTACATGTTATACCGTGTATCATAACTCCAAACTGCCCTGACCAGCCTGACAACCGTAGCCCACATGCCACCTTCTCAAGCCTTGCTCTCTAACTGCTCCACCAAGCCACATCCTGAGGCCCCTTGTACCCTGACCGTGCAAAAGAAAGGTGCACTGGGGAGGCACACCTATCGCATGAGCGAGCATCGCTAGTTGGTGTTCCTGGAGGAAGAAGACAAGGTTTGGGAATTGCTGGTCCGGTAGCATATAATGCCAGCGGTTCAAACATTACCTGGGAGCTACTTTCTGAATTCTGTCATTGCTACCCTGCATTCCAGCTTGAGGACGATCTGTATTTCAAGGAGGTAGGAGAATAGGAAATGGTGTGGGCT
This sequence comes from Avena sativa, assembly GCA_916181665.1. Lineage (NCBI taxonomy): Eukaryota > Viridiplantae > Streptophyta > Magnoliopsida > Poales > Poaceae > Avena > Avena sativa. Next base: position 53,807,801 of record OV702285.1, on the reverse strand, counting down.
TGTTTCGGTATTACATATCGTCATCGGCTTATTGCACTAGGGCAGATGGCAGCGCATGGCAGCCTGGCAGGCAGCCAGTCTAACTTAGCTGGACTTATACGATACTTCAAGGGTGCGCTGGAGATTGAGTGGACTTATTTAAGTTAGTTCAGGATTTGGTTAACTTGATCAACTATCATATCTCTAAGCTAGATATGGTTGTTAGCAAGCACCACTTAAAGAGGTTGCCATCAGCTTATTGCTTAAGCAAGAATGGGAGTGCCTTTTCATCAACTGTAGCTATAAGAGCCTACTATTACCGCTAGGAATAAGTCTCGCCGTTGCTAGGACAGTGATACCTTGTGTACACCACCTTGTTATCCAATGCGATCAAAGCCTGAGAGCATCATTCATCCTTTCCTTCGATAATCCTTCCATAAAAGCTACTAACACTGGCAATGTAGAATTAATATCACCAACAGTTCTGGTTCATTTTAGTAAAGGTACTCTGGTAGGTAATTAACACCATATATTAATGTTTAGCTCACTTATGCTGATGCATATGCATTATTAAAACGGTTTTCACTGCTGCTAATTATTTTTAATCTGTTTAGAGATAATTCATCTGGCTATGCTCTCGTTTCGAGTTTTCAAAATAATGGATCTAGCTATAGACTTGGATTATTCTTCTGGAGATGCAGTGAATTTATTTTGTTTGCTCTGGTGCCTTAACAGATACATCAATGGTCTTGAAGCTTTAGGTGGATCAGCTTCGCTTGCACAATGTGTGGCTAGAGATACAAGTGTATGGGACGATACCCTTGACGCCCTCATTATTGGCATCAACCAAGTTAGCTTTTCAGGTTGGAAGCCAGAGGAATGCATTGCTATAGGGAACGAGCTTCTTTCTTGGAAGCAAAAAGGTCTATCTGAAAGTGAAGGTGCTTCTTTCTTCGTTAACATCTATTGTGAATGTTTCATCCTTTGTCATTTTAGTACCTCGTAGTATTTTTTTGGTGCCCTGAAAGCATTTCACGTCATGTATGTAGGCAGTGAAGATGGGAAGTATATCTGGGCACTAAGACTTAAAGCTACACTTGATAGAGCAAGGAGATTAACGGAAGAGTATTCTGAAGCGCTTCTTTCTATATTCCCTGAAAATGTCAAGGTGAGAATTTGCCAGTTATTGTGTTCTCTTCCTATGATGGATAACAACTGCATTTTGTGCCTAGATTGGCTTGTCAGGCCACCTGATGATAATGTTAGTCATGTGCTCATGCCTAAGTTAGGTTAGGAAAATTGTTATCTCATGTAGTATTTTGTTTGTGGAACCACCCCATCATGGGATTATTACCCCTTGATTTTGCTGGGACTATCCCATTCCTCATTTTACTACGGACTATATGCTTTTATGGGGAATGATGAATATAACTACTTGAAGAAATAAGTTCTCTACTATCACAAATAGCACCTTAAACATTTTGTAATCGTGTGGTTTACTTACATCTATAACTTCTGTTTGGGCGGTATTTTCTACATGATGTTTGACTATCGCACTTGAATTTTTTTCTTATTTGGCTATGTTTTGAACTGGGATCATATGTGGATGTCTGTTTCCGTAGGTCCTTGGGAAAGCCCTTGGAATTCCAGAGAACAGTGTGAGAACATATACTGAGGCTGAAATCCGTGCTGGGTAATTTTTTTTATCTAGTGAACCACAGTTAGATATTGCTGCATATAATCCGCGTAATCCTAACTTTGTATATACTTTCTAGTGTTATTTTTCAGGTCTCCAAACTTTGCACTGTACTTCTGAAAGCTGTTCGAGCAGTAATTGGATTGTCTGGCTGGGATGTTCTTGTTCCTGGAGTGGCCCGTGGAGCTTTGATACAGGTATCTTTTGGAACTAAGCAGTAAAGCAGGAAGAGACTTGCGATGAACTTCCATATGTTTTGCTACCATGTTGACAAATGTTCTCACTTAGCAAAATGCTACCATTTTGAAAAAAAAGATACCACTGTCACTGTTAAGGCCAGTCCTGGTCCCCGTAACTCTTATCTTGAAACTCTAGCAGGTAGTTAATCCTGTTGTTACATATTGCAATCCTTGTCACTTGAAGATGTCAATTGTGCTATGAACAAGCTTGATGTGAACATTGTAGCCTGATGCAATGTGAAGCTTCAGTGGTTTCCATTTTCACCATTGGCATAAAAAAGATTTACCCTAACTTTAGTGCCTCTACTTTAGAGTCGCATATAAAGATTTATTCTATTTGTTTTGTATTTGTTATACTTTCTTTCTGTTATACATAATATATTTGTTTGATTTCATAAAAAAAAGTGTAAATTTCGTAGACTTCATGCGTTATTTAATTATGCTTGGGCCTGGGCCATGTGAGACATATTTGTGTGAGCATAGGCTACATGATTTTCTACATGACTTCATGTCAGATAGATGAATTCTGTATGGGCTCAGTCCAAACTGAAATATGGTCTGGCCTGGAGTTTATTAACCAGTCTAAAAGATATAAAAATTGGCCTGTGGCAACTGGCGACATTGAAACTTTGGTTTTGAATCTGATCATTCGAACTGTTTGGTAGGAAACTGTTTCTAGTGGTAAAATGTACCGGAGTATTATCTTATCAGCCTATTATGGAATCCTTGATATCCTTTCTAGTTGTATTGCAGTCAAAACTCATGATTTTATTGCAATCGTTTAGGTAGAAAGAATCATTCCTGGATCATTGCCTTCATCCATCAAAGGACCTGTGGTTCTACTTGTAAATAAGGCTGATGGAGATGAAGAGGTACTCTTGGAACATCAAATGGTTGATCTACTGATCTTGTCTCCACAAATCACTCACATGGACAGGGTTTTTTCTTTGTTTGACAGGTCAAAGCTGCTGGTGATAATATAGTGGGTGTTATTCTTCTACAGGAGTTACCTCACTTATCACATCTTGGTGTTAGAGCTCGTCAAGTTAGTCTTACTTAACCTATGTTCTTGTCCCTTTACTGGTGCCAGTTCTGAAATAATTGCAACTGCTGACACATTTCCAGGAAAAAGTTGTATTTGTAACTTGTGAAGATGATGAAAGAATTGCAGATCTGAGGTTGCTCGAGGGAAAACATGTCAGGTTATGCACTGTTTTCATATACATGTTTTTTTTCTGGTCTCCTACAAGAATTTAATCGAAGATGGTACCAGTATAGGTCCATAACTTTTCTGTGTGTGGAAACTAGAGAAAAAATCACTTTGATTTATTACAGGCTGGGAGCATCATCCAATGATGTTGACTTGTCAGTAGTTTCAGCTGAAAATGCCAGTGAGGTATCATCAGAACCATCTAGTACAGAGAAACCCTCAAATGAGTTCTCTTCACCATTGGTTACGGACAAGTCGTCGTACATATCTGAGGTATGGTATTATTCAATACCATTAATACACATATTACAGAAATGCATGTCTCCTGTTTACCATTTTATGCTAGATGTTCCTAGTATCCTGCATGTTTTTTGAGTTTACTCGTACTTACTTTTTTCTATCCTCAATGGGACAACAATGCAGCCTAAAAGCTACACTTCAGGAGAAAATGTCAATTCCAGTGTTCTGGAGCTTTCAGAGGCATCAATTGAATCATCAGGTGCTAAAGCTAAATCTTGTGGAACTCTTTCCGTGCTGGCCTCTCTGTCAAATGAAGGTAATATTTTTTCAGTAACACTCATTGAAGTTATGTGTAAATTTGTTTTCTAATTTTTTCTGTCGAAACTAACGATTTTTGCAAGATCATGGTTATTAAGAGGCTTAGGAAGTTTAGTGTGTTATCATTTTAAAATCAGGGCATTTTAAAAAGAGTGAGATGCTCTTAAATTTTCTTATTGTCAAGTAAAGATTCAATGAAGTTGCTTGAAAAGCTGGGTTCAATAAATTTCTGATTAACAGAAAATAGTAATATAAACCAAATCATATTTTTCATATTCAACCAAACTACATCGTGGGTCTTTTTCTGCAAGTGGCATTGTTCTGTAAAATTGTTCGTAAGTATAAATTGTAGAATCTCGACACGCTGATGGTTGATCATCCAATATGTATTGTAGACATTTTTATGATGAAGATTCTGCTTACGGTTTGTTAAGTGAAAAAATGTAGTTAAGATTTCCGCCTAACATATCATAACTCATGTAACAGAAGCGTTTTCTTCCAGTTACTTCTGTGTAAATATTTTATGATCTAATTTTTTTTGCCTTTTATCATTGGTTAGTTTACAATGATCAAGGAATTCCAGCAGCATTCAATGTTCCTTGTGGTGCGGTGATTCCATTTGGATCAATGGAGGATGCGCTCCAGAAAACTGGATCACTGGAATCATATACCAGCCTTCTAGAGAGGATCGAGACAGCTGGAATAGAAAATGGTGAACTTGATGGCCTATCATCGGAGCTACAAGCAACAGTTTCACTACTTACACCAACCGAAGAAACCATCAAATCTTTGAAAACAATCTTTGCCGAGGATGCTCGGCTAATTGTCAGGTCTAGTGCTAATGTGGAGGATTTGGCTGGTATGTCAGCTGCCGGGCTCTACGAATCCATTCCTAACGTCAGTCTCTCGAACATAACTGCCTTTGGATCTGCGGTTGCACGGGTTTGGGCATCACTATACACAAGGAGAGCTATCCTTAGCCGTCGAGTGGCTGGCGTGCCTCAGAGGGATGCCAAGATGGCCATTCTGGTCCAGGAAATGCTAGAGCCAGAGCTGTCGTTCGTGCTTCACACTGTCAGCCCCTCCGACCACGACACTAAGGTTGTCGAAGCCGAGGTTGCCCCTGGTCTGGGCGAAACCCTCGCCTCGGGGACCCGTGGCACCCCATGGAGGCTCTCCTGCGACAAGTTTGACACCAACGTCACCACTCTAGCCTTTGCGAACTTCAGCGAGGAGATGCTGGTGCTTAACTCTGGCCCTGCCGACGGGGAGGTGGTCCACCTCATCGTGGATTACAGCAAGAAGCCGTTGTCCGTAGACTCGACCTTCAGGAAGCAGTTCTGTCAGCGGCTGGCTGCCATTGGCCAGTACCTGGAGCAGAAGTTCGAGAGTGCCCAGGATGTGGAAGGATGCATGGTTGGCAAAGATATCTACATAGTGCAGAGCAGGCCACAGCCACTGTAGAGTCAAGAGTGTTCGCTAAGAAGAGCAAAATTTTGTTAGGTGAATAAAAGCATGCTGAGAGCCTGAAATATTGCGGATTTTGTAATACGAATTATAAATAAGCCGGATAACGACCCGCCTGCCGAACTAACTGATCTGGAAGATGATTCTGAGTTGTATTTAACTTTTGGGATGTGAACAATGGTTTTTTTTTGGAATTTTATGCCGTCTAACTTAATACATCGACCATATTGTACATGAACCAAACGGATAAGGGGATCGAACTCTGGGAAAATAAATAGGTTTTGTGCATGCACCACCTGTATAGGTGCTTTTGCCCACTTTCAAGTTTTGAATCTTTGGAATTTCATTGGACATGTGGAATTGTTAGATAAAATTTGAAACAAATTTTAGTCTAAAAGTATGTACTTCCTCCGTTCTAAAACGGATGTCTCAAGTTTGTCTAAACTTGAATGTATCTAGACACTATTTAGTATATAGATACATCCAAATTCAAACAAACTTGAGACATCCTTTTTAGGACGGAGGGAGTATGTTGTTTTGGATAAAAAAAATGTTCCTTTTCACAACACTTACCTAGAGGCGTCTTGAAGTTTTCCAAACTTAGAAAAACAGGTGTATAGATATACTCTACTCTATGTTATAAGATGTGAAGTTGCAAACAAAAATATCCCAAACATTATTTGTGCGACCAGTCTTCAAGTCATCGTTTTCTCAGGTCAGGCGGGATGTGCACTTTTCAGGATTTCAGGATTTGTTCTCGTCCAAGTAATAATTTTAAATAAAAGATAGACTCTGTTGCAAATTCAAGGTTGAAAACTCGACTTTTCATTCAGCAGATGTAAACTGAGCCTAACCGAGGGATATACTCTTCTTTATCTCACGGCCAAAGATAAAAACGATAAAACTGAGCGGTGCCACATTTACTTTTATTTTTTTGGAAACGAAAATGAATAGAAAGACCATGGAAACAAATACAGAAACTAATGCTGTCGGAAATATATCCATAATAGATACGACGCGGACACGAAGTGAAAAACAGATGATTACCAAAAGCAACAGACTCCTTAAATCATACACAGAAAAACCCAATCAACTTAAGCAAACCGATAAACTTGTTCCGCATTAGCTAGTTTGGCTTGAAAAGGTCTAATATTGGGCCTAATGGATTAGAGGATATGGGAGAGCTAGCTTTAAATTTTACTTCTTTTATTCTTCAGCATGTCCCAAGATCAGCAAATCATTCAGCTCATCTTTGTGTTAAGTTAGCTTGCACTTTGACGAGTACGAATAGCTGGCTTCATTGTATTCCAGACCTGATCGATCGGGTTCTGTCATTGATGAGTAAAGTTCTCTAAATTCCCTGTAAAAAAAAGACAAATACTAAAAGGGAAGGTTTTGCATTAGCCAAAAATAAAAATTTAGTTTCCACATATATTCTACCAAAACACGCTGTCCAAGTTTCCTTTTCCGCGTACAAATTTCCATTTACGTTTTCTCACAAAATACCATTTCCAATTTTGTATTTTTATTCCATTTCGTTTTCTATGAAAAAAGTCAAAAACTTTCTGCTATATTTTGAGGTATATATATTTTTAGTCCCATAACTCATTGCCTGAATGTTTTAGTCCCACATATCTTGCGAAGTGAGCAAGATTAGTCCCACAATTTGCAACTCAGGAGCATTTTAGTCCAATTTAATGAAATTTTTGCGAGTTTAACCAAGGTTGTCCAACTGTAGGCCAAAACTCATTCTGAAACCGACATGTGATATCAAATTTTTAAAAAATGACCCCTATGTATTTTTTCTCTCTGCCGCTTGCAACCTTCGTGCAACCTGACAAGCGGTCCCCACCGTTTTAAAAATAAGAAAACAAATATAAAAATATTTACATCCAGTAGTGGGAATGGATCTCACCGCACTACTAAGGTTTAGGCTGAGTTAGGTATCATCTACACAGTAATTTTTAATCCAAAATAATTTGTGCATTTATGTACTTGAGTGCTGACAAAAAATTATGCAATTTTTCAATCTAAAATAACTTTATGAAAAAAGATGCAAAAAAAGAGTGCTAATAGTGGATGTGAGCATTTTTACATGCGTGTGTGGTGCTTTTATGTTGTATAAATATAATTACCTTCCCCAAACAAGTAAACATCATCTTTGGCGTAGTGGCTTGTACGGGTATGTAGCAACTCAATGGTAGTTAGTAGTTGGCAACAAAGATATAAATACTATGAAAAAATACACAGGGATTATTTTAGAAAATTGCGATGCTAAAATGCTCTCCTGCGATTAAATTGGACTAATGTGCTTTTTACATGCAAGTTATGGACTAGTATTGCTCATTTTAGCTGAGCACATGGGTAAATTTAATAAAGTGAAATTGGAGTAATTAGCAAGAATTAGGCAGGCATGCCGTGAATCTGACACCTAGGTCCCACCAAGTTTCCAGGTCAACGGTCCTATCCTCCCTTCACTGCACCTGCGTACACAAACAAAAACAAGAAAGGATGCGAGACCACCGACTGACACGTGGGTTCCATAACGCGTTGTCTCCACCTGGCGACCGGGCCCGCCAGGAATGGCCCCGCTGACTGACGGGTGGGCCCTACCGCGCCATCTCCTCCTCTGGTGTTCTGTTCACTTCACCCAAGAGCAGATCCACCTCTGCTCCAACTCCGAGCTGCTATCCCAACCTCCCTACTGCTACGCCAACTCTAAACCCTAGTCGCCCCCGCTGACTGCCATGGCCCACCGCACCACAGCCGCGCTCCTCCTCCTCCTCCTTCTCGCCGTCGCCGGCGCCGCTGCCACCGAGTCGGAGGAGACGGTTGGGGCGGCGGAGACGGCGACGGCGGCCGACGAGCTGGCCGGGATGCTGGAGAGGCTCGAGGAGGTCGCGGAATCGCTCGCCAGGTCCGTCCGCGCGCTGGAGTCCGCGCTCGCCAGATCCGCGGAACCGGAGCCGCTGCCGCCTCCGCAGCCGATCTCCTCGGCCGCGGACGGCGCGCCTCCTGGGGCGGGGGGAGGGGACCGGCGGGCCCCGCAGGGGGTGGCGGTCACCAAGCGCCGCCCGGTCTGGTCCGAGCGGTTCAACTTCGTGGCGGCCGTGCGGCTCGGGGACGGCGCGCACGCGGCGGCGCAGGCCGCGCTGCCCTTCGAGGACGCCGACGGCCTCACCAAGTACTTCGCCGTCGGCGACTCCCGCGGCCGCGTCTTCGTCTTCTCCGCGGCGGGGGACGCGCTGCTCGAGCTGGGAGTCCCCGGCGCGCCCGACGGCGAGTCGCCGGTCACCGCCCTGCTCGCCTACCTCTCCCCTCGCCGCACCGACTGCCTCCTCTTCGCGGGCCACGCCGACGGCTCCATCGCCGCGCACCGGCTCACCGAGTCGTCCCCGCACGGCGACGACTGGCTCACCCTCGCCGTGGCCTCCTCCCGCCTCCTCGTGCGCGGCCTCGATGGCTCGCCCGTGCTCCACCTCGAGGCGCACCACGCCGGGCGGTCCCGCTACGTGCTCTCCTGCGACGCCGGCCGCCGCATCCGCGTCTTCACCGAGAACGGCACGCTCTATGGCACCGCCATCGCCTCGTCCACGCCGCTCGCATTCGTGAAGCATCGCCTCCTATTCCTCACCAATGCCGGCGCTGCGTCCCTTGACCTCCGCTCCATGTCAGTCCGCGAGACGCCCTGCGAGGGCCTCGCCGAAGCGCTCAACGGCTCCCTCCCCAAGGCCTACTCCTTCGACCCGTCGGAACGATTCAAGGCCTATGGCTTCACGGATGCCGGTGACCTCGTGCACGTCCTGCTGCTGGGTGATGTCGCCAACCTCAAGTGCCGAGTCCGGGCTGTCAAGAAGGCCGAGGTTGACAGCCCTGTTGCGATTCAGACGATCAAAGGTTATCTCTTGGTCGCCAGCCAGGATAAGATCATGGTGTACAACACATCCTCTCAGTACTATGGAAGGGTTGGGGCGCCGCGGCCGCTGTTCAACACAGCCATCAGGGATATCAAGTCCATGTTTGCCGGTGCTAGTGCAGTGCAGACAGCCGCGCCAGCTGGGAAGCCTCTTATTGCCGCGGACCGGGAGAAGCTTGTGATCTTGGGGCTTGGGGATGGTTACATTGGCATCTATCGTTCCAACTTCCCGGTGTACAAGCCGGAGAGCAATGCTGTTGTGTGGAGTGGCCCGGCGCTGCTCTTCCTCCTATTCCTGATTGGCATCTGGCAAGTGTATGTGAAGAAGAAGGATTCATTGGGGTGGACACCGGAGGAGACCTTTAACACGTCAGTCTCAGCTCCAACAGGGAGCATTTTGAATCATCCAGCCAGTGAACGAGCATTCGCAGATAGCACAACAAGAGCTGCCGATCGAAGCTATGCAGATGGCGCAACTAGAACTGGCGACAGAAGCTATGTGGATGCCACCACGAGATCTACTGACCGAGGCTATGCTGACGCTGCCAGGGGTGTGGACCTACGCGGCGGGGCGTTGAGAAGTGCTCCAAGAAGGTATGTATCCCCTACTAGGTATGCAGGGGCAGCCGGTATTCCCTATCGACCTGTTTCGGCCGAGCCTGGGCTTAGAGCCACTCCAGAGCTGAAGTATAGAGGCCCAGGTATGGAGCCCCCTGGTTTCCCCAAGAAAAGGGACGCATTGTTCTTGAACAACCAAGCTGTAGTAGATGATCATGTCGAATGAGGGTGTCGGTAGCTGGTGTATACTTCCCGGTGCCCTAAATTTTGGTCTGGTTTGGGAGATCCCTTGCCTAAGAAGAGGGATGCCAGTGACCCACACGCTCGTTGTAAGTTGTAAAACTTGAAAAATGTTTGTAATGTATGAGTACATCATGACCAGTCAAGATATGCTGCTGCAAATGGTGAAATAACATGAAAACTATGGGTTGCAGCTGTCATTTTACACTGTCTATGGGTAGGTCTAACCGTGCAACTCATCTTTACTTCTGCTTGTAACCTTTAAGGATGTAGTACGATAATTACTTCAAGTCTCAAGTTTATAATGACCTCCAGCTGTACTGGCATGCTTGGAACTGCTCTACTTCTGAAGTGGTTTTCTAGGGAGCACCATTAGATGTCTTTGCTGCACAGAACCAGTAGATTTAGTCATAGACTATATGTTAAATTTTGATGTGAAGATGCAGGGTTGTCTTTTCTGCTTCGAGAACTCGCGGCGACTTGTTGTGCGGGATGCTATTTGTGCGCTTTCAAGTTCGCTGTGTCACGCGCTGCATCTGAACTTTTATTTGCTGTCCCTGTCTAATCCCTGTTCTATCTTTTCTCTGTCAATGAAAGTAGGATCTGCTCACATTCGTAGAAGATATTTTGCCAGTGTTTGATAGTGCCACATAACCACATTTGTTGACATTGACACGGGAACTGCAGTATCCAGTTCTGTGTTTATTTCCTTTTTCCTTTTGTCATCATTTGTAGCTCCTTACATGTGCTTCCCATCTGGACAATAACAAATTTGGAGAACAGATGTTGACATTGACATGGGAACTGCAGTTTATCCAGTTCTGTGTTTTTTCCTTTTTCTTTTTGTCATCATTTGTTGCTCCTTTGATTGCTAGCCCTTTGATTTGCTTCCCATCTGGACAATAACAAATTTCGAGAATAGATGTTGGCATTGACATGGGAACTGCAGCTATCCAGTTCTGTGTTTTCTTTTCTTTCTGTCGTCATTTATTGCTCCTTTGATGTGCGACAATAACAAATTTCGAAAACAGAAGTTTATGTTACCAACATTTAATCTGCTTCATCTATGTATGCTCTGAGTTTACAGAAAATATCTGGTGGCAAAAACATGATTTTGACCATTGCTATTTCATCGGATTAAGAGCATCAGATTCTCTTCACGTTGGAGATATTATTTTTGTTAGAAATAATTAAACATAGTTAATTAGGGATTAATCCCCGCTCTTGTAATCCCACGTATGTGGAACCGTCGGGCAGTTAAGATTCCTAGAACCGACATTCCCCTGTATATATACCCGATTCATTCATCAATAAAGTGATTTGATTCTTTCCATTCATTCTGTCTCTCGTTTGCCTCTCGATACTTTCTAACACGTTATCAGCACTTTCGCTCTCCCAGGCAAACGATTCCGGCGAGATTGACAAGAAAAGGTAAGAACAAATGCAGTGGTTTTTGCCCCTGTTCTTCCGCTGGATCCTTCGTGACGACAGTCGGCGCCGTCGGTTTGTTGGCCGCCGCCATAGCGCCGGTGGATACCGTGCGCGCCGCCACGGCGTACACCGTTCCCGCGGCCTGGGCGTCCGCTCCACCAGCGTTGCGACCGGCGACGCCGCAGCCGTAGCGCCGCACGCCGCACCGCGGTCGTCGAAGCCAGCGTCGTGGCGCCGCGCCTACCATCTCCGACCCCAGCGGTCGTCGAGATAGAGGGCAACGCCCTCGCCTACGCGTCCGCGCCGACCGGAGCCTCCATCTTCACCATAGGCTCCGGCGTGAGGACCTTAACAAGCGCTCCCGCAGCGCATCCGTCCTCGCCGCGCGCGGATGTCGGCATGCCGTGCCTGCCGTCCCCAACTCCGGCCACAACATCACCTTCGCTGAGAGCAGGCGCCCGCCGCCGCCTCCTGGCCCTCGGACTCCCGCTGGCTAGCCCATCGGCGGAGTCGCCAACGAGCAGCCGCGGCCGCGGCGCTGCCATCCGAAGCCCGGCCGCACATGGGCTCGCGAACGGCGTCTTCCCGGGGACTGGCTCCCTGGAGAATCCTCCGACGAGGAAGGGGGCAGAGGGGGCGCTTCTCGTGGCTGGTGAGGTTCGTTGCGACGGCACAGAAGGAGAGGAACGTACGCCTGGCCACCATGGCTGCTGTGGAGGTGGAGGTCGTGGGTGAGATGCGCGTGTTGGAGGTCAACGACCACCCACCGCTCTCCCCACGATGCCTTATCCTCACATCTGGGTGGGTCGGCCTAATTGCCACCGCCTGGTCACTTTCCTTATTCCCTTCTACGGAAAAAAAAATTCCCTGCTTTGCATGCGGTCAAGTACAGCACATGCGTGCAGCGCTGCAGTACTAGCAGCTCGTGGATTATTCTAGTTTGTCTAGTTTGCTATGCTAAGTATAGTTACATTTTAACAGCCACTTAGTAGTAAATATTTGTCTGTTTAAATTATATTAAAATCAGTACATTGTACTGTTTATTTGTCGAGTACTATGTATTTGATGTAATATATTTCCGTGTGTGTGCACATGTTGAGATTTATTACATTTATCGTTTGCAATTGAGATTTTCAATTTCTTGCAATAGATCAATTCATCGTCTTAATTGAGTCATTTAGACTCGATACAAGCACGAATTGGTATGCAAAATTCAAAGTGATTTCTTTAAATTGATGTTTTGAGAACACAAGGTAGTGGCCAGATCTACTGCACTGCAGATTATCACCACTACTGTTTAAAGCCTACATTCTGTCATTTTTGACACTATGATTGCTTAACAATGTGCTCTCCCAAACATTTTATTAAGTCATGACATAAGGCATTAGAAGTATGAGTATCTACTGATTTCATCAGATTATACTCTCTAGTGCTGCGAGACGGACTCCGAATATCCTTCGGAGATTATCTACAATGTGTCATACTTAACAATTTGAAGTTCACACTAATGATTTCGAGCCCACTTCTTGAAGTCATCATTTAATTTTGCATAGTTCATTACAACATGACCATGATGGATTTTGATTTACCGAACGTAGATTAATATTCTCTGGTTTACCATGTAGGTAACCGATGACTGGCAAAGAGTTCGATTCACTCGAGCTTAACGGCCACAACTACCCTACATGGGCCATGGACATCAAGATCGCTCTTGCGTCCCGTGGGATAGTGCGTGCCATCCAGAACCCGGACGACCCCCTTCCGGCTGGAGCCGCACCGCTGAGAGAAGAACAGAAATATGCTGCTTTGTACATTATAAGGCATCATATTCACCCGGATCTTAAGACCGAGTATTTGGAGGAGGAATCCCCATTTACTTTGTTTCAGGCCCTCAAAACGAGGTATGAAAAGCAGAAGGCAGTTGTCCTGCCCGAAGCACTTCATGATTGGACTCATCTTAGATTCCAGGACTTCAAGTCCGTTGGGGATTACAATCATGAGGTTCATAAGATAAGTTCCAAGCTACGCTTTTGCGAGAAAGAACCTACAGATGCGGAAAAGATAGAAAAAACTCTATCCACTATGCTCCCATCTGAAAGGCTCCTCCAGCAGCAATACCGCGCTCGCGACTACCAGGTCTATTCAGACCTTATTCATATCCTACTTCAGGCTGAAAAGCATGATGAGCTTCTTGCTAAGAATGGCTCTCAACGCCCGGTTGGTTCCCAACCTTTGCCGGAAGTTCATATGAATGTCGCGAACGGAAGAAAGTTTGATGGTTCCTTCAACGGCAACCAATCAAACTTCAAGGGTAAGCGTAAGCGCAACCGGAACAGGAAGCCTCGAAACTCGAACCGTGGGAAAGGCACCGCAAAGCCAAAGTATGATAAAACTAGGCTTTGTGACAAGTGTGGATGCTACACGCATCCTACTAACAAGTGCAAGACCCCAAAGCATCTGGCAATACTCTACCAGCAATCCCAAGGACGCAAGACACCTCAAGGGAAAAGGTTTGAAGCCAACTTCAACCTTCATCCAGATGGCACCAATGGAGCTGGTTGTTCGCAAGATGCTCCTCCTGGACCTAGCAACACCATGACTCTCCAGCAGCCCGAGGATCCTATGAGCACGGAGAACATAATGATTGAGTATGCCTCAAACGACGTGTTTGGAGACTTCGACTAGTCCCACTATCTCCTTAGTGATCACTTTATTTTATGTCCATTTGTGATGTTGTAATAAGAACATAAGTATTATTGTTGTCATTTATATTGTATCAGCACTTTGATATAATAAAGATTGTATTCTATGTATCTAAATAAGGTTTTCTTATTGAAAATTCTTCATTTTTATATATAGCTCTCTACGGGGACAATCCGATGGAAGAGGAATTATGCCTTGTGGACAGTGCTACCACAAACTCCATACTGAGGGAGTTGAAATATTTTCAGACTCTGAAAAAGATGAATGGAGATATTTTGACTATCGCTGGACGCGATACGGTAATTGTTGGCACTGGACGTGCCATATTTACCCTCCCAAACGGTACACAAGTGACAATTGAGGATGCCTTGTTGTATCCCGATTCGTCACGTACCTTAATCAGTTATCGAGATATCCGTAAGAATGGTTTTCATATTGAAACCCATGAAGACAACAAAGAAGAGTATCTGCTCTTCACAAAAGATAACGGATATGGCAAGCAAGTACTTGAAAAAAATTCCTTCTCTGTCGTCCGGACTGTACTATACGTACATCAAGCCCGTAGAACATGTTGCTTACAAGGTAATCTTCCAGAATGTTGATGCATTTCAAACTTGGCATGATCGCCTAGGACATCCCGGTATCGGAATGATGAGGAAGATTACTAGCAATTCCATTGGTCATAATTTGCATGAGTCCAAATTCCCTCAGTCATCAGACTTTGTGTGTACATCATGTGCCACAGGGAAGCTAATTTTGAGACCTTCGCACCTCAAAATACAAGTTGAACCACTTCAGTTCCTTGAGCGAATTCAAGGTGATATTTGTGGTCCTATCCAACCATTATCTGGACCATTTAGGTATTTCATGGTTTTGATTGATGCATCTACACGATGGTCACATGTGTGTCTTCTTTCCACACGAAATCATGCATTTGCCAAGATAATGAGGGAAGTAATTAAGTTACAGACCCATTATCCAGAAAGTCGAATTAAATCAATTCGCATGGACAATGCTGCAGAATTCTCTTCACGCGCCTTCAATGACTATTGCATGGCCTTGGGGATTGAAGTTCAGCACTCTGTTCCATATGTCCATACTCAAAATGGTTTGGCTGAGTCCCTAATAAAGAGGATCAAACTCATTGCAAGACCTTTGTTAATGAATTGCAGCTTGCCAACTTCGTGTTGGGGTCACGCGGTTTTACACGCTGCTGACCTAATCCAATTGCGACCTACTGCATATCACAGTACTTCCCCTCTGCAATTGGTACGTGGAAATCCTCCCAGCATTTCCCATCTGCGTAAGTTCGGATGTGCTGCATACATCCCGATCTCACCACCACAGCGGACATCCATGGGCCCACACAGAAAACTAGGGATCTATGTGGGGTACAAATCGCCGTCGATTATTAAGTACCTGGAACCCCTTACTGGGGATCTATTCACAGCCCGTCACGCTGATTGCATATTTGATGAGGAACATTTACCGGCATTAGGGGGAGATTTCAAGTACCAGAAAGAATGCCCGGAAATTGATTGGAATGCTATCGCCATTTCAACCTCTGATCCACGTACCCAAGAGACCGAACTCCAAGTTCGGAAAATTATCAATTTGCAACATCTTGCAAATAATCTGCCAGATTCATTTACTGATCTAAAAGGTGTTACTAAATCCTGGAAACCGGCCAGAAATGTGCCCGAAAGAGTGGAGGTACCAACAAAAACCACTCAACTCCCTGATCCTAAAAAGAGGGGGAGTAGTACGGCCACTGACCCGGAACCTGCTTCTCGCAAGCAACAAAGGAGAGAGAGGAGAAAATCCTCCAAATCGGTAAATGCAAGTCAGCTCAACGTTGACGAACACCTTATGGGTAGTATACACCCATTGGAAGGGCAACCTCCACATCCCAGCTCCAGCTTGCACACACTGGCTGGGACATCGGAACACCTAGACTCGCGCGTATTGGGAAATCACGAAGAGTCATCAAGGGTGCATGAGATATCCACCAACTATATCGATTCTGGAGAATCATTCAACCGTAAGTCTACGATTGTCGACACTTATTTTTCTGCTACAATTGCCGATACCCTTCTCAATGATCATGATCCAAGGACTATTGTTGAGTGTGAGAAACGCTCCGACTGGCCTAAATGGAAGGAAGCAATACAAGCAGAACTTGCTTCGCTCAATAAAAGGAAGGTATTCACAGAAGCAATACCAACACCTCCCAATGTTTTCCCTGTGGGATTCAAATGGGTTTTCCTCCGGAAACGGAATGAGAACAATGAGGTGGTGAGATACAAAGCGAGGCTCGTAGCACAGGGTTTCACGCAGAGACCCGGCATTGATTTCAATGAGACATATTCTCCAGTAATGAGTGGTATCACTTTCCGATATCTTATATCTTTGGCAGTGCAAAATCGTCTATCTATGCAGTTGATGGATGTCGTGACCGCATATCTTTACGGATCACTAGATTCGGACATATACATGAAGGTTCCTGATGGAGTCTCTGTCCCGAATGCAAGCGCTAAACGCAACATGTACTGTGTAAAACTGAACAAGTCTTTATACGGCTTGAAACAGTCGGGACGGATGTGGTACAACCGACTTAGCGAGTTCCTTCTTCGGAAGGGTTACTCCAACAATGATGACTGTCCATGTGTCTTCATCAAGAAGTCCTCTTTAGGATTTTGCATCATTTCAGTGTATGTCGATGATCTCAACATCATTGGCAATGCACAAGATATTGATGAAGCACGCAATCATCTAAAGACAGAATTTGAGATGAAGGATTTGGGTCAAACCAAATTTTGCTTGGGTCTCCAACTCGAGCACCTTCCCTCAGGAATAATGGTACACCAAGCTGCCTATATCCAGAAAATATTGGAGAAATTCAATATGGACAAATCCTATCCATCTAAAACTCCCATGGTGGTTCGTTCTCTAGACGTAGGGAAAGATCCGTTCAGGCCAAGGGATGATGGAGAAGAGATGTTGGGACCCGAGGTTCCATATCTCAGTGCCATTGGTGCGCTCATGTATCTTGCAAATTGTACGAGACCTGACCTCGCATTTGCAGTGAATCTACTTGCTAGACACAGCGCAGCTCCCACCAAACGCCATTGGTCGGGAGTCAAGAATGTCTTTCGATATCTCCAAGGCACAAAGGATCTTGGCCTATACTTTCAGTTTCAGAGAAATCTGGACTCCAGTATGATCGGATACACTGATGCTGGCTACTTATCTGATCCCCATAATGCCAGATCGCAGACCGGCTTTGTGTTCCTACATGGTGGAACTGCTATATCATGGAAGTCTTCGAAACAGACTCTGGTTGCCACTTCTACCAATCATTCTGAAATAATTGCATTATATGAGGCATCACGCGAATGTGTGTGGCTTCGCAGAATGATAAACCACATACAACAGTCATGTGGAATTGGTTCTATCGAATCACCTACCATTATCTATGAGGATAATGCGGCTTGTGTTGCACAGATGCAAACAGGATACATCAAGAGCAATATCACTAAGCATATTGCCCCTAAATTGTTTTATCCTCATGAACTCCAAAAGAGTAGAGAAATAAACATCTTGCAAGTTAAATCATGCGATAATCTCGCTGACTTGTTTACGAAGTCTCTACCAACTTCAACATTCCATAAATATATTCATGGAATCGGTATGCGACGGCTTCGAGATTTGCAAGAATCAGGGGGAGTATCTTCCTGAACTATTCCTGTTCAAAGCATCATATTACACTCTTTTCCCTTAAATGAGTTTACTTTACAGGTTCTCATTAAGGTTTTTAATGAGGTAATATCAACATAAGATCATATGTCATACTATCCGTTTCCCCACCGGGTTTTTTTTAGGAAAGTATAAAGACATATTCATTGACCTCTTTATTCTATGAATTTACTTCATATCGAGTTAGTTGAGGCAATGATCATTATATGTTGTACCATTTTCTCCTTATTTTCCCACAGGGTTTGAAGGAGTTTTAACAGCATATCCTACACCACTCCTCATATTTTTCCCACAGGGTTTTTGGAGGAGACTTGAATCAAGATGATGGATCTTACAATGAAGCGTTGATTAGGGGGAGTGTTAGAAATAATTAAACATAGTTAATTAGGGATTAATCCCCGCTCTTGTAATCCCACGTATGTGGAACCGTCGGGCAGTTAAGATTCCTAGAACCGACATTCCCCTGTATATATACCCGATTCATTCATCAATAAAGTGATTTGATTCTTTCCATTCATTCTGTCTCTCGTTTGCCTCTCGATACTTTCTAACAATTTTGATGTCCTATAGCATTGCTAATGTTAACAACAGTAGTCCTTTGCTAATCTCCGTACAATTTTATCTTACACTTCTGCACTACCAAGCTTAAGCTTCAGTTAACGTGGCTTTGTAACTTTGTTGAAAGAACAAAGGTTCAGTTGCTCATACAGTTCTGGCTGAAAAGGAAGAACGGCTGCTGCAACATTTTAAACAGATCACGAGACCATTGTTTGGCTTCAGTTTCGCATTGATGCATTAGAAGAATCTTAGACCCAGATATCACCAAAACCTCTCTACAGGGCAACAGAAAAGTCCACAGGAGTAGAATTAATCGTAAATAGTTTGCGATGACAACAGCAATCCAGCAAAAATAATGCCCTGTCATGGCAGCACACAGACAAAATGCTGCATAACTTCACAACATGAACTTGATGCATCTTAAAATTAGGAAGAAAAACACTGCACCACAAGATGATAATGGGAAAGCAATGCAATTATTTACTTCCTGGTGGACAATTTCACCGAGGACCGGAGTTCATCAAAAGACGAGTGAAGCAGTACGCGCCCAAAGTTGCGCACGGACAGTGAAAACCGCAAAACAAAAGGTGTACCCTGATTTCAGTCCCTTTTATTAGGACTTCAAAAACCTAGAAAAGAAAACTTTTGGCTCCATGGGTGGAAGCAAGGCGCGGATCCAGCTCGTGCCGCCTGTTCAGTCCTTGACGATGAAGTTCTGGCGGCTGATGGGGTTCATGATGACCGGCGGTCCAGCGGTGCGAGGCCAGGCCTGGAACCTTTTCTCCGTGGCCTGCTGCCACTCCTTGTCAGTGGCAATCTTGCAGACGGTGCCTGTTTCCAAAGGAAGAAGCAGTTTCAGATACAGAGTTTCAGCTTAAGCACAGGCAAACCCTACAGGGTACCTTATGTCAGATGACACTCACCTCCAAAGATCTTCTTGTCAGAAACAAAGGTGTCGCAGACATACGCGACGCCCATAGATCCAAACAGGGCAGCGACAATGCACTTCGCCGCCATTGTTGCTGCACAAACACCGAAAACAGGATAGATACTGTAAGTCCAGTGAGGTGTTATACAGAAATTATTCACACCTGTAGAATCATCACAAAACTTGTCAGGCTAGAAAAACGACCACCAACTGTTTGTTGCCCAGCAGAAATTAGCGATCGTGTGCTTCTTTCGCCATCTCAGGTCACCATCTTGCATAGACTAGATAGCATTCATATACTCACAGATCCAATGCCACCAGCTTGAAATAAAAACCATACATGTACAAGTGCAAAAGCTATTGATATGGTATTGGACTATCAAAACCACCCACGGATCCACCGGCATTGCATCATCCATGGTTGACAAAATTATACTACATGCACAAGTGCAATGACCAGATATGCGCTAGTGTACAAATGTACCATCCATTGTCTGTTGCCCAACAGATTGGTGCAATTTTCAGAAACGGCATTCGTGTCTGAAACAACCCACCGCCGAACCACCGGCAATAAATCCTGACTCATCCATCAGTGCGTCGGCAACGGAACGAGCCAAGCGGGGCGATCCAATCGCAGCAATGGCAGGTATAAGATGGACGATTCTACGCGCCCCAACGAAAACTCGCGGTCCATCAGAGGCGGGAACCACACGGATAGATAGGGCATCCAGAAACCGCAGCCCGAATTCCCCCAAAATCAAAAGGACCGTCTTTTGGAAACGATCCTCATCACGCGATCGATACACGTCAATAGCCACGAATCGTAGGGGGACACAGGTTAGATCTAATCGACTTGTAAAATCACCATGTTCATCTCTTCTTACGGATCACGCGATTTTCCTCGATGATCACCGAGCCCTAACCATGGAAGAAGAGAAGAAGAAAAAGGCAGAAAATTCGTTGGAACGCGCGCGCGCGATCCGTGGGAGGAACTTGAGGTACCTAGAGAGGAAGAGACGGGCGGAGATGGAGAGTACCTCGTGATCGGGTTCGCCGCCGCCGGAGAGGGAGAGGGAGAGACCGAGAGAGAGAGGCGCCGCGCGTGTGAGAAAAAGTGAGCGAACTCGGCGAGAGATGGGTCCGATATACAAGCCCTCATAGCGAGCAGGACGAGCGCTCGATCCCCGCATGGGCCGTTCCAATACATGGGCTTTTTTCTTTGTATGTTTATTTCAGGTTTCTTCTTCTTTTCATTTTTGTTTCTTTTATTACTTCTTTTGCTCTCCTGTTTTTGCTGCTATTTTCTTTGTTCCTTATTTTATTTTTTATATTTCCTTTTTCATTAATTTACTTCATGTTTTCATTTTTTTAGTATGTGTTCATCATTACTTTAATTTTATATTTTCATTTTATTTATGTGTTTTAATGTCAACTGTGAGTTTACTTGTAAAATGCGTGCAATGACAGAATATATAGGTCCCGGAATTGACTGACCTTCGATTAATATCAGAACTCATATATTCAACATAGGAAAACACTGAGCTTACATAACAAACTCTTCATACACAGTAAATAACAGAGTTTATAAGAATCAATTGCAAGAAAGGAATCTATCTACACATAAAAAACTCCTAGCATTATTCTTTACATAGTAACTATAACACTTGGTGAGCAGGACCTTACTAGGTTGTTCTGCGCTAGTCATTCTATAGTTGCCTCCCTGCATCGTCGTTGGCGTTGGGGTCGGGTAGCGGTTCTTGGCGGGCTGACCTAATTCCGTGGGAGGGAGGCGTAGGACCTACTGGGAGAGAGGTGAGGAGGAAGAAGATAAAGGGGGAAGATGATGGGAGGTTGGCAGGTGGGCCTGATGTCCACACCTGATGTCCACCTCAGTTCCTATCCCACCTGTGCTACCAACTCAACCCTTTATAAATGGGTCCTACCAGTTATATGTGCAATCAAGACCAAGTAAAATGTATATTAGTGCGATTTGTAATGATTTGTCCCATTTTTTTTCCATAGGACTCACTAGAGCCGGGTTCCATTATCAAAACAAGGTTCGATGGGGCTAAGATTAAATCATAAACACTGAAGATTTCACCAAACTACATGAATTCTTCATACCAACATACATAAGGCACCAACCATCCAAAGGTTCTAAGCCATAGAAAGCGAAAGAGACATGTATAAAGTTCCTTCAAGATTTCCCCCCCGCAATCAATCCCACGTGATATCCACATCTTCATCCTCTTCTCCATTGTCGACTCTCAGCGTCGAAGCAAGACGCGCCATATCGTGCACCTGAGTGTCCATTCGATGTAGACAATCAGCACCATCAACCACCAGACTCATTCGTTTTCGAGACCTGCACAACAACGAAGAAAGACACACACGTAACTAATTAATCCTAGAGGGAAAGAAAGTAATTTTCTTTCAAAGCATGAACGGTTTATAGTTTTCCGCGGTCCAACAAAGAGAAGAAATGCAAACACGGTGAAAGTTAAATCTAAAAATAAGAAATTTCACAATCCACCAAAAATGTTGAGTAAAGCAAGAAGGACTAGTTTGTGCCCCAATAACATTTGCATTAGAACTCCACATATATATAGCAGCAAGACATGTGAAGAATAAATGGTTGATGGTTTTATTCGAAGGGCGAAAACAACAAACATAACTACCCACCCATTTTCTTTTTTTCATGTTATCTTTAGTAGCAATCGCATTGTGCCAAAAAGCCAGGCAAAATTTAGATTTTTAAAGGTAACTTATCTTTTCACAAATGTCTAAAGGATTTATCAGGGCCAACATCAACCAAATTATTATACAGAGATTTAGCAGAAAAGATACCAAATTTAGTGTACTTTCATTTTGGTTTATCATGTTCTTCACTTAATCTTAGAAGAGATAGCATGTTCCCGAGCTCCTGCCAATGAGAAGCTAATCTATGGGACAACCATCTTCTAAAGGTAAAGAATCACCCAAATCATAAATTTCTCTAATAGTACCAGTATGTTGATTGCAAATCTCATACAACCCAGGAAATATCTCACAAAGGGAGAAGTTCCCAACCTACTGATCATGTCAAAAATCAGTCTCCCTTCCTCCACATATTTCCATTTTCCTTCTAATAAGATAGATTTGCCTGATTTTCATTAAGTCTTTCTAAGCAGCAGAATCGATTTGTTTCACTTTAACTCTCCGAACATGATGAGTTATCCTATATTTTGCTTTAATAGTCCTTTGCCATAACTTATCTTCCACTTCCAACTTTCACCACCATTTGGATATAAGGCAAATAGTAAACAACTTGTTTTAATACCCAAACCACCTTTCCTCCTTAGTTTACAAATTAAGGACCACTTAACGATCTGCCCCATGATTGGTAGATTCATGAAAGAATTAGCAAAGCCGGTACTAAACTGTGAATTGTGGTAGTGGCGGTATGAAGCAATTAAACCACGGGAGCATCAATTTGGAGCGCGTCCTTCCTGGTGGACCATTTTTCTAAAAGTTCAAATTTAAAGATTCAAAAAATTCTAAAAAATACGGGATGTAGATAATGATCTATAACACGTTCATGCAAAAAAAGTCATGTAAAAGTACTTTGTATTTTGGCCCAAGCATAAAAGTGAATTTTTTAGATTTGGACGAGTGGACGGTGCAATTTTGAATGGGCCTCTGCTATCCCAAAATTTATCGTGTTTGCTTTTTTTTCTGCTGCTCCCAAAATACAAGATATTTTCTATTAAAAATTTGCAGACTTGTATTTCCTATTGTCAGCTAGATCTTAGCTACCTTTTTCAAAAACATTTGTTGGTTTTGAAAAATTTAAAAACGGAGTAAGTGGAGCTCGGTCCTCCAAAACGATTTTCCGTTTGACTATACTCCTTTTAATATTTAAGAATGAAAATAGATTCTAAGCAAGTCAAGGTAAATGTCGACGGTTCGTTTCATTATGATGATTTTGCAGGTTTGGTGGGGGCAGTGCCGCGGGACTTTTAAGGACGATTCGTTGCAGCAGATTGTTTATCTCCCAAACTTATCTTCTGATGCTTCTGCGGAGGCCATTGTGATGCGTGAAGGTTTATCTTTAGCTACGAGGCTAGGGTGGAAGTGATTGAACAATCATGGTGGGTAGAAAATGCTACTGTTTTCGCTGATTGGATAGCGATAATTGGAGGAGTTACTTTTAAGAACTGTTCAATAGAAATAAACAAGGTGGCTCATAAATTAGCTAGGACTTGCTATACTGACAAAATATCTTGTATTTGGGACGATGATCCTTGTAGGTTTCTCTTAAAAACTCTGCTAGATGATGTAATCATTGCGTGAACTCAGAGCAGCAAATTTCAGACGAACACTGTTTCTTTCGGGATATCTAAAAGGACTGAGAGAATTTTAATGAGACGGCTTTTGCTGACTTAATATATTGTGTTTTTCTCCTTTAAAAAAATAAAATGAAAATGATGGGGTACAAGCAGTCAAAGGAGAAAACTTGGGTCGCTTGGGAAATTTGTGGCGCTCTTTTCGTGCCCGTCTCTCTCTCGCGACGGGTCGACCATAAAGTTCCATGGAAATGGGTTTTGGTTAGGCAGCTTGGTTGGTTTGGTCATCGCCTTCACGCGTTCCTCCAGTTTCTACACTACTACTACTACTCAATTAGTTGAGCTCGCAATGCACTTCCACGCCGACTGACCGTGGGCCCCAGATGATCTCCACGTACGTACCGGGGGCCCACCGTGTGGCACATGCACCCACCGGGCTGAGGCTGAGGCTGAGGCCGAGAATCAGATCCGACCGACCGCCCGTGCCTGCCTGCCCACTCTGCGCGCCTCGAACAAGCAACCGACGCTACCCGCCAGCCACCCGCGCGCGTCCCACCCGCCGCCCACCGACGCGCGGGCCCCATCTCACCACGGCCCCACCCGCAGCGGGGGGCATACGCTGCATAGTACTAGTACTCCAAAGCAACGGGGTAAAAAGGAGGAGATGCTAGACTAAAGCGGAAGGAATAAAGAAGGGCTCGGAATTTGCCTTTGCTGGAAGTCGGAGCTACCGTCGCCGCCGCCGCCGCCGCAGCCGCAGCCCGCAGTGGTGGTCTGGCCGGAGCGAGAGCGAGCCACGAGGCAGATCGAGCGACGAGGCGTGAGCCAGGCTGGTGTTGGTGGAGGAGAGAGGGGATGGAGAGGAAGGTGGTCGTGGTGTGCGCCGTCGTGGGCTTCCTCGGCGTCCTCTCGGCCGCGCTCGGGTTCGCCGCCGAGGGCACCCGCGTCAAGGTACGTCCGCATCCAGTCCATATCAATCGCTCACCGGTGCCCCCCCAACCGCCGTGGCATCCGGGCCTGTGCTGCGGTTACGCTCTGTTAGGATGACCACGCGCGCCTTGCCAGATCTCGCCCCACCCACCCACCAACCTTCCGCGTTCTTGCCGACAGCTTCCCCCAACCTTCCCATTCTTCCTTCTTCTTTTCCCCATCCAGCATGTAGTCGTCGCTGCCTGTCCGTCATGGGTAAGTAAATGCCAGCCTCGCTGAAGCTGGTATCTCAGAGTATGGGAATCAATCCTAATGCTCTGCATTCGCGAGTTCACGATTTCACGGCTAGTAGCAGTGGGTGAAGAAGCTAGTACTCCGCGGCGATGTGGGAGCTAAAAAAAAAAAAATGCGCCGTTGCGAGGACCCAGCAGCATCATCTTCTTCTAGCTGCCCCGGAGGATCTTCTGCGAAGATCATATGTGAGGCAGCGCGGGTGTTTGTCTGGCTTAATATGCCTGCACCGATCCCTCCCGTGAAACACGGTGATCAGGATTTGTTCAAGTTCTTCTATCCATGTACGAGTACCTCACAGCCGCTAGAATCTATAGTTTGTGTGGCAGTGTACAAGTAATAATAAGTGGAACTCTGTTCCTTGATTCATATGTCCGACAACACCGTAACCGTACGGAACCACCTGTGTATCCGTGTATGTTTGGATGCAACGCAGACTGACTGTAAACTAACGCCGGTATATGCTATCCTGTGACAAGCCATGCCTCCAATCAGTGAGTGTGTAAGGCGTTACAAATCGGCTCGATGCAATGTGCGTGTGATCTGCAGATGGCGTTGCAGGCTCGCGGTATAATAATCACGTCTCGATACAGTGCCCAAGTATGATGTGCTGCTTGATTCATGCAGGTTTCAGATGTGCAAACAGATTCCATGGATTCTCCAAGCGGGTGCATATACCCGAGGAGCCCAGCCTTGGGCCTTGGCTTGATGTCCGCCGTCGCTCTTATGGTCGCCCAGTCTATCATTAACACGGTCGCTGGTTGCATCTGCTGCAAGAGGCATCCGGTCCCCTCGGACACTAACTGGAGCGTCGCTCTCATCTCATTCATCGTGTCATGGTAATGTTCAAAGCCCCATAGGTTTGCTATATATTCTTGTTCCCCGCTCCCATATTTTGAAGAATTCTAAATAGCGTTCTAGTAATTTTCGCTTACCAATCATTACAAATTCTGAAGATTGTTATCTCCCGATGAACCAACACTTCGTGCTACATTTTGTAAAAACAGTGTTCAACTAAATAAGTCACTTTAAATCTGTGTGACGCGTTGGCTTCTCACTTCTTTTTAAGGCCAGTTGCTCTGTTCATGTTGATGTCGTCTTGAGCTCTTGACTAACATTTGGCTATTCTTGATTTCATGTTAGGGATAGTTCAGTACAAAGATTGGTTATGGTTGATGTCCTAGATCTGCAACCTTTATTAAAACCCGTAAAATGATTTAGGAGTCAGCACACTGGTTTTAGGCATGCACGAGATTGTATTTATTTAGAAAGATCATGTCACACATGAATATGGTCCATATGAGGGCTCGGTGGAATAACATTTTACTCATTTTCTTTAGAACATTTTCATGTCCTATTGATGATTGTTGGTTGTGACATATTCTTAGGTAGCATTCACCTCCACAGAACTTTGCTGCTTGTTTCCCTGCTCTGCGTGCAAACTTCTTGCTGCTATTTGTGAGGACTTGAACATCTAACATCATCATGGTTATTGTTACATTCTGCAGGGTCACTTTTATAATCGCGTTCCTTCTGCTGCTGACCGGAGCCGCACTGAACGACCAAAGAGGTCAGGAGAACATGTACTTCGGCAGCTTCTGCTACGTCGTGAAGCCGGGGGTCTTCTCAGGAGGAGCGGTGCTCTCCCTTGCCAGCGTGGCCCTGGCGATAGTGTACTACGTCGCTCTGACGTCGTCGAAAGGCCCACCAGTCTGGGGGCCGCAGCAGAACCAAGGCATCGCCATGGGCCAGCCCGTGATCCCGCAGCAGAGCAGCGAACCGGTGTTCGTCCATGAGGACACCTACAACCGGCAGCAGTTCCCGTGATCAAAACCACATCTAAGCCGTTTCGAGGGCCGCTATGTTAGCAAGTTTGGTTTGTATAGGCTTGCAGGTTAGATTAATAGCAGCAGTTCGCCGCTGCTCTTTAGCTAGGTTCAGTCTTTTTTAACTCTTCTTTCCACGGTCTTATTGTTACCGAGAGATTGCTTGCGAGGCATGCCTGTTCCATCACCATGGATGTTTGATTTTAAATGAATGAACTGGGTAATGTTGAAGTTGATTATGTTGTCTGTTTGCAAAGTTGTAGTACACGATGGTTGGATCATGGATGTGGACTGACTGCCTGAGCAGTGTACAGAGGTGAAATTGGGTTCAGAAATAGTAGTATGAAACAGACCAGCTGGAATGCTAAGCCGTCAGCAATGCTGTCGACGCGAGCTCCTCCCTGAACTGGGCAATGGTGGCTTCGACGATGGCGTTGGGGCGCACAGTGGCGTCGACCACGGTGATCCCCTCCGCCTCGTCGATCTCCAGCAGGTCGAGCTGGCTCTGCACCAGGCTCGCCGGCATGAAGTGTCCTCCTTCCTTGGCCCTCCTCTGCACCCTTGCTGCGATCACCTCTGCTGACGCCTCTAGGCACACAAACTTCACCCTGCAGGTTGCATAGCTCCCTTGGATATAGCCACTGTCCCCCTCCCGGAGGACCTCCCTGTACTTTAGCTGTAACGCCGAGCAGCTTACGGCGACGTCCTCGCCATGATCCAGCCGGTCCCTGATGGCGCCACGCAGCGACTCCAGCCACGGGGCGCGGTCCGTGTCTGTCAGCGGGATGCCTTTGCTCATCTTCGCTGTACTAGTTGTGAAAAGAGCAGAGAAATTCAGGATTGGTTTAACTTCTGTGGGTAAGCAAATCACAAAAGGCACAACGAAACCTTGAGAAATTCTGCAGTACCTTTGTTCGCCTGGGAGTGGTAGTCGTCTGCCTCGACGAAGCTGCAGCCCAGTGCTGCCGCGAGCCTTGCCGCGACGGTCCTGCAGTGGGGTTCATCGTCGATTAGAAGAAGCGACATTGCCCGTGATCTCATACGAAGATACTAGTAGTAGCAAAGTTCGTTCAGTTTGCCCAAGCAGCTACTGTTGGCCAAACCAGTCAACTCTCATGCTCTGTTCTTGAGAGAGCAATCGGGGAGGGGAGGGGAGGGGAGGACTGGTTTTGCATCAGGTAGGGAGGAAGAATCTTACGATTTGCCGCAGCCGCTGACTCCCATGATCGCGATGGCCAATCCTGAAACCGCAGAGATGGTGGTAATTGGACAAGGTGAAATCAGCAACTCCATGCCTGGATCGGCTCTGCTCCAAACAAGTAGTACTAGGTGCGAGAGAGAGAGAGATACAGCAAGTAGCCGAAGGGACCACGGCAGAGACGATGATCTAGCAATTCAAGAGCTTACTGACCTGGATGAGCGAGATCGGAGCCGGGGCCGCCGGCCATGGCGCCCAACCTCTTCTCCGGCGGCAGAGCGAGAGTGAGGAGCAGACGAGAGCGCCGAATGGATGACGAGGAGCTCTATTAGTGTGGACCATTTGGCTGCGCCGTTTCCCAGATTCTTTTCCGTTCCTCGGTATGCCGCAACAAAGATGTGGGCATAAAAACCGATAACCGAAAACCGAAACTGAAAGACCGAGACCGAACCCGAATAGATCGAAACCGAAAAGACCGACAAGAAAATTGGGTAGTGAATTTTATAGACCGAATTTAGTTTGGTTTATTCGGTCTTTAGTTTCTAAGTAACCGAATAGACCGAACTGACCGAATTTTACATGAGACTATCTGAGACTCTAAATTTGTGTGATGTGCATGAATGGTCATCAAAGTGCTATTGTAGAGTTGCTACATTTTATTAGGATTGTTGCACGTTTATTTTTTCCACTAAATGATAACATATGTATTAAAATATTTAAAATATAGTTGAAATATTGTCATATTTTTAATAAGTAATGTCTATCTTTTGTGTTGACAATATTGACCATGTTATTCGGTCATGACCGAACCCGAACCCGAATTAGTAGGTACCCGAATTTTTCGGGTAGTAAAACTATCAAGTATAATTCTGTCTTTATTTTTTCAAGGACCGAATTCAAAATAGACCGAAATACAAAGACTGAATTGCCAACAACAACAAAAATAAAAAAAGTCAATAATAAATGATTTAAATTAGTAAATACTTAGATAAAAATATAATAGGAGGAGACTACTATATTTGATAATAAACCTTTTCCATTTAACGTCTAAAACACTTGAGAAGTGTACGAATTAGATATAATCTTAGCTTCTCAAAAAGGGGGGAGAGGGGGGGGGGGGGGGGTCCCTTGGCGACTCCATGGAATGACCGTGACACGTGCCGTCAGCCTCCACCGAGCACCACCTCTCTGCCACGACCGAGCGCCAACATGGTAGTCTCCGGCGAGGATGGTAGCCCCTCCGAGTGCAGTGACGCCTCCCGAGTACCTATGTGGCCCGCGGTGGGTTGACGTGGCCGATAAAGTGGAAGCGTGGTGCAGGTCGCTAGCACTGCCGACCCTGGCAGAGTTCCTCACGTGCGCAGGCCATGTGCCTAGTCCGAGGTTGGAGCGTGCTCGTCGTCGTTGACCTGTTGCTTCCTCGGGAAGGACTTACTGCTGATGCGGCTACCTGCCGGATCCCCAGGCCCGCACTCCCGTCTAGTTCAATCGATAAACATCTAAAATACATTATTTATGTTCACTTCAAACTGAGATCAAACTCGCGTATTTTCATGAATCTGACGTTTATGTATCAATAGATGTGTGCTTTAGAGTAGATACGTTCAACCTTTGTCATGGCACCTAGATCAGTAGAACATGATCGACATGACTGTCTAGTCATTCGGCATGTACAGAGTGTCGGGGCTTGCGAGGCCTCGGGGATTGACTTTGTTGACCATTATTTTCACGCTGCTGATGGGGCTAAGTGTTGGGTCCTGTCAGAAGAAATACAAATCTAATTGTGTTCAGCTCTGTTGGTGGGTTGTGTGTTTGCTCCCATACATCAGAAGTCAACATATCTATTTGCTTACAGCAAAGAGGAGATCTCACATGTAAGAAAACGAGTTAAACAGACGAAAAGCAAGCCCAACGTAACGGCATTGGCATCATGTCTGTCCAAGGGCACGGATGTAACGAAACCACGTAGGCTGATGGCGTAGCTCCAATTACCCGAATCGTAGTAGCACAGTTTCAATTTATGCGTGAATTAGGTCCACAGGCGTAACAAACCCTTTTTTAAGGTGAGAGTGAAAGCATGTGCGCATTTTTAGAAGATTTCGTGCATAAGAAAATGTGTATTTATACATGTAAAGCCAATAAATGTTTTTTTGTGAATGAGCCATTACATATAGGGCATGTTTGGTAGCATGTATCCATTTTGAGTCTCACTAGGGCATTGCCCTCGGTCAGCGGTGCCACACTCATACAACCCAAAAGCAACATTGTGCAAGTTTTTTGGTAGCCTGCATCAAATTTGGTGCACAGGTTAGGCAACTAGGACTATGTTGTTTGGTTGACTGCACATTGCACTTTTGACCCATGTCATGCATTTTTCCTTGTTTGGTTCATATAGAACACTGGTCACCTTTCACTTCCATATGGTGAGGTTACCATCACTGGATAAAGAGAAAGACCATACACATGAAAGAAGAACACATAATTTGGAATCACAAATCATGATTCTCACACAATCCGGAACAACAGAATCACAAGAAACATGATCCTATAACCATGATTCACAAAAAGCATGATCCCCACAACCATGATCCCCACAAGATTGAACAACACAAAACATGAACAACACAAGCATGAACAACACAAGCAAAAGGGGATCACGGTTGACCATGAACAAATGAAAACCCTTAGCAGGAACAACACAAGTACGAATTAGTCTTAACAAGCATGATCGTCGCCAAAAGGGAATCACAATTTAACATACCACCATGGTGTTAACCTACCACCACATCAAAAGTGGGTTCCATCATACCATCACCACCACCCCCAGTTCACCCTCAGCAGTATAACAAGGTGCAACAAAAGAGTCAATCATCACAGATTTTCTTGATCTTCTTTAGCTTATCCTTGTTAGTGTCATTGGCTTTGAACAGTTCATAAAACGCGTACAATAGTTTCTTCTTTTCCTCCTTAAAGATCTTCTAGTCCTCATCTCATTGCTTCTGCTTCTCTTTGATTACATCAGCCTAGGATTTCTACACGGTCTTCAGCATCTCAACCTCATTCCTCAATGATTTATTGTTGTCATTCATCCGAGAGAATTTCTCCTCTCCACACATTCTTCTCTGTTTCTTTGATGAATTTCTTCATATCGACCAACAGACTTGAGTACTTTTTTCAAGCCTGTTCTTGTCATCAAACATTTGCTTCAACAACTTCGCATTCTCAACCTTCTCATTGATTCTTACACTGTTTGTATCATCATACATCCCCCATAGCTTCGCAAGTGCATTCTTCGTAGCATCTGGACATTCATTATCCACTCAAGCCACAAACCCACAGTTTTCGACCTCCTGCAGGTCAGAAATTCATTGGCACAGACCTACTGCTTGTCAGGCAAGTGAATGGAGATACAAGGAGCTAAGCACTTATGTTCTAAACTTGGCAGAGGTAGAATCTGTGGCATGTGTTGGTTTCTTAAAATGCAACACGCCTGACAGGCTCAAGTTTGTGGACGCGTCAGACCTCGAGACAATCTTTCACTATGCCATAGAAGCTAGGATCTTAGTAGGAGTCAGGAGCATAGTCCATGTCCGTGATGTCCTAGCACACCAAATCGAGTTCATCTGATTATAAATCGAGGATTGCTAACTCGCTACATAACCCTAACCCTATGAACGAATAGGGGGAAAATGGACTTACCCCTATATACGATTGGCAGGAGTTGTCGCCGTCATTCCATCTTAGCATGGCAGCTGCCTTGCCGGTGTTGTCTTGCCGGGGGCATTGTTGCTATCGTTGCCGGTGGCCGGATTTGATCAGGGGAAGGAGAAGGGGGAAAAGGTGGATCTGGTTTCGGAAGTGGACGGTTAGGGTGTATCTCGGCGGGAGGTGAGGGAAACGATCCCGTCCCTTTTCCAGGCCAGCGGTAATCTCCCGCCCGCGCCATCGTCGACCGAGCTCATGCATGGGAGTGCCACTTTTGCATCCACCGGGTGCACAACAAGGGTGGCTCGTTGGAAATGGTCGATTCGAGCATAGCATTTGTGTAGGAGATCGTAGCATGGAAAACAAAAAATTTCTACCGCATACATACAAACAAGCCAAGATCTATCTACTAGATTGTAGCAACGAGTCGATTAGAGTACTCACCCTCGAAGATTCCAAAGCGGTTAACGAGAGCTGATTCTCGTGGATGATGTATTCGTACACTTGCCGATCTCAAGATCGCGTAGACGATCCTTCCGGCGCTGTGTTCCAGCAGCGCTTCCACAGTCGGTCACACGTTCGGTACTCGATGAAGACCTTCCTCTCCCTTGTTCCAGCAGGCAGCGGAGGTTGTAGTTCTCCCCTCGCGATTTCGGCAGCATGACGGCGTGGTGTCGGAAGTAGAGGGAAGATCTCGCAGGGCTTCGCCTAAGTTGATGCGGGTTATGGTGGATCTAGGGTTTCTGGTGATCTAGGTTTAGAGGGCCGGAGAGGAGGAGGAGGTGTCGGCGGCGGCTAGGGCGACGGCGATGGGCCGCCGGCTGCGACAGCACGGGTGGCGGGGGCGCGGCTTGGTAGGGAGGGCTTGTTGTGTTTCTTTGGGGCAGACCCTCCCCTCTATTTATGAGAGGGAGGGCAGCTTGGGAGAGGGGAGTTTGAATCCTTCCCCAAACCCAAATTGGAGCGAAGGAAGGACTCTTTCCTTCTTCCACTAGGAAACTATTGTTTCAGTTTGACTTTTCAAACCTCCCTTTTGACTTTCATTTTAGAGCTTTATTTCTCTCTCGCAAATGCCCAACCAAGTGACCTAGGACATGATCTAATCATTCCACTTAACCATGACACATTCATGAACCATTCCCCTTCCGGTCCGGTGAACCTTCCAGACCCTTCTAGAACCTCTCCGATGAAAACATCGAAATCATTGCCGAACTCCGGAATCGGACTTTCCTTATATGAATCTTATTCTTTGGACCATTCCGGATCTCCTCGTGATATCTCGGATCCCATCCAAGACTTCGAACAACATTCGGTCTCCCTACTTACATTCCATATCTACTAAACAACATCGAATCCTTAAGTGTATGTAACATCCCAAAAATACTAAACTTGGATCATCAAACTCTAATCATCAAAATGAGGGTTAACAAAAACTTTTCTAAAATAAAAATAGGAAAGCATGCATGGTGTATGCATTTCATTTGGAATTCTTTTGAATTGCCTTGTTTGTGTGTTCCTTTGCTTGTAAATGGATTCTTAGGTGAAATAAACATCATCTAAACAATTCCCAAACTTTTCTCAAAGACAAGTAAATCAAAACAAATAAAATAAGGGAATGGTCATTTTGACCAATTTAACTCCCATGCCTACTTTGGCTGTCCCAAACTTTCAGAACTTAGCAGAAACTTTTCTGGATCTTTGCACCCCTTGATTGTACTCATAACAAAGTATCAATGCCCACTTTGTGATCATCCAGAAACTTTCAAATGCATAGTTTAACTGACAGTTCAAAATTGAATCTTTATCATATGGGAAGATCCCACTTTTTCAAAAACCACCCAAACAAGCTCAACTTTCAAAACCCAAGCATCTGCAGACTCACCAGCACCAACCTAGCACACCTACCAAAAATCTTTTCAAAATTCAAAACTTGAATTCTTGCGGCCATTTCATCAAACACCTTGCAGATACAAATCAAACAAAATCCAAACACTATTGTGAGCAGTGATTGAAGCCTAACTTGTTCCCTCTCTAGCTCACAACCATCTCAGTAGATCATCTATCAAGTTAAACCAAGCACTAGCCTCACTATAAGCTGGGCAATGACATCAATGGTGAACAGCCGAAGCTCACCATGCCACCCCAGTGGAGACAGCAAGCTAGGAGAAGAAAAAAGCCTAGAAAACATGTCTGGGAGCCCACCGTCCACCGCCACTCCCTGTCCCAGCCGCGAGCGTTGCCAAACCCTGTACCACACGCACGGACCGCGCCCAGCTTGCCAGCAACCATGCCGAGCATGCTCCAGAGCGCCATGCTCGACCGACGCCCACAGACTGCGCGTCGCCCTCGCCGCGTGCATACATGATCGCCACCAACCCAGGAGACCGCCAGACATCCCCGTTCGCCGCCCCATGCCGCATAGCCACCGCTCGCCGTCGAAGACGCCGCCTCTGCCGCGCAGAGCATCGCACGTTCCAGACCAAACCGCACCGCCCTTATACGCGCATTAAAGCCGTAGAGCATCGCCAGGAGACCACCAAGCGATAGCCACCGCCGGCCATGCCTCTAGCCGCCCGTAGCCGTGTCGCCACCGTCTTCTGCCCATGCCGTTCGGTCTCGTCGTCGCGACTATAAATAGAGACCACCCCCAGCCGAATTGAGCACACCATCTCACTCCCCTCTCCTCACTGATCGTGCCACCCCGTTCCCGGAGCAAGGCGAGCAACACTTCGCCGGGATTTCACCGGAGCCTGCCGCTACTGAAGAAGAAGGGGGCCAGCGATTGGAGCTGTCCCAGGAGAAGCTGCCGGTACCAGGAGGTTCGCCGTCGTCGACTTCGTCGTTCGCCCGCCTCGCCGACCCTCGCCTGAACCCCGGTGAGCCCCCAACGACCCCCACCTGCCGCGCTAGGTTTCTGTCTCGCCGGCGTTGCCCAACGTCGACGATGACCCTCAGCCGTTGGATTAGAACCAGATCGAACGCACCACATCGCCCCATACCGCTTCGCACCCCCTCATCTCACTGACGCGTGGGGACAACGACTTAACCAGCCCGCGTAAACGCTGTGCTTAGCAGGCCGGCCCAGTACCGCTTCCCGCGCAGCCCAGTTATTTGAATTAAACCTTTTCCATTTTATTTCAAACACACTTATGTACCCAGTTTCAAAAATCAACTCAGGTCGATTTAGTGAACCAAATGGAATGAAACCAATTTTGTTAGAAAGATATGGAAATGCTGAATCCAAGCCCATTGGATTCAAGTCATTTGGATCTATAGATCATCCATGGTAAAAATAACAAGGCAGAAGCTTTTCTGCATTCAAACATTTTTCAAATTTAAACCATAATAGCTTTTGAGTTGATTCCAACTCTCAAAAATCACATTTAACCATACCTTTCAGAATATATAAAAATATATAGGTTTACTTATAGAAATAATGTTCAAGTAATAAAAGAATGCCACATAGGCATTTCTAGCCACTTTAATTAATTAAAATAAAAGAGAAAAACCTTATTAAATTGTGACACCACTTTAAATCACATTCCCATGTTCTGAAATATGTGGTTATGACATGTGTCAACATGATCCCATGTTTGGTTTGGAGAATATTAAATCTTAAGTAGTTTTTCAATGAGTAGAAATTACTTTTCTAAAAATAAAAGGAATTAAACCAAGATTTAATCTTGTAATGTTAGTGATGATGCTAGATCATCTATAGGACCCTTGTGTGTGATGAATGCAAGTAGTTAAGTATTGTTTGGTGATTGTGTACCTCATATTTATTCATAGACGCTAGTACCGACCAAGGATACGAGGAGGAAGGAGGATACTACGAAGAAGAAGCCGAGGAGAACTTCAACCACTGCTCTGCACAAGGCAAGCTATTAAACTTGCAAGCTAACAATTGCAATTTAGCAAGCTTAGACTGATACTGATGCAAGCCAATACTTGTTTGTCACCATACCAACTATATGCCTTAAGCATAGATGATCCTACCCACTTGATAAACCAATCCTAGTTTTACTTACAAGCTTTATACTTTATTTCTTTATCAAAGCTAGTACTTAGAGCTTACTTAAGTGAATTGTAGATATTAGAAAGATAATTGAAGGTTGCATAAAGAGCATAAAATTTGGCCTAAGCTAGATAATCTTTATGTCATCCTAAGGCATGAGATTGAACTTAGTTAAACTCCACTAGTTTACCACCCCTCCTTAGTACTTACCCCCACTTGTAGATGCTAGTGCTAAGCATAAAACTTGATCAACATTAGATGGGAATACTTGGTGAAAATGGTTATGAAAACCTTGGAATGATGTATCATTCTATTGAAATGTTTTGGACATGTGTTTCCGAACACCTGATGATTTTGGTGATGAAAATGTTGAGGCATGAGCCTTAGCCCTTTATAAAACTGATGTATGTCTGGATGCGATACCATTCCAATTTTATCGTACAACCACAATACCCAAAGATTGGGTAGGGCTTGACTGGAAACTTATATACCTTAGTATTAGTTTCCTCACGGCCAAGGTCTGAGCTGAGGCTACCTTGTGAAGATTGTCCACCTGTGCAGTACCCAAGATGACAGTTGGTCATGGTTGGGAGGCCAAACTCACAGGAGAGGTGCTTATACTAGGACGTGTGATTGAAAGGTTAGGATCGATTATCCGCATACTGAGTATGGATATTCAGGATTTGTTCCTGACGGATGTATCGAATGTTGTGGTGAAAGTGTACAATCTCTGCAGAGTGTCAAACTATTCGAATAGCCGCGTCCACGGTTATGGACAGTTGGAGTGGCCATACTGTTCCCCCGTCAGATGTTTTCAAAAGACTAGTAAAATGAATTGAGACTTTGACTTGACCACAACAGGGTTGTTGTAACACCCTCGGAATCGGCCCTATGCAAGTTTTAGCGAAACCCGCCAAACCCGCATAGAAACGATTCAAAGGTGCCCACCAGGCACTTTCGTGCGGGTGGAAAACGAAGTAATAACATTACACAACAGTCCTCGATGGGACCCACAGAACAGATATATATATACAGCAGCGACTCCATGAGTCAAGAATACAGATATAATATACAAAGATCCAAATCACCTTGAAAATGATAGGGCGTCCGACTACGGACAAGATGCAAATGGGGCTAAGAGCCCTGAAGAATAACCAATGGCGTCCATAACCCTGCCCAGGCCAAGCCGGAAGGGTAACCCTGCTAACGACGTCGATCTCAAAACCTGTTTAACAAAAGGGGTGCCAACAAAGGGCAATGGAAAAAGAAGAGCGTCAGTACTGAGGCCAGTACACGGCGAGACTAGAATTCGGCGGTCCTCGCCTACATAGGTATGGTGGACTGAGCGGCAGCGGCAGCATGCACTAAACAACCTATAGAGACTCGATACAACTGGCGGCAAATCAGAGGGGGGGAAGAAGGACCTATCCGGAACCAACCTGATACTATCAACAAACAAACCCATCCTGGCGTTTCCCCCTCGAGACCAACGAGGAAGTCAACCGAGGAACTCACACAGTTGGCAGTTTTACTTATTCAGTTATAGTTGCGGCACTTTACTAGTCAGGTTTAGATAATCGTCCTGATAAAGTAAGCAGTGGGCACTTTTAGTTAACCATTCCGTTATAGTGGCAACACTTACTAGTCAGATACAGGTAGCATGAGATAACCCAAAACCCAACAGTTGTTGGTACTTTTACTTAGCCATTCCGTTGTAGTTGCAATACTTACTAGTCAGATACAATGGTCGCAAGCGACACTTCAACAAGCAATGGTGGGCAGTATTATTAGCCATTCCATTATAGTGAAGCTGATTACTAGTCATTATAAAGTCAAGTTTAGAGCAATAAACTTTAGTTATGCTTGTCTATGGTCGAGATACTGTGCTCCAAGTCGTCCATAACCGCGGACACGGCTTTCAGAAAGTTTTAACCCGGCCGGGGTGCACAAATAGCAACACACACTCGATCAACCTCGGAAAAACCAAAACAAAACCCAACGAGGCCTTCACGACAAAGCAATCACAGGATTCAGAATTATTTCAGGGGGCCACCCCTTAAGTAGAACCCGCAACGAAGTAAGCTAGCTCCGAGACGGACTCAAGGTTTGGGTGGACGGCTGTGAGCGACTGGGAACCCGAAAGTGTGGCTGGGCTTGTCGACACCGCGTAAACGTGTCCCGATCCTAAACAGTACAGTGTGCTCCTCGCACAATCGTAAATAAAGCAGTAGCATGGCATAAGTACAGGATCGTAAATAAAACCTCAAACTAGTTTGTGGCCCCAAGAAATAAGACTGAATCAAGCTTTGGCTCAGGGGGGTCCCATATACCTCCCGGATGTGGATAGCGCGATAAATCAAGGAACATGTATCAAGTACTCGGGGTCCTACGGGACACAAGTGGGCGTTCGGAAACCAAATATTTTCTATCACCCACCGATGCCTCTGCTTATTTCAATTTTAGTTGTTAAACAGGAATTAAAGTGTGCGATAAGTAAAACCATAATCATCTCCAACAACAAGCATGCGACAAGGCTCCAACAACTGTGGCGATTGACGACACGCAACATCACTTGAGCAGGCGACTACGACGCGCAAGTCCAACTATCTAACAAACAACATGTAAATAGGATGTGTCCAAGGTAATATAGGGCTGCAAGGGATA
This sequence comes from Avena sativa, assembly GCA_916181665.1. NCBI lineage: Eukaryota > Viridiplantae > Streptophyta > Magnoliopsida > Poales > Poaceae > Avena > Avena sativa. Next base: position 53,769,608 of record OV702285.1, on the reverse strand, counting down.
TCACGGGTATGAAACACTAGAGCATCGCAACACAGATAGCAATAGATCAACCGGAGGGAATAAATACTATAAAAGTAAGATAGGTAGAAAGGGGAAGATGCTCGCCTGAAAACATTGTCGAAGGTTCAACCGGAGATCGGGGCGAAGCTCACATCAACTCAACGGCCTTATCCGCGAAGAAGCAAACACTAGAAGAGACACCGGATGCAATATTTAATACAACGGCAAAAGATCGGCATGATGCATGCATGATGCATGGCATGGCAAAGGTGCGATGCAATTAGGTCATATTAAGCGGAACCGGGGTCCCGACAATTAATTAAACTGTTCAAGTTATTTACCTACCCCGCAAATTAAATGTTGTTTTAGCATGGCCAAAGATAGCACCGGTTCGCTCCACAAATTTAAATGAGGCCGATATGAGACTAGATTTGCCCGCATATGGGCCCCATATTTAATTATTAGATTAATCGGCATAAGGCCCCCAAACCACACAAATATGTATGCAAGATGAATGCTTAATATGCAACAGGTTTGATTATCTTATAGAATAGGGTTTCGGGAAGGGGTTCACACATTAGGGTTCGGCAGATCTTGGGGATCCGGGGGTTTGGGGTTCGGCAGGGTCCAGGGTTCGACGGATCGTTCTCGGCGGAAACGTTCTCGGATAACGGAGGTAGGTCTTGTCGCCCGGTGCCCGCGAAGTAGATCTTGTGGTTCTGTGTCGGCGATCTCGGCATCCGGGAAGCAGGTCTTGGTCCGGCGTCAGGGGCGCATCGGATTCTCCTGGTCGCTGTCGTTCTTGTTGTCGCGCCGATCTTGTCGGGTCCGCGCCATCGAGTCGGTCTTGGCATACAGGATGAAGTACTTGTAGTTCTCGTGGCGATCTTGGCGGTCGTCGGGTCCGAGCTCGGCGTCCGGGGAAGGAGTACTTGTCGCACGGTGTCCGGGTAGGCAAAATTGTCGGTTCCGGCTTCGATTGTCGGTGTCGGACTTGAGTCTCGGCGTCAGGAGATCTTGGCATCGGTGCGGCGAACTCCGGGTTCGGTGTGCTTGGCTTCCATGGAGGAAAGCTTGGACTCCGACTTTGTTGTCGATGGCAAACTCGTGTGGGCGTCGGGGATTTCATCGGATCTGGTCGATGATGTCGATCTCGGTGGTTCGAACTTCTCGCGTCCTCGGGTCCAGGGGGTGCGGTCTTTGGACGTCGGGATCGGTACGGTCTTCGGGGTTCAGCTTCTCGCGTCGGCCTCCAAAACAGCTCAACACCACACCGCAATACCATCCTCGCCAACCATCAAGGAGTTGCTGGCCTTGTGCTTATGCCTTGCTGCCCTGCCGGCGGTTTGGGCCATTGGCGAAGACGAGCGCAGCGTACAGAGGCGGACGCTGGGCTCCAGGTTGATGGCGGCGGAGGAGGGCGAGGTCGGCCGGCGCACAGACGCGGCGGAGGCAGGAGGCTCGGGCGCGGTCGCGCGCAGACGGTGGCGGGGCTCGCTGCAGCGGCCGGAGGAGCGGGGCGGCGGCCTGGCGACGGCGGAGAGGAGCAGCGCTGGCGGCGCGCCGACGAGAGGTAGCGGGGCCGGCGGGGCGCGCGGAGCCGCGGCGAGAGGAGGAGCACCGCGGTCTCGGGCGGCCGCGGGCGCGGAGGGGGCGCGCGGGCGGCTCCGGCGGGCGAGGCCGGCGATGGCGGCGACGTGGGCGAGGGCGGACGCAGGCGAGCTCGGGGGAGGAGGTTCGCGGTGGAGGCGGGAGGGCGCCGTGCGGGGCGGTGGAGCGGCCGGAGGGAGCGGGGCGAGCCGGTGAGGAGGGTCGCGCGCGTCGGGGCTTGGGGGGGCTCGCGGGGGCTGCGCCGCGTGCGGGAGGAAGGGATGGGAGCGAGCAGGTGGGGAGCGCGGCGGCTCGGCGTTCGGGGAGAGCAGGGAGGATGCGGGGAAGGGGAGGGAGAGAAGAGAGCCAGGGGAGGGAGAAGAACAGGGGGACACGGGGCTGTCGTGGTGGGGCCAGGGTGCTGGGACTGGGGCAGGTGGAGAGGAGGGGCTGCGCGCGTGGGGCCCAGCTGCAGCGGCGTGCGTGCGGTGTGTGTTGTGTGGGTGTGGTGAGAGAGGGTTGAGAGGAGAGAGAGGAGGTTGAGTGACGTGGCGGCGTCTGGTAGGCTAGGGGGAGGGGAGAGGGGGAGGTGGCAGGTTGCTATTGGGTGGGGTGATGTGGAGGGGGGGGGGGCGTGGGTAGATAGGTGGGTAGCTGTAGGATTTAGAAGGGCGGTTAGGTGGACCGATTATATTTTTCTGGGGTGGTCGTTCGGGTCATTCGGCCCGTTCGATTGCCCCCACAAAACAATTAAATGTTTTATTTATTTCCAACAAGCCTTTTGCAAACTAATAGCAGACAAAGTAAAATATTCCGGCGACCCGGTTTTGATATTTGAATAAAGATGGGGCGTTTTAGAAAACAAAACGGGCGTTGCGAAAATAGTTTTAGACAAACAACATATGATGATGACGATGCAATGCACAAATTCAACGCGATTTTCTAGTAGTGGTTTTGCGGGATGCCACAATTCGACACCACTAACAATGGATCTCGCCCTCGAGATCCGCCTCATGGTACCGGAAGGAAGTTCGGCGATCTGATCCTTCGCGCTTCGTGTAGATCCTCGCGACACCACTAACGAGGGTTCCTTCTTCATCTGGAGATCGGCGTCACCACCAACAAAGGGTCGTTGTTCCTGATCGTCGGGAGAACACTCCGGAAACAAAAGGTCGAAGGCAGAGGCATCAACAAATAAAGCCACCCCTAACTTCCGTGGACGGAGTACAATTGCTGGATCCACTGATTCGATGTACAAGAGCAAATGATAAGAGTAGTCGGATGGTGATCAGTCCATCGCGCACCCAAACCATTACTCTGCAGACGAATAGGCGGATTATGCAACCAACTCTCGAAATTAGACTGAAGATCTCGACAAGCGAGGTTCGGAACAAAGGGGTGATGCAGACTCTGCATCGGATCTGGCGTAGATGACGTCGTCGCGTCGGAAAACACCGGAAGGCACACACAAGGAACAAAGAATGGTACCACAGCAGACGGATTCCTCAGGCAGCTTGAACACCGGATGGTAGAACACCGTTATCAGAGAAGGAAACGAAACTCTGAAGGTACGACGGAAACCCAACCACGAGAATTCCTGGACTCTAAGAAAGAGACGAGAGCGGATTCAAAACACGTTGAGATAAGAGGAGAACAGCAGAGGGGTAAGGAGTAAAATCAGACCTAATCAGAACTATCCAACCGATTTTGAAAAATAGTTTTGACACTCTACTTCGGCCGTTAGCTAGGTTATCCTACAGGCTGGACTTGTGGGGTATCGCAACTGCTGAGCTCTGATACCACTCTGTAACACCCTCGGAATCGGCCCTATGCAAGTTTTAGCGAAACCCGCCAAACCCGCATAGAAACGATTCAAAGGTGCCCACCAGGCACTTTCGTGCGGGTGGAAAACGAAGTAATAACATTACACAACAGTCCTCGATGGGACCCACAGAACAGATATATATACAGCAGCGACTCCATGAGTCAAGAATACATATATAATATACAAAGATCCAAATCACCTTGAAAATGATAGGGCGTCCGACTACGGACAAGATGCAAATGGGGCTAAGAGCCCTGAAGAATAACCAATGGCGTTCATAACCCTGCCCAGGCCAAGCCGGAAGGGTAACCCTGCTAACGACGTCGATCTCAAAACCTGTTTAACAAAAGGGGTGCCGACAAAGGGCAAAGGAAAAAGAAGAGCGTCAGTACTGAGGCCAGTACACGGCGAGACTAGAATTCGGCGGTCCTCGCCTACATAGGTATGGTGGACTGAGCGGCAGCGGCAGCATGCACTAAACAACCTATAGAGACTCGATACAACTGGTGGCAAATCAGAGGGGGGAAGAAGGACCTATCCGGAACCAACCTGATACTATCAACAAACAAACCCATCCTGGCGTTTCCCCCTCGAGACCAACGAGGAAGTCAACCGAGGAACTCACACAGTTGGCAGTTTTACTTATTCAGTTATAGTTGCGGCACTTTACTAGTCAGGTTTAGATAATCGTCCTGATAAAGTAAGCAGTGGGCACTTTTAGTTAACCATTCCGTTATAGTGGCAACACTTACTAGTCAGATACATGTAGCATGAGATAACCCAAAACCCAGCAGTTGTTGGTACTTTTACTTAGCCATTCCGTTGTAGTTGCAATACTTACTAGTCAGATACAATGGTCGCAAGCGACACTTCAACAAGCAATGGTGGGCAGTATTATTAGCCATTCCATTATAGTGAAGCTGATTACTAGTCATTATAAAGTCAAGTTTAGAGCAATAAACTTTAGTTATGCTTGTCTATGGTCGAGATACTGTGCTCCAAGTCGTCCATAACCGCGGACACGGCTTTCAGAAAGTTTTAACCCGGCCGGGGTGCACAAATAGCAACACACACTCGATCAACCTCGGAAAAACCAAAACAAAACCCAACGAGGCCTTCACGACAAAGCAATCACAGGATTCAGAATTATTTCAGGGGGCCACCCCTTAAGTAGAACCCGCAACGAAGTAAGCTAGCTCCGAGACGGACTCAAGGTTTGGGTGGACGGCTGTGAGCGACTGGGAACCCGAAAGTGTGGCTGGGCTTGTCGACACCGCGTAAACGTGTCCCGATCCTAAACAGTACAGTGTGCTCCTTGCACAATCGTAAATAAAGCAGTAGCATGGCATAAGTACAGGATCGTAAATAAAACCTCAAACTAGTTTGTGGCCCCAAGAAATAAGACTGAATCAAGCTTTGGCTCAGGGGGGTCCCATATACCTCCCGGATGTGGATAGCGCGATAAATCAAGGAACAGGTATCAAGTACTTGTTGGAGATATGCCCAAGAGGCAATAATAAAGTGGTTATTATCATATCTTCACACTTATGATAAATGTTTACATTCATGCTATAATAGTATTAACAAGGAAACCATTAATACTTGTGTGATTTGTAAACTTAATTTAAAGTCCCTAGTATAGCCTCTATACTTCACTAGCTTGTTGGTTGATTAATGATTGTGGTTTCCAGATCATGAACATTGAGATGTTATCAACAACAAGATCATATCATTAGGAGAATGATATGGTGGACATACTCCTATAGATAAGCGTAGCATAAAGATCAAGTCATTTCAATAGTTCAATTGCTATATGCTTTCTGATACATAGTAACCTAATTCCTTCGACCATGAGATCATGCATATCACCTTTACTGGATGGATGCTTTGATGTCATCAAACACCACACCGTAACAGGGTGGCTATAAAGGTGGCATTGAGTGTTCGGAAAGTATTGGTTGAAACACATGGATCAAGAGTGGGATTTGTCCATCCACATGACGGATAGATATTCTCTGGGCCCTCTCGGTGAAATGTCATCCAATTAGCTTGCAAGCATGTGACTGGGTCACAAGGGATCACATATCACGGGAACGAGAAAAGAGTACTTATCAGTAACGAGGTTGAACTAGGTATGCAGAGATACCGACGATCATAACCTCGGATAAGTAAACTATCGTGAGACAAAGGGAAATTGGTATCGTATGTAAGTGGTTCATTCGATCGCAAAAGTAATCGTAGAAATATGTGGGAGCCATATGAATTTCCAGATTCCTCTATTGGTTATTGTTCGGAGAAGTGTCTCGATCATGTCCGCATAATTCACGAACCGTAGGGAGACACACTTAAGGATTCGACGTTGTTTGAGTAGTTATGGTATTATGAGAAAGAGACCGAATGTTGTTCGGAGTCTCGGATGGGATCCGGGATATCACGAGGTGATCCGGAATGGTCCGGAGAATAAGATTCATATAAGGAAAGTCCCGTTTCGGAGTTCGGGAATGATTCCGGTGTTTTCATCGGGGATATTCTAGAAGGTTCCGGATTGTCCGGCACTCCGGGGGGGAGGGGTACATGAATGTGTCATTACATATTGGAGTGATTGCATCATGTACTAAGTGTTCTTGCTGTCCCAAATAAAGGATTAAATTGAATCCTAAAACAGAAAAGTCAAATGTCCAGTTTGAAAGTCAAACGGCTAAAACAAGAAACTGTGGGAAACAAGCAAGAGGAGTTGGAATCAACTTGGAGGAGGAGTTGGACTCCTCCAGGCCGGCGCCCAGCCCAAGGCCGAGTTGGGGAGGGACTCCCTCCCTCCCCTGGCGCGCCAAGACCCCCCTCCCATAAAAGGAGGGGCAGGGCTCCTCCTAGACACACAAGTTCCTATCTTCTACCTCCGGTTTAGAGCCGTTTTGGTTTAGAGCTTCTAATTGCTTTAGCCAGCGGTTTAGAGCCTTCTAATTGGTTTAGAGCCTTCTAATTGGTGTGTCTAATTACTAGACCACTAATAGCCTCTCTCATAAGCTCCACCATACTCGCTCCGGCTTAAGGCGAAGCCCTGCGGGATCTCCCCTCTACTTCCGGTACCACGCCGTTGTGCTGCCGGAATCTCGAGGAGAGTGCTACAACCTCCGCTGCCTGCTGGAACAAGGGAGAGGAAGGTCTTCGTCGAGTACCGAACGTGTGACCGACTGCGGGAGCGCTGCGGGAACGCGGCGCCGGAAGGATCGTCTACGCGATCTTGAGATCGGAAAGAGTACGACTACATCACCCACGAGAATCTGCTCTCGTTAAACACTTTGGAATCTTCGAGGGTGAGTTATTCCATCGACTCGTTGCTACAATCTAGTAGATAGATCTTGGCTTGTTTGTTTGTATGCGATAGAAAATTTTTGTTTTCCATGCTACGAACCCCTACAGTGGTATCAGAGCCGTGTCTATATGTAGATCTGTTGCACGAGTAGAACACAATGGTCATTGTGGGCGTTGATGCTTTTATTGTAGAATGCTTTTTGTGTACTTTGCATCTTGCGGTATGTTGGGATTAAGCGGCCCGGGCTAACCTTACATGACATCGTTCATGAGACTTGCTCCACGCTTGACATGCAACTTGTATTGCATAAGTGGCTTTGCGGGTGCCTGTTTCTCCTAGCATAGTTAAGATCCAATTTACAACGGGTAATCAACAATGCTAGTATCAATGTTGTGGTTCTTGTTCGTAAGTTAGAACGACACTTATTGAAAGCCCCAAGCCACGTAAAATATGCAAAGAAAGTAGAGGCGTCTAACTTTGTTTTGCAGGGGTGTGCAGTGATGTGATATGGCCATGATTGTGATTATATTTGATGTATGCAATGTTCCTTATTGTAAGTTGGCAACCGGCAGGAGCCATATGGTTGTCTTTAATTTCTGTTAAGACCTGCGTGTCTATTCAAAATAGTTGTAATAGTTGAAGCTGGTGGACGACAACCATGAAGAAGCGTCATTGACCTTGATGCTATGCCGGTAATGATGGAGATCATGTTCGTGCTTGAAGATGGAGATCAGAAGCACAAAGAAGAAAGGCCATATCATATCACATATTATGAATTGCATGTGATGTTAATCCTTTATGCATCTTGTATTGCTTTGTAGACGACGGTAGCATTATAAGATGATCCCTCATGCACATAAATTTCAAGTTCTAAAGTGTTCACCCTTAGTATGCACCGTTGCCAAAGCTTGCTGCTTCGAAGCACCACGTGATGATCGGGTGTCTTTGATTCCGCGGGTGAATACAACGTAAGCAAGCCAGATTTGCTTATGCGGTAACTAAGGTTTGATCTTGACGAGCCTAGCATGTACAGACATGGCCTCAGGAACACGGATTACCGAAAGGTAGAGCATGAGTCATATAGTAGATATGATGAACATGTTGATTGTTCGCCATTGAAGCTATATCAACTCTCGTGATGATCGGTTTTGATGTGGTGGATTTGGTTCGTGTGATCACTAAAACAATGTGAGGGATATTGTTTTGAGTGGGAGTTCACCTAGATTAATTTAATTATTAATTAGAACTCAATTTATCATAAACTAAATCAAAGTGAATTTGCATAGTTGTTGTAGTCATTGGCATCCGTTTACCACCTTGCGCTTAGTTATAATTGAGATGATAGAACTATAGAATTCTGGTTAGATACTTTACGAACTGGTATCGTATTGTTTTAAGTGTTAATCTAAAGTTTAAAAGTCCTATTGCAAAATTTCAGTAAGTTCCGGTTACTCCATGAAGTTTAATAATTAGTATTAAATCAAGAGTAACAATTCCAAGTGTTAGTATATAAGTATCATGTTTGTATCCATGATTCTTGATATTCAAAGGATTCCCTTAATATCAAGGTTATCTAGGATCTGAAAGAGTTGTTTCAGAAACCATGATTTGTGGAAGATATTGTGATATCTGAAACGAAGTATTGGTTACAACATGATAGAGTATAATATGGCAAAAGTCATGTTCTCATATTTGATGAGAATTTGCAAAAGGTTGGAGACACTAGTTGTCCTAATCGTCCAAAAAGATTTGGAGAGCAACATTATACTCATGATTCACCGTTATAAGATAAAAGTAGCTTGATCATGGATAAATCCATGATGAGGGTGAATATTTGATGTAGGTAAAATGTTTACTACACCAAGAGATTACTAAAGAAAGGAATTTGAAAGAACACCAAATATTTGATGATGGTGATCTACTTCAAAGTGCAAGTCCAAAGACATTGGTATTTAATTATACACGCTTTGGACTATATGTCATATGTATGACTCCACTATTGATGTTGATAGATTCTTTCAAACTGAAAAGGAAATACTGAAAGAGAATCTCATAAATATATGGCAGAAAAGAAAAGACTAGAATCGTTCAGTTTAAGTATATAGATGATATGCATGTTATGGCTATATTCTTTGCTTATTAAACAATGTGGTTCTTAAGTATTTGATACTGAATTTGTTGGTATGAATCGTCATACGAAACAACAGAATTCATGAACTACAGTGGCCTAAGTAATTAGCAAAAGAATATGTGATGATGTTCATCGAGAACAAATAAAGGGTTATTGTGTTGCTCATTAAACATCAAAGCTTGCCTTCAAGATTTGTTTTATCAGGTGTTATGAGAACAAAAGGGTTGTTCAAATAATTGCCGTAATCCATAAAAGATGGATGATTCACAAATCTCGTTGGAGAAAATCACATCCATAAAACTAGTGCTAAAAATGTCGAAAGACAAATTGATTGAAAGATCACTTAGGAAGTGACATCGCCGTTTAAATTATATTGGAAAGAAAACATGAAGAAATTCCATGTGGATGGAATTTTTGGAGTCTTTTGATTTTGATCAAATAACGCTTGTGAAACTTTCCTAGAGATAATTAAAACTTCGTTCATAGGCCAAAAGGGAACGAATGACTAGCTTATTGGAACTTGTACATATTGTTGTATGAAATCCATTATGTGTAGTCAAGAGCGATGGATTTCAACTTCATATGCTTTCTCCGAAAAATTTGAGTGAATATATAAATATTTACTTAATAAGGATGAAGTATGAAACATTTGAAAAGTTCAAAGACTTTCAAGATGAAGTGCAAAATCATTGTAACAAGAATATAAACAGTTTATGATAAAGATCATAAAGGAAGATATTTGAGTTACAAGTTTAGCATAATACCTAAGATTTAAGGAATCGTTCCGTGGATTTGCATTTCCCGAAACACCATAAGAGTATGGAGCGTTCGAGATATGTAATTAAACCTTGTTTGACATGGTAAGATCGAAAGGTATAATTAATAAAACTGCCATTGTATTTTAAAGATTAAAAGCTTTAGAGATTACCGTTTTTCCACTGAAAAGAGCTCCATCATAATCCGTTGAAATGACACCATATAAGGTTATGGTTTGGGATAAAACCCAAGTTGTCCTTTCTTAAACATTGGTGTGCTATGCATAAGAAAGATGTTTGCAACCAAAGTCGGATGAACCTGTCTCTGTATGTTATTTCGAATAACTGTTAAGTACTCCTCCATAACATCGGAGACAAAAGTGTTTGTCACTTAAAACGTCAAGTTTCTTTGAGAAGGAATTTTTCGTGAAAAGTTAAGTGGGAGGACAATAGAAACTTTGATAAGGTTAAAAGAACCTTAGCTATATGTGCAGAGTTGCGCAGCGCCGAAAAGTGTTTCGGAGGCAGCAACAATGCTCATGGTTCACGTACCTCAAATGTTGTGGTCACGGAGATCCAAGTTCCTATTGAAACAAGTAGGTCGGATGAACAATCAAATACCAAGATTTGAGGGTTGAATCATTATTTGAGAATAATGAACCGACTACATGCAAAGAAGCGATGATGGGCCCTGACTCCGTCAAATGGCTTGAAGCCATAAAATCCGTGATAGTTCCATACACGAGAAATCAAGTTTTGAACTTGAAGGACCCTCGAGAAAGGTGTAAGACCTTACAGTTGTGTCTGGATCTATAAAGAAATAGACATGGATGTTTTACATCTATGAAATAGTCGACATGTTGAGAAAGAGTTCACAACAATGTTCAAAGGTTGACTATGACAAGATTTGATCTGTCATAGTGATATTTAGTCTAGATGGATTATGTAGCAACCACTACATATAATTTGTTATATGGTAGTTGAATAAACAAAACAAATTCTTCTAATAGAATCGTTACCTAGGACATGTGCATAACACGGTCCATAGGGTTTTGTTAATTCAAAAGGATGCTAAAAGTATATGCAAACTTCAATGGTTGAAGTAAGCATAGCGGAGTTGGAATCTTCACTATGATGAAACTGTTAAAAAGTTTTCATTTCATCAGAGACAATGAAGATGCTTGCATTTGCAAGAAATTAAGTGGGAGCGCTAAGACATGTTTCTAATACATTATGTGGAAAACATATTGTTGATTGGAAATAATGTATCTTTTATTAACACATATTAAGAATTTCATCCCGATGAAAGACTTAGGCAAAACCCAAATATTTGGCATCAATAGACGCTAATATGGTTGTGCCAGAAGTACATAGACAAGATATTGAATGAGTTCAATATACAAACTACAAGAGAGGTTCTTGTCGCACAGAAAGGATTGAATGAGTTCAATGTTGATGATATATTCAAGTGTATTGACATTTGGTAAAGTGACACAAATAATCAAGTATAGATTGATACTTGATGTATGAAATCACAAAGAGTATTTATATCAATCGTACTGTGATATGTACAAATCCAGATATGTCCTATGCTCTAAATGTTGTGAGCATATACCAGAATGATTCGTAAGATGATCATTGGACAATAGTAAGGATATTCTTATGATCTTCTGAAAGAACTAAGAGTATAATATTTGTAGAAGTGACAAATAGATGGTTAGTTCATTGTAAAAGTACTACATTGATACTAGCTTTGTCACAAAGTACAAATTAAGTTTATCTCAATCTAAACTAAGGGTGGCACAATATAATGGAAAGTGAGTTCCATAATGGATTTGGATGATTTCCAAAATTAAGACATTGTGACAGATACTACAACAAAAGGCTAAGTATATGACTGCTATTATAGCAGCAAAAGAGGGCATTTGTGTCAAGAAGTTTGTTATCAAACTAGGTGTAGTTCACAGTGGGATAATACTATGAAGATATATTGTGCGACAATATTATCAACATGTTTTAACCCCAAAGAGCTAAAGGTCACACCGAAAGACCAAATTTATACAAAGCCATCTCATTAGAGAATGAGTGATGCGTAGAGACGCAAAGACATGCAATTACACACGGACCTGGAAGTGTCAGATCCGGAGATCAGTTGACCACTAGCAATCGTGTACATACAACACTGGAAAGCCATAGGTGTTATATACACAAAGGTTCGAAACTAGATTATTGACTCTAGTGCAAGTGGGAGACTGTTGGAGATATGCCCAAGAGGCAATAATAAAGTGGTTATTATCATATCTTCACACTTATGATAAATGTTTACATTCATGCTATAATAGTATTAACAAGGAAACCATTAATACTTGTGTGATTTGTAAACTTAATTTAAAGTCCCTAGTATAGCCTCTATACTTCACTAGCTTGTTGGTTGATTAATGATTGTGGTTTCCAGATCATGAACATTGAGATGTTATCAACAACAAGATCATATCATTAGGAGAATGATATGGTGGACATACTCCTATAGATAAGCGTAGCATAAAGATCAAGTCATTTCAATAGTTCAATTGCTATATGCTTTCTGATACATAGTAACCTAATTCCTTCGACCATGAGATCATGCATATCACCTTTACTGGATGGATGCTTTGATGTCATCAAACACCACACCGTAACAGGGTGGCTATAAAGGTGGCATTGAGTGTTCGGAAAGTATTGGTTGAAACACATGGATCAAGAGTGGGATTTGTCCATCCACATGACGGATAGATATTCTCTGGGCCCTCTCGGTGAAATGTCATCCAATTAGCTTGCAAGCATGTGACTGGGTCACAAGGGATCACATATCACGGGAACGAGAAAAGAGTACTTATCAGTAACGAGGTTGAACTAGGTATGCAGAGATACCGACGATCATAACCTCGGATAAGTAAACTATCGTGAGACAAAGGGAAATTGGTATCGTATGTAAGTGGTTCATTCGATCGCAAAAGTAATCGTAGAAATATGTGGGAGCCATATGAATTTCCAGATTCCTCTATTGGTTATTGTTCGGAGAAGTGTCTCGATCATGTCCGCATAATTCACGAACCGTAGGGAGACACACTTAAGGATTCGACGTTGTTTGAGTAGTTATGGTATTATGAGAAAGAGACCGAATGTTGTTCGGAGTCTCGGATGGGATCCGGGATATCACGAGGTGATCCGGAATGGTCCGGAGAATAAGATTCATATAAGGAAAGTCCCGTTTCGGAGTTCGGGAATGATTCCGGTGTTTTCATCGGGGATATTCTAGAAGGTTCCGGATTGTCCGGCACTCCGGGGGGGAGGGGTACATGAATGTGTCATTACATATTGGAGTGATTGCATCATGTACTAAGTGTTCTTGCTGTCCCAAATAAAGGATTAAATTGAATCCTAAAACAGAAAAGTCAAATGTCCAGTTTGAAAGTCAAACGGCTAAAACAAGAAACTGTGGGAAACAAGCAAGAGGAGTTGGAATCAACTTGGAGGAGGAGTTGGACTCCTCCAGGCCGGCGCCCAGCCCAAGGCCGAGTTGGGGAGGGACTCCCTCCCTCCCCTGGCGCGCCAAGACCCCCCTCCCATAAAAGGAGGGGCAGGGCTCCTCCTAGACACACAAGTTCCTATCTTCTACCTCCGGTTTAGAGCCGTTTTGGTTTAGAGCTTCTAATTGCTTTAGCCAGCGGTTTAGAGCCTTCTAATTGGTTTAGAGCCTTCTAATTGGTGTGTCTAATTACTAGACCACTAATAGCCTCTCTCATAAGCTCCACCATACTCGCTCCGTCTTAAAGCGAAGCCCTGCGGGATCTCCCCTCTACTTCCGGTACCACGCCGTTGTGCTGCCGGAATCTCGAGGAGAGTGCTACAACCTCTGCTGCCTGCTGGAACAAGGGAGAGGAAGGTCTTCGTCGAGTACCGAACGTGTGACCGACTGCGGGAGCGCTGCGGGAACGCGGCGCCGGAAGGATCGTCTACGCGATCTTGAGATCGGAAAGAGTACGACTACATCACCCACGAGAATCTGCTCTCGTTAAACACTTTGGAATCTTTGAGGGTGAGTTATTCCATCGACTCGTTGCTACAATCTAGTAGATAGATCTTGGCTTGTTTGTTTGTATGCGATAGAAAATTTTTGTTTTCCATGCTACGAACCCCTACAGTACTCGGGGTCCTACGGGACACAAGTGGGCGTTCGGAAACCAAATATTTTCTATCACCCACCGATGCCTCTGCTTATTTCAATTTTAGTTGTTAAACAGGAATTAAAGTGTGCGATAAGTAAAACCATAATCATCTCCAACAACAAGCATGCGACAAGGCTCCAACAACTGTGGCGATTGACGACACGCAACATCACTTGAGCAGGCGACTACGACGCGCAAGTCCAACTATCTAACAAACAACAGGTAAATAGGATGTGTCCAAGGTAATATAGGGCTGCAAGGGATATCACGGGTACGAAACACTAGAGCATCGCAACACAGATAGCAATAGATCAACCGGAGGGAATAAATACTATAAAAGTAAGATAGGTAGAAAGGGGAAGATGCTCGCCTGAAAACATTGTCGAAGGTTCAACCGGAGATCGGGGCGAAGCTCACATCAACTCAACGGCCTTATCCGCGAAGAAGCAAACACTAGAAGAGACACCGGATGCAATATTTAATACAACGGCAGAAGATCGGCATGATGCATGTATGATGCATGGCATGGCAAAGGTGCGATGCAATTAGGTCATATTAAGCGGAACCGGGGTCCCGACAATTAATTAAACGGTTCAAGTTATTTACCTACCCCGCAAATTAAATGTTGTTTTAGCATGGCCAAAGATAGCACCGGTTCGCTCCATAAATTTAAATAAGGCCGATATGAGACTAGATTTGCCCGCATATGGGCCCCATATTTAATTATTAGATTAATCGGCATAAGGCCCCCAAACCACACAAATATGTATGCAAGATGAATGCTTAATATGCAACAGGTTTGATTATATTATAGAATAGGGTTTCGGGAAGGGGTTCACACATTAGGGTTCGACAGATCTTGGGGATCCGGGGGTTTGGGGTTCGGCAGGGTCCAGGGTTCGACGGATCGGTCTCGGCGGAAACGTTCTCGGATAACGGAGGTAGGTCTTGTCGCCCGGTGCCCGCGAAGTAGATCTTGTGGTTCTGTGTCGGCGATCTCGGCATCCGGGAAGCAGGTCTTGGTCCGGCGTCAGGGGCGCATCGGATTCTCCTGGTCGCTGTCGTTCTTGTTGTCGCGCCGATCTTGTCGGGTCCGCGCCATCGAGTCGGTCTTGGCATACAGGATGAAGTACTTGTAGTTCTCGTGGCGATCTTGGCGGTCGTCGGGTCCGGGCTCGGCGTGCGGGGAAGGAGTACTTGTCGCACGGTGTCCGGGTAGGCAAAATTGTCGGTTCCGGCTTCGATTGTCGGTGTCGGACTTGAGTCTCGGCGTCAGGAGATCTTGGCATCGGTGCGGCAAACTCCGGGTTCGGTGTGCTTGGCTTCCATGGAGGAAAGCTTGGACTCCGACTTTGTTGTCGATGGCAAACTCGTGTGGGCGTCGGGGATTTCATCGGATCTGGTCGATGATGTCGATCTCGGTGGTTCGAACTTCTCGCGTCCTCGGGTCCAGGGGGTGCGGTCTTTGGACGTCGGGATCGGTACGGTCTTCGGGGTTCAGCTTCTCGCGTCGGCCTCCAAAACAGCTCAACACCACACCGCAATACCACCCTCGCCAACCATCAAGGAGCTGCTGGCCTTGTGCTTATGCCTTGCTGCCCTGCCGGCGGTTTGGGCCATTGGCGAAGACGAGCGCAGTGTACAGAGGCGGACGCTGGGCTCTAGGTCGATGGCGGCGGAGGAGGGCGAGGTCGGCCGGCGCACAGACGCGGCGGAGGCGGGAGGCTCAGGTGCGGTCGCGCAGACGGTGGCGGGGCTCGCTGCAGCGGCCGGAGGAGCGGGGCGGCGGCCTGGCGACGGCGGAGAGGAGCAGCGCTGGCGGCGCGCCGACGAGAGGTAGCGGGGCCGGCGGGGCGCACGGAGCCGCGGCGAGAGGAGGAGCACCGCGGGCTCGGGCGGCCGCGGGCGTGGAGGGGGCGCGCGGGCGGCTCCGGCGGGCGAGGCCGACGATGGCAGCGACGTGGGCGAGGGCGGACGCAGGCGAGCTCGGGGGAGGAGGTTCGCGGTGGAGGCGGGAGGGCGCCGTGCGGGGCGGTGGAGCGGCCGGAGGGAGCGGGGCGAGCCGGTGAGGAGGGTCGCGCGCGTCGAGGCTTGGGGGGGCTCGCGGGGGCTGCGCCGCGTGCGGGAGGAAGGGATAGGAGCGAGCAGGTGGGGAGCGCGGCGGCTCGGCGTCCGGGGAGAGCAGGGAGGATGCGGGGAAGGGGAGGGAGAGAAGAGAGCCAGGGGAGGGAGAAGAACAGGGGGACACGGGGCTGTCGTGGTGGGGCCAGGGTGCTGGGACTGGGGCAGGTGGAGAGGAGGGGCTGCGCGCGTGGGGCCCAGCTGCAGCGGCGTGCGTGCGGTGTGTGTTGTGTGGGTGTGGTGAGAGAGGGTTGAGAGGAGAGAGAGGAGGTTGAGTGACGTGGCGGCGTCTGGTAGGCTAGGGGGAGGGGAGAGGGGGAGGTGGCAGGTTGCTATTGGGTGGGGTGATGTGGAGGGGGGGGGTGTGGGTAGATAGGTGGGTAGCTGTAGGATTTAGAAGGGCGGTTAGGTGGACCGATTATATTTTTCTGGGGTGGTCGTTCGGGTCATTCGGCCCGTTCGACTGCCCCCACAAAACAATTAAATGTTTTATTTATTTCCAACAAGCCTTTTGCAAACTAATAGCAGACAAAGTAAAATATTCCGGCGACCCGGTTTTGATATTTGAATAAAGATGGGGCGTTTTAGAAAACAAAACGGGCGTTGCGAAAATAGTTTTAGACAAACAACATATGATGATGACGATGCAATGCACAAATTCAACGCGATTTTCTAGTAGTGGTTTTGCGGGATGCCACAGTTGTGATATGAAATACAAGTTCCTAATTAGAAGTTATAAAATTGTGACTAGCTTCTCTTGCTTCTCAGCTTAGTAGAGATAAATCTGTTTTTTGCAAAACAACCCTAGAGCCTAGTGTCCTATTATCAAAAACCCCTTTCACTTGTTAGTATTAGTTTGCCAGTACTTAAAGAGTACTCATGGCTTTGTCCCTGGCTATTCCCATGGCCAGACTATGAAGAGGAGTACCTGGAAGATGGACCCCAGGAAGGTTACGACAACTAGGATCATCTCCCATCGTCAGCATTGCCTGTGACCCCGAAGATGGAGCTTCGCCTACGCTACCGTTATTATTACGTATTACGCTGCTTGAAGTTGTATTAAGAACTGGATCATGAGATCCCTATTTGTGTAAGACCTTATGTATGGTTTGTAATGGATGATGTACCGTGGTATCCAATTCTGTTATGTCTCGCAAAAATGGTAATCATGGGATTGCGATGTATGGCATAACATGCATCTGGGATTAAAAACCCGGGTGTTGACAAGTTGGCTCCCTACGGTTCATGAATTATGCGGACATGACCGAGACACTTCTCTGATCAATAACCAATAGAGGAATCTGGAAATTCATATGACTCCCACATATTTCTAAGATTACTTTGTGATCAAATGAACCACTTACATACGATACCAATTTTCCTTTGTGTCGTGATAGTTTACTTATCCGAGGTTTGATCGTCGGTATCTCTGCATACCTAGTTCAACCTCGTTACCGAGAAGTACTCTTTCCTTGTTTCTGTGATATGTGATCCCTTGTGAGCCAGTCACATGCTTGCAAGCTAATTGGATGACATTCCATCGAGAGGGCCTAGAGTATATCTATCAGTCATATGGATGGACAAATCGCACTCTTGATCCATGTGCCTCAACACATACTTTCCGAACACTCAATGCCACCTCTATAGCCACCTAGTTACGGTGTGGTGTTTGATGTCATCAAAGTATCCTTCCGGTGATGGTGATTAACATGATCTCATGGTCGAAGGAATTAGGTTACTATGTATCAGAAAGCTTATAGCAAATAAACTATTGAAATGACTTGATCTGTATGCTATGCTTATCTATAAGAGTATGTCCATCATACCATTCTTCTAATGATATGATCTTGTTGTTAATAACATCTTAATGTTCATGATCAGAAAACCACGATCATCTTATTAACCAACAAGCTAGTATTATAAAGAGGCTTTACTAGAGACTCTAATTTAGTTTACAAATCACACAAGTATTAATGTTTCCGGTTAATACTATTATAGCATGAATGTAAACATTTATCATAAACACAAAGATATAATAATAACCACTTTTATTATTGCCTCTAGGACATA
The DNA here is from genome assembly GCA_916181665.1 of Avena sativa. Classification (NCBI taxonomy): domain Eukaryota; kingdom Viridiplantae; phylum Streptophyta; class Magnoliopsida; order Poales; family Poaceae; genus Avena; species Avena sativa. The sequence goes on along the minus strand of OV702285.1, from coordinate 53,751,595 downwards.
TCTCCAACAATTTGGGTCTGGCCCCGGGCTGTTTTACGGTTCGCGCTGGCGCAGCCCAACGCCTCCTGCAGGTAACCAAACAACCCAATTTTTCCTCCCGCTGGCCTGCCCGAAGGGTATGTAGCCTACCAAACGTGCCCATAGCGGTATCAAATTCCACACAATAGCATCCAGGGTACGATGCGACCACACGATCTTCCTAAAATTTTCGGACTTCATTCTTGGTAGCAATGCAAAATAATAAATTTCTACTTTCTAAAATGTGTTCTCTTTTTACCGGGTTTTACACGATTGAAGCAAATGTCATTCTTCGTTTTATGCAAGTTTTCTATGGCCACATTTAAATTATTGCACGATAAATCTTCCATTTTTGTAGATATGAAGGAAACAAAAATGAATATGGGTGTGACACCTGACATATGGGTGTGGCACACGATTATTCCACACCGACACAAAATCTTTCTTTGGCTAGCTTATAAAGGGAGGCTCAACACAAGGGATAATAAGATCGTCAAAAATGATGCCCCATGCTGGTTGTGATCAATGTCCAGCTCTTGATTCTGTGAAACACATTTCACGGCATATTGCCGTAAGGCAGCTTGGGTATGGAACAAATTAGGGGTGTTGCCAACTGCCACAAGGACAAATTATTTGCAACAGTTTGCGTTGTGTGTAGACAACGATACTTGGCCAATTTGTGTGGTTGTATGCCTCTTACATTTATGGAAGGCAAGAAATAGTAGAGTGCTCGATGACAAACAAATTTCGAGAAGGCCACTGCTCAAGGACATTGTAGACGAACTAGCTCTTTGGACATGCAGGGAGCCTAAGCTGAAACCACAATTACTGTATTGGGTAAAAAAACTCTTGGATTCAGTATAGATTAGAGCTACAAGGGCGGTTTTTCTTTGTTCTTTGTTCTTTTTCCTTTTTCTCCACCTGGGAAAACCGGTTTGTAAATTCACCCTCCTCATCATTGTAACTCTGTTGCAACCCAAAGGTAGTCTCTCTCTATATAATATATATATTAGATAAAATAACTGGTGTACCTTGGTGCCTAGACACCAAGCATGATACGCATAAATTTTCTTTAAATTACACATACCTAGATATAACATACCTAATAAATATATGCATACCTAATTTACATAGTTCACTCCAAACGAGAAAATATAGTTCATACGCGTTAAAAAGGTAGTTAACTCTTCAAGAAAATATAGTTCACTTCAAACGAGACGTGGGTTCTTCTTTATTTCGTAGTTCACTTCAGACAAAGGATAAAATTTAGAAGGTTTTTGGATAAAATGAAAGTTCACATGCGCTAAAAAAAAAGTTCACTATATGGAAAAACATAGTTCACTTCGAACGCACCTAGGATTCTCATTATATTTTATAGTTCATGTCAGACAAGACAAAAAATTCCAGAGAGCGTGTTCGATAAAAACGAAAATTTAGAAGCATTAAAAAAGAAGTTAACTCTACTGTAAAAAAAAGTTTGGTTTATAATTTGAAAGTTCACTTCGGACATGCCTATTAATATAAAAAATTCACTTCAAACATGGTATTTTTACGAGAAAATTAAAGTTCACCCGCGTTGAAAAAAAAATTCGCTCTGCTGTCTCAACAAAGTTCACATAGATTACAAAAATGAAGATTCCCAAGGCTTTGAAAAAAAAACCAACGTAAAAACACGACGGTTATTATTGGAAGATGCCCAAAAATACATTTAAACGTTTTTTTACGTCTGATGAAACCATAAAACACCAACATAAACGCACGTATCTAAACATTTTTATTGTATAGGTTTAGATCGAAATAAGTGAACCTAAAGCATCTGTTTCAAAAAAGACTAAACATCCTATATATATTTTGAAATCGGATAATCGGATGGTAGTATCATGTATATCCCGTCCCATGTATATATATATTGCCAGTGATAAGTGATTGATAGTCTATAGCAATCCCGGCGCGCTAGATTGTTCAAAATATACAGTCCAGAGTCCAGATGTCCATAGCATATATAGACAAGACATTCAACCCAAGAAATTCCCAAAGTGAGAGCAGAACGTGTCCATATGGTCCGCGTGCATGACGGCGGACGCCTGCACGCCGCCGCCTTTGGCGGCGACGAGCACCACCTGCCCTGGATTCTCCATGCTGACCAGCTCCGTCCTGCTCGGCGCACCCCACCCGAAGTCGGCCGCCTCGTACGCCCGGAACCGTGGTGACCCGGACATGTTCAAGACCCGGTCCAGGGGCAGCGACGAGCTCAGGCTCATCCAGTCCCACATGGCGAGCGGGTCCTCCGCCACCCGCCGGACCTCCTTCTGCACGGCCACGGCGGCCGCGGCGACGCCATCGTCCGCGAGGAGGTCCCGCGCCAGCGCCTTGGCGAGGCACCCCGTGAGGCACGACCCGAAGTAGCTCTCGCTCACCGGCGGGTCGAAGCCGCGCCGTCCGCGGCAGTCCACGAAGCAGAAGACGTACACGTCGTGGTCGGCGGAGATGGCCACCGGGTGCTTCGACCGGATGTACGACGCCCAGGAGAGCGCCGCGACTGCCACGAAGCTCGACGGCGGCTCGACGTCTGAAGCGCCAGCCCGTCTCGTCTGGTCGTCGGCGATGCGCTGCTTCAGCCGGCTGATTTGTAGCTCGGTCACGGCGAACGTCCGGCGAGGGAAGATCGGGCCGACGGCCGACTGCTGCGGCAGCTGCAAATGTGTTTTCGTTTTCACCGTGAGACAAGAATGTATTCCATTTGTAAATTCTTCATGCTGCACCGGGAGCGGGAGCATACCAGAGGGAGATCAGGCATGTACTTCCGCAGCGTACTCCTGGCGAGTTCCTGGCCTCCTGGGAGCGCGACCGCCGTCCGGTCGAACGACGGCGCCGTGGTGTCCGTCGGGTCACCGCGGCACGCCGCCGCCCAAGCCTCCAGGAACCTCCACAGCGAGCGACCGTCGACCACGGCGTGGTGCAGCGCGACACCGACCGCTACGCCTCCGCGCAGCCGCGTGGCCTGCACCGCGAGCGCCTCCGCGGGGAGCACGGCAGCGTCGAGCAGCGGGACGAGGCGCCTGAAGGTCTCGACGTCGTGGTCGGCGTCTCCGGCCAGCCTCGCGGCGTCCGCGTCGTCCGCCTCGGCGACGAGGAACCGCACGCCTGGCCCGGACCCGGAGCAGTCGATGGCGGCGTCGCCCGTGTCCGGCAGGAAGACGATCGTCCCGGCGAGCGGGGGGAATCGCGCGAGCGTGGCGGCGAGCGAGGCGCGGAGGGAGGCGACGCGGGACGCGAAGGGCGGCGGGTGCGGGTGGTGGGCGTCCTCGAAGATGAACACCCTCTGGAGCCGCGGGAAGGCGAGCCACGGCGCGTCCAGCGCGGACAGGCAGAGCAGCTGCGGCGGAGGATCCAGAGCAGCTGCGGGCAGCGCGACGCGCGCGACCTCGACGATCTTGACCGACGGCATGGTGGGGCGGCGTGGCGTCGTTGGTCGCCGTGCGTGCATCTGCCGCTCGACCGACGTTCAAGGAGATGGAAACGTCCGAGCGGAGCATTCATCACGGTCTCTGGTCCTTTCCGTGAGTGGTCCCTTGCCGATTTGTGTCCACTTGCCTTTCTAAGCAAATCGTGTCCACATTTTTCACGTCTCCACTGCTAGCTCCACAAGCACTACTCATTTGCTCCCCAGCTTGCTGCCACTAGTGTACAAGGTACGAGGTACACGGGTGATTTAAAATATTGTGTTGCGATTTGCTATATATGCATCGCCTTTTCTTGTCTAAGTATAAGCAATGCCGGCTGCAAGAGCATCCCGTCTGAAATATGGTTCAGTGTCAAATATCGTCTCATTCTGCTCACTTTTAATGACCATGTTGTGCAAGATCACACATGCATTCATCACCTCCTACAGCTGAGATTTCGACCAGCTCAGAGCGGGGTAAAATACAACAGTAAATCGAGCTTGGGGCACACCAAATGCTCGCTCGACATCCTTCTTGCAATCTTCTTGCTATTTGGCGAAGTTAGAATTCTTGCCCACAACAAGGTTTGAGATAGTTTTCACAAATATTGACCATCTTGGATACATGTCATATATGCCAAGTAGTATCCCTTGTTGTAGTGGTGCAAATTGTGTTAGATAGATCTCAACGTCCTGTCACGCCCTTAACTGCGTCCTGATCGGGGGCGCCCAACCCTATATGGTTGGTGGGCCCTGTCGCCGCGCTATATAAAGTGGTGGGGGCTGGCAGCGCACGGTACGAGGTTCACCGCCGTGCCAATCACCCCACCTACACCCCTACCGATCTAGGGTTAGCGCGAGCCGACGGGAAGCACCGCCACCACCGCACACCCACGCCGTCGCCCCTTTTCCCATGGCTAACGACGGCGGCTCCAGCTCCTGCACTAGCTCCGGGATCCCCTCTGGCTCATGCTTGTCGAGCCAGGGCGCAGGTAGTACCATTCTCTCTCTCTCTCCCTCTCAGATCTACAAGTCCTACCTTATAGTACATCTACCAAGGCTAGATTTGATACAACAATGGTATCAGAGCGAGTTTCTAGCTCTAGTTCTTTCGGTAGAAACAGAAAGTGCAAAAGAAAAGAAAACCCTAGATCTAAAACTCCCCAAAGTGCGCCTGCCCTATGGCCGCACCGTTCCTCTCGATCTAGATGGGCATCCCTAGTGGAGACATCTAGAAGAAGAACAAACCCCCCTTCGGGGGCAAAGCAAAGCCCTAGATCTAAGCCCCAAAAAGAATCCCCAAAGAGAAAGATCCCCAGATCCCGCATGCAAAAGCTAAGTAAAAACCCTCCCCAGATCCAAAAGAACACCCCAAAATCCCCAAAAGAAAACTTCAAAAAAAAGGGCCGCCGTAGCGCGCCGGCAGAGGGCGTCTCCACTGCGCCGTTTGACGGTGGTGTGCCCACCCTAGGGTGGACACACCGCTGCCAAAGGGGGCAGGAGGACGCCGGGCCTTCTCCCTCTCTCGCTCGTTGTCACTGGAGGGTGAGGAGAAGGTGGAGAATGGGGCAAGAAAAGGGGAGGGAGGAGCTCGCGCCCTGGGTTGAGGGAGGGGACCGCCGGCGGTGCCGGGCGGCGCCGCCTCGCCTCGCATCAAACGGCTCAGAGAGTGGGGCAGAGGGAGGGGCGCGCCGCCACCGGCACCGTCGTCGCGCGGGTTGGCCACCTCACCTCGCGCTCCACTGGCGGGGCCCCAAGCCGCAGCGCGAGAGAGACAGGTAGAGGGAGGGGCTCGCCGGCGGGGCGGCCACCTCGCCTCGCCCGCTCGCGCGTGCGCCGCCAGAGAGGGTGGATCGGGCAGGGGGGCTCGCAGGGGGAGTGAGGGTGGGGGGATGATTATGGTTAGAGAAGGAGGCGACGCCTTGGGGGTTTTGTTCCCGCGAATCCGCCGCGCAGCCGTAGGATCTAGGGCGGCAGGCGTCGGACGGACGAGATCGAGCGGCGCGGGTGGACGCGGGCGTTAGCGGGCCAGGAGGGTTTTTGGCGGGCCAGGCCGCGGGCAGCCGGCGGCTCCAGCGAGCGCCCCGCGCGGCAGATAGCCGCCGGGCTGCTGGCTGTCCGCTGGGCCCTTTCGGAACGGGCCGAGAGACTACAGAGCGTCGCGCCAGGCGGCGCGTAAGGAGTGCCACGCGGGCGGGCTGTGGGCCGCCAGCATGAAGGGAAGGGCCCAGAAAGGCTTATCTGTACAGTTTTTTTTCTTCTGTTTTTAGTCTTTTCTATTTACAGAAACTATTTTTTGATGTGTTTCATCAAGTTTTGGAGAGTTTTTTGCACAGTTTCTTCTAGTCTATTTATTTCAAGTGAATATTTGACTAGAGAATGAAATAGAGGCAGATTTTTTCTGCAAAGTTCAAAGTTTTATGAATAATGTAATAATTGTTTCCGCTGCAAATAGTTGTTTTAAATTGCTTGAATGCAATAAAGTTTGTCTAAATTTTGTTATAAAAGATGTGATAAAGTAATTTAAAGTTGATTATGCTCCATGTTATTAATTGACCAACGTTATTAATAAACATGATCATGATCCCTTTCATTATGTATTAAAGGTGCATTTAATTTTATTTTTACCCAACGATGACATAACTTTAAATGGCACAAACAATTACATGCTTAATTTATACCAATGTTGGATTAATGCATACAGTTGTTTTTGGTTATCTCACATCTTTTGTGGTTTTCAGGAGGTCTCAACCTCATGAGATGCCTGAAGGACATCCCACTACTCAGGGGGGATAACTACTCCAAATGGAGGAAAAAGGTTGATGTGGCGTTTGTCTGCGCCGAGGTGGACTGGGTGGTTGACACTAAACAACCAATCAAGCCTGTGGACCGAGTGAGGGATGATGCTGAGGAAAGTGCTGCATTTGAAAAGAGAAAGAGGGACCATGCTCCTTTGGAGCTGGCCTACTCAATAGACAATCAAAAGTGGGTCAATGCAAACAAGAAATGCTTGGATTTTGTAAAGAACACAATTGAGAACACAATAGTGGGCTCAATTGAAGAGTGTGCCTCTGTTGGTGAGTACCTTGCAAAGATAAAGAGCCAGTTTACTCGCTCTTCAAAGATGTATGCAACCCAGCTGCTCAAACAGCTAGTGACAGAAAAGTATACGGGAGGGCCACATGGCATTAGAGAGCACATCTTGAGGATGTCCAACATGGCGGCTAAGTTGAAGCCCATGGATGCGGACCTCGAGCTCAAGCCTGCTCTTCTGGTGCATCTTGTCATGGCCACTCTTCCCCAACAGTTCGAGAACTTTGTCATAAACTATAACATGTCCCCTGAAAAGTGGGACATTTAAAAGACCATATGGATGTGTTCTCAAGAGGAAGAAAGGCTTAAGTCCATTCACGGTGGTTCCTTGAACTACGTGAAGGACTATAGGAAGAGGAACTTCACCAACAGTAACCATGGTGGCTCACCTTCCAAGCCACATGGCAAGGGCCCCCTACAGCACCAGCATCAGTACCAGCAGTCTACCCCTGGGGACAAAGACCAGTGCCACCATTGCAAAAAGGTTGGCCACTACAAGAAGGATTGTCCAATATGGCTGAAGTCCATAATGGCCAAAAACGGTAAAGATATAGTCTCTTTTGTTAATGAATCTCTGTATGAAAAGTTTTCTAAATCTACTTGGTGGATTGACTCTGGTGCAACTGTTCATGTTGCCAACTCATTACAGGGGTTCCATTCGACAAGGATTTTGCCAAAAAGAGAAAGACTCATTGAAGTGGCAAATGAGATTGAAGCAGAAGTGGAGGCCGTTGGCGACATTCCTCTGGAGCTGGCTGATGACTCTTCTCTTTTGCTTAAGGATGTTCTTTTTGTTCCTTCCATTCATATAAATTTAATAAGTGTGTCGTGCTTGGACAAAGACTTGTATGAGTGCTATTTTGGACATGGAAAATGTGCCATTTGGTTGAAAGATACTTGTGTGGGTGTTGCTACATTACATGACAAGATTTATTTATTATCTTTGCATGAGAAATTATTTTCTATGTGTGATCTGAATGAACAAGTTCCCTTGTCGAACAAAGAACAAAAGAAAAGAAAGCGAACTCTTGACTCATCGAAGTTATGGCACTGCAGATTAAGCCATATTTCGAGGGGAAGAATAGAAAGCCTCATTAAAAATGACATTCTTCCTCCGTTAGAGTTCTCAGACATAGAACAATGCATAGATTGCATTAAAGGAAAGTATGTAAAACAAATTAAAAAGGGTGCAAACCGAAGTATAGCTACACTAGAAATAATCCACACGGATATTTGTGGACCGTTTCCGGTGAAAAGTGTGGATGACTATGATTCATTCATAACATTCACGGATGATTACTTCTGATATGGTTATATTTATCCAATTAAAGAAAGATCTAAAGCATTGGATAAATTTAAAATTTTCAAAGCTGAAGTAGAAAATCAGCATGATAAAAGAATTAAGATAGTTCGGTCCGATCATGGGGGGAGTACTACGGTCGGCATACTCCATATGGTCAAGTACCAGGACCCTTTGCAAGGTTCCTGCAAGAAAATGGAATAGTCGCCCAGTATTCCATGTCGGGCGAACCTCAGCAAAACGGAGTAGCTGAAAGGCGTAACCGTACCCTTATGGATATGGTGTGCAGCATGATGAGCTATTCCACCCTCCCATTGGGATTGTGTATGGAGGCGCTTAAAACCGCCATTCACATTCTCAACAGAGTACCAAGTAAGTCGGTGCCCAAAACACCGTATGAATTATGGACAGGCAGAGTCCCCTCTCTGCACCACTTGAGGGTCTGGGGGAGCCCAGCTGAGGCAAAAGTTTTCAATCCAAACATTGCAAAGTTAGACCCCAAAACAGTATCTTTCCACTTTATTGGCTATCCATATAAGTCAAAAGGCTATCGTTTCTACTGTCCTGACAGATACACAAAGTTTGTAGAAACAAGACATGCGGTCTTCTTGGAGGACGAATTGATGAGGGGGAGCACGATAGCTCGGGAAATTGATCTTGAGGAGAAGAGGGTGCATGCACCTAATCCGATGACTCGGGAGACATTTTTCTCGCTACCTGTTGTGCCACCATCTACAACTCCTGAGGTTGTGGTGCCGGCACCTGTTGTGACTCCACATGTGACAACAATGGGCGAAAGTTCGGAACCTGTCCATCAGGAGCCACCTGAACCCACTGTTGAGCACGAAAGGGAGCCAGAACAGCCACATACTGTAAATGTGCCTGAACCTGAGGCAAGAAATGAGCAAGAGTCTGATGAACTCAGAAGGTCTAAAAGAGAAAGAAGACCAGCCATTTCCAAAAAATCTACAAAGTCTACAACATAGTTCATATGGAGGGCGATCGTACCTCATATGAAGAAGCCATGAGTAGCCCTCACTCAGCCAAGTGGGTGGAGGCAATGGAAGATGAAATGAAATCAATGAGTTCCAACAATGTTTGGGACTTAGAGGAAATTCCTAAAGGAGCCAAAACAGTAGGATGCAAATGGGTCTACAAAACAAAGTATGACTCCAATGGGAATGTAGAAAAGTACAAAGCTAGACTTGTGGCAAAAGGCTTTACGTAAAGAGAAGGCGTAGATTACAAAGAGCAGTGACGTTAGTCTACTACTAGAGACAAAGAAGTTCTTGTCATCAAATTTTGACATGAAAGACCTTGGTGAAGCTTCTTATCTTTTGGGCATAGAAATTCACCGAGATAGAAAGAATGGAGTGTTAGGACTGTCGCAGAAAGCGTATTGTGAAAAGATTTTAAAGAAATACAATATGCATGTGAGTAATGCAACACCTGCTCCCATAGTCAAGGGCGATAGTTTTGGGAAATCCCAATGTCTAAAGAATCAATATGAGATCGATCAAATGAAGTCAGTACCATATGCTTCGGCTGTTGGAAGCTTACAGTATGCACAAGTGTGCACTCGCCCTGACTTAGCTTTTATCACCGGGGTACTCGGTAGATATCAAGAGAATCCAGGCATAGAGCACTGGAAGATGGTAAAGAAAGCTTTGTGTTATGTGCAAGGCACAAAAGGCCTCATGCTAACATATAAAAGATCTGATTCCCTAGAGATAAAAGGGTATTCAGATGCGGATTTTGCGGGAGATAAAGACGACAGAAAGTCCACGACAGGATATGTCTTTACTCTCGCAGGAGGTGCTATTTCGTGGAGAAGCGCCAAACAGTCGATAGTTGCATCATCTACGATGTATGCAGAGTTTATAGCATGTTATGAGGTCATGGGACAAGCGTTATGGTTAAAGAAATTTTTACCCGACTTGAAAGTGGTTGACTGCATCAGCAGGCCACTAAAGATGTACTGTGACAACGAGCCCGCAGTATTCTATGCTCACAACAACAAGTCGAGTAATGCTACAAAGTCTATAGATATAAAGTATTATGTTGTGAAGGACAAAGTCCAGGATCAAACTATAAGACTCGAGCATATAAGGACAAAGGATATGCTTGCGGATCCGCTAACGAAAGGCTTACCACCCAATGTGTTCAAGGAACACATAGCCGGCATGGGTTTAATGGGAAGCCTATGATTCCTGGACTACAGAGGCCCAAAAGTAACAGGATTTGTTTCAAAACAGGAAGGTATATAGTGGCTGTCTGATTTTATCGGTAGTTGAGCTGAGACGATCAAACATGCTCTATATATCAATCTGTGATGAAACGAGTAAATTACAAAGTTAAAAGTAAAGTCGAGATCTAGGGGGAGAATGTTAGATAGATCTCAACGTGACAGATCCCAACGGCCTGTCACGCCCCTAACTGCGCCCTGACCGGGGGCGCCCAACCCTATCTAGTTGGTGGGCCCCTGTCGCCGCGCTATATAAAGTGGTGAGGGGCTGGCAGCGCACGGTACGAGGTTCACCGTTGTGAAAATCACCCCACCTACACCCCTACCGATCTAGGGTTAGCGCAAGCCAACGGGAAGCACCGCCACCACCGCACACCCACGCCGTCGCCCCTTTTCCCATGGCTAACGACGGCGGCTCCAGCTCCGGCACTAGCCCCGGGATCCCCTCTGGCTCATGCTTGTCGAGCCAGGGCGCAGGTAGTACCGTTCTCTTTCTCTCCCTCTCAGATCTACAAGTCCTACCTTATAGTACATCTACCAAGGCTAGATTAGATACAACAAATTGATCACATAGACCACCGGAGAAGCATGACCTTGAAAAAGCTTGGCAAAGACATTCGATCACTACATGATACTGATGTCATTCTGCGATCCTGCCATACCAAAGAAGGCATGCCAAATACAGAGATCCTGATCAGCTGCCATCTCCGCTTGCTCTTGCGGTGCCCTGGTGCCGATCCACTGCGTCGCGGCTTTACATTTCGCACATACAGGCCGAATAGGCATGCAAGGATCTTCAAGTGTTCCTTGATGACTGCAAGAGCACATGCACAAAATGTACCTAGTTTTTGAAGTAAAAGTATTGAACCACAAAGAGCTATTTTATTAAGGTCATAATGCCCCTCGTCACTATCTATCAAGGTTTACTTGTAAGCTTCCCTTGATATCAAGTAGAAGGTCGAGCTGAGTGAGATCCCTGTAGTAGTTGATGGGGATTTTAATCTCATTCGGTCACCTGAGGACAAGAGCTCTACCATGGTGGATGTATCAAGAATGCGTATGTTTAATGAATGCGCCGCGAAGATATCTCTTAGAGAGATCGGGCAGGTGAGCGTAGATACACCTGGACCAATAAACAACCAGATCCTATTCGCAGTTTCCTGAATCAAGTGTTTGTTTATGTTGAGTGGGAGGTTGCCTTCTCTTTGTGCTCTCTGTGTGCGATCACTAGGATCAAGGTAAATTATGGTGATAAATGTCATCCAAAGGATTTTTGCGAAGTTCTACGCCTCCATGCTTCCTCTGGTGATGGAGTGTATCACCCACCCTCTCCAGTTTGCCTTCCTAAAAGGTAGACTAATTCATGACGGAGTTTTAGCACTCCATAAGATCATTCATGAGATGAAGGTTCGTCACCACAAGGGCGTGTTCCTGAAACTAGACTTTCAGAAGGCCTATGACCGCTTGGACTGTTCCTTCCTTCGCCAGGTGTTAGAGATGAGGGGCCTTGATGACATAGTGATCTGCTAGATCATGCAGTTCGTCATGAGAGGAAACATCGCCACAACATTAATAGGGAGGTTGGATCATACTTTCGGTCAACCTGTGGAGTGAGACAGAGAGACCCTATAGCTCACCTTCTCTTTAACTCCGTTGTAGATGCCATGGCGGAGATTTTGGATAAAGCCAAAATTACCGGCCATATCTCTGGGGAGTGGCGTGGTAGGGCATCTCATCCCTGGAGGAGGGGGTACCCACCTCCAATATGCCGATGACATCTGTTGGAGATATGCCCTAGAGGCAATAATAAATATAGTTATTATTATATCTTTGTGTTTATGATAAATGTTTATATTCATGCTATAATAGTATTAACAAGGAAACATTAATACTTGTGTGAATTGTAAACTTAATTTGAAGTCCCTAGTATAGCCTCTATACTTCACTAGCTTGTTGGTTGATTAAATGATTGTGGTTTCCATATCATGAACATTGAGATGTTATCAACAACAAGATCATATCGTTAGGAGAATGATATGGTGGACATACTCCTATTGATAAGCGTAGCATAAAGATCAAGTCATTTCAATAGTTCAATTGCTATATGCTTTCTGATACATAGTAACCTAATTCCTTCGACCATGAGATCATGCATATCACCTTTACCGGATGGATGCTTTGATGACATCAAACACCACACCGTAACTGGGTGGCTATAAAGGTGGCATTAAGTGTTCGGAAAGTATTGGTTGAAACACATGGATCAAGAGTGGGATTTGTCCATCCATATGACGGATAGATATACTCTGGGCCCTCTTGGTGGAATGCCATCCAATTGGCTTGCAAGCATGTGACTTGGTCACAAGGGATCACATATCACGGGAACGAGAAAAGAGTACTTATCAGTAACGAGGTTGAACTAGGTATGCAGAGATACCGACGATCATAACCTCGGATAAGTAACATATCGTGAGACAAAGGGAAATTGGTATCGTATGTAAGTGGTTCATTCGATCGCAAAGTAATCGTAGAAATATGTGGGAGCCATATGAATTTCCAGATTCCTCTATTGGTTATTGTTCGGAGAAGTGTCTCGATCATGTCCGCATAATTAACGAACCGTAGGGAGACACACTTAAGGATTCGACGTTGTTTGAGTAGTTATGGTATTATGAGAAAGAGACCGAATGTTGTTCGGAGTCTCGGATGGGATCCGGGATATCACGAGGTGATCCGGAATGGTCCGGAGAATAAGATTCATATAAGGAAAGTCCCGTTTCGGAGTTCGGGAATGATTCCGGTGTTTTCATCGGGAATGTTCTAGAAGGTTCCGGATTGTCCGGCACTCCGGGGGGGGGGAGGGTACATGAGTGTGTCATTGAATGATTGCATCATGTACTAAGTGTTCTTGCTGTTCCAAAAACATGAAAGTCAAATTGCCAGTTTGAAAGTCAAACGGCTAAAACAGGAAACTGTGGGAAACAGGAAACTGTGGGAAACAAGCAAGAGGAGTTGGAACCAACTTGGAGGAGGAGTCCCACTCCTCCAAGCCGGCGCCCAGCCCAAGGCCGACTTGGGGAGGGACTCCCCTCCCCTGGCCGCGCCTCCCCACCTATAAAAGGAGGGGCAGGGCTCCCTCCTAGATCACACAAGTTCCTATCTTCTACCTCCGGTTTAGAGCCGTTTTGGTTTAGAGCTTCTAATTGCTTTAGCCAGCGGTTTAGAGCCTTCTAATTGGTTTAGAGCCTTCTAATTGGTGTGTCTAATTACTAGACCACTAATAGCCTCTCTCATAAGCTCCACCATACTCGCACCGGCTTAAGGCGAAGCCCTGCGGGATTTCCCCTCTACTTCCGGTACCACGCCGTTGTGCTGCCGGAATCGCGAGGAGAGTGCTACAACCTCCGCTGCCTGCTGGAACAAGGGAGAGGAAGGTCTTCGTCGAGTACCGAACGTGTGACCGACTGCGGGAGCGCTGCCGGAACGTGGCGCCGGAAGGATCGTCTACACAATCTTGAGATCGGAAAGAGTACGACTACATCACCCACGAGAATCCGCTCTCGTTAAACACTTTGGAATCTTCGAGGGTAAGTTATTCCATCGACTCGTTGCTACAATCTAGTAGATAGATCTTGGCTTGTTTGTTTGTATGCGATAGAAATTTTTTGTTTTCCATGCTACGAACCCCTACAGTGGTATCAGAGCCGTGTCTATATGTAGATCTGTTGCACGAGTAGAACACAATGGTCATTGTGGGCGTTGATGCTTTTATTGTAGATTGCTTTTTGTGTACTTTGCATCTTGCGGTATGTTGGGATGAAGCGGCCCGGGCTAACCTTACATGACATCGTTCATGAGACTTGCTCCACGCTTGACATGCAACTTGTATTGCATAAGTGGCTTTGCGGGTGCCTGTTTCTCCTAGCATAGTTAAGATCCAATTTACAACGGGTAATCAACAATGCTAGTATCAATGTTGTGGTTCTTGTTCGTAAGTTAGAACGACACTTATTGAAAGCCCCAAACCACGTAAAATATGCAAAGAAAGTAGAAGCGTCTAACTTTGTTTTGCAGGGGTGTGCAGTGATGTGATATGGCCATGATTGTGATTATATTTGATGTATGCAATGTTCCTTATTGTAAGTTGGCAACCGGCAGGAGCCATATGGTTGTCTTTAATTTATGTTAAGACCCGCGTGTCTATTCAAAGTAGTTGTAATAGTTGAAGCCGGTGGACGACAACCATGGTGAAGCGTCATTGACCTTGATGCAATGCCGGTGATGATGGAGATCATGTTCGTGTTTGAAGATGGAGATCGGAAGCACAAAGAAGAAAGGCCATATCATATCACATATTATGAATTGCATGTGATGTTAATCCTTTATGCATCTTGTATTGCTTAGTAGACGACGGTAGCATTATAAGATGATCCCTCATGCACATGAATTTCAAATCATAAAGTGTTCGCCCTTAGTTAGCACCGTTGCTAAAGCTTGTTGTTTCGAAGCACCACGTGATGATCGGGTGTGTTAGATTCCGCAAGTGTATACAACGTAAGCAAGCCAGATTTGCTTATGCGGTGGCTAAGGTTTGATCTTGACGAGCCTAGCATGTACAGACATGGTCTCAGGAACACGGATTACCGAAAGGTAAAGCATGAATCATATAGTAGATATGATGAACATGATGATTGTTCGCCATTGAAACTATATCAACTCTCGTGATGATCGGTGTTGATGTAGTGGATTTGGTTCGTGTGATCACTAAAACAATGTGAGGGATGTTGTTTTGAGTGGGAGTTCACCTAGTTTAATTTCATTAATTAATTTGAACTCAATTTGTCATAAACTTAGTCTAAACTATTGCAAATATGTTGTAGATCAATGGCAGCCCCTACCATCAATTTTAATGCGTTCCTAGAGAAAGAAAAGTTGAAAAACAATGGAAGCAACTTCGCGGATTGGTTCCGCAATTTGAGGATTGTCCTCACAGCTGGTAATTTGACCTATGTGCTGGATGCACCGCTGGGTGACCCACCTGCAGCTGATGCTCCCGATGAAGTAAAGAATGTTTACCTCGCTCGGAAGAATCAGTACTCCATAGTTCAGTGTGCTATCTTGTATGGTTTAGAATCGGAGCTTCAGAAAAGGTTTGAAGAGTCAGACCCATATGATATTGTCGAGGATCTCAAATTGATTTTTGAGACTCATGCGGCAATTGAAAGTTATGAAGCTTCTGAAAAGTTCTTTAACTGCAAGATGGAAGAGGGCAGCTCCGTCAGTGAGCATGTGCTTAAGATGTCTGGGCATGCAAACAAACTTCAAAGCTTGGGTATAGTGATTCCTAATGCTTTGGGGGTTTACCGCGTCCTCCAGTCATTGCCACCAAGTTACAGGAACTTTGTGATGAACTACAACATGCAGAACATGAACAAAGAGTTGCCAGAACTATTTGCTATGTTAAAATCTGCAGAAGTGCAAATTCAAGAAAGGCAAGTCTAAGCAAAAGGGACACTTCAAGAAGGGTGGTAAGAAAGTTACCACGCCGACGAAGAAAACCAAGGCTGGACCAAAGCCTGAAACTGAGTGCTTTTACTGCAAGGGAGTAGGTCACTGGAAGCGGAATTGCCCAAAGTACTTGGCGGATTTGAAGAACGGCAACATCAAGAAGAAAGGTATATCTGATATACATGTTATTGATGTGTATCTCACTAGTATTCGTAGTAGTGCCTGGGTATTTGATACTGGTTCGGTTGCTCATATTTGTAACTCGAAACAGGTGCTGCAGAATAAACGGAAGCTAGCGAAGAACGAGGTGACGATGCGCGTGGGAAACGGATCAAAGGTTGATGTGATCGCGGTCGGCACGCTACCTCTTCATCTACCATCGGGATTAGTTTTATACTTAAATAATTGTTATTTGGTGCCTGCGTTGAGCATGAACATTATATCAGGATCTTGTTTATTGCGAGACGGTTACTTGTTTAAGTCAGAGAATAATGGTTGTTCGATTTATATGAGTAATATGTTTTACGCACATGCACCTTTGATAGATGGTCTATTCTTATTGAATCTCGATAGTGGAAATACACATATCAACAATATTGAAGCTAAACGTTTGAAATCAAGCGATAATTCGACCTATATGTGGCACTGTCGTCTTGGTCACATTGGAGTGAAGCGTATGAAGAAACTCCATTCCGATGGACTTCTTGAATCACTTGATTTTGAATCACTTGATAGATGCGAAGCATGTCTGATGGGCAAAATGACTAAGACTCCATTTTCTGGTATGATGGAGCGAGCTACGGACTTATTGGAAATCATACATACCGATGTGTGTGGTCCAATGAGTGTAGCATCGCGCGGTGGTTATGATTATGTTCTTACCTTCACGGATGACTTGAGTAGATATGGGTATATCTATTTCATGAAACATAAGTCCGAAACTTTCGAGAAGTTTAAGGAGTTTCAAAGTGAGGTAGAGAATCAACGTAACAAGAAGATTAAGTTTCTACGTTCTGATCGTGGAGGTGAATATCTAAGTTACGAGTTTGGCGAGCATTTAAAGAAGTGCGGAATACTTTCACAATTGACACCGCCGGGAACACCACAGCGTAATGGTGTGTCCGAACGTCGTAATCGAACTCTCTTAGATATGGTTCGTTCTATGATGTCACTTACAGATTTACCGCTATCATTTTGGGGTTATGCATTAGAAACAGCCGCATTCACTTTAAATAGGGCACCGTCTAAATCCGTTGAAACGACACCGTATGAATTATGGTTTGGGAAGAAACCTAAATTGTCGTTCCTTAAAGTTTGGGGATGCGAAGCCTATGTAAAGAAGTTACAGCCGGACAAGCTTGAACCCAAAGCGGAAAAATGCGTCTTCATAGGATACCCGAAGGAAACTATTGGGTATACCTTCTATCATAGATCCGAAGGCAAACTCTTCGTTGCCAAGAATGGATCCTTTCTAGAGAAGGAATTTCTCTCGAAAGAAGTGACTGGAAGGAAAGTAGAACTCGACGAGGTTGTCGAACCTTCTCTCGAAATTGCGAGTAGCGCAGCACCGGAAGAAGTTCCTGTGGTGCCTGCACCAATAAGAGAGGAAGCTAATGATGGTGATCATGAAACTTCGGTTGAAGTTACTACAGAGCCTCGGAGGTCAACGAGAACTCGTACCACTCCAGATTGGTATGATTCCGTTATGAATGTCATGGTGGTGGACAACACCGATGACCCCGAGACATATGAGGAAGCGATGATGAGCCCAGATTCCAATAAATGGCAAGAAGCCATGAAATCCGAGATTGGATCCATGTACGAAAACCAAGTATGGACTTTGGTGGACTTACCGGATGGCCGGAAGGCTGTCGAGAACAAATGGATTTTCAAGAAGAAAACAGATGCTGATGGTAATGTTACTGTCTATAAAGCTCGACTTGTCGCAAAAGGGTTTCGACAAATTCAAGGAGTTGACTACGATGAGACTTTCTCACCGGTAGCGAAGCTAAAGTCTGTGAGGATTATGTTAGCAATCGCTGCATATTATGATTATGAGATATGGCAGATGGATGTCAAAACAGCATTCCTCAATGGAGACATTGATGAAGAGTTGTATATGATGCAACCCAAAGGTTTTGTTGATCCTAAAGATGCTAACAAGGTATGCAAACTTCAACGGTCCATCTATGGATTGAAGCAGGCATCCCGAAGTTGGAATCAACATTTTGATAAGGTAATCAAAAGTTTTGGTTTTATACAAACTTTTGGAGAAGCTTGTATTTACAAGAAAGTGAGTGGGAGCTCTGTAGCATTCTTAATACTGTATGTGGATGACATATTGTTGATTGGGAATGATGTAGACCTTCTTAATAGTGTCAAGGAATATTTGAATAATAGTTTTTCAATGAAGGATCTTGGCGAAGCAGCTTACATATTAGGCATAAAGATTTATAGAGATAGATCGAAACGCCAAATATCATTGTCACAGAGTACATATTTGGACAAAGTTCTAAAGAAGTTTGGAATGGAAGAAAGCAACAAAGGGTTCTTGCCCATGTTGCCCAATACGACCTTGAGTAAAACTCAAAGTCCAACATCGGCAGAAGATAGAGAAAGGATGAGTAAGACTCCCTATGCCTCAGCCATAGGATCTCTAATGTATGCCATGCTATGTACTAGACCCGACATTGCATATGCTGTTAGTTTAACTAGCAGATATCAAAGTGATCCAGGAGTGGATCATTGGACAGCGGTCAAAAACATCCTTAAGTACTTGAGAAGAACTAAGGATATGGTTCTTTCTTATGGAGGTGATGAACAGCTCGTTGTTAATGGTTACACCGATGCTAGTTGGAACACCGATCCGGATGATTCTAAATCACAATCTGGATACGTATTTATTTTGAATGGTGCAGCAGTTAGCTGGAGGAGTGCAAAGCAAAGCGTTGTGGCGAGATCTTCAACTGAATCGGAATACATGGCTGCTTCGGAGGCTTCACAAGAAGCGATATGGATGAAAGAGTTCATTACAGAGCTGGGTGTGGTTCCAAGTGCGCTGGACCCAATGTCTATCTACTGTGATAACATGGGCGCCATAGCCAATGCGCAAGAACCAAGGTCACACAAGAAGCTGAAGCATATCAAGCTACGTTTTCACGCTATTCGAGAACATATCCAGGATGGGGATATAAAGATTTGCAAAGTACACACAGATCTGAATGTGGCGGATCCGTTGACTAAACCTCTCCCGAGGGCAAAACATGACCAACACCAAACTGCCATGGGTGTTCGGTATATTACCATGTAATCTAGATTAGATGACTCTAGTGCAAGTGGGAGACTATTGGAGATATGCCCTAGAGGCAATAATAAATATAGTTATTATTATATCTTTGTGTTTATGATAAATGTTTATATTCATGCTATAATAGTATTAACAAGGAAACATTAATACTTGTGTGAATTGTAAACTTAATTTGAAGTCCCTAGTATAGCCTCTATACTTCACTAGCTTGTTGGTTGATTAAATGATTGTGGTTTCCATATCATGAACATTGAGATGTTATCAACAACAAGATCATATCGTTAGGAGAATGATATGGTGGACATACTCCTATTGATAAGCGTAGCATAAAGATCAAGTCATTTCAATAGTTCAATTGCTATATGCTTTCTGATACATAGTAACCTAATTCCTTCGACCATGAGATCATGCATATCACCTTTACCGGATGGATGCTTTGATGACATCAAACACCACACCGTAACTGGGTGGCTATAAAGGTGGCATTAAGTGTTCGGAAAGTATTGGTTGAAACACATGGATCAAGAGTGGGATTTGTCCATCCATATGACGGATAGATATACTCTGGGCCCTCTCGGTGGAATGTCATCCAATTGGCTTGCAAGCATGTGACTTGGTCACAAGGGATCACATATCACGGGAACGAGAAAAGAGTACTTATCAGTAACGAGGTTGAACTAGGTATGCAGAGATACCGACGATCATAACCTCGGATAAGTAACATATCGTGAGACAAAGGGAAATTGGTATCGTATGTAAGTGGTTCATTCGATCGCAAAGTAATCGTAGAAATATGTGGGAGCCATATGAATTTCCAGATTCCTCTATTGGTTATTGTTCGGAGAAGTGTCTTGATCATGTCCGCATAATTCACGAACCGTAGGGAGACACACTTAAGGATTCGACGTTGTTTGAGTAGTTATGGTATTATGAGAAAGAGACCGAATGTTGTTCGGAGTCTCGGATGGGATCCGGGATATCACGAGGTGATCCGGAATGGTCCGGAGAATAAGATTCATATAAGGAAAGTCCCGTTTCGGAGTTCGGGAATGATTCCGGTGTTTTCATCGGGAATGTTCTAGAAGGTTCCGGATTGTCCGGCACTCCGGGGGGGGGGGAGGGTACATGAGTGTGTCATTGAATGATTGCATCATGTACTAAGTGTTCTTGCTGTTCCAAAAACATGAAAGTCAAATTGCCAGTTTGAAAGTCAAACGGCTAAAACAGGAAACTGTGGGAAACAGGAAACTGTGGGAAACAAGCAAGAGGAGTTGGAACCAACTTGGAGGAGGAGTCCCACTCCTCCAAGCCGGCGCCCAGCCCAAGGCCGACTTGGGGAGGGACTCCCCTCCCCTGGCCGCGCCTCCCCACCTATAAAAGGAGGGGCAGGGCTCCCTCCTAGATCACACAAGTTCCTATCTTCTACCTCCGGTTTAGAGCCGTTTTGGTTTAGAGCTTCTAATTGCTTTAGCCAGCGGTTTAGAGCCTTCTAATTGGTTTAGAGCCTTCTAATTGGTGTGTCTAATTACTAGACCACTAATAGCCTCTCTCATAAGCTCCACCATACTCGCACCGGCTTAAGGCGAAGCCCTGCGGGATTTCCCCTCTACTTCCGGTACCACGCCGTTGTGCTGCCGGAATCGCGAGGAGAGTGCTACAACCTCCGCTACCTGCTGGAACAAGGGAGAGGAAGGTCTTCGTCGAGTACCGAACGTGTGACCGACTGCGGGAGCGCTGCCGAAACGTGGCGCCGGAAGGATCGTCTACACGATCTTGAGATCGGAAAGAGTACGACTACATCACCCACGAGAATCCGCTCTCGTTAAACACTTTGGAATCTTCGAGGGTAAGTTATTCCATCGACTCGTTGCTACAATCTAGTAGATAGATCTTGGCTTGTTTGTTTGTATGCGATAGAAATTTTTTGTTTTCCATGCTACGAACCCCTACAGTGGTATCAGAGCCGTGTCTATATGTAGATCTGTTGCACGAGTAGAACACAATGGTCATTGTGGGCGTTGATGCTTTTATTGTAGATTGCTTTTTGTGTACTTTGCATCTTGCGGTATGTTGGGATGAAGCGGCCCGGGCTAACCTTACATGACATCGTTCATGAGACTTGCTCCACGCTTGACATGCAACTTGTATTGCATAAGTGGCTTTGCGGGTGCCTGTTTCTCCTAGCATAGTTAAGATCCAATTTACAACGGGTAATCAACAATGCTAGTATCAATGTTGTGGTTCTTGTTCGTAAGTTAGAACGACACTTATTGAAAGCCCCAAACCACGTAAAATATGCAAAGAAAGTAGAAGCGTCTAACTTTGTTTTGCAGGGGTGTGCAGTGATGTGATATGGCCATGATTGTGATTATATTTGATGTATGCAATGTTCCTTATTGTAAGTTGGCAACCGGCAGGAGCCATATGGTTGTCTTTAATTTATGTTAAGACCCGCGTGTCTATTCAAAGTAGTTGTAATAGTTGAAGCCGGTGGACGACAACCATGGTGAAGCGTCATTGACCTTGATGCAATGCCGGTGATGATGGAGATCATGTTCGTGTTTGAAGATGGAGATCGGAAGCACAAAGAAGAAAGGCCATATCATATCACATATTATGAATTGCATGTGATGTTAATCCTTTATGCATCTTGTATTGCTTAGTAGACGACGGTAGCATTATAAGATGATCCCTCATGCACATGAATTTCAAATCATAAAGTGTTCGCCCTTAGTTAGCACCGTTGCTAAAGCTTGTTGTTTCGAAGCACCACGTGATGATCGGGTGTGTTAGATTCCGCAAGTGTATACAACGTAAGCAAGCCAGATTTGCTTATGCGGTGGCTAAGGTTTGATCTTGACGAGCCTAGCATGTACAGACATGGTCTCAGGAACACGGATTACCGAAAGGTAAAGCATGAATCATATAGTAGATATGATGAACATGATGATTGTTCGCCATTGAAACTATATCAACTCTCGTGATGATCGGTGTTGATGTAGTGGATTTGGTTCGTGTGATCACTAAAACAATGTGAGGGATGTTGTTTTGAGTGGGAGTTCACCTAGTTTAATTTCATTAATTAATTTGAACTCAATTTGTCATAAACTTAGTCTAAACTATTGCAAATATGTTGTAGATCAATGGCAGCCCCTACCATCAATTTTAATGCGTTCCTAGAGAAAGAAAAGTTGAAAAACAATGGAAGCAACTTCGCGGATTGGTTCCGCAATTTGAGGATTGTCCTCACAGCTGGTAATTTGACCTATGTGCTGGATGCACCGCTGGGTGACCCACCTGCAGCTGATGCTCCCGATGAAGTAAAGAATGTTTACCTCGCTCGGAAGAATCAGTACTCCATAGTTCAGTGTGCTATCTTGTATGGTTTAGAATCGGAGCTTCAGAAAAGGTTTGAAGAGTCAGACCCATATGATATTGTCGAGGATCTCAAATTGATTTTTGAGACTCATGCGGCAATTGAAAGTTATGAAGCTTCTGAAAAGTTCTTTAACTGCAATATGGAAGAGGGCAGCTCCGTCAGTGAGCATGTGCTTAAGATGTCTGGGCATGCAAACAAACTTCAAAGCTTGGGTATAGTGATTCCTAATGCTTTGGGGGTTTACCGCGTCCTCCAGTCATTGCCACCAAGTTACAGGAACTTTGTGATGAACTACAACATGCAGAACATGAACAAAGAGTTGCCAGAACTATTTGCTATGTTAAAATCTGCAGAAGTGCAAATTCAAGAAAGGCAAGTCTAAGCAAAAGGGACACTTCAAGAAGGGTGGTAAGAAAGTTACCACGCCGACGAAGAAAACCAAGGCTGGACCAAAGCCTGAAACTGAGTGCTTTTACTGCAAGGGAGTAGGTCACTGGAAGCGGAATTGCCCAAAGTACTTGGCGGATTTGAAGAACGGCAACATCAAGAAGAAAGGTATATCTGATATACATGTTATTGATGTGTATCTCACTAGTATTCGTAGTAGTGCCTGGGTATTTGATACTGGTTCGGTTGCTCATATTTGTAACTCGAAACAGGTGCTGCAGAATAAACGGAAGCTAGCGAAGAACGAGGTGACGATGCGCGTGGGAAACGGATCAAAGGTTGATGTGATCGCGGTCGGCACGCTACCTCTTCATCTACCATCGGGATTAGTTTTATACTTAAATAATTGTTATTTGGTGCCTGCGTTGAGCATGAACATTATATCAGGATCTTGTTTATTGCGAGACGGTTACTTGTTTAAGTCAGAGAATAATGGTTGTTCGATTTATATGAGTAATATGTTTTACGCACATGCACCTTTGATAGATGGTCTATTCTTATTGAATCTCGATAGTGGAAATACACATATCAACAATATTGAAGCTAAACGTTTGAAATCAAGCGATAATTCGACCTATATGTGGCACTGTCGTCTTGGTCACATTGGAGTGAAGCGTATGAAGAAACTCCATTCCGATGGACTTCTTGAATCACTTGATTTTGAATCACTTGATAGATGCGAAGCATGTCTGATGGGCAAAATGACTAAGACTCCATTTTCTGGTATGATGGAGCGAGCTACGGACTTATTGGAAATCATACATACCGATGTGTGTGGTCCAATGAGTGTAGCATCGCGCGGTGGTTATGATTATGTTCTTACCTTCACGGATGACTTGAGTAGATATGGGTATATCTATTTCATGAAACATAAGTCCGAAACTTTCGAGAAGTTTAAGGAGTTTCAAAGTGAGGTAGAGAATCAACGTAACAAGAAGATTAAGTTTCTACGTTCTGATCGTGGAGGTGAATATCTAAGTTACGAGTTTGGCGAGCATTTAAAGAAGTGCGGAATACTTTCACAATTGACACCGCCGGGAACACCACAGCGTAATGGTGTGTCCGAACGTCGTAATCGAACTCTCTTAGATATGGTTCGTTCTATGATGTCACTTACAGATTTACCGCTATCATTTTGGGGTTATGCATTAGAAACAGCCGCATTCACTTTAAATAGGGCACCGTCTAAATCCGTTGAAACGACACCGTATGAATTATGGTTTGGGAAGAAACCTAAATTGTCGTTCCTTAAATTTTGGGGATGCGAAGCCTATGTAAAGAAGTTACAGCCGGACAAGCTTGAACCCAAAGCGGAAAAATGCGTCTTCATAGGATAACCGAAGGAAACTATTGGGTATACCTTCTATCATAGATCCGAAGGCAAAATCTTCGTTGCCAAGAATGGATCCTTTCTAGAGAAGGAATTTCTCTCGAAAGAAGTGACTGGAAGGAAAGTAGAACTCGACGAGGTTGTCGAACCTTCTCTCGAAATTGCGAGTAGCGCAGCACCGGAAGAAGTTCCTGTGGTGCCTGCACCAATAAGAGAGGAAGCTAATGATGGTGATCATGAAACTTCGGTTGAAGTTACTACAGAGCCTCGGAGGTCAACGAGAACTCGTACCACTCCAGATTGGTATGATTCCGTTATGAATGTCATGGTGGTGGACAACACCGATGACCCCGAGACATATGAGGAAGCGATGATGAGCCCAGATTCCAATAAATGGCAAGAAGCCATGAAATCCGAGATTGGATCCATGTACGAAAACCAAGTATGGACTTTGGTGGACTTACCGGATGGCCGGAAGGCTGTCGAGAACAAATGGATTTTCAAGAAGAAAACAGATGCTGATGGTAATGTTACTGTCTATAAAGCTCGACTTGTCGCAAAAGGGTTTCGACAAATTCAAGGAGTTGACTACGATGAGACTTTCTCACCGGTAGCGAAGCTAAAGTCTGTGAGGATTATGTTAGCAATCGCTGCATATTATGATTATGAGATATGGCAGATGGATGTCAAAACAGCATTCCTCAATGGAGACATTGATGAAGAGTTGTATATGATGCAACCCAAAGGTTTTGTTGATCCTAAAGATGCTAACAAGGTATGCAAACTTCAACGGTCCATCTATGGATTGAAGCAGGCATCCCGAAGTTGGAATCAACGTTTTGATAAGGTAATCAAAAGTTTTGGTTTTATACAAACTTATGGAGAAGCTTGTATTTACAAGAAAGTGAGTGGGAGCTCTGTAGCATTCTTAATACTGTATGTGGATGACATATTGTTGATTGGGAATGATGTAGACCTTCTTAATAGTGTCAAGGAATATTTGAATAATAGTTTTTCAATGAAGGATCTTGGCGAAGCAGCTTACATATTAGGCATAAAGATTTATAGAGATAGATCGAAACGCCAAATATCATTGTCACAGAGTACATATTTGGACAAAGTTCTAAAGAAGTTTGGAATGGAAGAAAGCAACAAAGGGTTCTTGCCCATGTTGCCCAATACGACCTTGAGTAAAACTCAAAGTCCAACATCGGCAGAAGATAGAGAAAGGATGAGTAAGACTCCCTATGCCTCAGCCATAGGATCTCTAATGTATGCCATGCTATGTACTAGACCCGACATTGCATATGCTGTTAGTTTAACTAGCAGATATCAAAGTGATCCAGGAGTGGATCATTGGACAGCGGTCAAAAACATCCTTAAGTACTTGAGAAGAACTAAGGATATGGTTCTTTCTTATGGAGGTGATGAACAACTCGTTGTTAATGGTTACACCGATGCTAGTTGGAACACCGATCCGGATGATTCTAAATCACAATCTGGATACGTATTTATTTTGAATGGTGCAGCAGTTAGCTGGAGGAGTGCAAAGCAAAGCGTTGTGGCGAGATCTTCAACTGAATCGGAATACATGGCTGCTTCGGAGGCTTCACAAGAAGCGATATGGATGAAAGAGTTCATTACAGAGCTGGGTGTGGTTCCAAGTGCGCTGGACCCAATGTCTATCTACTGTGATAACATGGGCGCCATAGCCAATGCGCAAGAACCAAGGTCACACAAGAAGCTGAAGCATATCAAGCTACGTTTTCACGCTATTCGAGAACATATCCAGGATGGGGATATAAAGATTTGCAAAGTACACACAGATCTGAATGTGGCGGATCCGTTGACTAAACCTCTCCCGAGGGCAAAACATGACCAACACCAAACTGCCATGGGTGTTCGGTATATTACCATGTAATCTAGATTAGATGACTCTAGTGCAAGTGGGAGACTGTTGGAGATATGCCCTAGAGGCAATAATAAATATAGTTATTATTATATCTTTGTGTTTATGATAAATGTTTATATTCATGCTATAATAGTATTAACAAGGAAACATTAATACTTGTGTGAATTGTAAACTTAATTTGAAGTCCCTAGTATAGCCTCTATACTTCACTAGCTTGTTGGTTGATTAAATGATTGTGGTTTCCATATCATGAACATTGAGATGTTATCAACAACAAGATCATATCGTTAGGAGAATGATATGGTGGACATACTCCTATTGATAAGCGTAGCATAAAGATCAAGTCATTTCAATAGTTCAATTGCTATATGCTTTCTGATACATAGTAACCTAATTCCTTCGACCATGAGATCATGCATATCACCTTTACCGGATGGATGCTTTGATGACATCAAACACCACACCGTAACTGGGTGGCTATAAAGGTGGCATTAAGTGTTCGGAAAGTATTGGTTGAAACACATGGATCAAGAGTGGGATTTGTCCATCCATATGACGGATAGATATACTCTGGGCCCTCTCGGTGGAATGTCATCCAATTGGCTTGCAAGCATGTGACTTGGTCACAAGGGATCACATATCACGGGAACGAGAAAAGAGTACTTATCAGTAACGAGGTTGAACTAGGTATGCAGAGATACCGACGATCATAGCCTCGGATAAGTAACATATCGTGAGACAAAGGGAAATTGGTATCGTATGTAAGTGGTTCATTCGATCGCAAAGTAATCGTAGAAATATGTGGGAGCCATATGAATTTCCAGATTCCTCTATTGGTTATTGTTCGGAGAAGTGTCTCGATCATGTCCGCATAATTAACGAACCGTAGGGAGACACACTTAAGGATTCGACGTTGTTTGAGTAGTTATGGTATTATGAGAAAGATACCGAATGTTGTTCGGAGTCTCGGATGGGATCCGGGATATCACGAGGTGATCCGGAATGGTCCGGAGAATAAGATTCATATAAGGAAAGTCCCGTTTCGGAGTTCGGGAATGATTCCGGTGTTTTCATCGGGAATGTTCTAGAAGGTTCCGGATTGTCCGGCACTCCGGGGGGGGAGGGTACATGAGTATGTCATTGAATGATTGCATCATGTACTAAGTGTTCTTGCTGTTCCAAAAACATGAAAGTCAAATTGCCAGTTTGAAAGTCAAACGGCTAAAACAGGAAACTGTGGGAAACAGGAAACTGTGGGAAACAAGCAAGAGGAGTTGGAACCAACTTGGAGGAGGAGTCCCACTCCTCCAAGCCGGCGCCCAGCCCAAGGCCGACTTGGGGAGGGACTCCCCTCCCCTGGCCGCGCCTCCCCACCTATAAAAGGAGGGGCAGGGCTCCCTCCTAGATCACACAAGTTCCTATCTTCTACCTCCGGTTTAGAGCCGTTTTGGTTTAGAGCTTCTAATTGCTTTAGCCAGCGGTTTAGAGCCTTCTAATTGGTTTAGAGCCTTCTAATTGGTGTGTCTAATTACTAGACCACTAATAGCCTCTCTCATAAGCTCCACCATACTCGCACCGGCTTAAGGCGAAGCCCTGCGGGATTTCCCCTCTACTTCCGGTACCACGCCGTTGTGCTGCCGGAATCGCGAGGAGAGTGCTACAACCTCCGCTGCCTGCTGGAACAAGGGAGAGGAAGGTCTTCGTCGAGTACCGAACGTGTGACCGACTGCGGGAGCGCTGCCGGAACGTGGCGCCGGAAGGATCGTCTACACGATCTTGAGATTGGAAAGAGTACGACTACATCACCCACGAGAATCCGCTCTCGTTAAACACTTTGGAATCTTCGAGGGTAAGTTATTCCATCGACTCGTTGCTACAATCTAGTAGATAGATCTTGGCTTGTTTGTTTGTATGCGATAGAAATTTTTTGTTTTCCATGCTACGAACCCCTACAGTGGTATCAGAGCCGTGTCTATATGTAGATCTGTTGCACGAGTAGAACACAATGGTCATTGTGGGCGTTGATGCTTTTATTGTAGATTGCTTTTTGTGTACTTTGCATCTTGCGGTATGTTGGGATGAAGCGGCCCGGGCTAACCTTACATGACATCGTTCATGAGACTTGCTCCACGCTTGACATGCAACTTGTATTGCATAAGTGGCTTTGCGGGTGCCTGTTTCTCCTAGCATAGTTAAGATCCAATTTACAACGGGTAATCAACAATGCTAGTATCAATGTTGTGGTTCTTGTTCGTAAGTTAGAACGACACTTATTGAAAGCCCCAAACCACGTAAAATATGCAAAGAAAGTAGAAGCGTCTAACTTTGTTTTGCAGGGGTGTGCAGTGATGTGATATGGCCATGATTGTGATTATATTTGATGTATGCAATGTTCCTTATTGTAAGTTGGCAACCGGCAGGAGCCATATGGTTGTCTTTAATTTATGTTAAGACCCGCGTGTCTATTCAAAGTAGTTGTAATAGTTGAAGCCGGTGGACGACAACCATGGTGAAGCGTCATTGACCTTGATGCAATGCCGGTGATGATGGAGATCATGTTCGTGTTTGAAGATGGAGATCGGAAGCACAAAGAAGAAAGGCCATATCATATCACATATTATGAATTGCATGTGATGTTAATCCTTTATGCATCTTGTATTGCTTAGTAGACGACGGTAGCATTATAAGATGATCCCTCATGCACATGAATTTCAAATCATAAAGTGTTCGCCCTTAGTTAGCACCGTTGCTAAAGCTTGTTGTTTCGAAGCACCACGTGATGATCGGGTGTGTTAGATTCCGCAAGTGTATACAACGTAAGCAAGCCAGATTTGCTTATGCGGTGGCTAAGGTTTGATCTTGACGAGCCTAGCATGTACAGACATGGTCTCAGGAACACGGATTACCGAAAGGTAAAGCATGAATCATATAGTAGATATGATGAACATGATGATTGTTCGCCATTGAAACTATATCAACTCTCGTGATGATCGGTGTTGATGTAGTGGATTTGGTTCGTGTGATCACTAAAACAATGTGAGGGATGTTGTTTTGAGTGGGAGTTCACCTAGTTTAATTTCATTAATTAATTTGAACTCAATTTGTCATAAACTTAGTCTAAACTATTGCAAATATGTTGTAGATCAATGGCAGCCCCTACCATCAATTTTAATGCGTTCCTAGAGAAAGAAAAGTTGAAAAACAATGGAAGCAACTTCGCGGATTGGTTCCGCAATTTGAGGATTGTCCTCACAGCTGGTAATTTGACCTATGTGCTGGATGCACCGCTGGGTGACCCACCTGCAGCTGATGCTCCCGATGAAGTAAAGAATGTTTACCTCGCTCGGAAGAATCAGTACTCCATAGTTCAGTGTGCTATCTTGTATGGTTTAGAATCGGAGCTTCAGAAAAGGTTTGAAGAGTCAGACCCATATGATATTGTCGAGGATCTCAAATTGATTTTTGAGACTCATGCGGCAATTGAAAGTTATGAAGCTTCTGAAAAGTTCTTTAACTGCAAGATGGAAGAGGGCAGCTCCGTCAGTGAGCATGTGCTTAAGATGTCTGGGCATGCAAACAAACTTCAAAGCTTGGGTATAGTGATTCCTAATGCTTTGGGGGTTTACCGCGTCCTCCAGTCATTGCCACCAAGTTACAGGAACTTTGTGATGAACTACAACATGCAGAACATGAACAAAGAGTTGCCAGAACTATTTGCTATGTTAAAATCTGCAGAAGTGCAAATTCAAGAAAGGCAAGTCTAAGCAAAAGGGACACTTCAAGAAGGGTGGTAAGAAAGTTACCACGCCGACGAAGAAAACCAAGGCTGGACCAAAGCCTGAAACTGAGTGCTTTTACTGCAAGGGAGTAGGTCACTGGAAGCGGAATTGCCCAAAGTACTTGGCGGATTTGAAGAACGGCAACATCAAGAAGAAAGGTATATCTGATATACATGTTATTGATGTGTATCTCACTAGTATTCGTAGTAGTGCCTGGGTATTTGATACTGGTTCGGTTGCTCATATTTGTAACTCGAAACAGGTGCTGCAGAATAAACGGAAGCTAGCGAAGAACGAGGTGACGATGCGCGTGGGAAACGGATCAAAGGTTGATGTGATCGCGGTCGGCACGCTACCTCTTCATCTACCATCGGGATTAGTTTTATACTTAAATAATTGTTATTTGGTGCCTGCGTTGAGCATGAACATTATATCAGGATCTTGTTTATTGCGAGACGGTTACTTGTTTAAGTCAGAGAATAATGGTTGTTCGATTTATATGAGTAATATGTTTTACGCACATGCACCTTTGATAGATGGTCTATTCTTATTGAATCTCGATAGTGGAAATACACATATCAACAATATTGAAGCTAAACGTTTGAAATCAAGCGATAATTCGACCTATATGTGGCACTGTCGTCTTGGTCACATTGGAGTGAAGCGTATGAAGAAACTCCATTCCGATGGACTTCTTGAATCACTTGATTTTGAATCACTTGATAGATGCGAAGCATGTCTGATGGGCAAAATGACTAAGACTCCATTTTCTGGTATGATGGAGCGAGCTACGGACTTATTGGAAATCATACATACCGATGTGTGTGGTCCAATGAGTGTAGCATCGCGCGGTGGTTATGATTATGTTCTTACCTTCACGGATGACTTGAGTAGATATGGGTATATCTATTTCATGAAACATAAGTCCGAAACTTTCGAGAAGTTTAAGGAGTTTCAAAGTGAGGTAGAGAATCAACGTAACAAGAAGATTAAGTTTCTACGTTCTGATCGTGGAGGTGAATATCTAAGTTACGAGTTTGGCGAGCATTTAAAGAAGTGCGGAATACTTTCACAATTGACACCGCCGGGAACACCACAGCGTAATGGTGTGTCCGAACGTCGTAATCGAACTCTCTTAGATATGGTTCGTTCTATGATGTCACTTACAGATTTACCGCTATCATTTTGGGGTTATGCATTAGAAACAGCCGCATTCACTTTAAATAGGGCACCGTCTAAATCCGTTGAAACGACACCGTATGAATTATGGTTTGGGAAGAAACCTAAATTGTCGTTCCTTAAAGTTTGGGGATGCGAAGCCTATGTAAAGAAGTTACAGCCGGACAAGCTTGAACCCAAAGCGGAAAAATGCGTCTTCATAGGATACCCGAAGGAAACTATTGGGTATACCTTCTATCATAGATCCGAAGGCAAACTCTTCGTTGCCAAGAATGGATCCTTTCTAGAGAAGGAATTTCTCTCGAAAGAAGTGACTGGAAGGAAAGTAGAACTCGACGAGGTTGTCGAACCTTCTCTCGAAATTGCGAGTAGCGTAGCACCGGAAGAAGTTCCTGTGGTGCCTGCACCAATAAGAGAGGAAGCTAATGATGGTGATCATGAAACTTCGGTTGAAGTTACTACAGAGCCTCGGAGGTCAACGAGAACTCGTACCACTCCAGATTGGTATGATTCCGTTATGAATGTCATGGTGGTGGACAACACCGATGACCCCGAGACATATGAGGAAGCGATGATGAGCCCAGATTCCAATAAATGGCAAGAAGCCATGAAATCCGAGATTGGATCCATGTACGAAAACCAAGTATGGACTTTGGTGGACTTACCGGATGGCCGGAAGGCTGTCGAGAACAAATGGATTTTCAAGAAGAAAACAGATGCTGATGGTAATGTTACTGTCTATAAAGCTCGACTTGTCGCAAAAGGGTTTCGACAAATTCAAGGAGTTGACTACGATGAGACTTTCTCACCGGTAGCGAAGCTAAAGTCTGTGAGGATTATGTTAGCAATCGCTGCATATTATGATTATGAGATATGGCAGATGGATGTCAAAACAGCATTCCTCAATGGAGACATTGATGAAGAGTTGTATATGATGCAACCCAAAGGTTTTGTTGATCCTAAAGATGCTAACAAGGTATGCAAACTTCAACGGTCCATCTATGGATTGAAGCGGGCATCCCGAAGTTGGAATCAACATTTTGATAAGGTAATCAAAAGTTTTGGTTTTATACAAACTTATGGAGAAGCTTGTATTTACAAGAAAGTGAGTGGGAGCTCTGTAGCATTCTTAATACTGTATGTGGATGACATATTGTTGATTGGGAATGATGTAGACCTTCTTAATAGTGTCAAGGAATATTTGAATAATAGTTTTTCAATGAAGGATCTTGGCGAAGCAGCTTACATATTAGGCATAAAGATTTATAGAGATAGATCGAAACGCCAAATATCATTGTCACAGAGTACATATTTGGACAAAGTTCTAAAGAAGTTTGGAATGGAAGAAAGCAACAAAGGGTTCTTGCCCATGTTGCCCAATACGACCTTGAGTAAAACTCAAAGTCCAACATCGGCAGAAGATAGAGAAAGGATGAGTAAGACTCCCTATGCCTCAGCCATAGGATCTCTAATGTATGCCATGCTATGTACTAGACCCGACATTGCATATGCTGTTAGTTTAACTAGCAGATATCAAAGTGATCCAGGAGTGGATCATTGGACAGCGGTCAAAAACATCCTTAAGTACTTGAGAAGAACTAAGGATATGGTTCTTTCTTATGGAGGTGATGAACAGCTCGTTGTTAATGGTTACACCGATGCTAGTTGGAACACCGATCCGGATGATTCTAAATCACAATCTGGATACGTATTTATTTTGAATGGTGCAGCAGTTAGCTGGAGGAGTGCAAAGCAAAGCGTTGTGGCGAGATCTTCAACTGAATCGGAATACATGGCTGCTTCGGAGGCTTCACAAGAAGCGATATGGATGAAAGAGTTCATTACAGAGCTGGGTGTGGTTCCAAGTGCGCTGGACCCAATGTCTATCTACTGTGATAACATGGGCGCCATAGCCAATGCGCAAGAACCAAGGTCACACAAGAAGCTGAAGCATATCAAGCTACGTTTTCACGCTATTCGAGAACATATCCAGGATGGGGATATAAAGATTTGCAAAGTACACACAGATCTGAATGTGGCGGATCCGTTGACTAAACCTCTCCCGAGGGCAAAACATGACCAACACCAAACTGCCATGGGTGTTCGGTATATTACCATGTAATCTAGATTAGATGACTCTAGTGCAAGTGGGAGACTGTTGGAGATATGCCCTAGAGGCAATAATAAATATAGTTATTATTATATCTTTGTGTTTATGATAAATGTTTATATTCATGCTATAATAGTATTAACAAGGAAACATTAATACTTGTGTGAATTGTAAACTTAATTTGAAGTCCCTAGTATAGCCTCTATACTTCACTAGCTTGTTGGTTGATTAAATGATTGTGGTTTCCATATCATGAACATTGAGATGTTATCAACAACAAGATCATATCGTTAGGAGAATGATATGGTGGACATACTCCTATTGATAAGCGTAGCATAAAGATCAAGTCATTTCAATAGTTCAATTGCTATATGCTTTCTGATACATAGTAACCTAATTCCTTCGACCATGAGATCATGCATATCACCTTTACCGGATGGATGCTTTGATGACATCAAACACCACACCGTAACTGGGTGGCTATAAAGGTGGCATTAAGTGTTCGGAAAGTATTGGTTGAAACACATGGATCAAGAGTGGGATTTGTCCATCCATATGACGGATAGATATACTCTGGGCCCTCTCGGTGGAATGTCATCCAATTGGCTTGCAAGCATGTGACTTGGTCACAAGGGATCACATATCACGGGAACGAGAAAAGAGTACTTATCAGTAACGAGGTTGAACTAGGTATGCAGAGATACCGACGATCATAACCTCGGATAAGTAACATATCGTGAGACAAAGGGAAATTGGTATCGTATGTAAGTGGTTCATTCGATCGCAAAGTAATCATAGAAATATGTGGGAGCCATATGAATTTCCAGATTCCTCTATTGGTTATTGTTCGGAGAAGTGTCTTGATCATGTCCGCATAATTCACGAACCGTAGGGAGACACACTTAAGGATTCGACGTTGTTTGAGTAGTTATGGTATTATGAGAAAGAGACCGAATGTTGTTCGGAGTCTCGGATGGGATCCGGGATATCACGAGGTGATCCGGAATGGTCCGGAGAATAAGATTCATATAAGGAAAGTCCCGTTTCGGAGTTCGGGAATGATTCCGGTGTTTTCATCGGGAATGTTCTAGAAGGTTCCGGATTGTCCGGCACTCCGGGGGGGGGGGGAGGGTACATGAGTGTGTCATTGAATGATTGCATCATGTACTAAGTGTTCTTGCTGTTCCAAAAACATGAAAGTCAAATTGCCAGTTTGAAAGTCAAACGGCTAAAACAGGAAACTGTGGGAAACAGGAAACTGTGGGAAACAAGCAAGAGGAGTTGGAACCAACTTGGAGGAGGAGTCCCACTCCTCCAAGCCGGCGCCCAGCCCAAGGCCGACTTGGGGAGGGACTCCCCTCCCCTGGCCGCGCCTCCCCACCTATAAAAGGAGGGGCAGGGCTCCCTCCTAGATCACACAAGTTCCTATCTTCTACCTCCGGTTTAGAGCCGTTTTGGTTTAGAGCTTCTAATTGCTTTAGCCAGCGGTTTAGAGCCTTCTAATTGGTTTAGAGCCTTCTAATTGGTGTGTCTAATTACTAGACCACTAATAGCCTCTCTCATAAGCTCCACCATACTCGCACCGGCTTAAGGCGAAGCCCTGCGGGATTTCCCCTCTACTTCCGGTACCACGCCGTTGTGCTGCCGGAATCGCGAGGAGAGTGCTACAACCTCCGCTGCCTGCTGGAACAAGGGAGAGGAAGGTCTTCGTCGAGTACCGAACGTGTGACCGACTGCGGGAGCGCTGCCGGAACGTGGCGCCGGAAGGATCGTCTACACGATCTTGAGATCGGAAAGAGTACGACTACATCACCCACGAGAATCCGCTCTCGTTAAACACTTTGGAATCTTCGAGGGTAAGTTATTCCATCGACTCGTTGCTACAATCTAGTAGATAGATCTTGGCTTGTTTGTTTGTATGCGATAGAAAATTTTTGTTTTCCATGCTACGAACCCCTACAACATCATGGTCATGGTCCACGGCTTAGAACTTGACATCATCGATCTCAAGTTCCTTCTCTTATGCTTTGAATCCATAACAGGACTTAAGATCAACTTCGACAAGAGCGAGGTGATGTTCTTGGGATACTCCGATGAGGATCGACAACGGATTTCTAACAACCTCAACTATAGGCTAGCTGACTTCCCCACCACTTACTTGCGGATACCTATTCGGGACACCCGAGTGTTTATCAAGGACCTTGCCCCCTAATGATGATAGTGAGGTCTAAGGCTGAGCTCTGGAGAGATCGAATCACGAAAAATGGTAGCAAGAAGATTTTTATTGACTCATGTATCTCCAGCCTTCCCATGTACATTATGGGCATGTACCTTCTACCTAAAGGAACCCATGCCAACTTTTCCAAGGAGTTGTCTCGGTTCTTTTGGATGGACAGGGACGGGCACCAAAAATACCACATGGTGAAATGGGTTGACATCTGCACCCCCAAGGACCTTAGGGGCATAGGCATATTGGACTCCCACCGGTTCAACGTCGCCCTCATGCTGAAATAGGTGTGGTGTATCCTCTTCGAGGATGGAGGTCTCTGGCTACATCTGATTAAAGCCAAATATCGATGTGGCTGGCCGCTCCTGGCATGTGAGAGGGGGGAGGGGTCCTAGTTCTGGAGGGCCATCTAGGATATCAAGCAGGAAATTCGACGTGGGATCTCCTTCTCCATCGGCAATGGAGAAGGTAACTTGTTTTGGCTTGATATATGGATCTCAGCCTTCACTTAGAACTAAATCCTCTTCCTATTTGCTATTTGCTTGGACCCGTTGCTTTTGGTGGCCGAG
Organism: Avena sativa; assembly: GCA_916181665.1. Classification (NCBI taxonomy): domain Eukaryota; kingdom Viridiplantae; phylum Streptophyta; class Magnoliopsida; order Poales; family Poaceae; genus Avena; species Avena sativa. Next base: position 53,715,750 of record OV702285.1, on the reverse strand, counting down.
GCTTATCGTGAGGGTACCTGGAACATCCCACTCTGGCGTAACTTTGGGGTAGCTGAGGCCACGACCTTTCTGGCCTACGAGGATCCCTACCTCTGGCTTTCTCGGATGCACCTGACGGTGTATAGATTGACCATGGTGGGGACTTTCTCGGTTAGCTCGAAATATAGGGACCTCTTCTAAGGGCCCACCTTGCCATGGACAATTCCCCTCTAGAAATCCCTATGCCATTAAATATTAAGATATTTGTATGGCAACTTCTACGGGTGACGAGGTTTCGACTCGTCAATGCCCATTGTTATGGACTTGGGTTTTGGAGAAGATGGGGATGCTGGAGATCGTGAAACGGTTAACAGACAAGCAACCAGGGGACACGAGATTTACCCAGGTTCAGGCCCCCGGAGGGAAAACCCTACTCCTGCTTGTCTGCTCTTGATTACGGCGGAACCGAAGGTTACAGGGGTGCGCAGATTCGATCTGGCGTGGAGGTGCGTATGCGAAAGTATGAGTCGAGAGATCTAGGTTGTGCCCTCCTGGCCTTTATATAGACTTAGGCAGGTCCCGGGCATAGTCCTAGTCGGTTACAAGTTCTAGGGTTTTACCCCTTTGAATTTCCTATCTACGCTAGTCTTGCTCTCCAAGGATCCGAAGGCGTCATGGGCCTTGGCCACCCGAAAATCTTCATGGGCCAGTGTACATCTGCTGTGGGCCTTCCTTGGGCTGAACCAGGTATGCTGAGGTCACGTACCCGTAGGGTATAACCATGTCAGTAGCCCCCGAGTGATCAGTCGAATCGTAGATTCGGCTGAGGACTCTTCAATCCTTCGGGTGCAACTATGTATTAACAGTATGTGTGTAGGGAGTGTTGATGCGTGTGCCTGACTCACCCGACGGATCAGGGTCAGTTAACTGTCTTAGGACGAAACAACACGATCTTCCTCAGGTTCGAGTCCCTCAACTCGAAACTGGAACATATGCTGGCGTAATTCGACTCAGGCCGCAGAGGACTTACAGGAGTGGAATTCCAGTGAATTTAATTGATGTACCCAACGCGTCCGTCGGGATTTTTCATCGCACCTGTTAGCACGGGTTTTTACTGTTGGAGATATGCCCTAGAGGCAATAATAAATATAGTTATTATTATATCTTTGTGTTTATGATAAATGTTTACATTCATGCTATAATAGTATTAACAAGGAAACATTAATACTTGTGTGATTTGTAGACTAAAATAAGAGTCCCTAGTGAAGCCTCTATATAATACTAGCTTGTTGGTTAATAGATGATTGTGGTTTCCCTATCATGAACATTGAGATGTTATTAACAACAAGATCATATCGTTAGGAGAATGATATGGTGGACATACTCCTATAGATAAGCGTAGCATAAAGATCAAGTCATTTTAATAGTTCAATTGCTATATGCTTTCTGATACATAGTAATCTAATTCCTTCGACCATGAGATCATGCATATCACCTTTACCGGATGGATGCTTTGATGACATCAAACACCACACCGTAACTGGGTGGCTATAAAGGTGGCATTAAGTGTTCGGAAAGTATTGGTTGAAACACATGGATCAAGAGTGGGATTTGTCCATCCATATGACGGATAGATATACTCTGGGCCCTCTCGGTGGAATGTCATCCAATTGGCTTGCAAGCATGTGACTTGGTCACAAGGGATCACATAGCACGGGAACGAGAAAAGAGTACTTATCAGTAACGAGGTTGAACTAGGTATGCAGAGATACCGACGACCATAACCTCGGATAAGTAAACTATCGTGAGACAAAGGGAAATTGGTATTGTATGTAAGTGGTTCATTCGATCACAAATTAATCGTAGAAATATGTGGGAGCCATATGAATTTCCAGATTCCTCTATTGGTTATTATTCGGAGAAGTGTCTCGATCATGTCCGCATAATTCACGAACCGTAGGGTGACACACTTAAGGATTCGACGTTGTTTGAGTAGTTATGGAATGATGAGAAAGAGACCGAATGTTGTTCGGAGTCTCGAATGGGATTCGGGATATCACGAGGAGATCCGGAATGGTCCGGAGAATAAGATTCATATAAGGAAAGTCCCGTTTCGGAGTTGGAGAATGGTTCCGGTGTTTTCATCGGGAATGTTCTAGAAGGTTCCGGAATGTCCGGCACTCCGGAGGGGAAGGGTATATGAATGTGTTATATCAAGTTGATATGATTGCATCATGTACTCGGTGTCATCTCTGAACAAAATAGAGGGTTTATTCAAATCCTAGTTTGAAAAGTCAAACGCCAAGTTTGAAAGTCAAACGGCTAATTTTGGGAAGTGGAGAGGGAGGTGGAAACCGACTTGGGGGAGGAGTTCCTCCTCCCACCGCCGGCGCACCACCAAGCCGAGTTGGGGAGGGACTACCCTCCCCTTGGCCGGCCCCCTCCACCTATATAAGGAGGGGCAGGGCTCCCCTCCTAAAAACACAACTCCTCCACCTCTAAACCCTAGCCGCCGGCGCCGCCACCTCCATTGCCGCCGCCCTAGGGCAAACTCGCCGCCGCCTAGGTGAAACCCTAGCCGCCGGCCTAGCCACCTCCTCGGCGTGTCTAAACCCTAGATCATCGAGGGACTCTCTCATACTCCACCATACTCGCTCCGGCTTAAGGCGAAGCCCTGCGAGATCTCCCCTCTACTTCCGGTACCACGCCGTTGTGCTGCCGGAATCGTGAGGAGAGTGCTACAACCTCCGCTGCCTGCTGGAACAAGGGAGAGGAAGGTCTTCGTCGAGTATCGAACGTGTGACCGACTGTGGGAGCGCTGCCGGAACGCAGCGCCGGAAGGATCGTCTACACGATCTTGAGATCGGGAAGAGTACGACTACATCACCCACGAGAATCCGCTCTCGTTAAACACTTTGGAATCTTCGAGGGTGAGTTATTCCATCGACTCGTTGCTACAATCTAGTAGATAGATCTTGGCTTGTTTGTTTGTATGCGATAGTAATTTTTTGTTTTCCATGCTACGAAACCCTACAGTGGTATCAGAGCCAGGTTTATATGTAGATCTGTTGCACGAGTAGAACACAATGGTCATTGTGGGCGTTGATGTTTTTATTGTCGATTGCTTCTTGTGTACTTTGCATCTTGCGGTATGTTGGGATGAAGCGGCCCGGGCTAACCTTACATGACATCGTTCATGAGACCTGCTCCACGCTTGACATGCAACTTGTATTGCATAAGTGGCTTTGCAGGTGCCTGTTTCTCCTAGCATAGTTAAGATTCAATTTACAACGGGTGATTAACAATACTAGTATCAATGTTGTGGTTCATGTTCGTAAGTTAGAACGACACTTATTCAAAGCCCCAAACCATGTAAAACATGCAAAGAAAGTAGAGGCGTTTAACTTTGTTTTGCAGGGGTGTGCTGTGATGTGATATGGCCATGATTGTGATTATATTTGATGTATGCAATGTTCCTTATTGTAAGTTGGCAACCGGCAGGAGCCATATGGTTGTCTTTCATTTATGTTAAGACCCGCGTGTCTATTCAAAGTAGTTGTAAAAGTTGAAGCCGATGGACGACAACCATGGAGAAGTGTCATTGACCTTGATGCAATGCCGGTGATGATGGAGATCATGTTCGTGCTAGAAGATGGAGATTGGAACCACAAAGAAGAAAGGCCATATCATATCACATATTATGAATTGCATGTGATGTTAATCCTTTATGCATCTTGTATTGCTTAGTAGACGACGGTAGCATTATAAGATGATCCCTCATGCACATGAATTTCAAGTCATAAAGTGTTCACCCTTAGTTAGCACCGTTGCTAAAGCTTGTTGTTTCGAATCACCACATGATTCCGCAAGTGTATACAACGTGAGCAAGCCAGATTTGCTCATGCGGAAACTGAGGTTTGATCTTGACGAGCCTAGCATGTACAGACATGGTCTCGGAACACGGATCACCGAAAGGTAAAGCATGAATCATATAGTAGATATGATGAACATGTCGATTGTTCGCCATTGAAACTATATCAACTCTCGTGATGATAGGTGTTGATGTGGTGGATTTGGTTCGTGTGATCACTAAAACAATGTGAGGGATATTGTTTTGAGTGGGAGTTCACCTAGATTAATTTTATTATTAATTTGAACTCAATTTGTCATAAACTTAGTCTAAACTATTGCAAATATGTTGTAGATCAATGGCAGCCCCTACCATCAATTTTAATGCGTTCCTAGAGAAAGAAAAGTTGAAAAACAATGGAAGCAACTTCGCGGATTGGTTCCGCAATTTGAGGATTGTCCTCACAGCTGGTAATTTGACCTATGTGCTGGATGCACCGCTGGGTGACCCACCTGCAGCTGATGCTGCCGATGAAGTAAAGAATGTTTACCTCACTCGGAAGACTCAGTACTCCACAGTTCAGTGTGCTATCTTGTATGGTTAAGAATCGGAGATTCATAAAAGGTTTGAGAATTCAGACCCATATGATATTGTCAAGGATCTCAAATTGATCTTTGAGACTCATGCGGCAATTGAAAGCTATGAGGCTTCTGAAAAGTTCTTTAACTGCAAGATGGAAGAGGGCAGCTCCGTCAGTGAGCATGTGCTTAAGATGTCTGGGCACGCAAACAAACTTCAAAGCTTGGGTATAGTGATTCCTAATGCTTTGGGGATTTACCGCGTCCTCCAATCACTACCACCAAGTTACAAGAACTTTGTGATGAACTACAACATGCAAAACATGAACAAGACGTTGCCAGAACTCTTTGCCATGTTGAAATCTGCAGAAGTGGAGATCAAGAAAGAGCACCAAGTGTTGTTGGTCAATAAGACCACCAAATTCAAGAAAGGCAAGTCTAAGCAGAAGGGACACTTCAAGAAGGGTGGTAATAAAGTTGCCACGCCAACGAAGAAGACCAAGGATGGACCTAAGCCTGATACTGAGTGCTTTTACTGCAAGGGAGAAGGTCACTGGAAGCGGAATTGCCCAAAGTACTTGGCGGATTTGAAGAACGGCAACATCAAGAAGAAAGGTATATCTGATATACATGTTATTGATGTGTATCTCACTAGTACTCGTAGTAGTGCCTGGGTATTTGATACTGGTTCGGTTGCTCATATTTGTAACTCGAAACAGGTGCTGCAGAATAAACGGAAGCTAGCGAAGAACAAGGTGACGATGCGCGTGGGAAACGGATCAAAGGTTGATGTGATCGCGGTCGGCACGCTACCCCTTCATCTACCATCGGGATTAGTATTATACTTAAATAATTGTTATTTGGTGCCTGCGTTAAGCATGAACATTATATCGGGATCTTGTTTATTGCGAGACGGTTACTTGTTTAAGTCCGAGAATAATGGTTGTTCGATTTATATGAGTAATATGTTTTATGCACATGCACCTTTGATAGATGGTCTATTCTTGTTGAATCTCGATAGTGGAAATACACATATTAATAACATTGAGGCTAAACGTTTGAAATCGAGCGATAACTCGACCTATATGTGGCACTGTCGTCTTGGTCACATTGGAGTGAAGCGTATGAAGAAACTCCATTCCGATGGACTTCTTGAATCACTTGATTTCGAATCACTTGAAAGATGCGAAGCATGTCTGATGGGTAAAATGACTAAGACTCCATTTTCTGGTATGATGGAGCGAGCTACGGACTTATTGGAAATCATACATACCGATGTGTGTGGTCCAATGAGTGTAGCATCGCGCGGTGGTTATCGTTATGTTCTTACCTTCACGGATGATTTGAGTAGATATGGGTATATCTATTTCATGAAACATAAATCCGAAACTTTCGAGAAGTTTAAGGAATTTCAAAGTGAGGTAGCGAATCAACGTAACAAGACGATTAAATTTCTACGTTCTGATCGTGGAGGTGAATATCTGAGTTACGAGTTTGGCGAGCATTTGAAGAAATGCGGAATACTTTCACAATTGACACCGCCGAGAACACCACAGCGTAATGGTGTGTCCGAACATCGTAATCGAACTCTCTTAGATATGGTTCGTTCTATGATGTCACTTACAGATTTACCGCTATCATTTTGGGGTTATGCATTAGAAACAGCCGCATTCACTTTAAATAGGGCACCATCTAAATCCGTTGAAACGACACCGTATGAATTATGGTTTGGGAAGAAACCTAGATTGTCGTTCCTTAAAGTTTGGGGTTGCGAAGCCTATGTAAAGAAGTTACAGCCGGACAGGCTTGAACCCAAAGCGGAAAAATGCATCTTCATAGGATACCCAAAGGAAACTATTGGGTATACCTTCTATCATAGATCCGAGGGCAAAATCTTCGTTGCCAAGAATGGATCCTTTCTAGAGAAGGAATTTCTCTCGAAAGAAGTGACTGGAAGGAAGGTAGAACTCGACGAGGTTATCGAACCTTCTCTCGAAATTGCGAGTAGCGCAACACCGGAAGAAGTTCCTGTGGTGCCTACACCAATAAGAGAGGAAGCTAATGATGATGATCATGAAACTTCGGTTGAAGTTGCTACAGAGCCTCGCGGGTCAACGAGAACTCGTACCACTCCAGATTGGTATGATCCCGTTATGAGTATCATGTTGGTGGACAACACCGATGACCCTGAGACATATGAGGGAGCAATGATGAGCCCAGATTCCAATAAATGGCAAGAAGCCATGAAATCCGAGATTGGATCCATGTACGAAAACCAAGTATGGACTTTGGTGGACTTACCAGATGGCCGGAAGGCTGTCGAGAACAAATGGATTTTCAAGAAGAAAACAGATGCTGATGGTAATGTTACTGTCTATAAAGCTCGACTTGTCGCAAAGGGGTTTCGACAAATTCAAGGAGTTGACTACGATGAGACTTTCTCACCAGTAGCGAAGCTAAAGTATGTGAGGATTATGTTAGCAATCGCTGCATATTATGATTATGAGATATGGCAGATGGATGTCAAAACAGCATTCCTCAATGGAGACATTGATGAAGAGTTGTATATGATGCAACCCAAAGGTTTTGTCGATCCTAAAGATGCTAACAAGGTATGCAAGCTTCAATGGTCCATCTATGGATTGAAGCAAGCATCTCGAAGTTGGAATCAACGTTTTGATAAGTTAATCAAAAGTTTTGGTTTTGTACAAACTTATGGAGAAGCTTGTATTTACAAGAAAGTGAGTGGGAGCTCTGTAGCATTCTTAATACTATATATAGATGACATATTGTTGATTGGGAATGATGTAGACCTTCTTAATAGTGTCAAGGAATATTTGAATAATAGTTTTTCAATGAAGGATCTTGGCGAAGCAGCTTACATATTAGGCATAAAGATTTATAGAGATAGATCAAGACGCCAAATATCATTGTCACAAAGTACATATTTGGACAAAGTTCTAAAGAGATTTGGAATGGAAGATAGCAAGAAAGGGTTCTTGCCCATGTTGCCCAATACGACCTTGAGTAAAACTCAAAGTCCGACATCGGCAGAAGATAGAGAAAGGATGAGTAAGACTCCCTATGCCTCAGCCATAGGATCTCTAATGTATGCCAGGCTATGTACTAGACCCGACATTGCATATGCTGTTAGTTTAGCTAGCAGATATCAAAGTGATCCAGGAGTGGATCATTGGACAGCGGTCAAAAACATCCTTAAGTACTTGAGAAGAACTAAGGATATGGTTCTTTCTTATGGAGGTGATGAACAGCTCGTTGTTAATGGTTACACCGATGCTAGTTGGAACACCGATCCGGATGATTCTAAATCACAATCTGGATACGTACTTATTTTGAATGGTGCAGCAGTTAGCTGGAGGAGTGCAAAGCAAAGCATTGTGGCGAGATCTTCAACTGAATCGGAATACATGGCTGCTTCGGAGGCTTCACAAGAAGCGATATGGATGAAAGAGTTCATTACAGAGCTGGGTGTGGTTCCTAGTGCGCTGGACCCAATGTCTATCTACTGTGATAACATGGGTGCCATAGCCAATGCGCAAGAACCAAGGTCACACAAGAAGCTGAAGCACATCAAGCTACGTTTTCACGCTATTCGAGAACATGTCCAAGATGGGTATATAAATATTTGCAAAGTACACACAGATCTGAATGTGGAGGATCCGTTGACTAAACCTCTCCCGAGGGCAAAACATGACCAGCACTAAACTGCCATGGGTGTTCGGTATATTACCATGTAATCTAGATTAGATGACTCTAGTGCAAGTGGGAGACTGTTGGAGATATGCCCTAGAGGCAATAATAAATATAGTTATTATTATATCTTTGTGTTTATGATAAATGTTTACATTCATGCTATAATAGTATTAACAAGGAAACATTAATACTTGTGTGATTTATAGACTAAAATAAGAGTCCCTAGTAAAGCCTCTATATAATACTAGCTTGTTGGTTAATAGATGATTGTGGTTTCCCTATCATGAACATTGAGATGTTATTAACAACAAGATCATATTGTTAGGGGAATGATATGGTGGACATACTCCTATAGATAAGCGTAGCATAAAGATCAAGTCATTTTAAAAGTTCAATTGCTATATGCTTTCTGATACATAGTAATCTAATTCCTTCGACCATGAGATCATGCATATCACCTTTACCGGATGGATCTTTGATGACATCAAACACCACACCATAACTGGGTGGATATAAAGGTGGCATTGAGTGTTCGGAAAGTATTGGTAGAGACACATGGATCAAGAGTGGGATTTGTCCATCCATATGACGGATAGATATACTCTGGGCCCTCTCGGTGAAATGTCATCCAATTAGCTTGCAAGCATGTGACTAGCTCACAAGGGATCACATATCACGGGAACGAGAAAAGAGTACTTATCAGTAACGAGGTTGAACTAGGTATGCAGAGATACCAACGATCATAACCTCGGATAAGTAAACTACCGTGAGACAAAGGGAAATTGATATCGTATGTAAGTGGTTCATTCGATCGCAAAGTAATCGTAGAAAATATGTGGGAGCCATATGAATTTCCAGATTCCTCTATTGGTTATTGTTTGGAGAAGTGTCTCGATCATGTCCGCATAATTCACGAACTGTAGGGAGACACACTTAAGGATTCGACGTTGTTTGAGTAGTTATGGAATGATGAGAAAGAGACCGAATGTTGTTTGGAGTCTCGAATGGGATTCGGGATATCACGAGGAGATCCGGAATGGTCCGGAGAATAAGATTCATATAAGGAAAGTCCCATTTCGGAGTTGGAGAATGGTTCTGGTGTTTTCATCGGGAATGTTCTAGAAGGTTCCGGAATGTCCGGCACTCCGGAGGGGAAGGGTATATGAATGTGTTATATCAAGTTGATATGATTGCATCATGTACTCGGTGTCATCGCTGAACAAAATAGAGGGTTTATTCAAATCCTAGTTTGAAAAGTCAAACGCCAAGTTTGAAAGTCAAATGGCTAATTTTGGGAAGTGGAGAGGGAGGTGGAAACCGACTTGGGGGAGGAGTTCCTCCTCCCACCGCCGGCTCACCACCAAGCCGAGTTGGGGAGGGACTCCCCTCCCCTTGGTCGGCCCCCTCCACTTATATAAGGAGGGGCAGGGCTCCCCTCCTAAAAACACAACTCCTCCACCTCTAAACCCTAGCCGCCGGCGCCGCCACCTCCATTGCCGCCGCCGCCCTAGGGCAAACTCACCGCCGCCGCCTAAGTGAAACCCTAGCCGCCGGCCTAGCCCCTCCTCGGTGTGTCTAAACCCTAGATCGTCGAGGAACTCTCTCATACTCCACCATACTCGCTCCGGCTTAAGGCGAAGCCCTGCAAGATCTCCCCTCTACTTCCGGTACCACGCCGTTGTGCTGCCGGAATCGCGAGGAGAGTGCTACAACCTCCGCTGCCTACTGGAACAAGGGAGAGGAAGGTCTTCGTCGAGTACCGAACGTGTGACCGACTGCGGGAGCGCTGTCGGAACGCAACGCCGGAAGGATCGTCTACGCGATCTTGAGATCGGGAAGAGTACGACTACATCACCCACGAGAATCCGCTCTCGTTAAACACTTTGGAATCTTCGAGGGTGAGTTATTCCATCGACTCGTTGTTACAATCTAGTAGATAGATCTTGGCTTGTTTGTTTGTATGCGATAGAAATTTTTTGTTTTCCATGCTACGAAACCCTACATTTACTAGCAGAGCGCAGTCGTGTGCGTTGCCAGGCCATCAGATGATATCTGTAGGTCTTATCTTTGTGTCGCAGACACATCATCCGAATGTTTTTCACCGCGGAGGCGTTTCGGGTGGCCAAGGAGACCGTTGCTCACTAAGCGTTTTGTTGGGGCAGAGTTGCCGAAAAGTTTTTGCATGCAGATCTGAAAGATCGCAGTCGAAGATGTCATAGGGTGCGCGACCAGCGCTCCGTATGGGAGTAGCCCCCGAGTGTCTGTTCGAGTCGTAGACTCGGGCGGAGACTTTAGTTCAAACATTGTTCAGTTGTTAAGTCCGTAGGACGCAAAAAAAATTCGGATGCTTAAATCCATCCTCCCTATGGGAGTAGCCCCCGAGTCCGTAGTGGAGTCGTAGACTCGACGTAGGACTCGAAAAAAATAATTTGTCTTCATTCGTCTTTCGGTTGCACGGACAGCGCTCCTGATAGGAGTAGCCCCCGAGTATTTAGTCGAATCGAAGATTCGAGTGAGTACTCTTAGCTGTGGAGCCGAAGAATTATAGTTGGTGCTAGTATAGCTTTTGATGACATCAGTGTTGACGATCAATGACCTCAAGCGTCTGCGACGCCAGAGATGACTTGACTGGACGAACGTGGGTCCCACTTGCTGACCTTGAATTGACCTGTCATGCGCGGCGTGGAGATAATTACGGCGTCTCCTCGATTTCCACGCGTAGTGGACGGCGTGGTAACGGCGGTTCGTTGTGATGCTGACACGTGTATGGTCAGATCTGCCGTTGGCGTTAGGTCTTCTGGATGGACAGCTGCCGTGCATCGTCTTCGTCGTTATAATCATTGGGGAAAGCCGCAGTTTTTTTTCACCGCATCAGTTCTTGTTTTCACTGCCTCCTTGTGCTCTAGCGATTCTTGCTGCGCGCTGGTATTTCCTTCCACATTTCCATCTTCCTTTCTGCGCTTTCACCGCCGACGCCGCCGCAGCGCGATGGGGAAACCAAAGAAATCGTCATCTGCAGTTGGGACCAGCGCCGCCGGAGGAAAGAAGGGCGCCACCGCTACCCGTGTCACCGACGGTGGCTGGCGGCGATCAGAGACGCGGGAGAGCGATCTACGCAAGCTTCGCGAGCGGGGTCTGATCCCACAAGATAGGGAGGCCATCAGACTCCCCGGTAACGAGGTAATCCCCCGTCCCCCAGCTGGGTATCGGGTTATGTTTCTTGCCTTCGTTATGCGTGGGTTTTCCTTTCCAGTCCACAACTTTCTCCATGGGCTTCTCTTTCTCTATGGCATCCAACTTCATCATCTTTCGCCTAATTCTCTTCTCCATATTGTTTGCTTCATCACTTTTTGCGAGTGCTGGCTTGGCATTGAGCCGCACTTTGGCCTCTTCCGGAAACTTTATTCCGTGAAGAGGCAGTCTGGTTCGGATGGTGTGTATCCCATTGGGGGTTGCATCATCTCCCTTAGTCCCAATCTTCTTTTCTTTTCCTTTTCTATGTCCGAATCTGTCCATTACTGGCGGAGGCGATGGTTTTACATCCGCGACTCCGTAGTGCCTGGGCAAGATTTTGGACTTGTTCCTTTTGACCCCTCCCAGATGATTGAGCCGAAAAGGTCTTGGAAAAACAAAATCTTGGATGGCGAGGTGGCGGAGATAGAGGCCCTTTACCGTCGGGTGGAGGATCTCCAGCTGATTCCGGAGAAGGAAGTGAACGGCGTGGACATCATCCAGACGTTTCTCGAGCGTCGGGTGCAGCCTCTCCAAGCGAGGGCGCACCCGATGTTCCTTTATTCTGGGCGCCGTGATCCGACGAGGGTTTCGGCTGAGAAAATCTCCGAGGGGGATCTTGATAGGGCCCTTCGCTCGCTGCTGAAGTTCAAGGCCGGAGAGAAAATCCCTGGGAAGTCGCTGACTCCGCCGTTTTCTTCGGCATTGGCTGTTCCACAGGTGTAGATTTGTGCGCGTAGTGCTTTTTTGTCGACTGCGTATTTATTTCCTTTGTTTGCTAACAAATCCCCTTCTGGTTTTGCAGAGCTTCAAGGTGCCGGGCATGGTACCGCCATTGCCTGAAAAGTATCTGAATGCCCCGGATAATGAAGTGGTGGAGTCCGTGTCCGAACTGCCGTCGGCGCGATCTCCGGCCGAAGATGCCGACGAGTTGAGTGAGGACCATACGCGCAAACGATCACGGAGCTCCAGCGAGTCTTCGGATGCCTCGACTCCTCCGACTCCCAGAAACCCTCTGTGCCTTGATTGTCATAATGACGGGCATGGAGGTTCTTCCTCTCCCATTCCCGCCATTCCTGTGCGGGCTGTAGCACCGCACCCGCCAGCGAAGCGGAAGAAGGAAGAAAATAAGGAAGAGAAAAAGGAGGAGAAGAAGGAGGAGAAGAGAGCCCGAAGGACTCCTCCTGTTTTCGACCTGAGCTCACTGGGCTTGTAAGTTTCTTGTTATACTACTGTCCTTTTTTCTTGATTTTGCACTTGTGCTGATTGCTTCGTATGCAGGCATTCCTCCCGCGACTCCTCCAGTGATGGTGCGCGGGAGATGATGGGAGAGTCGAAAAATTTCGTCTCCTCCTCCTCAGACGGTGGCGACTTCGGGGGGCGCCGCTCCGGATCCTCCTGTGCAGGAGGTGCAGGTGGTTGCGCCTCAGAATTTCGCCAGCGGGTCTTCGGAGTCGCCATCCGAGCATGTGAGTACCTTTGCTTCGTGCCACGGGGGGATCCCCTGAGTGTCTTCGTGTGCGAATTTTGCTTTTATTCCTTTGTGTTGGGCGTAGCCCCCAAGTCCTTTTTCTTACTGTTGTTTCTTTTTCTGCAGCCTTTTGTGAAGGAGGCCAAGCGGCTGGTGCAGGAGCGTCTGGTGCTAGAGGCTAACCTTCGGCAGCTTCAAGGTACCTGTTTGCTTTTGGTGCTTCTTTCATTTATTCTGGTCCTGCTCTCTGACGTTTGCTTGTTTTGAATGCAGCAGAGCATAATACTTATCTCCGTGAGGTCGACGCTCTCAAGAAGAGCCTTGGTTAGTCGGAGAAGAAGGCCGAGGCCGCCGTTGGTGCGAAGGAACGCCTCGAGCTAGAGCTGACCAAGACAGCCGAAGCTAAGGAGCGTCTGCAGCAGGAGGCCGCGGACCATGAGGAGCAGCTGGCCACCATTGCTGCTGCGCGCGAGAGGGAGGTGGCAGGCAAGCTCATGGCTGCTGCCAAGGCTGTTTCGGGTGAGTGTTGTATTTGTACTTCTTTCGTCTTGTTTTCTTGTCTTCTTCTGCGTTGCTTTTCGTCATGTCCCTTTCTTTTTGTCTCAGATGCCGCAGGCATCGAGTTTGACCAAGGCGCTCTGGAGCACGGGAGTGCTCTAGATGATGCTACTGCAGCGGTCGAAGATCGTTGCAGCACCGTCGTCAGCTCCCTTGCCAAGGCGAAGGAGGTCCTTGGCCGCTTCTACAAGGAGCTTGTCCCCAAGGGCGCGGCCCTGGATGATGTGGATGCTCTGGCGGAGGCTTTGTCAGCCGAAGCGCCTGCGGCGTACAAGCGCAAGCAGAAGGGCATCGGCGCGTCCGTCGGGCTGGCGATGGCTTTGGCGGCTGGAGCGGAGCTCGACCTGCCCCAGATCACCTCCCGGATGCCGACGACCGCAGATGGATCCGAGGTAGCTTTTGCTGCCTACTCTGCTCGCTGCAAGCGATATGGGCCAAAGCTCATTGATTTGCTGTCTGAGTATGCGCTGCGGCAGCAGGGCGGGGCCAAAGCTAGGCAGTCCGGCTCCGAGGTGACTCAGGGTGCCGCGTCTTAGGTGTTGTAGACATAGGATAATTTGTAGTCTGCTTTTTGTTGTAAATATTTTGATGAACACAATTCTTGTGCCATGTAGTGGCCTTTTATGTGCTGAATGAATTCGCCTGAGTTGTGCTCTACCATTGTATGAATGTTTGTGTCCCTTTCTTTTTCTGCTGCTCTAGGTTCCTTCGGGTGCTGACCCTGTTGACTCCTCGTCCGCAATGCCGCTGCGACCATCTTTGGATGATTCCTCGCAACTCGCTTTTCTTCGGGATCGTGTGCGTAGTCTGGAGAGGGAGTTGCTCGGTTTGCGAGGTCATGCCGATGTTTGGAAGTCCAAGGCGGATCGTGGTGCAGCCAGAGATGAGTACTTGATGGCGGAACTGGTTCGGATGTCCGAGCAGCTTCAATGTAAGTTGTTCTTTGTTTCGAGCTGTAGCTCATTTCTTCGGATGAGCCTGCTGGACTTGCTCTTATCTTGTGCAATTGTCGCAGGTGCGAACCTTGCTCCGAGGGAAGAGAAAGAGCGTGTCACTGTTCGGGTCAATTGCTTGACTCAACAGGACATGGAGGCCGGTGGCTTCTTCTGGATGGATCGTGACCGTGCAATGGCTCTGGTGACGGTGCAGGATCGTGTGCTCCAGGTTTCGCGAGTGCTTCGCCAAGTGCAGACGTCGCTTGCCTCGGTGTTGCACGTCATGTTTCCTTTGGATGCCGTACCGACGAGCCTTGCGGGTCTTCTGTCGAAGTTTCTGAATGTGAGCAATGTCAAGGAGTTGGTGCGGCAACAGCTCGTCGCAGGAGTGAAGGCTGCTTTGTCTCTTGTGAGGCTGCACCGGCCTGATGTTGATTTGGCTGTTGTGGCAGCTGGGCCACCTCCTCAGCCGGATGGTGATGAGTGGGACATGCGTCCACATTACGCAGTTGTAAGGCAGTATGCCGAACAGGTCGTAGATTTGTTTGAGCAGCCTGCTCAGGTTATTCTTCAGAATAGGTAGTACCTGAAAAAGAGGTAGATGTAAAATTTGTATATTTCGACTGGGCGTGTTGTGCCCTTTGTTGTAAAGGTTTGTTTGCTGTAAGCACGCAGTGTTTTTTTGAGTGCGTGTACTTTTCGTTTGCCTGACGTTGTCAGCTACTCAGGTGTACACGCGTGATCCTTAGTCGATGAAATCGTGAGGTGGGGGGAGCCCCCGAGTGTGTTTGTAGCATAAAGTAAAGTTGCAAATAATGAACTGGAGTTTGGGGCGAGACACTTAGCTTTATTTATATCGTAATGGAGGAAGTACATTGTTCGGCTGAATAGCCTTGGCTGAAAGCCTTATTGAAAGTAAAGGGGGTAGGTAGATAGGGATAGAATCGTCGCAAGTGCGAGATGTTCCATGGGTTGGAGTATGCGACTCCAGACTCCACGTGCTTGAGGCGGTAGGCGCCACCTGGGATGACTTCGGTGATGACGTAGGGTCCTTCCCATGGTGACTCGAATTTCGTCGGTCGCTCTTGCTTGAGTCGCAAGACGAGGTATCCTTCGACGAAGGACCTTGGGAGCAGCCGGCGGCTGTGGTAGTTGCGGAGACTCTGCTGGTACACCGCTGATCGAGCTGCTGATATGTCTCTTGCTTCGTCGAGTGTGTCGACGGCGTCTTCGAGTGCAGCCGTGGATTCGGCTTCGCTGTAAGCGACGACCCGGGGGGCCCGGTGGCGTACTTTTGCTGGTAGCACGGCTTCAGCTCTGTGCACCATGAAGAACGGTGTGTAGCCTGTGGAGTTGTTTGGCGTGGTCCGTAAGCTCCATAGGACGGATGGTAGCTCTTTCGTCTAGGCTCCTGCTTTCCGTTCGAGTGGACTCATGAGGCGCTTCTTGATGCCAGCGTCGATTAGGCCGTTGGCCTTTTCCACTTGCCCGTTCGTTTGCCGGTGTGCCACTGAGGCGTACGTGATGTTGATCCCAAGGCATTCGCAGAAGTCCTGGAATTCCTTGGAGATAAAGTTCGATCCATTGTCGGTGATGATGCTATGCGGTACGCCGAACCTGTAGACAATGGACTCAAAGAACTTGACGACAGTTTTGCCCTTTTGGTTGGTGACGGGCATGGCCTCGATCCACTTGGTGAATTTGTCGACTGCGACCAGGAGGTAAACGTGTCCCCCTTTCGAGGACTTTGGCAGTTTGCCGATCATGTCGAGGCCCCATTGAGCAAAAGGCCAAGCTATAGGTATGGCTCTGAGCTCTGACCCGGGTGCGTGCGGTTTGTCGGCGAACCGTTGGCATCCGTTGCATCTTCGGACGATGTCCTTTGCGTCGCTCATGGTCGTTGGCCAGTAGAATCCGGCTCGTAGAGATTTGGCGACAAGGGAGCGGCTGCCTGCGTGATGGCCGCAGATGCCCTCGTGGATGTCTTGGAGGATGGCTTTCCCGTCACCGATGGTGACGCACCTTTGTAGTACACCCGTAATACTGCGCTTGTACAGCTCACCATTGATGGTGGTGTAGGCTTTTGACCGACGAGATATGCGCCGGGCATCTCTCGGGCTGTCAGGCAGTTCTCCGTTTAACAAGAACTGGAGGTATGGTCGCGTCCAAGTTTCTTCGACTGCCATGACCTGCATTAGGTTGACCGTGGCTACCTCTGTGTCCAATTTCTCGGGTCCTTCATGTCCTTCGGGCAGCGTAGCCCCCGAGTGTTCTGCTTCTTCGGTTGATCCTTTGGGGAATTTCCGCTTGATGGATGGCACACAGATCTGTTAAAGGAACACACCCGGTGGCACCTTTGCGCAGGTGGAGCCGATGTTGGCGAGTCTATCGGTTTCCTCGTTGCTTTCTCTTGCGACGTGCCGAAGCTCGCAGCCGTCAAATTCTCCTTCGAGTGCGTTGTGGAGCGCGCGGTATGCGATCATGCTTTCGGCGTGTGCGTCGCACTCATTCATCGTCTGCTGAACAACGAGGTTGGAGTCACCGTAGATGACCAGGCGCGTTGCGCCGCATATCTTTGCCATCCTCATGCCATGGATGAGGGCTTCGTATTCGGCCTCGTTGTTGGAGGCTCGGAATTTCATCCGAAGGACGTACTTCATCTTGTCGCCTTACAGGGAGGTCAGTATGACCCCTGCTCCTGCTCCAGCTTCTCGCTTGGAGCCGTCGAAGTGCATCGTCCATGACTGCGACATATCTGGGGTGTCTGGCAGCTGCAGCTCCATCCAATGTACCAGGAAGTCCGGAAGGACTTGAGATTTGATTGCGAGTCGCTTCTCATAGACGATGTCCAAGGGTGATAGCTCGATGCCCCACAGGTCCACGCGTCCTGTGGCCTCTGGATTATTCAGGATGCTGTTCAGGGGTGCCTCGTTGACGACCATCACTTGGTGCTCCTGGAAGTAATGGCTCAGCCGTCGAGCCGTCATGAACACGCCGTAGGCGAGCTTCTGGTAGTGAGGGTACCTCTGCTTTGTTGGTGTCAGTACCTCGCTGAGGTAGTAGATTGGGCGCTGGACCCCGTGGGTCTTATCTTCTTCGGGTCGTTCGACCACTAGCACGGTTCTGACCACCCGGTGTGTGGTTGATATGTACAGCAGCAGAGGCTCGCGTTCTTTTGGCGTGACCAAGACGGGCGAGGTGGAGAGTAGCCGCTTGAGGCTTTCGAATGCGTCGTTGGCTTCCGGCGTCCACTCGAATTTATTTGCTTTGCATAGCAGCTGGTAGAATGGTAAGGCCTTCTCGCCCATGCGGCTGATGAATCTGCTTAGCGCCGCTATTCGTCCTGCGAGTTGCTGGATGCCTTTGAGGTTTTTCGGCTTCTCCATCGCCATGATGGCTCTGATTTTCTTCGGGTTCGCCTCGATCCCTCGCTGAGAGATGAAGTACCCGAGCAGCTGACCCGATGGGACGCCGAAGGCGCATTTTTCGGGGTTGAGCTTGATCCTGTAGCGATCGAGGTTGTCGAACGTCTCGCGGAGATCGTCAATAAGTGTTCTTGCCTCCTTGGTTTTTATCACTATGTCGTCAACATAGACTTGGACGTTTCGACCGATCTGGTCCTTGAGGCAGGCCTGCATGCATCGCTGGTACGTAGCACCTGCATTCTTTAGCCCGAAGGGCATTGTGTTGTAGCAGAATACTCCGAATGGTGTGATAAACGCCGTTTTCTCCTGATCTTCGACCCTGAGTCGAATCTGGTTATAGCCTGAGTAGGCATCAAGGAAGGAGAGTTTCTCACAACCTGCAGTCGAATCGATGAACTGATCGATCCGAGGAAGAGGGAAGTGGTCCTTTGGGCAATGCTTGTTTAGCGACGTGAAGTCCACGCACATCCGCAGGATGTCCGTGTCCTTCTTTGGGACCATCACTGTATTTGCAAGCCACTCACTTTCCTTGATTTCCATGATCAAGTCTGCAGCGAGTAGTCTATTGATTTCCTTGTAGATAGCTTCGGCTCGTGGCTCGGACAGTCTCCGGATGGACTGCTTTACTGGCTTGGTGTCTGGAAAGACGTTGAGTGCGTGCTCGGCGAATTCCCTGGGAACTCCTGGCATGTTCGCAGGACACCAGGCGAAGATTTCCCAGCGCTCACGGAGGAATTCGACGAGCGCGCCTTCCTATGCGGGGTTGAGGTCGTTGGCGATTAGCTCCGTCTTGGAGGCATCTATCGGATGGACCTGCACCTTCTTTGTGTTGACGGTGGAGTCGAAAGACATGTCGGGTGCATTTTGCCTTGTGACTGGGGGTGCCCCATTGTCCGTCACCTCACGGAGCCTTACGAGCTCGTCTTGCATGCCGAAAGACTGGGAGATTTTGTTGAAATCCCTGTCGCACTGGTCCGATCGAGTGAAGCTCCCGTGGACTGTGATGACGCCCTTCGGCCCTGGCATCTTGAGTAGCAGGTATGCGTAGTGTGGGACAGCCAGGAACCTTGCGAATGCTACACGCCCAAGGATGGCGTGGTATTGTGACGGCCAGTCCACCACTTCGAATTCGAGTCGCTCCTACCGGAAGTTGTCCGGCTTCCCGAAGATGACATCGAGCCCTATTTTGCCCAGGGGGAATATGCCCTTCCCTGGAACGATGCCGTGGAACGTTGTGTGTGACTGTTCCAGGCTGCATTGCGGGATCCGCATTGCCGCTAGAGTGCTTGCGAACATTAGGTTGATGCCGCTGCCGCCGTCCATGAAGACGCGACTCATCTCGAAACCTCCGATCTGCGCTTCCAGCACCAGGGCAGCATGACCTGGGCGGGGGGATCTGGCAAGGGTGATCCGCACGAGTGAATGTGACGCAGGACGCCGATCCGCTGAGGTACTCAGGGATGGCAGGTGGGGTTGCCACGGCCAGTTTGATTTGTCGGGTGATTTTCTTCTGCACCCTATTCGTGGGGCGTCCCTTCTGGATCATCATTAGTGTTCCTTTCGGTGGGGGGTACCCGTTCCCAGCGTTGTTCTGTGCGGGTGCGACTGGTTGGTTTGGCCTCCGATAGGCGGCGGTGGGGGAGCTCCATGTGCTATTTCACCTTGCGCAGGTGCGTTTCCGAATGCAGGGATTGGGGCTTGTTGCCTCATCTGCACCATGCTTTCGCTGAGTTTCTGGAACTCGCGGCAGTCCTTGAGCATGTGGCTAGCTTTCTTTTTGCCGTCTTGCTTATCGATGTAGAAGTGGATGGTGCATGGACCCAAAAGTTTGTCGTATGCTGAGGGTCCGATGTCGCGGTCGCGGCGTTGCCACGACTGTGCTGGGCGTCCGCCGTCGTGGAAGTTTCCTCCGCGGTATCCTCCGCTGTTGCGGCTGTTGTCATTGCGACGGTCGGTGTAGCCGGCCGCGACCATGTCGGGTCCGTCGCGATCGTCGTAGACGCGCGATCTCCTCTTGCTGCGGCGTTCCCGTCTTCGGCCGTAGTCGTCCTCTTCATCTGATTGTCCTCGGTGAATGCAATCTTCGCCGTCGGCCCACCTGTTGGCGATGTCCATGAGGTGGTCGAGTGTTTTGGGCTTGACACGCCCAAGTTCCTCCTTGAAATCTTGGCGTTTAACGTCGTCCCTGAAGGCGTCGATGGCCCTCTCTTCGGAGATGTGTGCTGCGGAGTTCTTGGTGGTAGACCAGCGTAATATGTACGAGCGAATAGATTCGTCCGTTCTCTGAGTGCAGGCTCGCAACTCTTCGATTGAGGCGGGCCTCTTGCTGATGCCCTTGAAATTTCGGATGAAGCTGTAAGCTAGCTCCTCCCAGCTTCGGATGAACCCTGATGATAGGCTGCTGAGCCAGACCCGCGCCGCGCCTATCAGCTGCAGCTAAAGGCATTGCATGGTGGTTTCTTTGTTACCGCCGTGCAGCTTGACGGATGACAGATGGTCACTGAGCCAGGCTTTTGGATCTTGAGTGCCGTTGAACTTCGGAGTATCCGAAGGAAGCTTGAAATTGCGTGGCATCTGTGTTCGCCGAACAGATCTGCTGAAGCATCGGGCTCCACAGAGTTCTCCTTCGTCTTCGTCCATCTCGGATTCAGACGAGCATGCACATTTGGCTCGTGCTTTGTCGATTTTGCGCTGTGTAAGCGCGTCTCTGGCGTCGTAGTCGCATTTATGGCGACGCGAGCTCTTCTTCCTTTGGGGAAGGTCGTGTTCCTCTTCCTCTTCGGATGAAGGGGTGGGGCTCCGGTCGCGCCTGGCCGGAGCTTTCTTCTTCGGCTCCGCAGGAGCGTCTTCGTGGAGCGCAGCTCCGACAAGTCCGAGTCCGGTGAGTGCGGACTTATGCATGGCTCTTTTCGGGTCCCCCTCCGGAGGCTGGTGGGCCGCGTGATACGCAGTGGCTGCCATGATCGCAGCTTGCGGTGTCTTCGGGATGATGTTGCCGTCGGCATCCATCTCCATGAACGATGTGTGGAGAGTTCGGGTCACATCACGACGCTCCTTGGGATCCATGTTCTCTACCCGAGAGCGGTGCTTGTTTCCTTGGTTTCCGTTCGTGCTAGAGCCGGGGGCCATGGCGGAGAGCGCAACTCGTCGCGCGCTGGACTCAGAGGCTGCTTGCTTGCGTTTGTCAAGTGTTTCCTGCATCTTGACTTGCTTCTTATGTTCCTCGATGATGAGGTAGTGGTATGCCATCAGTAGTTCACGTGAGGCGTCTGCAGGCAGGACTATGTCGCCTGCTACGGCGCGGCGTGCCTGGACCCATCCTTCTTTGTTAAGTTGGATGACGTGGCCGTTGCTTTCCCCTTCGGGTGGGGGGGACTGGCTTCTTCTGTTCCCGCCGTTTTCGCTGTTTCTGTCCTGCGGGTTGGGGTTCGTGTTGGGCGGCGGGTTAGGCGTTTGCTGCTCCTGGATGACTGCGGCGCATTGATAGCGCTTGTAGATCGGTCCGCTGCTGCCGCAGCTTTCAGATACGGAACCGTAGGTCCCTGCATCTGATGGCGGATCGCACAGATCGGAGTTGCAGCAGCTGCTGTCATAGGAATCATCTTCTGATGATGTTGTGCGTAGCACGGGGTGTGGGGCCCATGAAGCGGGCCTGATTGATGGTAGGGGCACCCGCTCAGGGAGGCGGAGGGTGCCAGTTTTCCCCACCTGGAAGCAGAAGCTTCCGAACAAGATTTCGAGTCTGTCGCCTACGGGCTCGAAGTCCTTCATGGTGGCCGGCGAGTGGGCGGTGAAGTCGAAAGCGCCGAAGAGGAGGTGACTCTCCGTTGCCGCAGAGTTGTAGATCGATCGGGTCAGGACCGTCACGATCGCACAATCAGCAGCCCCGATTCCCACAGACGACGCCAATTGACGAGGTTTCGACTCGTCAATGCCCATTGTTATGGACTT
Source organism: Avena sativa (assembly GCA_916181665.1). Lineage (NCBI taxonomy): Eukaryota > Viridiplantae > Streptophyta > Magnoliopsida > Poales > Poaceae > Avena > Avena sativa. The sequence goes on along the minus strand of OV702285.1, from coordinate 53,694,058 downwards.
GGGTTTTGGAGAAGATGGGGATGCTGGAGATCGTGAAACGGTTAACAGACAAGCAACCAGGGGACACGAGATTTACCCAGGTTCAGGCCCTCGGAGGGAAAACCCTACTCCTGCTTGTCTGCTCTTGATTACGGCGGAACCGAAGGTTACAGGGGTGCGCAGATTCGATCTGGCGTGGAGGTGCGTATGTGAAAGTATGAGTCGAGAGATCTAGGTCGTGCCCTCCTGGCCTTTATATAGACTTAGGCAGGTCCCGGGCATAGTCCTAGTCGGTTACAAGTTCTAGGGTTTTACCCCTTTAAATTTCCTATCTACGCTAGTCTTTCTCTCCAAGGATCCGAAGGCGTCATGGGCCTTGGCCACCCGAAAATCTTTATGGGCTAGTGTACATCTGCTGTGGGCCTTCCTTGGGCTGAACCAGGTATGCTGAGGTCACGTACCCATAGGGTATAACCATGTCAACGGGACCGTCTCCCCTCGGGCATGGACGTGGCGAAGAGACAAGGTCCAGAAAACGGCCTATGTCGCTTTGTAGGACCCTGGAAACAGGGACCCATATTATGTTCACCTGTCCCGCTGCCCAGTTTCTCTGGAGCATTGTCCACGAGGCTCCTGGGCATACCTAGCAGGCTCAGTAGTAGCTAGGGGACTTCCTTGAAATTGAGGTAAACCGTACTGGTAGGAGGCACCGAAAACATATTTCGAGGAGTTTATGCAACCTGGACGGTGATCGGAATTCCAGTATACCTAGGAAAAAGAAAGAGGCAAGCAAGTACATCTGTACTGCTACAAGTGCAACTTGTTCTCTCACAATTTATGTTTTTTTGAATGGTTTTATGCTGCGTTTGTTTGTTTGTCCATGGCCAAATAATAATAGATGAGTGCGCTTGGATCAAGTTGGATTTGCATCACAAACCATGTGTTTGCTCCGGCAGCTTCATCAAGCCAGAAACTAGCAGGTTAGAACAGTAGCAGTCAACACTGGCGAAACTGGATTCAGTGCAAACACTGGTGAAATCGGATTTCAGAAACGGTGAAACGACCAGAATGCTAAGCCCTCAGCAACGCTGTAGACGCGAGCACCTCCCTGAACTGGGCAATGGTGGCTTCGACGATGGCGTCCGGACGCACCGTGGCGTCGACGACGGTGATCCCCTCGGCCTCGTTGATCTCCAGCAGGTCGAGCTGGCTCTGAACCAGGCTCGCCGGCATGAAGTGCCCTCCTTCCATGGCCCTCCTCTGCACCCTCTTGGCGATCACCTCTGCTGACGCCTCCAGGCACACGAACTTGACCCTGCAGGTTGAGTAGCACCCTGCCTTGTAGCTGATGTCCCCTTCACGGAGGACCTCCCTGTACTTTAGCCGTAACGCCGAGCAGCTGACGGTGACGTCCTCGCCGCGGTCCAGCCGGTCCCTGATGGCGTCCCGGAGCGACTCCAGCCATGGGGCGCGGTCCGCGTCGGTCAGCGGGATGCCCATGCTCATCTTTGCTGTTTGTTTGCCGTTGGAAAAGCAAAGAGAGCAGAGAAGTACAGAACCGGTTTTCAGGTGAAACTTGGGAGATGGCAAATCAAAGAAGTCACAGAAGAATATTCAGTACCTTTGTTCGCCTGGGAGTGGTAGTCGTCTGCTTCAACGAAGCTGCAGCCCAGTGCTGCGGCGAGCCTCGCCGCGACGGTCCTGCGAACGGGATTCGTCGTCGATTAGAAGGAGCGGCATTGGAATAATCTCATAAGTAGACACTAGCAAAGTTCGTTCAGGTTGCCCAAGCAGAGGGAATCAGCTAAACCAGTCAACTCTCATGCTCTGTTCTTGAGAGAGCAATCGGGGGTGGGATGGAGGAATGATTTTTCATCAGGTAGGAAGGAAGAATCTTACGATTTGCCGCAGCCGCTGACTCCCATGATGACGATGGCCAATCCTGAAACCGCAGAGATGGTGGTAATTGGACAAGGTGGAATCAGCAACTCCATGCCTGATGACTCACTGGATCGGCTCTGCTCTGATTGAGCTGTCCGGAAGGAGGCTGGAGAAGAAGAAGAGCAGGAAGCTGTACTGACCTGGGTGGACGAGATCGGAGCCGGCCATGGCGCTCCCTCCCTCCCTCCCTCCCTCCAGCTCCAATGCCTTTTCTATCCTTGTCTTCCTCTCCGGCTGCGGGACGGCACGAGAAGAGAACCGAGTGACGAGGCTGACAACAAGACGACGACCTTGGTGGCTGATCGCTGTTCCGTTTTCTCGGTGTTGACTGACTCCGTTGAGCAGTCCCTTGCTGCTGGCCCCGTTTCTCAGAACCACACCTCAAAAATCGGCATAATTCAGTAGTCCCATCCAAATTATTGATCTCGGATTTATTAGATTAGAATGTATCTAGTCATGTTTTAGTATTAGATGCATCCATAATCTAGACAAAACCAAAGGCCATTAATTTGGATCGGACTACTGAATTCTCTTAGTAGTGTATTTATTTTGGACAGTCTGGCTTTCATTGGACGGCTAGGAGGAAAAGCAGAAGTTTTGGTAAGCACGAGGCGTGCACGAAACCTCCTCTAGTTCCTCAGCTAAGATGGGGGAAAACAGCTCACATGACACAGGTGCTGCTGAGGTATCAACCTTTTTTTTTTGGGTAAACACCTAGCTCACGGGCAACAGTCAGTTGCACAGATAAGATAGCCCTCTCACAGTCACAGCTTACTCCACAACCCTATCCATAATCCCACACACACCCTTCATAACCTTGCATGTAAACCAAAGCATAACAGCATTGAAACCTTGGAATTTCTTCTCCCAGAATAATTTCCAGATTTATCATGTTACTATAAAACTGGAAGAGAGAAAAACCCCCAAAGGGTCCATCCATTACAACGGACCGGAACCATTTTCTAATCTAACAGCGGTGATTCATCGCTTTTTCAGGCCAGTCAAAGCGAAACGACACAGGATACAAACAGACGTGGTTTACTTTCTGAATAGTCCTGAGCTCTGGAGCGCCTTGCAGTACTCCGACACCACGGGAGACCTCTTCACCATGTCCCATATCTTCGCCGAGCTCCTCAGCCAGTCGCGCTCCGTGAGGTTCTTCGAGAAGGGCCTCGCCAGCCTTGACAGGACCTGCAACGACAGCAGATACGTGCGCAACAGCCTCACTTAGTAACAACGTCGACAATAAATGCTGCAGGGTAAATAAACAACAGGAGCTGCAATATCTGATTGTTTTTTTTCGTTTTAATTAATGGCTTCAAGGCTCAATTGTATAGGATGTGGATAAGCAGAAAAGATCCATTTTTGTCACGTAGAAAGTGTAAGATTCAAAGGACAGCTTACTTTTTGATTCTAACACTCAAACTGGTAAGTTCGTTAGAATATGTAAAAGATCGACTTGCCTAGCAGATACAACCCCAAAAGGCAGCAGACTGGCAGACGTACCTGATCACGAAGCATCCCTAACATGGAGGAGTACGTCCCATACTCAAACTGTGTTGAGTTATCATGTGCTCTTGACGGAAGAAGGAATACATCCTGTTGGCTGGAGCTCAGATCTTCAGCTTTGGTGCTTGAAGGAAGCGAGGAATCAGTAACTTCAGGTGTCGCACTAGAGCTACTACCAATGTTAAACGAGGACGACTCAAAGTGCTTTTCAAGAGTCTTCCTTAGAAGCATGAGCTTCGAAGGAGAAAATTCGTTCTCCCGCAACCTGTTCAATTAGAAAACCACGCCGATCGAATTACTTATATTAAACGACCAGAGGGATTAATGAAGTATGGAAGCGATATGTGCTCAGATGATCTCATTATTCTACAGACAGGAAATACAAAAGGTCTATTTCATTCATAAAAAAAAATTAAATGTGTATCTGATAGCAGGAAAAATCCACTTCCTTAAGGCAAGTAACAGTCTACAATGCTTACCTGGCATGGACAAAACAGAGATCGGCCATGTAGTCTTCGCAACCTGCTTGGTTATCATTTTTATTTTCCTTGTCTGGGGAAGATGATGAGGTCAACAATGATGGGTCAGGTATGTTATTCTTCAGTAAATCAACCTGTAAATAAAAATATTTTACAACCTTTCAGTTTCCGCAATATTGGCAAACACAATTGGTATCTAATTTTAATTACATAAACACACAGTAACTGCAAACAAAAATCATCAACCAGATATAGTACAACGATTCCACTCTCTAAATGTTGGGCAAGAAAAGTGTGTAATGGTCAACTATGGATAATATTCTCAAAAGTGTGATAAATGAAACAAGCACAATGAGGTACACTAGGAAATTTCAAATTAAATAGGAAAAATAAGATGTGGGAGCATGTAACCGACGTAAAGCAAGCTTTTCCATTTTAGAAGTTAGAGAAAATAGAAAGAAACATTGGTACCATTGCATGCATATAAATGGAGGAAAACATGGAAAAACTAAATGCCGAAGAGAATACGAGCCCTGCAAATATATCTGCTTCAGTAAAGTCAGAAGGTTGCACGAATCAAAGATCAAGATTAGTACCGCTTATAGATTCCTTAAAACTAGATTATAACTCATATACTCAATTATGAACCTACCAAAGTAATTTGTTCCGTTGTTCAACATAGATTACTAGAGTAGGCTCAACAGGAAAGGATTTTCTGTACAAAACTGACAGTTTAGACTACCAGGTGAACACATGATTCTAATTATAAAAAGAAGTGTCTGCACAGAGAAATTACAGCCAGACCACTTACTGTAAGCATGAGCTCCCACATGGCACAATCATCGATCCCTTCTGAAACGACCAACAAAATATTACAGACAGATGCCAAGAAAACACCAAGCTACAGAAACTCCTTGCAGAACAACAGAAAAAAACTGATCAATTACTGGGTATTGCCAAGGTAAAGCTAGCAGTAACACAATCAAGTGTAAGAATTCAAGTAAAGCATTTACCTGGATTCCCATTAGCTCATGGGCCAGGTCTGCTGGTAATGGATCACCGTTAAGAACAGGAAGTGTGGATGAACCATCAGGCCTCATCATATCAATTAGGATGGATGGACTGTATACAGGCTGCAGGACAATGGGGTTGAATTCAGGAATATTAGCAGCAAGATGTTTAGCTTAACAGTTCTCGTATTTGCAAAGCACCATTAGAGAGAGTAAAATAACTTCATCTTACCTGAGTGTCAAGGAGTATAACACGTTCATGAGAAATCCTGAAGTCAACACCTGCAGTACAGTGCTTTGCCATTGCTCTGATTTCCTCAGTTTGCGTAGCAAAAGGAGGATGCATTCCTACAAAGAACAATTGCCTAAATGAATTTTGGTTTGCTCAAGTTTGGTACGGAACAAACCGCTAATAGTATCTTTGCGATGTCTCCCAGCGCCCCCATTGACAAGGAAAATCTTTTGAAAATTCTCAAGCATAGAAATTTGATACCCCATCCATTCCAAAATATTTGAGTGGTTCACATCAAACCTCCGTTCCAAAATATTTTACGTGGTTCACATCAAGAATTTGGGAACAGAGGGCATAACAGATTAGGTATTACACTGCAAACATTAGCAAATATGTTTATATTACTCCCTCCGTCCCAAAGGAAGTGCCGCACACGCATTCCAATGTCTAACTTTGACCGTTAATTTAACTAACAAAATATTTGTTACATACTATACAAAATATACCACTGAACTCATATTCAAACAAATTTGAATGATATAATTTTGATAAAAAATATCTAATATATTACTAGTTAATTCTTTGGTCAAAGAAAAATCACGAAAAACAAGGATGCCATCTAAATAGGGACGAGGGAGTACTAAATTATAAACTAAAATTCCATCGCAAATAATGCTTGCAAGTCAATAAACGCCACAACAACAACAACAAATGTAAGACTGAATGATTGCTCCATGGTGTAAAACGCACCATAGTATAAGTAAGACTAAACCATATATGTCAATGAATATAGTACCAGGTGAGCTTCCATCATATCCGTAAAGCGCATTCATGATGGTTGACTTGCCCACACCAGGTGGACCAATAATCCCGATCACCATGAAATCGTTGTTCTCTGTCAAATACTGCAAAAAGGAAGAAGTGAAAAACATGAGTTCAAAATTCTCATGGGTGGCGGTTAGCAACTGATAATTAACATTTCAGCAGTACCATAAGTCTCATCTCGCACAAAATATGTTTGATAGCTTTTCTGCTTCAAGGTATAGCTCGACGAATAATTCCACCAATATGTACACTATACATAGATTGTTTTTTGACAAGGACATGTTTTAATGAACGACGTACAGCATGGAAAATTGCAGTACAAATATCTAAGTCTCCTCATCACAATACATCTTATAACAGGACCTACATAACCATGAAGTGAACACTACAGTACAACCTAATGCAGGGAAGTAACAAGGAGTCAAGTACATCAAGCAACGAGCAATATGAAGCTAACTCGCACTCTTGAAATTAACCACAGAAGAGTAAGCTAATTCCAAGAATTGTCCATAGCTTGCAGAACCACAGAAGAGCATATATATAAATCACCATCGTTCTTCAGTTAACCAGTATATAAACCAAGAAACAGCACACATAAAAGAAGGGGAAACTGAGGGTTTTGCACGCACCGGTAGGATCTTGTCTGTGTGGACCTCCCATGCGTCGGAGACGAGGCTCAGCGAGCCAGGCTGCGGCGCCTGGCGCGCGCGACCGCCGCCCTCGTCGTCGGCGCCGGAGGACGAGGGGGGCGGCAGCGGCGGCTTCGCGAGGAGGATCTTGGGAGGTGGCGGTGGGGGCGGGTGGGAGGAGGAGGAGCCCCGGTCGCCGACGCCGGCGAGCGACGGCTGTCCGGCGGCCATCGTGGCGAAGTGGTGCGGATACTCGGCGGAGGGCGGAGGCTGGGGCTTTTTCTTAGACGGACTTAGGCTTTTATGGGCCCGAGCCCAACCAGACCAGGTAAATATACTACACACAGGCCCTCATTTCGAGCCCAAACCGGCCCAAGTACACAGTTTTTTTACTTCCCCAGTGGCAACGGGTGTCTCCCGACCAAGGAGTGCTATCGGAGGACGGAAAACTGCTTGGGTGAGTTGGGAGAAGATGACCAAACCAAAATATACGGGAGGTTTGTGTTTTCACGATATCGAGATATTTAATTTGATGTTGCTAGCGCGCTAAATTCCCGGTGCCCGAATCATTAAGGCTATTTTTTTTGCAAATTTTTATTGATCTATTAATAATCATCAGCAGCAGTAGTACACAGAGTCATAAAAATAACAGAAATTATAAATAGGTCGTTATACCACCTAGCGACGACTACAGACACTAGCACGAGCCGAAGGCGCGAGGCAGTCCTCATCTCCATCACCAGAGCCGGGCAAAGCTTGTTATAGTTGAGCGTGTTGTAGTAGACATACAGGAAATTGTCGTGCTAAGGCCCCCATAGGCCAGCGCACTAGAGCAACAACCATCGCCGAAGATGACAACCGTATATCGGAAGAAACTGGCCTCAAACCCCACAGATAAATATAGAAAACGATCGGATCCCAAGAGATTCGTCGGACACACGACTTCACGCACTCTCCCTCGACGCTAGACGCACCACCAGAGCGAGGATAAGGCAGGATGGACCTTATTCTGATTTCAGAACGCAGCCGCCGCCTCAACATCCCAAAGAAGTCACTGAAAAAAGGCAAAATAAAAACGAAAACCCTCCCGCCATAGTTCAAAAATACTGAAAGTGGAGAATAAAGTTAGTTGTTGACCATACTTCAATGTGCATAAGAAGATTTCAAGAGTTAAATCTCAAATGTTTACCATCTTGACCATCCCAGTAATGACATTTAACATTCTCATCTTGCAAACAATGTGGTACATGTGGCTTGTGTCGTGAAATGTCTATATGCTATGCATCTTGGTCAGAACAATTCTACATCGTTTCCAAACACGCGGTGATCGTCGAAGTCCTCACCCTCCTTCATCCACTGACCTAGAAAGAAAATATTATAAATTAAGCTGTAGTGGCATGAGCGAATGACTCTAACATTAAGATAATGTCAATGACTCTAACCTCTAGTAAGGTCCCTCGGTTTTGCATCTTTCTTGGCTATAGGTTGGTTCACCTCGTCATTAGGATGGGGCATCAATGATAATACCGTTAGTTTCACGAACATTGTAACCTTCCTTTTTAGGCTAAAATATACATTGCACTAATTAGAATGTTTTTTATGCTATAGATATACAATAGGGTGGTACGGACAAGGCGGGTATGGACGGTGGTCGGAGGCGCAGACGATGCAGCAGTCGGTGGCACGGGCGGGGAGGGCTCCGGGACAGGCGCGACAGAGGAGGAGGAGAAGGGAGATGATGGGGCATGGTGCGAGGGGGAGAAGGGGAGGAGGCGGTGGGACTAGGGAGGGCGGTGCACGGGAGGGACAAATGGAGAGAAGAAAGGGGATGGAAAAAGGAGAAGGGGATGCCGGTGGGAGGGGATAGGTCGGGTGGTAGGTGGATATACCGATGGCATACTAAAACCATGGTACTCCACCAGTAAGGTTATTACTAGTGGCGTACCCAGTTAGTGGTACTCTCTTTTTTTGCGTGGAAATCAAAGAGTTTTATTCAACTGAGACAGCACCAGATCGCTCAGCCTAAATGCTGACGACCAGAAAGTTAGGAATACAATCAGGCCAGCTACTCGTTCCCAACAATGTGCAAGCATACTTAGCACAAAGATGGGCCGAGTGATTTGCTGATCTCGACACATGCTGAATAATAAAAAGGGTAAAATTTGAAGCTAACTCTCCAATATCTTGTAAAATGGGTGCCACAATTGAACGGGAACCATGACGATAATTCCAGAGGTCGACAACCTCCAGGCAATCAGTCTCCATCACCACTCTTTGGAACCCTCGAAGATGAGCAAAGAGAACACCCTCCCGGAGTGCCAGAGCTTCAGCTATTAGGGATCAGTGATTCCCAAAAGCGGTTTACTCCAAGATCCTAAATAGGTGGATTGCGATCTTGCAACACCTCCAGCACCCCCTTTTCGAGCTTCCAAGGACAAACCCCCATCAGTATTAATTTTGACAACATCATCATCATCAGGTGGTTGCCATCCATGTCCAGGTAAAGTCGTAGTGTGCTTCTTGGGAAGAACAAGCACGGCCAACGCTTCTTTAGCCATCTTCATTGACTGAACTGGATCAAAGAACCCTTTATCATGGGTCCAGTTATTTCTCGAACTCCAGATTGCCCACATAACAGTGATGATTTTGGCACGATCCGAGTCTGAGAATCTTAGATCACAGAAAATATCTCTAGACCAAGTATGAGGGTGAAGTCTCGGCAAAGAAAAATCTCAAGCAACCGGTCCGCGCATACCGATAAAATACACAAACCTTTGTACGCCACCAGTAAGGTCGTGCTAGTGACAGAGAGGCGCTAGGACGGTTGGATTATTCTCCGTCCACTTTCTAAGACTGAAAAAGACATACATACATCACCGGCCGGCCACTTTCTAAGACTGAAGAAGTGGATTATTCTCTCATCATCAGAAGCTAGGCACTGATCGTCGGATCATGTGAGAGCATATGATGGCTAGCTCGCGTGCAGCACTAGGGCTGAAGTTTGTTGGCGAGGCACGAGGCGCGCGCGAAGCGGGTGGTTCATCGTGTTCAAGACGAAGCCGCGGAGCACGGTGAAGTCAACCCTGTCGTCGCCGTCGGCCTCCCACCACTCGAACTCCCTCACCAGGTGCGCCACGAAGTACTCGAGGTGCAGCATCGCCGGCGCTATCCCTGGGCACGCGCGCCTCCCGGCCCCGAACGGCATCATTCTGAGCTGCCTCGTGCAAGTCAGGTCCGCGCCCTCGCCGTCCCCGCCGGGCATGAACCGCTCCGGCACGAAGTCCGTTGGGTCCGGCCAGGCCGCCGCGTCGAGGCTGATCTCCCCGATGACGAATTCCACGGTGGCGCCCACGTCTGCCACGGATGGAGCGCCGAGCACCTTCGCGGCCTCTTCTCCCTGCACGTGGCGCACCACGGTAGCTACCGGCGGGTGGCGCCGCAGGCTCTCGAGCACGGTGGCCTTGAGATAGGGCATGCGCGACAGCTCCGCCTCTTGCAACTGGATACTCTCTCTGCTGCTGCAGACAATGGCGGCGTCGACCTCGGCGCGGAGCTTTTGTTGCAGTTCGGGGCGTCTGACGAGGTTCGCCATGGTCCACTCCAGCGAGGCACCCGTGGACTCTGTGCCGCCGCCGAGGAACTCCGAGATAAGGCTCACGAGCTCGCCGTCGGTGAAGGGCCGGCCGTCGTCTTCATGGATTCGTAGCTCCAGGAGGGACTCGACGTAACACTTGAAGCCGGTGGTGTGAGGAGGGCTACTCCTGACCTCGGCGACGAGCGACATGTACGATTCTTCCTGTTGCCGACGGAGCGCGAGAAGCTGGCGCCACCTTGACCGGTAGAGGAGCTTGCCGATCCTAGGGTAGCTCACCAGCACCCCAAAGGAAGGAATCGCCAGGAGCAGATCGCGGTTGAACTTCTGCATGGCACGGAGGCGTGTCGGCCCGAGCTTGGAGACCACGTCCGCGCCGAAACACATCTCGGCGGCGATATTGAACATGGCGAAGTGGAGGCTCTCGCCGGCCGGGGCGCCTGACCGGAGGGCGCGCAGCAGGTCCGCGAGCACGCGGGCACGGGTGTCGTCGAGCAGGCCGAGGCGGGACGGGTGCAGAAGGTTGGAGGCAAGGTTGCGCCGGGCGGCGCGCCAGTAGGGGCCGTACGGCGCCGAGACGATGTTGAAGTGTCTGTTGCGGGTGAGGATGGTGCTCGGCACGGCGCTCAAGGGACGGTCGAGGAATGCGGCGCTGTGCTGCACCAGAGCACGGTGTGCCACGGCCCTGTCTGTCACCTGGATGGACAGCTCGCGCCGCCGCCGGGTGCCCACAACTCCGGCCGCCAAGTTTCGCAGCAGGGCGGTCACGAGGGTGACGACTTTACGGCGGCTGAATATGACCAGGATGATCATGGCGGTCGGGAGGAGGACACATATTCCGGTGGCCATGATGCCGCCGGGGAGAGGGAGGAGAATGTACTCCATTGCTAAGGATGCCGATGCAGCACTGCAAGAGGCCATGGACATTTTATACCCAAACAGTCTCCTCCAAAAGTGTATATTTTGGGTCCCATCAACCTCGAGTGATTTCTTCATTTTAAAAATAAAAATAAAAAAAGTATTTACAAGTTTTAAAAAATCTGGACATAATCAATGATGTATCTGACAAGCGTTTCAAAATCGTAATGCGAAACACTTTATACAATGGCCTCAGGGCCTTGGAGGTGTGGCAGACCACGGCATCTCACTACACGAAGCGCGCGATACGCTGAGGAGGGATAAAAGCCGTCGGCGTAGCCAGGAAAACCCTCGGCGTATGCTACGCTGACGGCTGCCTCGGCGTACCGTCCTCGGTGGAGCTCTCCCTCAGCGGAGCAGCCGCGGCCATCGGCGTAGGGTTGAACCGTTGGCGAAAGGCGCCATCGCCGTCACATGGCCGGCTAACGGCACACCTGGTACGCCGACGGCTATCCCGGCACGTGGCAGGCGCCGGTCATCCCTGGCATGGAGCTGGCCGAACGGCCTGGCCATCGGCGTACCGATCACCCTACGCCGACAGCAACCCCCTCAGTGTACCCTCGCCACGTGGAACCAGCGGGAGCGACCTGGCCTGGCCCTACGCCGAGGGCCTGGCCATCGGCATTCAGCTGACCATTTGGTCACATGTACCCCTCTACGCCGATGGCCAGGCTGTCGGCGTAGGACCATCCCCCTTTTTTTAATTTCCCAACAATACTATTGATTCGGTATGATTTCACAGCAATATTAAACATGTATTTCACAGCAATATTCCACAAAAGTAATTATTAACATCATTTAAACATGATCACATCATTTATACATCATTCAACATGATCACATCGTTCAAACATCTTTCATACATGTATCAACATCACACATGCATAGGCATCATCCCTACAGATCCGGAGGAGACGGGACTAAGATCTCCCTGGGTGAAAAGAGGCGACCTTGAGCGAGGATGGCGTCCAGTAAAAGCAGCAGAAGAGCCACCTGGCAAGGGAGTAGGAGAAACGCCCTCGGGAGAACCACCGGCAGAATGGCCAGGAGAAGGACCATATTCATGAAGCGGTGTGATCTGACGCCCATCTGGCGAGGCATGGCCAAAGTGTTGGTTCCTAGAAGCTCCCGTTTCCTACATGTTAGCAACTTATGAGGCAAAGTAAAGCGATAATCAGTGGGTTAGCAAAGAACTTACAGGTGTCGATGAGTAGTATGTCCTAGCGAAACTGTCCCTAGATGTCATGCATGGCGGCTGCCCTGGCATGGGAGGCATGGGCCCCAAATCCGAAGACTGTCCAGTTTGAATATTCACCAGCATCCCCTTCAAGATAGTTTAGATGTGAGGCCGTAATGCATCAAACTATGTGAAGTTGGAAAAAAGTCATGTTAAACTTTCAAGCTCGCATGAGGATCTTCTAGTCTCCCATGATAGACTAAAGTTGGCTCATGAGGCTATTGTGTCAAAGATAACATCTAACGAGTCTCATGTGGACATTAGCACTATATTCTCTCCAAATGTCATATTTCCATGTGCTAGTCATTATAATTCATCCACTCATGCCATTACTACATATTGTAATAAACTACCTTACGTGCCTTGTTTCTCCAACAATGTAGCATCTACTTCCTCTAGTATTATTGTTCACACTGACCATGTAGAGGAAATTAAAGATATTAAGGCTCAAGTCACTTCATTGAAGAATGACTTGAAAGGGTCAAAAAGGTAAGGACACACTCAAACACATCTTGAGTGTGCAAAAATCTCCTAATGACAAGAGTGGATTTGGATTCAACTCCAATATCAAGAACAAGTTCACTATCAAGTTGAAGCACAAGGGCAACAAGAAGAATGGCTAAGATCAAGTCAAGAATCCGGAAAATATTGTTTGCTTCAAGTGCAAGGAAGAAGGGCAACATGTTAAGTCTTGTCCATTAAAGAAGAAGACCCTTAGCAAGAAGCAACAAGGGAAGCGGCCTCATGCTCCACCTCTTGTTAGATATATGGGCCTCCTCCCAAGAAGACTCAAGCTCTTGCTTAAATTGTTGCTTCACCCAAAAAGAAAGATAGCAAGCGAAGAACTTGCTACATTTGCCGCGAGAAGTGGCACATTTATTCCTCATGCACCATTGGTAACTCCTCATCCAACCCTATCATGATTGATGATGCTTATTCTCTTCATAAGGATGAGGTTGGCAATGTGTTTGACAAATTTGTTGGTGCTCAATGTGGGTTTAAGAAAATAACCATTTGGGTTGCCAAGCCTATTGTGACTAACTTTTTAGGACCCAACTTGGTTGGGGACCACCAAGCCAAAACTTGATCAATAGGTGTGTTGGAGAGCATTGGAATCTTGGCTATATCATGAAGAATTGAGAGATCTCCATCTACTATATTTGTCAAGCCATGTCATGTGGATTATATTGCCTCTATCATATTTCCAATGTTCCTCATTGCGGTTACATGTGCTTAACTCATTATATTGAAAGTCACTCGCGCCCTTGTGCACGTGTTAGTTTTATACCTTGCATACTTTTGTACACGTTGTGCCTTCCACATAATTATCTTGAGTTATCAAGTATATTTGTGTATGTTGGGTGGCACAGCATGTATGTGTGTTTCCTGTGTTGTAGCCTTTCTTGAGTATATTTGGTATCTTAGTTAGCTCTTGTGAGAGATTAATGGACTATCCCATTTTGGGGGAGTGTTATGCTTAGGAATTCGACAATCCTAAAAATGTGCATACATGAGAAATACCACCTAGTGTTGATGTTGCAATATTATCTAGTCTCTATGTGGTATGTTTCTCATGAGAAATTCAAGTTCTATAATGTCCATTAATTATCTCTATTTGGATTTTTTTACCTCGTGTTGAGATTTATGATTGTATCACATTATGGGGGGGAGTCATATGTTTAGTGCATATTACAAGCCTTTAGAATGTGAAAATTTGAGGTTGTGTCACTTAGATTGATATTGATAATTATCTAGCTCCTTTGTGATACATTTTCGATATGTAATTCCTTGAATGCCTTTATTGCTCATCTTTTGAATCTTATTTGTGAGAGTGACTCTCGGTATGTATTTTCTAACTTATAGATATATATATCCTCATGGAAACCATTTTCTTCAAGTTACTCTAATTTCTAGTGATTGTGTGACTATTTGGAGCTATCAAGAGTCTATTTTAAAGCATCAAGTTTAATTCTTATATTTTGTTATATGCTTCTTGTTGTGAATATGATATTGTATATCCTTGCAAGCTACCTTGGAAAAATTATCCCTTATACTTCTTGTCCTTGGACAATTGGTACTCTATATATGGTAGAAGACCGCTGAAGACAACACAAGCACCTTTCGCTGGCACGCCATGCCCTGCCTTGCTCCTTCCGCCGGCAAGCCACCCCCGCCCTTCTCTCCTTTTGCCAGCACGCCACCCCACCCTGCTCCTCCGTCGACCGCGCGTGTCCTAGACCTGCTCCTTTGCCGGACATGGCGATCTTATAGGAGATGGAGGCCTCCACCAGCGCACGCCGCCCCATCCCTGCTACTTCAGTCGACGAGCCTCCCCATCCTGCTCTCCTTCCGCCGGTGCGCCGCCCAAGCCCTGCTCCTCCGCCGGCACGCGTTGCCCAAGCCCCGCTTCCCTGCTGAACATGGCGATCTCGCCGGAGATGGAGGCCATAAGCACAGACATTCATGCGGAACCCCGCCCTGCTCCACCGCCTCTCCCCATGGCGCTGGCCTGCTCTACCGCCTCCCATGGCGTCGGCGCATGGAAGACAATGGTGCTAGCCTAGGACCGTGGTGCAAGTAGTGGGTTAATGTTTGCATCAAAACGCGAGTTTATTTTTTCTACATTTATATTTTTTAGAGTAGCTACATACTCATATTTGTTTTGCTTCTTTTCGCTATTCTCTAAGTCCTACAATCTTGTATGTTCCAAGTTGATTTTGCTACATTTATACATTTTATTTGCTACAAATTTTTTGTGGTTTTGCTATAATATTGTAAAATTTTTGCTAAGAGGTTTCCTGCGAGGTCTTCAGTCGAAAGTCTCCCGCGAGGTTGTTTATTTACACTATTTTTTGCTACCATCGTTTTTTTGGTTTTACCATAATAGAGCAATGTTTTTTGCTACAGGGTCTCTGACGAGATCTCTCGGTCAAAGTCTTCGACGAGTCTCTAACGAAGTCCGATTTGCTACACTAGCAAAAACAATAAAATTGCTACATAGTCTTAGGCGAGATTTGTGTTTTTTATTTTACGAACCATTTTTGCTATATATAGCAAATTCAGGCCTTTTTAGCAAAAACATGTACCAAATACATGATTTTGGAGCTTTTTGGAGGACATCAATGTGCCGGAGAAACTGGTGCGGTAGGGTGCACGAGACGCGCACGGAGCGGTCGGTTCATGATGGTGAAGAAGAATCCGCGGAACTCGGCCAGGTCAACTCTGTCGTCGCCGTCAGCCTCCCACCACTCGAACTCCCTCACCAGGTTGGCCACGAAGTACTCCAGGTGCAGCATCGCCATTGCGAGCCCCGGGCACGCGCGCCTCCCAGCTCCGAAAGGCATCATCTTCAGCTCCCTTGTGCAGCTTAGGTCCGCGCTCACGCCTTCCCCGCCGGGCATGAACCGCTCCGGCGTGAACTCCGTCGGGTCAGACCACACCGCGCCGTCGCGGCCGATCTTCCCCACCAGAAAATTCACCGTGGCGCCGTGGTCCAGCGCGCCGCAGCGCATGGCCAGAGCCGTCGCGGCGTCGTCGCCCTGTACGTGTCGCAGCACGAACGGCACGGGCGGGTGGCGCCGCAGGCTCTCGAGCACGACGGCCTTGAGATAAGGCATGCGCGAGAGCTCCTCCGCCTCTTGGATGACGCGGTCTCCGCATGCAAATGCAATGGCGTCGACATCGATGCGGAGCTTCTGCTGCAGATCGGGGCGTTTGACGAGGTTCGCCATGGTCCACTCCAGCGCCGCGGCCGTGGACTCTGTGCCGGCGCCAAGGAACTCGGAGATAAGGCTGACGAGCTCGCCGTCCGTGACGGGCC
Organism: Avena sativa; assembly: GCA_916181665.1. Classification (NCBI taxonomy): domain Eukaryota; kingdom Viridiplantae; phylum Streptophyta; class Magnoliopsida; order Poales; family Poaceae; genus Avena; species Avena sativa. The sequence goes on along the minus strand of OV702285.1, from coordinate 53,677,887 downwards.
GCCCACCATCTTCATGGATTCTTAGGTCCAGGAGGGACTGGACGTAACACTTGAAGCCGCCGGTGGTATCACGGCGGTTATTATTCCTGACCTCGGCGACGAGCGGCAGGAACGATTGTTCCTGTTGCCGACGGAGCGCGAGCAGCTGGCGCCACCTCGAGCGGTAGAGGAACTTGCCTATCCGAGGGTACCTCAGCAACACCCCGAAGGAGGGTAACTCGAGGAGGATGTCCCGCTGGAACTTGTGCATGGCGCGGAGGCGCGTCACGCCGAGCTTGGAGACGACGTCCGCGCCGAAGCACATCTCGGCGAGGATGGAGTAGACGGCGAAGTAGAGGCTCTCGCCAGCGGGAGCGCCTGCTCGGAGGGCGCGCAGCAGGTCCCCGAGCACGCGGGCACGGGTGCCGTCGAGCAGGCGGAGGCGGGACGGGTGCAGGACGTCGGCGGCCAGGTTGCGGCGGACGGCGCGCCAGTAGGGGCCGTACGGGGCCGAGAGGATGTTGTAGTGGCTGTTGCGCGTGAGGATGGTGCTCGGCACGGCGCCGACGGGGCGGTCGAGGAATGCGGCGCTGTGCTGCACCAGAGCACGCTGCGCCACGGCCCTGTCTGTCACGTGGATGGACAGCCCGCGCCGCCGGGTGCCCTTGGCAAACTTCCGGAGCAGGGCGACTTTACGGCCGACGAATATTGCCAAGAGGAAGGCGGTCGGGAGGATTAAACATATGCCAGCAGTGGCGCCGGTGACGCCGCCGCCGGAGAGCATGTGGCTGAGGTAAACCATTGCTTGATGTGAGCCTTAGCTAGCTAAGGATGACGATCGACGCAGTGCCACAGTTATGGAAACTTTATACGTACCCAAAGAGAGTCAACTAATTATTTGAGGCCGGGGTTTGCTACTTAATTAGTGCTCCGTCGATGATTAATTAGCCGTTGGATCTGTTAAATTCGTGCGTCGACCGTCTGCGGGGCAGCTCGTGTTTGAATTTGGGCCATGTTACACGGACAAAACATGAACGAGCCCAGGCCAACATGTTCAAGCAAAGCAAAGAACGTTCTACACGTACGTTGGGCCTCCGGTGCCTCATAATTGTTGGAAATTCGGACAGAGTCCACAAAGTCAATAACCGCCACACAATTGCACTTAAGCCCCCTTGAAAAGTTGGAACCGTGGAGGTAATGTTTGGGGAGTGCTTAGCGCTATGGATCGCTATGGGAGCGACGGAAAAAATGAAACGTCTCGCGTCGCCCCCCGCTTGGGCGACCGAGGCGGCCCCCTTACCCCCGCCACCACCCACCTCTCCCTCCCCTGCTCCCCCCCCCCCCCGCCGTCGAGCGCCGCTCGGCGAAGTCTACGCGGTGTCGGCGGCAACACGCCCTATCCTGCCCGGCGCCAAAGCTTCTTTGCGGGAGGGAGCGGCTGGTGGCGGTGGCTTCTGCAGGCGACGGTCGACGCAGAGCTTGGGAGGAGTTGCTGCGGCGCACAACGGCGTGGTATCTACGGCAGTCATAGTGGTGGGAGCGACTCGGGTGCAGCTCGCCGGCGGAGTGGTGGCCTAGCTGCAGCAACGTGGTGGCGGTTCCGACATGACCCAATCTAGGCCTGATCCGAGCCTAGCCAGGCCTGATCTTGGCCTTTTTGGCACTGCTGCTCGCCCGAACGGCACTCACCACAAGATGATGGAGGGCAGATCCCCTCCCCTAGGCCGCCATGAGCTTGATGACTGCAAGTCTGAGTCTTGACCTTCACCATCACTCTCGGTGGTTGTGCGTGGTGGCGGTGGCCGGAGCCTTGGCTCGAGTGCGTAGAAGCCAGGGCGGCGGCCTCAGAAGGTGGTATGTGCGGGCGCTCCTTCGGCCATGGGGGTGGCGAGGAACGAAAGCTGATCCTAAGACCAATGGCGGTCCGGCAGGCCCGAGTGAGCTCGGTGGCGACGGAGCTGCTGCTTGGCGGCAGCGATTTGCCGAGGTGGCAGATCCCCTGGTGGAGGGAGGAGTAGAGCCTGGTGTTAGGGTTTGTGTGTACGGCGGCACCCTTGCTGCAATGCGGTGGTGGGACTTTACGAGCCTTATCGGGCTCGGCCGGGCCAAGAAGGCCTGGTATGTCTTGCTGCTGCATCCGGTCGGCTATCGCCTTCTGGAGGTGGAGGTAGTTCTCTCCTGCATGTTGATGTCATGCCTATCCTCCCCAATGGTCCCGCTCTCTCGGTCTTACCGGCCTCGTTTTGTGGTTCACAATGTGATGGAGGTGATGACTTCAAGACCGTGCGGGCGTGTGCATGTGGGTGGCGAGCTTGGTGGAGTAATACAAACTAGCCGGGAGGGTCATTGGAGGGATCGGGAGAAATCCTTGTCACTTTGACACCGACGCGGTGACGCCTTCGGGTATCGCCGTCCTTCCTGAAGGACATCAGGGGCATCTCCTCCACACCTCCCGTGGCATATCAGGGGAAACCCTAGGACCGGTCCGGGCAGCAGTGTTGTCATCGTCACTCCCCTTCTTGGAGGTGCTACTTTGGTACACGGCGTTGTGAATTTCTAGATGTGTGGTGGTACATCTTTAGAGGGTGCAATGGTTGCGAATCTTCTCCATTTATGCCGCTCCACTAATGTTACCTTGACTTGTGTTGTTCGGTCCCAGCTTGGTTTGGAACATTGTATCCGGTGGTTTCTATATTAATATAGTGGGGCGTAAAGCCTGTTTGGAGCTAAAGTTGGAAACAATCTGAGCTCCGCATGGCAGTGAAACTTGGATACCACTATTGTGTTTAATCGGTACTAGCATACTACGCATAGATCAGGCTTTTATACCACCGTTGGGGTTCAGTGCAGAAAAAACAATTACTACACGAGAAACCCGGAATGCCCAAGATCTATCTACGAGTAATGCAGTAACGGAGGAAGACATCAATAACGTACCCTTGAAGATCGAGAGAGCGTTACACTCATGTAGAAGCGTGGTTGATGTAGTCGTACCCGTTCGACCTCAAGGTCACGAAGCTCCTCGCAAGTCACCCCTTGTCCTGGTCCTCGCATGATGGCCCCGAAGCTCCAATAGCCTCACTGAGTTGCCACATGCAAATAGTGCAAGACAACGACTCCCGGTCTCGGATCCTGCCGAGGTTGTGGAACTAGACCTCCTGGCTGGAATCCCGACAGCGCAACGGCATGCCGCATAAGAGAACCCTTGCCTACACAGTCTAGACTTGGGACCGCATAATAGCAGAGTCAACTAGAGAGAAGGGAGTATTCCAACCAAAGATAATATCTCAATTTTATTGTGTATTTAATCCCACCCATAGGCACCTCCTTATATAGGCTAAGGGAGGGGTCCTTCCCTCTTAGGTGTCCCATGTGGGACTAAAGGTAAAGGAAAAAAAGGGGGCATGAAAATTCTAGCCGGATGTGCTGATTTTACACACCCCAACACAACACACAGCAAGAAGCAGTAGCTAGCTAGGCATCGCCGACCGGGTGGGCCCTAGGCGCGGCCCACCTCGTGCCCCACCGACTGCCCACGACGGCAGTGACCCGGCTAGGCCAGCCTGGCGCGCGCCGGCCCACCGGCCACTGGCGCCCAGTGCCCCACCCCAGGTAGGCTTGGTGCCGCCCTGCTCGGGCAGGCTGGCGGTCGACAGCGGCCCGCGGCAGCCTGGGCGGTTTGGTCCGCCTTTTGCGCATGCGTGGCACTCAATAAATTTTGCCCATGAAGGCTATTCAAAAATGGCCAGTTTCAGCTATTTACTTTGTCTTTTCGCTGTGGTTTCTTCTCGGGTCAAATCCCTCGGGATTTCGGCCTAAAAAGAAAGTCACTTTTATAAATCTTAAATTAAATATTATTTAGAATATTAATTCACAATTAACATATAATAAACATATATTTAAATTCCCATTTATCTGAAACTCCTTTCAGCCCTTTTTCCTTTCTCCGAACAACTTCGGATCTCCCTAGAACACTTCTGGTCTCTCTCCTTTTATCTTTTTTAGGATTCCCTCTTACAGGTAGATCTCCATTGCAAGGACGAAGATCCCCCCCACTGATTCAGAGGAGGATACTCTGGTGCATGCTGGCGGCCAGGGTTGTCGTATGGGGCACCATAAGGGGCTCCATAGCCACGCCGTACCAAAGAGGACCACTTGCCCTTGGCCTGAGCCTGCTAAGCCTAGACGGACTCATACGAGAGGATGACGGAGTAGAACTCATCGTACGGAATCGATTTGTTGCTGAAGGTGAGCGTGTCTGCGATAGAGTTGTACGCAGACCCGAGCCCGATGATGATGTAATCGACGAGCTCGTCGTCGGTGACTGGGACCCGGCGGCAACCATAGCATCTGTGAAAGACTTAATCTTGTGCATGTACGCGGCAGTGAATATATCCTCCTTATGAGTGGAGGACAATTGACGGAGGATGTGGCGCACCGATGACCCACAAGTATAGGAGATTGCAACAGTCTTTGAGGGTAATATTACCCAATTTATTGATTTGACACAAGGGGAGCCAAAGAATACTTGCAAGCCTTAACAACTGAGTTGTCAATTCAGCTGCACCTGGAAATAGTTCTTGCTCACAGAAGTTTATTAGTAGCAGCAGTTTGTTGAAGCAACATCAAAGAATCAGTAGCAGTAAAACATGGTCAATAGTAACAGTAGTAGCAAACAGTAGGATATGAGTGCGGTAGGCATAGGGATGGATGGATGGGCGTTGCATGGACAAGTCTAAATATGTAACTTCAAGATCTAGGGCATTGCAGATAAATAATAATAATCATCCAAATACTAAACAATCCTAGGCATGTGCTCTATATATAGTCATGCGTGCTCACAATGAGAACTTGCACAACATCTTTTGTCCTGCCAGCCCGTGGCAGCGGGGCCTCTAGGGAACTACAGGCAATTAAGGTGCTCCTTTTAATAGAGCACCGGAGCAAAGCATTAACACTTCGTGAACACATGTGATCCTCACACCACAACCATCCCCTCATGTTGTCCAAATTTCTGTCACTTCGGGGCCTTTGGATCCGGACAATGATATGTGTACACAACTTGCAGATAAGATCACAAACAATACTATCATAATAATTCAATAATAAGTTTATATCTAAGATCATGGCACTCGGGACCTAGTGACAAGCATTAAGCACAACAAGTTGCAACAAAGTCAAATATCACTAATAGAGATACTAGACACCATGCCCTAACAATCTTATTCGATTACATGATAGAACTCATCCAATCCCTACCATCCCCATAGCCTATAGCGGGGGATTACTCACTCATGGATGAGGGAAACATCGATGGTTGATGGAGAGGCATTGGTGATGACGATGGCGACGATCCTTTCCAAATTCCCCGTCCCGACAGGGTGCCAGAACGGAGTTTCGTGCCAGAACGGAGTTTCTGGATCCGGATCTTGGTTTCTAGTGGTGAAGGCGCAGCGGAGCTCTTTCTAGAAAAACGTCAAACCCCCCTCGGTTTTAAGGTCAAGAGGTAACTTATAGGTGAAGAGAGAGCCTGAGGGGGTGCATGGGGTGGCCACCCCCCCTTGGGCACGGGCTAGGCCCACTCGCGCCTGGCAGGGGTGTGGGCGTCCAGGCCTCTACTCCGTCTCGTCTTCTGGCTCTGTGGATCTTCTGGTGATATAGAATTTTTGGCATATTTTCTAGGATTTTTCCTGATAGTTGATTTTCTGCACAAAAACTAAACACCAAAGTAATTCTGCTGAAAACAGCGTCAGTCTGTGTTAGTTGTATCCAAATTACACAAGTTTAGAGAAGAAACAATAGCAAAAAGTGTTCGGGAAAGTAGATACGTTTTAGGTGTATCAACTCCCTCCAAGCTTAGCTTATTGCTTGTCCTCAAGCAATTCAGTTGAAAACTGAGTGCGATAAAAGAACTTTCACGAACACATTTGCTTCATATGATGTATATATTCTCAGCATAGGAGTAGATACTTAAACCATTCATAATAATAAGTATGCAACCAAGTCTACTCAATAGTCAATGCAAGCTATGAAGAGAAACCAACTTAATAATAATAAGTAGCATGGAACATAAACATAAGCAACATTGAAATGCTCATAAAAATGTATGATAGAGTGGTATCTCGCTTGCCTTTGTTTGTAGAGCACCATATAAATGCCAAGGCACCTCTGAAGTTCAAGTGAAGACTAGAAGTAAAAATATCAAAGATACAAGCATCAAAGTCATGACATAATTAACCAGGTTTTGAGACAAACACAAGAATGACAACTATGCTCTCAAGAAGGTGCTCATAGAATAAGTGGTGACTCAACAAGGAAGTGAAAAAAGTTTTGAAAAGTGAAAGGCTTCCAAATGCTGAAAGGAAGGTACTCACTAGCTTTGAGCTCTCATTGCTCCTATCGTAAGCATCTTTATGTGGTTATGGTGAAAGTGAGGTCCAATCTGATTTATATGCTTGACAGGCCATAAACTGGAATCCCAAGTCCCTTGAGTACGAGGGCCGCTCCGCATGCTACTCAACTTTGGTTACCTGCAAGTTCTTGTCATTGTACATACATGCATATCATAGAGAACCGCCAATAGGGTACCCCTTGCACATGATACAGGAGCTATCCCGTGATCAAAATGATAAGGCAAGCACACAATGATCATCTCGGCGATCTTTTTATTTACTACGTGCATAACTTTTTATTGAGGATGCTTCATAGAATGCTCATTATGGTGATGATACAAGTTTCCACCATGATTAGGCATGGCTTAGGCTAGTGGCCCATGCGTTTCTCTAACACATATATATACTCTATGAACTCACAAGCTCCCCTTTTATTTCATAACCACGACATCCGCAAACAAAAGAGCAAGGTATCAACTGGATATGTATCCATAAGTGTTGAAAGCGTTTCCCGTGACATCATGGTTCTGCTAACTCCTAGCCTATAATTTGCAAGCATATAATTTTCATGGACAAGTCACAATGGTTCAGTATTATTAAGTGCAAGAAATAAAGTGTGCCATCAAGTTCGTGAGAGCTTTACTAATTAACTTTCTCAAAACAGACAAACATTTTATTTGGAAGAAAACAAGGCATATTAAATATGCACTGAAATAGCAAATGATGCTAATAGATAGGTATGGTGGACACTGTTGGCAATATTGGTTTTGGGGAGTAGGAAACACAAGTGGAGCTCATACTCAGTGCAAGTGAAGGCTAGCAATAGAGAGAGAGCGAAAAACGAGAGAGCAATAATTTTCATAATCATGCTTGCAATAAAACATGACTAATTATGGCATGAAAGTGATAGAAGAACTCTGAGGAAAAATAAATCATCGAGGCTTACTGACTATTGTTTAGTCATATCCATGCGTGAGCATGTGCCAAGTCGATTTACATGAAACATTCAGAGGAGGATACCCCAATATCATACCAAAATATGAATAAAACAATGCAAGCAAACATTTATATGACATGCTCCAAACTATTAGCAAGCTGGAGCTAATCACAGACAAGCAAGAACTACTAAGCATCCATCAGTAACATACTCCTTACATGAATAGACTAAGCATGCTCACCATGATGAGTATATGTACAAAAATGAAAGCAAATAGAGTTCGTTACCAGCCTCTTACCACACCTCAAGTTGTCTTAATCTTCACTATTGCCCTTCAGTTGTGTGACTTGAATAATAACATAAAACCAAAATCCACTGAGGATGGCTGAACCTTGCAAAGAACTCACAAAACCAAAGAAGAACAACAAATATTTTTGGTGTTTTCGAATTTTTAAATCAAGCAAACAAAGCAAAATCTTTTTGGATTTTTCTTTTAAGGAAAACCAAAGCTAAAAGGCAAAGAAACAAACCAAGAGAAATAACGAAAATATTTTTGGTATTTTTGTGTTTTGAGAAAGCAGGAACAAAAACCAAAAAGAAAGCGAAACAATGGATATACAAAGAACCGGCGAAACATGATATATAGATGAGTGTGATGTCGGTAAACCTCCCCCCAAGCTTAGGATTTTGGCCTAAGTGGGGCTCAACTCCATGGTGACCAAGTAGGTGCACCTCCGTAGTACATCAAGGAGTCCCCTTCGTCCTGGTACGAGCTCGAGGACTCCCCTGTGTAGTGTACATATGTGTCGTATGAGGGTGAGTCCCCCTGATAGTGTACATGGAAACCAAGAATGCGCATCTTGTCATCCATCTCCTACTTGGAGCATGACAAAGTTCCCTGAGAAATACTGAACAAAGTGGTTTGGGGTAGAGGGATCTCTCTCTCTCTCTTCCCCATCAATAAACATCATTCTATAAACCAAGCTCTCAAGGGTAGAGCCAATAGTGTCAAAGTGATGTGCCTTCATGGCAGCAAGATCAAGACTCTGAGGAGCCAAAACTGTATCATTTGGATCAACAGCAAGGTCCAAGGCAGCAATAACATGTGCAACAATAATTCCCCCATAAATGGGTCCCTTAGCATCTAAACGATGAGCCATGAGAGAACCAAGATTGACTTAGTTTCATTGTTGAGTGCAGCAGCTATGAAGGCCAAATGATAGTTGGAAATATTACTAGTGTTCTCCCTACCAAGAACACTAGTGGCAAGATAATAAGCAAAGTACCTGACGGCTGGGAGTTGAATATTTCTTATCTTTCCCCGTTGGGATCTACGGTCATCCTCATTGGTTATCCCGTGGTAGAGCTCCAACAAATCAGCGGGTTGAGCTGGAATCTTCTTCGTCGACCCAGCTGTACCAAGTCCCAGGGCCTCACAAAATTTCTTCAATGTCATGTGGTAAGGCCATAAATAAATTTTGAAAGACACATCTGGCTTGAATAAGTTATTAGTAAAATAAAAGCTCTCCACAAACGTTTTAGTGAGTGTTGCATATGGCACGCTCTCATCCTGCATATAGCTTGTTAGTCCAACCCTCCGAACCAAGGTCATAAAATCATCAAGAATCCCAGCAGCCCGCAAAAAGGTTAGGCAAGGAAAGGTGGAAGGGTGAGCATCCCCATCATCTCCCTCGTCGCCAAATTGCGGTGTAATGATATCCTCATTGTACGAGGGCCTAGCTCGGGAGGATGATCTTGAAGGACTTTCCCTTCTAGGTGCATCACTCTCAAATATTTCACCAAATGTGTGGTTATCCATGACCTCTTTTTTTCTGAAATTTTTAGACAAACATCAAACCAAGTGATTTCCAAGTTGATAAATGATGAGAAACTACTATAGGAACTTGTTAGAGGGCTAAACATGCATCAAAATGAAATCTCTAAGCATAGAACAAGCATGCAAGCTCACACAACCTGTCACCTATAGCAGCAAAATACTCAAGATATAATTTACCAATCACAAATCTAATTGGACAAGCGGAGGAGGCACATACCAAGGAGCAATCCCTCCAAAAATCAGCAACAAAGATGGGCTGAGCAAGGAGATCGAAAATCGCGAGCAAGAACAGCAGGAACTCGAGCTTGAGAAAGTTTTCTGGTGTTTTTCGGGAGAGAGAAAGAAGATGGCTCAGAGTAGGCACCTTGGAGGCCCCCCAGGTGGGCCACACCCCACCCAGGCGCCACCTAGGGTGTGCCCGCTCCCACAAGGGGTGTGGTGGCCTGGGGTGGCCCCCTGGGTCACTCCAGGTGTCCCTCTGCCCCTTTTTTGGAGGAAAAATTTATTTTGAATTTTCTGAGATTTTTCAGGAAACTTTATTTTTGGCCAATTTTCAGGGTATGAAAATTGATTTTCTCGCAGAAACAGTTTTTTAGAAGAAGCAAAAGCAAACCAAAAACCAAACTACAGAAGTTCTAAGACACTCTAACAAGCAAACAACTAGCAAAACCAAAGCTAACAAGAGAAAAGCAAAAACTAGGAAGGAGAAAAGTAAAAGTGAGCAAAAATAACCATAGTGAAAACATTGCTTTGTTCATTAAAATCCTTTTGTTAACAAGGTTGATCAAGTCTTGTTACCAAAACAATCTTATATGAAACAAAACTTTGCATTCCACAAGGTGATTATGTTACCTCATACTTAATAGCAATGGTCCCAATCATAATAGTTTCAAAAAAAATTTGTGGAATGGGACAATATATTTCTCCAACCTTGATGCCCTCAATATTTTCAATGGAATTCAGGCAATAGCTTCTATCAACCTTCTTGGGGAAATAAACAGTATTCTCTTTGTCATTAATATTGAATGTTACTTTTCCTTGATTACAATTGATGACAGCACCTGCAGTATTAAGAAAAGGTCTCCCAAGAATAATAGACATATTATCATCTTCAGGCATTTCAAGCACAACAAAATCAGTTAAAACCAAGCAATTATGAGCCACTTGAACAGGAACATACTCACATATACCAACATGAATAGTAGTTGACTTATCAGCCATTTGCAAAGATATATCAGTTGGTATCAACTTTTCTAGCTGGAGTCACTTGTAAAGAGAAAAAGGCATAACACTAACTCCAGTTCCCAGATCACATAAAGCAGTTCTAACATAATTATTCTTAATAGAGCAAGGAATAGTTGGTATACCTGGATCACCAAGTTTCTTTGGAACCTTACCATTGAAGGAATAATTGGCAAGCAAAGTAGAAATTTCCTCATTAGGAATCTTCCTTTTATTAGAGACAATATCCTTCATATACTTTGAATAAGAAGGCAACTTAATAGCATCAATCAAAGGAATTTGCAAAAATAAAGGTTTCATCCACTCACAAAACATGTTGTATTGTTCTTCCTCCTTTGACTTGTGTTTCTTACCTGGAAAAGGCATAGGTTTCTGCACCCAAGGTTCTCTCTCACTACCATGTTTCTTAGCAATACAATCTTCCTTAGTGTACTTAGTGTTCTTAGTGTGATTCTCAAGTTCTTCCTCAACTTCCTCGTTATCAGGAGCATCGTTTTTATCATTACCACTCTCAGTTTCAGCATCAGAGACAGATATATTATTAGGATCTACAGCAGGTTCAAGTGGTTCCTCAACTACCTTATGTTTCTTTTTCTTTCTCTTACGAGGACTACCACTACTTTCACCTTGTTTGAGAATCCTGCTCATTTTTTTAGGGTGTCCTTCAGGATATAAAGGATCTTGAGTAGCTATACCACTCCTAGTTCTAATTCCATAAGCATGTTTATCTCCTGAGGCATTAACTAGCATATCCTTTTGTACCTTAGCAAGTTGATCAAGTTGGGTTTGAACCATTTGAAAGTGTTTACAAAGCATTTTAATATCATTAGAAGTTCTTTCCACAATATCTTTCAACTCATTAATAGATCTAGAGTTTTCCAATAAATGATTCTAAACTTGTTTATTAAAATTACCTTGTTTAACAATAAAAATGTCAAGTTCCTCTAAGCATTGATCAGGAGGCTTACCATAAGGAATATCACCTTCATCAAAGTGTTGGAGAGAGTGTACCTCAATAGTGGATGAGTGGGGAATTGGCTTACATAATTCTTCTATCGGAGGTAGATTCTTCACATCTTCAGCTCTAATACCTTTCTCCTTTAGACACTTCTTAGCTTCCTTCATCACTTCATCATTTAATGCAATAACTCCCCTCTTATTTGGTGTTGGCGTTGGAACTGGTTCAGGCACAACTAGTTCAGGAGTAATAGGCTCAGGTGTATTTAGCTCAGTTGAAGTCCAATTATCATAATTCTTGCTTGTTTTAGCCATTAATTCTTCAGCATCTGTAGGAGTTCTTTTCCTGAAAACACAATCAGCAAAACTATCTAGGTATGTCCTAGAATCATCAGTTAGTCCATTATAACAAATTTCAAGAAGCTCATTTTTAGGTAATGGACATCCAGGATGTGCATGAATCAAGGCACAAACCTTGTCCATGACTCAGGGAATTTCTCTTCTTCTCCCTGTTTAAAATCAAAAAGTCTCTACAAAGCAGCATGTCTAGCACTGGGAGGAAAATATTTTTTGGAAGAAAGAAGCAATCAAACAATCAGGGCTATCAATGGAACGAGAAGGTAATCTATTAAACCAAGCCCTAGCTTCACCTTTTAGTGAAAAAGGGAAGATCTTTATAACAAAGTACTTGTGCATCTTAAAATCATCAGAGAATAAAACACTCATAGTGGAAAGCTCATTCATATGAGCCACAACACTCTCATTTTTAGTCCCACAAAAAGGTCATTTCTCAACAATGTCTAAATAGGATAAACCAATAGAGAAATCATAGTCTTTATCTTTAATATCTATGGGAGAGGTGGCAAACTTAGGATCAGAGGACAGTTTAGAAATAATGGTACGTTTAACAAGGAGACTCTTCATAGCACTAGCACCATGTGTGTTTCGGGTGAGCTAACATGTGTGTTTCATCAGTGAACTCAATGTAACCATCATTAATATCATAACTCTCTCTAGACTCAGGTGATCTAATAGGTGTAACAGTGTCTTCACTAGGAGTTTCAGTATTTCCTAGACTAGCCATAGTAGTATCTAGGAAAGGACCTAGTGAACCACTCGCATCAAGCATAGTAGAAGTAACATCATGAGCATCAAAAGCAGTTTCAGATTCAGCAGTAGTAGGAGCGTGTGTAGCATGAGTATGTGGTGGTGGTGTAATAAGCTTACTTATAACAGACGGTGAATCAAGAGCAACAAATGTGTTTAGGACTGTACCTCTTCTTGTAGTGGATGGTAAAATAGGAAACTTTCCATCACGAGACTTCCCCATGATGAAAGGAGTAGCAGTGAACAATAATAGATCCAAGTGAACTTACAAATAAAGCTATGCTCCCCGGCAACAGCGCCAAAAAATAGTCTTGATGACCCACCAGTATAGGGGATTGCAACAGTCTTCGATGGTAGTATTACCCAATTTATTGATTCGACACAAGGGGATCCAAAGAATAATTGCAAGCTTTAACAACTGAGTTGTCAATTCAGCTTCACCTGGAAATAGTTCTTGCTCACAGAAGTTTATTAGTAGCAACAGTTTGTAGTAGCAACAGCAGCAGTAAAATAGGATCAATAGTAACAGTAGTAGCAAACAGTAGGATATGAATGTGGTAGGCATAGGGATGGATGGACGGGCGTTGCATGGACAAGTCGAAACATGTAACTTCAAGATCTAGGGCATTGCAGATAAATAAGAATAAGCATCCAAGTACTAAACAATCCTAGGCATGTGCTCCATATATAGTCATGCGTGCTCGCAATGAGAATTTGCACAACATCTTTTGTCCTGCCAGCCCGTGGCAGCTGGGCCTCTAGGGAACTACTAAAAATTAAGGTTCTCCTTTTAATAGAGCACCAGAGCAAAGCATTAACACTCCATGAACACATGTGATCCTCACACCACAGCCATCCCCTCCGGTTGTCCCAATTTCCGTCACTTCGGGGCCTTTGGATCCGGACAATGATATGTGTACACAACTTGCAGATAAGATCATAAACAATACTATCATAATGATTGAATATTAAGTTCAGATCTGAGATCATGGCACTCGGGCCCTAGTGATAGGCATTAAGCACAACAAGTTGCAACAAAGTCAAATAGCACTAATAGAGATACTAGGCACCATGTCCTAACAATCTTATTTGATTACATGGTAGAACTCATCAAATCCATACCATCCCCATAGCCTAAAACGGGGGATTACTCACTCATGGATGAGGGAAACATCGATGGTTGATGGAGAGGCGTTGGTGATGACGATGGCGACGATCCTCTCCAAATTCCCCGTTCCGGCTGGGTGCCAGAACGGATTTTCTGGATCCGAATCTTGGTTTCTGGTGGTGGCGGCGCAACGGAACCCTTTCTGGAAAAACATCGACCCCCTTGTTTTTTAGGTCAAGAGATAACTTATAGGCGAAGAGGGAGCCTAAGGGGGTGCCTGGGGTGGCCGCACCCCCTTAGGCGTGGGCTAGGCCCACCCGCGCCTGGCAGGGGTGTGGGCCCCTAGGCCTCCAGTCCGTCTCGTCTTTTGGCTCTGTGGATCTTCTGGTGTAATAGAATTATTGGCATATTTTTCGGGATTTTTCCTGATAGTTGATTTTCTGCATAAAAACTAGATACCGAAGTAATTCTGCTAAAAACAGCGCCAGTCCGTGTTAGTTGTATCCAAATCACACAAGTTTAGAGGAGAAATAATAGCAAAAGTGTTCGGAAAAATAGATACGTTTTGAACGTATCACGAACATTAGCGCGACTCTGGGCACCGTTCATGGTGCATGCTGCTGCACACCGCAGCATCGGTCTTGCAACCGAGGAGCTGGTTGGCTATGTCAGGCTCCATGGAGCCGAGAAGATAGCCGATGACCTTCTGATCGGCAGACCACCAGTGCGCGTACTCTAGGTTCACGACTGTGATGGACTTGTCCCCCTCTCCCTGGGTGACGGTCTTCTCGGGCACCATGATGTTCTTGTCGAGATGATGGTGAAGGCCGGCGCCGACGAGGTTGGGAAGGAGGAGTCCCTTCCATAGGGTAAAGTTGCCCGCCTCCAGGCAGACGGAGACCGCCGGGAACACCAACTATGACCCGACGGTGGCGGAGCTGGTCGACGATGAGGCGATCGCCCCGATGGACTCCGATATGGAGAGAGCGGAAGACGTCGTCGCGGCGGCGACGATGGACGGATCTCACGGCTAGGGGTGGCGGAGCGGACTCGTGGCGGCGGCGGTAATTGCCTCTGATACCAAGTTTGAGAATAGGTTTAGAATTTTCGTGGGGGTCTAGACCTCCACCTCTCTTCTATTTATATATTTCGACAGTGTACAACACAATTACAATATATACACACAATTACAATATATACGGGTATAGAACCTCATGTACGTATACAACACGTACGGTTTCTAACAAACAGCTCATCCGTGGCCTGTCTTTTTTCTGTTATTTCTTTTCTTGTCCCTATTCGCCGCTCGAATAGGGAGCGATCGCGCCAGCCGGATACGTACGTAGAACGTTGAATTTGTTGGGCTCCTAACATTTTTTTCCTTGAATTTGTCCGCGAAGTCCCTTGCATGTAATATTTTTTCTTTGTCTCGAAACTTCGATCAACTGCTGGCTGCAAGGGGGTGCTCTCTTCCCCCGTTGGACTAGTGCTACCTTTTTTTTCTAAAAATAAATGCTCAATCGCCAAGTTCTAGCTTGATCCAAACTGATTGCTTGTACAGATTGACGCTTGCATGTCTTCACCGCTGCATCGGCACTTGGTCCAAATTCTGCCATGCATCTTTATTCTTTTCCTGGCTTTGCACGTTGAGCTAGCTTGATCCAAACTGATTGTTTGTACGTACCATGTCTCCACCGCTGCATCGGGACTTGGTCCTCACGGGTATCCGTCCTGGCTCGTTTTTAGGCGGTGACTTGCCGAATCAGACGCGTTGGCGACACGTAGAAACCTTTGTAGATCTTTGCCTTGATGAATTTGCACCGCACTTGTCTGATTAACTGGCTTGTGGAATAGCCCCGCCTGGGCCAGCCTGAGTTGCTTGTTGCTACTGCCTTGAATCGAGACGAACTCGAGCCTCGTGGAAACACGCGTTTCTGATTGAGTTTGAGCGGAAACAGTGCCCCGTGGTTCCAACGCAGCGCGAGATTCCCTTTACTGGTTCCGATGAATATTTCGGGAGCACAACAACTGGTCGTCGCCGTCTAGCCCCCGTGTGTAGTTGAAGCAGAATCAAAATAGTCGACTAGTAGAGTTAAAATATTCCGCAGCACGGTTAAAACGGTCTGCGGTCAAAATAGTTAAGTTTTAACAAATTTGAAAACCTCGCAACTTTTTTAAATCGGCTTTTCCAGAAAGCTGGGGTAGGACAGCTTCTAAGGAAGTCGCCAAAAGAACTGGGCCTTAATCCCGGAGTCTATGCTTGCAAAAAGATGATGACCATCGGGTCCGCGGTGTGGAGTGCCGGAGCCGATGTGAGCTTGCTATTGGACCCGAAAGAGACACCGTTGCTTAGATCGGTGAGATTCTCCCAGTCCGTGACGTAGTCGTGACTATTCATGTTATTTTGCTAGTGACGAGATTGCCCATCGAATAGAGCCGACGCTAGACACCGGTGTTTCCGTAGGCGCTGCGATTGGTACCGATGAACCCGTGTAAATCGGATCCGAGAGGCAAAAAGTTTCCACCGACCCGATGCGGAGGCGGAAGCATCCGATCATTGACCGGCATCCGAAACCAATAGCGAGAGCGAGGCTTCCTTGATAGCACCGAGCACGAAACGTGTCAGTACCACGAGTTAACGCCGCAAACGCCATTAGGCCACAACGGAACACCCGGAGATGTCCGCCGCGAGGCAAGCGTGTACAAAGCACCACTTCCCGTAGGTCGGGTACATGCACGCAAGCACTTCAAAGGCTACAGTAACATAAGCCACACGAATGATGGGACACGGCGTCGCTAGTCGGCCGCACGAGGGCGGGGGATCTAACAACAGACACGGGTCCAAAGCTACTCATCCGCTCGCGTATCCACATCGGTCAAGCCAACCAAGCCTCCCCCCACGTGTCTCACGGTCAAAGTTTGGAGGCCGGACAAGGGGTGGGCGGGCGTGGATCTTGATCAATGGGGTCGTAGCGGATCTCACTGATCCCAATTGTCGAGTTCTTGCTTGGTGAAGAGGGAGCCGCCGAATTCATGATTTCAGCGCCTAGATTTCTCACAGACAGCGCCAATTAAAGAGGGGTGATCGCAGCTATGTCCATGATTATAGACTTAGGGTTTTGTGGAAAAGAGAGCGTTGGTAATTTCTTCGGCTTAACAGACAAACAAAGAATGTGATTTATCCAATTTCAGGCTCTCGTAGAGAAAACCCTATTCCTGCTTGTCTACTTGTATTATCATCAAGGTATGTTCCTATTGTCTAGATTATTGTGGGCTGCCCTCCTCGTTGGTTCCTCCTAGCATTTATATGTTGTTGTGAGTGGATGCGAAATTTTGTTCTCGTCATTTTGATATATTAAACATTTTTTACTTCGTACACAAAAGTTATACCCGTTTTACCGTGGCATGACCTTTTTTGCAAAAAAAAATCGAAATTCATGCTTGTTAATTTTTCTACAAACTACACATTACCTATCTAGATGTGAAAGGATTTTTAAATTTGAAGTGTTTTTCATTTTCTTTTATTTTTTGCAAGGCTAAAAAGACGATCAGGGCTGGCGTGGGGTGGGGGTGGAGTTGGGAAAATAGACAGCATACTTACCCATAGGGCACCACACAGTGGCGCACCACAGGTACGAAAACATACGCATGGCGCACCACTATGTTGTGTCCTACGGGTAAGTATGATACGACCGCCTCTGCCCTGGACCACATGTAGTGGTGGCGCACATGTCACATGTGCGCCATGGATATGACTTACCCGTGGGGCACTTTCCAGCCGTACGCCACGTATACTTTACCCGTGGGGCACCATTGGCATGCGCCACGGATGTGTGAATTACCTATAGCTGTGTTTTTCTAGTAGTGGGTTACACAATTTGTGTTACAAGGTTGGGGGCGAAATGTAAGACTTGCGTCTAGTATGGAGCGTGCCAGAGGTTTCTACCTCTGGTCGTGCATTTTGCTTGGCCAGTGGACCCTAGCTGTAGGTCTTGGGCGAGTCATGCTCAGATGAGGTCGTTGTAGTCGATGTACTTTCTTCGAGGGTCGTTTCGTTTTAGCAACAATAATGGTTTTGTCAACCAGTAGGAGTAGTTGTTGGGACGTATGAGCCCCATAGCAAAGAATCGCCATATTTTCTCGGCGAATGTTTGGCTACACTCCATATTGTGGGGTAGAAATAGTTGCTTTTCATGACGATACATTGGGTCGGCGCTTTGTATGTGCTCAGCGAGATCCTCCATGACGCCTATCTTGCCGGATTTTTTCCGGGCAGCGTCGCGGTTCTCACGCCGGGGCTCACTGAGTGTGTTTTCCTATGCGCGAACAAGGTCCGCTTCTGTCGTCGCTTGTTGTTCCGACTTGCCGTTGGCAAGGTCGTTTGAGGTGCTCGGTGCTGGGGCGACAGAGGTGCCGAGGGAGAAGCGAGTGGTTGATTGTTTCTTCAGGGTTGTTAGGCGTCCTGGTATGCTTCCCTCGCCAATCTGGCGATGCCCTCGGTGTGTTGCGCCTCTTTTGCAATGACTGCGTCGGCCATGTTTGCGTTGTTGTCCTCGCATTCGACGACCATGATTGGGTCGCCACACACAGTGATTATGTCATGGGGGCCTGGGAGCTTCATCATGTTGTAGACGTAATGTGGGGTCGCCATAAACTTGGCAAACGCCCGCCTGCCGAGCACACAATGGTATGGGCTTCTGAAGTTAACTAGCTCAAAGACGATCCGCTCCATGGGGAAGTTGGC
Organism: Avena sativa; assembly: GCA_916181665.1. NCBI lineage: Eukaryota > Viridiplantae > Streptophyta > Magnoliopsida > Poales > Poaceae > Avena > Avena sativa. The sequence goes on along the minus strand of OV702285.1, from coordinate 53,659,584 downwards.
TATGAAGGGAATATGCCTGAAAGGTAATAATAAAAGTGGTTATTATCGTATTCCTTATTTATGATAAATATTTATTTTGCATGCTATAATTGTATTGATACGGAAACGTTAATACATGTGTTTTTAATAAACAAAAAGGAAGTTCCTAGTTATGCCTCTATTATAAACTAGCTCATTGATTAACAAAATGATCAAAGGTTTCCTGATCATAGACATTGGATGTTGTTAATAACGAGGTCACAAAATTGTTGGAATGATGTGATGAACATTCATCCGAAGTATAGTATTACGATCAAGGTCATTGTGTTTATATTGCTATAACATCATACGAAGTAATCTTAGTTCTTAGACCATGAGATCATGTCAATCACTAACACCGGAAGAGTATCTTGATAACATCAAACGTCACACCATAACAGGGTGACTATAAAGATGGGTTCAGTGCTATGAAGGTATTATGTTGAGGCTCATGGATCAAGAGTGGAATTTGTCCATCCCGATGATGGAGAGATATACTCTGAACCCTCTCGGTGATATCACATTAGGTAGCTTGCAAGCAAGTGATTTGATCACTAGAATGTTATATCACGGAAACAAGAAAAGAGTGCATGTCGGTAACGAGATCAAACTAGGTATGGAGATACCGATGATCGAATCTCAGACATGTAATATATCGCGAGACAAAGGGATTGATTTATATGCGTATAAGGTTCACACGATCAAAGAAGTCATCGTTGAATGTGTGGGAGTCAGTACGGATCTCCAGGTCACACTGCCGATTATTGATCGGAGAGGGTTCTCGATCATGTCTACATTATTCGCGAACCGTAGGGTGACACACTTAAGGGATACCGACACCATTCGGAGCAAATGATATGCCAGAGAAAGAAAAAGGAAAGCGTAGGAAATTATTTCACTAGACACCGGAACTGTTTCGGTTGAAATTGCTAAAACTGGTTCTGCATGTAAAATTGAAATGTTGTAAGGGGTTTTATGTGAATGTTTGTTAATTCAAGTAATTAAATTTTTTTTTGAATAAATAAATAAAATAGTTTTATTTAATGAGAGATTGCATTAAATTTGGTGGAAATTTAATGGAGGTGAGTGGAATTTTGAGTGGGTGGCTATTTATGTGAGTGGGAGCTCCACCCACATGAATGTGGAAGAGGTGGGGGCACCTCCATGGCTACCACACCATGGGAGGAGGCTTCCCCCTCTCGCTATAAAAGGCACCCCACTCCCTCCTCTCATCTCACACCTCCTCGTGAAGGATCTTTCTCCCCCCTTTAGAATTTTCCCATGGTCTCGGATCAGCGAGATACATGTTCCCGGTGGCTTTTTATGGAAGGATTTGTTGCTTCCGCTGCTTCGCTGGAGCGAGGGCACGGAGGTTGTCAGGGTACCCGGACGTGTGTGCGATCACGGATGCACCACTGCTTTGCGGTGCTGGACTTGATGGTGTTGTACCGGCTGGACCAGATGGACTTCATCACGATCTTGAGATTGGCAAGCATTCGACTACATCATCCACGAGTACAACCTCGTTAACGCTATTCAGTCTTCGAGGGTATGTATTCTATGGATGTTTATCCACCTATTGCTTGTATCTAGTAGATAGATCTTGGCACTTAGTTGTTCCCATCGTAGGAAATTTTTTGTTTTCTATGCTGCGAACCCTACAGGCTGGTGTTCCGAAGGTGACTGGTAGTGTCACCTTCCCGATGGGGTATGCCTTCCAACCTAGGACTATGCCATGGAAGGTGCACTGGGTGGATTCCACCATGGACTGCGGTAGCTGCAGTCGTCTGAACATATCCAGGTAGAGGATGTTTATAGAGATGCCCCCATACATGAGGGTTTTAGGCAGGCAATAATCGGCCACTTTGGGCCTGACGATCAGGGCAACTCGTCCTAGGTACTCGATCCTAGGCGCGTGATCCTCACGGCTCCAGGTGATGCTCTGCTCTGACCAGTTTAGCCAGCGAGAGATGTCAACTTGCTACACCGCATTGATAGCAACAGCGTGGGGTTAGTACCTTCTTCTCGTGGTGTGTTCCCATGCCGGTGAATGTGTGGAGGGAGCCGACAGAGTTTCCGAATGCGCCACTGTTGCTGTTGTCGGGTGGCTGAGCAGGGTTCGGGTCCTCCCTGGCGCGCCTTGCCTTCTCAATCTCCTTGAGAGAGTGGCACTCGATGGTGGTATGGGTTGCGGGTTTGACTTCCATGCTGTGGTAGATGCACGGTTGGTTCATTATGGCGGCGGGGTCGAATTTTGGCCGGGCCATAGCATGTCGCGTGGGTTGTTCCACTCGGCGGTAGTTCTTGGGGGGTCACGTGGGCCTTAGCTGAAGTTGGCAACAAAGTTGGCTCGTCCATCGTTGCGACACTTGATCGCCTTGCGAGTATTGCTGTAGCGGAGGTCGCGGCTGCGGCCATTCGTCTGGCCGCCCATGCGGCGTATTCCACCTGAGTCGTCGTCCGACTCCTGGATCGGATCATCCTTCTATTAGCTTGGCGATCTCAAGAAGGTCAGGGATGTATGAAAGCATTTGGTAGACTCGCTTGATCTTGGCGACCAAGGGTTTGTACCGACACGCGTTCTTGAAATAGTGGATGGCCGTGTCTGGGTGGATGCCCGCGACGTTTATCCATAGTTCTTTCCATCGTTGGACCCATTGACGGGTTGACTCGCTTGACCCCTGGATGCATCGCTCCAAGTCTTTGATACTAGTGGCGCGTGAGGAGGAGCCTTCAAAGTGCTTGATGAAGGCGGCACACATCTCTTCCCAGGAGTCGATGTTGTTCTACGGGAGGGTGTTGATCCACTGGCGTGTTGCGCCCTCCATCATCAGAGGGATGTAGCGAGTGGCCAGTAGCTTGTTGTGGCCGGCGATCCCCATTGTCATACTTTGGGATCGAAAGTGGGATCATATTTTTCCATATCTTTTGGCCCTCGGAAGTTTAGAGGGTAATTTTAGCCCCATACCATTGGTCCGAAGCATGACGGGCCGACTTGACTATGGTCGCCACGATTGGAGAGCGTGTGGTGGAGGTCGTACCGCTGATGAACTCCCCATGCTTGGGTGTTGATGAGGTGGCCTCTCGCATCGACCGGCTGGTCATTGGCCACGACCGCGTTGTACTGTGGATGTGGGTTGTTGGTGGAGATGGCGAAGACCGAGTTGTTGCGGCCGTGGTCCTGGTGGTGGGCAGTTTACGACGTTTGCAACTGTCTGCTCACCCAGACGGTTGAACGATGCAGCTCTGCTATTGGTGGATCTTGAGTATACCCTCCCCTAAGAGTCTCGCCCTGTGTTTTGCTGCTCGACTCCTTTGGCGAGCAATACTTGGGCGTACCTGATGTGGAGCGTGCCTTCTCCTGTGGGTTCAGGTTGGCCACCGCCACTTGACTTGCGATGATGTTATCCATCAGAGTTGAGTACAAGGGGATGCCATTGGTGTCGTATTCCCGTGGAGCAATTAGTACCCGTGGTTTCTCCGGAGGAGGCACATGGTGGGGTGGTGGTGGAGCTCCGTTCGCGGTCAACCCGTCCAGCGGGCGAATGCCTCCGGCTTGCGCGTTATTGCATATTTTGCGGTCGGCCGCACATGCAGGGTCGTTCTCGGCATTGAAGTTCAGGGATGGCCCTACGCGGTGAGGTTGAGTCGCCACGTTACCTGGCGCAGGTGGTAGGCTGAAAGCTATAGCGTGGTTTGTTGCTCAATGCGAAATTTTTCGCGATCGGCTTTTTGTTCTCCCTAGCCTCGTTCAAGGCCACACGATGCTGCTCGATCTCGTCGACCGTCGTGTTTGGTGGGGGAGGGGTGGATAAGGGATCCACCGGTGGCTCGTTGTCATTCCCATGTAGAGGGCGTGATGGATGACGGGGTAGGTCTCATATGGGGACTCCGACCCTGAGCCGTAGTTGACGAGTTGGATGGTCGAGTCGTCCTCATAGTCTTTGGTGTTGGAGACCTTGGTGATGGAGCTGGCCTTGGACGTGAGCGCATCGGGCTCTGCGATTGGCGTGGGTGCCGCTGAGTCGGCGTCGTTGCAAAGGGTGTCGCAGCTCTCGACCGAGCCGTCCTCGGTCGAATTGTACTTGGAGGTGAGCAGGGAGATCGACTCGATCTGCTCCTCTGATAGTAGATCGTGTGGAGGAGAACTGGTGCTGGTGGCGACCGCGGAGGGATCTGCCAGATCGATGGCATCGGTGAAGATGACGGACAGTTTGATGGATCCTACTGGTATTACGACGGCATGCGTCACTAGTCGCGAGGCCAACAAATAGCTACTCGGCATGATCTAGAGAAATCCGCTGGTGGCGATCATGCGGCCGGTGGCGAAGGGTCAGCGAGTTGGGGTAAAGAGTCTCGCTGCAGATCTGAGTCTTGAATCACCATTCCCCACGGTGGGCTCCACTCATGGGAATGACCACGACAGTCGTTACCAGGGGTAGCGGTTGAGTCAAAGGAGGGCAAGAGCGAGTCGCCATCTGCGGATCGAGATTGGGAGCGAGACACAAGGTTTACCCAGGTTCGGACCCCTAGTACGGTAAAGACCTACTTCCTGCTTGCTTGTATTAATGGTAGATGGGTTACAAGGTGGGGGACCTTGGCGTAAGGGCGGCGAGTCGCTTGGATGGGGTAGCTAATAGCTCGTGAGTATAAAGGGAACCCTAGGGAGGCTTATATAGGGGTACCTCGCCAAGGTTTTAGAGGATCCCATCCGAATCAGTAAAGATTTTGGGGGTTTGACCTAATCCGACTGGGCCTAACTACGGTCTTGGGCCTTAACGTCCAGTCGCCAGTATTCCTTGAAACCTCCTTTCTAGTCGCCGTCATTGCTGGCCCAGTCGACATTGCCCTGGGCCAGTCGCTTCTTGCCTTCATGGTTACCCTGTCAATCGTGGATATGGAAAATTTACTGGCAGAGCGCATTTGTGTGCGATTACCAGGCCTCACAGAACGGATCCCGGGGTCTTATCTTCATGTAGTGGACACGACATTCAGGCATGTTATCACGGCGGACGCAGTCTGAGAATTTGAATTATTTGCCAACTCCGAAGGAGGATTTATTTTCATCGGGTGCCCAGCTAGCGCTCGAGGATGATCTTCATCCGAGGGGGTTCTCTACTGGGGTATTGTTTTGTAGCGGTGTAAGTTGTTTTCATTGACTATGTTGGAGGATATATTTTCTATCGGGTGCGCAGCCAACACTCCCGATGGGAGTAACCCCCGAGGCTATGGTCTGGTGCTTGCACCGGAGCATAGGATTAGAGTTCTATCATCATCCGAGGAAATTCTCGACTCGGGTCTTGATTTTAATCGGGTGAGCATAGGCTCAGAAATCTTCGTTATCCGAGGAGATTCTCGACTCGGGTCTTGGAATAAGTTGTCACAAGTGGTGTTAGTCGACTCTGTTGGAGGACCCAATAAAATAGATCGATGTAGCCGACATTCTTGTGAGCTTCAGAAAATATTTGGTTTTCAACTTGTCATAACATTTCTGGTGCCATTGGACTCGACACTTTTGCACTATAACACGAGACCTTTTCATTAGCCTAACACCCTTAGTCTCAGTACCTGGCCGACCTGTCAGTTGGGCTGCAACTAGGTCGGAGTTCATGGATTCGACGCGTAGGGAGTGAGCTACTCGGGAAGTCGCGTATGTGGTGTTCGAGTGCGCGGAGTCGGTGGCACTTAGGTTACTCGAAGAGGGAACATCCCCCGTGTGTTTTGAGTGTGAGTTAAAGTAAGAAAGAAATCAACTTGAAGTAAATAACTTAGCTTTGTTGGTAGTTGTCGTGGATGAAGTAAATTCGGCCGTGGGTCGAAGTTGACGTGATAGCGGATAGAGTGGCAGATGAATTTGATGCGGCTGCGGGATGCTGGAGGCGATGATGGCAGTGGGTTTCCGCATCCGAAGACTTTGGTGGGTTGTCGCCGCAGAATATTTTAGTGGGTCGTCGTAGCCGAATACTTTGGAGGGTTGCCGCAGCCGAATACTTTGGTGGGTTGTTGCAGCCAAAGATTTTTAGGGGACTGTCAGAGCCAAATATTTTTTCGGTTCGCCGAAGCCGAAGGAGCTCCCCGGGTGTTGAGTCGATGACGAATGTACTCGAGGCAGCGTTCAAGAGCCGATGACACCACAGTCGAAGACTGTGGTGATGGTCGATGCGATGAACGAGAGTCGACGCAGCAGCGGATTAGCATAGTCCCGTGTATGGATTGATAAATCTGCACTCCGAGAAATAATTCAAATCAGAGACAAATATTTATAGATTGAGGTTTGCCAAATAAATACAAAAATAGCACCTGGTGATAAATATTATTTCTTGTCGCTGAGCAGCCCTCATGTGCATGTTGGAGTTGATCTGTACAAAGGCTCTGTCTTGGGACTTATTCCAAGACAAAATACGTACCTTCGGTTGCTTTCGCAAGAGTTTGAGAATTGGTTTAGGGTTTTCGTGGAGTCTAGGACTCCACCTCTCCTCTATTTATATACATCGACAGGATACATCACAATTACAATACATACGGATATAGGACCTCACGTGCGTGTACAACACGGTTTCTAACACACACCCTCAATCTAAACTATTACAAACTAGATTTAGATTAGACTTGAAATGGTCTAGCATCTGTCGAGAGGATGAGTTTGTAAACACATCAGCCAACTGATTATTGGAGAAGATAAACCGAACCTCTAGTACACCTGCAGCAACTCGCTCTCGCACGAAGTGGAAGTTGATCTCAATGTGCTTAGTACGAGCATGGAAGACAGGATTTGCTATGAGGTAAGTGGCCCCTAGATTATCAACCAAAGTATAGGTGTGCGCTGCTAGATCACGTCGAGCTCCTTGAGAAGTTAATCCACCCATATTGCTTCAGTAGCATCGTTCGCTAGTGCCTTATACTCAGCCTCGGCACTAGATCTCGAGTAGTAGTTTGTTTCTTCGAACTCCAAGAAATCGGGTTCGGTCCAACAAACACAGCGAAGCCACTTGTGGAGCGACGATCATCCACGCAGCCTGTCCAGTCAGGATATGTAAATATGCTAATGCCAGTGGAGGGTGATGTGCGAAAACACAAGCCTGTATGTAGCGTTCCTTTGACATATCGCAGAATACGCTTAACTGCCTCCCAATGCACATCAGTGGGTTGTGAAAAAAACTGACACACCTTGTTCACAGCAAATGAAATATCCGGTCTCGTAAGTGTCAAGTACTACAGACCGCCCACAATACTGCGGTACCTGAATGCGTCCTTGGTGCCAAGTAGTGTACCAGTGCTTCTGGACAGATTCTCAGATGTCGGCAATGGAGTGGAAGTAGACTTATAATTCTCTGTGTTAACTCTATGAAGAAGATCTAGCGCATACTTCCCTTGACTAAAGGTCATCCCCTGAATTGTAGGACGCTTTCAATCCTAGGAAATACTCTAACTTGCCCATGTCCTTGCTGGGTAAAATAGCAGCAAGTGACTGGACTAGACGATCAACCGCACCCATCATCGAGCCAACAATGACTATGTCATCCACATAGACCAGCATATAAATCTGAACACCCTCCTAAGCAAAAATGAATAAGGACGTGTCAGCTTTGGAGGCCACAAAACCAAGTCGAAGGAGGATCTGACTCAGGCGCGCGTACCAAGCGCGAGGCGACTGCTTTAGACCGTACAAGGATCGCTAGATCATGCACACATGAGAGTGGAACCGATCATCCTCGAACCCCGATGGCTGCTGCATGTAGACATCCTCAAACAAGAAACCATGGAGAAAGGCATTACTAATGTCTATCTGACGAAGACACCAACATCGGGACACCGCCAGAGAGAGAACCAGACGCATAGTGGTAGGCTTCAACACTGGACTGAACGTGTCACCATAATCAATGCCATGTTGCTGGGTAAAACCGCGAGCAACCAAACACGCCTTGTACTTGTCGATGCTACCATCAGGCCGATGTTTAGTCTTGAAGATCCACTTGCTGCCAACAATGTTCACCCCTAGAAAGACGAGGAACAAGAGCCCATGTCTGTGTCGCACGAAGAGCAGCGATCTCATCCGACATGGCCGCGCGCCACGCAGGTTCGTGAAGGGCATCACGATGAGACGACATGGTAGCAAAGAATGCTTGTCGACGAGGATCATAATGGACGGTACCGTCCGTTTACTCCTTCTATTTCCGAGTAGCGTCACGGTGACATGTCACCATCGGTTGACCACCCGAAGAGGCAGGAATGTTGAGTGATCCGGCCAGAGGTGCCGCGGCCGGTGAAGACACGGCAGGAGGCGACACAGGCTGGGCCAAAAACACCGGCGGTACGGAAGACGTAAGCACGGGCAGCGATGCGGGTGCAGGCGACGTCGTGGGCTGGCCCAGCTCTAGGGAGGCCGCGGCGCTAGGAGGCGCGGGAGCTGGCGACGCGGGAGATAGTGCGTTCCCCAAGGCATGCATCCATGCACGTCGATCATTTGAGGGCTGGATGTATCAGGAATGTCGATCACCTGCATAGGAGGAACTTCGCCTACCACAGGCGGATCACTAGATAGGTAAGTCAAGTCATAATTTCGCATAGGTACACTCGTAACCGGTTCATTAGAAGGAAACATGATAGATTCTGCAAGAGTGGGCACAACAACTGACACATCGGGTGTAGCACAAGGGAACAAGGACTCATCAAAAACGACATCACGTGAGATGTAAATTCTACCCGTAGTACGATCTAAACACTTGTACCCCTTATGCATAGAGCTATAGCCAAGAAAAACACACATCTTAGAACAAAAGTCTAATTTGTGAGAGTTATATTTGTGGAGACTCGGCCAACATGCGCATCAAAAGACGCGAAGAAAATCGTAGTTCGGCTGAACACGAAGCAAGCGAGAGATTGGTGTTTCCGTATTAAGAACCGGAGTAGGCATGCGATTTATCAAATAGCAAGCCGTCAAGAACGCTTCGTCCCAAAAATAGTGAAGGGGATGCGAGGAGTGAGCAAGCAGGGCAAGCCCTGTCTCAACCAAATGATGATGTTTACGCTCAGTGATCCTGTTCTGCTAAGACGTATGTGGACACGAAACACGCTGAACAACACCCGTGCGCTGAAAGTAGCTATTGAGACGATGGTACTCACCCCCCCCATCAGACTAAATAGCCTTGATTTTAGTGTCAAGAAGGACGCTCAACATAAGCCTGGTAAGTGTAAAACACTTGCTCAACATCAGACTTGTTCTTAAGAAGATAAATCCAAGTGAAACGAGAATAATCAGCTATGAAACTAACATAGTATTGGTACCTCCCGGAGGATGTATGTGCTTTACCCCAAACATTAGAATGAACAAGTTCAAGAGGGGCAGTAGAAACACGAGAATAAGCACTATAAGATAATTGGGGGCTCTTGGCACGCTGATAGGCATCACAAACCAGGGGTGAATTGTCTGAAGTACACGAAAGTTCATGAGTTTTAAGTATAGACTGAACTATATTATTTGTAGGATGACCAAGACGCCGATGCCATTGAGATGACGTGACAGAACTAGCGGAGACATGGCAAGATGACGACGACACGCGAGAAAACGGGATAGGGTAGATACCTCCCCGACTTCTACCGGCCAGCAGGATTCACCTCGTTACCTTGTCCTTAACAAAGAAAAAGTGACGGTGAAACTCAACAAACACGTCATTATCCCAGACAAGATGATAAACAGAGGATATTTTTACTGAGATTAGGAACATGAAAAATATTGTTCAATTTAAGAGAAGAACTGGTTAAAGTCGAATGACCAATATGCGAAATAGACAAACCTGCACCATTGGCCACCTGGACCTGATCTTTTCCTCCATAACGCTCGTGGGCGTGGAGGCGCTCGGGGTCGCTCTTCAGATGATCCATATCCTTGGAGTCCATGAGCTAGGGAGGGATCGAGTTGGAGTTCGCGGCGACGACGTTACGCGCACGTGAGTTATCTGCACGGTAGTCCTAGTCGAAGCGGCTACGACACTCGTGCGCTTCGTGACCCCGGTAGCCACATAGCTGGCAGCGCGGCCTCAACTTCCAGCCATTGTGACCGTTGTGGCCATTGCCGCCGTTGCGGCCATCTTGGCGGCCTCCTCCACCGTCGTTGCATCCATAGTAGTTGCCGCCATTGGGGCGTCCCTACCCTTGCTGGACACCATTGCGAGGAGGACGATTGCCCCCCCCCCCCCACTGATTCGGAGGAGGATACTCTAGCGCATGCTGGCGGCCAGGGTTGACATATGGGGCGCCGTAAGGGGCTCCATAGCCATGTTGTGCAATTTTGGCCAAAGAGGACCACCCGCCCTCGGCCTGAGCCTACTGAGCCTGGAGGGACTCAGTATGAGAGGATGGCAGAGTAGAACTCGTCGTACGGAATCGATTTGTTGCCGAAGGTGAGCGTGGCTGCAATGGAGTTGTATGTAGACCCGATCCCGATGACGATGTAATCGACGAGCTCGTCGTCGGTGACCGGGGACCCTGAGGAGGCCATAGCATCTGCGAAAGACTTCATCTTGTGCATGTACGTGGCATTGGAGAGATCCTCCTTGCGAGTGGAGGACAATTGACGGCGGATGTGTCGCACATTAGCGCGACTTTGGGCACCGTTCATGGTGTGGATGCTGTTGCACACCGCAGCAGCGGTCTTGCAACCGAGGAGCTGGTTGGATATGTCAGGCTCCATGGAGCCGAGGAGATAGCTGATGACCTTTTGATAGGCAGACCACCAGCGCGTGTACTCCAGGTTCACGACGGTGATGGCCTTGTCCCCCTATCCTTGGGTGACGGTCTTCTCGGGCACCATGACGTTCTCGTCGAGATGATGTTGAAGGCTGGCACCGACGAGGTTGGGAAGGAGGAGTCCCTTCCATAGGGCAAAGTTGCCCGCCTCCATGCGGACGGAGACCGCCAGGAACACTAGCTGTGACTCGACGGTGGCGGAGCTGGTCGACAATGAGGCGATTGGCCCGATGGACTCCGAGATGGAGAGAGCGGAAGTCGTCATCGTGGCTACAGTGGAGAGATCTCGCGGCGGCGAAGGACGGATTTCGCGGCGGTGGCGGAGCGGACTCGCGGCGGTGGCGGAATTGGCTCTGATACCAAGTTTGAGAATATGTTTAGGGTTTTCGTAGGGTATAGGCCTCTACCTCTCCTCTATTTATATACTTCGACCGGGTACAATATAATTACAATATGTACGGGTACATGACCTCACATATGTGTACAACACGGTTTCTAACAAGCAGCTCATCCGTGGCCTGTCTTTTTTCTGTTCTTGCCTGTGACCGAATTCGATGCGCAACGGCAGTGCTGAAACTGATTGTTAGAACGCTTGATCCAAACTGATTGTTTGTCTGTGGTTCTTGCCTGTGGCCTGTCTTTTTTCTGTTCTTGCCTGTGGCCTGTCTTTTTTCTGTTCTGTTCTTTCTGTGGCTTTGCACGGTGAGCTAGCTTGATCCAAACTGATTGTTTGTACAGATTGACGCTTGCATGTCTCCCACCGCTGCATCGGGACTTGGTCAAAATTCTGCAATGCATATTTATTCTTTCCCTGGCGCCTTTGCACGTGAGCTAGCTTGATCCAAACTGATTGTTTGTACAGATCGACGCTTGCATGTCTTCACCGTGCATCGGGACTTGGTAGACCTCACGGGTATCCGTCCTGGCTCGTTTTTAGGCGGTTCGACAATCTGGTGACTTGCCGAATCAGACGCCTTCGCGACACGTACGTAGAACCTTCGTACTTCCTCCGTTTAGAAATGTAAGTTGTTTTAGGTTTATAAATGAGATGTATCTAGACACATTTTAATGTCTAGATTCGTTTGAACCTAAAACATGTCTAGATATATCTATTTTATAAATCTAAAACATCTTATATTTCTAAACGGAAGGAATAGATCTTTGCCTTGATGAATTTGCACCGCACTTGTCTGATTAACTGGCTTGTGGAATAGCCCCGCCTGGGCCAGCCTGAGTTGCTTGTTGCTATTGCCTTGAATCGAGACGAACTCGAGCCTCGTGGAAACACGCGTTTCTGATTGAGTTTGAGCGGAAACAGTGCCCCGTGGTTCCAACGCAGCGCGAGATTCCCTTTACTGGTTCCGATGAATATTTGGGGACCACAACAACTGGTCGTCGCCGTCTAGCCCCCCTGTGTAGTTGAAGCAGAATAAAAAAAAAGTCGACTAGAGTCACACTAATGGAGTACGGGGCTCTTGTCCCGGTTTATAAAGGGCTTTAATCCTGATTGTCTAACTGGAACGGAACAATCGGAACTAAAATCCTTAGTCTTTAGTTTTAGTTGGGCTACGAACCAGGACAAAAGCGGCTCCACGTGGCCGCTGGCTAGCGCGAGGGGAAGGAGCATCCGCTATGAGCCGGGATAAATCTGTCTCTATCGCGGCAGCAATTGGCACTTTTTTGTGCCGTGATAGAGAATTCATTTTTGCCACATTTTTTTGTCGCGGCAGAGAATTTATTTATATTTTTTCTTTTATTATTTTCTTTTTTATATTATGTTTTACACTCATCAAGAATGAACTATTATATTATACAACATTATCATAAATATAGAGATCGAAGTGTCAAACATATTACATCGATACACGAGCATAAATATATATATATATCATAAATATATATATATATATCGATACACGAGTATATATATATATATATATACAAAATAATCTCTTTTTAACGGTCCTTCTTGCCTTATATTGAACTTCATATAGTATTTCTCTTTTGGGTTTAGGACCTCTGCATCTAAGAATTCCGCCAATTTCTCTTGAATTGCTCGTAGGCGATTCTTTGGCAGAAGACCGTCCCGCAGCCGTTCGATCTGATTTAAAGGAGTCAACATATATGAATGAAACTAAACACAATTAATGGTAATAAAAAACACATAAAAAGGAGTCAACATATATTATTTACATACGTGAAGTTGCTCTAAATTTCTGCCCTTCTCACAACACGTCTGACGGATAAACTCGCAATATAGTATCCACATAAATTATTCTCGAGTCCCTGCGTCAGGCACTTTACGAGAATAGAGTTCAATCAAAATATTAATCAAGCATGATAATGGTATCGAAACTAGAATCAAAGAGATACGCGAATCTAGCTAGTAGTACTTACATCTAGTGGTCCAAATATAAGCTCATCTTTCCAAACACCCCTAACCTTGTTGGTGAAGCGTTGCAGGGCGAAGAAAAAGAATAAAATGAGTTATTAATTAATTGATATTAGGAAATTCATGAAAGTTGTCGATATAGTGCCAAATGATTGAAATTATCGTTGGAGTATCATCTGCATGTCCACTCACTACTCAAGGGGTTTATGTTTCGAGTCCATGACTTGTACCAGCCCTTTGTCAGGTTGAATGATTAGCAGAATATAGTGAAAACTGCGCACGCTTAACTCATCAATTATAAACTTAACATCGAGTAAGTAAAATGGAATGTGTATAAGACAATAACACTCACCCGAAATTGTAAGGAAATAATATTTCTCTTTTGGTTTCTTGAAACCTCAACGCATATACAATATTATCCTCTGTATCCTTGGTTCTTTTCTTTGAGATTAGCTTCATGAACCCAATATAAATCAATGAACCCAGTGTCATAGATTTGTCCTCTTATGCATTCGAGAATCTTCATTCTGCATAATATAGTGAGTATGATTATACATGCAATAAACAAGGTGACCAAGCTAGAGACTTAATTGCAAAATTAGTACTTACAAACAATAGGAACCAATAATCGATTTGTCGATGGCGTCTTGATTGAATAACTGAAATAGTTTAACAAATTGAATCATTATCACGTCATCTCCTTTCCCGTAATGCTCTTTTTTAACTCCCAGCATTATCTAGTTTGTCCCAACCTTTGAGGCATCCATATACCAGTTATAAAATCTTCGTATTTTTGTTGGTAGTTTCTTGACCTCCTCAGGTTTGACGAGAGAATTCCCGTATTGGTATTTGTATGCTACTTCAATTGTGGGGAAGTACTCTAACTGAGATAAGTACTTAGCAATACGCATACCTTGAGCAGCGGTAGCTTCTCCGTACAGGGCAACTAACTCTGGATCATACTGCTCTTCGACCGCATATTTGCTCGACCACACATTGGTATGGAAATCACCTTGAGCGTGGGGCACGATTTTTTTTCTCCGAGCTGGGGACTGATTTCCCGCTTGCACTATTGCTCTTCGACAGCTTCTGTGCCGCATGTGACTTGAGAATATAGCGCTTATAGTCTGATAATAACTTTGGCTCAGGTTGGTGTTGGGGAAGTCTGGCTCTTTCGGCCTCTTCAATTTAGCAAAAAACTCCGTCGTTTCCACCTCGACGATCGCCACAGTCTCCTCTCGAGTATAGTCATAAGCTCTCTTGGGAGGAACCTTTGGTACTTTTCGTAGAGGCTCATATTTACGTATCGGTGAGCGCTTACCACTCCGCAGAGTAGCGGTGGTACGCTTACGTTTTTTCCTGAGCCGGCAAAAGTTATATATTTGATTCCTATCCTTATGAATCTCACTGGGAGGATAGAATTTAGAATAAAAGAGAGGTACTATTTCCTCCCATTCCATAGATTGTCAATTCTTTAGCAGCTTATACCATTCTTCAGCTCTTCCTTTCAATGATATAGAGAGTAACTTTTTCTTGACTTGTTCCAGTGTGATACATGGACACTTAAACAACCCGCATAATTCATGGATAAAAAACAAGTGATCACTAGGATGGACAGTTCCATCCCCAAAATAATAATTATCCATAACACGATAAAAAATTCTTGTAGGTATCTTACAAGGATCTATCTTAGCAGGTGGTGGTTCATCTACTACCCTAGCAGTGGTAGTAGCTTTCCCAAATAGGAAACCAAGTGGGTTATCCATATTGGAAACAAAGTACCAAACAGAAATAAAAAATAATACTCACAGTAGAAGTTTCCTTTACCAGTTCCGTTCTTCAATAGCGCTTCACTTCCCGGCAACGGCGCCAGAAAATAGTCTTGATGACCCACAAGTATAAGGGGTGTATCGTAGTACTTTCGATAAATAGGAGTGTCAATTCCAACGAGGAGCAGAAGGTGTTAACTAGTGGTTTGGAGCAGAAATTCTCTGTAAATACTTAGCAAATGGATTTTTAGGGGGTTTTGATAAAGCAAAGAAATAAAGTGCAAGTAAATAAAGACAACAAATAATTACAGCAAGTGGCCCAATCCTTTCTTAGAAAAGGACAAGCCAAATGTAATACTTATGAGGACCAAACGTTCTCGAGGACACATGGGAATACTGTCAAGTGATTTCGCTTCATATAGTTGATTAATCTGCTTTGGTTGGATAAGTGTTGTGTGGGTGAACCTGTGCTAATGTACCGACCTTACTTGGACTAATACATACTTATGATTAAACCCCCTCCAAGCATCCGCAACTACAAGAAAGTAATGGAGATAAAAACCTAACCACATCATTAGACTCTAAGATCCTACACTCCTTTGTGCAAAGGTTTACTAACGGGGGTTCAGGTTTAGGTCACTCCGGCAGCCCCATAATTAGTAGCCAAATACACAATGCATTCCCCTAGGCCTATAAATGGTGAAGTATCATGTAGTCGATGTTCACATGAAACCACTAGAAGAATAGCACCACAACTTAAATACCAAACCATTTAATAATACCTCAACACAATTCCACTACTAACAACATGACTTCTCACATGTCCTCAAGAACTAAATGAACTACTCACGAGACATCATATGGATCAAGATTAGAGAATGATGATGAATAACAATATGAACATAGACAATAATTCATGGTTCCACTCACAAGCATCAACTACTAAAGTAATCAACACCGAGAAAGTTTCTCCTAAGAACTATGCAAGATTCAACACAATTGTTACAGCAGGATGGAATGGTGATGATGGTGCTAGTTTAGGTGATGGTGAGGATGATGATCCTGATAAAGCTAGCTTGATGACGGTGTTGATGGCGACGATCTCCCCTCTCCAGGAAGGAATTTCCCTGGCAGAAATCTGTCTGCCCGAGAGATCTTTCTCTCTCAGTAGTTTCCACCCCGCAGAGGTAGCGGAATCTTTCTATGGTCGCCCAACCGTGTATTAAGGTTTCGAGGAGAACATATAGGAGAAATGGCGGAGCAACAGGTGGGCCAGGGTGGCCACACCCCTTGGTGGCACGACCTAGGGTGGCCCGCGCAGGAGGGGTGTGGTCCCCTGTGGCCCATCTCCGCCTCCCCTTCTGGCTTCCTTTGTCTTCTGGAAAAATAGGAGTTTTCGTGTATTTTCCGGTATTTTCTGATCTTGGCGAAAATTGCATCCAAACACCGCTCTTTCATTAGAATCCTGACTCCGGGAGTTCATCCTTCAAAAGTCATCCAACATGCAAAAATAGATGAAACAACATAAGTAACACATCTTAATATGAAATATATCAATGAATAACAGTAAATTGTGATAAAGAATAGTGATGCAAAATGGATGTATCAACGTGGATGACATTATGATTTGGTACAAACATGAAAGTGATAAATGAAGACAAGTATTTCCCATTAAAGAGTTTTGACATGAAAATCTAGGAGAGGCTGATGTGACTCTGAACATCAAGCTTATTAAGAACGAGAATGGGATTACTTTAATGCAATCTCATTATGTTGAGAAGGTCTTGAAGAGATTTGGCTTTATTGGTGGCAAGAATTCTCCAACACCTTATGATCCGAGTTTGACATTACGAAAGAATAAGAAGGAACCAACAAATCAGTTGAAATATTCACAAAATGTTGGTTCTCTCATGTACTTAGCAAGAGCTATGAGACCCAATATCTCTTTTGCTATGAGAAAGTTTAGTAGGTTCATGTATAACCTAGATATTGATCATTGGCATGCACTTAAAAGGGTCATGCATGATCTATGTGGTACAATGAGCTATGGGATTCATTATTCAGGGCACCCTACTGTGCTTGAAGGGTATAGTGTTTTGAATTGGATCTCTGATGTTGATGAACTCTACAACACAAGTGGTTATGTGTTTACCCTTGGAGGTGGCGTAGTTTCATGGAGGTCTTATAGACATACCATATTGACAAGGTCAACTTTGGAAGTAGAACTTGCTGCTTTAGACACAGCCACTATTGAGTCAGAATGGCTGCGTGAGCTCTTGATGGACTTGTCTATGGTTGAAAAACCTGTGCTGACATTTCTTTTGAATTGTGGCAACCAAACTGTTATTATCAAAGTGAACAATTCTAAGGACAACATGAAGTCATCACGACACGTTGATACGTCCAAAATGTATCTACTTTCCCGAACACTTTTGCTATTGTTTATCCTCTAAACTTGTGTGATTTGGATACAACTAACACGGACTGACGCTGTTTTCAGCAGAATTACCTTGGTGTCTTGTTTTTGTGCAGAAAATGAACTATCAGGAAGAATCCCGGAAAATATGCCAAAAATTATATTTCACCAGAAGATCCACGGCGCCTGGGGGGGTGCGGCCGCCTCAGGCACCCCCTTGGCCTCCCTCTTCTCCTATAAGAATCCTCCTGACATAAAAACCACGGGGAGGGGGGAGGGGGGTCGACGTTTTCCAGAAAGAGTTCCGCTGCGCCGCCACCACCAGAAGCCACGATTCGGAACCATAAACTCCATTCTGGCACCCTGCTGGGACGGGGGAATTTGGGGAGGATCATCGCCATCGTCATCACCAATGCCTCTCCATCAACCATCAGTGTTTCCCTCATCCATGAGTGAGTAATCCCCCGCTGTAGGCTATGGGGATGGTATGGATTGGATGAGTTCTATCATGTAATCGAATAAGATTGTTAAGGCATGGTGCCTAGTATCTCTGTTAGTGCTATTTGACTTTGTTGCAACTTGTTGTGCTTAATGCTTGTCACTAGGGCCCGAGTGCCATGATCTCAGATCTGAACTTATTATTGAATCATTATGATAGTATTGTTTGTGATCTTATATGCAAGTTGTGTACACATATCATTGTCCGGATCCAAAGGCCCCGAAGTGACAGAAATTGGGACAACCGGAGGGGATGGCTGTGGTGTGAGGATCACATGTTTTCACGGAGTGTTAATGCTTTGCTTCGGTGCTCTATTAAAAGGAGCACCTTAATTACCAGTAGTTCCCTTGAGGCCCCGATGCAACAGGCTGGCAGGACAAAAGATGTTGTGCAAGTTCTCATTGCGAGCACGCATGACTATATATGGAGCACATTCCTATGATTGTTTAGTACTTGGATGCTTATTCTTATTTATCTGCAATTTCCCTAGATCTTGAAGTTACATGTTTAGACTTGTCCATGCAACGCCCGTCCATCCATCCCTATGCCTACCGCTCTCAGATCCTACTGTTTGCTACTACTGTTACTATTGCTCCTGTTTTATTGCCGCTGTTACTTTGCTATTTCTACTACAAAATTGTTGCTACTGATAAACTTCTGTGAGCAAGAACTATTTCTAGGTCCAGCTGAATTGACAACTTAGTTGTTAAGGCTTGCAAGTATTCTTTGGCTCCCCTTATGTCGAATCAATAAATTGGGTAATACTACCCTCGAAAACTGTTGTGATCCCCTATACTTGTGGGTCATCAAGACTATTTTCTGGCACCGTTGCCGGGGATCATAGCTTTATTTATAAGTTCACTTGGATCTACTATTGTTCACTGTTACTACATTCATCATGGGTAAGTCTCGTGATGGAAAGTTTCCTATTTTACCATCCACCACAAGAAGAGGTACAGTCCTAAACACCTCTGTCGTTCTTGATTCACCGTCTGTTATAAGTAAGCTTGTTACTCCACCACCACATACTCATGCTACACACACTGCTACTACTACTGAATCTGAAACTGCTTTTGATACCCATGATGTTACTTCTCCTGTTCTTGATGCGAGTGGTTCATTAGGTATTTTCCTAGATGCTACTATGGCTAGTCTAGGATATACTAAAACTCCTAGTGAAGGCACTGTTACACATGTTAGCTCACCTGAGTCTAGAGAGAGATATGATATTAATGATGGTTACATTGAGTTTACTGATGAATTTATTGAAGAGTGCCAAAACACACATGGTGCTAGTGCTATTAAGAGTCTCCTTGCGAGACGCACCATTATTCCCAAACTATCCTCTGATCCTAAGGTTGCCACCTATCCCATAGATATTGAAGATAAAGATTATGATTTCTCTCTTGATTTATCCTATTTAGACATTGTTGAGAAAGAACCTTTCTGTGGGACTAAAAATGAGAGTATTGTGGCACATATGAATGAGTTTTCCACTATGAGTGCCTTATTCTCTGATGATTTTAAGATGTACAAGTACTTTGTTACTAAGATCTTCCCTTTTTCACTAAAAGGAGAAGCTAAGGCTTGGTTTAATAGATTACCTCATGGTTCCATTGATAGCCCTGATTGCTTGATTGCTTCTTTCTTCCAGAAATATTTTCCTCCCAGTGCTAGACATGCTGCTTTGTAGAGACTTTTTGATTTTAAACAGGGAGAAGAAGATAAGTTGCCTGAGTCATGGACAAGGTTCTGTGCCTTGATTCATGCACATCCTGGATGTACATTACCTAAAAATGAGCTTCTTGATATTTATTATAGTGGACTAACTGATGATTCTAGGACATACCTAGATAGCTTTGTTGATTGTGTTTTCAGGAAAAGAACTCCTACAGATGCTAAAGGATTAATGGCTAAAAGAAGCAAGAATTATGATGATTGAACGTCAACTGAGCTAAATACACCTGAGGCCATTACTCTTGAACCACTTGTGCCTAAACTAGTTCCAACACCAACACCAAAGAAGAGGGGAGTAATTGCATTAAATGATGAAGTGATTAAAGAAGCTAAGAAATGTCTTAAGGAGAAAGGTATTAGAGCTGAAGATGTGAAGAATCTATCTCCTATAGAAGAATTATGTAAGCCAATTCCCCACTCATCTACTATTGAGGTACATTATCTCCACTTTGATGAAGCTGATATTTTCTATGGTAAGCCTCCTAATCAATGCTTAGAGGAACTTGACACATTTATTGTTAAATAAGGTAATTTTAATAAACAAGTTCAGAATCATTTATTGGAAAACTCTAGAGCTATTAATGAGTTGAAAGATATTGTGGAATGAACTACTAATGATATTAAAATGCTTTGTAAACACTTTCAAATGGTTCAAACCCAAATTGATCAACTTGCTAAGGTACAAAAGGATATGCTAGTTAATGCCTCAGGAGATAAACATGCTTATGGAATTAGAACTAGGAGTGGTATAGCTACTCAAGATCCTTTATATCTTGAAGGACACCCTAAAAGAATTGAGCAAGATTCTCAACAAGGTGAAAGTAGTGGTAGTCCTTGTAAGAGAAAGAAAAAGAAACATAAAATAGTTGAGGAACCACTTGAACCTGCTGTAGATCCTAATAGTATATTTGTCTCTAATGCTGAAACTAAGAGTGGTAATGATAAAAATGATGCTCCTGATAAGGAGGAAGTTGAGGAAGAACCTGAGAAGCACACTAAGAACACTAGGTACATTAAGGAAGATTTTATTGCTAATAAACATGGTAGTGAGAGAGAACCTTGGGTGCAGAAACCTATGCCTTTTCCAAATAAGAAACACAAGTCAAAGGAGGAAGAACACTACAACAAGTTTTGTGAGTGGATGAAACCTTTATTTTTGCAAATTCCTTTGACTGATGCTATTAAGTTGCCTCCTTATTCAAAGTATATGAAGGATATTATCTCTACTAAAAGGAAGATTCCTAACGAGGATATTTCTACTTTGCTTGCTAATTATTCCTTCAATGGTAAGGTTCCAAAGAAACTTGGTGATCCAGGTATACCAACTATTCCTTGCTCTATTAAGAACAATTATGTTAGAACTGATTTATGTGATTTGGGAGCTCGAGTTAGTGTTATGCCTTTTTCTCTCTACAAGAGACTCCAGCTAGAAAAGTTGATACCAACTGATATATCTTTGCAAATGGCTGATAAGTCAACTACTATTCATGTTGGTATATGTGAGGATGTTCCTGTTCAAGTGGCTCATAATTGCTTGGTTTTAACTGATTTTGTTGTGCTTGAAATGCATGAAGATGATAATATGTCTATTATTCTTGGGAGACCTTTTCTTAATACTGCAGGTGTTGTCATCAATTGAAATCAAGGAAAAGTAACTTTTAATATTAATGACAAAGAGAATACTGTCCATTTCCCCAAGAAGGTTGCTAAAAGCTATTGCCTGAATTCCGTTGAAAATATTGAGAGCATCAAGGTTGGAGAAATATATTGTCCCATTCCACAAGAAAGTTTTGAAACTATTATGATTGGGACCATTACTATCAGGTTTGAGGTAACATAATCACCTTGTGGAATGCAAAGTTTTGTTTCATATAAGATTGTTTTGGTAGCAATACTTTATCAACCTTGTTAACAAAAGGATTTTAATGAACAAAATAATGCGTTCACTGTGGTTATACTTGTTCACTTTTACTTTTCTCCTTCATAGTCTTTGCTTTTTATCTTGTTAGCTTTGGTTTTGCTAGGTGTTTGCTTGTTAGAATGTCTTAGAACTTTTGTAGTTTGGTTTTTGTTTGCTTCTGTTTCTTATAAAAAAATATTTTCTACGAGAAATCAATTTTCATACCCTGAAAATTGGCCAAATAAAAATCCTAGAAAATTCATAATAAAATTTTCCTCGAAAAAAGGGGCAGAGGGACACCTGGATTGAACCAGGGGGGCCCCCAGGCCAGCACACTCCCGGTGGCGCGGCCATCCCCAGGGGCGCGCCTGGCATGGTTGTGGCCCACCTGTGGCCCTCCAAAGTGTCTCCTCCCAGCCATCTTCTTTCTCTCTCCCGAAAAACACCGGAAAACTTTCTCAACCTCGAGTTCCTGCTGTTCTTGCTCCCGATTTTCGATCTCCTTGCTCAGCCCATCTTTGTTGCTGATTTTTGGAGGAATTGCTCCTTGGTATGTGCCTCCTCCGCTTGTCCAATTAGATTTGTTATTGGTAGATTGTATCTTGAGTATTTTGGTGCTATATGTGTCAGGTTGTGTGAGCTTGCATGCTTGTTCTATGCTTAGAGATTACATTTTGATGCATGTTTAGCCCTCTAGCAAGTTCCTATAGTAGTTTCTCATCATTTATCAACTTGGAAATCACTTGGTTTGATTTTTGTCTAAAGTTTTTAGAAAGGAACATGTGTGCATACCCGCTGAATCAATATGATTTGATGGTACATGCGCCAATGAAAGTTCATCGTGAGGAAGGAGTCTTCCCTTCCATATATCCATGCTCTAAATTTAAGAGGGCCGCGAGAATCCTCTAGGATTTCCAAACTATGATTACCAATACAGGGTTGAACACTTTATTGAAGGGGAACCATTTCAGTATGTCAAGCTAACCATGGCTGTGGTGTAGGACTTCCAGTTTACTTGGTCTTCATCTAACCCTATGGTCCATTATAAAATATACAATATAGCTGCCGACCTGCCTTTTGCTAATTTCTATGCAGCAATTAGAGTACCTCATTGGGGATCTTGTGAGAAGATCAAGGAGAGGCCTAAGTCACTTATGGATTTATATGCTGAAATTTGCCAAGGTTTCGACTTCTCGGAGGAAAGTGGTAAAATTTGGAACATTCAGTTCCCATCCATTAGATATTTTTCCTATTTCATTACCAACTGTGTTCTTGCTAGAAAGATTGCTAGAAAGTTATCTTCTTTTGATCTAGCTTTTATCTCAGCTGCTTTGAATAGGGATAGATCTTATAACCTGGGTGCTTTGATAGCTTATTGTCTTACCACTAACCGCGAGAAGGGTGGAATTTGTGGAGGTCTCGTCGCCTCTAGGTTGCTAGCTTTCCATGGTTTAGAGCCCCACCATTCAGATTATCGGTTCCCCATAGAGAGGCTTGATCTTGATTCCATGGTTTAGCATAATTTTGTTTCTTTAGGGGCTACTGTGAGAAGTTTACCGTATGAGTTATCCTTTATCAAGCATAGTTGGAGAGGGGGTAGGACTAAGAAAGTAGTTTATTTGTCTGCACCTGCTTTGTTTAATTTTGATAACAGGCAAGGATGGTCGCTCACAGAGGAGGAGTTTGACACATACATGGCGGAGCTCTTCCAGCAAGAGGAGAATGTTGGAGAGGATGCCGAAGATGATTCGGTTCAGCCCTCCAACTTGGGAGAGTCTTCATACCAGCAGCCCTATTATGATTGGGGCGCGTCTTCTTCTTCATCGCAAGCGCCTGACTATGTTCATTCCTATGATGACCCACCAGCTTGGGGTTACTACCCGCGCTATTGAGACCCACATAGGCCAAAACCCTAAGCTTGGGGGAGGTATACCGACATCACACTCATCTATATATCATGTTTCGTCGATTCTTTGTATATCCATTGTTTCGCTTTCTTTTTGGTTTTTGTTTCTGCTTTCTCAAAACACAAAAATACCAAAAAAATCGTTGTTCCTCTTGGTTTGTTTCTTTTTTTTCTAGCTTTGGTTTGACTTAAAGAAAAATCCAAAAAGATTTTGCTTTGTTTGCTTGTTTTAAAAATGTCGAAAACACCAAAAATATTTGTTGTTCTTCTTTGGTTTTGTGAGTTCCTTGCAGGGTTCAACCATCCTCAGTGGAGTTTGGTTTCATGTTATTATTCAAGCCACACAAGTGAAGGGAAATAATGAAGATTAAGACAACTTGAGGTATGGTAAGAGGCTGGTAATGAACTCTATTTGTTTTCATTTTTGTACATATACTCATCATGGTGAGCATGCTTAGTATGTTCATGTAAGGTGTATGTTATTTATGGATGCTTAGTAGTTCTTGCTTTCTTGTGATTGATACGTTGGAAACGTATCTGTAATTTTTGATGCTCCATGCTTGATTAGTATCTACTTTGCTTTACTTGTCCACACTTTGAGGTGATTTTTACATGTTTTCTGGTACTAACCTACTAACAAGTTGCAACAGTGCCAGATGCTTGTTTTCTTCTGTTTTTGGTTTCATAAAAGTTAGTAAAGAAATATTCTCGGAATTGGACGGGACCAACGTCAAAGTCAATTACTTTCCGTGGGGAACAAGAAGTCCAGAGGGGAGCCGGAGGGGCCAGCCAGGGGGGGCAGACCCACTCCAGGTGCGGGTGGGCCCAACCCCTCGCTTGGCTAGGGTTTGGCTACCCTGGCCGCCTCCTCGGCCTCCCCCTTTGCCTATAAGAAGCCCCCGATCCAGAAACCCTGGGTACCCGATCAAATATCCACGAAACCGTCTGTAGGCGCCACCACCATCATCCCTAGATTGAGGGGATCTGAAGTTCTTCCCGGCACCCTGTTGGAGGGGAGATCATCTCGGAGGCCTTCTCTCCGGTATGATGCGTGAGTAGTTCCACCTTGGACTATGGGTCCATGTAGTAGCTAGATGGTTGTATCTCCTCCTTTGTGCTTTCATGTATAGATCTTGTGAGCTCTGTTCATGATCAAGATCTAATATATTTGTAATCATGCATGTTGTGTTTGCGGGGATCCGATGGATATTGAGATTATTGTAGGGGTTCGTAGCATGGAAAACAAAAAATTTCTACCGCATGCACACAAACAAGCCAATATCTATCTATTAGATTGTAGCAACGTGACAATAGAATCACTCACCCTTGAAGATTCCAAAGCGGTTAACGAGAGCAGATTTTCGTGGGTGATGTAGTCGTACACTTGCCGATCTCAAGATCGCGTAGACGATCCTTCCGGCGCTGCGTTCCGGCAGCGCTTCCGCAGTCGGTCACACGTTCGATACTCGATCAAGACCTTCCTCTCCCTTGTTCCAGCAGGCAGCGGAGGTTGTAGTTCTCCCCTCACGATTCTGGCAGCACGGCGGCGTGGTGTCAGAAGTAGAGGGGAAGATCCTGTAGGGCTTTGCCTAAGCCGATGCGAGTTATGGTGGATTAGGGTTTCCCGGAGATCTAGGGTTTAGAAGTCCGGGAGGAGGAGGAGGTGTCGACGGCGGCTAGGGTGGTGTCGACAGACCGGCGGCGACGCGGCGGCGGTGCTGGCGGCAGCGCGGCGGTGGGGCGACGACGACAACGGCTCGGGTGGAGAGGGGCTAGGGCTTGTGTTCTTTGGGGAAGCCCTCCCCCTCTATTTATGAGAGGGGGCAGCCTTGGGAGGGGTGGGTTTGAATCCAAACCCAAACCCAAGTTGGATTGAGAGAAGGACTTGTTTCTTCTCCCACTAGGAAACCATTGTTCCAGTTTGACTTTTCAAACTTCCCGTTTGACTTTCAATTTAGAGCTTTAATTCTCTTTTGCAAATGCACACACCAAGTGACCTCGGATATGATCCAATCATTCCACTTACCCATGACACATTCATGGACCATTCTCCTTCCGGACCGGTGAACCTTCTAGACCCTTCTAGAACCTCTCCGATGAAACCATCGGAAACTTTCCCGGACTCCGAAATTGGACTTTCCTTATATGAATCTTATACTCTGGACCATTCCGGATCTCCTCGTGATATCCCGGATCCAATCCGAGACTTCGAACAACATTCGGTATCCCTACTAACATTACATATCTACTAAACAACATCAAATCCTTAAGTGTGTCTCCCTACGGTTCGTGAATTATGCGGACATGATCGAGACACTTCTCCGATCAATAACCAATAGAGGAATCTGGAAATTCATATGGCTCCCATATATTTCTACGATTACTTTGCGATCGAATGAACCACTTACATACAATACCAATTTCCCTTTGTCTCACGATAGTTTACTTATCCGAGGTTTTGATCGTCGGTATCTCTGCATACCTAGTTCAACCTCATTACTGATAAGTACTCTTTTCTCACTCCCATGATATGTGATCCCTTTTGAAACAGTCACATGCTTGCAAGCTAATTGGATGACATTCCACCGAGAGGGCCCAGACTATATCTATCTGTCATATGGATGGACAAATCCCACTCTTGATCCATGTGCCTCAACTCATACTTTCTGAACACTCAATGCCACCTTTATAGTCACCCAGCATGATCTCATGGTCGAAGGAATTAGGTTACTATGTATCAGAAATCTTATAGCAAACAAACTATTGAAATGACTTGATCTTAATGCTACGCTTATCTATAGGAGTATGTCCATCATATCATTCTCCTAATGATATGATCCTGTTGTTAACAACATCTCAATGCTCATGATAGGGAAACCACGACCATCTATTAACCAACAAGCTAGTATTACAAAGAGGCTTTATTATGGACTCTAATTTAGTTTACAAATCACACAAGTATTAATGTTTCCAGTTTAATACTGTTATGGCATGAATGTAAACATTTATCATAAACACAAAGTTATAATAATAACCACTTTTATTATTGCCTCTAGGGCATATCTCCAACAGTCTCCCACTTGCACTAGAGTCAACTAATCTAGATTACATGGTAATATACCGAACACCCATGGCGGTTTGGTGCTGGTCATGTTTTGCCCTCGGGAGAGGTTTAGTCAACAGATCTGCCACATTCAGATCTGTGTGTACTTTGCAAATATTTATGTCACCATCTTGGACATGCTCTCGAATAGCATGAAAATGTAGCTTGATGTGCTTCAGCTTCTTGTGTGACCTTGGTTCTTGCGCATTGGCTATGGCGCCCATGTTATCACAGTAGATAGACATTGGCTCCAGCGCACTTGGAACCACACCGAGATCTGTAATGAACTCCTTCATCCATATTGCCTCTTGTGAAGCCTCCGAAGCAGCTATGTATTCCGATTCAGTTGAAGATCTCGCCACAACGCTTTGCTTTGCACTCCTCCAGCTAACTGCTGCACCATTCAAAATAAATACGTATCCAGATTGTGATTTAGAATCATCCGGATCGGTGTTCCAACTAGCATCGGTGTAACCATTAACAACGAGCTGTTCATCACCTCCATAAGAAAGAACCATATCCTTAGTTCTTCTCAAGTACTTAAGGATGTTTTTGACCGCTGTCCAATGATCCACTCCTGGATCACTTTGATATCTGCTAGTCAAACTAACAGCATATGCAATGTCGGGTCTAGTACATAGCATGGCATACATAAGAGATCCTATGGCTAAGGCATAGGGAGTCTTACTCATCCTTTCTCTATCTTCTGCCGTTGCTGGACTTTGAGTTTTACTCAAGGTCGTATTGGGCAACATGGGCAAGAACCCTTTCTTGCTATCTTCCATTCCAAACCTCTTTAGAATTTTTTCCTAATATGTGCTTTGTGACAATGATATTAGGAGTCTTGATCTATAACTATAAATCTTTATGCCTAATATGTAAGCTGCTTCGCCAAGGTCTTTCATTGAAAAACTATTATTGAAATAATCCTTGACACTATTAAGAAGGTCTACGTCATTCCCAATCAACAATATGTCATCTACATATAGTATTAAAAATGCTACAGAGCTCCCACTCACTTTCTTGTAAATACAAGCTTCTCCATAAGTTTGTATAAAACCAAAACTTTTAATTACCTTATCAAAACGTTGATTCCAACTTCGGGATGCTTGCTTCAATCCATATATGGACCGTTGAAGTTTGCATATCTTGTTAGCATCTTTAGGATCGACAAAACCTTTGGGTTGCATCATATATAACTCTTCATCAATGTCTCCATTGAGGAACGCCGTTTTGACATCCATCTGCCATATCTCATAATCATAATATGCAGCGATTGCTAACATAATCCTCACAGACTTTAGCTTCGCTACTGGTGAGAAAGTCTCATCGTAGTCAACTCCTTGAATTTGTCGATAAGAAAGAACCATATCCTTCGTTCTTCTCAAGTACTTAAGGATGTTTTTGACCGCTGTCCAATGATCCACTCCTGGATCACTTTGATATCTGCTAGTTAAACTAACAGCATATGCAATGTCGGGTCTAGTACATAGCATGGCATACATTAGAGATCCTATGGCTGAGGCATAGGGAGTCTTACTCATCTTTTCTCTATCTTCTGCCGTTGTCGGACTTTGAGTTTTACTCAAGGTCCTATTGGGCAACATGGGCAAGAACCCTTTCTTGCTATCTTCCATTCCAAACCTCTTTAGAACTTTGTCCAAATATGTACTTTGTGACAATGATATTAGGCGTCTCGATCTATCTCTATAAATCTTTATGCCTAATATGTAAGCTGCTTCGCCAAGATCCTTCATTGAAAAACTATTATTCAAATATTCCTCGACACTATTAAGAAGGTCTACATCATTCCCAATCAACAATATGTCATCCACATATAGTATTAAGAATGCTACAGAGCTCCCACTCACTTTCTTGTAAATACAAGCTTCTCCATAAGTTTGTATAAAACCAAAACTTTTGATCACCTTATCAAAATGTTGATTCCAACTTCGGGATGCTTGCTTCAATCCATAGATGGACCGTTGAAGTTTGCATACCTTGTTAGCATCTTTAGGATCGACAAAACCTTTGGGTTGCATCATATACAACTCTTCATCAATGTCTCCATTGAGGAATGCTGTTTTGACATCCATCTGCCATATCTCATAATCATAATATGCAGCGATTGCTAACATAATCCTCACAGACTTTAGCTTCGCTACTGGTGAGAAAGTCTCATCGTAGTCAACTCCTTGAATTTGTCGAAACCCTTTTGCGACAAGTCGAGCTTTATAGACAGTAACATTACCATCAACATTTGTTTTCTTCTTGAAAATCCATTTGTTCTCGACAGCCTTCCGGCCATCCGGTAAGTCCACCAAAGTCCATAAATGGATCCAATCTCGGATTTCATGGCTTCTTGCCATTTATTGGAATCTGGGCACATCATCGCTTCCTCATATGTCGCAGGGTCATCGGTGTTGTCCACCAACATGACACTCATAACGGGATCATACCAATCAGGAGTGGTACGAGTTCTCGTTGACCTGCGAGGTTCCGTAGTAACTTCAACCGAAGTTTCATGATCAACCTCATTAGATTCCTCTCTTATTGGTGCAGGCGCCACATAACTACTTCCGGTGCTGCGCTACTCGCAAGTTCGAGAGAAGGTTAAACAACCTCGTTGAGTTCTACTTTCCTTCTAGTCACTTCTTTCCAGAGAAACTCCTTTTCTAGAAAGGATCCATTCTTGGCAACGAAGATCTTGCCCTCGGATCTATGATAGAAGGTATACCCAATAGTTTCCTTTGGGTATCCTATGAAGACGCATTTTTCCGCTTTGGGTTCAAGCTTGTCTGGCTGTAACTTCTTTACATAAGCTGCACAACCCCAAACTTTAAGGAACGACAATTTAGGTTTCTTCCCAAACCACAATTCATACGGTGTCGTTTCAACGGATTTAGATGGTGCCCTATTTAAAGTGAATGCGGCCGTTTCTAATGCATAACCCCAAAAAGATAGCGGTAAATCTGTAAGTGACATCATAGAACGAACCATATCTAAGAGAGTTCTATTACGACGTTCGGACACACCATTACGCTGTGGTGTTCCCGGCGGTGTCAATTGTGAAAGTATTCCGCATTTCTTCAAATGCTCGCCAAACTCGTAACTAAGATAGTCACCTCCACGATCAGATCGTAGAAATTTAATCTTCTTGTTACGGTTATTCTCTACCTCACTCTGAAATTCCTTAAACTTCTCGAAAGTTTCGAACTTATGTTTCATGAAATAGATATACCCATATCTACTCAAGTCATCCTTGAAGGTAAGAACATAACGATAACCATCGCGCGATGCTACACTCTTTGGGCCACACACATCGGTATGTATAATTTCCAATAAGTTCGTAGCTCGCTCCATCATACCAGAAAATGGAGTCTTAGTCATTTTACCCATCAGACATGCTTCGCATCTTTCAAGTGATTCGAAATCAAGTGATTCAAGAAGTCCATCGGAATGGAGTTTCTTCATATGCTTCACTCCAATATGACCAAGACGACAGTGCCACATATAGGTTGAGTTATCGCTCAATTTCAAATGTTTAGCTTCAATGTTATTAATGTGTGTATTTCCACAATCGAGATTCAATAAAAATAGACCATCTATCAAAGGTGCATGTGCATAAAACATATTACTCATATAAATCGAACAACCATTATTCTCAGACTTAAACAAGTAACCGTCTCGCAATAAACATGATCCGGATATAATGTTCATGCTCAACGCAGGCACCAAATAACAATTATTTAAGTATAAAACTAATTCCGATGGTAGATGAAGAGGTAGCGTGCCGACCGCGATCACATCAACCTTTGATCCATTTCCAACACGCATCATCACCTCGTTCTTCGCTAGCTTCTGTTTATTCTGCAGTACCTGTTTCGAGTTACAAATATGAGCAACCGAACTAGTATCAAATACCCAGGCACTACTACGAGTACTAGTGATATACACATCAATAACATGTATATCGGATATACCTTTCTTCTTGATGTTGCTGTTCTTCAAATCCGCCAAGTACTTTGGGCAATTCCACTTCCAGTGACCTCCCTTGCAGTAAAAGCACTCAGTATTAGGCTTAGGCCCAGCCTTGGTCTTCTTCGCCGGCGCGGTAACTTTCTTACTGCCCTTCTTGAAGTTTCCCTTTTTCTTAGGCTTTCCTTGCTTCTTGAATTTGGTGGTCTTATTGACCAACAACACTTGGTGCTCTTTATTGATCTCCACTTCTGTAGATTTTAACATGGAGAAGAGTTCAGGCAACGACTTGTCCATGTTTTGCATATTGTAGTTCATCACAAAGTTCTTGTAACTTGGTGGTAGTGATTGGAGTACACGGTGAATCCCCAAAGCATTAGGAATCACTATTCCCAAGCTTTGAAGCTTGCTTGCGTGCCCAGACATCTTAAGCACGTGCTCACTGACGGAGCTGCCCTCTTCCATCTTGCAGTTAAAGAACTTTTCAGAAGCCTCATAACTCTCAACTGCCGCGTGAGCCTCAAATATCATTTTGAGTTCATGGACAATATCATGTGGGTCATGATTCTCAAACCTTTTCTGAAGCTCCGATTCTAAACCATACAAGATAGCACACTGAAATGTGGAGTACTGATTCTTCTGAGCGAGGAAAACATTCTTTACCTCATCGGTAGCATTAGCTGCAGGCGGGTCACCCAGCGGTGTATCCAGCACATAGGTCAAATTACCAGCATTGAGGACAATCCTCAAATTGCGGAACCAATCCGCGAAGTTGCTTCCATTGTTTTTCAACTTTTCTTTCTCTAGGAACACATTAAAATTGATGGTAGGGGCCGCCATTGATCTACAACATATTTGCAATAGTTTAGACTAAGTTTATGACAAATTGAGTTCTAATTAATAGTTAAATTAATCTAGGTGAACTCCCACTCAAAACAATATCCCTCAAATTATTTTAGTGATCACACGAACCAAATCCACCACATCAAAACCGATCATCACGAGAGTTGGCATAGCTTCAATGGCGAACAATCAACATGTTCATCATATCTACTATATGACTTATGCTTTACCTTTCGGTGATCCGTGTTCTGAGACCATGTCTGTACATGCTAGGCTCATCAAGATGAAACCTTAGCTTCCGCATGAGCAAATCTGGCTTGCTCACGTTGTATACACTTGCAGAATCTAACACACCCGATCATCACGTGGTGCTTCGAAACAACGAGCTTTAGCAACGGTGCTTACTAAGGATGAACACTTTAAAACTTGAAATTTTGTGCTTGAGGGATCATCTTATAATGCTACCATCACAAACTAAGCAATACAAGATGCGTAAAGGATTAACATCACATGCAATTCATAATATGTGATATGATATGGCCTTTCTTCTTGTGCTTCCGATCTCCATCTTCAAGCACGAACATGATCTCCATCATCACCGGTATGGCATCAAGGTCAATGGCACCGTTTCATGGTTGTCGTCCACCAGCTTCAACTATTACAACTACTTTGAATAGACACACATGTCTTAACGGAATTTAAAAGACAACCATATGGCTCCTGCCGGTTGCCAACTTATAAAAAGGAACATTGCATACATCATATATAATCACAATCATGGCCATATCACATCACAGCACACCCCTGCAAAACAAAGTTAGACGCCTCTAATTTTCTTTGCATATTTTACGTGGTTTGGGGATTTCAATAAGTGTCGTTCTAACTTACGAACAAGAACCACAACGTTGATGTTTGAACTATCAAGTGCCCGTTGTAAATTGAATCTATACTATGATAGGAGATACATACACCCGCAAAGCCACTTATGCAATACTAGTTGCATGTTGAGCGTGGAGCAAGTCTCATGAACGATGTCATGTAAGGTTAGCCCGGGCTGCTTCATCCCATCATACCGCAAGATGCAAAGTACACAAAAAGCAATTGATAATAAAAACACTACCGCCCACAATGACCATTGTGTTCTACTCGTGCAACATATCTACATATAGACACGGCTCTAATACCACTGTAGGGGTTCGTAGCATGGAAAACAAAAAATCTATCGCATGCACACAAACAAGCCAAGATCTATCTACTAGATTGTAGCAACGAGTCGATAGAATCACTCACCCTTGAAGATTCCAAAGCGGTTAACGAGAGCAGATTCTCGTGGGTGATGTAGTCGTACACTTGCTGATCTCAAGATCGCGTAGACGATCCTTCCGGCGCTGTGTTCCGGCAGCGCTTCCGCAGTCGGTCACACGTTCGGTACTCGATGAAGACCTTCCTCTCCCTTGTTCCAGCAGGCAGCGGAGGTTGTAGTTCTCCCCTCGCGATTCCGGCAGCATGATGGCGTGGTGTCGGAAGTAGAGGGAAGATCCCGCAGGGCTTCGCCTAAGCCGGTGCGAGTTATGGTGGATTAGGGTTTCCCGGAGATCTAGGGTTTAGAAGTTCAAGAGGAGGAGGAGGTGTCGGCGGCAGCTAGGGCAGCGGCGGCGCAAGTTGGCGGCGCGGCGGCTGGTAGCGGCGCGCGGCGGCGGTGCTAGCGGCGGCACGACGGCGGGTCAACATCGGCGGCTCGGGTGGAGAGGGGCTAGGGCTTGTGTGCTTTGGGGCAGCCCTCCCCCTCTATTTATGAGAGGGGGGCAGCCTTGGGAGGCGTGGGTTTGAATCCAAACCCAAACCCAAGTTGGATTGAGAGAAGGACTTGTTTCTTCTCCCACTAGGAAACCATTGTTCCAGTTTGACTTTTCAAACTTCCCGTTTGACTTTCAATTTAGAGCTTTAATTTCTCTTGCAAATGCACACACCAAGTGACCTAGGATATGATCCAATCATTCCACTTACCCATGACACATTCATGGACCATTCTCCTTCTGGACCGATGAACCTTCTAGACCCTTCTAGAACTTCTCCGATGAAACCATCGGAAACTTTCACGAACTGCGAAATTGGATTTTCCTTATATGAATATTATTCTCCGGACCATTCCGTATCTCCTCGTGATATCCTGGATCCAATCCGAGACTCCAAATAACATTCGGTATCCCTACTAACATTCCATATCTACTAAACAACATCGAATCTTTAAGTATGTCTCCCTACGGTTCGTGAATTATGCAGACATGATCGAGACACTTCTCTGATCAATAACCAATAGAGGAATCTAGAAATTCATATGCCTCCCATATATTTTTACGATTACTTTGCGATCGAATGAACCACTTACATACGATACCAATTTCCCTTTGTCTCACGATAGTTTACTTATCCGAGGTTTTGATCGTCGGTATCTCTGCATACCTAGTTCAACCTCGTTACGGATAAGTACTATTTTCTCGTTCCCGTGATATGTGATACCTTGTGAACCAATCACATGCTTGCAAGCTAATTGGATGACATTCCACCGAGAGGGCCCAGAGTATATCTATCCGTCATATGGATGGACAAATCCCACTCTTGATCCATGTGCCTCAACCCATACTTTCCGAACACTCAATGCCACCTTTATAGCCATCCAGTTACGGTGTGGCGTTTGATGTCATCAAAGTATCCTTCCGGTGATGGTGATTAGCATGATCTCATGGTCGAAGGAATTAGGTTACTATGTATCAGAAATCTTATAGAAAACAAACTATTGAAATGACTTGATCTTAATGCTACGCTTATCTATAGGAGTATGTCCATCATATCATTCTCCTAATGATATGATCCTATTGTTAACAACATCTCAATGCTCATGATCGGGAAACCACGACCATCTATTAACCAACAAGCTAGTATTACAAAGAGGCTTTACTATGGACTCTAATTTAGTTTACAAATCACATAAGTATTAATGTTTCTAGTTTAATACTGTTATAGCATGAATGTAAACATTTATCATAAACACAAATATATAATAATAACCACTTTTATTATTGCCTCTAGGGCATATCTCCAACAATTATTATGTTGGTTTGATTAATGATTTTATCTTTATAATTCTATCATGTCTGCGTTGTTTGTGATCTTGCATGCTCTCCGTTGTTAGTAGATATCTTGGCCAAGTAGTTGCTAGTGACTCCAAGAGGGGGTATTTATGCTCGATAGTGGGTTCATGCCTTTAGTTTCCAAGGGAAGTGACAGAAATCTCTTCCGTTGTAGATGTGACGTTTCCACTAGGGAGAAAACAACGGTCTCTTGTTCATGGAACATGTGGACTATTTACCTTACACACTTTGCTTAAAATAGTTGTCTGTTGCTTGCAACTTAATACTGGAGGGGGTTCGGATGATAACCTGAAGGTGGACTTCTAGTCATAGATGCAGTTGGATGGCGGTCTATGTATATTGTTGTATTGCCCAATCGAATCTCATAGGATCTTTCTGACTAGTAATTGCATTGTTATGCCTTGCTCCGTTCCTGTCAATTGCCCTTTTGTAATTTGTTTACCCTTCATGCCATGTTGTTTATCTAAGGAGAGCACCTCTAGTGAACTATGGACCCCGGTCCAATCTTTACCATTGATACATCTTCCACTGCTACTTGTTTACTTGCTTCAAACCATTGCCTTCCACACCATACGTTTAATCCTTTGTTACAGCAACCGGTGAGATTGACAACCTCACTGTTTGTTGGGGCAAAGTCTTGAGTTTGTGTTGTGCAGGTCTCCGCATTGCTTGCAACACCTGTGTGACGTTTCCTTCCTCCTACTGGTTCGATAACCTCGGTTTCTTACTGAGGGAAAACTTGCTGATGTACTACTTCATACCTTGCTCTTGGGGTTCCCAACAGGCTCACATAAGCTGTGCAAGCCATCAGTGATTAGCTCCAACTTGCTAATATTTTATAGCTTGTCATGTGAACGTTTGCTTTCATTGTTCTATTCATATTTTGGTATGATATTGTGGTATCCTCCTTTGAATGTTTCATGTGAATCAACTTGGCACATGCTCATGCATGCATATGACTAAAACAATAGTCAGTAAGCCTCGATGATTTATTTTGCCTCAGAGTTCTTATATCACTTTTATGCCATAATTAGTCCTGTTTTGTTGCAAGCGTGATTATGACAATTATTGCTCTCTCGTTTGTCGCTCCCTCTCTATTGCTAGCCTTCACTTGTACTGAGTATGAGCTCTACTTTTGCGTCCAACTCCCCAAAACCAATATTACCAACAGTGTCCACCATACCTACCTATTAGCATTATTTGCTATTCACTGCATATTCATTATGCCTTGTTTTCTTCCAAATAAAATGTTTGACTGTTTTGAGAAATTTAGTTAGTAAAGCTCTTAATAAACCTGAACCATTGTGACTGTCCATGAAAGTTATATGCTTGAAAATTATAGGCTAGGAGTTAGCAGAACTGTGCTATCACGGGGAACGCTTTCAACAATTATGGATACATATCCAGTTGATATCATGCTCTTTTGTTTGCGGATGTCGTCGGTGTGAAATAAACAGGGAGCTTGTGAGTTCATGGAGTTATGTATATGTGTTAGATAAACGCCTGGGCCGCTAGCCTAAGCCATGCCTAATCATGGTGGAAACTTGCAGCATAACTATAATGAGAAATCTGTGAAGCATCCTCAATAAAAACCTATGTAAATAGCAAATAAAAAGATCGCTGAGATGCTTATTGTCTGCTTGCCTTCTCATTTTGATTAAGGGACAGCTCCTGTATCATGTGCAAGGGGTACCCCGTTGGCGGTTCTCTATGATATGCATGTATTTGCGATGACAAGAACTTACAGGTAACTAAAGTTGAGTATCATGAGGAGCGGCCCTCGTACTCAAGGGGCATGGAATTTCCAGTTTATGGTCTGTCAAGCATATAACTCATATTGGACCTCACTTTCACCATTAACCACATGAAGATGACTATGATAGGGGCAATGAGAGCTCAAAGCTAATGAGTACCTTACTTTCAGCATTTGGAAGCCTTTCAAACTTTTCAAAACCTTTTCACTTCCTTGTTGAGTCACCACTTATTCTATGAGCACCTTCTTGAGAGCATAGTTGTCATTCTTAGTTTAATATGCTTGTCTCAAAACTTGGTTAATTATGTATGACTTTGATGCTTGTATCTTTGATATCTTTACTTCTAGTCTTCATGTGAACTTTAGAGGTGCCTTGGCATTAATATTGTGCACTACAAACAAAGGCAAGCGAGATACCACTCTATCATACCTTATTATAAGCATTGCAATGTTGCTTATGTTTATGTTTCATGGTACTTATTATTATTGAGTTGGTTTCTCTTCATAGCTTGCAATGACTATTGAGTAGACTTAGTTGCATACTTCTTATTATGAATTATCCAAGTATCTACTCCTGTGCTGAGAATATATACATCATATGAAGCAAATGTGTTCGTGAAAGTTCTTTTATCGCACTCAGTTTTCAACTGAATTGCTTGAGGACAAGCAATAAGCTAAGCTTGGGGGGAGTTGATACGTCCAAAACGTATCTACTTTCCCGGACACTTTTGCTATTGTTTCTCCTCTAAACTTGTGTGATTTGGATACAACTAACACGGACTGGCGATGTTTTCAGCAGAATTACCTTGGTGTCTAGTTTTTGTGCAGAAAATCAACTATCAAGAAAAATCCCGGAAAATATGCGAAAAATCCTATTTCACCAGAAGATCCACGGAGCCAGAGTACGAGAAGGAGTGGAGGCCTGAGGGGCCCACACCCCCTGCCGTGCGGGTGGGCCCAGCCCGCACCTGGGGGTGCGGCCACCTCAGGCACCCCCTCGGCCTCTCTCTTCGCCTATAAGAAGCCTCCTGACCTAAAAACCACGGGGGGTTCGATGTTTTTCCATAAAGAGTTCCACTGCGCCGCCACCACCAGAAGCCGCGATTCGGAACCAGAAACTTCGTTCTGGCACCCTGCAGGGACAGGGAATTTGGGGAGGATCATCGCCATCGTCATCACCAACGCCTCTCCATCAACCATCAATGTTTCCATCATTCATGAGTGAATAATCCCCCGCTATAGGCTATGGGGATGGTAGGGATTGGATGAGTTCTATCATGTAATCGAATAAGATTGTTAGGGCATGGTGCCTAGTATCTATATTAGTGCTATTTGAGTTTGTTGCAACTTGTTGTGCTTAATTCTTGTCACTAGGGCCCGAGTGCCATGATCTCAGATCTGAACTTATTATTGAATCATTATGATAGTATTGTTTGTGATCTTATCTGCAAGTTGTGTACACATATCATTGTCCGGATCCAAAGGCCCCAAAGTGACAGAAATTGGGACAACCGGAGGGGACGTGCGGTGACCCAGCATACCACTGCATGATGTAGTATACTATAGTCATTGACATAACACCAATGGAACACCATTCACTAGTATTACATCCCTCAGAATGGCACAACAGAAACACAACGGGTCCAATACATGGCTAAAGGTTACAACTCAATCTTTACCCAAGATCCAGAGAACACTCTAGGTTAAAGAGAGAGAAAGAACTTCTTACAGAGAAGAATCAAAGATAAAGAACGCAAGAACTCTTATACTATTAAGACTAGTATTTTAACTAAGGGATTGGCATTGCTGCTATTGCAATACACTACAGAATTAGGTTCTTTGGCTAGAGATTATATTCCTATCTAATCAGTAACTTCGTCTTCACTTGAGTTGATGTATATGTTGATTTTCTTGTCTGCATTGAAGATCTTTAGCTTTGGATGATGAGTCCTGGAGCATAACTTGATGTAGATGTTGTCTGTACCGGCTTCCGAATCTAGCAAGGGTTAAGAAGATACTTTGAGTATGAGCGTACTCAGCAAGTTCACTAGAAAAGGAGTGTCTGATGCACTATAACTACAGCCACAGACCATAGGTCGTAGGCAATGCAAGTTTTTTTATAAACATTTCTTCAAAGGTTGCTTTTATTCTGAAAATCTATGTCCATCAGCCTTCACGGGTGTACCAAAACTTTAATCGAGTTCCTTTCCTGCAACGTTCACAGCTACTTCCCGGAACAGGGAGTAACAAGTTAC
Organism: Avena sativa; assembly: GCA_916181665.1. Classification (NCBI taxonomy): domain Eukaryota; kingdom Viridiplantae; phylum Streptophyta; class Magnoliopsida; order Poales; family Poaceae; genus Avena; species Avena sativa. The sequence continues at coordinate 53,621,117 of OV702285.1, read as the reverse complement.
AGTTCTTACACTCTGTAGAGGTGCGTTACTTTACCCATGAGAGATCAACTCATTGTTGCACAACCGGGCAGCTTATTCCCGTCCACAATTCCATGATGTGGGGCCCAGAAGATGATCCAAGTCAATCACTGCCCCCTTCGCGACCTCGCATGCCTCCTTGGTGTACACCATGCCCACATATTGGATTACAACAATGGTTTCTACAAATTGTTAGATGCCAGAACTATCGTGGGACGTTGAGGGTTCCCACCCATATGCTGCATATCCTCTACGAATTACCAATTAATATGCATGCTTCGAGGATAAGAGCCACGACCTACACATCCGGCTTCATGCGACAGGAAGAAGATACAACTGACTTCTCTGTCCCATTCCAAATCTCATGGTCAACGCGTAATATACAGCGCAAGAATCACTGGCGACATTGGTTGTTAAGTCCTAGGTGATATAGTTCTGAACAGTGGTATTCCAACTGTCAGATTTAATAGATTAGCTGATCACCCTGGATCAGTAACCAGTAGCTCACATTATTATCGAAAATAGTGTTTTATGATCTTTTTCAAATGCAGGTGGTGACAACACTGGATTTGTAAAGTACTTTACAGAAATAAACAAAAGACATGAGCAAGTGTGAACTTGCCTTTTGTGATTGCAAGATTATGCACTCACGGTCTTCGAGTTAGTATAAGATCCAAAATCTAAAATTAGCATCATTGGTCCGGTAAGGACTAATGTTTAAAAAAGGCAGTATGCTTTATGCATAAGTAATGAGATGCACTTTTATAAACGCGAATCTTGGGAATAACATTGTTCTAGGGTTTGGATTCCGGAAATGGTTACTTAAGAATGTGTTGTCCTTTTAGATAAGTTTCACACTTGTGATTCTTATTAGGGCTTGTGAGTGTGTGTGAACAACACATATTTATGCGGCAATAAAATATATATCTACGAAATGCTATTCAAATATTGTTTACACTTTAATAGTTTATCTCCAAACTTTACTTTTTAAGTAGAGTTACTTATAAAGGGCTTAAATGTTAACGATCCTAAGTATACAAGTAAAGTATGAAGTAATGTGATCTTGATTATTTATTATATATTGTCTGAAGTGGCAAAATGAATAACTTTTGAAGAAAAGATTCCTTTCCTAAGGTTTAAACAATCTTTATGGTTGGTTAGTGGTGGTCGATGTTATTTGTGTTTGCTTGAATAGTTTTGGCTTGAGATGCTTTATAACTTAACTAGTTCAGACCAAAGTTAACTATAAAACATACAATAATGCTTATAGTGTTATATTTAGATTCTTGTTGACTAAAGTTAACTTTAAAACATAGATAGTTTGAAAGTCTAATGCTTATGATATTTGTATTTTGTGTATGTAACATACCAAAAATACTAAACTTGGATCATCAAACTCTAATCATCAAAATTAGGGTTAACACAAAACTTTTCTATTTAAAAATATGAAAGCATGCATGTGTGTATGCATTCCAATTTGGATTCTTTTGAATTGCCTTGCTTGTGTGATTCTTTTCTTGTAAAAGGATTCTTAGGTGAAATAAACATCATATAAACATTCCCACTTTTCCCAAAGACAAATAAATCAAAACAAACAAAATAAGGGAATGGTCACTTTGGCCAATTTAACTCCCATGCCTACTTTGGCTGTCTCTAACTTTCAAAACTTAACATAAACTTGTTTGGATCTTTGCACCCCTTGATAGTACTCATAACAGAGTACCAAGGACCACCTTGTGATCATCCAAAAACATTTGAATGCATAGTTTAAAGGACAGTTTAAAATCGAATCTTTATCATATGGGAAGATCCCACTTTTTCAAAAACCACTCAAACAAGCTCAACTTTCAAAACCCAAGCATCCACAGACTCACCAGCACATGCCTAGCACACCCACCAAAAATCTTTTCAAAATTCAAAACTTGAATTCATGCGGCCATTTCATCAAACACCTTGCTGATTCAAATCAAACAAAATCAAAACACTATAATGTGCAGTGTTTTGAGCCTAACTTGTTCCCTCTCTGGACACCACTAGCCTTAGTAGATCATCTAACAACCTTAACTAATCTATAGCACCACTGTAAGCTAGCTTCTGTCATCAATGGTGAACAACCGGAGTGCACCATTGTCACCCCAGTGTGGACAGCAAGCTACAAGCAGCACTAGCCTCGCCAACCTTGTCTAGGAGCAAGCTAGCACCCCACCGCCACTCCCTGTCCCAGCCGCGAGCGATCCAGCCCCCGGACCACACGCACAGACCATGCCAAGCCGCTCTGCAATCATGCCGAGAGCGCGCCCCGTGCGCCACGCTCGACAGACGCCCACAGACCGCACGCCGCCCTTGCTGCGTGCATACGCGATCACCACCGTCCCAGCAACCCCGCAGACACGCCTGTTGGCCGCCGCGCGGACCACGCGTGTTGTGCGCCATTAAATCTTCCGTCGGACCAGCGCAGAGCACCGCAACGTTCTGACCAACCCGCACCGCCCCACGCCTCGACACCACGCCGTTGAGCTTCGCCAGGGAGCACAACACCGCCCCTACCGTCGCCCACGCCGATAGCCCTCTGTGCCGTTGACCACGACGAGCTCAGCTTGCGCCCGTCGGTCCCCTATCGCCACTATAAATAGAGGCCTCCCCCGCTCAAACTCTTCACACCATTCCACTCCCCTCTCCTCACTGATTGTTCCACCCTGTTCCCGGAGCAAGGCGAGCAGCGCATCGCCGGAATTTCACTGGAGCCCGCCGTTGCTGGAGAATAAGGGAGCCAACGATTGGAGCCGCCCCAGGAGAAGTTGCCGGTACCAGGAGGTTCGCCGTCGTCGACTTCTTCGTTCGCCCGCATTGCCGACCCTCGCCTGAGCCTCGGTGAGCCTCCCATGACCCCCACCTGCCGCGTTAGGGTTCTGTCTCGCCGGCGCTGCCCGACGTGGACGAAGAACCAGAGCCGTTGGATTAGAACTAGATCCAACGCACCACATTGCCTCGTACCGCTTCGCACCCCCCTGTCTCATTGATGCATGGGGACAACCACTTAACCAGCCCGTGTAAGCGTTGTGCTTAGCAGGCCTGCCCATTAACCTTTCCCGCGCAGCCCACTCGTTTGAATTTGGATTTTTCCATTTTCATTCAAACACAGTTCTGTACCTAGTTTCAAAATTCAACCCAGCTCGATTCAGTGAACCAAATTGAATGAAAACAATTTTGTTAGAAAGGTCTTGAAATGCTGAATCCAAGCCCGTTGGATTCAAATCATTTGGATCTGTATATCACCCTTGGTAAAAACAACCAGGCAGAAGCTTTTCTGCATTCAAACATTTTTCAAATTTAAACCATAATAGCTTTTGAGTTGATTCCAATTCTCAAAAATCACATTTAACCATACCTTTCAGAATATATAAAAATATATGGGTTTACTTACAGAAATAATGCTCAAGTAATAAAAGAATGCCACATAGGCATTTCTAGTTTATTTAATTAAAATAAAAAGGTTAAACCTTATTAAATTGTGACACCACTTTTCACATTCCCATGTACTGAAATATGTGGTGATGACATGTGTCAACATGATCCCATGTTTGGTCTAGAGAATATTAAATCTTAAGTAGTTTTTCAATGAGTAGAAATTACTTTTCTAAAACTAAAATCATTAAGCCAAATGCTTAGTCTTGTAATGTTAGTGATGATGCTAGATCATCTATAGAACCCCTTTGTGTGATGATTGCAAGTAGTTAAGTATTGTTTGGTGATTGTGTACCTCGTATTTGTTTATAGACGCTAGTACCGACCAAGGATACGAGGAGGAAGGAGGATACTACAAAGAAGAAGCCGAGGAGAACTTCAACCACTGCTCTGCACAAGGCAAGCTAACACTTGCAAGATACTCTACTGATGCAAATAAATACTTACTTGTTACCATGCCAACTATATGCCTTAAGCATATGTGATCATACCCACTTGATACCCAATCCTAGTTTTGCTTGCAAGCTTTCTACTTTATTTCTTTATCAAAGCTTTTACTTAGAGTTTACTGAAGTAACTTGTAGATTCTAGGAAGATGCTTGAAGGTTGAATAAAGAGCATAAAATTTGGCCTAAGCGATATAATCTTGATATCATCCCAAGGCATGAGATTGAACTTATTAGTACTCATTGTTTATCACCCCTCATTAGTACTCACCCCCACTTGTAGATGCTAGTGCTAAGCATAAAACTTGATCAACTTTAGATGGGAATACTTGGTGAAAATGGTTATGAAAACCTTAGAATGATGGATCATTCTACTGAGATGTTTTGACATGTGTTTCCGAACACCAGAGGATTTTGGTGATGAAAATGTTAAGGCATGAGCCTTAGCCCTTTTTAAAACTGATGGTTGTCTGGATGCGATACCATTCCAATTTTACCATACAACCACAATACCCGAAGATTGGGTAGGGCTTGACTGGAAACTTATATACCTTAGTATTGGTTCCCTCACGGCCAAGGTCTGAGCTGAGGCTACCTTGTGAAGATTGTCCACCTGTGCAGTACCCAAGATGACAATTGGTCATGGTTGGGAGGCCAAACTCACAGGAGAGGTGCTTATACTAGGGCGTGTAATTGAAAGGTTAGGATTGATTATCCCCATACTGAGTATGGTGAATTCAGGATTTGTTCCTGACGGATGTATCGAATGTTGTGGTGAAAGTGTACAATCTCTGCAGAGTGTCAAACTATTCGAATAGTCGCGTCCGTGGTTATGGACAGTTGGAGTGGCCATACTGTTCCCCCGTCAGATGTTTTCAAAATGACTTGTGAAATAAATTGAGATTTTGACTTGACCACAACAGAGTTGTGATATGAGATACAAGTTCCCACTTAGGTGTTATAAATTTTTCAACTATCTTTTCTTTCTTCTAAACTTAGTAGAGATAAATCTGGCTTTTTGCAAAACAACCCTAGAGCTTAGTGTCCTATTACAAAAAACCCCTTCACTTGTTAGTATTAGTTTGCGAGTACTTAAAGAGTACTCATGGCTTTGTCCTTGGCTATTCCTGTGGCCAGACTATGAAGAGGAGTACCAGGATGATGGACCCCGGGAAGGTTACGACAACTAGGATCATCTCCCATTGTCAGCATCGCCTGTGACCCTGAAGATGGAGCTTCGCCTACGCTACCTTTATTATTACGTATTTTCGCTGCTTGAGTTGTATTAAGAACTGGATCATCAGATCCTTATTTGTGTAAGACCTTATGTATGGTTTGTAATGGATGATGTACTGTGGTATCCAATTCTGTTATGTCTCGCAAAAATAGTAATCCTGGGATTGCGATGTATGGCATAACAGGCATCTGGGATTAAAAATCCGGGTGTTGACAGTGTACCTGGTAATGTTTCCTTAAGGTTACTTAAGAATGGTTATTCTTTTACTTGGTGTAGTGGTTTCTTGATTTTATAATGGAGTAGTATCATTTAGCTTTTATAGATGAGTGGTTATAGTTTATAAACCAAGATATAATATTACTTAATTACTTATGAACTTACTATAGTGTTGTGGTAGTTTTTATAATCTGGTGGTTAAAGTAGATAAAAAGGATTTGATTTATTCACAAGTTGTTCTTTAAGGTTTTAATTATGAATAGGAATCCTTTTAGAATGTAATCTTCACTTAAGGTTGAAGATAATTTAATAAAAATGTATTTATAATGTTTTAAACCATTATGGCTTCATATTATTAATAATTAAGACTAATACTATTTATTAGACTTAATTAACTCATTTTAGAAATATTAACATTTTTTTATCCTTATATGAATTATTAATTAAGTAAATAAGTTTAAATTTGAGTTATTAAAATATTTGAATTTTTATTTAACTCAAAAGTGTAATATTATATTTTTAACATGTAGATATTATTTTTGTGATCATTTTGGTATATTACATTTATTTTTGTGATTTATAAATAATAACATATGATTTTATAAGATTTAATACTTTAAAAGTACTTAATAAATAATAAATATTTAAGTAAGTGAAATAATAAGGTATTATTATAGTTTTAAATTATAGTTCTTATTTTTCTATGATTTTTGGTATTTAATTTATATTTTTAACATTTTTTACTATTATTAAAATTTGAATTATCAAACTTTTATTACTTATAAAACCTTTATTAAATAATATTTATTTAAATAATCAGTATATTAATATTTGATAATAATTTTAAGTTGTAGATTTTATTTTTCTACAAATTTTCATATATTATACACATTTTTCTGAATTATAAATCAAAAGTTATTCATTAAACAAGATTTAATCATTTGTTTGATTTTGTATTAATAATTAAGTTTATAACATTTTATTTACTTCTTAAATAGGAATTAACTTTTTACACCGCACCAACACCTAGCCTGAGTCACTGATCAGTGGGCCTATGTCCACCTCAGCTCTCAGGTTAGTAAAATGTATTTGTTACCGACTGGTTGGCTACCCCCAGTCAATGACATATGGGCCCTAGGCCATGTCACATGCCACGTGAGACAAAGACCAGGTCAAACAGGAAACTGGGTCCAGGGTGGCGTCGGGGTGACGTAGTTATGGCGTCAGCACCACCATCGTCAGTAGGTGGTCGCCGGCGACGATCCACGACGCCCTAACAAGCGAAACTAACCTAGTTCGAACCAGCGCAACGCGCTGAACCCTAGAGTGGTGGTGCCACTCAGAAATAGTCATCGGAGCTTCAGCTCCGACGAGCTCCGATGGTGGCCGACAGTGACAGAAGGTGTGACGGCGTTTAACAACGAGATACAGCGATTTAGGGATGCTGGAGTGTTTAGGAACTCACCCTGATGATGATAGAGAGGTTGGCGAGGACCGGCGTGGTCGGAGGCGAGCTCTCTAACGAGGATTCCGACGAACTGCCGCAAAGAGGATCGGCAAAATTCGCCTTCTCCAGTGCTCCCCTTGATGCAAGATTCTACTCAGAGGATCTATGGAGGACGGGGCTTCTCCATGGCTGCTTGGAAGAGTGTGGGGAGATGTGGTTCGATGGCGAGATGTGGCTCCGGTGAGCTAGGGTTTCGGCCCCATTTGAATCGGATAGGATAAGGAGGGATTGTGGATAGGGATTGAGGCAGGGCGTCGCAGTGACCTTCTTATCCCCCTCTGGAATGACGACAAGCATCTTGACGCACGGCTGATGACGACGACGGCATCGGGCGGCGGCGAGCTCCTCCAGCGAGCTGCCTGTGTGCGTGAGGATGATGATGATGTCGCTTTTGCGGAAAACCCCCTGGCGTTTATTTCTTCTCAACCAGCGATCCTTCCCTGGCCCCACTCATCAGACACAGGGGAGAATGAGCTCGGCTAGTTACTGGGCCTTTGTGGGCTGCACCTGGGCGACAAGTAAGCATGTAGGAGTTGGGCCACGGCCAGGTCTTGTTTTTATTTGTTTTCCCTATTTATATTTTCTGTTTTTCTTTTCAAATTTGAATTTTCCTTCTTTGATTTGAATTCTCCTTTTAGAATTTATTTGCTGAATGATTACAACATTAAAGAAGTATATTTAGGTTCTTTTATGAGTTTGTCATAAAATGGTATTATTTCTTTATTTGTTTTCTATCAAAACCCCTTTTATATTATGTAGAAGCCCTTATTATTAATTTTTCTTTCTACTTTAAACCATGACTTTATTATATGATATTTTCTTATTTGTTTATAAAACTTAATTCTAGTTGGCTCATAGTTTAAATATAAATTTTTATATGTATAATGATCCTATATCATTATTTGATGCATGAAATATAAAAGAAATCAATATGGTTATTACTACTCCCATTAACTTGGAAAATGGCAATGTATATATTCTATTATGATTAACAAAGAAGTTTAGAGTTTTGAATTATGAATATTTACCCTAGGGTTTAGGGTTTTTAATATACTTAGATTCCTTTATGGATGTGAGTAAAGATTAAATAACTAAGCATATTGTTTTATGTTTGGGATATTTGATGACATCACCTTTAGGACTAGAAAGTTATATTTAGAATGTTTTATAGAAAGAAATTGATAAAGATACTCCTAAGCACATATAATTATGATGGTTGGAATTGGAAGAGATGTGCTTATGTGATTTGTTATAGGAAAATATTCCTATAAGTGATATTATCATAAGATGATTCCTGAATGGAAATTATACTTGGTTTAAGATTTAGAGTTGGTTGTTTAACAAGGATGTCTATTTTTCCATTCTTCACCATCCTTGAACTTTAATTAAAGAATTCCTTTCCTAGATATAATACTTCTTCCTATCCATCATCATAGTTAGTATGATGATATTTACTTCACAAGAATGTTCTTATTCACCTTTTATTCTTCTAAACTCATGAATGAATCCAATGATTCTAACACCAAAGCATTTCATAGTTTTCTCATATCTTTGCTTGGTTATACCCACTACTCTACTGTTGATAATCTTCAATCCAACAAGTAGTTCTTTCAAACTCCACTCATAATCTTCCTTAAACATCTATCACTAATATTTCTTCATCAGATGTATGTATGTATCCAACTACCTTTCTCTAAGGCTTACTATCCTTTAATCATTTATAGCTTAAGTTCTTAGTTGGCTAAGCAAGGCTTTATCAATACTACTTTTCAGTTGTATTGAAATTATCTTCTTAGTATCTCATATTGGATTAAGGTTATTCATGGACTATGCCCTCTTTAAAAGATTTAAGTATATGTTATGATAAGATCAAGAAATAGTAGATCAAGGATTGATAGTTAAAGAATTTTTAAATCAATGGTGGATTACTCAACATTGATGAACAATAGATATTAAGTTAGTTTCCATAAAGATTGATATGGAAAGAAAGTTATATGGTGAATGATCTAAACTTAGTTTCTTTCCTACTCTATCTTACTTAAGAGTTAAGGTTAAGTATTACCATGATATTCATAGTAAGAATAGATAAGAATAAAATAGGTCAGGATTAGTCATTGCATTCTTATTACTTTAGTTATAATCTTAACTTGGCACTTATGAGTTGTTATGCTAAATATTATGGTATGATCCCTTAAGGATCAATTATTAATCCTTTAAGCAATGTATTAAGAGTAACCTCTTATTCTCTTTGATCTATCCTTAGATCAATTCATGTTTACCCAAATAAGGTTTCAGCAATGGTCATATTGAAACTTATCGCAGTCAACTTGATGATCTACTTCAATTCTATCAAGTTAAGAGAAGCTTCAATCACTTTGACAAGTTTTGTTCAAAAGCGCGAAAATTATTCAGATTTTCTATGCATGAATGCAATGCACATATCTGGGTTCATCTTATTTCTAAGCTCTAATACTGGGATGTTACAGACTCTCCCCCTTAAAATAAACATCGTCCTCGAAGTTCGCAAACTCTCACGTTTCGGAGTAAGGAATTGACTTGTAGTGGTTGCTACATTTCTCCACTCCATGATGACCTTAAATGTAATTAATTGTAGTATTCCATAATCTTATTAGAACAAGTTTTAAGTTTCTATATGCCTGTGTTTGTGGTCAAAAGAATATTTCTATTCTTGTCATAGTATAGTTGATACTGGTACTTCTTCCAAGATTGGATTTGAACTCAATTCGTCCATACCCATTGGAATTTCTTATTCTCTACATATGCCCAATTGGATGTGCTTTATTACCTCTTAGGGACCGCTTAAGAGTTGTTTCTTCTAGAATTAGTCGGTTAAGTTTATCCTTTTGACACCTTCAAGCTTTTACCTTTTTCAGCTTTAGATAACCTTTCATTATCACCTATAGTACTTCTTCAACTTTCATTTATAATGTTTACTCTCCCCCTTAGGGTTTACTAATAGTCTTTAAATTGTATAAATAGCATTTATTGGCTTTATAACCAGAATGTTTGTCTCTGTTCAGTTTAGACTTTACCTAATTAGGGTCTGATGAAAGATTGTATGGTGTATCCACATAATTGTGGATCTCCGAAGCAAATCTTTCAGCATTACATGGCGTACTTACCATTGGACATTTTTGCTGGGATAGGTCTGACTTTACGAAGCATCTCGAAAGATGATTACCTTCATTTTTTCTATACTTCCTTACGTCTTACTTAACTTAGGCGAAATTTTATGCTCTTTATGCAACCATTAAGATGATCTGGTTAACTATGTCAACCAACACCGGTTGCGAACAAGATACCAACTATGGATCGGAATGCCGACTATGGATTAGGTACCAATGGCGGATCATTCTAGGTGGTAGGTATTATCTTACATTTTTCTGACCTCCTACTGGCATTCTCTCTGAACTGTCAGAGCTGGAATACCATTTTGCTCCACAACTTCATCTTTGTACTAATTCATGATACTCCCATGAACTTGGTACAACTACTTCGTTAACTTCTTAGCAACTTACCTACTTTGAATGAGCTTTAAGTTTATTATATCTTGTGTCTCCATACATCTTCTATACCAAACTTCTTTCTTGTGTCTAGCTAAGAATAATCTATGCTTGATCTATCCTCCAAACGGTGTCAATATTCCTTATCTTTTGCTTCATCCTTTATGTAAGTCCTCGTCTTGATCTTTGGGACTCGTCACTCCCTTACACGAATTCTCATTCCTATCTAGGTCTATGACATCAAGTAATAACTGGGTGTTACATCATGCATTTGCACACCTAATTAACTTCATGTATAGATCTAGCCAATCAAAAAAAATCAAGAAGATCCAAAAGTCGATAAACAATAAAACATATACACTGTATTATACATAGGTTTTGGATAATTTACAAACGTACTAGATGTCCCAACGGTTTGCTCCACACCTATTTACACAACTATCTTACAAGAACTTCTTGTTCTTGTGAGTATATCCTCACTTATTTCGGCAAATCTTTAAAACTACAATACGCATTACCCTCTATGTACATTATTCAAGCACTCATCCCTTGGGATGTCGTTCCTTTCTTACTTTCATCTTCCTCTAGTGCTTCCTAGAGTTCCGTCCATGATGACGTGAAGTCCTACGACTGCCTTCTGGAGCGTAAGAGCATCCAGGAGGTGCGTATTCTTGATTAGAAGTACCGAGACTGAGATTAGTCATTGAAAAATGACTAGAGTTGGCGTAATCCTCTACAGGATATTCCTGATTGTCCGGCAACGCTTCCTCATAGTAAGTTGGCTCCTTAGCTTTTTCTTGGATCCAGTCATACAAATTGGTATAGTAGCTATCAGAATACTCTTCTAAGTTGATTGGATTGGTATCACCCCCATATGGTCCATAAGGCTCTCTATGGTTATAGTTGGTCTCTTCTCCGATACCTGTATCACAAGGTATAGGATTTCCTATGGTTCCACCTTGAGATTCTACTCCCCATTTATACTGGTTTTGCTCAGGGTTATTTGGAATAACTCTATTTAATTCCTATTGTTCGGAGTGGTACTTGGTCCATAGGTCTTCAGGTGGCTTGAAGTCATTTTGGTAGTAGGCATAATTTTCCGAGTTTGGATCATCAAATTCAGTTTCCTCAAACACTTCTCCTGAAGGTTTGTATTTGGGATGCCTAGCTTCTTTATCTAACTTCTTCCTATGTGCCATTGCTTTAGCAGGATCAGTAAAATCCTCAATGACCGTATCCAGTTCCTGAACTAAAACTTGCTGAGTGTTATGATAAGTGTTTAGCAAATACCGATAATGATCCACATACTCTACATCTAGGGTAGGTTCAGTTTGGACTAGAGTAGAGTGATCTAACTCATGCTCTGGGTTTGAGGTTTCATGTGGTATAATGGTGTGAGTACTACCTTCTAGAGCTTGGGATTTTTGTTCTCGGATCATAGTTATGGCTGCTTCTACGGCAATCTGATATGCAGATGCCATGCACCTTGCCTCTCCTGATGGCATTTCTCCCTTAAGTCCTAACTTCTTGGGTAACATGATCATGACACAGTATTTAGCTAATACCTGCCCATCATAGTAACTGTAAATCTTGACCAAAAGTCTCGATTCACATTCCAAACTCCATAGAAGTTGTCGGAGATTATCCGTCCAATCCCCTCCATAGTCATTCAACATCCTGTTCATCACTTGAACATTCCGGGATAGATATCGAGGTGCCATGTGGAACTATAGATAAGAAATTATCATCAGTCACATAGAGTTAAAACTCTTGGGTAATGATATGATTTGCAATTATACTAAAGAATTATCGCACTAGTAACATAATAGGATTATTCTCAAGTGAATATCCCTCATATCACTAGAGAACTCTTTATTCTTGCAAGTATCAGTCCTACAGGTTCTACCCATTTACTAGGTTTCCAACCTAAGGTCAAAGCATATGCTCTGATACCAACTGCGGTGACCCAGCATACCACTGCATGATGTAGTATGCTATAGTCATTGACATAACACCAATGAAACACCGTTCACTAGTATTACATCCCTCGGAATGGCACAATAGAAACACAGTGGGTCCAATACATGGCTAAAGGTTACAACTCACTCTTTACACAAGATCCAGAGAACACTCTAGGTTAAAGAGAGAGAAAGAACTTCTTATGGAGATGAATCAAAGATAAACAACGCAAGAACTATTATACTATTAAGACTAGTATTTTAACTAAGGGATTGGCATTGCTGCAATTGCAATACACTACAGAATTAGGTTCTTTGGCTAGAGATTATATTCCTGTAAGGTTCCCAACCTTTAATAAGGTAGAGATCCCTGTGTTTACAATGCTAGTCCCTGGATCAATAGCTAGCATCCGCAGTTAAGATGTAATATCAAGAAACAAAGGTCATAATACAATGTTATAACCAGGAATAACATAATTTTATTACATCTTACATAGCTCATTTGGATATTACATTACATTGCAGCAGAATATCTATAAGCATGGGGTCCTTTCATCTTCAAAGTGCCACAGGCAGACATGTTGGTTGTAGACTTTGTAATCCTAATCAACACACTTCACTAAATCAATCAAACCTGCAACATAACAAGTTACAGCCACAAGGGTCAATACATTTGAATTGTATTGGCAAGTGATACTATGTATAGTGGAGTCTATCATCTATATGCATTTGGCTAAGTGTAGTTGAGGCTTGCATTGCTCAAAATATATTTTTCCTTATCATTTGAAAACACTAAGTTTTGCTTGACAAAATAATCTTTCCCAAGGCATCTCCCAATAAAAATTGGTGATCCTTTCAACCCTGGTTCACCCACAAGATTTTAACTTAGAAATTTGGATAATGAGATTCTTGATAGCTTCCATGTCTTGATGCTCAAATTGTCCTTTACCAGGGACATGGCTAAGTACTTAGATTTTACACTCTGCAGAGGTGGTGCACTTTCCCCACAAGACTTGGTTTCACCAAGACAAGATCTTTCAGAAGCCTTCCCTTAGACCAAAATGGACGCGCTCCAACCTATCAAACCCTACCACCAACTGTCCATATGGCTAAGTTCTTGCAACCTATATGATCCAGGCAGAGCCCATAATGCCAAGTGGTTGCACTTGAAGCTTCTCAACATTTGACATCTCAAATCTCTTTGTTCCTGGGTGGCCATCCACAAGTGAGATACACAAGGTAAACCATAAACATGGGCCTTGTGAACCACTCAACCAAAAACCACCAAGCAATTACCATTCCACCCAGGTGATTCATTAACTTAGTTGTTTTATTAAACAAAAACACAAGTCCTCAGACTTAGAAATTTTTCCATAGTATGAATGTATATTCCACCCTTGTTTTCTATTAGCTAAGCTAAGCTTGATAGTAGTAGGGATATTTAACTTAGGAAATTTTCTACTAAGGTTTCATCTACTAGGATTTCCCATAGCATGGTTATACTTAGCAAAAATTCCATGCAAGTTTTACTTAGAAAAATCACTAATGCATAGTGAAAGTAATGGGACAAAAGTATGAAGCATCACTTGACTTTTTGGTAGAGGGTATAATTTCACTCCTTGTCCTTGCAACAATCACACTCTTCAAGTCACTACAATTCAATCAAGCAAGGCACAAGTTCAATCTACCATTCAAGCAATTCATCACATAAAATCACAATAACAAAACAATGCATGCAAGCATGCTAAAGGATTGTTTTATTTGGAGAAGTGGTTTCTAAAGGTTCACAAACATTTGAATACACCTAATGGTCATTTTATAAAGTGGCAAAGTCATTTGCAAAAGGTTTCACTTCATAAACCATTTTCAAAACAAGGTATCATTTTATGTGGTGTAGAAATGTTTTTACTAAGGCATTAATCTATAGGGTTCACAAAATTCATTTTAAAATCATAAAACTTGGTGTTTGGGGTCAGAGAGTTTAAAACAAAACATTTCCCAAAGGTTTTCTTCCAAAACCATTTTTAATAAATAAACCATATTTTTATTTGACTAGAAATGGTTTTAAATCAAAGAATCATTCTTTTGTTTCACCAAATACATTTTTGAAACCACAAAGTGTTTCCTATGGTCAGTAGGTTCAGATCACACTATTTGCCAAAGATTTTATCCCCAAAATCATTTTAGAACAATTTTTATAATCTAAACAAGCATACAAATGTTTCTGCAAAAACAAACATTTTTCCAGAAGCTTTTTACAAAAAAAATTGCAGGGTTGGCTAGGGCTTGTCTTTCTGATTCGATTGATATAAAGTTTGCAAAATTTGGACGTGTGGAACTAAAGTTATGCAATTTACAAAATTGGAAATCTAATAGATCAAATTCTGTTCAAATCAAACAGACTAGGACACGCGTCCTATTCTGATTCGTCGAAAACGTTTCGCGTGGATCAAGCGACGCAGGCCGTTGGATTAATTCATATCGCACGGCGCGCAGATGCTACTTACCCTTTCGTCTAGCTTCTATCCTAGCCGCTGACCCCTAATCGCACGACACCTAGCACACTTGCCAGAGACGGGCGGCGCTGCGGTGGCTACTGGCGGCGGAGCGGTCAGGTGGTGGCGGTGCTGGCGAAGCAGGAAGCGAGAGAGGATTGGAAGATGCTCACCGTGTTCGCAACGTCGTGGGGAAGCTCAAGGTGTGGTCAGTTTGTCGAGGGGCGCTCTGGTCCGACGTGGATTGCTCACCGGAGTCCACACGGCGTCGGGCGTGCTCTGGTCGTCGTTGTGGGCGAGGCTACAGGGCGTGCCGAAGCAAAGTAAAGGATGCGTTAGACGCGCATGGTACTAAGGAGCATGTGAGCATCACTGAATGGCATCGGGGCGATCCGAGCTTACCTGGAAGACTCGCCGGTGTCGAGGCAGACGGCGGCGATGTTCATCTGTCGTCGTTGCCGACGCTCAGAGGCGCGCGTGAGCGAGCTGCGGATGCAGAAAGATGCGTCAGGGCCTGGGGAAGGTGCCTGTGTGCTCGGGGAGGCAAGGGGTGGCATGGGGTCGCCGGAATTTGCACTGGACGTCGTCGGAGCCAGTGGGCTTACCCTGAGCAATTCGAGCAGCCCTGGGGCAGAGAGGAGCTGGAAACAGAGGGGAAATGGGGAGAAGAGGGACTCGTTTAAGGGGGCGTGGTCGCGGCGAGGTTAAGGCGAGGCATTGAAGCGAATTCAACCGCGACATTACTGGAAGGAAACGGCCGGCGCGGTCGTCGCGGGGTGAAGACGACGCTGAGCTGGCGTGGGGTCCTTTTTCAGCGTGAGAGAGGAGAGGGGAGTTGGGTCCACTCGTCAGTCGCTCTGCGGGTGCGAGTTTGAGTGAAAAATGATTCGCAGAGGGGTGCGTTGGTGGGCTGGAACTGGGCTTGCTGGGCCAGACTTAGTTGGGTTGAGTCCATTTCATTTTTTTTGTTCCGAATCTTTTTCCTTTTTCCAATTCAATTTCTGTTTTGAAATTCCATTCACAATTCAAACAACCAAATCAAATAAACTTCCACTAAACTTTATATTGAGTTTTGGTCCTATTTAACAACACAAACCCAAGTCCCAAAATAAAATAAAATAATTTTATTCTTTTTAGGACCCATTAATAATTAAATAAATGGACCTTAGTTATTAAATCAAATGGGTTTTGATTTATTTAAAATCTCCATTTGAAATCTAAAATAGTACCAAAACTATTCAGTAGGTTTTATTTGAAAATAATAAACACTTGGAAAACTTATTTAAAATAATTTAATAAGTTTTAATGTTTATTTAAAATGGGAAAAGCCTTTACTTTAATAAATTTGGTTTATTAATAAACACTCATTGTTTTATTTAAATAAACCTTTACTCTTTTAATCAAAGCAAAACATTTTATTTCAAAAGCTTGGCCAAGGTTTAATTTGGCTCTATAAAATAATCCTTATTTATAAATCTACCTTTTCTTTTGAAAACCAAATCTTTTATTAAAAGATCCCAAAAATAGAATTCCAAATATTTTTAACTTTATTGTTTATTTATCTTTTTAAATCCCTTTAGGTTTTTATTTGATCCAAATAGGTTTTGTAAGTTTTCAATTGGAATAAAAAAGTTTCTTCTCACCCTGAAAATCAATCAAAGTTTTATTTTATTCATTTATTTTTCACATTACAAGATTTGGAAAATCTTGGGATGTGACAGGCTACCACCCTTAAAATAAATCTCGTCCCGAGATTTGGGGAGGCTAGGGTTACAAGTGGGCTCAAAACAACTAGGGTACTACCACCCTTAAAACTTTTCCAACTAAATTACATCTTGGCTTGCTTGGGATCTTGATGTAACTTTCCTGTATAGAAGTTTGCATAGTGGCCTAGTTCCTTGCATTTGAAACATGTGATAAGGCTGAGGTCTTGAGGTGGCTTCTCTGGACAATATGATGCATAATGTCCTAGCTCTTTGCAGTGGTTGCACATTACTTGGTTGATATCTTTCTTTTCCTTTGGTATCATTGCCTCTTTATGTCCTAGCTCTGATACCATCTGTAAGGTTCCCAACCTTTAATAAGGTAGAGATCCATGTGTTTACAATGCTAGTCCCTGGATCAATAGCTAGCATCCACAGTTAAGATGTAATACCAAGAAACAAAGGTCATAATACAACTTTATAACCAGGAATAACATAATTTTATTACATCTTACATAGCTCATTTGGCTAATATCCTTCCTCATCTTGGGTTTCACTAGCTTTTGTTTGTCTTCTTGGCTCTTCTTCTTTTCTGGGCATTCACTGGCATAGTGTCCCATCTCTTTGCAATTGTAATATTGCACTTGAGTAATATCCTTCTTGTTAGGGTTGGGGCATTTCTTCTTCTTCTTGGGTCTCTCCAAAGCTAGGAGTTCTTCTAGTTCATGTTCTTCATATCTCACCTCAAAGGTGGGAAATCTTTCTCTCTTCTTGGGGCAGTTACTAGAGATATGACTTTCTTCTTCACAATTAGGGCATTGATCTTCATGCTCCTTGCATGTATGATCCTTGTCTCCATAAATATTGCAAGCTTTGGTTCCTTCTAAAATAACATCTTTGTCATCCTTGTTGTCATTAGCTCTTTGGGAAAAGTTTTCTCTCATGTTGATCATTTGAGTAACCAATCCTTGCAACAATTGGGATTGAAGTTTCAAAATCCTTTGTATGGCTGGATCTAGTCCATTGTTGTTGGCTAAAAGCTGAGTTGTCATTTGGCTCAACTGGTTTTGGTTTGCTATAAGTTCTCTCATGTTGTCCTCTTGGTTGTTGTTGTTGTTGTCATCAACCTTGATGTTGGAGTCTCTTGGAGTAGTCATGTGTTTGGGTTGGATTGGGATTAGAATAGGCAAAGTATTTCTAAGGAAAATAATTCTAATCACACACATCACAATTTACACAAGCAATGTGCAAGCAATCACAAACAAACATTCCACTCAAACAACAAGTTTCAAGCATATTTTTAGGCAACCAAAAATATTTTTGTTACACCACATAAGTTGGTGGGTTTGACTTAAACTAAATATGGTGGTCCATCTATATGGTTCACTTGAGGTCTTTCCATCTTTTTGGTTGATTCTTCTTGCATGAGATCATGGTTTCCTTAGGAAAAAATCTTGGTCACAAAACTTCAAAGGTGAGGATGGCTCCTTCTAAGTTGTGTTTCCTTAGTCTCCAAATCTTGAGCAAGATTTTTTTGTCTCACTTGTCCTTAGTGATAACCATGGTTGAAGTCCTTGGTGAATATGCTGAAGATGTTGAAGTCATTAGAGTTGAAGAAGTTGAAGTCATTAAAGTTGAAGAAGTTGAAGTCATTAGAGTTGAAGTTGTCCTTTGCACATGGTGAAGTCTTTGGCCATTGGGTAGTCTTTTCCAACAAGTTTGAAATAGAAGAGATGTAGAGTTAAAATCAAAATGGTTGAGGAAAGAGTTTACAAGATTGTTTGTAAATAAGTTTTGAAACAAATACAACTCCTATTTTTTCTAAGGGTTTTTGTCCAATCCTAGGGTTACAAATCCTACAGGCAACACAATTCTCTGATACCATCTGTAAGGTTCCCAACCTTTAATAAGGTAGAGATCCCTGTGTTTACAATGCTAGTCCCTGGATCAATAGCTAGCATCCACAGTTAAGATGTAATATCAAGAAACAAAGGTCATAATACAATGTTATAACCAGGAATAACATAATTTTATTACATCTTACATAGCTCATTTGGCTATTACATTACATTGCAGCAGAATATCTATAAGCATGGGGTCCTTTCATCTTCAAAGTGCCACAGGCAGACATGTTGGTTGTAGACTTTGTAATCCTAATCAACACACTTCACTAAATCAATCAAACCTGCAACATAACAAGTTACAGCCACAAGGGTCAATACATTTGAATTGTATTGGCAAGTGATACTATGTATAGTGGAGTCTATCATCTATATGCATTTGGCTAAGTGTAGTTGAGGCTTGCATTGCTCAAAATATATTTTTCCATATCATTTGAAAACACTAAGTTTTGCTTGACAAAATAATCTTTCCCAAGGCATCTCCCAATAAAAATTGGTGATCCTTTCAACCCTGGTTCACCCACAAGCTTTTAACTTAGAAATTTGGATGATGAGATTCTTGATAGATTCCATGTCTTGATGCTCAAATTGTCCTTTACCAGGGACATGGCTAAGTACTTAGATTTTACACTCTGCAGAGGTGGTGCACTTTCCCCACAAGACTTGGTTTCACCAAGACAAGATCTTTCAGAAGCCTTCCCTTAGACCAAAATGGACGCGCTCCAACCTATCAAACCCTACCACCAACTGTCCATATGGCTAAGTTCTTGCAACCTATATGATCCAGGAAGAGCCCATAATGCCAAGTGGTTACACTTGAAGCTTCTCAACATTTGACATCTCAAATCTCTTTGTTCCTGGGTGGCCATCCACAAGTGAGATACACAAGGTAAACCATAAAAATGGGCCTTGTGAACCACTCAACCAAAAACCACCAAGCAATTACCATTCCACCCAGGTGATTCATTAACTTAGTTGTTTTATTAAACAAAAACACAAGTCCTCAGACTTAGAAATTTTTCCATAGTATGAATGTATATTCCACCCTTGTTTTCTATTAGCTAAGCTAAGCTTGATAGTAGTAGGGATCTTTAACTTAGGAAATTTTCTACTAAGGTTTCATCTACTAGGATTTCACATAGCATGGTTATACTTAGCAAAAATTCCATGCAAGTTTTACTTAGAAAAATCACTAATGCATAGTGAAAGTAATGGGACAAAAGTATGAAGCATCACTTGCCTTTTTGGTAGAGGGTATAAGTTCACTCCTTGTCCTTGCAACAATCACACTCTTCAAGTCACTACAATTCAATCAAGCAAGGCACAAGTTCAATCTACCATTCAAGCAATTCATCACATAAAATCACAATAACAAAACAATGCATGCAAGCATGCTGAAGGATTGTTTTATTTGGAGAAGTGGTTTATAAAGGTTCACAAACATTTTAAGACACCTAATGGTCATTTTATAAAGTGGCAAAGTCATTTGCAAAAGGTTTCACTTCATAAACCATTTTCAAAACAAGGTATCATTTTATGTGGTGTAGAAATGTTTTTACTAAGGCATTAATCTATAGGGTTCACAAAATTCATTTTCAAATCATAAAACTTGGTGTTTGGGGTCAGAGAGTTTAAAACAAAACATTTCCCAAAGGTTTTCTTCCAAAACCATTTTTAATAAATAAACCATATTTTTATTTGACTAGAAATGGTTTTAAATCAAAGAATCATTCTTTTGTTTCACCAAATACATTTTAGAAACCACAAAGTGTTTCCTATGGTCAGTAGGTTCAAATCACACCAATTGCCAAAGATTTTATCCCCAAAATCATTTTAGAACAATTTTTATAATCTAAACAAGCATACAAATGTTTTTGCAAAAACAAACATTTTTCCAGAAGCTTTTTACTAAAAAAATTGCAGGGTTTGCTAGGGCTTGTCTTGCTGATTCCATTGATATAAAGTTTGCAAAATTTGGACGTGTGGAACTAAAGTTATGCAATTTACAAAATTGGAAATCTAATAGATCAAATTCTGTTTAAATCAAACAGACTGGGACACGCGTCCTATTCTGATTCGTCGAAAATGTTTCGCGTGGATCAAGAGACGCAGGCCGTTGGACTAAGTCATATCGCATGGCGCGCAGATGCTACTTACCCTTTCGTCTAGCTTCTATCCTAGCCGCTGGATCCTAATCGCACGGCACCTAGCACACTTGCCAGAGACGGGCGGCGCTGCGGTGGCTACTGGCGGCGGAGAGGTGGTGGCGGTGCTGGCGAAGCAAGAAGCGAGAGAGGATGGGAAGATGCTCACCGTGTTCGCAACGTCGTGGGGAAGCTCAAGGTGTGGTCAGTTTGTCGAGGGGCGCTCTGGTCCGACGTGGATTGCTCACCGGAGTCCACACGGCGTCGGGCGTGCTCTGGTCGTCGTTGTGGGCGAGGCTACAGGGCCTGCCGAAGCAAAGTAAAGGATGCGTTAGACGCGCATGGTACTAAGGAGCATGTGAGCATCATTGAATGACATCGGGGCGGTCCGAGCTTACCAGGAAGACTCGCCGGTGTCGAGGCAGACGGCGGCGATGTTCAGCTGTCGTCGTTGCCGACGCTTAGAGGCGCGCGTGAGCAAGCTGCGGATGCAGAAAGATGCGTCAGGGCCTGGGGAAGGTGCCTGTGTGCTCGGGGAGGCAAGGGGTGGCGTGGGGTCGCCGGAATTTGCACTGGACCTCGTCGGAGCCAGTGGGCTTACCCTGAGCAATTCGAGCAGCCCTGGGGCAGAGAGGAGCTGGAAACAGAGGGGAAATGGGGAGAAGAGGGACTCGTTTAAGGGGGCATGGTCGCGGCGAGGTTAAGGCGAGGCATTGAAGCGAATTCAACTGCGGCATTACTGGCAGGAAACGGCCGGCGCGGTCGTCGCGGGGTGAAGACGACGCTGAGCTGGCGTGGGGTCCTTTGTCAGCGTGAGAGAGGAGAGGCGAGTTGCGTCCACTCGTCAGTCGCTCTGCGGGTGCGAGTTTGAGTGAAAAACGATTCGCAGAGGGGTGCGTTGGTGGGCTGGAACTGGGCTTGCTGGGCCAGACTTAGTTGGGTCGAGTCCATTTCATTTTTTTTGTTCTGAATCTCTTTCCTTTTTCCAATTCAATTTCTATTTTGAAATTCAATTCACAATTCAAACAACCTAATCAAATAAACTTCCACTAAACTTTATATTGAGTTTTGGTCCTGTTTAACAACACAAACCCAAGTCCCAAAATAAAATAAAATAGTTTTATTCTTTTTAGGACCCATTAATAATTAAATAAATGGACCTTAGTTATTAAATCAAATGGGTTTTGATTTATTTAAAATCTCCATTTGAAATCTAAAATAGTACCAAAACTATTCAGTAGGTTTTATTTGAAAATAATAAACACTTGGAAAACTTATTTAAAATAATTTAATAAGTTTTAATGTTTATTTAAAATGGGAAAAGCCTTTACTTTAATAAATTTGGTTTATTAATAAACACTCATTGTTTTATTTAAATAAACCTTTACTCTTTTAATCAAAGCAAAACATTTTATTTCAAAAGCTTGGCCAAGGTTTAATTTGGCTCTATAAAATAATCCTTATTTATAAATCTACCTTTTCTTTTGAAAACGAAATCTTTTTTTAAAAGATCCCAAAAATAGAATTCCAAATATTTTTAACTTTATTGTTTATTTATCTTTTTAAATCCCTTTAGGTTTTTATTTGATCCAAATAGGTTTTGAAAGTTTTCAATTGGAATCAAAAAGTTTCTTCTCACCCTGAAAATCAATCAAAGTTTTATTTTGTTCATTTATTTTTCACATTACAAGATTTGGAAAATCTTGGGATGTGACAATTCCTATCTAATCAGTAACTTTGTCTTCACTTGAGTTGATGTATATGTTGATTTTCTTGTCTGCATTAAAGATATTTAGCTTTGGATGATGAGTCCTGGAGCATAACTTAATGTAGATGTTTTCTGTACCGGCTTCCGAATCTAGCAAGGGTTAAGAAGATACTTTGAGTACGAGCGTACTCAGCAAGTTCACTAGAAAAGGAGTGTTTGATGGACTATAACTACAGCCACAGACCATAGGTCGTAGGCAATGCAAGTTTTTTTATAAACATTTCTTCAAAGGTTGTTTTTATTCTGAAAAGCTATGTCCGTCAGCCTTCACGGGTTTACCAGAACTTTCATGGAGTTCCTTTCCCGCAGCGTTCGCAACTCCTTCCCGGAACAGGGAGTAACAAGTTACAGTTCTTACACTCTGCAGAGGTGCGTTACTTTACCCATGAGAGATCAACTCTTTGTTGCACAACCGGGAAGCTTATTGCCATCCACAATTCCATGATGTGGGGCCCAGAAAATGATCCAAGCCAATCACTGCCCCCTTCGCTCGCATGCCTCCTTGGTTTACACCCTGCCCACATATTGGATTACGGCAATGGTTTGTACAAACCGTTAGATGCCAGAACTATCGTGGGACATTGAGGGTTCCCACCCATATGCTGCATATCCTCTACGAATTACCAATTAATATGCACGCTTCAAGGATAACATCCACGACCTGCACATCCGGCTTCATGCGAGAGGAAGAAGATACAGCTGACTTCTCTGTCCAATTCCAAATCTCATGATCAACGCGTAATATACGGCACAAGAATCACTGGCGACATTGGTTGTTAAGTCCTAGGTGATATAGTTCTGAACAGTGGTATTCCAACTGTCAGATTTAATAGATTAGCTGATCACCCTGGATCAGTAACCAGTAGCTCACATTATTATCGAAAATAGTGTTTTCTGATCTTTTTCAAATGCAGGTGGTGACAACACTGGATTTGTAAAATACTTTACAGAAATAAACAAAGGACATGAGCAAGTGTGAACTTGCCTTTTGTGATTGCAAGATTATGCACCCACGGTCTTCGAGTTAGTATAAGATCTAAAATCTGAAATTAGCATCATTGGTCCGGTAAGGACTAATGTTTAAAAAAGGCAGTATGCTTTATGCATAAGTAATGAGATGCACTTTTATAAACGCGAATCTTGGGAATAACATTGTTCTAGGGTTTGGATTCCAGAAATGGTTACATAGGAATGTATTGTCCTTTTAGATAAGTTTCACACTTGTGCTTCTTATTAGGGCTTGTGAGTGTGTGTGAACAGCACATATTTATGCGGCAATAAAATATATATCTACGAAATGCTATTCAAAAATTGTTTACACTTTAATAGTTTATCTCCAAACTTTACTTTATAAGTAGAGTTACTTATAAAGGGCTTAAATGTTAACGATCCTAAGTATACAAGTAAAGTATGAAGTAATGTGATATTGATTATTTATTATATATTGTCTGAAGTGGCAAAACGAATAACTTCTAAAGAAAAGATTCCTTTCCTAAGGTTTAAACAATCTTTATGGTTGGTTAGTGGTGGTCGATGTTATTTGTGTTTGCTTGAATAGTTTTGGCTTGAGATGCTTTATAACTTAACTAGTTCAGACCAAAGTTAACTATAAAACATATAATAATGCTTATAGTGTTATATTTAGATTCTTGTAGACTAAAGTTAACTTCAAAACAAAGATAGTTTGAAAGTATAATGCTTATGATATTTGTATTTTGTGTACCTGGTAATGTTTCCTTAAGGTTACTTAATAATGGTTATTCTTTTACTTGGTATAGTGGTTTCTTGATTTTATAATGGAGTAGTATCATTTACCTTTTATAGATGAGTGGTTATAGTTTATAAACCAAGATATAATATTACTTAATTACTTATGAACTTACTATAGTGTTGTGGTAGTTTTTCTAATCTGGTGGTTAAAGTAGATATAAAGTATTTGATTTATTTACAAGTTGTTCTTTAAGGTTTTTATTATGAATAGGAATCCTTTTAGAATGTAATCTTCACTTAAGGTTGAAGATAATTTAATAAAAAGGTATTTATAATGTTTTAAACCATTATGGCTTCATATTATTAATATTTAAGACTAATACTATTTATTAGACTTAATTAACTCATTTTAGAAATATTAACAATTTTTTATCCTTATATGAATTATTAATTAAGTAAATAAGTTTAAATTTGAGTTATTAAAATATTTGAATTTTTATTTAACTCAAAAGTTGAATATTATATTTTTAACATGTAGATATTATTTTTGTGATCATTTTGGTATATTACATTTATTTTTGTGATTTATAAATAATAAGATATGATTTTTATAAGATTTAATACTTTAAAAATACTTAATAAATAATAAATATTTAAGTAAGTGAAATAATAAGGTATGATTATAGTTTTAAATTATAGTTCTTATTTTTCTATGATTTTCGGTATTTAATTTATGTTTTTAACATTTACCATTATTAAAATTTGAATTATCAAAGTTTTATTACTTATAAAACCTTTATTAAATAATATTTATTTAAATAATCAGTATATTAATATTTGATAATAATTTTAAGTTGTAGATTTTATTTTTCTACAAATTTCCATATATTATACACATTTTCTGAATTATAAATCAAAAGTTATTCATTAAACAAGATTTAATCATTTGTTTGATTTTGTATTAATAATTAAGTTTATAACATTTTATTTACTTCTTAAATAGGAATTAACTTTTTACACCGCACCAACACCTAGCCTGAGTCACTGATCAGTGGGCCTATGTCCACCTCAGCTCTCAGGTTAGTAAAATGTATTTGTTACCGACTGGTTGGCTACCCCTAGTCAATGACATATGGGCCCTAGGCCATGTCACATGCCACGTGAGACAAAGACCAGGTCAAACAGGAAACTGGGTCCAGGGTGGCGTCGGGGTGACGTAGTTATGGCGTCAGCACCACCACCGTCAGTAGGTGGTCGCCGGCGACGATCCACGGCGCCCTAACAAGCGAAACTAACCTAGTTCGAACCAGCGCAACGCGCTGAACCCTAGAGTGGTGGTGCCACTCAGAAATAGTCATCGGAGCTTCAGCTCCGACGAGCTCCGATGGTGGCCGACAGTGACAGAAGGTGTGACGGCGTTTAACAACGAGATACAGCGATTTAGGGATGCTGGAGTGTTTAGGAACTCACCCTGATGATGATAGAGAGGTTGGCGAGGACCGGCATGGTCGGAGGCGAGCTCTCTAACTAGGATTCCGACGAACTGCCGCAAAGAGGATCGGCAAAATTCGCCTTCTCCAGTGCTCCCCTTGATGCAAGATTCTACTCAGAGGATCTACGGAGGACGGGGCTTCTCCATGGCTGCTTGGAAGAGTGTGGGGAGATGTGGTTCGACGGCGAGATGTGGCTCCGGTGAGCTAGGGTTTCGGCCCCATTTGAATCGAAGAGGATAAGGAGGGATTGTGGATAGGGATTCAGGCAGGGCGTCGTGGTGGCCTCTTATCCCCCTCTGGAACGACGACGAGCATCTTGACGCACGGCTAACGACGACGACGACGGCATTGGGCGGCGGTGATCTCCTCCAGCGAGCTGCCTGTGTGCGTGAGGATGACGATGATGTCGCTTTTGCGAAAAAAAACCTGGCGTTTATTTCTTCTCAACCCGCGATCCTTCCCTGGCCCCACTCGTCAGACACAGGGGAGAAAGAGTTGGGCTGGTTACTGGGTCATTGTGGGCTGCACCTGGGCGACAAGTAAGCAGGTAGGAGTTGGGCCACGACCAGGTCTTGTTTTTTATTTGATTTCCCTATTTCTATTTTCTGTTTTTCTTTTCAGATTTGAATTTTCCTTCTTTGATTTGAATTCTCCTTTTAGAATTTATTTGATGCATGAAATATAAAAGAAATTAATATGGTTATTACTACTCCCATTAACTTGGAAAATGGCAATGTATATATTCTATTATGATTAACAAAGAAGTTTAGAGTTTTGAATTATGAATATTTACCCTAGGGTTTAGGGTTTTTAATATACTTAGATTCCTTTATGGATGTGAGTAAAGATTTAATAACTAAGCATATTGTTTTCTGTTTGGGATATTTGATGACATCACCTTTAGGACTAGAAAGTTATATTTAGAATGTTTTATAGAAATAAATTGATAAAGATACTCCTAAGCACATATAATTATGATGGTTGGAATTGGAAGAGATGTGCTTATGTGATTTGTTATAGGAAAATATTCCTATAAGTGATTTTATCATAAGATGATTCCTGAATGGAAATTATACTTGGTTTAAGATTTAGAGTTGGTTGTTTAACAAGGATGTCTATTTTTCCATTCTTCACCATCCTTGACCTTTAGTTAAAGAATTCCTTTCCTAGATATAATACTTCTTCCTATCCATCATAATAGTTAGTATGATGAGCTTTCCTTCACAAGAATGTTCTTATTCACCTTTTATTCTTCTAAACTCATGGATGAATCCAATGAGTTTGACACCAAAGAATTTCATAGTTTTCTCATATCTTTGCTTGGTTATACCCACTACTCTACTGTTGATAATCTTCAATCCAACAAGTAGTTCTTTCAAACTCCACTCATAATCTTCCTTAAACATCTATCAATAATATTTCTTCATCAGATGTATGTATGTATCCAACTACCTTTCTCTAAGGCTTACTATCCTTTAATCATTTATAGCTTAAGTTCTTAGTTGGCTAAGCAAGGCTTTATCAATACTACTTTTCAATTGTATTGAAATTATCTTCTTAGTATCTCATATTGGATTAAGGTTATTCATGGACTATGCCCTCTTTAAAAGATTTAAGTAGATGTTATGATAATATCAAGAAATAGTAGATCAAGGATTAATAGTTAAAGAATTTGTAAATCAATGGTGGATTACTCAACATTGATGAACAGTAGATATTAAGTTAGGTTCCATAAAGATTGATATGGAAAGAAAGTTATATGGTGAATGATCTAAACTTAGTTTCTTTCCTACTCTATCTTACTTAAGAGTTAAGGTTAAGTATTACCATGATATTCATAGTAAGAATAGATAAGAATAAAATATATCAGGATTAGTCATTACATTCTTATTACTTTAGTTGTAATCTTAACTTGGCACTTATGAGTTGTTATGCTAAATAGTTGTAATCCTTTAAGCAATGTATTAAGAGTAACCTCTTATTATCTTTGATCTATCCTTAGATCAATTCATGTTTACCCAAATAAGGTTTCAGCAAAGGTCATATTTAAACTTATCGCAGTCAACTTGATGATCTACTTCAATTCTATCAAGTTAAGAGAAGCTTCAATCACTTTGACAAGTTTTGTTCAAAAGCGCGAAAATTATTTAGATTTTCTATGCATGAATGCAATGCACATATCTGGGTTCATCTTATTTCTGAGCTCTAATACTGGGATGTTACAGGATGGCTGTGATATGAGGATCACATGTGTTCACGGAGTGTTAATGCTTTGTTCCGATGCTCTATTAAAAGGAGCACCTTAATTGCAAGTAGTTCCCTTGAGGCCCGCTACAACGGGCTGGCAGGACAAAAGATGTTGTACAATTTCTCATTGCGAGCACGCATGACTATATATGGAGAACATGCCTATGATTGTTTAGTACTTGGATGCTTATTCTTATTTATCTGCAATTGCCCTAGATATTGAAGTTACATGTTTAGACTTGTCCATGAAACGCCCGTCCATCCATCCATATGCCTACCGCTCTCATATCCTACTGTTTGCTACTACTATTACTATTGCTCCTATTTTATTGCTGCTATTACTTTGCTATTGCTACTACAAAACTGTTGCTACTGATAAACTTCTGTGAGCAAGAACTATTTCTAGGTGCAGCTGAATTGACAACTCAGTTGTTAAGGCTTGCAAGTATTCTTTGGCTCCCCTTGTGTCGAATCAATAAATTGGGTAATACTACCCTCAAAGACTGTTGCGATCCCCTATACTTGTGGGTCATCACACGTGAAGAGACATTTGAAATCTGTTAGTAAATTGAGAAACTTTAGAGTAATAACTGTTAAGTATATTCAAACAGACAAAAACCTAATAGATCCCTTTACAAAGGGACTATCATGAAATGTGAGAGAAATTGTATCGAGGGAGAAGTGATTGAGACCCATGGATGTCATACCATAGTGGTAGCCCAACCTATGTGATCGGAGATCCCGTGAATTAGGACCTGGAAAAAACAAGCTAGTGGTTTGACTAAGGAGAGTATTTTGTAACCATCTCTATGTGAAAGATGCATAACTCTTCAAGTCTGTAAGCCAAGTTGGCAACATGCCTTAATGTGTTTCTGTTGGCTATAACTAGCAAAGATGTTGTCTTACAGAGTATTCTTGAAAGAACACACCTATATGAGCTCGACTATAAACCTCGCAGTCTATGAGACTTGGGTGGTCTCTAGTAAACTCGGGAAGAGACTAGGGAGTATGACGCATATGCTCCAACCCGTGGGGTAGGCTACTGGCAGCTAGGTACTGGTTATATCTTGAGTGAAATATATTTGCACCAAACTTGCAATTCAAGGTTCGTCCACTATTCAAGTTGCTGATAGACGTAGCTCAAGACTCTAGGTGGAAGTTCAACTTAACAGTGTCTACTAAAACACTTGTATATAAACAAGTAGAGAGGATTGAAAAATCTTCAAATAGGCATTTGAGATCTGATGGGGGATTGTTAGAAATAATGGGCTATTACATAGATCAATGAGAGATTTCAGATATTCCCTAAATCTCAAAGCCATGTGTGTGGAAGCCCATGTGTGATGTGGCCCAATTTGGTGGCAGCTCACATGTGAGTGAAGTGGGAGCTAAAGTTTAGTCTCACATATGAAGTTGCAGGAGAGTTGCACCACCTTATAAGGTGGAGTGTTTCACCACTTTGTAAGTGAGTGACAATAATAGAGTTATATGTGCGCTCCTCTGATGATGACGCCACTCGCTCGCCCGCTCGTCTTGTCACGACGCGTGTACCGCTGTTTGCGGGAATCTCGCCGAGCCGAGTGCGGCCTCTAACGCACCACATCGAACCAATCTAGGTCTTTGCCATCCTATCTGTTTGCGCCGTCACAGTAATCTACTCGGGAGAGGACGGTTTCCGGAACCACTCTCCTTAGCAATCATGTACAGTAGAGGGCGAATATGTTTTTTTGAAAGCGCTCTGCGCGACTGCTCAAGTTCGTCATCACGGCGCTTCTTCCTGGGAGATCTCCAGGCGACTCGTCTTCAACGCCGTCTCCTTCGAGAAGTTGTTGCCGCCGTTGTACCAACGTGGACTTCATCGGCAACCGTTCAATATACATTGTGATCCGATATGTTGCTATATTATGGTTGTTATTGTGTATGCACTACTGTTCATGTTGATTAATACATGTAGTATGTTAAACTAGAGTTTCATGTAATCCTAGATGCTGATTTATATTCAGAAATTAATTGTGAAAATTATGCCTAATAATCCAACAATTACAATGTCCATATTTTACCCTGTGATGAACAGTAGTGTTCAAAGAGACATTCGAACCGTGCTTTGTGTCATCACTTTTTGGGAATGTTGTTCTTTATTTCCCTTAGACCTGCTTTTCGGCACCACATTGTTGTTTACAAAGAAACCACATGTGGTCGGAAGCTCTTTTTAAGATGTGACACACTACAAATTTGCAAGTGCCATTCATGTCGGCTGTCCTAGTTTGCACGTCGTTCTCGTTGCACACTCTTTCATGCAAAGTGTTCTTAGAACTAAATACTTTCCTAATTCCTCAATCTGGAGAGCAAACAAGAACACTCCAAAATCGACTTTCTGGTCCTCTGTTTTGAAAGTTATACATCTCCTCATTGTCAACTCCTACTACCAAATCTGCAATGTCAATTCCTCCATATGGAGTACTCCTTGGTTCTCTAGGTGGGAAAATATTTATGATAACCTAATTATCCAGCAACGAGGATTTAATTACCCAACTATAATTAATCAACTTTGGCTTTCCAATACTCAAAGCTGGAACATCAACCTGATTGAAAACCTGTTCAGTAGTTGTACTGCCCAAGCAATCAAAAGCACTCTTATTGTTCCCTCTAGAGAAGATGATATTCTTTGTTGGAAACCCACTTCAAATGGAAAATGTAATGCTAAATCTACATACAAAGCTTGCTTGTCTTGGCTCTTTGACATAGGTACACCAAGACCAGAACAGGTGCAGGAATCAACAAAGAAAATTCTAAATGAAGTCTAGAAGTGCAAACGAATGATTCCCAGAATAAATACCTTTTCTTGGAGATTACTTAGAGGTGCACTTATCACTGGAGACATGGCCTCACAGTTCTCTTCACATATTGAAAAGGTTTGTTGCAGGTGTAATGTTCCTGATGCTCACCTTTTATTTCTTTGTCCATTTGCAAAGGCTGCCTCGTTTCTACCTCCTTGCTATATCAAAACTGAAAGTCTGATGAATAATACCAGAATCACCCGACCATTAATCTCAATTTTTTGTTTACCTTTTTTTGGTGCATCTGGAAAGCTAGGAACGATCAGCTCTTGTGCAGGAAAAAGACATCTCCGCAACAGATGCTAATACACACTTTTGCTCTTCTCAAGGACCTGGAGACTGAACAGCTCATCCAAGCTAAGAAAGTTTCAAAGTGCAGCACTGGAATATCGGTTCCTACATATTTTCATTTTGCAGGACCAAAGATTTATGTTGACGCTGCCTGGAGGAAACAAGTTG
The DNA here is from genome assembly GCA_916181665.1 of Avena sativa. Taxonomy (NCBI): domain Eukaryota; kingdom Viridiplantae; phylum Streptophyta; class Magnoliopsida; order Poales; family Poaceae; genus Avena; species Avena sativa. The sequence continues at coordinate 53,589,989 of OV702285.1, read as the reverse complement.
GAGATACTCTGTCCACTGCCGGTGTGGGCATTTACTATGCGGAATCTTTCCAGGAAGGTACCAGGACCGATGTCTTCATCATGGCAACCAAAGGAGAGATGTCAAACCCATTGCAGGCCGAAGCAAATGCCTTGGTCCTGGTCGCCCACTTCGCCGCTGCAATGAAGCTCCAGAAGCCAATCTTCTTCACTGACAATCTAAACTTAGCAAATGCGGCGGTGGCACCTGGCACGGATGACAACAATATGATCTGGGAAATAAGAAGGCAAGCTATAGAATTCCAGAATCTAACGCAACCCCTGTTAGGGTCCATTTTTCATATTTCCAGGGAAATCAATGGGTTGCCCACAACTGTGCACATCAGGCTAAAAGATCAACATGGTCCGAGTCTATCAGTTCTTGTAAGAACTCGGCTCATAACACTCTTGCTTGCCCTGTGATTGCTGCAATCGACACGATTCGGTATCTAGACTTTGTAATTCACGATGTACAATGTTTTTGAGCTGCAAGGGTGCGTCTACACCTTGTTCTGTTAAAAAAAACGCGGTGCATGTGCCCAGGCTTTAAAAAAAATCCTACTAGATCTGGCCCCGAGCTAGCCCAGGGGACAGAAGACTGGCCCCGATTGGTGGCCCTTGCCACCACTACTCACTTCTAAACATAGAGCTTTTGAGCTGGCAGTCCTTGTGGGTGTTTAAATTTTCGACATACCAGATCTGCTTGCACTACTGCTAGACAATCTATATATTTACGCCTCCAGTAGTTCAAATTTGCAGAGCTCACGTGCGTGACGTACGAGAAGGGTCCTGAGCTTATTAATCAACGAACTCCATTAGTCGCCCTGCCGTATGCTCTTGAAGCTGCTGGACGAGGGAGGAGATGGCAACTGGAGCCGCAGATGAGGAGCTCCACGGCGTTCTCATCGTCGGCGGTGGGATCTGCGGGCTCGGGACCGCGCTTGCTCTTCACATGTATGTATGAATATGATCCTATCCTTCTCTTATTACAGTATGTTGCAATGTGTTATACTCCATACTGCTGCATTTCAGTAGCTGCTTAATTAATTAATTAGCCGAAAGGAGTCGTCGATCGATGCAGAAAAGGTATAAACAGGCTGCTGGTTCTCGAGAAGGGCGAGAGCTTGAGGGCGACAGGGGCAGGTATCTCCATACAAGCCAATGGATGGCGCGCGCTTGACCAACTCAAGGTCGGCGACGAGCTCCGGAAACTGGCCCTGCCTCTTACAGGGTACGTACGTATGTCCGCTCTTCTCATCTTAGCTCTCTGAAGAACTAACCTGACCAGCACTAGTTGTACATGTGTGTCTCCTCTGTTGTTATAACTCTGGGTTTTCTTTACTACTCCGTGTAGAATGGAAAAGAAGTGTGCCATTCATGGTGATAAGATCCTTGAGATATCATACAGGTTAGTTCAGCCAAGACAATGCTGTTTTTTTTTGTGGAGTTTTTGTTAGCCATCACTAAGTCAACAAGGGACGAAGCAAGACAAATGGTCACCTCTATCACATTTGAGATGGTTAATTATGACAATGCTCATAATAGATAATAACACGGTTTTACCCTGAAAATTGATTTTTGTCTTGTAGATATATACTACTCCAATTCATATTGTCGGAAATATGAGCAATTTTCCCCCATGATTTGATCTATAATGACAGTAGATAAAACATGACTAATAAAATATATAGATATTAAACAAGTGATGCATTCTAACAGAAATTTACCTGGAGGATATTGTTTTTTGGCAATTAATTAAATTGTACTAGGACTGAATGCCGGTGCCTGAAAAGAAGCGACCTTGTGGAAACGCTGGCCAGAAGTTTACCTGGAGGATGTATCCGCTTCGAATGCCAGGTAGACGCCATTTCCGTCGACACCACCATGACCGGCCGCTGGCCAATCGTCTCAACCAGCAATGGCGCTACCATCAGAGCAAAGGTACTGCTGCTGTAGTACTTATATATATTTCTTGAAGCAGGCCGAAAAGAATAATTAATTGGTGACATGCATGCATGCATCAACAGGTGGTAATCGGTTGCGATGGATCAAACTCGGTGGTGGCCAAGTTCTTGGGGCTGAGGTCGCTGAGATTGCTGCCAATGTGGGCAGCACGGGGCCTGACAACCATTCCAGAAGGCCATGGCTTCGGCAACCGCTTCCAGCAGCTGGTAGCAGAGGGCGTAAGCTTCCGGCTGACGCCCATAGATGATAAAACCTTGCACTTCAACGCCGTTCACTTCCGACCACCCAACCCCAAAGGTAGTACACATATATTTCTTTTCGTGGCAAAAAACTGCTAGGAGTACAGTACAGTGCTACTACAATATAATGTGTTTGTTGCCTTTTCCGATTTCAGAGTATACCTGCAGCCACCACAGGCACAGGGACCCCATGCTCATCCGGCAGCTGGCCATGAAGGCAATGCCAGACGACGTGGCCGCGGTGGTGCGACGCTGTGACACCGCCTCGCTCAGCCTGGCGCAGCTCTGCTACCGGGCGCCATGGCACATGCTCCTCGAGCCATTCCATATGGGCACGGTGACTGTCGCAGGCGACGCCATGCACGCCATGGGGCCTTTCATTGGGCAGGGTGGCTCTTGCAGCCTGGAGGATGCCGTCGTGCTCGCTCGGTGCTTGGCCCCAACAACCGTCGCCGCCGGTGACCGGACTGGGTGCATCGAGGAGGCGATCGTGTCGTATGTGCAGCAGAGGAGGGGGAGGATCCTCAGACTGTCCCTGCAGAGTTTTCTCAACGGACAACTCATCGCCGCGTCTTCATGGCTCCAGAAGATGATGATCAAAGCGGCCATGGCGGTTTTCTTCCCAGGAAATTCGCACGCGCATACCAACTACGACTGCGGTTCCCTTAGCTAATCAAGCAAAAGAGTTAGCCAATTCTAATTTTGCACTACGGAGTTAGCCAATTCTAATTTTGCTCTCTACTAGTAGTCAGACTCTAGAATGTTGGCAATAAACCATGTCCAGGACGGTGGCGACCGGTCGTATGCGCGCCAGGTCGAGTCCGAAGCTGGATGTGTGCGTGTGTGTGTGCGTGAGTCGACGCGTAGGTGTGCGTGTGCATGCGTAGGTATGTTTGTTAGCGAGTTAGATGGAGGAAGTGACCATGTCCAGGCACTGCCGCCCGCCGTAGAGCGCGACGTGCGCACGGGCCGGGGCTTGCGGATCGTCGCGAGTGGAGACGCGGCGAGCGTGGCGTGGCGCGTCTGTGCGCGTACGTATAAGACCTCCCTCTATCCCTGTGTATCCGGCCGGTGCATCGAGTTCGAACTCGGCAGAAAAAACTGAAGAAAGGTGTTTGTGCGCCAGAATACTTGTGCAGAATCTCCCTTTCTTCTACCTCCATATAGTGAGCTGTGAGAGAGCTAGCCAGTGCTAGCGCTGACATAGAAGTGTTCTCTTAATTAACTGAGGCGAGGGGCATCCTTTTGGAGGCCGGACATGTTTAAATCTATGGATCTCTGTAATGACTTCGTCAGTCAACACTCATCTCGGTTCCTCTGCTCGGACCCTTCCTTGATATATTTACATGGTAGAGGGATCGAGAGGCAGCAGTGAGCCAATAAGACAGTCGGCCGGGACAAGAACCCGTCGATCATACGAACCGAAGCAGCATGCACCAAAAGAGTAGGTAGAAAAAGAGCGTCAAAAAATCCTATGAAAGAAGTATCTATCTATCTATTTTTATTATTACTAGCTGAATGCCCATGTGTTGCTACGGAACAACAACAAAAACATGAAATTTCATTCAAATTTTGTTATATTTTATACCATGATTGTTTGCAATCTCATGCTCTCATGACAATCCATGTCTTGTTTCTAAAGAAAAACATTGATGTCTAAGAATTTTTCAGTCTCATGCTCTCATGATTATTGACTGCACGTGTGTTGCCATGACCTCCATGAAAGAGAACCAACACACCATTGGCACCTTGCCGCACAAACTCACCACCTTGGAGTGTCGCCTGGATTTTTTTTAGGAACATGCGGCACCTCGCTAGCATCCCCCTGGCCTCTATGGAGTCTAGAAACTCCGGCAGACCCTGATCCTACACCAAACAATATATATACTTATTATTTTCAGCACCTATACAAATGTGTTTATATTAATATCAATCGTACTATATTATGGCATCCAACAATCATCTTTTGTTCACTTCTTTGTGGTGTACTACTTATTGATGATCCACCGATACGATTACCTACCTTATCAGAATCGAGAACTCTCGCTACTATGTTATCAGTGCAGTGTCTCCTTTCACACTCTACATCTTTATCTCGTGAGCAGCCACCCAAAAATATCCCCTTTCTTGACTAAACTTTTTTGTTATCTCTATCAGCTACTTGAACAGAGGAATGGATTTAGTTATTCGCAACCCAGCGTGGGTACTTTATCATATCAATCAATCATTTGCTTCCGTTAGTTTTAGCTATATCAGTTGCTGGTAGTACCTACATGGAGCAATCGATGAACATCAAATTACTATAGAATCAATTAGCTTTACACGGACATGAACTCGGTCGCTGATAGCAGCCTGTGAATTGCATCCAACAGGGATTCAATAGTCCATAGAAGAACGGAGGATGCCGGCATACAGGTCTACGGCGAGAAACTGAGGGGTGCCGGATGGATGCGCATGGGACTTCTGCATCGGAAAGGAAACGACGGCCGATAGAATTTTTCAGGTGCACTTACCGTGCTCGAGAGGATGCGGCAGAGGGCATCGAATCCACACACTACAGGATCTGCAGCTGGAGTACCTAGAGATGTACTACTATACGTATTAAAATTTTATACGCATAATCGATTCTACTCCCTCCGTTTCAAAATATAAGATGTTTTAGGTTTGTGAAGAAAATGAATTTAGACTTTTTTAGTTTGTAGATTCAAAGTTGAATGAACCTACATACTAAACCAAGTCTAGATTCATTTTCTTTACAAACCTAAAACGTCTTATATTTTGAAACGGAGGGAGTAGCATATTACCTTTTTCCAATGCCCTCTTAATCTTCTAAACCGTGACCATGATGTAATTTTTCTCTCCCTCTCTCAATGTGTAAAGCATATCCTCCCATCCCCTTCCTCGCCACCGACCTCCTCCCATCCCCTTCCCACCAGCCTCCCATCTAGATCGAGGGTCGCACCCTGCTCTGCCCCCGTGGCCGACGATGAGGTAGCAGAGGGATCTCTCCTCTTCCCACCTCACCAGACCACCGCTCATCCTATCCTCCTTCCCTTCCTTTTGTTCGTCCATCTTTCTCACGGCTGTGGATTTGCAACATGGAGTTTGCCGAGAGGAAGAGTAAGGCGGCTGCAATAGAGCAGAGCCATGGCGATGACGGCTTGCCCCGCCCGACTCCACGCCGTATAGGTCTCTCTCCTCCTTCACCCGCTGACCCGCTTCCCTCACTCCATTGGAGGTCTCCAGTTGCTACCTCCTGTCTCATGCGGACCAGTTCTGCTCGAGGGGAGGGATTTATAGAGTTTAGGCTGCTCAATATCCGGCCGCCTGAGCTCGCGAGCCTCTTCCCGGTGGCAGTTGCGCTCGCCGGTGCATCAGGATGAAGGGTAGGGGAAGTCGGTGTCCGTTCGCGGGTGGAGGAGGAGGCAGGGCTGCAGGGGGAGGGGATACGGGCGTGACGGCGGGATCCCAACGTCGGGCTCGCTCGCGGGCGGGGGCTGGCAGGAGGGGAAGATGGTGGGCAGCGGTGTTGCGCCAGCGGCGGGGCTCACGAGCGAAGAGGCAGGGGAGTCCGTTGGCAGGAGAGGGGATGGTCTCCGAGCCGGGGTGCGCGGCGAGGAGAGGGGACAGCAGAGGGGCGTTGGCGGGCGTGGTGACCACCGTGAGGCGGATGCCGCGGGACGGCCAGGTCGAACAGCGGCAGCGCGTGGCCCTGCGCCGGGTAGGGGACGACCAGGACGTGCGGCCTGGACCGCCCGCGGCCAGACGTCGTCGCCATGGACGCCGAGAGAGAGGCTCGACATGGCCGGCCGCGGCGAGGGGACGGAGGAGAGACGCGCGGCGAGTTGACTATCGGGAGAGTAGGAGTTTTGGCTTTTTTTTCCTTGCGGTGGCAGGGCAGTGATTTAACTAAATAGCTAGGGGCAAAACCGGAAAAAAAAGGTAAACGGAAAAACATAGGTGACAAACCTACATGGGAAGAAATTAGTAGATAGATAGATATACTAAAAGCAATATAAGGGTGTGTTTCGAGGCACCACGTTGATCCACATCACCTAAATTATTTTTGATAGTTAGATCTAAAATATATGGCTATGATTTAACAATAGATTAAAAGTTGTACGTAACAGTTTAACCCATGTTGACACGTTGTTTGTTGTATGGTAAGATTTACCTACCAATTAATTTGAACGGAAACCATACTGGACTAGCGTGAAACTTGTGTTACACCTTTGACGTGCAACAATTATCTAATACGTTGGACCGGTAATGTTTTCAATAAAAACAAAGTAGTGAAACGTGTGGCCTAGGATTGTTTAAAAAAGAAGATATATAGAGTCTACCTTTAGTACGTACGTGTTCACCAGCATGTCCAAGTAATGAATTGTGTGATTTAGGGACTGTTTCCAACAGAAACTAAAAGGCCAGTAAATAAGTAATGAAACGTGTGGTTTAAGGACAGTTTGCAAAAGAAAAAAAAGAGTACAAGTAGTGTTAACTGATTTATATTCGTATAAAAATGATTTTACTTATTAGAAATCCCTTTGTTCAAAAATAAATAAGGCATGGAAATTTTTTCAAAAGTTAAAATATGTAAAATTTGACCAATTTTATCAAAAAAATATTAACACCTACTATATCATTAAATAATAATATGAAATAATTTATGGTAGTACATTTAAGTATAAATCTAGAGCATGAAGGTAATCACGCTTTGCATCATCGCCCACATGATTGTAAGCTTAGATTCAAATATTAAGATTTAAGAGAATATGGCAGTACATCTGCATTTTTCTACCCTCTATGTTTTCTAATCATGTGAATATGAATTTCTACCTACAGAAATATGAGTACCAAGAAACATGATTTCTATAAGAAGTCAGTACAGAATTTCCTTTTGATTATTCGTAACACAAATTTTCAACCTTACCTTAAAAGAATTTAAGAATTTTGGGAACTCCATTTGTAGATCGCCAGAGTTTCGAACAAAAGCTTCTCTCGGTCTAACCTTTTGGAAAAATAACCTATGGTTGTTGAGTTAATATTCCTCTCTAGGATGTTATCAAACACCCATATGTGTCACTTTCCATGGTCTCTAATATTTTTAAACTTGATCATGTTAAATAAGATAAATTACTCATCAGCCAATATTGTGCCGTCCATGACAACACATTCATTTTACAAGACACGGAAATTGAATGTAAGTGAGAGCGAGAAAACGTGAATTTATGTCTAGAATATAGCACATACAGAGGGAAAAACTATAATGACCAATTTGGAAATAAAAAAGGGTTGTAGCGAACTTCCAATCCAATCTCTCTAAACTTGACAATCTATATGTAAATGTTTCTTTTGTTCAACTTATTGAGTATATTTTATTATAAATGTTTACCAACAAACTATTATAGAGAAATTTAGAGTTGGAATTCCTAGGTTACATGTTGATTAGAGGGGTAATTGCGAAGGAAATTTGATGACCGTTGTAATTTTGTAGTGATACAATCAGCATCTACCAGGATAAAAATGACATAAACCAAAAAAATAGAATTTACCTAAGAAATAATACTTCTAAAAAATAAAAAGGGAGTTGACATTATTCCATATTTTTTTAGTTCTCCGCAACATTTCATAACCAAAATAATGGTCAAAATTGCACCTTGGAAATTTAACGTGTTTAGACAGTCTACTTTAACAACACAAGAAGAATACCATATATTTTAGGACCACGAATTAACCAAGTGGGAATAAAATGATCTACATAAAATAAATTAAATTTTAATGTTTAGTTGGTCTAGGGACTAACGAGAGGGTAAGTTACTATATTGAAAAAAATATATTTTGCTATTCTAAATATTATCGTGCTATTGCCCACGCAGACCTTGAATTATAATGCTAATGACTGACAACATCATATAACTATTCAAGAAAGCAATAGAAATATCATCTACCTTGTAGTCGAAATTTTAATTATATGGAATTTTAAATATGTGATATGATTTAACATCATGTAAAAAATAACATATATGGTTAGTAATATCGTATACTACTAAATCTATCACAAAAGTAAAATTTGTTCCATAATAGGATATTTTATTTACAATAACATTTGGATTCCTAAAGAATCCTACAAAATAAGTAAAACTGTAGAAAAATATCTTACTCACTACAATAATAGTATAAAGAGCTTCCCTCGCAATTGCGAGGGTCACCATGCTAGTTCCAATAAAATAGAGGTAAGCATAATACTAATTTCCGTTGAGAGTAGAGTTTTCCAATAAAATTTCTCTTTTGATGCAAGACATTTTATTTATAGTTATTTACTAATTTCCCTAACAAGAAATTTTATAAATATTTTTTTCTTCATTTCTATATTTTTTTCACCAGAAACTTTTTAATATGATTTTTTTATAGAATTTATAACACACCATTTAATTTTTATTTATTTATCTATTTCTACATGGTACAGATTTTTATTTCTGAACTTAGCAATTTTTTTTACTATAATCATTCATTTTTCTATAGGTTTTTCCTCACATATAATTTTTTGGCTCGCTTCTTTTTGTTGTTTTGAATCAATCTTAGCCATTTCTTAATTCTTTTGTTTATGCTAGTGATGTTTGTGTTTGTTGTTGCATTTTTTTAATTCGCTGGTGCATGTTATTTTAATTTTCACTTCACTGAATGATATGTTTATAATCCAATCTAGCAATTTGCACTCTATGAATAAGACTACTGAAGGGTATATATGAATGGACACCTTGTTAAGCCTCAAGTGATCATGTAGGGGTATAGGGCTAGGTAGCATTGCACTGACAGTGCGTGATCCTCACACCAAAACATGTCAGCCGTTAGGCATCGTGTTGATGTTCATGTAGCTTACGGAAAGCTTGACACAACTTGATAAATTACACCTTTTGTCCAAGATGAGATCATTTTCATATAGGAGAGACCCTTCCCTACATGCTCCAAACACAAGCACACCGCCAAAAATATCCCTTGTTGATCTCATCTTGCAGAATAGACCATGACCGGAAACAGTGTACACATAAGAAAATAACCTACAAAGGATACATACTTTTACTAATAAAAATCATTCCATCCTTCATAAAGAAGTGACTAAAATGATGAAACCGCTCCCATATGTTAGCGGTTTAAACCTTGCCATCAAAGCCTCGCAACTAGCTGCCAAAAATATTTGCAGAACTATGAGGTTGATACAAGTTCATAGTTACTTGGATGAATGGCTATATAGAACGATCAAACTTGCACTATAAGAATAAGAATTCGGTATTCTCTTCAGGATGACAAAAGAAAATTTTGTACCGCCTTGCCAGTTGCACTTCGCGAGGTTGTACTTGGTTAGGATCACACCTCTTCCTGGGTATTAGGTTGATAATTTTATTTCTCACTGGTAGAAAACGCCCTATAGGTCCCGGTTGGTAAGGGGCATTAGTCCCGGTTGCCCAACCGGGACGGGGCAATCGGGACTAAAGCTCTAACCTTTAGTCCCGGTTGCCCCACCAACCGGGACAAATGGGGGCACACGTGGCGGCATCAGAGCGCGAGGGGGGTGGAGCATTAGTCCCGGTTCGTAACACGAACCGGGACTAATAACCTGCTGCCGCGGCAGAGATTTGGCCCATTTCTCTGCCGCGGCATAGAATTCATTTTGGCACATTTTGTTGCCGCGGCAGCATTTTCGCCACTTTTTGTGCCGTGGCAGAGAATTCATTTAGATGTTTTATTGTTTATTTAGTGTTTTGCACTTATCAATGAAGGAACCTTATATTACACAAGATCATCGTGACAATATTACATTCAATACACGGATCGAGTTCATGCACTACATACAAAAGTTGTTATTCGATGCTACCGGCCAATTCCTTCAAAGTTGCTATTTTTACAATCCCTATTATCTATACACGGCAGAATAGTATTCCCCTTTCGGGTCTAGGACTTCTGCATCCAAGAATCCCGCCAATTCCTCCTGAATTGCTCGTACGCGATCCTTTGGCAGAAGACCGTCCCGTAGACGTTCGATCTGATTTAAAAAAGGAGTCAGCCTATATGAATGAAACTAAACACAATTTGTTTGAAATTAAAAATATAGAAATTGTTTTACGTACGTGGAGTTGCTCTAAATTTCTGCCCTTCTCATCGCACGTCTGCCGGATGGACTCGCATACATAGTATCCACATAGATTGTTACCTGGTCCCTGCGTCAGGCACTTTACGAGAACATAGTTCAATTAAAATAATAATCAAGCATGATAATAACTGTATCAAAACTAGAATCAAAGAGATGCATGGATATAGCTAGTGGTACTTACATCTAGTGGTTGAAATGTAAGCTCCTCTTTCCAAACACCCCTAGCCTTGTTGGTGAACCGTTTCCAAGCGCTGCCCGGCGTAAAAAACGAATAAAATAAGTTATTAAGTATTTGATATCATAGAATTCACGAACGTTGCCGATATAGTGTCGTAATGATTAGAATTACCGCTGGAGAAGTATCTGCATGTCCTTCCACGTCTCAAGGGGTTTACGTTTCGAGTCCATGACTAGTACACGCCCTTTGTCAAGTTGAATGATTAACAGAATATAGTGGAAGCTGCAAATTCATAACTAATCAATTATATACTTAACATCGAGTAAGCGAAATATAAAGTGTATACAAGACAATAACACTCACTCGAAGTTGTAAGGAAATAGTATTTCCCTTTTGGTTTCTTGAAACCTTAACGCGTGTACTATATTATCCTCCGTATCCTGGGGGCTTATTTTGAGATTAGCTTCATGAACCCAATATGGGTCAATGAAGCCAATGTCATAGATTTGTCCTCTGCTGCATTCGAGAATCTTCATTCTGCATATTACAGTATGATTATATACATGCAATAAACAAAATAATATAGCTGGAGACTAAATTAATTACAGAATTAGTACTTACAGACAATAGGCACTGATGATCGATTTGTCCAAGGCATCTTGATTGAATAATTGAAATAGTTCATCAAATTCAATGGATATCATGTCATCCTTATCTTTCCCATGATGCTTTTTTGTAACCCTCAGCACTATCCAGTTAGCCCCGGCCCTTGTGGCATGCATGTACCAGTTATGCAATATTCGCATTTTTGTTGGAAGATTGTTTACCTCCTCAGGTTTGACGAGAGGTTTTCCGTACTGGTATTTGTATGCTACTTCACTCACGGGGAAGAACTCTAACTGGGATAAGTACTGGGCAATACTCATACCTTGAGCAGCGGCAGCTTCTCCGTATTGTGCAACTACCTCTGGATCATACTGCTCTTCGGCCCCATATTTGCTCGACCCCACATTGGTTTGAGAAATCACCTTGAGAGGGGCGCAAGTCTGTTTTGCTTGTTCTCCGAGCTGGGCAACAGATTTCCCGCTTGCATAGTACTGCTCTTCAAGGCTTTTTGTGCCGCATGTGACTTGAAAATAGAACGCTCATAGTCTGATGACAGCTTTGGCTCGGGTTGATGAAGATTCTTTAGCATTTTCAACACATTGGCTTTTTCTTCTTTGGTGCTGGGGAACTCTGGCTCTTTCGGCCGCCTCAGCTTAGCGAAAAACGCTGTCGTTTCCGCATCAACGATTGCCGCAGTCTCCTCTTCAGTACAATCATAAGCTCTCTTGGGAGGAACCTTTGGTACTTTTGGAAGAGGCTCTTGTTTACGTTTCGGCGATCGCTTACGACGCACAGTAGCGGTACGCTTACGGTTTTTATCCTGAGGCGCCGGCGATGGCTCCCGCGGCGATGGCTGCACCGGAGATTGGTGAGGCGACGGAGCCGGGTGAGGCGACGAAGACGGCTGTCGCGGCGGCGACGACCTCGCTGGAGACGGGTGAGGCGGCGGCGAAGATGGCCTTGGCGTGTGATTTCGAAGCACGATACATTCCTTCGGCCATAGAATGGTGACGTTTTTTGCGTCACCCAGCACAGTCACATCCCCTTCACCAGCAGGGTAGTGAAGATCGAAAACCTCAAAGGTGGGCATGATTTCATCCACGCCGACAACAGTGTAGCCCTCTGGAACCGGACGACAGTGGTAAGTTGGTGTGGGTCCAATTGGTAAGGCATAGCCGACCGCCACCTTCATTGATATGTTCACAACTTTGACATGTAGCTCGCAGTGTGTCATCTCTGTGATATCATCCACTGGGTAGACAACAGGAGCCATCGTCGGTGCACCATCGTCATCGCCATTGTCATCACCCGGGACCTCGGTGGAAGCCACACTGCTTTTTCGATTATTTGATAGGCCGGTAGCATCGAATGCAGTGTGCTGCTGAGATGGGCCGGTAGTACTTTGCTCTTTAAGTGCGTTAATTTCATCTTGTTGTTGCTTTAATCGTTCTTCAATTAAACGCATTCGCTCTTTCTGACTATCTGCTTCAACTGCCACCCTGTCCTTACTCCTCTGACGGCTTCTATCAGGATATTTCTTCCTCTCTTCGGGAAACCCAGTCCTCCATGGTTGGGAGCCTATTGTGCCTCGTGTTCGTCCATCATGTTCCTTATTTCCAAGGGCGAGTGTGAGCTCATCATTCTCTCTATCGGGAATGAAGTCCCCATCTTTAACAGCCTTTACTGCTTTTCTGATCCTCACGATTGGCAAGGGGTCTTCTTTATGTCGTATGTTATATATACACCTCCCTTCCGAGTCCAACGTGCCCCCATGCCCGTAAAACCAATTCCTTGCACGTTCTACCCAATCGTCTGTCTCTGGGGTGATCTTTTTATCACGCAGTTCCTGCTCAAGTTTCTCCCACTTAGGAATGCCAGCCCTGTAGCCACCTTGCCCCATAGTATGGTGATACTTCTTGTTAGCAGCATTCAGCTTACTCGTTTCAGACATTTTCTTAGATTTTTCTGATGTCTTGTATTCCACAAACTCAGCCCAGAATGGTTTTATCTTCTCAAACTGAATATTCTTGAAATCGGGAGTCTTCTTTTTCACGACATAGTCAAGGTGCAATCTTTTCTTCCAGTTGGTGAAACACTAGGCCATCTTCTTCAAAGCCCACTCCCTGACCTTAGCCTCCATGGCTCTCCCATGTTGTAAGGCGTCCTCAACTGGATCCTCCGCATTTGGATCCAGCTCTATCTTCGGTAGTTTGAAATTAACCATGAGCCTCTTCCACAGTAAATCTTTGGTGTGGTTAGGGACAAATAAACATGTTCCCTCTTCATCCGCATTAGCAGGCCTATTCCAATTTCTAATGGTGATCGGGATTAAGTCCCTAACGATTACTCCGCATTGTGCCACAAATTTGGTTGCGACAACTTCGGGAGCCGTCGGTTTGCCGTCTTCAGCGACATCTTCGATCCTGAACCTCTCATGGTCTTGCAACTTTTTGGTTGGGCCTCGTCCGCTCTTTTCAGTAGATTCCTTCGATCCGGAGGGCTAAAAGAAGAAAGATCGTCGTTACTATTTCTATATAGATAGCAGATGATTAATTAATGAATTGATTTATATTACATGCACCTCGCCGAAGCGGTCGTCTTCTCGATTACACAAGGCATCGCCTTCTCCCTCGCGGAAGGCAACACCTTCAACCTCAAACAAGTTGTCTACTCCGGTAAAAAGAGGATCACCCTCACCGGAGTTGTTCAGAAACGTTGATACGTCTAAATTATCTTCCCCACGGATCACACCTTGGATCAACTCTTCCTTTTCTTCGTCTCTGACGTGTGGGTCCATATTTTCTGCATAGGTGGAAAAACGAATAATTCAAAGCGGATAAAGGAGAAAGTTAAGTACGGTGTTGAGAGATATAAACCCTAATTCAGAGAAACCCTAATATATACATACACAATAATAAAAATGAAGAGAAAGGGAAACCGTGTAGTAGATAGGCACATCGTCGAACCCACATGCACCTAAGTTGCTTGACAATGTGAATCGGGTCTGGGGCTACCCACAGTGACTGACCAGTGGGGCCGAAGACCAATAATACCAAAGTAATTAATAAACCTAATAATACCTAACTAATAATAAACCTAATAATCGAAACACCGAAAAGAAAGGGAAACAATCAACACATGGCATCGATGCAATGCTCAAGCAAGTATGATGATATGACAAGTTAATTTGCATTGAATGTAACCCTAAGACATGATCGACGATTTAATCGGGGTTCCGAGGGGTGAAAACCCTAACTCGGGGAAACTCCGGAACATATGAGAGGGGTGCATTTGTTCTTTTAATTATACTTGCCATTTAAGTTGTTGAACAATGCATGATTATAGTTTAGATAGATAGGTTTCATTTTTCTGAACAATTTGATATATTATTTATATTTTTCTGACTTATAAACAATAAGTTATTGATTTTACAATATTAAATCATTTTCTGGAATTAAAAAAAAGGCAAATAGTTTTTACACCGGGGCGCCCCCTAGAAGGGCCCCAGTGCCAACTCAGCCTCCACGCGTACAGATCATTTTCCTACCACAGAGAAGCCTACCCACCGAGGCTGACTGATGGGCCCTAGGCCACATCAGCTGCCACGCGAGCACGAGTGACGTCAGCACGACGTCACGCTGGCGGTGAGCTCCCAGGCAGCGGCAGCGGCGGCGATAGCGGGCACCCCTGGACGCGCGGATGGGCGCGTTAGAGAGAGCGCGGTGCAGGAAGAAAGGGAGTGGCGGCGCCGCTCCTTGTTGGTCACCGGAGCGTCGCCTCCGTCGAGCTCGAGCGGCGGCGTCGTCGGGCACACGCGGGAAGAGTAGTACAGGAGGAGAGGGAGAGAAAGAAGAACACCGTGAGGATCAGCAGCTCACCAGGAACACGGCGGAGGTGGTGGCGAGGCCGGGCGAGCTCGGGAGACGCCGGAATCAACGGAGGCGACGCGCGGACGGAGCTTCCAATCCAGGCGATTGAGGTCACGTGCGAGGGGGAAAAGTAGCAGGGGCGCGCGTGGACGGAGGCAGCGGTGGTGGCGGACGGAACGCGCGGGTGGCGGCGAGCTCGGGCAGCCTGCCGGCGTCGGGCGTGTGCGCGTCGGTGAGAAGCAGAGAAGTGAGATGGGGAAGAAGAAGAGGAGGCGCGTCAGTTATAAACGAAGGGCCTTTAGTCCCGGTTGGTGGCTCCAACCGGGACTAAAGGGGCATACGTCCCGGTTGGAGCCACCAACCGGGACGTATAGTCCAATATTTTCAGCAGAACAAGGGTTGGCGCGCAGGGGGTCTTTACTCCCGGTTGGTGGCTCCAACCGGGACATATTCCCCTGATTTCAAATTTTTTCAGGTATTTTCTCTCTGTTCCCGCCTTAATTTTTATTTTGGGGTTTAAATTTGTATTGTTTTTTAAATGATAATTAATTTGGAATTTAGAAAAACTTTAAACATAAAAAGTGTTTGGATTTGAATAATTAATTCAAAACCATTTTCTGTTTTAAAAAATAATTAATGTAACCATTTAAAATATGAACCATTTACAATTAAAAATGAATTAACTTATATTTTTTTAATATCAATTTGGAATTTAGAAAAACTTTAAACATAAGAAGTGTATGGATTTGAATAAATAATCCAAAACCATTTTCTATTTTTAAAAAATAATTAATGTAACCTTTTAAAATGAATTAACTTATATTTTTGAATATTAATTTGGAATTTAGAAAAACTTTAAACATGAAAAGTGTTTGGATTTGAATAAATAATTCAAAACCATTTTTTGTTTTAAAAAACAATTAATGTAACCATTTAAAATATGAACCATTTACAATTAAAAATGAATTAACTTATATTTTTTTAATATCAATTTGGAATTTAGAAAAACTTTAAACATAAGAAGTGTATGGATTTGAATAAATAATCCATAACCATTTTCTATTTCTAAAAAATAATTAATGTAACCTTTTAAAATGAATTTAACTTATATTTTTGAATATTAATTTGGAATTTAGAAAAACTTTAAACATAAGAAGTGTATGGATTTGAATAAATAATCCAAAACCATTTTCTATTTTTAAAAAATAATTAATGTAACCTTTTAAAATGAAGATAGGGGACGAGCATCGTTAGAACTTGCATTGGATCTCTGAAGAAACCACATATTGCGAGTCTAAAAATGATTTTTTCAAAAAATCACGGGCGGTAGATCATGTACCTGTAGTACAAACCGGACCCACTTCCTGCCGATTCGGCAGACATTTGTCCTTTTTACCCGGGATGGACGAAAAGGTTGGAGATGTACCGGTTGGGATATAGTCCATGTAAGGTGGTCTAGTATTTTAGGAAAATAGGACGGTAGCATTCTGAAACGGCATTTTGGTGGTTACTTCACAAAACGACCCTTTTTTGCGCTCGGAAAATGGAAAAGGGCTTTTCCGTGCGACAAAAAGGAAAACTTCCTCCTGCAACATTGTTCTCCATACCAATGTCCACACACATGCATAATATGGGCACAACATCACAGACTATGCCGTGATTCAGCACATAACATTGGTCATTTGGACCGAAAGCCATGAAGCCTCGAACATGATAGATCATTTTGTGAAGGTTTTTTCGAAACATGATCAATATACCAAGTATGGTATTTTTCCTTTCAACTATGTAACAAAATATGACACCACGCGAAGGATTTTCATTGTTCGGATTTTTTTTGAATTTATTATGCCCGTTTTGAATTATCTGAATTTCTAACTATGGTCGAACCGGTGTGCATGAAGATAGGGGACGAGCATCGTTAGAACTTGCATTGGATCTATGAAGAAACCACATATTGCGAGTCTAAAAATGATTTTTTCAAAAAATCACGAGCGATAGATCATGTACCTGTAGTACAAAACGGACCCACTTCCTGCCGATTCGGCAGACATTTGTCCTTTTTACCCGGGATGGACGAAAAGGTTTGAGATGTACCGGTTGGGAGATAGTCCATGTAAGGTGGTCTAATATTTTAGGAAAATGGGACGGTAGCATTCTGACACGGCATTTTGGTGGTTACTTCACGCCCCGTTTTTTGCGCTCGGAAAATGGAAAAGGGCTTTTCCGTGCAACAAAAAGGAAAACTTCCTCCTGCAACATTGTTCTCCATACCAATGTCCACACACATGCATAATATGGGCACAACATCACAAACTATGCCGTGATTCAGCACATAACATCGGTCATTTGGACCGAAAGCCATGAAACCTCGAACATGATAGGTCATTTTGTGAAGGTTTTTTCGAAACATGATCAATATACCAAGTCTGGTATTTTTCCTTTCAACTATGTAACAAAATATGACACCACGCGAAGGATTTTCATTGTTCGGATTTTTTTTGAATTTATTATGCCCGTTTTGAATTATCTGAATTTCTAACTATGGTCGAACCGGTGTGCATGAAGATAGGGGACGAGCATCGTTAGAACTTGCATTGGATCTCTGAAGAAACCACATATTGCGAGTCTAAAAATGATTTTTTCAAAAAATCACGAGCGATAGATCATGTACCTGTAGTACAAACCGGACCCACTTCCTACCGATTCGGTAGACATTTGTCCTTTTTACCCGGGATGGACGAAAAGGTTTGAGATGTACGGGTTGGTAGATAGTCCATGTAAAGTGGTCTAGTATTTTAGGAAAATGGGACGGTAGCATTCTGAAACGGTATTTTGGTGGTTACTTCACAAAACGACCCGTTTTTTGCGCTCGGAAAATGGAAAAGGGCTTTTCCGTGCGACAAAAAGGAAAACTTCCTCCTGCAACATTGTTCTCCATACCAATGTCCACACACATGCATAATATGGGTACAACATCACAAACTATGCCGTGATTCAGCACATAACATCGGTCATTTGGATCGAAAAAGCCATGAAACCTCGAACATGATAGGTCATTTTGTGAAGGTTTTTTCGAAACATGATCATTGTTCGGCAGACATTTAGTCCCGGATGTAGTTAAAAACCGGGACTAAAAATATTTTCCGCCATTTCCCACCTCTTCCCGCCAAGTTTTCCCGCCCTTTCCTTTCTACTAGAGCTTTTAGTCCCGGATGTAGTCACTAACCGGGACTAAAGATATTTCCCGCCATTTCCCAAAGCTTCACGCCCTTTCCCTCTATATTTAGGGTGATCATGTCATGGCTATCCACACATCCACACCTTCCTCTCTTAGAACAATGGACAACGCCTACTGGGCCATTCTGACCCTCGAGGAGACCGAGGCGCTGTGCGCCTCCAACTACCCTTGTCTGCCGGGCTACCGGACGCCCGCCGGCTGGATGCTGAGCGCTGGAGGGGTTTCTGTCCCTCCTGTCCCTCAAGGTTCCGCACGCCAGGCGGCAATCACAAACCACTTCTACCACGAGCTCACGCCGGAGCAGCGGATGGATCCCTAGTGGGATCCCGATAACTACGACACCTGGAATGCCTTCTTCGCTAATAGGCGGGAAAGGGAGCTCGCCAGGTACGAGGGTGATGGCCCTCCACCGGTGAACCACAACGAAGCCGGCCGTCGTCTGTGGTGGGCGAACCGTACTATCATCGGAGTGATGCGCTACATCGCCGGGGGAGACCATCCTCGCCTACGATGCCCACGAGTCCACCCGCCACAGGCCCCACACTGTCCCGGCGGTAGCGGCATCGTCTTCCAGGAGACCCCTCTCCCACCCGCCGTGAATCCGAGGCTGGAATGGCCCCTGGTATATGCCATGGATGGGATGAGGATCCCCGGAGTGGCAGGTGACGATGACGATGATGATGACGACGACGATGAAGAACCTGAAGCTGCGTACTATAGGACTAGGCATGATTATGACTAAAGGGGGCGGCTTTAGTCCTGAGTGTTAGCTAGTCCCGGTTTGTCCCAGTTTTTAATATTAATAAATGTCTTGAGTGTTACCTAATAAATAGAGGGAAATGCCTATATAAAGAGAGGGTTCATATTTAGTCCCGGTTGGAGAAACCAACCGCGACTGAAGGGATTGTGGCAGAGTGGGCCAGGCAACACTAATAATAGGGGTGAGTGTCGACATTATGTCGTGCGGCTTGTACCTTGTCCCGGATGGTGTCACCAACCGGGACTAAAGATGAACCTTTAGTCCCGGTTGGAGACACCAACCAGGACTAAGCACGAGTCAGCACTAATAATAGGGGTGAGTGTCGACATTATGTCGTGCGGCGTGTACCTTGTCCCGGATGGTGTCATCAACCGGGACTAAAGATGAACCTTTAGTCCCGGTTGGAGACACCAACCGGGACAAAACACGAGTCAGCACTAATAATAGGGGTGAGTGTCGACATTATGTCGTGCGGCGTGTACCTTGTCCCGGATGGTGTCACCAACCGGGACTAAAGATGAACCTTTAGTCCCGGTTGGAGACACCAACCGGGACAAAACACGAGTCAGCACTAATAATAGGGCTGAGTGTCGACATTATTTCATAAGTGTCAACACTATGTCGAGCTGCTTGTACTATAAATAGGCATCCTTGTGAGTCCAGTCCTCCAGCCAGTTTGAGGCATCTCCAAGATGGTTTTCGAGAGCAGGGACACCACTACGGCCAGTTTCAGGGAGATGCCGACGGATCCCAGTCCTCCGGCATCTCCGAGAAACTGGTCATAGAGGCACTCCCTAATATGTGAAATTAGTTAGCTCCCAGGTGTATTGATCTAGTTAGAGAAGTTACAAAGCTGCAAGATGGTTTTCGAGAGCAGGGACACCACTACGGCCAGTTTCAGGGAGATGCCGACGGAGCCTAGTCCTCCGGCATCTCCAAGAAACTGGTCATAGAGGCACTCCCTAATATGTGACCGCGCGCGTTTGGAGATCAGATCTTAATGGTAAGTACGAATCGGGACAACTTCTTCTCATAGTCCCGGTCCATCCACAAAACAAGACTAACACTCAAGACATGTATTAATATTAAAAACATGAACTAGAGTTACATAATATGAGCATGAACTTCTTGGCATATGTCATTCCTTATGACCGCTTCACACGTAACCATGGAGCATCTTCTTTACTTAACGGAATGCTTGGGTCAGTTTTCACTGTGAAGGGCGGAATTTCATCAAACTTATTATAATCTTCTGACATGTCTGTCTTGTCCTCGATTCCCACGATGTTTCTTTTCCCTGAAAGAACTATGTGACGCTTTGGCTCATCATATGATGTATTCGTTTGCATATTTTTTCTTTTTTTTGGTCTGGAGGACATGTCCTTCACATAGAAAACCTGAGACACATCATTGGCTAGGACGAATGGTTCATCTCTATAACCAAGATTGTTGAGATCCACTGTTGTCATTCCGTACAACTGGTCTATCTTTACCCCTTCCCCATTCAGGTTGACCCATTTGCAACGAAACAAAGGGACCTTAAAAGAGACTCCATAGTCTAGTTCCCATATCTCCTCTATGTAACCATAATATGTGTCCTTTTGTCCATTCTCGTCTATTGCATCAAAGCGGACACCACTATTTTGGTTGGTGCTCTTTTTATCTTGGGCGATCGTGTAGAATGTATTCCCATTTATTTCGTACCCTTGGAAATTCAATACAGTAGAAGATGGTGACGCGGCCAACAAGTATAGCTGATCTCCAACAGTGGTGTCATTCAAGAGATGTGTCCGCATCCAACCACCGAAAGACTTCATGTGTTCATCTGTAATCCATGATTCAGGCTTCCCCGGGTTTTTGGAGCGTACAATATTCTTGTGTTCCTCGATATACGGAGCTGCCAAGGTGGAATTATGTAGAACTGTGTAGTGTGATTTAGTGAAAGAATCCCCGTCCCTACATATCATTGCTTTCTTTCCCAGCGTGCCTTTTCCACTTAGTCTTCCCTCATGCCGCGAGTCAGAAACACCAATCGGCTTAAGGTCAGGAATAAAGTCAACACAAAACTCAATGACCTCCTCTGTTCCATATCCCTTGGAGATGCTTCCTTCTGGTCTAGCACGGTTATGAACATATTTCTTTAAGACTCCCATGAACCTCTCAAAGGGGAACATATTGTGCAGAAATACCGGACCGAGAATGGCAATCTCTTCCACTAGATGAACCAGGAGATGCGTCATAATATTGAAGAAGGATGGTGGGAACACCAATTCAAAACTAACAAGACATTGTACCGCATCCTTCTGTAACCTTGGCAGAATATCTGGATTGATTACCTTCTGAGATATTGCATTGAGGAATGCACACAGCTTCACAATGGGTACTCGAACATTTTCCGGTAGAAGCCCCCTCAATGCAATCGGAAGCAACTGCGTCATAATCACGTGACAGTCATGAGAGTTCAGGTTTTGGAACTTTTTCTCTGCCATATTTATTATCCCCTTTACATTAGATGAGAAGCCCGACGGCACCTTGATACTGTAAAGGACTTCAAAAAAGATTTCCTTCTTTGCTTTGGTAAGAGCATAGCTGACACGACTTAAGTGACGCCCTTTATCCGTCTTGTTATGTGTATGCATGTTCTTTGGGTCTTTCATAATTTGTTGGTCCTCCCGTGCTTCAGGTGTATCTTTTGTCTTCCCATACACGCCTAGGAATCCTAGCAGGTTCACGCAGAGATTCTTCGTCACGTGCATCACGTCGATTGAAGAGCGGACACGCAGGACTTTCCAATATGGCAGCTCCCAAAATATAGATTTCTTCTTCCACATGGGTGCGTGTCCTGTAGCGACGTCGTTCGGAACTGATTGACCGCCGGGACCCTTTCCAAAGATTACTTCTATGTCCTTGACCATACCAAATACATCATCACCAGCAGGGAGTTCAGGCTTCTTCCGGTGATCTGCCTCACCTTTGAAATGCTTGCCTTTCTTTCTTACGGGATGATTGGTCGGAAGAAATCGTCGATTCGCCAGGTACACAACCTTCTTGCATTTATGCAAATATGTACCTTCGGTCTTATCTAAACAGTGGGTGCATGCCTTATATCCATTGTTTGTCTGTCCTGAAAGGTTACTAAGAGCAGACCAATCATTGATGGTTACGAATAACAACCCTCGTAGATTAAATGGCTCCTGTTTGTTCTCATCCCACGCACGTACACCTGGTTTGCCCCACAACTGTAAGAGTTCTTCAACTAATGGCCTAAAGTACACATCAATGTCGTTGCCCGGTTGCTTCGGGCCTTGGATGAGCACTGGCATCATAATGAACTTACGCTTCATGCACAACCAAGGAGGCAGGTTGTAGATACATAGAGTCATGGGCCAGGTGCTGTGACTGCAGCTCTGCTCCCCAAAAGGATTCATGCCATCCGTACTTAGACCAAACCATAAGTTCCTTGCGTCACCTGCAAAGTCTGGGAAGTCTCTCTCGATTTTTCTCCACTGTGACCCATCAGCAGGGTGTCTCAACATCCCGTCTTTCTTACGGTCTTCTTTGTGCCATCGCAACAACATGGCATGCTCTTTGTTTCTGAACATGCGTTTCAACCTTGGTATTATAGGAGCATACCACATAACCTTAGCAGGAACCCTCTTCCAGAGGGGCTCTCCCTCAACATCACCAGGGTCATCTCGTCTGATCTTATACCGCAACGCGTTGCATACCGGGAATTTATCTAAATTCTCATACTCCTTACCGCGGTAGAGGATGCAGTCATTAATGCATGCATGTATCTTTTGCACATCTAATCCCAGAGGACAGAGAGTCTTCTTTGCTTCGTAGGTACTCTCGGGAAGTTCGTTATGTTTTGGAAACTTCGGCTTCATTATTTTCAGCATCTTTTCAAATGAGGAGTCAGTTAGACCACACTCTGCCTTCCATCGCAACAATTCCAGTGTGGTACCGAGCTTTGTGCTGCCATCTTCACAATTTGGGTACAACAATTTCTTGTGATCTTCTAACATGCCCTCTAACTTCAACTTCTCATTTTCTGTTTCACAGTCTCGCTTTGCATCAGAAATGACCCTACCAAGTTCATCAGCCGGCTCATCTGATGCCCGTTTTTCACCTCTTTCCTCTCCATTGTCTTCCATTGCAGTATCACTGTATTCAGGCAACATATGATGATAGTTGTTATCATCATCTTCTTCTTCACCATCTTCCATCATAACCCCTCTTTCCCCGTGCTTGGTCCAGCAATTATAGTTGGGCATGAAACCTTTCATAATCAGGTGGCCGCGAATGATTTTCGAGGAAGAGTACTCCTTGTTGTTCCGACATTGAACACATGGACAACGTATAAATCCATTCTCTTTGTTTGCCATAGCCACATCGATAAATTTATCCACGCCTTTGATATACCCGGCTACGCGCCGGTCACTGTACATCCATTCCCGACCGTTCATCTGCATCATATAAGTAAGTTTATCAAAAAACAGGACATCATAAATAGTGAAATAACCAATTCACACCGACACATGAATTGTATCAATGACCTAGAAAAGATAAGATTGCTAACCTCGATCGAGGGAAATAACGAGGAGAAAGCTCAAGTGTGTCTCGGACACCTTCTATATTTTTGTCCTATGAGAAATTCAACGGTATTATTCACTCAAACATTTTAACAAACACCTTCAATGCATGCATGAGAAAAAACTAGCACACCCCCTCACACCTTCCACCATTCGAAAAAACAGAGTGGAGGCAGAGGGGGCTGGGGCGTTGCATTTATAGAGGGCAGGGGGTCTTTAGTCCCGTTGGAGCCAGCAACCGGGACTAAAGGTGCGTGCCACGCCACGTGGCTGTGGACGCAATCTTTAGTCCCGGTTGCTGGCTCCAACCGGGACGTATTGCCCTTACCAACCGGGACGCATGCCCCCTGGCCCCGTGCCCGCTCCAACCGGGACGCGTGCCAGCATTAGTCCCGGTTGGTGGCGCAACCGGGACAAATGCTCTGAGGGGTCGCGAACGGATAGCCCTTTTTCCACTAGTGTCTAGAGGTGCTTCTACTTCCATACATTCTTATTATGTATAATTGGCATATCAGAATGCACTAATGCTTTGTACATTGAATCCTCTAAGAATTTAAGACCGAATGTATATTCAACCAGATTTGATCTTGTCCTTGTAATAATAGGACTATGACAACTTCCCTTAAATGCATTCTATGTCCCGAGGCGCGCACCAACTAACTCAAACCTATAGCCACATTTGATGCGGTTGTTCCCGGTACCTCTCCAATTAATGGTGTCATTCTTATGGAGGAAAAATTGGTATAGAGCAAGATATTGGTCACGGGAAAGGGCATTTCCAACCCATGAATCTTTGGAGAAATTAATGTCCATGTTGTTTTTAATTAAGAAAGATCCAAAGAGAAAGAGGTGCTCTTCATCCCCCAATTTTCAACACAGCTAGAAGGTGCATTTGAGACCATATATTTTCTTCTCGGTAGATTTTGTCAAATCCCATTCTTTGCAAGAAGCTCGAGACATTTACTATGCAGAGTTTATCTTCAAGATCCTAAACCCGAGCCCCCCACCCCCCCTTACGGGACCTTTTGGACGACACACTACATTTTATTATCGCCTTGCAGAAAAAACTTAAACGGGAATAGTACCATTTAAGAAGTTTCCCTTAGGAACCTTGAAGAGAGATAGCATATAAAGAACTATCTCTGATTCATAATAAGTGTCGAAGTGTCGCTTATTTAGTATAACTATTACTAAATCGGTGACACTTATTATGAATCAGAGGGAGTACCTTATTACTAAGCATTGAATTGATGAGTCTTCAACAATTTCTCCCAGCGTTCCTCAATTTATTTTACGTCGGCATTTGAGAGACTTCAACAGTGGATGAGAGTTCCCAAATATCTAATGGGGAGTTGGCATGTTGAGAGGAAGCTTCCTACGCTTCTCCGAAGCATAACCTTAGGACAAAATAATATTTAGACTAGAAAGTTGCTCAAACTTTGAGAGTATTAACTTCAGGTTTTCTAACTTTTTCATGTCATGTTTCAAGATAGATAAATCAACATCCGTGCAATTTTTCCCACATTTGCTAAGACAACCATAATGGCAAACATATCCGCCATAATATCGGTACCCCATGAAGACAAAGAGAGACTAGTTAGTCAATGACATTCGAACTCTGGCCGTTGGAAAGCCTTCTGGACTACAACGGTCGCGGCATGGAGAAACATACAAGTCGACTGTTGCACTATTTTACTCCATCCGATCCATATTACTTATCGTTGACACTAGTAGAAAAAGAGCCATACGTCCACCCTAGCTTGGAGCATTAATCCCGGTTATGGTTGGATCCGGGACTAATGTGAACATTAGTCCCGGTTCCAACGGCTAGAACGCCATAAGTCTTTAGTCCCGGGTCAAATGGGACCTTTAGTCCCGGTTCATATCACCAACCGGGACTAAAAGGGGTGCCCCGGTGCCAATCCCTTTAGTCCCGGTTCGTATCACCAACCGGGACTAAAGGTGTGACCTTTAGTCCCGGTTCGTATTACCAACCCGGACTAAAGGGATTGGCACCGGGGCACCCCTTTTAGTCCCGGTTGGTGATACGAACCGGGACTAAAGGTTATAAAAAATTCTAAAAGTAAAATCCCTGTGCTGATTGTGGGTGCCCTTTTCTCTAAAAGTAAAAAATTCTAAAAGTAAAATCTCTTAGAAAATCATCGCAACAGCATGATCAATCTTGGAGGAATTAAAGAAACTAGGATTTTGATACAAATATCCACGTGTTTGTGATTTTAGGAACTCTGTAGTTAGGCCATGTACACTGCCAGACGTTTAGATAGACGTTTAACTGATTAAAAACAATACATACAAAAAAGAAAATTAGGCAAGCGCCCTTGTTCCTCATCACGTGGCGTTAAACCCGGGCGCTAAATAGAGTTTGTTTTTCGCGTCCGTACAGTCCGCCGCAGGAAAAATTAGACGAAGCGCTCAACCTATCAAAACGTGCAGAAAAAATTAGCTCTTTGATTTCAACATACTTAGGCCGTTTTGGATTCTTAAAATTCGAAAAGAAAAAAAATTATTTCAGAAAAAAATTATTTTAGTATTTTTTATGTCATATTTGAATTCCTCGCATTTTTCTGATAATAATGGATATATTATTTGTTAAATTTCGATTTACAGATTTGAAGATATTGTTTATGTCATATTAAATGAATAAATGGAAAAAATGAATAAAATATTAATTTAATTAGTTTTTACTTTCATTAGAATAAAATGTTATTATTAATTATTTATTGTTGTTTACTAAAAATAGTTGTTCTTAATTTTAAAAAATAAAAACGTGTCACATATCGATATGAGTTAATAAGATTGATATACTAGTCTTGACAACAAGATATATTGGTCCTTCGCGCAGGTGGGAGAGATGGAACGAAGAAGTTAAGCGTGCTGGGGGTGGAGTAGTGCTAGGATGGGTGACCGGATGGGAAGTTTGACTATAAGTACAATTTGAACTAAGATTAAGTATAACTAGTGTTAAAAATGAGAGATGTGGGAGATTAACGAGCCAAATAATTCAAAAAATCAAAAAAAAATTTTCAAAAAATCAAAAAATTGAAAAAAAAATAATTTTAAAAAAAAAAATAGAAAAAACTTTTAGTCCCGGTTCGTATTACAAACCGGGACTAAAGGTCCTTCCCCCCTGGCAGGCCACGTGTACACCCTTTTGTCCCGGTTGGTGGGGCAACCAGGACTAAAGGTTAGGGCTTTAGTCCCGATTGCCCCGCCCAACCGGGACTAAAGGTCCATACGAACCGGGATGCATGGAGCTCTTTGTACTAGTGTGAAATGGACATATTTAGCACTACAACATGTCTATAATTAATATGGATCGAAGGAAGTAGCTATGATCGTGCTGCTTGCGTTACCTTTCACGTTCTTGGTCAAATAAATCAGTTTCTCCTTGGATGTATAGTGAGACGCTTTCCACGTGGAGAGTCTAGCTTTTGTTCGACATGGATATATGTATACGTGCGAGCGACTCGTTCAGCAAGCATGCTAATAATTTAGGACAAAAATATGCGCCGTCCCAGATAATGATAGCTACATGTGCATCGGCCGTCAAGCTACGCGCTTATGCAGGCTGCCCATATATAAGAGTATTATTACAAGACCTGTTCCTCCCCAACCATGTCTACATCGATCATATTCATATCCCATGTTCACAAGATCTATGGTTCGTTTCTCTCTATAAATGCCAATCCCCCCTTGCTTATAGTTAACAGACAACAGGAGAGCCAGAGCTAGATAGCAACTTATTAGCAAGCAATTCGGCCAATCAAAGCTTACTTATTAGTAGCACTGGTTATTACCACCTAGTTCAGTCGAGGAGAAACTGAGAGACATGAGGACTGCCCGTGTCTTCCTCCTTGCAGCGGCTCTCTTGGCCATCTCATGCTCCCATGGTACCACCGCATCCGATCCAAGCCTTCTCCAGGACTTTTGTGTTGCGGATAAGACGTCTCAGGGTAAGTTTCGTACAATACACCTACCAGTCTTTTGCCCCGTTTCAAAAAAAAAAAAAAGGAAACAAAAACCTAGCAAACTGATTAAGGTGTTTTTCATCTTCTGCTATACATCGCCTTACTTTACGAGTTCCTTTTAAACGATATTGCTTTATCTTACATGTGTACTTGAATGCAACCATGCAGTACGCGTCAACGGATTAGCCTGCAAAGACGCAACAGACGTCGTCGTCGAAGATTTCTACCACTCCGGCCTCCACTTGGCCGGCAACACGACCAACAAGCAGGGCTCCGCGGTGACCCCGGTCAACGTGGCGCAGATTGGGGGGCTCAACACCCTCGGCATCTCCCTCGTCCGCATCGACTACGTGCCCAATGGCCTCAACCCGCCTCACACCCACCCGCGCTCCACCGAGATCTTGACCATTATAGAAGGATCGCTCCTCGTCGGCTTCGTGACCTCGAACCCCGAGAACAAACACTTCAGCAAGGTTCTCGGCAAGGGAGACGTGTTTGTGTTCCCTAAGGGCCTCGTCCACTACCAGTTCAATATCGGGACAACCGATGTGGTGGCTATTGCCGCTCTCAGCAGCCAGAACCCCGGGGTGATCACGATAGCAAATGCAGTGTTTGGATCGACGCCTTCCATCGCAAGTGGTATTCTTACCAAGGCATTTCAGGTGGAGAAGAACACAGTAGAATGGATGCAAGCTCAGTTCTAATTAGGTGCTTAGTGATATGCATGTGCAATGGCTGTTTGTCCAGCCAATTATGTTCTCCTTGGCTTCATTTGCATTGTATACATTCTTTAAATCGTTGTATGCTTACATCCATTTGTGTATTTTATTTCTCTAATATTATTGGACAAATGTGTTGACATCGCTCATTTTTTGGGAGAGTAATGTTGTATGTTGTTCAATTCTCTTGTCTTTCCCTTGAGTAATTCTACACCTTCATACCACACATGTGTAATACAGTTTGGCCCGCTCGGCCAAGTCTAGTATGGTAGGTTTGTTCGGCGACATGAGGGTAGTGTGCACTATGGGTCCTAGTGTTTCATTTTGTAGGATAAATGGCAAGAACAAGAAATCTAGACGGAGGAGGGACATCATCACCTAGGGTCTTCCATTCATCGAAGCCATCTCATATCTGCAAGTTCCTCTCTTGGGAGCTTTGGAATGAACCGCTATGTGTGCTCTCCTCCTTAAGAAGTTGGGTCACCTAATGCCAGGAGAGTAGGCTTTTGTTATTTTACCTCCATATCGGTTTTAAAAAAATTCTTGCACCAAACTCTTCTCTCTATGTTAATAGAAAGAGGAAAATATCTTGCATCCATTTTAAAATAAACACTACGAGCAATAGCAATAGAGGCAAGCAGCAACAACAGAGTTCGCCCCACAATCCCAAATCAGCACCTGCATGGCCAGCTCGAGCGCCAAGCAGCGGAGGCCAGCTTCAACACCATCGTTGATTTTCTCCAAAAAAAACATTATTAAGTTTTTTTTTCCAATTTTTATCATTTAAAAAAATAAATATATTGGTCAAATTCCCGGCTCATTGAGATTGTCTTCTCTATTCATAGTTTTGTTGACACCCTACTTTTCACTTCCTGTTTTACTTTTTAACTTATGCATCCATGTGTTCTATAGTTTTTTCACCACACTTACTTTTTTGGCTCACCATATTTATATTTTTAATCAATTGGAGCCATTACTTACGGACATGACGATTTGGCTCCCAGGTCTAGATGCACCTATTATGAAAAATGTATTTTATATGAATTTTAAAATGTTGAAAAATTGCGAAACAAAATCCCGGGTGTGCATCCAAACATGCTATGTCCTCACACAAAGTTTTGTAGTGAGGAAACATTTTTTGAAGTCTGTACAAAAAAGG
This sequence comes from Avena sativa, assembly GCA_916181665.1. Classification (NCBI taxonomy): domain Eukaryota; kingdom Viridiplantae; phylum Streptophyta; class Magnoliopsida; order Poales; family Poaceae; genus Avena; species Avena sativa. The sequence continues at coordinate 53,560,506 of OV702285.1, read as the reverse complement.
CAAAAAAAAAATCTTGTGAAAACTAGTTTGCAACACCAAAAATTGTCTTTTTTACACAATCCACATAAAATGTCTTTTTTTGTGAAACTTGGTGTACGAACATAGAATATCAACATGTACACTCGGATATTTTTTCCAAATTTTTAACATTTTGAAAAATGTCTTTTTAGCAGTAGGTGCATCTACACCTACGAGCCAAAGTGGATTTACGGTTACTAAATTACTATTGTGTTTGCGCTAGTGATGTTTCTATTGTGATTTTTTATGTAACTTTTCGGTGCATCCTTGGATATGTTTGTCATCCAACTTAGCCATTTGCACTATGTGTCAGACTTCGCCGGCCACAACAGGGTAGATTGCACTATTGTCTAAGATGAGAACCGTTTCAATGACCAACACTATTTCAGCTATGTTATCATGCTGCTTGGGTTTTCTCCCTGGATATATAGTGAGTTTATTTCCACGTGGAGGGCCTTGGTCGAGGTGGATATGTATATATACGTGCGACTTGTTCAACAAGCATTTTACCTGGGGACAAATACGTAGCCGTCCTATCCCATATGTATAAGTTGCATGCCCAGATCAAATACGCGCGCTATGCAGGCTGCCCACATTTTACAAGACCTGTTCCTTCCTACCACCAACCATGCATTTTTCTACATTATCTCCCATTTTGTCGAGATCTATGATTCATTATTTCTGTCTATAAATACGTACCAACTCCCTTGCTTACTTAACACACAGGAAGAGAGAGCCAGAGATAGCAACCAGTTCGATCTATCATCAGTACGTAGTACTGGGGAACAAACAAGCTTACCTAGTTTGTCAAGGAGAAACAGGGAGGCATGGCTAATCGGATCTTCCTCCTTGCAGCAGCTCTCTTGGCCATGTCATGCTCTCATGGCGTCACCGCCTCCGATCCGAGCCATCTCCAGGACTTCTGTGTTGCAGATAAGACGTCTCAAGGTAAACTACACACGCTACACCGAATAGTTGCACTTTCTCCACCGAAGAAGCTCCTACCAAACTAATTAAGCAGTTTCTGTCTTCGGCTATCATCTTCCTGTCTTATATATGTACATGAATGCAACCATGCAGTCCGCGTCAATGGGTTAGCCTGCAAAGACGCAAAGGACGTTGTCGTCGAGGATTTCTGCTACTCTGGCCTTCACCTGGCCGGCAACACAACCAACAAGCAGGGCTCTATTGTGACCCCGGTCAACGTGGCGCAGATCGGGGGGCTCAACACCCTGGGCGTCTCCCTCGTCCGCATCGACTACGCGCCCAACGGCCTCAACCCGCCACACACCCATCCGCGTTCCACCGAGATCTTGACCGTGCTCGAAGGATCTCTCCAAGTTGGCTTCGTGACCTCGAACCCTGAGAACAAACATTTCAACAAGGTTCTCGGCAAGGGAGACGTGTTTGTGTTTCCTAAGGGTCTCGTCCATTACCAGTTCAATAACGGGGCAACCGATGCGGTGGCTATTGCGGCTCTGAGCAGCCAGAACCCTGGGGTTATCACAATGGCCAATGCGGTGTTTGGCTCGACGCCTTCCATCGCAGATGGTATTCTCACCAAGGCATTTCAGGTGGAGAATAATGTGGTGGACTGGATGCAGGGCCAGTTCTAATTATGTGCCTAGTGATATGCATGTGCATTGACTGGTGTATACAGCCAAATATTTCCCCTTCAACTTCATTTGCATTACATATATTCTTTAAAACTGTAGTATGTTCACATCCATGTGTGCCTTATGGTGTATTTTATTTCCCTAATATTATTGGAAAATGTGTTGAGATTGTTGCATTTTATTGGGATATTAATATTGTGTATTATTGAATTATACAGCCTTTCACTAAACAGGACCCATAAACTATTTTTAAGGTTCAGCTCCAATCCGCCTTGGGCCCTCAAAAAAACACTCAACTCCAGCAACAGTTCCAAAAACCCAACATATGTTCTTTTTTCTACCATTTTGACATGTAATCTGTGTTATTTATAATTGGACACTACAGTATATAAAACATTTCATAGGATTCAACGATATTAAAATTTATAATTCCAAATGATACAACTTTAGTTCAAACAACATAAACATGAAAATAGCATATAATAATAGCCATTGTCATACAAACATTATAAATAGTTTATCAAACTTATGTTTGAAACAAACTACCAAGCACCATGAAACGCCCACACATACTTGACTAGGCCATCTCTGCTATTTTTAATCTGCGTATGTAACGCTTAAGAACTCCATCAATAGTATTTGATCATGGTGTTCATAGTCCTTTTACAACACTTCGGTATTCTATTTCTCATAATAGAAATCCTCACCATCGTATTGATTGTTCTCAAGGATTATGGTGTGCAATACCACACAAGTTGTCACGATGTACCAAATGTCATCTTTGTCTCATCCCACAACATTGCAAATTTAGATTGTTGAACATTACATGCTCTCTCATCATCTTTCCTCATGTTATATCATATCTTTCGAAATGCTACCTTGGATTGAAAACGGTCTTCACAATAGTGAACTTTGCAACGCATTGATATCATTGAGAGAACCTGTTAGGTCAAAGAAGGAATGCCTATTATGAGGAGTGGGTTGGAAGAAAACCATCACTTTCGTATCTGCGCACTTGAGGGTGTTTGGCGAAGGTCAAGATACCGATCCCCAAGAAACGCAAGCTCAGACCCAAGACAGTGGATTGTATCTTTCTATGATATGCTCCACGGAGTGTAGACTATAGATTTCTAGTGTTTAAATCTGAGGTACCTGATATACATGTTGATACTATAATGGAATCTCGTGATGCAACATTCTTTGAGAATATGTTTCCTATGAAAGATATGCATAGCATTGGTAGGATTTCTTCTGAAATACTTCCTGAATCTAGTGCATCTATTGAGAATTCTAAACAACCACATGAGAAATTCCTTGAGAAGGATGACGATGAACCTCTCATGAGGAGTAAGAGACAGAGGGTTGCAAAATCATTTGGTAATGACTTCATCGTGTACCTTGTGTATGATACTCCCAGATCCATTACTGAGGCATATGCATCCCCTAATGCAGATGATTGGAAAGAAGCTGTCCAAAATGAGATGGACTCGATTCTTTCTAATGGAACTTGGGAATTATCAGAATGACCCTATGGTTATAAACCTATGGGATGTACGTGGGTGTTCAATAAGAAGCTAAGGGCTGATGGTACTATTGAGAAGTACAAGGCACGTCTTGTAGCTAAGGGCTACACATAGAAATAAGGCGAAGATTACTTTGACACCTATTCACCTGTCACTAGACTGACCACCATTCGAGTACTACTATCCCTGGCTGCCTCTTATGGTCTTCTCGTTCATCAAATGGACGTGAAGACAGCTTTCCTTAATGTAGAGTTGGAAGAGGAGATCTATATGGATCAGCCGGATGGGTTTGTGGTAAAAGGTGAAGAGACAAAGGTGTGCAAGTTATTAAAATCTTTATATGACCTGAAACAAGAACCTAAGCAATGGCATGAGAAGTTTGATAGAACTCTACTTTTTGCTGGCTTTGTCATTAATGAGGCTGATAGGTGTGTTTACTACCGCCATGGTGGGGGCGATAGCGTTATATTATGTTTGTATGTGGATGAAATTCTGATTTTTGGTACAAACATGAAAGTGATAAATGAAGTCAAGTCTTTCCTGTCAAAGAGTTTTGATATGAAAGATCTGGGAGAGGATGATGTGATTCTGAACATCAAGCTTATTAAGAACGAGAATGGGATTACTTTAACGCAATCTCATTAGGTTGAGAAGGTCTTGAGCCGATTTTGCTTTATTGATGGCAAGACTTCTCCAACACCTTATGATCCAAGTTTGACATTACGAAAGAATAAGAAAGAACCAACAGATCAGCTGAAATATTCACAAGTTGTTGGTTCTCTCATGTACTTAGCAAGCACTACAAGACCTGATATCTCTTTTGCTGTGAGAAAGTTGAGTAGGTTCATGTCTAACCCGGATATTGATCATTGGCATGCACTTGAAAGGGTCATGCGCTATCTATGTGGTACAATGAGCTATGTGATTCACTATTCAGGAAACCCTATTATGCTTGTAGGATATAGTGATTCGAATTGGATCTCTGACATTGATGAACTCTATGCCACGAGGGGGTATGTGTTTATCCTTGGAGGTGGCGCGGTGTCATGGAGGTCTTGTAGACAAACCATATTGACGAGGTCAACTATGAAAGCAGAACTTACTGCTTTAGACACAGCCACTGTTGAGTCAGAATGGCTGTGTGAGCTCTTGATGGACTTGTCTGTGGTTGAGAAACTTGTGCCAGCAATCCTTTTGAATTGTGACAACCAAACTGTGATTGTCAAAGTGAACAATTCTAAGGATAACACGAAGTCATCAAGACACGTGAAGAGACGTTTGAAATCTGTCAGGAAATTGAGAAACTCTGGAGTAATAACTGTTACGTATATTCAAACAGGCAAAAACCTGGCAGATCCCTTTATAAAGGTACTATCACAAAATGTGATAGAAAGTGCATCAAGGGAGATGGAGTTGAGACCCATGGATGTCACACCTTAGTGGTAACCCAACCTATGTGATCGGAGATCCTGTGAATTAGGACCTGGGAAGAACAATCTAGTGGGTGGACTGAGGAGAGTATTTTGTAACCCTCTCTATGTGAAGATGCATAACTCTCATAATCTGTAAGGCAGGTTGGAAACATGCCTTAATGTGTTTCTGTTGGCTTTAATTAGCAAAGATGTCGTCCTACAGGGCATTCTTAAAAGAACACACATATATGAGCTCGACTGTAAACGTCGCGGTCTATAAGACTTGGTTGATCTCTAGTAAACTCATGAAGAGACCATGGAGTATGACGCATATGCTCTAACCCGCGGGGTAGGCTACTCGCAGTCAGGTACTAGTTATGATTTTGAGTGAAATCTATTGGCATCAAACTTGCAATTCAAGGTTCGTCCATTGTTCAAGTTGTTGATAGACGTAGTTCAAGATTCTAGGTGGGAGTTCAACTTAAAAGTCTCTGCAGAAACACTGGTATATAAACAAGTAGCCAGGATTGGCAAATCTTCAAATGGGCATTTGAGATCTGTTGGGGGATTGTTAGAAATAATGGGGTAAAACAAATAGGCCTATGTATATTTCAGATTTTCCATAAATCTCAAAGCCCAGGTTTGTGGCAGCCCATATGTGTTTGCGAACATGTTTGTGGCAGCTCACTTGGGAGTGGAGTGGGAGCTAAAGTTTAGTCCCACATGGGAAGTTGAAGGAGAGTTGCACCACCTTATAAGGTGGAGTGTTGCACCACTTTGTAAGTGAGTGTCAATAAGAGATACACGCGCGCTCCTTCGATGACGACGACGCCGGTCGCACGCCCGCCCGCTCGTCTCGTCACGACGCGCGCGTGCCACGGGTTGCGGGTTGCGGGAATCTCGCAGAGCCGAGCTTTATTTAACTGCTCAGGAAAATTGTCAGGTTTTGACAGACGTGTCAAACAGTTAGTTTATTCTGGTCGCTCCCGGATCGTGGGCGCCTGTAACCGACCCGGAACGTGCGCAAGGTAGACTCGGCCCACGTTCGCCTCCATTAGGGTTTCCTGAGCCGCTCTATATAAAGTCTTGCGCGGTTACCACCACAACACACCAAAAATCAATCTAGGGTTTTGCCATCCTCTCTACTTGCATCGCCACCGTAGTCTACTCCATCCCTCTTGCCGGCGTGCAGGCGGACAAGAGAGCAGGTCTCCGGAACCACTCACCCTTGTGATCCTGTACGGGAGAGGGCGAATAAGGTTTTTGAAAAGCGCTCCGCGCGACTGCTCGAGTTCTCCATCACGGGTCGTCTTCCATCCAAATCGGGCGGTGCTGCCCACCGCCGTCTTCGTCGCCGTCAGCTTCAACCAGTCTTTCCCAAAGTTTCTGCTGCGATAACCGAACGGTACGTGCTACGTGCTCCTGTTTGGTTATTCATCATGGTCTACGAGTACATGTTTAGCTGTTGTTTGTTTCCGTTTATCCTATTGTTTAGTACATCTAGTACGTTCAACTTACATGAGCTAGGAGCTGGTTTTGTTAAGTTTAATATTCTAAAATTAATCATAAAAATTATGCCTAATATTTCAACATTATTTTGGGCATCAGCGGCGCGGTGACCGCCGCAAGACTGCGTTTTGCCGTCAGAGTTTTAATCACGTCAGAGTTTTAATCACTACTAGACACTAAACAACCGATGTTAAGAGCAACCAAAATTTTCAGTTTATGCACCGCTTTAGTCGCCTCCGTCCAGTTTTTCCATTTTCTATCTATTTTCAGTACCGTGAAGACTAAATTCGGAAGATCAAATTTTGCCCAATTCCTTCAGACTCGGTAGAAGTCACAAACAGAAATCCAAAACATTGGATCCATCGTCGAGATGGGCGGTTACCAGTCGAAAATTACCACGGATCCGCACGATCCGTCGTCCAGGAGGACCGCTGCAAACCAAGGACTCCCATCATGCTGGAGAGCGCGCTCCATGATCCACACGCTCACCGCGTTGTTATAGAAGGTGCCGCTGATGCCGTCTAGGTTGTGTTCATCTATTTTCTCGGTTGTTCACTGCTCGACCGGTTGATGTTCGTCAAGATGGGGTTAGAGTATCCCACTCTTTGGGCGTTTCTAGTCCGAAATCCTGACATTCTTTTGCCGGATGAAACTCGGTTTCGGTCTGGGAACGCGAGTGAGAAAAAACAACGATATATTCGAATTTTTATCGTTCCCGCCGGCGAGAGCTCGGCCAAAAGGTGTTCAACAGAATTACGCCCAACAAGTTTGGCGACAAATTATTACAGAACAGGATAAAAAGGCTCGACCATCAGTCGTCGATGGGGATGGGCTCCTGCGGCGTGGTCGATGCGGCGGGGTCGGGCATCTCAGCCGAATGGTTGGAGGAGGTGGAAGCGGAGCTCGGCGTAGCAGTGACGTTCGGTGCAGGGGCGATCAGCGCAGTGCCAGGCGTGATCTCGACGATGTCCTCCTAGAGAATGGCATTTTGGTGCGCCATGTACCAGGCCTTGACCGGCGAACTCATTGTCGACATGTCCTCGCCGCCCGTCAGGAACTGTAGATTCGTGTTCCTCTTCTTGGCGGCGTAGTTGGCCTTGAGGAGGGCCATCTTTTTCCCTTGGGTCTCGATCAGCTGCGCCCACCTCTCGTCGCTCTTCTCGGCCCTCTTCTTGGCGTGCGCCCTCGTGTCGGCGATGCACTTCTTGATTGAAGCCTGGAGACGCTCGGCGGGAGGTCCGACGGCTTTGAGCATCTTCGCCTTCTTCTGGCCGATCTCTGGCCTTCCTTCGCCGGCAGCAGGGGGAGGGGCCTCCGGGTTGTACACGTCGTCCTTGGTCTTGGCGAGGCTCAGGCGAGTGTCCCGCCATTTTTCGTAGTGCTCGATCTCGTGGAACACATGGTGGAACTTGAAATCCGCCTTCATGTCCTCCCGATACAAAGCGAGTGCACGAAGAAGCTGCAAAATGGAAGACAAAGTGTGTCAAGATATGCTTGGGCTTGTCATAACTTCGGCTAGTGTTCGCGAATACCTTATTGTCCATGATTTTCCCGCTGGCTTGTGTGCGTTCCACCTCTTCCACGCAGTTGTGCCACTTGCTACACGCATGCTGGATGAGCCCCCAATGGTTGGTCATGGCCTTCTCCCCTCGCTCCATATGAATTTTGCTATACTTCGGGTTGCAAAGGCTACGCTCGTCGAACGCTAGCTTTACGCGCTTCCAATAGTTGTCGGAGATTTGGTTGGCACCGGTGATGGGATCCATACTCACCGTTTTCCAGGCTTCGGCGAGACAGAGGTCCTCGGGCACCGTCCACTTGATCCGTGCTTCCGACGCCGACGTGCCCGGCTTCTCCTTGCCCTTCTTGCCCTTCGCCAGAAGCACGACATCATCCTCGGCGTCCTCGGCCTACGTATCCTCGGTGTCGAGGTCAGCGAAATCCTGAGACTCGATGCCGTGTTCGGCATCGGCCCGGGACTGTTCTTGCATGAAGAAGGAGGGGTTGGCGGACGAGCCTTGGGCGATCATGTCCTCCATGTATGTCTCGACCGACATGCCGACCGGAATTCCGCCGAACATGTTGCGTGCGTCGGCCTCGCCGTAGGTTGCTTGCGACGAGCTTCCGCCGAAAGGCAGTGGGCCGCGACGCATCGCCGTCATAGGGCCTGCGTACGCCGGAGAGATGGAGTAGGGGATGTTGATGTCGACGTTGAAGGCCGAAGGAGGGCGCAACGCGGGACAGGGGAAGACCACGTTCGGGTTGAACCCGCCGTCAAACTCGGGGGGACGAGGAGTACCTCTATTGAGCGTTTGCCTGGCTCTCCTGGAAGCCGGCCGGCGAGATCGGCGAGAATCCGGCCGGCGATCCGACGCTTGCCTGGCTTCCCCAGTGGGAGGATACAGCGCCATCATCATCGCCGCGCGCGACGCCGCCACCTGTTTCGTTTGGTTCGCCCTCATCGTCGCCTGCTCTTCCGCCGCCGCCGCCGCCTGCTCTTGTTCTTGCCTGAGCTTCGCCCTCTCCTTTTTGTCCTTCCGTTTGTCCAACGCGATCTGCCGCCTCTGCGACTTGGTCGCCCACTCGGCGCTGGACATGCCCTCTGGCTTTGTCACCGGTGCTCTCAGCTTCCTCGCCTTCTTCTCCCCCGAAACCTCGCCGAGGTTCTATCTGGGTTTGACGAAACTCTTGGGCGGCATGGCGGTCGAGAGCTCGACGAAGTGGCGGGAGTGGGGGGAATGGGGAAGAAAGGCGGGAGGGGAGCAAGAAAAGGGCGGGAGTTTGGCCTTCTCTCGCTGACAGAGCTGGCCCACACCCATTTTTGCTTCGTCCGGCGTTCCTAAGGCATTCCTGGGATCCTGGGAATGGCCTGGGAAGCCCGGACCAAAGTTCGTCCGAATCCAGATGAAAATAGGTTCCTGGGAACGCGACTGGGCCGGATTTCGGCGTCCGGACCTAATTTCGGCGTCCGGATCGGTGTCCTGGGAGTGCTAGTGGAGATGCTCTTAGTTATATTTTCTTATGCTGGCCTGTTGGTCAAAATTCTCACAGCCGTCAGATCTAATTATACTAGTCATGTTTAAGGAGCAGTAAAAGGTACGGTAAAACATGCCTTTTTTTTAGGTTAAGGCTCCTGGTAGTTTATGTGTTCTTTTGTAAACATGATTTTATTTATGGTTATGGGCCGTCATTTTGAGCCCGAGGCGGCCCAGAGATAGATCCTTCAGGCAGCGCAGCCTGCTCCTCCTGTCCTCCACGCCTCACCTCACCTCACCTACTTCGTGTCCTCCTCCTCTCTGGAAGCAAGCAAGAACAGCAGGCAGGAACCCCGACCAGGAATCCACCACCGAATCCACCTCGCAGAAGAGGAACCCAAAGGTAAACCAGGTCCGGATTCTTCCCCGCTTCCCCTTCCCCTAGCTAGCTCCGTGCCCCCGCGCGCGTCGAGTCTGCATGCGGCCTCGAGCTGCTCGCTCCTCCCTTCCGAATCTCGTAGCACCGTTCTTGGTTTTTCCTTCTGTGCATAGCTTTGAAGAGCTAGATCTTGAAGTATAAGCGGACGGCGAGTCGGTGAAGCAGTCTAGATTACACCGCGAGCTGCTACCTATGCTCGAGTTCCTTATTTTGTACCAGATCTAGATTTGGTCTCCCCTAAGCTCGAACCCCAGGAGGATAAAAGAGCTGAGACGAATTGGGTGTCTTGCTCTCTTGTGAACTAAGTTAGATTGGTCTTTTGTTCTTGCTGTATGAGGGAAATGGTTAAGGAATCTCGAGTAGAGCAGCATCCGCATGCATGGCTCACGGTTCCGGTGCTGGTAATGCAAAACAAAAGTGACATATTTCTCTCTTGGCCGGTCTTCTCAGTTGTTCTTAATGGGGAGTAAGTTTACACTGCAGATAAGATGACTTGTTAGTCTGAAGGTCGAAAACATTGCACTTTTTCGCTAGTTGCAATGAGAAAAAAATGAGCAGCTAGCTATTTTCTTCTAGTTGGTTGAGTTTCCATGCGATTCGCTTTGCTCTGCCTCGGGGCTGCAATAGTACGAGCCTGGATCAGGTTAGGTCACATTTTTTGCAACTCACAAGTTCAGCAACTAAGCGTAGTTACAGGGTAGCTGAGAGTGGGATAACTTCCCTGCTGGCTTGGGAATTGTTTTCGTTTGTATCCAGTTTTCTTTAATGGAAGATGAAGCCCGAGGAAACAATCGCTTCTCAGTAAAATCTGTGCACCCATTTTCTTTTTACCAGTCATGAAAGAACATCAAACTAGCTGAGGCTTAGAAGCCCAACAGATTTTGTGCATGTTGGTATTGCCAACGATAGCTTGGGTACTGAAATGACATGGGCATGCTCGTAACGTATTCAACTTTACCTCCATTATTATTTGCATGCCGTGGTATGTTAAAATATCGCTTCGATTCGATGGCCAACCGAGTGATATACTTGGTAGAACCTTCTTATTTGTAATATCTCCATTCCAAGCGTGTGATGATTACATCTCCATTACTTTAAACCTGCAACCTGCACAAGTTTCCTGCACTCTGTTCCTAACTTTCTGTGTTCTGAACTGTGCAGTTTCAATGGCGGCCAAGTACATTGTCGGCAGCCTTGTTGGCTCCTGTGTCATCGCATATGGTTGCGACTACATCGTATCTCAGAAGAAGATCTTCGGCGGTATGTAGTGCGTCTTGCCTCTATAGTTCCTGTTGTGAAGATCTTCAGTAGACTCAACATTATTACATTGCTGGTGCTTCCACGAAGGTTATCTAGAAACCATTTCCTCCATGATAATTATTATTAACATGTTATACTCCTTGATCAGGCACCATACCAGGGACCGTCTCTGACAAGGAGTGGTGGCAGGCGACAGACAAGAAGTTCCAGGCCTGGCCTCGCACCGCCGGGCCCCCAGTCGTCATGAACCCCATCAGCCGCCAGAACTTCATCGTCAAGGACCTCTGAGGCCTAAGGTAAAGTGTTCATCTGACAGCGCCTGAATAACCACCTCCACTATTCTGCTGTGGCAACCTTGCTTTCATATATCAGATTTCACAGCGCTGATTCTAGCTATACTTTCCCCCACCTTCTGGTTCCAGGTTTGCGGAGGAAGCATGTGCTGGGCTTAGAACGGCGATGGATGTAGCTACAGGCTATCTTTGCTGTAATCTTACTTATGGCTGTTTTTTGTCTCGATAATAAGAACGATACTCTTGTCATGGCGATCTGGTTTTCTTCTGTGGAACATAACAGAGGCTGAAGCTTTTTTTTTTTTTTTTTTGCTTTCTGAATTTGTCATCATGGCATCATCAACATGATTGTTCTTATGCAGTAAATCTGCTACTTCCACTTTGTGCTTGTGCCAATGGAACATGTGCCTTGCAAAAAGGGTTTGTTTTAGACCCTTGTTCTAACTCTTCAGGATGGTTCAAAATTCCATATAGCTCCTCATTGCAGAATTCCATATAGCATTTCATGGTTCTTGGAGAGGCTTCTCGTCTCTTTCTCCAGTGGTACTCTTTGCTGAGGCTGATGCCATTTGGTCAAAGTACCTGTCAGTTCTAATCTAAGATTAGGTAACTTTTTTGCCAGATTAGAACGCAGCCTGGGGAGATCTGATGGCTGGCCGTTCTGTGATTAGCTTTTGAATCAGTTTTGATCTGTGATTGATTTGCCGTGCATTTTCATTTATGAGTTGTGTGCTGTCAATGAACACGAAAAAGAAGGTTTAGAAGTGCTTACATAAAGGATCTGCGAACATATATTCACATTCGTATGAAGCTGTTAACATATACTCCCTCCGTACTAAAACGGATGTGGCAAATTTGTTTAAATTTGGATAAACCTATATAATGAATAATGTCTAGATATATTTGAATTTAGACAAATCCGCAATATTTTTTTTAGGATGGAGAGAGTACCAGTAATTGATTTGCTTTGAACAAAGATTTCAAAAGAAGCTCAAGATTACTGTAAAAGCTTAGAGAGTTCCAAATTACAGAATCGATTGTATTTGTAAAATTCCTCCCATCAGACTCAGGTGGCCCTTCCCTCTCCTCATCAAAGTAAAAAAAAAAAAGGCTAGAGTCGTCTCTGCTCCTCTTCGGATCGATGGCGGCGCCCGGATCCTGCCCCTCGACGGCGGCCCCGTCGGCGGGCCACCCTCCCATCTGCCTCGCCGCTGCCGACGCTCCAGGAGGTTCGCTGCTGCATTCCTCTCCCACCCCCGTCATCCCGCACGGTCCTGCGCCTCACTCTCAGTCCCGCTTTTTTGGCTCTGTCAGCAGGGGCGGCGGGAGCACAGGAACCACTGCTGCGGCCGCGGCTGGTGCTCTTCGGCGACTCCATCACCGAGCAGTCCTTCCGCCCAGGCGGCTGGGGAGCCGCCCTCGCCGACACCTACTCCCGCAAGGTCTGTCAAATCCAACCACCCTCCCTCCCTCCATCCCTTCCATTCCCCCCCTTGGAGTACCAAATTTTTCTCTGTGACCAGGCCGACGTTGTCGTCAGAGGCTACGGCGGGTACAACACCAGATGGGCTCTGTTCCTGATCCACCGCATCTTCCCCCTGGTATGACCCTCACCGGCCGCATTGCATCCATCCATCCACCTCATGTTAACTTATACTGGGGCAGATCATCACACCCATCTGCGGTAAATCCTTGTGCAGGTCGGCGTACCGCCTGTCGCAACTACCATATTCTTCGGTGCTAACGACGCGGCGCTTCCAGGACGAACCGGCGAGCGGCAGCATGTCCCGGTCAAGGAGTATAGACAGAATCTCAGAACAATTGTCAATCATCTCAAGGTAAAATAAACTGTTTCCATTCTTATCTTGTTAATTACTTCCAAGTTGCGATGTTGATTCTGTTTTTCTATAATATATCAGGATCATGGTTCAAACTTGTTTTTTTAAGAATATACAGCACCGCAAGCAAGTAGTGTGGACATGGTCTGAAACTATGTGAACTTCGTAGTAACCTGTATGCTACCATCATTTATTAGGGCATTGTGTGGATCCTGAGTTCCCGAAAATCTGGAGTCCAGGTTTAGTTAAACTAAATCTGTTTAAAGGTGTACCTTGTTTGTTTGAGAACTGGGACACTAGATATCTGAATACCCAAGAAATGTTTTCACGGTTTAAGATACTTTTTTCTTCCATCTTAACATCAACCATTAAACATGTGATCCAAAGGCCTGCCTAGGATTTATTAATTATTCTACTGGTGTGTGTATTATTGTTGTGTATATTGTTGTGCACATACATTTGTTTTAAGAAATTATTTATTGTTTATCAAATTAATTTATGTTCACACACGTATGTATTGTGCATCAAGTCATAGAAGTAAATAACTGCTGGGGAGATAGATTATGTTCGTTTGCAAATTATTATGTCAAAATGTCGACATCTCCAGTCTCCTTTCTTGTCTCCTCTCATCTCATATAAAGATTGCTTAAAAGTTGTCAAACCGGTCGGTTTAAAAAAAAAGTAATGTTCCTAACTAGTTTGAAGTTTAAAACAGGGAGAGCTTGTATTTGATTTTGGAACTCCTGACAGGAAGCAGTTTCAGACTAGCTGTAACTCTGCCTGCCTAGAGGTATATATTTTAGTGGAACCGTCAAGTGCGTTGCTTAGGATCACAGGTTTCTGGATTGTCTATTGTAATTGTTAGGGCTAAGAAGATTAAGAAGCAGTATTCCCATCGCGCTTGCTATTTGTCATATAGAAGTTATGGAACCTCCATCTCATAGTTGATGGTCGGCCATTTTTAACTCATTGGTACTGTTAAAATAGAAAACATCAATGTCAATGTATTATAGCAGTATGCAACTCTAGGCTCTGTCGGCATGTAGTTAAATGCGTTGCATTGTTAAAAAATAATCTAAGTTATGTCGACTTAGTTAAAGCAGCCATACTGCAGGTAAATTTACAATTTCTATGCTATATTTTTATTTTTGGGGCCAATATGATGTATCAGTCCTTGAAATGATTTGTAATCTAACATTTCATTTCAATACAGGATTGTTCCAAGTCCATGGTGATTTTGCTTATCACTCCACCTCCTATTGATGAAGATGGAAGAGAAAGATTTGCACGGTTGGCATCACTTCTACTCTTGAACTCTTCATGTTTGCTCTAGCAACAATTTTAGTGACTGACTGGCATAGAAAGAAATAAATGAGTGAAAAAAGCCAATACTTTTCCTGTCAGTTCTACTTAGGCCCAGTTTGTAGTAGCTGAACTTTGATGTGGTGTGCTTTTTTTATAACCAGCTGTTGAAACTTGCCACAAAATTAGACAAAAGCTACTCATGCAAATAATAAAATAGGCAAAAGCGGCCCCGACAGATGAATTATGATTCCACTGCAATGCCAAAATGCACCATTTGATCTCTTTATTGTCTATTCTTGAACTACTAAAAACTGGAATATTATAATTCATTTGTCATTCATGTTACGTGAAGTGATTGACATGTTTCATTTTCCGCAAGCTTTACAGAAACACATTACATGCAATTTCCTAGCTGTTGATTATTTGTATTTTCTACTCAAGATCGCTATATGGAAAAGATGCGAGGAAGCTCCCTGAAAGGACAAATGAAATGGCTGGTGTCTATGCAGATCAATGCATAGAACTAGCCAAGGAGATGGATGTACACTACGTTGATATCTGGTCAAAGATGCAAGCAACCGAAGGTTGGCAGAAGCTTTACTTGAGGTAATGCTTTCTCGGATTCATTTTCCTTCTTATGAACGGAATGTCTTCTTTACATGGTATCGCGGTCAAGGTGGAATTTTAATACGTATGTTTGCCAGTTGGATGGTTTTTGTACCTGTACCTCCCTTAGCAACTCAGTAAGCTTAACCAAATAACTGTTTTTCATCTCCTAGTGATGGATTGCACCTGACACCGGAAGGAAACGCTCTGGTCCACAAGGAGGTCATTGAAACCTTGAGAGGCGCTGGTCTGAGAGCTGAAGATATGCCACATGACTTCCCTCACCATTCCAAAATCGACGGAATTTGCCCGCAAAAGGCCTTCCAGTGAAGTGGTTTCAGGCTGTGTGATGTCTAGCTAATATAATGCCGGGAGATCTGAGGGTTCTGATTATCTTCTGCATCATTGTCGATATTTGCTCTGTGTGGAGATTTTTGCTGGGTTCTGTGCTGTAGGTGGAGGAGGTCGGTGCTTAGTTTTGAGTTTGTTTAGATTTGAATATATCTAGACATGTTTTAGTATAGATACACCTAAGTCAGTTATTTTGGGAAAGGACCGCTATCTTCGGTTTATTCATTGCATATATTTTCTATGGATCCTCTTATTCTTTTTTTCAGAATTTGGATTTACGAAATTCCTTTTACGAGGAAAGTCCTTTTTCGTACTTTTTTGATAAAAAAAAAATATACAGTTGGTCATATAATCGCGGTTATATAGATATTTTCTATACTAGGGTCTTTACCTTCGGTATAAGAGCATTAACCGAACTAACGTTTTTGATAAAGGTGTCATTGATGGAATTACCAATGGGGTGGGTCTTGTTAGTTTTTGTATAGGAGAAGAAATTAAATATGTAGGAAGATTTTTGATTCCTTTTGTTACTCTATTTTTTTTATAAGCAAAGAACACCCGCGTATAGCATAAAATTATGGACAAATAAATATTTTTTGGATACCTACCTTACCTATAATTATTTTTGACCTAAACCCTACAACCCTGCTTTCTATCATTCTATGAAAGAATGAAGAAACTTTATCCACAACTCCTAAATTAACTTAGGATCGGCCTATTTAATCTGATTCTCGCTAGAATAAGTAGTCCTTACTTTAAAGTGTATGTAGATAAAATAAGATGTACGATAATGTATGATAATTAGGAAGTCTTGATATTCCTTCGTGGAACCCCTTCTTAGTATTAAGCAGCCTATTAGATGTACTCCCTCCGTTCTAAAAAGGATGCTGCAAATTTATCTAAATTTAAATGAATCTAGACATATTTTAGATACATTTAAATTTTAACAAATCTAAGACATTCTTTTTAGAACGGAGGGAGTAGTATAATGCATGCACGCCACTGGGCTAAGTATGCTTGCGAGCTGTTTTCTTCCTCGTGGAGCCGGCGGCAGAATGGGAACACCGCGACAATGTGTACATGCACCGACCTCACGTCAGTTACCCTACACCTCCATTGTTTCTGGTTATAAATACTCCGTTCAATCCATATTAATTGACTTGAATTTGTTAAAATTTTGATAAACATATATACTAGTGTTTAGATTTATTTCAATTTAGACAAATACAAGTCAATTAATTTGAGTCAGAGGGAGTACGTTTTCCTTTTGGGTCAAGTTGGGCCAGCAGCGAGTGCACAAATTAGGTTAGTCAGCCTACTTACATGGCTTATCCAGCAGGCCATTCCCATTGACTCAAAAAAAAAAAGCAGGCCATTCCCAGGACGGTATCGGTACTTGTTAGAGCATCTCACACTAGCGTTTTCCGTGGCCATGAAAAATGGATCTTCAACCACGAAAATCGTCCGTTGTAAAAGGACATTTTTATTAAAGTGCTCGGTGCGGCGGCAACCGACGCTGCCGACGATGTCAACCGCTCCGCCGTCTCACATCCAGGAAGTCCGGAGCTCCGCCATCTCCTTCTTCCCATCATGCATCGGCCGCTCCTTCCGTTCTGACATCTCCGAAGAGTCCGACACCGAGATCCCTCCGCCCGTCCATCTCCTCCCATAGACCTGGATTTTTTTCCTGTACGTCATGTCCACTTCTTCCCCTCCCTCCCCCATATACTACTAGATGCGGAGGAAAAATTGGTATAGAGCAAGATATTGGTCACGGGAAAGGGCATTTCCAACCCATGAATCTTTGGAGAAATTAATGTCCATGTTGTTTTTAATTAAGAAAGATCCAAAGAGAAAGAGGTGCTCTTCATCCCCCAATTTTCAACACAGCTAGAAGGTGCATTTGAGACCATATATTTTCTTCTCGGTAGATTTTGTCAAATCCCATTCTTTGCAAGAAGCTCGAGACATTTACTATGCAGAGTTTATCTTCAAGATCCTAAACCCGAGCCCCCCACCCCCCCTTACGGGACCTTTTGGACGACACACTACATTTTATTATCGCCTTGCAGAAAAAACTTAAACGGGAATAGTACCATTTAAGAAGTTTCCCTTAGGAACCTTGAAGAGAGATAGCATATAAAGAACTATCTCTGATTCATAATAAGTGTCGAAGTGTCGCTTATTTAGTATAACTATTACTAAATCGGTGACACTTATTATGAATCAGAGGGAGTACCTTATTACTAAGCATTGAATTGATGAGTCTTCAACAATTTCTCCCAGCGTTCCTCAATTTATTTTACGTCGGCATTTGAGAGACTTCAACAGTGGATGAGAGTTCCCAAATATCTAATGGGGAGTTGGCATGTTGAGAGGAAGCTTCCTACGCTTCTCCGAAGCATAACCTTAGGACAAAATAATATTTAGACTAGAAAGTTGCTCAAACTTTGAGAGTATTAACTTCAGGTTTTCTAACTTTTTCATGTCATGTTTCAAGATAGATAAATCAACATCCGTGCAATTTTTCCCACATTTGCTAAGACAACCATAATGGCAAACATATCCGCCATAATATCGGTACCCCATGAAGACAAAGAGAGACTAGTTAGTCAATGACATTCGAACTCTGGCCGTTGGAAAGCCTTCTGGACTACAACGGTCGCGGCATGGAGAAACATACAAGTCGACTGTTGCACTATTTTACTCCATCCGATCCATATTACTTATCGTTGACACTAGTAGAAAAAGAGCCATACGTCCACCCTAGCTTGGAGCATTAATCCCGGTTATGGTTGGATCCGGGACTAATGTGAACATTAGTCCCGGTTCCAACGGCTAGAACGCCATAAGTCTTTAGTCCCGGGTCAAATGGGACCTTTAGTCCCGGTTCATATCACCAACCGGGACTAAAAGGGGTGCCCCGGTGCCAATCCCTTTAGTCCCGGTTCGTATCACCAACCGGGACTAAAGGTGTGACCTTTAGTCCCGGTTCGTATTACCAACCCGGACTAAAGGGATTGGCACCGGGGCACCCCTTTTAGTCCCGGTTGGTGATACGAACCGGGACTAAAGGTTATAAAAAATTCTAAAAGTAAAATCCCTGTGCTGATTGTGGGTGCCCTTTTCTCTAAAAGTAAAAAATTCTAAAAGTAAAATCTCTTAGAAAATCATCGCAACAGCATGATCAATCTTGGAGGAATTAAAGAAACTAGGATTTTGATACAAATATCCACGTGTTTGTGATTTTAGGAACTCTGTAGTTAGGCCATGTACACTGCCAGACGTTTAGATAGACGTTTAACTGATTAAAAACAATACATACAAAAAAGAAAATTAGGCAAGCGCCCTTGTTCCTCATCACGTGGCGTTAAACCCGGGCGCTAAATAGAGTTTGTTTTTCGCGTCCGTACAGTCCGCCGCAGGAAAAATTAGACGAAGCGCTCAACCTATCAAAACGTGCAGAAAAAATTAGCTCTTTGATTTCAACATACTTAGGCCGTTTTGGATTCTTAAAATTCGAAAAGAAAAAAAATTATTTCAGAAAAAAATTATTTTAGTATTTTTTATGTCATATTTGAATTCCTCGCATTTTTCTGATAATAATGGATATATTATTTGTTAAATTTCGATTTACAGATTTGAAGATATTGTTTATGTCATATTAAATGAATAAATGGAAAAAATGAATAAAATATTAATTTAATTAGTTTTTACTTTCATTAGAATAAAATGTTATTATTAATTATTTATTGTTGTTTACTAAAAATAGTTGTTCTTAATTTTAAAAAATAAAAACGTGTCACATATCGATATGAGTTAATAAGATTGATATACTAGTCTTGACAACAAGATATATTGGTCCTTCGCGCAGGTGGGAGAGATGGAACGAAGAAGTTAAGCGTGCTGGGGGTGGAGTAGTGCTAGGATGGGTGACCGGATGGGAAGTTTGACTATAAGTACAATTTGAACTAAGATTAAGTATAACTAGTGTTAAAAATGAGAGATGTGGGAGATTAACGAGCCAAATAATTCAAAAAATCAAAAAAAAATTTTCAAAAAATCAAAAAATTGAAAAAAAAATAATTTTAAAAAAAAAAATAGAAAAAACTTTTAGTCCCGGTTCGTATTACAAACCGGGACTAAAGGTCCTTCCCCCCTGGCAGGCCACGTGTACACCCTTTTGTCCCGGTTGGTGGGGCAACCAGGACTAAAGGTTAGGGCTTTAGTCCCGATTGCCCCGCCCAACCGGGACTAAAGGTCCATACGAACCGGGATGCATGGAGCTCTTTGTACTAGTGTGAAATGGACATATTTAGCACTACAACATGTCTATAATTAATATGGATCGAAGGAAGTAGCTATGATCGTGCTGCTTGCGTTACCTTTCACGTTCTTGGTCAAATAAATCAGTTTCTCCTTGGATGTATAGTGAGACGCTTTCCACGTGGAGAGTCTAGCTTTTGTTCGACATGGATATATGTATACGTGCGAGCGACTCGTTCAGCAAGCATGCTAATAATTTAGGACAAAAATATGCGCCGTCCCAGATAATGATAGCTACATGTGCATCGGCCGTCAAGCTACGCGCTTATGCAGGCTGCCCATATATAAGAGTATTATTACAAGACCTGTTCCTCCCCAACCATGTCTACATCGATCATATTCATATCCCATGTTCACAAGATCTATGGTTCGTTTCTCTCTATAAATGCCAATCCCCCCTTGCTTATAGTTAACAGACAACAGGAGAGCCAGAGCTAGATAGCAACTTATTAGCAAGCAATTCGGCCAATCAAAGCTTACTTATTAGTAGCACTGGTTATTACCACCTAGTTCAGTCGAGGAGAAACTGAGAGACATGAGGACTGCCCGTGTCTTCCTCCTTGCAGCGGCTCTCTTGGCCATCTCATGCTCCCATGGTACCACCGCATCCGATCCAAGCCTTCTCCAGGACTTTTGTGTTGCGGATAAGACGTCTCAGGGTAAGTTTCGTACAATACACCTACCAGTCTTTTGCCCCGTTTCAAAAAAAAAAAAAAGGAAACAAAAACCTAGCAAACTGATTAAGGTGTTTTTCATCTTCTGCTATACATCGCCTTACTTTACGAGTTCCTTTTAAACGATATTGCTTTATCTTACATGTGTACTTGAATGCAACCATGCAGTACGCGTCAACGGATTAGCCTGCAAAGACGCAACAGACGTCGTCGTCGAAGATTTCTACCACTCCGGCCTCCACTTGGCCGGCAACACGACCAACAAGCAGGGCTCCGCGGTGACCCCGGTCAACGTGGCGCAGATTGGGGGGCTCAACACCCTCGGCATCTCCCTCGTCCGCATCGACTACGTGCCCAATGGCCTCAACCCGCCTCACACCCACCCGCGCTCCACCGAGATCTTGACCATTATAGAAGGATCGCTCCTCGTCGGCTTCGTGACCTCGAACCCCGAGAACAAACACTTCAGCAAGGTTCTCGGCAAGGGAGACGTGTTTGTGTTCCCTAAGGGCCTCGTCCACTACCAGTTCAATATCGGGACAACCGATGTGGTGGCTATTGCCGCTCTCAGCAGCCAGAACCCCGGGGTGATCACGATAGCAAATGCAGTGTTTGGATCGACGCCTTCCATCGCAAGTGGTATTCTTACCAAGGCATTTCAGGTGGAGAAGAACACAGTAGAATGGATGCAAGCTCAGTTCTAATTAGGTGCTTAGTGATATGCATGTGCAATGGCTGTTTGTCCAGCCAATTATGTTCTCCTTGGCTTCATTTGCATTGTATACATTCTTTAAATCGTTGTATGCTTACATCCATTTGTGTATTTTATTTCTCTAATATTATTGGACAAATGTGTTGACATCGCTCATTTTTTGGGAGAGTAATGTTGTATGTTGTTCAATTCTCTTGTCTTTCCCTTGAGTAATTCTACACCTTCATACCACACATGTGTAATACAGTTTGGCCCGCTCGGCCAAGTCTAGTATGGTAGGTTTGTTCGGCGACATGAGGGTAGTGTGCACTATGGGTCCTAGTGTTTCATTTTGTAGGATAAATGGCAAGAACAAGAAATCTAGACGGAGGAGGGACATCATCACCTAGGGTCTTCCATTCATCGAAGCCATCTCATATCTGCAAGTTCCTCTCTTGGGAGCTTTGGAATGAACCGCTATGTGTGCTCTCCTCCTTAAGAAGTTGGGTCACCTAATGCCAGGAGAGTAGGCTTTTGTTATTTTACCTCCATATCGGTTTTAAAAAAATTCTTGCACCAAACTCTTCTCTCTATGTTAATAGAAAGAGGAAAATATCTTGCATCCATTTTAAAATAAACACTACGAGCAATAGCAATAGAGGCAAGCAGCAACAACAGAGTTCGCCCCACAATCCCAAATCAGCACCTGCATGGCCAGCTCGAGCGCCAAGCAGCGGAGGCCAGCTTCAACACCATCGTTGATTTTCTCCAAAAAAAACATTATTAAGTTTTTTTTTCCAATTTTTATCATTTAAAAAAATAAATATATTGGTCAAATTCCCGGCTCATTGAGATTGTCTTCTCTATTCATAGTTTTGTTGACACCCTACTTTTCACTTCCTGTTTTACTTTTTAACTTATGCATCCATGTGTTCTATAGTTTTTTCACCACACTTACTTTTTTGGCTCACCATATTTATATTTTTAATCAATTGGAGCCATTACTTACGGACATGACGATTTGGCTCCCAGGTCTAGATGCACCTATTATGAAAAATGTATTTTATATGAATTTTAAAATGTTGAAAAATTGCGAAACAAAATCCCGGGTGTGCATCCAAACATGCTATGTCCTCACACAAAGTTTTGTAGTGAGGAAACATTTTTTGAAGTCTGTACAAAAAAGGCAAAAAAAAAATCTTGTGAAAACTAGTTTGCAACACCAAAAATTGTCTTTTTTACACAATCCACATAAAATGTCTTTTTTTGTGAAACTTGGTGTACGAACATAGAATATCAACATGTACACTCGGATATTTTTTCCAAATTTTTAACATTTTGAAAAATGTCTTTTTAGCAGTAGGTGCATCTACACCTACGAGCCAAAGTGGATTTACGGTTACTAAATTACTATTGTGTTTGCGCTAGTGATGTTTCTATTGTGATTTTTTATGTAACTTTTCGGTGCATCCTTGGATATGTTTGTCATCCAACTTAGCCATTTGCACTATGTGTCAGACTTCGCCGGCCACAACAGGGTAGATTGCACT
Organism: Avena sativa; assembly: GCA_916181665.1. Lineage (NCBI taxonomy): Eukaryota > Viridiplantae > Streptophyta > Magnoliopsida > Poales > Poaceae > Avena > Avena sativa. Next base: position 53,538,120 of record OV702285.1, on the reverse strand, counting down.
ATTGTCTAAGATGAGAACCGTTTCAATGACCAACACTATTTCAGCTATGTTATCATGCTGCTTGGGTTTTCTCCCTGGATATATAGTGAGTTTATTTCCACGTGGAGGGCCTTGGTCGAGGTGGATATGTATATATACGTGCGACTTGTTCAACAAGCATTTTACCTGGGGACAAATACGTAGCCGTCCTATCCCATATGTATAAGTTGCATGCCCAGATCAAATACGCGCGCTATGCAGGCTGCCCACATTTTACAAGACCTGTTCCTTCCTACCACCAACCATGCATTTTTCTACATTATCTCCCATTTTGTCGAGATCTATGATTCATTATTTCTGTCTATAAATACGTACCAACTCCCTTGCTTACTTAACACACAGGAAGAGAGAGCCAGAGATAGCAACCAGTTCGATCTATCATCAGTACGTAGTACTGGGGAACAAACAAGCTTACCTAGTTTGTCAAGGAGAAACAGGGAGGCATGGCTAATCGGATCTTCCTCCTTGCAGCAGCTCTCTTGGCCATGTCATGCTCTCATGGCGTCACCGCCTCCGATCCGAGCCATCTCCAGGACTTCTGTGTTGCAGATAAGACGTCTCAAGGTAAACTACACACGCTACACCGAATAGTTGCACTTTCTCCACCGAAGAAGCTCCTACCAAACTAATTAAGCAGTTTCTGTCTTCGGCTATCATCTTCCTGTCTTATATATGTACATGAATGCAACCATGCAGTCCGCGTCAATGGGTTAGCCTGCAAAGACGCAAAGGACGTTGTCGTCGAGGATTTCTGCTACTCTGGCCTTCACCTGGCCGGCAACACAACCAACAAGCAGGGCTCTATTGTGACCCCGGTCAACGTGGCGCAGATCGGGGGGCTCAACACCCTGGGCGTCTCCCTCGTCCGCATCGACTACGCGCCCAACGGCCTCAACCCGCCACACACCCATCCGCGTTCCACCGAGATCTTGACCGTGCTCGAAGGATCTCTCCAAGTTGGCTTCGTGACCTCGAACCCTGAGAACAAACATTTCAACAAGGTTCTCGGCAAGGGAGACGTGTTTGTGTTTCCTAAGGGTCTCGTCCATTACCAGTTCAATAACGGGGCAACCGATGCGGTGGCTATTGCGGCTCTGAGCAGCCAGAACCCTGGGGTTATCACAATGGCCAATGCGGTGTTTGGCTCGACGCCTTCCATCGCAGATGGTATTCTCACCAAGGCATTTCAGGTGGAGAATAATGTGGTGGACTGGATGCAGGGCCAGTTCTAATTATGTGCCTAGTGATATGCATGTGCATTGACTGGTGTATACAGCCAAATATTTCCCCTTCAACTTCATTTGCATTACATATATTCTTTAAAACTGTAGTATGTTCACATCCATGTGTGCCTTATGGTGTATTTTATTTCCCTAATATTATTGGAAAATGTGTTGAGATTGTTGCATTTTATTGGGATATTAATATTGTGTATTATTGAATTATACAGCCTTTCACTAAACAGGACCCATAAACTATTTTTAAGGTTCAGCTCCAATCCGCCTTGGGCCCTCAAAAAAACACTCAACTCCAGCAACAGTTCCAAAAACCCAACATATGTTCTTTTTTCTACCATTTTGACATGTAATCTGTGTTATTTATAATTGGACACTACAGTATATAAAACATTTCATAGGATTCAACGATATTAAAATTTATAATTCCAAATGATACAACTTTAGTTCAAACAACATAAACATGAAAATAGCATATAATAATAGCCATTGTCATACAAACATTATAAATAGTTTATCAAACTTATGTTTGAAACAAACTACCAAGCACCATGAAACGCCCACACATACTTGACTAGGCCATCTCTGCTATTTTTAATCTGCGTATGTAACGCTTAAGAACTCCATCAATAGTATTTGATCATGGTGTTCATAGTCCTTTTACAACACTTCGGTATTCTATTTCTCATAATAGAAATCCTCACCATCGTATTGATTGTTCTCAAGGATTATGGTGTGCAATACCACACAAGTTGTCACGATGTACCAAATGTCATCTTTGTCTCATCCCACAACATTGCAAATTTAGATTGTTGAACATTACATGCTCTCTCATCATCTTTCCTCATGTTATATCATATCTTTCGAAATGCTACCTTGGATTGAAAACGGTCTTCACAATAGTGAACTTTGCAACGCATTGATATCATTGAGAGAACCTGTTAGGTCAAAGAAGGAATGCCTATTATGAGGAGTGGGTTGGAAGAAAACCATCACTTTCGTATCTGCGCACTTGAGGGTGTTTGGCGAAGGTCAAGATACCGATCCCCAAGAAACGCAAGCTCAGACCCAAGACAGTGGATTGTATCTTTCTATGATATGCTCCACGGAGTGTAGACTATAGATTTCTAGTGTTTAAATCTGAGGTACCTGATATACATGTTGATACTATAATGGAATCTCGTGATGCAACATTCTTTGAGAATATGTTTCCTATGAAAGATATGCATAGCATTGGTAGGATTTCTTCTGAAATACTTCCTGAATCTAGTGCATCTATTGAGAATTCTAAACAACCACATGAGAAATTCCTTGAGAAGGATGACGATGAACCTCTCATGAGGAGTAAGAGACAGAGGGTTGCAAAATCATTTGGTAATGACTTCATCGTGTACCTTGTGTATGATACTCCCAGATCCATTACTGAGGCATATGCATCCCCTAATGCAGATGATTGGAAAGAAGCTGTCCAAAATGAGATGGACTCGATTCTTTCTAATGGAACTTGGGAATTATCAGAATGACCCTATGGTTATAAACCTATGGGATGTACGTGGGTGTTCAATAAGAAGCTAAGGGCTGATGGTACTATTGAGAAGTACAAGGCACGTCTTGTAGCTAAGGGCTACACATAGAAATAAGGCGAAGATTACTTTGACACCTATTCACCTGTCACTAGACTGACCACCATTCGAGTACTACTATCCCTGGCTGCCTCTTATGGTCTTCTCGTTCATCAAATGGACGTGAAGACAGCTTTCCTTAATGTAGAGTTGGAAGAGGAGATCTATATGGATCAGCCGGATGGGTTTGTGGTAAAAGGTGAAGAGACAAAGGTGTGCAAGTTATTAAAATCTTTATATGACCTGAAACAAGAACCTAAGCAATGGCATGAGAAGTTTGATAGAACTCTACTTTTTGCTGGCTTTGTCATTAATGAGGCTGATAGGTGTGTTTACTACCGCCATGGTGGGGGCGATAGCGTTATATTATGTTTGTATGTGGATGAAATTCTGATTTTTGGTACAAACATGAAAGTGATAAATGAAGTCAAGTCTTTCCTGTCAAAGAGTTTTGATATGAAAGATCTGGGAGAGGATGATGTGATTCTGAACATCAAGCTTATTAAGAACGAGAATGGGATTACTTTAACGCAATCTCATTAGGTTGAGAAGGTCTTGAGCCGATTTTGCTTTATTGATGGCAAGACTTCTCCAACACCTTATGATCCAAGTTTGACATTACGAAAGAATAAGAAAGAACCAACAGATCAGCTGAAATATTCACAAGTTGTTGGTTCTCTCATGTACTTAGCAAGCACTACAAGACCTGATATCTCTTTTGCTGTGAGAAAGTTGAGTAGGTTCATGTCTAACCCGGATATTGATCATTGGCATGCACTTGAAAGGGTCATGCGCTATCTATGTGGTACAATGAGCTATGTGATTCACTATTCAGGAAACCCTATTATGCTTGTAGGATATAGTGATTCGAATTGGATCTCTGACATTGATGAACTCTATGCCACGAGGGGGTATGTGTTTATCCTTGGAGGTGGCGCGGTGTCATGGAGGTCTTGTAGACAAACCATATTGACGAGGTCAACTATGAAAGCAGAACTTACTGCTTTAGACACAGCCACTGTTGAGTCAGAATGGCTGTGTGAGCTCTTGATGGACTTGTCTGTGGTTGAGAAACTTGTGCCAGCAATCCTTTTGAATTGTGACAACCAAACTGTGATTGTCAAAGTGAACAATTCTAAGGATAACACGAAGTCATCAAGACACGTGAAGAGACGTTTGAAATCTGTCAGGAAATTGAGAAACTCTGGAGTAATAACTGTTACGTATATTCAAACAGGCAAAAACCTGGCAGATCCCTTTATAAAGGTACTATCACAAAATGTGATAGAAAGTGCATCAAGGGAGATGGAGTTGAGACCCATGGATGTCACACCTTAGTGGTAACCCAACCTATGTGATCGGAGATCCTGTGAATTAGGACCTGGGAAGAACAATCTAGTGGGTGGACTGAGGAGAGTATTTTGTAACCCTCTCTATGTGAAGATGCATAACTCTCATAATCTGTAAGGCAGGTTGGAAACATGCCTTAATGTGTTTCTGTTGGCTTTAATTAGCAAAGATGTCGTCCTACAGGGCATTCTTAAAAGAACACACATATATGAGCTCGACTGTAAACGTCGCGGTCTATAAGACTTGGTTGATCTCTAGTAAACTCATGAAGAGACCATGGAGTATGACGCATATGCTCTAACCCGCGGGGTAGGCTACTCGCAGTCAGGTACTAGTTATGATTTTGAGTGAAATCTATTGGCATCAAACTTGCAATTCAAGGTTCGTCCATTGTTCAAGTTGTTGATAGACGTAGTTCAAGATTCTAGGTGGGAGTTCAACTTAAAAGTCTCTGCAGAAACACTGGTATATAAACAAGTAGCCAGGATTGGCAAATCTTCAAATGGGCATTTGAGATCTGTTGGGGGATTGTTAGAAATAATGGGGTAAAACAAATAGGCCTATGTATATTTCAGATTTTCCATAAATCTCAAAGCCCAGGTTTGTGGCAGCCCATATGTGTTTGCGAACATGTTTGTGGCAGCTCACTTGGGAGTGGAGTGGGAGCTAAAGTTTAGTCCCACATGGGAAGTTGAAGGAGAGTTGCACCACCTTATAAGGTGGAGTGTTGCACCACTTTGTAAGTGAGTGTCAATAAGAGATACACGCGCGCTCCTTCGATGACGACGACGCCGGTCGCACGCCCGCCCGCTCGTCTCGTCACGACGCGCGCGTGCCACGGGTTGCGGGTTGCGGGAATCTCGCAGAGCCGAGCTTTATTTAACTGCTCAGGAAAATTGTCAGGTTTTGACAGACGTGTCAAACAGTTAGTTTATTCTGGTCGCTCCCGGATCGTGGGCGCCTGTAACCGACCCGGAACGTGCGCAAGGTAGACTCGGCCCACGTTCGCCTCCATTAGGGTTTCCTGAGCCGCTCTATATAAAGTCTTGCGCGGTTACCACCACAACACACCAAAAATCAATCTAGGGTTTTGCCATCCTCTCTACTTGCATCGCCACCGTAGTCTACTCCATCCCTCTTGCCGGCGTGCAGGCGGACAAGAGAGCAGGTCTCCGGAACCACTCACCCTTGTGATCCTGTACGGGAGAGGGCGAATAAGGTTTTTGAAAAGCGCTCCGCGCGACTGCTCGAGTTCTCCATCACGGGTCGTCTTCCATCCAAATCGGGCGGTGCTGCCCACCGCCGTCTTCGTCGCCGTCAGCTTCAACCAGTCTTTCCCAAAGTTTCTGCTGCGATAACCGAACGGTACGTGCTACGTGCTCCTGTTTGGTTATTCATCATGGTCTACGAGTACATGTTTAGCTGTTGTTTGTTTCCGTTTATCCTATTGTTTAGTACATCTAGTACGTTCAACTTACATGAGCTAGGAGCTGGTTTTGTTAAGTTTAATATTCTAAAATTAATCATAAAAATTATGCCTAATATTTCAACATTATTTTGGGCATCAGCGGCGCGGTGACCGCCGCAAGACTGCGTTTTGCCGTCAGAGTTTTAATCACGTCAGAGTTTTAATCACTACTAGACACTAAACAACCGATGTTAAGAGCAACCAAAATTTTCAGTTTATGCACCGCTTTAGTCGCCTCCGTCCAGTTTTTCCATTTTCTATCTATTTTCAGTACCGTGAAGACTAAATTCGGAAGATCAAATTTTGCCCAATTCCTTCAGACTCGGTAGAAGTCACAAACAGAAATCCAAAACATTGGATCCATCGTCGAGATGGGCGGTTACCAGTCGAAAATTACCACGGATCCGCACGATCCGTCGTCCAGGAGGACCGCTGCAAACCAAGGACTCCCATCATGCTGGAGAGCGCGCTCCATGATCCACACGCTCACCGCGTTGTTATAGAAGGTGCCGCTGATGCCGTCTAGGTTGTGTTCATCTATTTTCTCGGTTGTTCACTGCTCGACCGGTTGATGTTCGTCAAGATGGGGTTAGAGTATCCCACTCTTTGGGCGTTTCTAGTCCGAAATCCTGACATTCTTTTGCCGGATGAAACTCGGTTTCGGTCTGGGAACGCGAGTGAGAAAAAACAACGATATATTCGAATTTTTATCGTTCCCGCCGGCGAGAGCTCGGCCAAAAGGTGTTCAACAGAATTACGCCCAACAAGTTTGGCGACAAATTATTACAGAACAGGATAAAAAGGCTCGACCATCAGTCGTCGATGGGGATGGGCTCCTGCGGCGTGGTCGATGCGGCGGGGTCGGGCATCTCAGCCGAATGGTTGGAGGAGGTGGAAGCGGAGCTCGGCGTAGCAGTGACGTTCGGTGCAGGGGCGATCAGCGCAGTGCCAGGCGTGATCTCGACGATGTCCTCCTAGAGAATGGCATTTTGGTGCGCCATGTACCAGGCCTTGACCGGCGAACTCATTGTCGACATGTCCTCGCCGCCCGTCAGGAACTGTAGATTCGTGTTCCTCTTCTTGGCGGCGTAGTTGGCCTTGAGGAGGGCCATCTTTTTCCCTTGGGTCTCGATCAGCTGCGCCCACCTCTCGTCGCTCTTCTCGGCCCTCTTCTTGGCGTGCGCCCTCGTGTCGGCGATGCACTTCTTGATTGAAGCCTGGAGACGCTCGGCGGGAGGTCCGACGGCTTTGAGCATCTTCGCCTTCTTCTGGCCGATCTCTGGCCTTCCTTCGCCGGCAGCAGGGGGAGGGGCCTCCGGGTTGTACACGTCGTCCTTGGTCTTGGCGAGGCTCAGGCGAGTGTCCCGCCATTTTTCGTAGTGCTCGATCTCGTGGAACACATGGTGGAACTTGAAATCCGCCTTCATGTCCTCCCGATACAAAGCGAGTGCACGAAGAAGCTGCAAAATGGAAGACAAAGTGTGTCAAGATATGCTTGGGCTTGTCATAACTTCGGCTAGTGTTCGCGAATACCTTATTGTCCATGATTTTCCCGCTGGCTTGTGTGCGTTCCACCTCTTCCACGCAGTTGTGCCACTTGCTACACGCATGCTGGATGAGCCCCCAATGGTTGGTCATGGCCTTCTCCCCTCGCTCCATATGAATTTTGCTATACTTCGGGTTGCAAAGGCTACGCTCGTCGAACGCTAGCTTTACGCGCTTCCAATAGTTGTCGGAGATTTGGTTGGCACCGGTGATGGGATCCATACTCACCGTTTTCCAGGCTTCGGCGAGACAGAGGTCCTCGGGCACCGTCCACTTGATCCGTGCTTCCGACGCCGACGTGCCCGGCTTCTCCTTGCCCTTCTTGCCCTTCGCCAGAAGCACGACATCATCCTCGGCGTCCTCGGCCTACGTATCCTCGGTGTCGAGGTCAGCGAAATCCTGAGACTCGATGCCGTGTTCGGCATCGGCCCGGGACTGTTCTTGCATGAAGAAGGAGGGGTTGGCGGACGAGCCTTGGGCGATCATGTCCTCCATGTATGTCTCGACCGACATGCCGACCGGAATTCCGCCGAACATGTTGCGTGCGTCGGCCTCGCCGTAGGTTGCTTGCGACGAGCTTCCGCCGAAAGGCAGTGGGCCGCGACGCATCGCCGTCATAGGGCCTGCGTACGCCGGAGAGATGGAGTAGGGGATGTTGATGTCGACGTTGAAGGCCGAAGGAGGGCGCAACGCGGGACAGGGGAAGACCACGTTCGGGTTGAACCCGCCGTCAAACTCGGGGGGACGAGGAGTACCTCTATTGAGCGTTTGCCTGGCTCTCCTGGAAGCCGGCCGGCGAGATCGGCGAGAATCCGGCCGGCGATCCGACGCTTGCCTGGCTTCCCCAGTGGGAGGATACAGCGCCATCATCATCGCCGCGCGCGACGCCGCCACCTGTTTCGTTTGGTTCGCCCTCATCGTCGCCTGCTCTTCCGCCGCCGCCGCCGCCTGCTCTTGTTCTTGCCTGAGCTTCGCCCTCTCCTTTTTGTCCTTCCGTTTGTCCAACGCGATCTGCCGCCTCTGCGACTTGGTCGCCCACTCGGCGCTGGACATGCCCTCTGGCTTTGTCACCGGTGCTCTCAGCTTCCTCGCCTTCTTCTCCCCCGAAACCTCGCCGAGGTTCTATCTGGGTTTGACGAAACTCTTGGGCGGCATGGCGGTCGAGAGCTCGACGAAGTGGCGGGAGTGGGGGGAATGGGGAAGAAAGGCGGGAGGGGAGCAAGAAAAGGGCGGGAGTTTGGCCTTCTCTCGCTGACAGAGCTGGCCCACACCCATTTTTGCTTCGTCCGGCGTTCCTAAGGCATTCCTGGGATCCTGGGAATGGCCTGGGAAGCCCGGACCAAAGTTCGTCCGAATCCAGATGAAAATAGGTTCCTGGGAACGCGACTGGGCCGGATTTCGGCGTCCGGACCTAATTTCGGCGTCCGGATCGGTGTCCTGGGAGTGCTAGTGGAGATGCTCTTAGTTATATTTTCTTATGCTGGCCTGTTGGTCAAAATTCTCACAGCCGTCAGATCTAATTATACTAGTCATGTTTAAGGAGCAGTAAAAGGTACGGTAAAACATGCCTTTTTTTTAGGTTAAGGCTCCTGGTAGTTTATGTGTTCTTTTGTAAACATGATTTTATTTATGGTTATGGGCCGTCATTTTGAGCCCGAGGCGGCCCAGAGATAGATCCTTCAGGCAGCGCAGCCTGCTCCTCCTGTCCTCCACGCCTCACCTCACCTCACCTACTTCGTGTCCTCCTCCTCTCTGGAAGCAAGCAAGAACAGCAGGCAGGAACCCCGACCAGGAATCCACCACCGAATCCACCTCGCAGAAGAGGAACCCAAAGGTAAACCAGGTCCGGATTCTTCCCCGCTTCCCCTTCCCCTAGCTAGCTCCGTGCCCCCGCGCGCGTCGAGTCTGCATGCGGCCTCGAGCTGCTCGCTCCTCCCTTCCGAATCTCGTAGCACCGTTCTTGGTTTTTCCTTCTGTGCATAGCTTTGAAGAGCTAGATCTTGAAGTATAAGCGGACGGCGAGTCGGTGAAGCAGTCTAGATTACACCGCGAGCTGCTACCTATGCTCGAGTTCCTTATTTTGTACCAGATCTAGATTTGGTCTCCCCTAAGCTCGAACCCCAGGAGGATAAAAGAGCTGAGACGAATTGGGTGTCTTGCTCTCTTGTGAACTAAGTTAGATTGGTCTTTTGTTCTTGCTGTATGAGGGAAATGGTTAAGGAATCTCGAGTAGAGCAGCATCCGCATGCATGGCTCACGGTTCCGGTGCTGGTAATGCAAAACAAAAGTGACATATTTCTCTCTTGGCCGGTCTTCTCAGTTGTTCTTAATGGGGAGTAAGTTTACACTGCAGATAAGATGACTTGTTAGTCTGAAGGTCGAAAACATTGCACTTTTTCGCTAGTTGCAATGAGAAAAAAATGAGCAGCTAGCTATTTTCTTCTAGTTGGTTGAGTTTCCATGCGATTCGCTTTGCTCTGCCTCGGGGCTGCAATAGTACGAGCCTGGATCAGGTTAGGTCACATTTTTTGCAACTCACAAGTTCAGCAACTAAGCGTAGTTACAGGGTAGCTGAGAGTGGGATAACTTCCCTGCTGGCTTGGGAATTGTTTTCGTTTGTATCCAGTTTTCTTTAATGGAAGATGAAGCCCGAGGAAACAATCGCTTCTCAGTAAAATCTGTGCACCCATTTTCTTTTTACCAGTCATGAAAGAACATCAAACTAGCTGAGGCTTAGAAGCCCAACAGATTTTGTGCATGTTGGTATTGCCAACGATAGCTTGGGTACTGAAATGACATGGGCATGCTCGTAACGTATTCAACTTTACCTCCATTATTATTTGCATGCCGTGGTATGTTAAAATATCGCTTCGATTCGATGGCCAACCGAGTGATATACTTGGTAGAACCTTCTTATTTGTAATATCTCCATTCCAAGCGTGTGATGATTACATCTCCATTACTTTAAACCTGCAACCTGCACAAGTTTCCTGCACTCTGTTCCTAACTTTCTGTGTTCTGAACTGTGCAGTTTCAATGGCGGCCAAGTACATTGTCGGCAGCCTTGTTGGCTCCTGTGTCATCGCATATGGTTGCGACTACATCGTATCTCAGAAGAAGATCTTCGGCGGTATGTAGTGCGTCTTGCCTCTATAGTTCCTGTTGTGAAGATCTTCAGTAGACTCAACATTATTACATTGCTGGTGCTTCCACGAAGGTTATCTAGAAACCATTTCCTCCATGATAATTATTATTAACATGTTATACTCCTTGATCAGGCACCATACCAGGGACCGTCTCTGACAAGGAGTGGTGGCAGGCGACAGACAAGAAGTTCCAGGCCTGGCCTCGCACCGCCGGGCCCCCAGTCGTCATGAACCCCATCAGCCGCCAGAACTTCATCGTCAAGGACCTCTGAGGCCTAAGGTAAAGTGTTCATCTGACAGCGCCTGAATAACCACCTCCACTATTCTGCTGTGGCAACCTTGCTTTCATATATCAGATTTCACAGCGCTGATTCTAGCTATACTTTCCCCCACCTTCTGGTTCCAGGTTTGCGGAGGAAGCATGTGCTGGGCTTAGAACGGCGATGGATGTAGCTACAGGCTATCTTTGCTGTAATCTTACTTATGGCTGTTTTTTGTCTCGATAATAAGAACGATACTCTTGTCATGGCGATCTGGTTTTCTTCTGTGGAACATAACAGAGGCTGAAGCTTTTTTTTTTTTTTTTTTGCTTTCTGAATTTGTCATCATGGCATCATCAACATGATTGTTCTTATGCAGTAAATCTGCTACTTCCACTTTGTGCTTGTGCCAATGGAACATGTGCCTTGCAAAAAGGGTTTGTTTTAGACCCTTGTTCTAACTCTTCAGGATGGTTCAAAATTCCATATAGCTCCTCATTGCAGAATTCCATATAGCATTTCATGGTTCTTGGAGAGGCTTCTCGTCTCTTTCTCCAGTGGTACTCTTTGCTGAGGCTGATGCCATTTGGTCAAAGTACCTGTCAGTTCTAATCTAAGATTAGGTAACTTTTTTGCCAGATTAGAACGCAGCCTGGGGAGATCTGATGGCTGGCCGTTCTGTGATTAGCTTTTGAATCAGTTTTGATCTGTGATTGATTTGCCGTGCATTTTCATTTATGAGTTGTGTGCTGTCAATGAACACGAAAAAGAAGGTTTAGAAGTGCTTACATAAAGGATCTGCGAACATATATTCACATTCGTATGAAGCTGTTAACATATACTCCCTCCGTACTAAAACGGATGTGGCAAATTTGTTTAAATTTGGATAAACCTATATAATGAATAATGTCTAGATATATTTGAATTTAGACAAATCCGCAATATTTTTTTTAGGATGGAGAGAGTACCAGTAATTGATTTGCTTTGAACAAAGATTTCAAAAGAAGCTCAAGATTACTGTAAAAGCTTAGAGAGTTCCAAATTACAGAATCGATTGTATTTGTAAAATTCCTCCCATCAGACTCAGGTGGCCCTTCCCTCTCCTCATCAAAGTAAAAAAAAAAAAGGCTAGAGTCGTCTCTGCTCCTCTTCGGATCGATGGCGGCGCCCGGATCCTGCCCCTCGACGGCGGCCCCGTCGGCGGGCCACCCTCCCATCTGCCTCGCCGCTGCCGACGCTCCAGGAGGTTCGCTGCTGCATTCCTCTCCCACCCCCGTCATCCCGCACGGTCCTGCGCCTCACTCTCAGTCCCGCTTTTTTGGCTCTGTCAGCAGGGGCGGCGGGAGCACAGGAACCACTGCTGCGGCCGCGGCTGGTGCTCTTCGGCGACTCCATCACCGAGCAGTCCTTCCGCCCAGGCGGCTGGGGAGCCGCCCTCGCCGACACCTACTCCCGCAAGGTCTGTCAAATCCAACCACCCTCCCTCCCTCCATCCCTTCCATTCCCCCCCTTGGAGTACCAAATTTTTCTCTGTGACCAGGCCGACGTTGTCGTCAGAGGCTACGGCGGGTACAACACCAGATGGGCTCTGTTCCTGATCCACCGCATCTTCCCCCTGGTATGACCCTCACCGGCCGCATTGCATCCATCCATCCACCTCATGTTAACTTATACTGGGGCAGATCATCACACCCATCTGCGGTAAATCCTTGTGCAGGTCGGCGTACCGCCTGTCGCAACTACCATATTCTTCGGTGCTAACGACGCGGCGCTTCCAGGACGAACCGGCGAGCGGCAGCATGTCCCGGTCAAGGAGTATAGACAGAATCTCAGAACAATTGTCAATCATCTCAAGGTAAAATAAACTGTTTCCATTCTTATCTTGTTAATTACTTCCAAGTTGCGATGTTGATTCTGTTTTTCTATAATATATCAGGATCATGGTTCAAACTTGTTTTTTTAAGAATATACAGCACCGCAAGCAAGTAGTGTGGACATGGTCTGAAACTATGTGAACTTCGTAGTAACCTGTATGCTACCATCATTTATTAGGGCATTGTGTGGATCCTGAGTTCCCGAAAATCTGGAGTCCAGGTTTAGTTAAACTAAATCTGTTTAAAGGTGTACCTTGTTTGTTTGAGAACTGGGACACTAGATATCTGAATACCCAAGAAATGTTTTCACGGTTTAAGATACTTTTTTCTTCCATCTTAACATCAACCATTAAACATGTGATCCAAAGGCCTGCCTAGGATTTATTAATTATTCTACTGGTGTGTGTATTATTGTTGTGTATATTGTTGTGCACATACATTTGTTTTAAGAAATTATTTATTGTTTATCAAATTAATTTATGTTCACACACGTATGTATTGTGCATCAAGTCATAGAAGTAAATAACTGCTGGGGAGATAGATTATGTTCGTTTGCAAATTATTATGTCAAAATGTCGACATCTCCAGTCTCCTTTCTTGTCTCCTCTCATCTCATATAAAGATTGCTTAAAAGTTGTCAAACCGGTCGGTTTAAAAAAAAAGTAATGTTCCTAACTAGTTTGAAGTTTAAAACAGGGAGAGCTTGTATTTGATTTTGGAACTCCTGACAGGAAGCAGTTTCAGACTAGCTGTAACTCTGCCTGCCTAGAGGTATATATTTTAGTGGAACCGTCAAGTGCGTTGCTTAGGATCACAGGTTTCTGGATTGTCTATTGTAATTGTTAGGGCTAAGAAGATTAAGAAGCAGTATTCCCATCGCGCTTGCTATTTGTCATATAGAAGTTATGGAACCTCCATCTCATAGTTGATGGTCGGCCATTTTTAACTCATTGGTACTGTTAAAATAGAAAACATCAATGTCAATGTATTATAGCAGTATGCAACTCTAGGCTCTGTCGGCATGTAGTTAAATGCGTTGCATTGTTAAAAAATAATCTAAGTTATGTCGACTTAGTTAAAGCAGCCATACTGCAGGTAAATTTACAATTTCTATGCTATATTTTTATTTTTGGGGCCAATATGATGTATCAGTCCTTGAAATGATTTGTAATCTAACATTTCATTTCAATACAGGATTGTTCCAAGTCCATGGTGATTTTGCTTATCACTCCACCTCCTATTGATGAAGATGGAAGAGAAAGATTTGCACGGTTGGCATCACTTCTACTCTTGAACTCTTCATGTTTGCTCTAGCAACAATTTTAGTGACTGACTGGCATAGAAAGAAATAAATGAGTGAAAAAAGCCAATACTTTTCCTGTCAGTTCTACTTAGGCCCAGTTTGTAGTAGCTGAACTTTGATGTGGTGTGCTTTTTTTATAACCAGCTGTTGAAACTTGCCACAAAATTAGACAAAAGCTACTCATGCAAATAATAAAATAGGCAAAAGCGGCCCCGACAGATGAATTATGATTCCACTGCAATGCCAAAATGCACCATTTGATCTCTTTATTGTCTATTCTTGAACTACTAAAAACTGGAATATTATAATTCATTTGTCATTCATGTTACGTGAAGTGATTGACATGTTTCATTTTCCGCAAGCTTTACAGAAACACATTACATGCAATTTCCTAGCTGTTGATTATTTGTATTTTCTACTCAAGATCGCTATATGGAAAAGATGCGAGGAAGCTCCCTGAAAGGACAAATGAAATGGCTGGTGTCTATGCAGATCAATGCATAGAACTAGCCAAGGAGATGGATGTACACTACGTTGATATCTGGTCAAAGATGCAAGCAACCGAAGGTTGGCAGAAGCTTTACTTGAGGTAATGCTTTCTCGGATTCATTTTCCTTCTTATGAACGGAATGTCTTCTTTACATGGTATCGCGGTCAAGGTGGAATTTTAATACGTATGTTTGCCAGTTGGATGGTTTTTGTACCTGTACCTCCCTTAGCAACTCAGTAAGCTTAACCAAATAACTGTTTTTCATCTCCTAGTGATGGATTGCACCTGACACCGGAAGGAAACGCTCTGGTCCACAAGGAGGTCATTGAAACCTTGAGAGGCGCTGGTCTGAGAGCTGAAGATATGCCACATGACTTCCCTCACCATTCCAAAATCGACGGAATTTGCCCGCAAAAGGCCTTCCAGTGAAGTGGTTTCAGGCTGTGTGATGTCTAGCTAATATAATGCCGGGAGATCTGAGGGTTCTGATTATCTTCTGCATCATTGTCGATATTTGCTCTGTGTGGAGATTTTTGCTGGGTTCTGTGCTGTAGGTGGAGGAGGTCGGTGCTTAGTTTTGAGTTTGTTTAGATTTGAATATATCTAGACATGTTTTAGTATAGATACACCTAAGTCAGTTATTTTGGGAAAGGACCGCTATCTTCGGTTTATTCATTGCATATATTTTCTATGGATCCTCTTATTCTTTTTTTCAGAATTTGGATTTACGAAATTCCTTTTACAAGGAAAGTCCTTTTTCGTACTTTTTTGATAAAAAAAAAATATACAGTTGGTCATATAATCGCGGTTATATAGATATTTTCTATACTAGGGTCTTTACCTTCGGTATAAGAGCATTAACCGAACTAACGTTTTTGATAAAGGTGTCATTGATGGAATTACCAATGGGGTGGGTCTTGTTAGTTTTTGTATAGGAGAAGAAATTAAATATGTAGGAAGATTTTTGATTCCTTTTGTTACTCTATTTTTTTTATAAGCAAAGAACACCCGCGTATAGCATAAAATTATGGACAAATAAATATTTTTTGGATACCTACCTTACCTATAATTATTTTTGACCTAAACCCTACAACCCTGCTTTCTATCATTCTATGAAAGAATGAAGAAACTTTATCCACAACTCCTAAATTAACTTAGGATCGGCCTATTTAATCTGATTCTCGCTAGAATAAGTAGTCCTTACTTTAAAGTGTATGTAGATAAAATAAGATGTACGATAATGTATGATAATTAGGAAGTCTTGATATTCCTTCGTGGAACCCCTTCTTAGTATTAAGCAGCCTATTAGATGTACTCCCTCCGTTCTAAAAAGGATGCTGCAAATTTATCTAAATTTAAATGAATCTAGACATATTTTAGATACATTTAAATTTTAACAAATCTAAGACATTCTTTTTAGAACGGAGGGAGTAGTATAATGCATGCACGCCACTGGGCTAAGTATGCTTGCGAGCTGTTTTCTTCCTCGTGGAGCCGGCGGCAGAATGGGAACACCGCGACAATGTGTACATGCACCGACCTCACGTCAGTTACCCTACACCTCCATTGTTTCTGGTTATAAATACTCCGTTCAATCCATATTAATTGACTTGAATTTGTTAAAATTTTGATAAACATATATACTAGTGTTTAGATTTATTTCAATTTAGACAAATACAAGTCAATTAATTTGAGTCAGAGGGAGTACGTTTTCCTTTTGGGTCAAGTTGGGCCAGCAGCGAGTGCACAAATTAGGTTAGTCAGCCTACTTACATGGCTTATCCAGCAGGCCATTCCCATTGACTCAAAAAAAAAAAGCAGGCCATTCCCAGGACGGTATCGGTACTTGTTAGAGCATCTCACACTAGCGTTTTCCGTGGCCATGAAAAATGGATCTTCAACCACGAAAATCGTCCGTTGTAAAAGGACATTTTTATTAAAGTGCTCGGTGCGGCGGCAACCGACGCTGCCGACGATGTCAACCGCTCCGCCGTCTCACATCCAGGAAGTCCGGAGCTCCGCCATCTCCTTCTTCCCATCATGCATCGGCCGCTCCTTCCGTTCTGACATCTCCGAAGAGTCCGACACCGAGATCCCTCCGCCCGTCCATCTCCTCCCATAGACCTGGATTTTTTTCCTGTACGTCATGTCCACTTCTTCCCCTCCCTCCCCCATATACTACTAGATGCGGACCAAGGTTGATGCCTCTGTTGCATTCGGTTCTTGATTCCTAGGGTTCTTGAATACAAGTGCAGGATGGCGTTTGACAGACCCCTCTTGATATATACACAAAGAACAAGAACTGGAAGTTCGAATTGACAGAATTGGACAGAATTTAGGTAGTAGCAGCCTCAATTACTCCCAGAAACGCATATGGTTTTGGGGTACAAATACCAGAGAGTGATAATGTTTCGGCATAGTTTGCAAATTAGAGGACTCGGGCTTTAAATCCGGAACACAGGCGTGAATGATCAGCTAACGACGCGTAGACGACAAAGTTGGTGTCCGTTAACAGTGACGGGGTTTAATCTCGTCAATGCCCATTGTTATGGACTTGGGTTTTGGAGAAGATGGGGATGCTGGAGATCGTGGCACGGTTAACAGACAAGCAACCAGGGGACACAAGATTTACCCAGGTTCAGGCCCCCGGAGGGAAAACCCTACTCCTGCTTGTCTGCTCTTTGATTACGGCGGAACCGAAGGTTACAGGGTGCGCAGATTCGATCTGGCGTGATGCGTGTGCGAAAGTATGAGTCGAGGTTGGTTGAGTTAGATCTGTAGATCTATTGTAGTCTAGTCTATCGGGGGGTTATGGCGTGTGTAGGTCGTGTCCTCCTCGTTGGACCCTCCTAGCCTTTATATATGGGGAGGCTAGGTCTCGGGTGCCAATACGAGTAGGTTACAAGTTGTATTCAAACTCTAGTCTTGAGGTTTCCTTGTCTTGTGCGCTTGGGAGTCCGTGTCTATATGGCTTCGTAGCAGCCGAAACGTCATAGGCGTCATGGACCCTGTCAGGTCGTCGAGTGGGCCTTCCGTCGGGCTGGACCAGGTATACTAACATCGGGTACCCGTAGGGCATATCCATGTCAGTAGCCCCCGAGTCTCCATCCGAAACGTAGATTCGGGTGGAGACTTAGTTGTCTTGAACCTTGTATTTGGATGTCGCAGTCGAAAGTTGTGTCGGGTGCGAAGCACTTCACCCGGAAGTTCATCGGGTCAGCAGAATTTGTTCGGCTGTTGTAAAGGAATTGACATCGTGGACGTAGTCAACACAATGGACTATAGGGTGCGCGACCAGCGCTCCCTATGGGAGTAGCCCCCGAGTGTCTGTTCGAGTCGTAGACTCGAGCAGAGACTTTAATTCAGCCATTGCTTGCTTTAGGTCCGTAGGACACAATTTTTTCGGATACTTGAATCAATCCTCCCTATGAGAGTAGCCACCGAGTCCGTAGTGGAGTCGTAGACTCGGCGTAGGACTCGAAGATCTTGTGTGTGCGCGACCAGCGCTCCAGTTTGGAGTAGGCCCCGATTGTCTGGCGGACTCGTAGACTCGGGCAGAGACTTGAGTCTTGTATCGTGCAGTTGTAGCCGAAAATCTCGTGAGCGTACCGCTGACCCGGAAGTACATCGGGTGCGCGACCAGCGCTCCTGATAGGAGTAGCCTCCAAGTGTCTAGTCGAGTCGCAGACTCGAGTGGAGACTCATGCGAGGAGAAACCACTGACCCGGAAGTGCATCGAGTCAGCTTCGCGCCTATGTAGCATCAAGTGATGCAACCATCCGAGGAGGGTTTCGACTCGGGCCTTGAGTCTATGGCGTAGCCAGTTGCTTTGTCGACTCCTGTTGGAGGACCCGATACAATAGCGAGATGTAATTTGACGTTCCTGTAGGCTGCAGAAAACATAAAAAATTGTGAAGTACTTGTATCTTGTAAAGAAATATTTGCCTTTCGGATTGTATAGTAAGATTCTGGTGCCGATCGAGTCGACACTTTTGCACTGTTTGCTAGGCCTTTTCGTTAGCCTGATTACCCTTAGTCTCAGTACCTTGCCGAGGCACTCGGAGTTCAAGGATTCGACGATCAGGCAGAATCAGCAATCGGGCTGTCGCGTTCGAGGTGCTCGAGTGCGTGGAGCCGATGGCACATTAGGTTACTCGAAGAGGGCGCAGCCCCCGAGTGTTTCGAGTGCGAGTTAAAAAATAAATCAGATCTAAGTAGAGGGAAAACTTAGCTTTGTTGGTAGTTGTCGTGGATGAAGTTGATGCGGTAGCCGGTTGCACGCGGACGTGGTTGACGCGGCGAACCACAATCATAGCGGTGACGGGTTTACGAAGTTGATGGTGGTAGCGAGCTCCGCATCCGAAGATTACCGGCATCCGAAGGATGTATCGGATCATCGCAGCCGAAAGCCGCATCGGGTTACTGATGCCGAGGGAGCCCCCGAGTCGAAGACCACACCGGGTCACCGTAGCCGAAAGCAGCATCGGGTTGCTAGAGACCGCAGCGGGTTGATGAAGCCGAAGGCCGCGGCTGGTCACCGAATCCGAGGATTATGGAAGGTCACTCGGAGGTGTCAGCGCAGCCCCCGAGCGTGGAGTTGATGTGGTCGAGACAGCGTCCGAGAGCCAATATGATGGACCGGGGTCAACGCGGCAGCGGGTCGAAGCCGACGGCGGCAACAGTTTGCCGCAACCGAAGATTGCAGAAGGTCAACGTAGTCGAAGAGTGCAGTAGGTTGTCGGGGTCGAAGACCACAACCGATCTCGCGGCGAAGTTCGTGCAGCGAACGTGTCTACACGGCTCCGCAGTTTGGTCTTCTCATGCATCCTTTATTTCTTCGATCGCACGCCTGCAGCATGTACTGGGTCGCTCGACGCCCTTTAATTCTTTTCAGCAAATAACAAGCTTGCTTTGGTTCTTGTGGACCCAACGAATTGTTTAAACGGCATTGCCGGCCGTATTTTTTATTGCTTGCTACCGCTGACTCTTGATTGATGGATATACGTACAAACCAATTTGTACAGGACCAATTTGATGGCACGTTGATGGAAACCTCTCGCCAATTTCGGTCTTGTATTAGGTATTGATTTCCTGCCAAGTACTGCTTCCGATGGAATAGGCCGTCGCCAAGTCGCTTCTTTTGGACTTGCCATGTGGAACCGATCTTGTACGCGATGTGTCTCAAGTTGGACGTCTGCCGGCGTCCGTGCGACATCAGGTTCAGATTGTTTCTCGAAGTCGTGAGCTCGTGCTGGTAACATCAAATTGGCTGCCGTGAATTGATGAAGATGAACACGCTGTAGCGGATGAACTAGCCAGATATGATTTGGCTGCGGTTGATGATGACGGATCTGAAGTGGATCCTCTTGCTAGAAGTCGACGAATCGTAGATCGCTTCAGATGAGACCGTCACGGTCGCACAATCAGCGTCCCCACTTTCCACAGACGGCGCCAATTGACGAGGTTTAATCTCGTCAATGTCCATTGTTATGGACTTGGGTTTTGGAGAAGATGGGGATGCTGGAGATCGTGGCACGGTTAACAGACAAGCAACCAGGGGACACAAGATTTACCCAGGTTCAGGCCCCCGGAGGGAAAACCCTACTCCTGCTTGTCTGCTCTTTGATTACGGCGGAACCGAAGGTTACATGGTGCGCAGATTCGATCTGGCGTGATGCGTGTGCGAAAGTATGAGTCGAGGTTGGTTGAGTTAGATCTGTAGATCTATTGTGGTCTAGTCTATCGGGGGGTTATGGCGTGTGTAGGTCGTGTCCTCCTCGTTGGACCCTCCTAGCCTTTATATATGGGGAGACTAGGTCTCGGGTGCCAATACGAGTAGGTTACAAGTTGTATTCAAACTCTAGTCTTGAGGTTTCCTTGTCTTGTGCGCTTGGAAGTCCGTGTCCATATGGCTTCGCAGCAGCCGAAACGTCATAGGCGTCATGGACCCTGGCAGGTCGTCGAGTGGGCCTTCCGTCGGGCTGGATCAGGTATACTAACATCGGGTACCCGTAGGACATATCCATGTCAAACAGCAAAGCAGGTGTCCGTTAATGGGAAGCATCTTGATCATCGATCTTGGACGTCTTGAGATCACTTCATCTGTCAATATGTTCGTCAGTTGACCACCAAATGTAATTCAGCTTCTGGTTATCTTCAAGTTCAGTCAGCGTTGCCACTGCATTGTCATGGTCCTGACATCGTTCTCCTGGCTTGACTAGAATAGTTCGCTGAAGCCTGTTAATTTTAGTCTTGCTGCCTGAATGAAGGTGTTGTCTCAGTTGATGTTTGTGTGCGTGTGAACTTGGGCATCAAACTGTTTCAGTTTATCTACTTTTGATAAGAGTAGTGATATGAAGCTTGCCCTTTGTATGCAGCTTTGATTCTCGGTGGGACATTTCATTCCCTGCTGCTGAAGTAGAAATATGTGCTGAAGTTCACGGAGCCATGGTTTTTGCTAGGTCAAACCGATCATTGGCAATGTACTCCCTCCGTTCCATTAAACTTGACTCAAATTTGTCTAGATTCATATGTATCTAGTAGAATCTAGAGAAATGATAAATGATCCATGAGACTCATCTTCAGGCTGTGTGTGTGTGTGTGGGGGGTGGGGTGGTGTTTAGTGACATGTTCCCAAGTGTATTAATGTGTCGTCGATTGTTCATTCTACAAATTTTAATATGGGATACAACACTTTCTTTTAACATTGTTGTTGCCTATCTCAGTTTTAATATCGTCTCTATTTTGCACTCCTACTCATTCTCTCTACTGGTTATTTTCTTGAAAAGACCCAGAAGATTAAGTGTGCTACATGGACAAATATTTGAGGCGGTAAAGGTTATGTTATGTTCTTGAAATATATTGCTAGCTATTTCAAGTGATCATGTTTGCTTAACATGTTGAAGTGACTTTATGTGCATTAATAAAGTTGACATTTTTTAATAGTCATCGACATTTCCCATCTTGAACAATGGTTTGCAATTAAACTTTTGTAACTATCCAGCTTTAATCCTACTTTTGGCCACGGATGTGAAGTAGCTAGTGTTCTAGGTATAAATGCTATAATGTTTGCACAATTTAGTGCATTAATCTATGACCATAAGATGACAGTGCAAACTTTACTGTAATTTTTAGCTGTCTTAGTCGGCATATTGCTGCCTCACTTTTTGATAAACTGGTCACTCACTTACTTCCTCTCCTACACTTTAGCTCTTCTATACTGTCTATACTATTACACATCATCATGCTATTTTAATTCAACTTACTAACAAGGAACTTTTAATCTAAGACAATATTATGTTCCATGTACCTAAAGTGCATGACGAAGACAGTGCCTGACCAAGAAGTATCTGAAGACACATATTGAAAAAGCAAGCTTACAGTTTGTGTACCGCTGCAAAGCCTTATTCTTGAATTACTGAAACCGATACTACTACTTTATTCGATCATTCGATCAAAACGTGAGATCGTTTGTTCTGATGGCGAGGCATGGCATGGTGGCGAGTGGCGTCGGGGACGAAGTGGCTGACGGTTTTGTCGGCCCCAAGCTGGACCTCGAGAAAAGGGTATTGCCAGCCACCACGACATAGTCTTGGGCCTAGAGGATCATGAAGCCCAACCCACCAAGATAGCCCGTCAGTCGAGTAGGCGCTATCGAGCATAAGGACTGCATCACCGCGATGAATACTTACTTAAGCATTAGGGCATCTCCACCGGGCCGACTCATACGGTCACCCTAAATGGTCCGTTTCTATTCGTTTAGGCCAGGCCCCGGTCGATTTGGGTAGGCGGTGATGACCCACAAGTATAGGGGATCGCAACAGTCTTCGTGGGTAGTATTACCCAATTTATTGATTCGACACAGTGGGAGTCAAAGAATACTTGCAAGCCTTAACAACTGAGTTGTCAGTTCAGCTGCACCTGGAAATAGTTCTTGCTCACAGAAGTTTATCAGTAGCAACAGTTTGGTAGTAGCAACAGCAAAGCAACAACAACAGTGAAACATGAGCAATATTAATAGTAACGGTAACAATAGGATTCGAGTGCGGTAGGCATAGGGATGGATGGACGAGTTGCATGGACGAGTCTAAACTTCTAACTTCAAGATCTAGGGCATTGCAGATAAATAATAACAAGCATCCAAGTACTAAACAATCCTAGGCATGTTCTCCAAATATAGTCATACGTGCTCGCAATGAGAACTTGCACAACATCTTCTGTCCAGCCAGCCCGTGGCAGCGGGGCCTCTAGGGAACTACTGACAATTAAGGTGCTCCTTTTAATAGAGCACCGGAGCAAAGCATTAACACTCCATGAACACATGTGATCCTCACACCATAACCATCCCCTCCGGTTGTCCCAATTATTTTCACTTTGGAGCCTTTGGATCCGGACAATGATATGTGTACACAACTTGCAGATAAGATTGAAGGGGTTCGTAGCATGGAAAACAAAAATTTTCTATCGCATACAAACAAACAAGCCAAGATCTATCTACTAGATTGTAGCAACGAGTCGATGGAATAACTTACCCTCGAAGATTCCAAAGTGTTTAACGAGAGCGGATTCTCGTGGGTGATGTAGTCGTACTCTTTCCGATCTCAAGATCGTGTAGACGATCCTTCCGGCGCCACGTTCCGGCAGCGCTCCCGCAGTCAGTCACACGTTCGGTACTCGACGAAGACCTTCCTCTCCCTTGTTCCAGCAGGCAGCGGAGGTTGTAGCACTCTCCTCGCGATTCCGGCAGCACAACGGCGTGGTACCGGAAGTAGAGGGGAAATCCCGCAGGGCTTCGCCTTAAGCCGGTGCGAGTATGGTGGAGCTTATGAGAGAGGCTATTAGTGGTCTAGTAATTAGACACACCAATTAGAAGGCTCTAAACCAATTAGAAGGCTCTAAACCGGTGGCTAAAGCAATTAGAAGCTCTAAACCAAAACGGCTCTAAACCGGAGATTTAGAGGTGGAAACTTGTGTGTCTAGGAGGGGAGCCCTGCCCCTCCTTTTATAGGTGGGGATGCGCGGCCAGGGGAGGGGAGTCCCTCCCCAAGTCGGCCTTGGGTGGTGCGCCGGCTTGGGGAGGAGACTCCTCCCTCAAGTCGGTTCCCAACTCCTCTTTCTTGTTTCCCACAGTTTCTTGTTTTAGCCGTTTGACTTTCAAACTGGACATTTGACTTTTCTGTTTTAGGATTCAATTTAATCCTTTATTTGGGACAGCAAGAACACTTAGTACATGATGCAATCATTCCAATATGTAATGACACATTCATGTACCCCTCCCCCCCGGAGTGCCGGACAATCCGGAACCTTCTAGAACATTCCCGATGAAAACACCGGAATCATTCCCGAACTCCGAAACGGGACTTTCCTTATATGAATCTTATTCTCCGGACCATTCCGGATCACCTCGTGATATCCCGGATCCCATCCGAGACTCCGAACAACATTCGGTCTCTTTCTCATAATACCATAACTACTCAAACAACGTCGAATCCTTAAGTGTGTCTCCCTACGGTTCGTGAATTATGCGGACATGATCGAGACACTTCTCCGAACAATAACCAATAGAGGAATCTGGAAATTCATATGGCTCCCACATATTTCTACGATTACTTTGCGATCGAATGAACCACTTACATACGATACCAATTTCCCTTTGTCTCACGATATGTTACTTATCCGAGGTTATGATCGTCGGTATCTCTGTATACCTAGTTCAACCTCGTTACTGATAAGTACTCTTTTCTCGTTCCCGTGATATGTGATCCCTTGTGACCAAGTCACATGCTTGCAATCCAATTGGATGACATTCCACCGAGAGGGCCCAGAGTATATCTATCCGTCATGTGGATGGACAAATCCCAATCTTGATCCATGTGTTTCAACCAATACTTTCCGAACACTTAATGCCACCTTTATAGCCACCCAGTTACGGTGTGGTGTTTGATGTCATCAAAGCATCCATCCGGTAGAGGTGATATGCATGATCTCATGGTCGAAGGAATTAGGTTACTATGTATCAGAAAGCATATATCAATTGAACTATTGAAATGACTTGATCTTTATGCTACGCTTATCAATAGGAGTATGTCCACCATATCATTCTCCTAACGATATGATCTTGTTGTTGATAACATCTCAATGTTCATGATATGGAAACCACAATCATTTAATCAACCAACAAGCTAGTGAAGTATAGAGGCTATACTAGGGACTTCAATTTAAGTTTACAATTCACACAAGTATTAATGTTTCCTTGTTAATACTATTATAGCATGAATATAAACATTTATCATAAACACAAAGATATAATAATAACTACATTTATTATTGCCTCTAGGGCATATCTCCAACAGTCTCCCACTTGCACTAGAGTCATCTAATCTAGATTACATGGTAATATACCGAACACCCATGGCAGTTTGGTGTTGGTCATGTTTTGCCCTCGGGAGAGGTTTAGTCAACGGATCCGCCACATTCAGATCTGTGTGTACTTTGCAAATCTTTATATCCCCATCCTGGATATGTTCTCGAATAGCGTGAAAATGCAGCTTGATATGCTTCAGCTTCTTGTGTGACCTTGGTTCTTGCGCATTGGCTATGGCGCCCATGTTATCACAGTAGATAGACATTGGGTCCAGCGCACTTGGAACCACACCCAGCTCTGTAATGAACTCTTTCATCCATATCGCTTCTTGTGAAGCCTCCGAAGCAGCCATGTATTCCGATTCAGTTGAAGATCTCGCCACAACGCTTTGCTTTGCACTCCTCCAGCTAACTGCTGCACCATTCAAAATAAATACGTACCCAGATTGTGATTTAGAATCATCTGGATCGGTGTTCCAACTAGCATCGGTGTAACCATTAACAACGAGCTGTTCATCACCTCCATAAGAAAGAACCATATCCTTAGTTCTTCTCAAGTACTTAAGGATGTTTTTGACCGCTGTCCAATGATCCACTCCTGGATCACTTTGATATCTGCTAGTTAGACTAACAGCATATGCGATGTCGGGTCTAGTACATAGCATGGCATACATTAGAGATCCTATGGCTGAGGCATAGGGAGTTTTACTCATCCTTTCTCTATCTTCTGCCGATGTTGGACTTTGAGTTTTACTCAAGGTCGTATTGGGCAACATGGGCAAGAACCCTTTCTTGCTTTCTTCCATTCCAAACTTCTTTAGAACTTTGTCCAAATATGTACTCTGTGACAATGATATTTGGCGTTTCGATCTATCTCTATAAATCTTTATGCCTAATATGTAAGCTGCTTCGCCAAGATCCTTCATTGAAAAACTATTATTCAAATATTCCTTGACACTATTAAGAAGGTCTACATCATTCCCAATCAACAATATGTCATCCACATACAGTATTAAGAATGCTACAGAGCTCCCACTCACTTTCTTGTAAATACAAGCTTCTCCATAAGTTTGTATAAAACCAAAACTTTTGATTACCTTATCAAAACGTTGATTCCAACTTCGGGATGCTTGCTTCAATCCATAGATGGACCGTTGAAGCTTGCATACCTTGTTAGCATCTTTAGGATCGACAAAACCTTTGGGTTGCATCATATACAACTCTTCATCAATGTCTCCATTGAGGAATGTTGTTTTGACATCCATCTGCCATATCTCATAATCATAATATGCAGCGATTGCTAACATAATCCTCACAGACTTTAGCTTCGCTACCGGTGAGAAAGTCTCATCGTAGTCAACTCCTTGAATTTGTCGAAACCCTTTTGCGACAAGTCGAGCTTTATAGACAGTAACATTACCATCAGCATCTATTTTCTTCTTGAAAATCCATTTGTTCTCGACAGCCTTCCGGCCATCCGGTAAGTCCACCAAAGTCCATACTTGGTTTTCGTACATGGATCCAATCTCGGATTTCATGGCTTCTTGCCATTTATTGGAATCTGGGCTCATCATCGCTTCCTCATATGTCTCGGGGTCATCGGTGTTGTCCACCACCATGACATTCATAACGGAATCATACCAATCTGGAGTGGTACGAGTTCTCGTTGACCTCCGAGGCTCTGTAGCAACTTCAACCGAAGTTTCATGATCACCATCATTAGCTTCCTCTCTTATTGGTGCAGGCACCACAGGAACTTCTTCCGGTGCTGCGCTACTCGCAATTTCGAGAGAAGGTTCGACAACCTCGTCGAGTTCTACTTTCCTTCCAGTCACTTCTTTCGAGAGAAATTCCTTCTCTAGAAAGGATCCATTCTTGGCAACAAAGATTTTGCCTTCGGATCTATGATAGAAGGTATACCCAATAGTTTCCTTCGGGTATCCTATGAAGACGCATTTTTCCGCTTTGGGTTCGAGCTTGTCCGGCTGTAACTTCTTTACATAGGCTTCGCATCCCCAAACTTTAAGGAACGACAACTTAGGTTTCTTCCCAAACCATAATTCATACGGTGTCGTTTCAACGGATTTAGATGGTGCCCTATTTAAAGTGAATGCGGCTGTTTCTAATGCATAACCCCAAAATGATAGCGGTAAATCTGTAAGTGACATCATAGAACGAACCATATCTAAGAGAGTTCGATTACGACGTTCGGACACACCATTACGCTGTGGTGTTCCCGGCGGTGTCAATTGTGAAAGTATTCCGCACTTCTTTAAATGCTCGCCAAACTCGTAACTTAGATATTCACCTCCACGATCAGAACGTAGAAACTTAATCTTCTTGTTACGTTGATTCTCTACCTCACTTTGAAACTCCTTAAACTTCTCGAAAGTTTCGGACTTATGTTTCATGAAATAGATATACCCATATCTACTCAAGTCATCTGTGAAGGTAAGAACATAACGATAACCACCGCGCGATGCTACACTCATTGGACCACATACATCGGTATGTATGATTTCCAATAAGTCCGTAGCTCGCTCCATGATACCAGAAAATGGAGTCTTAGTCATTTTGCCCATCAGACATGCTTCGCATCTATCAAGTGATTCAAAATCAAGTGATTCAAGAAGTCCATCGGAATGGAGTTTCTTCATACGCTTCACTCCAATGTGACCAAGACGACAGTGCCACATATAGGTCGAATTATCGCTTGATTTCAAACGTTTAGCTTCAATATTGTTGATATGTGTATTTCCACTATCGAGATTCAATAAGAATAGACCATCTATCAAAGGTGCATGTGCGTAAAACATATTACTCATATAAATCGAACAACCATTATTCTCTGACTTAAACAAGTAACCGTCTCGCAATAAACAAGATCCTGATATAATGTTCATGCTCAACGCAGGCACTAAATAACAATTATTTAAGTATAAAACTAATCCCGATGGTAGATGAAGAGGTAGCGTGCCGACCGCGATCACATCAACCTTTGATCCGTTTCCCACGCGCATCGTCACCTCGTTCTTCGCTAGCTTCCGTTTATTCTGCAGCACCTGTTTCGAGTTACAAATATGAGCAACCGAACCAGTATCAAATACCCAGGCACTACTACGAATACTAGTGAGATACACATCAATAACATGTATATCAGATATACCTTTCTTCTTGATGTTGCCGTTCTTCAAATCCGCCAAGTACTTTGGGCAATTCCGCTTCCAGTGACCTACTCCCTTGCAGTAAAAGCACTCAGTTTCAGGCTTTGGTCCAGCCTTGGTTTTCTTCGTCGGCGTGGTAACTTTCTTACCACCCTTCTTGAAGTGTCCCTTTTGCTTAGACTTGCCCTTCTTGAATTTGGTGGTCTTATTGACCATCAACACTTGGTTCTCTTTCTTGATCTCCACTTCTGCAGATTTTAACATAGCAAATAGTTCTGGCAACTCTTTGTTCATGTTCTGCATGTTGTAGTTCATCACAAAGTTCCTGTAACTTGGTGGCAATGACTGGAGGACGCGGTAAACCCCCAAAGCATTAGGAATCACTATACCCAAGCTTTGAAGTTTGTTTGCGTGCCCAGACATCTTAAGAACATGCTCACTGACGGAGCTGCCCTCTTCCATCTTGCAGTTAAAGAACTTTTCAGAAGCTTCATAACTTTCAGTTGCCGCATGAGTCTCAAAAATTAATTTGAGATCCTCGACAATATCATATGGGTCTGACTCTTCAAACCTTTTCTGAAGCTCCGATTCTAAACCATACAAGATAGCACACTGAACTATGGAGTACTGATTCTTCCGAGCGAGGTAAACATTCTTTACTTCATCGGGAGCATCAGCTGCAGGTGGGTCACCCAGCGGTGCATCCAACACATAGGTCAAATTACCAGCTGTGAGGACAATCCTCAAATTGCGGAACCAATCCGCGAAGTTGCTTCCATTGTTTTTCAACTTTTCTTTCTCTAGGAACGCATTAAAATTGATGGTAGGGGCTGCCATTGATCTACAACATATTTGCAATAGTTTAGACTAAGTTTATGACAAATTGAGTTCAAATTAATTAATGAAATTAAACTAGGTGAACTCCCACTCAAAACAACATCCCTCACATTGTTTTAGTGATCACACGAACCAAATCCACTACATCAACACCGATCATCACGAGAGTTGATATAGTCTCAATGGCGAACAATCATCATGTTCATCATATCTACTATATGATTCATGCTTTACCTTTCGGTAATCCGTGTTCCTGAGACCATGTCTGTACATGCTAGGCTCGTCAAGATCAAACCTTAGCCACCGCATAAGCAAATCTGGCTTGCTTACGTTGTATACACTTGCGGAATCTAACACACCCGATCATCACGTGGTGCTTCGAAACAACAAGCTTTAGCAACGGTGCTAACTAAGGGCGAACACTTTATGATTTGAAATTCATGTGCATGAGGGATCATCTTATAATGCTACCGCCGTCTACTAAGCAATACAAGATGCATAAAGGATTAACATCACATGCAATTCATAATATGTGATATGATATGGCCTTTCTTCTTTGTGCTTCCGATCTCC
Source organism: Avena sativa (assembly GCA_916181665.1). Lineage (NCBI taxonomy): Eukaryota > Viridiplantae > Streptophyta > Magnoliopsida > Poales > Poaceae > Avena > Avena sativa. The sequence continues at coordinate 53,508,852 of OV702285.1, read as the reverse complement.
ATCTTCAAACACGAACATGATCTCCATCATCACCGGCATTGCATCAAGGTCAATGACGCTTCACCATGGTTGTCGTCCACCGGCTTCAACTATTACAACTACTTTGAATAGACACGCGGGTCTTTAACATAAATTAAAGACAACCATATGGCTCCTGCCGGTTGCCAACTTACAATAAGGAACATTGCATACATCAAATATAATCACAATCATGGCCATATCACATCACTGCACACCCCTGCAAAACAAAGTTAGACGCTTCTACTTTCTTTGCATATTTTACGTGGTTTGGGGCTTTCAATAAGTGTCGTTCTAACTTACGAACAAGAACCACAACATTGATACTAGCATTGTTGATTACCCGTTGTAAATTGGATCTTAACTATGCTAGGAGAAACAGGCACCCGCAAAGCCACTTATGCAATACAAGTTGCATGTCAAGCGTGGAGCAAGTCTCATGAACGATGTCATGTAAGGTTAGCCCGGGCCGCTTCATCCCAACATACCGCAAGATGCAAAGTACACAAAAAGCAATCTACAATAAAAGCATCAACGCCCACAATGACCATTGTGTTCTACTCGTGCAACAGATCTACATATAGACACGGCTCTGATACCACTGTAGGGGTTCGTAGCATGGAAAACAAAAAATTTCTATCGCATACAAACAAACAAGCCAAGATCTATCTACTAGATTGTAGCAACGAGTCGATGGTATAACTTACCCTCGAAGATTCCAAAGCGTTTAACGAGAGCGGATTCTCGTGGGTGATGTAGTCGTACTCTTTCCGATCTCAAGATCGTGTAGACGATCCTTTCGGCGCCATGTTCCGGCAGCGCTCCCGCAGTCGGTCACACGTTCGGTACTCGACGAAGACCTTCCTCTCCCTTGTTCCAGCAGGCAGTGGAGGTTGTAGCACTCTCCTCGCGATTCCGGCAGCACAACGGCGTGGTACCGGAAGTAGAGGGGAAATCCCGCAGGGCTTCGCCTTAAGCCGGTGCGAGTATGGTGGAGCTTGAGAGAGGCTATTAGTGGTCTAGTAATTAGACACACCAATTAGAAGGCTCTAAACCGCTGGCTAAAGCAATTAGAAGCTCTAAACCAAAACGACTCTAAACCGGAGATTTAGAGGTGGAAACTTGTGTGTCTAGGAGGGGAGCCCTGCCCCTCCTTTTATAGGTGGGGAGGCGCGGCCAGGGGAGGGGAGTCCCTCCCCAAGTCGGCCTTGGGTGGTGCGCCGGCTTGGGGAGGAGACTCCTCCCTCAAGTCGGTTCCCAACTCCTCTTTCTTGTTTCCCACAGTTTCTTGTTTTAGCCGTTTGACTTTCAAACTGGACATTTGACTTTTCTGTTTTAGGATTCAAATTAATCCTTTATTTGGGACAGCAAGAACACTTAGTACATGATGCAATCATTCCAATATGTAATGACACATTCATGTACCCCTCCCCCCCCCCCGGAGTGCCGGACAATCCGGAACCTTCTAGAACATTCCCGATGAAAACACCGGAATCATTCCCGAACTCCGAAACGGGACTTTCCTTATATGAATCTTATTCTCCGGACCATTCTGGATCACCTCGTGATATCCCGGATCCCATCCGAGACTCCGAACAACATTCGGTCTCTTTCTCATAATACCATAACTACTCAAACAACGTCGAATCCTTAAGTGTGTCTCCCTACGGTTCGTGAATTATGCGGACATGATCGAGACACTTCTCCGAACAATAACCAATAGAGGAATCTGGAAATTCATATGGCTCCCACATATTTCTACGATTACTTTGCGATCGAATGAACCACTTACATACGATACCAATTTCCCTTTGTCTCACGATATGTTACTTATCCGAGGTTATGATCGTCGGTATCTCTGTATACCTAGTTCAACCTCGTTACCGATAAGTACTCTTTTCTCGTTCCCGTGATATGTGATCCCTTGTGACCAAGTCACATGCTTGCAAGCCAATTGGATGACATTCCACCGAGAGGGCCCAGAGTATATCTATCCGTCATGTGGATGGACAAATCCCACTCTTGATCCATGTGTTTCAACCAATACTTTCCGAACACTTAATGCCACCTTTATAGCCACCCAGTTACGGTGTGGTGTTTGATGTCATCAAAGCATCCATCCGGTAAAGGTGATATGCATGATCTCATGGTCGAAGGAATTAGGTTACTATGTATCAGAAAGCATATAGCAATTGAACTATTGAAATGACTTGATCTTTATGCTACGCTTATCAATAGGAGTATGTCCACCATATCATTCTCCTAACGATATGATCTTGTTGTTGATAACATCTCAATGTTCATGATATGGAAACCACAATCATTTAATCAACCAACAAGCTAGTGAAGTATAGAGGCTATACTAGGGACTTCAATTTAAGTTTACAATTCACACAAGTATTAATGTTTCCTTGTTAATACTATTATAGCATGAATATAAACATTTATCATAAACACAAAGATATAATAATAACTACATTTATTATTGCCTCTAGGGCATATCTCCAACAGTCTCCCACTTGCACTAGAGTCATCTAATCTAGATTACATGGTAATATACCGAACACCCATGGCAGTTTGGTGTTGGTCATGTTTTGCCCTCAGGAGAGGTTTAGTCAACGGATCCGCCACATTCAGATCTGTGTGTACTTTGAAAATCTTTATATCCCCATCCTGGATATATTCTCGAATAGCGTGAAAACGCAGCTTGATATGCTTCAGCTTCTTGTGTGACCTTGGTTCTTGCGCATTGGCTATGGCGCCCATGTTATCACAGTAGATAGACATTGGGTCCAGCGCACTTGGAACCACACCCAGCTCTGTAATGAACTCTTTCATCCATATCGCTTCTTGTGAAGCCTCCGAAGCAGCCATGTATTCCGATTCAGTTGAAGATATCGCCACAACGCTTTGCTTTGCACTCCTCCAGCTAACTGCTGCACCATTCAAAATAAATACGTACCCAGATTGTGATTTAGAATCATCTGGATCGGTGTTCCAACTAGCATCGGTGTAACCATTAACAACGAGCTGTTCATCACCTCCATAAGAAAGAACCATATCCTTAGTTCTTCTCAAGTACTTAAGGATGTTTTTGACCGATGTCCAATGATCCACTCCTGGATCACTTTGATATCTGCTAGTTAGACTAACAGCATATGCGATGTCGGGTCTAGTACATAGCATGGCATACATTAGAGATCCTATGGCTGAGGCATAGGGAGTTTTACTCATCCTTTCTCTATCTTCTGCCGATGTTGGACTTTGAGTTTTACTCAAGGTCGTATTGGGCAACATGGGCAAGAACCCTTTCTTGCTTTCTTCCATTCCAAACTTCTTTAGAACTTTGTCCAAATATGTACTCTGTGACAATGATATTTGGCGTTTCGATCTATCTCTATAAATCTTTATGCCTAATATGTAAGCTGCTTCGCCAAGATCCTTCATTGAAAAACTATTATTCAAATATTCCTTGACACTATTAAGAAGGTCTACATCATTCCCAATCAACAATATGTCATCCACATACAGTATTAAGAATGCTACAGAGCTCCCACTCACTTTCTTGTAAATACAAGCTTCTCCATAAGTTTGTATAAAACCAAAACTTTTGATTACCTTATCAAAACGTTGATTCCAACTTCGGGATGCTTGCTTCAATCCATAGATGGACCGTTGAAGCTTGCATACCTTGTTAGCATCTTTAGGATCGACAAAACCTTTGGGTTGCATCATATACAACTCTTCATCAATGTCTCCATTGAGGAATGCTGTTTTGACATCCATCTGCCATATCTCATAATCATAATATGCAGCGATTGCTAACATAATCCTCACAGACTTTAGCTTCGCTACTGGTGAGAAAGTCTCATCGTAGTCAACTCCTTGAATTTGTCGAAACCCTTTTGCGACAAGTCGAGCTTTATAGACAGTAACATTACCATCAGCATCTGTTTTCTTCTTGAAAATCCATTTGTTCTCGACAGCCTTCCGGCCATCCGGTAAGTCCACCAAAGTCCATACTTGGTTTTCGTACATGGATCCAATCTCGGATTTCATGGCTTCTTGCCATTTATTGGAATCTGGGCTCATCATCGCTTCCTCATATGTCTCGGGGTCATCGGTGTTGTCCACCACCATGACATTCATAACGGAATCATACCAATCTGGAGTGGTACGAGTTCTCGTTGACCTCCGAGGCTCTGTAGAAACTTCAACCGAAGTTTCATGATCACCATCATTAGCTTCCTCTCTTATTGGTGCAGGCACCACAGGAACTTCTTCCGGTGCTGCGCTACTCGCAATTTCGAGAGAAGGTTCAACAACCTCGTCGAGTTCTACTTTCCTTCCAGTCACTTCTTTCGAGAGAAATTCCTTCTCTAGAAAGGATCCATTCTTGGCAACGAAGATTTTGCCTTCGGATCTATGATAGAAGGTATACCCAATAGTTTCCTTCGGGTATCCTATGAAGACGCATTTTTCCGCTTTGGGTTCGATCTTGTCCGGCTGTAACTTCTTTACATAGGCTTCGCATCCCCAAACTTTAAGGAACGACAACTTAGGTTTCTTCCCAAACCATAATTCATACGGTGTCGTTTCAACGGATTTAGATGGTGCCCTATTTAAAGTGAATGCGGCTGTTTCTAATGCATAACCCCAAAATGATAGCGGTAAATCTGTAAGTGACATCATAGAACGAACCATATCTAAGAGAGTTCGATTACGACGTTCGGACACACCATTACGCTGTGGTGTTCCCGGCGGTGTCAATTGTGAAAGTATTCTGCACTTCTTTAAATGCTCGCCAAACTCGTAACTTAGATATTCACCTCCACGATCAGAACGTAGAAACTTAATCTTCTTGTTACGTTGATTCTCTACCTCACTTTGAAACTCCTTAAACTTCTCGAAAGTTTCGGACTTATGTTTCATGAAATAGATATACCCATATCTACTCAAGTCATCTGTGAAGGTAAGAACATAACGATAACCACCGCGCGATGCTACACTCATTGGACCACATACATCGGTATGTATGATTTCCAATAAGTCCGTAGCTCGCTCCATGATACCAGAAAATGGAGTCTTAGTCATTTTGCCCATCAGACATGCTTCGCATCTATCAAGTGATTCAAAATCAAGTGATTCAAGAAGTCCATCGGAATGGAGTTTCTTCATACGCTTCACTCCAATGTGACCAAGACGACAGTGCCACATATAGGTCGAATTATCGCTTGATTTCAAACGTTTAGCTTCAATATTGTTGATATGTGTATTTCCACTATCGAGATTCAATAAGAATAGACCATCTATCAAAGGTGCATGTGCGTAAAACATATTACTCATATAAATCGAACAACCATTATTCTCTGACTTAAACAAGTAACCGTCTCGCAATAAACAAGATCCTGATATAATGTTCATGCTCAACGCAGGCACTAAATAACAATTATTTAAGTATAAAACTAATCCCGATGGTAGATGAAGAGGTAGCGTGCCGACCGCGATCACATCAACCTTTGATCCGTTTCCCACGCGCATCGTCACCTCGTTCTTCGCTAGCTTCCGTTTATTCTGCAGCACCTGTTTCGAGTTACAAATATGAGCAACCGAACCAGTATCAAATACCCAGGCACTACTACGAATACTAGTGAGATACACATCAATAACATGTATATCAGATATACCTTTCTTCTTGATGTTGCCGTTCTTCAAATCCGCCAAGTACTTTGGGCAATTCCGCTTCCAGTGACCTACTCCCTTGCAGTAAAAGCACTCAGTTTCAGGCTTTGGTCCAGCCTTGGTTTTCTTCGTCGGCGTGGTAACTTTCTTACCACCCTTCTTGAAGTGTCCCTTTTGCTTAGACTTGCCCTTCTTGAATTTGGTGGTCTTATTGACCATCAACACTTGGTGCTCTTTCTTGATCTCCACTTCTGCAGATTTTAACATAGCAAATAGTTCTGGCAACTCTTTGTTCATGTTCTGCATGTTGTAGTTCATCACAAAGTTCCTGTAACTTGGTGGCAATGACTGGAGGACGCGGTAAACCCCCAAAGCATTAGGAATCACTATACCCAAGCTTTGAAGTTTGTTTGCGTGCCCAGACATCTTAAGCACATGCTCACTGACGGAGCTGCCCTCTTCCATCTTGCAGTTAAAGAACTTTTCAGAAGCTTCATAACTTTCAGTTGCCGCATGAGTCTCAAAAATTAATTTGAGATCCTCGACAATATCATATGGGTCTGACTCTTCAAACCTTTTCTGAAGCTCCGATTCTAAACCATACAAGATAGCACACTGAACTATGGAGTACTGATTCTTCCGAGCGAGGTAAACATTCTTTACTTCATCGGGAGCATCAGCTGCAGGTGGGTCACCCAGCGGTGCATCCAACACATAGGTCAAATTACCAGCTGTGAGGACAATCCTCAAATTGCGGAACCAATCCGCGAAGTTGCTTCCATTGTTTTTCAACTTTTCTTTCTCTAGGAACGCATTAAAATTGATGGTAGGGGCTGCCATTGATCTACAACATATTTGCAATAGTTTAGACTAAGTTTATGACAAATTGAGTTCAAATTAATTAATGAAATTAAACTAGGTGAACTCCCACTCAAAACAACATCCCTCACATTGTTTTAGTGATCACACGAACCAAATCCACTACATCAACACCGATCATCACGAGAGTTGATATAGTCTCAATGGCGAACAATCATCATGTTCATCATATCTACTATATGATTCATGCTTTACCTTTCGGTAATCCGTGTTCCTGAGACCATGTCTGTACATGCTAGGCTCGTCAAGATCAAACCTTAGCCACCGCATAAGCAAATCTGGCTTGCTTACGTTGTATACACTTGCGGAATCTAACACACCCGATCATCACGTGGTGCTTCGAAACAACAAGCTTTAGCAACGGTGCTAACTAAGGGCGAACACTTTATGATTTGAAATTCATGTGCATGAGGGATCATCTTATAATGCTACCGCCGTCTACTAAGCAATACAAGATGCATAAAGGATTAACATCACATGCAATTCATAATATGTGATATGATATGGCCTTTCTTCTTTGTGCTTCCGATCTCCATCTTCAAACACGAACATGATCTCCATCATCACCGGCATTGCATCAAGGTCAATGACGCTTCACCATGCTTGTCGTCCACCGGCTTCAACTATTACAACTACTTTGAATAGACACGCGGGTCTTTAACATAAATTAAAGACAACCATATGGCTCCTGCCGGTTGCCAACTTACAATAAGGAACATTGCATACATCAAATATAATCACAATCATGGCCATATCACATCACTGCACACCCCTGCAAAACAAAGTTAGACGCTTCTACTTTCTTTGCATATTTTACGTGGTTTGGGGCTTTCAATAAGTGTCGTTCTAACTTACGAACAAGAACCACAACATTGATACTAGCATTGTTGATTACCCGTTGTAAATTGGATCTTAACTATGCTAGGAGAAACAGGCACCCGCAAAGCCACTTATGCAATACAAGTTGCATGTCAAGCGTGGAGCAAGTCTCATGAACGATGTCATGTAAGGTTAGCCCAGGCCGCTTCATCCCAACATACCGCAAGATGCAAAGTACACAAAAAGCAATCTACAATAAAAGCATCAACGCCCACAATGACCATTGTGTTCTACTCGTGCAACAGATCTACATATAGACACGGCTCTGATACCACTGAAGGGGTTCGTAGCATGGAAAACAAAAATTTTCTATCGCATACAAACAAACAAGCCAAGATCTATCTACTAGATTGTAGCAACGAGTCGATGGAATAACTTACCCTCGAAGATTCCAAAGTGTTTAACGAGAGCGGATTCTCGTGGGTGATGTAGTCGTACTCTTTCCGATCTCAAGATCGTGTAGACGATCCTTCCGGCGCCACGTTCCAGCAGCGCTCCCGCAGTCGGTCACACGTTCGGTACTCGACGAAGACCTTCCTCTCCCTTGTTCCAGCAGGCAGCGGAGGTTGTAGCACTCTCCTCGCGATTCCGGCAGCACAACGGCGTGGTACCGGAAGTAGAGGGGAAATCCCGCAGGGCTTCCCCTTAAGCCGGTGCGAGTATGGTGGAGCTTATGAGAGAGGCTATTAGTGGTCTAGTAATTAGACACACCAATTAGAAGGCTCTAAACCAATTAGAAGGCTCTAAACCGCTGGCTAAAGCAATTAGAAGCTCTAAACCAAAACGGCTCTAAACCGGAGATTTAGAGGTGGAAACTTGTGTGTCTAGGAGGGGAGCCCTGCCCCTCCTTTTATAGGTGGGGAGGCGCGGCCAGGGGAGGGGAGTCCCTCCCCAAGTCGGCCTTGGGTGGTGCGCCGGCTTGGGGAGGAGACTCCTCCCTCAAGTCGGTTCCCAACTCCTCTTTCTTGTTTCCCACAGTTTCTTGTTTTAGCCGTTTGACTTTCAAACTGGACATTTGACTTTTCTGTTTTAGGATTCAATTTAATCCTTTATTTGGGACAGCAAGAACACTTAGTACATGATGCAATCATTCCAATATGTAATGACACATTCATGTACCCCTCCCCCCCGGAGTGCCGGACAATCCGGAACCTTCTAGAACATTCCCGATGAAAACACCGGAATCATTCCCGAACTCCGAAACGGGACTTTCCTTATATGAATCTTATTCTCCGGACCATTCCGGATCACCTCGTGATATCCCGGATCCCATCCGAGACTCCGAACAACATTCGGTCTCTTTCTCATAATACCATAACTACTCAAACAACGTCGAATCCTTAAGTGTGTCTCCCTACGGTTCGTGAATTATGCGGACATGATCGAGACACTTCTCCGAACAATAACCAATAGAGGAATCTGGAAATTCATATGGCTCCCACATATTTCTACGATTACTTTGCGATCGAATGAACCACTTACATACGATACCAATTTCCCTTTGTCTCACGATATGTTACTTATCCGAGGTTATGATCGTCGGTATCTCTGTATACCTAGTTCAACCTCGTTACCGATAAGTACTCTTTTCTCGTTCCCGTGATATGTGATCCCTTGTGACCAAGTCACATGCTTGCAAGCCAATTGGATGACATTCCACCGAGAGGGCCCAGAGTATATTTATCCGTCATGTGGATGGACAAATCCCACTCTTGATCCATGTGTTTCAACCAATACTTTCCGAACACTTAATGCCACCTTTATAGCCACCCAGTTACGGTGTGGTGTTTGATGCCATCAAAGCATCCATCCGGTAAAGGTGATATGCATGATCTCATGGTCAAAGGAATTAGGTTACTATGTATCAGAAAGCATATAGCAATTGAACTATTGAAATGACTTGATCTTTATGCTACGCTTATCAATAGGAGTATGTCCACCATATCATTCTCCTAACGATATGATCTTGTTGTTGATAACATCTCAATGTTCATGATATGGAAACCACAATCATTTAATCAACCAACAAGCTAGTGAAGTATAGAGGCTATACTAGGGACTTCAATTTAAGTTTACAATTCACACAAGTATTAATGTTTCCTTGTTAATACTATTATAGCATGAATATAAACATTTATCATAAACACAAAGATATAATAATAACTATATTTATTATTGCCTCTAGGGCATATCTCCAACAAAGATCACAAACAATACTATCGTAATGATTCAATAATAATTTCAGATCTGAGATCATGGCACTCGAGCCCTAGTGACAAGCATTAAGCACAACAAGTTGCAATAAAGTCAAATAGCACTAAAAGAGATAGTAGGCACTATACCCTAATAGATCTTATTCGATAACATGATAGAACTCATCCAATCCCTACCATCCCCAAGCCTACAGTGAGGGATTACTCACTCATGGATGAGGGAAACATCGGTGATTGATGGAGATGCGTTGGTGATGACGATGGCGATGATCCTCTCCAAATTCCCCGTCCCGGCAGGGTGCTAGAATGGAGTTTCTGGATCCGAATCTTGGTTTCTGGTGGCTGCGACGGAGCGGAACTCTTTCTGGAAAACTATCGAACCCCCTAAGTTTTTAGGTCAGAAGGCAACTTATAGGCGCAGAGAGAGGCCGAGGAGCTGCCTAGCGTGGCCACACCCCCACCAGGCGCGGGGTCAGGTGGGCCCGCGCCTGGGGTGGGTCTGCCCCCCAGGCCTCCCCTCCGTCTCTTCTTCTGGCCCCGTGGATCTTCTGGTGAAATATAATTCTTGGCATATTTCCCGAGATTTTTCCTGATAGTTCATTTTCTGCACAAAAACAAGACACCAAGGTAATTCTGCTGAAAACAGCGTCAGTCCGTGTTAGTTTTATCCAAATCACACAAGTTTAGAGAAGAAACAATAGCAAAGTGTTCGAGAAAGTAGATACGTTTTGGACGTATCAACTCCCCCCAAGCTTAGCCTATTGTTTGTCCTCAAGCAATTCAGTTGAAAACTCAGTGCGATAAAAGAACTTTCACGAACACTTTACTTCATATGATGTAAATATTCTCAACACAGGAGTAGATGCTTAGAAAATTCATAATAAGGAGTATGCAACTAAGTCTACTCAACAGTCATTGCAAGCTATGAAGAGAAACCAACTCAATAATAATAAGTAGCATGAAACATAAACATAAGCAACATTGCAATGCTCATAATAAGGTATGATAGAGTGGTATCTCGCTTGCCTTTGTTTGAAGAGCACAATATAAATGCCAAGGCACCTCTGAAGTTCAAGTGAAGACTAGATATAAAGATATCAGAGATACAAGCATCAAAGTCATGACATAGTTAACCAAGTTTTGGAACAAACACAAAGATGACAACTATGCTCTCAAGAAGGTTCTTATAGGATAAGTAGTGACTCAACAAGGTTGTGAAAACGGTTTTCTGAAGGTTTGAAAGACGTCCCAATGCTGAAAGGAAGGTACTCGTTATCTTTGAGCTCTCATTGCCCCTATCATAGGCATCTTCATGTGGTTAAGGTTAAAGTGAGGTCCACTCTGAATCATATGCTTGACAGACCATAGACTGGAAATCCCAAGTCCCTTGAGTACGAGGGTCGCTCCGCATGTTACTCAACTTTGGTCACCTGAAAGTTCTTGTCATTGTAAATACATGCATATCATCGAGAACCGCCAACGGGGTACCCCTTGCACATGGCACAGGAGCTTTCCCATAACAAAAATGACAAGGCAAGCAGACAATGAGCATCTCAGCAATCTTGTTATTTACCATATGCATAGCTTTTTATTGAGTACGCTTCATAGATACTCATTATAGTGATGCTGGAAGTTTCCACCATGATTAAGCATGGCTTAGTCTAGCGGTCCAAGCGTTTCTCTAACACAATGTATAAACTCCATGAACTCACAACCTCCCCTTTTATTTCACATCGTCGACATCCATAAACAAAAGAGCAAGGAATCAACTGCATGAGATATCCAAAAAGTGTTGAAAGCGTTCCTCGTGGCAGCACGGTTCTGCTGACTCCCAGTATATAATTAGCAAGCATATAACTTTCATGGACTAGTCACAATGGTTCAGAATTATTAAGCGCAAGGAATAAAGTGTGCCATCTAGTTCGTGAGAGCTTTACTAACTAACTTTCTCAAAACAGACAAACATTTTATTTTGGAAGAAAACACGGCATATAGAATATGCGCTGAAGTAGCAAATGATGCTAATAGGTAGGTATGATGGACACAACTGACAATATTGGTTTTGGGGAGTTGGAAGCACGAGTAGAGCACGTACTCAGTGCAAGTGAATGCTAGCAATAGAGAGGGAGCGATAAACGAGAGAGCAATAACTGTCATAATCATGCTTGCAACAAAACAAGACTAACTATGGCATGAAAGTGATACAAGCACTCTAAGGCAAAATAAATCATCAAGGCTTACTGACTATTGATTAGTCATATGCATGCATGAGAATGTGCCAAGTCGATTCACATGAACAGTCAGAGGAGGATACCACAATGTCATACCAAAGTATGAATAAAACAATGCAAGCAAACATTCATATGACATGCTACAAACTATTAGCAAGCTGGAGCTGATCATAGACAAGCAAAAACTACTAAGCATCCATAATGACATATACCTTACATAAACAGGCTAAGCACTCTCACAATGATGAGTATATGTACAAAAATGAAACAAATAGAGTTCGTTACCAGCCTCTTACCACACCTCGAGTTGTCTTAATCTTCATTATTGCCCTTCACTTGTGTGACTTGAATAAATCAAAATCCACTGAGGATGGCTGAACCCTGCAAAGAGCTCTCAAAACCAAAGAAGACCAAAAAATATTTTTGGTGTTTTCGATTTTTTAGAAACAAGCAAACAAAGAAAAACCAAACAAAGCAAAATATTTTTGGAATTTTATTTTAAGGCAAACCAAAGCAAAGAAACAAACCAAGAGAAACAATGAAAATATTTTTGGTATTTTTTGTTTTTTAGAAAGAAGCATCAAAAACCAAAAAGAAAGCAAAAACAATGGATATACAAAGAACCAACCGAACATGATATATATATATATATATATGAGTGTGATGTCGGTGTACCTCCCCCCAAGCTTAGGCTTTTGGCCTAAGTGGGGCTCAATCCCATGGTGCCCAAGTAGATGCACCTCCGTAGTATATCGAGGAAGCTCCCTCGTCCTGGTACGAGCTCGAGGCCTCCCTTGTGTAATAACCAGGGGGTCGCATGATGGTGCTTCCTCCTGATAGTGCCCGTGGAAGTTGAGAGAACGCAGTTGTCATCCATCTCCGCCTTCGAGCGCGACCAAGGTCCCTGAAAAATACTGAACAAAGTGGTTTGGGGTAGAGGGATCTCTCTCTCTTCCCCGTTAGTAAACAACATTCTATAAACCAAGTTCTCAAGAGTAGAGCTAGTGGTGACAAAGTGGTGCGCCTTCATGGCAGCAAGATCAAGCCTCTGAGGAGCCAAAACTGTATCATGTGGATCAACAGCAATGTTCAAGGCAGCAGCAACACAAGTAGCAATAATTCCCCCATAAATGGGTCCCTTAGCAGCTAAACGACGAGGAGAGAACCAAGATTATACTTGTCCTCATTGTTGAGCGCAACAGCTAAGAAGGCCAATTGATAGTTGGAAATATTACTAGTGTTCTCCCTACCAAGAACACTGGTGGCAAGATACTAGGCAAAATACCTAATCGCTGGAAGTTGAATGTTCTTTATCTTCCCTCGCTGAGCTCTACGGTCATCATCATTGGTTATTCCTCGGTAAAGCTCTAGCAAATCAGCAGGTAGAGCTTGAATCTTCTTTGATGACCCAGTTGTACCAAGTCTCAGGGCCTTGCAAAATTTCTTCAATGTCATAGAATGAGCCCTGCCATAAATTTTGGAAGACAGAGAAGGCTCATACATACTATTAGTAAAGGAGAAACTCTCCACAAATGTTTTAGTAAGCAAAGCATATTGTGCACTCTCATCCTTCATGTACCTTGTTAGTCCAGACCTCTGCACCAAATTCATAAAATCATTAAGAATCCCAGCAGCTTGCAAGAAAGAGTGACAAGGAAAGGTGGAGGGGTGTGCATCCCCTTCATCTCCCTCATCACCAAATCGTGAAGTGATGAGATCCTCATTATATGAGGGTCTAGTACTGGTAGATGACCTTGGAAGCCTTGTCCTTCTAGGTGCATCACTCTCAAATATGTCACCAAAGGTGTGTTGGTCCATGACTTCCCTATTCTGAAATTTTTAAACAACCATCACACCAAGTGATTTCTAAGTTGATAAATGATGAGCAACTACTATAGGAACTTGCTAGAGGACTACACATGCATCAAAACAAAGTTTCTAGGCAAAGAACAAGCATGCAAGCTCAAACAACCTGTTACCTATAACAGCAAAATACTCAAGATACAATCTACCAATCACAAATCTAATTGGACAAGTGGAGGAGGCACATACCAAGGAGAAAACCCTCCAAAAATCAGCACTTGAGATGGGCTGAACAAGGAGATCGAAAATCGCGAGCAAGAACATCAAGAACTCAAGATTGAGTAAGTTTTCCGGTGTTTTTTGGGAGAGAGAAAGAAGGTGGCTTTGAGGAGGCAGCCTGGAGGGCCTAGGTGGGCCAAACCCCACCTAGGAGCCACCCCTAGGTAGGTCGTGCCTACCAGGGGTCTGGTGGCCTGAGGTGGCCCCCTGGGTCATCTCAGGTGCCACTCTGCCCCTTTTTTCGAGGAAAAAATTATTTTGAAATTTCTGGGATTTTTCGGGAAACTTTATTTTTGGCCAATTTTCAGGGTATGAAAATTGATTTTCTCGCAGAAACAGTTTTTTCAGAAGAAGCAAAAACAAACCAAAAGCCAAACTACAACAGCTCTAAGAAACCCAAACAAGCAAACAACTAGCTAAACTAAAGCTAAAGCAAAGACTAGGAAGGAGAAAGGAAAAAGAAAGCAAGTATAACCACAGCGAAAACATTATTTTGTTCATAAAAATATTTTTGTTAACAAGGTTGATCAAGTCTTGTTACCAAAACAATCTTATATGAAGCAAAACTTTGCAATCCACAAGGTGATTATGTTTCCTAATACTTGATAGCAATGGTCCCAATCATAATAGTTTCAAAATTTTCTTATGGAATGGGACAATATATTTCTCCAACCTTAATGTCTTCAATATTTTCAATGGAATTCATGCAATAGCTCTTAACAACCTTCTTGGGGAAATAGACAGTATGCTCTTTGTCATTAATTTTTAATGTTACTTTTACTTGATTGCAATTGATGACAACACCTGTAGTATTAAGAAAAGGTCTCCCAAGAATAATAGACATATTATCATCAGGCATTTCAAGCACAACAAAATTAGTTAGAACCATGCAGTTATGAGCAACTTGAACAGGAACATCCTCACATATACCAACAGGAATAGTAGTTGACTTATTAGCCATTTGCAAAGAAATATCAGTTGGTATCAACTTTTCTATCTAGAGTCTCTTGTAGAGAGAAAAAGGCATAACACTAACTCCAGCTCCCAAATTACATAAAACAGTTCTAACATAATTATTCTTAATGGAGCAAGGAATAGTTGGTATACCTGGATCACCAAGCTTCTTTGGAATCTTACCATTGAAGGAATAATTAGCAAGTAGAGAAGAAATCTCCTCATTAGGAATATTCCTTTTATTAGAGACAATATCCTTCATATACTTTGAATAAGGAGGAAACTTAATAGCATCAGTCAAAGGAATTTGCAAGAATAAAGGTTTCATCCACTCACAAAACTTGTTGTAGTGTTCTTCCTCCTTTGACTTGTGTTTCTTACCTGGAAAAGGCATAGGTTTCTGCACCCAAGGTTCTCTCTCTTTACCATGTTTATTAGCAATAAAATCTTACTTTGTGTACCTAGTGTTCTTAGTGTGCTGGTCAGGTTCTTCCTCACCTTCCTCCTTATCAGGAGACTCATTATTATCATTACCACTCTCAGTTTCAGCATCAGAGACAAATATACTATTAGGATCTACAGTAGGTTCAAGTGGTTCCTTAACTATCTTATGTTTCTTTTTCTTTCTCTTACGGGGACTACCACTATCTTCACCTTGTTGAGAATCCTGCTCAATTCTTTTAGGGTGTCCTTCAGGATATAAAGGATCTTGAGTAGCAATACCACTCCTAGTTCTAATTCCATAAGCATGTTTATCTCCTGAGGCATTAACTAGCATATCCTTTTGTACCTTAGCAAGTTGATCAAGTTGGGTTTGAACCATTTGAAAGTGTTTACAAAGCATTTTAATATCATTAGAAGTTCTTTCCACAATATCTTTAAACTCATGGATAGCTCTAGAGTTTTCCAATAAATGATTCTAAACTTGTTTATTAAAATACCCTTGATTAACAATAAAAGTGTCAAGTTCCTCTAAACATTGATCAGGAGGCTTACCATAAGGAATATCACCTTCATCAAAGTGTTGGAGAGAGTGTACCTCAATAGTATATGAGTGGGGAATTGGCTTACATAATTCTTCTATAGGAGGTAGATTCTTCACATCTTCAGCTCTAATACCTTTCTCCTTTAGACATTTCTTAGCTTCCTTCATCACTTCATCATTTAATGCAATAACTCCCCTCTTCTTTGTTGTTGGTGTTGGAACTGGTTCAGGCATAACTGGTTCAGGAGTAATAGGCTCAGGTGCATTCAGCTCAGTTGAAGTCCAATCATCATAATTCTTGCGTATCTTAGTCATTAATTCTTCAGCATCTGTAGGAGTCCTTTTCCTGAAAACACAATCAGCAAAGCTATCTAGGTAGGTCCTAGAATCATTAGTTAGTCCATTATAATAAATATCAAGAAGCTCATTCTTAGGCAATGGACATCCAGGATGTGCATGAATCAAGGCACAGAATCTTTTCCATGACTCAGGTAATTTCTCTTCTTCTCCCTGTTTAAAATCAAAAAGTCTCTACAAAGCAACATGTCTAGCACTGGGAGGAAAATATTTCTGGAAGAAAGAAGCAATCAAGCAATCAGGGCTATCAATGGAACCAAGAGGTAATCTATTAAACCAAGCCCTAGCTTCTCCTTTTAGTGAAAAAGGGAAGATCTTAGCAACAAAGTACTTGCGCATCTTAAAATCATCAGAAAACACATCACTCATAGTAGAAAGCTCATTCATATGAGCCACAACACTCTAATTTTCAGTCCCACAAAAAGGTTCTTTGTCAACAATATCTAAATAAGATAAATCAAGAGAGAAATCATAATCTTTATCTTTAATATCTATGGGAGAAGTGGCAAACTTAGTATCAGATGACAACTTAGGCACAATAGTACGTATAGCAAGGAGACTATTAATAGCACTAGTACCATGTGTGTTTCGGTACTCTTCAACAAAATCATCAGTGAACTCAATGTAACCATCATTAATATCATAACTCTCACTAGCCTCAGGTGAGCTATCAGGTGTAACAGTGTCTTCACTAGGAGTTTCGGTGTTTCCTAGACCAGCCATAGTAGCATCTAGAAAAGGACCTAATGAACCACTCGCATCAAGCACAGTAGAAGTAACATCATGAGCATCAAAATCAATTTCAGACTCAGCAGTAGTAGCAGTGTGTGTAGCTGTTGGAGATATGCCCAAGAGGCAATAATAAAGTGGTTATTATCATATATTTGTACTTATGCTAAATGTTTACATACCATGCTATAATTCTATTAACCGGAAACATTAATACTTGTGTGGTTTGTAAACATAAAAGAGTCCCTAGTAAAGCCTCTTGTTAAACTAGCTTGTTGGTTAATATATGATCATGGTTTCCTGATCATGAACATTGATATGTTATTAGCAATAAGGTCATATCATTAGGAGAATGATGTGATGGACATACTCCTACAGTTAAGCTTAGCATAAGATCAAGTCATTCAAATAGTTTACTTGCTATAAGCTTTCTGATACATAGTAACATAATTACTTCGACCATGAGATCATGCTAATCACCATCACCGGAATGATTCTTTGATGACATCAAACACCACACCGTAACTGGGTGGCTATAAAGGTGGCATTGAGTGTTCGGAAAGTATGTGTTGAGGCACATGGATCAAGAGTGGGATTTGTCCATCCATATGACGAATAGATATATTTTGGGCCCTCTCGGTGGAATGTCATCCAATTAGCTTGCAAGCATGTGACTGGCTCACAAGGGATCACATATCACAGGAACAAGAAAAGAATACTTATCAGTAACGAGGTTAAACTAGGTATGCAGAGAAACCGATGATCAGACCTCAGATAAGTAAAATATCGTGAGACAAAGGGAAGTTAGTTTCGTATGTAAATGGTTCATTCGATTGCAAAGTAATCATAGAAATATGTGGGAGCCATATGAATTTCCAGATTCCTCTATTGGTTATTGATCGGAGAAGAGTCTCGATCATGTCTACATAATTCACGAACCGTAGGGAGACACACTTAAGGATTCGATGTTGTTTAGTAGATATGGAATGTGAGTAAAGAGACCGAATGTTTTTCGGAGTCTCGTATGGGATCCGGGATATCACGAGGAGATCCATAATGGTCCGGAGAATAAGATTCATATAAGGAAAGTCCAATTTTGGAGTTTGGCAATGATTCCGGTGTTTTCACCAGAATGTTCTAGAAGGGTCTAGAAGGTTCACAGATCCAGAAGGGGAAGGGTACATGGATGTGTCATGACAAAGTGGAATGGTTGCATCATGTCCTAGGTCACTTGGATGGACACTTGGAAGAGAGAAATCAAACTCTAATTTGAAAGTCAAAAAGGCAGTTTGAAAAAGTCAAATCCCAACATGGTTTCCGAGTTAGGGAGGGTTTCCACCTAGGTTGGGAACACCCTTGGACGCCCCCACCTATATAAGGAGGGGTGGGGGTGCACCCCAAGGTATCCCTAGGCCGCCGCTGCCCCCCAAGCCACCGACGCCCTAGATCCCCTCTAAACCGTCGCTGCCGTCTAGCCTAAACCCTAACTGTCGGCTGCCATCTTCCCTCGGCATCTAAAACCTAGATCACCGAGGACCTCTTCTACTCCACCATACTTGCTCCTGCTTAGGCGAAGCCCTGTGGGATCTCCCCTCTACTTCTGACACCACGCCATCGTGCTGCCGGAATCGTGAGGAGAGAGCTACAACCTCCGCTGCCTGCTGGAACGAGGGAGAGGAAGGTCTCCATCGAGTACCGTACATGTGACCGACTGCGGGAGCACTGCTGGAACGCGGCATCGGAAGGATCGCCTACGCGATCTTGAGATCGGCAAGTGAACGACTACATCACCCATGAGAATCTGCTCTTGTTAACCACTTTGGATCTTCAAGGGTTAGTACTCTATCGACTCGTTGCTACAATCTAGTAGATAGATCTTGGCTTGTGTGTGTTCATGCGATAGAATTTTTTTGTTTTCCATGCTACGAATCCCTATAGTGGTATCAGAGCCATGTCTATATGTAGATCTGTTGCACGAGTAGAACACAATGGTCATTGTGGGCGTTGATGGTTTTGTTGTCGATTGCTTCTTGTGTACTTTGCATCTTGCGGGATGGTGGGATGAAGCGGTCCAGGCTAACCTTACATGACATCGTTCATGAGACTTGCTCCATGCTTGACATGCAACTTGTATTGCATAAGTGGCTTTGCGGGTGCCTGTTTCTCCCAACATAGTGAAGATTCAATTTATAACGGGTGATTGACAATACTAGTATCAATGGTGTGGTTCTTGTTCGTAAGTTAGAACGACACTTGATGAAAGCCCAAAACCACGTAAAACATGCAAAGAAAATTAGAGGCGTCTAACTTTGTTTTGCAGGGGTGTGCTGTGAAGTGATATGGCCATGATTGTGATTATATATGATGTATGCAATGTTCCTTATTGTAAGTCAGCAACCGGAAGGAGCCATATGGTTGTCTTTTAATCCCTTTAAGACATGTGTGTCTGTTATTCAAAGTAGTTGTAATAGTTGATGCTGGTGGACGACAACCATGGAGCGGCACCATTGACCTTGACGCCACGCCGGTGATGATGGAGATCATGTTCGTGCTTGAAGATGGAGATCGGAAGCACAAGAAGAAAGGCCAAATCATATCACATATTTTGAATTGCATGTGATGTTAATCCTTTTATGCATCTTGTATTGCTTAGTTCGTGACGGTAGCATTATAAGATGATCCCTCTCACAAAATATCAAGTTAGTGTTCGTCCTTAGTAGGCACCGTTGCCAAAGCTCGTTGTTTCGAAGCACCACGTGATGATCGGGTGTTTTAGATTTTGCGAGTGTGTACAATGGGAGCAAGCCAGATTTGCTCATGCGGAAGCTAAGGTTTGATCTTGATGAGCCTACATGTACAGACATGGTCTCGGAACACGGAATACCGAAAGGTAAAGCATGAGTCATATAGATAATATGATGAACATGATGATTGTTTGCCTTTGAAACTATATCATGTCACGTGATGATCGGACTTGGTGTAGTGAATTTGGTTCGTGTGATCACTAAAACAATGTGAGGAATATTGTTTTCAGTGGGAGTTCAACAGCAATGTGATTAAAAGTTGAGCACTATTTATCATAAATTAAATCAAAGTGAATTTGCATAGTTGTTGTAGTCATTGGCATCTGTTTACCACCTTGCGCTTAGTTATAATTGAGATAATAGAACTATAGAATTCTAGTTAGTTACTTTACGAACTGGTATCGTATTGTTTTGAAGTGTTAATCTAAAGTTTAAAAGTCCTATTGCAAACTTTCAGTAAGTTCGGGTTACTCCATGAAGTTTAATAATTGGTATTAAATCAAGAGTAACAATTCCAGTGTTAGTATATAAGTATCATGTTTATCTCCATGATTCTTGATATTCAAAAGATTGTTTTAATATCAAGGTTATCTAAGAACATCATATGTGGAAGATATTGCGATATCTGAAACAATGTTTTTGATTATAATATGATAGAGTATGATATGGAAAATTTTATGTTCTCATATTTGATGGGAATTTTTAAAAGGCTGGAGACGCTAGTCGTCCTAATCCTCCAAAAGGTTTTGGAGAGAAACATTATACTCGCAATTCACCATTATAAGCTAAAGTAGCTTGATCATGAATAGTTCCATGATATGTATGAATATTTGATGTAGGTAAAATGTTTACTACACTAAATGATTACTAAAGAATGGAATTTGAAAGAACACCAAATATTTTATGATGGTGATTTACTTCAAAGTGCAAGTCCAAAGACATTGGTATTTAACTATACATGCTTTGGACTATGTGTCATGTGTATGGCTCCACTATTGATGTTGATAGATTCTTTCAAATAGAAAAGGAAATACTGAAAGAGAATCTCAGAAATATATGGCAGAAAAGAAAAGAATAGAATTGTTCAGCTTAGATATATAGAGGATATAAATGTTATGGCTATATTCTTTGCTTATTAAACAATGTGGTTCTTAAGTATTGGATACTGAACTTGTTGGTGTGAATCGTCATACGAAACATCACAATTCATAAACTACAATGGCCTAAGTAACTAGCAAAAGAATATGTGATGATGTTCATCGAGAACAAATAAAGGGTTGTTGTGTTGCTCGTTAACATCAAAGCTTTCCTTCAAGATTTGTTTTATTAGGTATTATGAGAATAAGAGGGTTGTTCAAATAATTGCCATAATCCATGAAAGATGGATGATTTACAAATCTCGTTGGAGAAATCACATCCATAAAACTAGTGCTAAAAATGTCAAAAGACAAATTGATTGAAAGATCACTTAGGAAGTGACATCGCCGTTTAAATTATATTGGAAGGAAAACATGAAGAAAATCCATGTGGATGGAATTTTGGAGTCTTTTGATTTTTTATGAAATGACGCTTGTGTAAATTTCCTAGAGATAATTAAAACTCCGTTCATAGGCCAAAGGGAACGGATGACTAGCTTATTGGAACTTGTACATATTGTTGTATGAAGTCCATTATGTATAGTCAAGAGCGATGGATTTCAACTTCATATGCTTTCCCCCGAAAATTTGAGTGAATATATGAATATTTACTTAATGAGGATGAAGTGTGAAACATTTGAAAAGTTCAAAAACTTTCAAGATGAAGTGCAAAATCAATGTAACAAGAAAATAAAGAATTTATGATATGATCATAAAGGAAGATATTTGAGTTACAAGTTTAGCATAACACCTAAGATTTAAGGAATCGTTCCATGGATTTGCATTTCCCGAAACACCATAAGAGTATGGAGCATTCGAGATATGTAATGAAACCTTGGTGACATGGTAAGATCAAAAGTATAAAATATAAAACTGCCACTATATTTTAAAGATTAAAAGCTTTAGAGACTACCGCTTTTTCACTAAAAAGAGCTCCATCATGATTCATTGAAATGACACCATATAAATTTATGGTTTGGGATAAAACCCAAGTTGTCCTTTCTTAAACATTGGTATGCTATGCATAAGTGAGATGTTTACTATCAAATTCGGATGAACATGTCTTTGTATGTTATTTCGAATAATCATTGAGTATTCCTCCATAACACCAAAGACAAAAATGTTTGTCGCTTAGAACGTTAAGTTTCTTTGAGAAGGAATTTTTCGTGAAAAGTTAAGTGGGAGGACAATAGCACTTTGATAAGGTTAAACGAACCTTAGCTATATGTGCAAAGTTGCGCAACGGTGAAAAGTGTTCCAGATGCATCAACAATGCTAATGGCTCACGTGCCTCAAAGGTTGTGGTTACGGAGGTCTAAGTTCCTATTGAACCAAGTAGGTCGGATAAACAATCAAATACCAAGATTTGAGGGTTGAATCATTATTTTACAATAATGAACGGTCTACATGCAAAGAAGCGATGATGGGACCTGACTCCGTTAGATGGCTTTAAGCCATAGAATCCGTGATAGTTCCATACACGAGAAATCAAGCTTTGAACTTGAAAGACCCTTCAGAAAGGTGTAAGACCTTACGATCGTATCTGGATCTATAAGGAAATAGACATGGATGTTTCACATCTATGAAATAGTCAAAATGTTGGAAAGAGTTCACAACAATGTTCAAAGGTTGACTATGACAAGAATTGATCATTCATAGCGATAATTAGTCTAGACGGATTAATGTAGAAACCACTACATATAATTCTGTTATATGGTAGTTGAACAAACAAAACGAAGTTCTTTTAATAGAGTTGTTACCTAGGACGTGTACATAACACGATCCAAAGGGTTTTGTTAGTTTAAAGGATGCTAAAAGCGTATGCAAACTTTAATGGTTGAAATAAGCATCGCGTAGTTGAAATCTTCACCATGATAAAACTGTTAAAAGAGTTCAAAATCATCAGAGACGATGAAGATGCTTGTATTTGCAAGAAATTAAGTGGGAGCGCTAAGACATATTTCTAATACATTCTGTGGAAGATAACACATGTTAAGAATTTCATCTCGATGAAAGACTTAGGAAAAACCCGAATATTTGGCATCAATATCTATATAGATAGATTGAGATGCTAACATGGTTGTGTCGAAAGTACATAGATGATATATTAAATGATTTCAATATAGAAACTA
Source organism: Avena sativa (assembly GCA_916181665.1). Lineage (NCBI taxonomy): Eukaryota > Viridiplantae > Streptophyta > Magnoliopsida > Poales > Poaceae > Avena > Avena sativa. The sequence goes on along the minus strand of OV702285.1, from coordinate 53,485,771 downwards.
CAAGAAAGGTTCTTGTTGCATAGAAAGGATTGAATCGAAATTCAAGTGTATAGACACTTGGTAAGTGAAACAAAGATTCAAGTATAGATTGATACTTGATGTATAAAATCACAAAGAGTTTTATATCAATCATACCGTGATATGTACAAATGCAGATATGTCCTATTCTCTAAATGTTATGAGCATATACCAGAATGATTCATAAGATGATCATTGGATGATAGTAAGGATATTCTTATGATCTTTTGGAAGAACTAAGAATATATTATTTTTGTAGAGATGACAAATAAATGGTTAGTTCATTGTAAAATTATTACATTGATACTAGTTTTGTCACAAAGTACATATTAAGTTTATCTCAATCTAAACTAAGGGTGGCATAATATAATGTAAAGTAAGTTCCATAATGGATTTGGATGAGTTCCAAAGTTAAGACATTGTGACAGCTACTACAACAAAAGGCTAAGTATATGACTTCTATTATAGCAGCAAAAGAGGGCATTTATGTCAAGTAGTTTGTTATCAAACTAGGTGTAGTTCACAGCGGGATAGAACTATGAAGATATATTGTATGACAATATTGTAAACATGTTTTAACCCCAAGGAACTAAAGGTCTCACCAAAGGACCAAATTTATACAAAATCCATCTCATTAGAGAATTAGTGATGCGTAGAGACACAAAGGCATGCAATTACACACGGACCTGAAAGTGTCGGATCCGGAGATCAGTTGACCACTAGCAATCGTGTAAATACAACAACGGAAAGCCATAGGTGTTGAATGCACAAAGGTTTGAAACTAGATTATTGACTCTAGTGCAAGTGGGAGACTGTTGGAGATATGCCCAAGAGGCAATAATAAAGTGGTTATTATCATATCTTCGTACTTATGATAAATGTTTACATACCATCTATAATTCTATTAACCAGAAACATTAGTACTTGTGTGGTTTGTAAACATAAAAGAGTCCCTAGTAAAGCCTCTTGTTAAACTAGCTTGTTGGGTAATATATGATCATGGTTTCCTGATCATGAACATTGAGATGTTATTAACAATAATGTCATATCATTAGGAGAATGATGTGATGGACATACTCCTATAGTTAAGCTTAGCATAAGATCAAGTCGTTCAAATTGTTCACTTGCTATAAGCTTTCTGATACATAGTAACATAATTCCTTCGACCATGAGATCATGCTAATCACCAACACCGGAAGGATGCTTTGATGACATCAAACACCACACCGTAACTAGGTGGCTATAAAGGTGGCATTGAGTGTTCATAAAGTATGTGTTGAGGCACATGGATCAAGAGTGGGATTTGTCCATCCATATAACGGATAGATATATTATGGACCCTCTCGGTGGAATGTCATCCAATTAGCTTGCAAGCATGTGACTGGCTCACAAGGGATCACATATCACGGGAACAAGAAACGAATACTTATCGGTAACGAGGTTGAACTAGGTATGCAGAGATACCGACGATCAGACCTTGGATAAGTAAAATATCGCGAGACAAAGGGAAATTGGTTTCGTATGTAAATGGTTCATCCGATCACAAAGTAATCGTAGAAATATGTGGGAGCCATATAATTTCCAGATTCCTCTATTGGTTATTGATCGGAGAAGAGTCTCGATCATGTCTACATAATTCACGAACCGTAGGGAGACACACTTAAGGATTCAATGTTGTTTAGTAGATATGGAATGTGAGTAAATATACCGAATGTTTTTCAGAGTCTCGTATGGGATCCGGGATATCACGAGGAGATCCGGATTGGTCCGGCGAATAAGATTCATATAAGGAAAGTCCAATTTCGGAGTTCGGGAATGATTCCGGTGTTTTCACCGGAATGTTCTAGGAGGGTCTAGAAGGTTCACCGATCCGGAAGGGGAAGGGTACATGGATGTGTCATGACAAAGTGGAATGTTTGCATAATTTCCTAGGTCACTTGGATGGACACTTGGAAGAGAGAAATCAAACTCTAATTTGAAAGTCAAAAAGGCAGTTTGAAAAAGTCAAATCCCAACATGGTTTCCGAGTTAGGGAGGGTTTCTGATTTAGGGAGGGTTTCCACCTAGGTTAGGAACACCCTTGGACGCCCCCAACCTATATAAGGAGGGGTGGGGGCGCACCCCAAGGTATCCCCCTTGCCCTAGGCGCCCAAGACCCAATCCCTAGGCTGCCGCTGCCCCCCAAGCCACCGGCGCCCTAGATCCCCTCTAAACCGCTGCTGTCGTCTAGCCTAAACCCTAGCCATCGGCTGCCTTCTTCCCTCGGCATCTAAAACCTAGATCGCCGAGGCCATCTTCTACTCCACCATACTTGCTCCGTCTTAGGCGAAGCCCTGCGGGATCTCCCCTATACTTCCGACACCACGCTGTCGTGTTGCCGGAATCGTGAGGAGAGAACTACAACCTCCGCTCCCTGCTGAAACAAGGGAGAGGAAGGTCTTCATCGAGTACCGTACGTGTGATCGACTACGGGAGCGCTGCCGAAACATGACGCCGGAAGGATTGCCTACGCGATCTTGAGATCGGCAAGTGAACGACTACATCACCCACGAGAATCTGCTCTCGTTAACCACTTTGGATCTTCGAGGGTTAGTACTCTATCAACTCATTGCTACAATCTAGTAGATAGATCTTGACTTGTGTGTGTTCATGCGATAGAATTTTTTTGTTTTCCATGCTACGAATCCCTACAGTAGCATGTGTATGTGGTGGTGGTGTGACAAGCTTACTTATAACAGACGGTGAATCAAGAGCAGCAGAGGTGTTTAGGATTGTACCTCTTCTTGTAGTGGATGGTAAAATAGGGAACTTTCCATCACGAGGCTTCCCCATGATGAAAGGAGTAGCAGTGAACAATAGTAGATCCAAGTGAACTTACAAATAAAGTTATGCTCCCCGGCAACGGCGCCAGAAAATAGTCTTGATGACCCACAAGTATAGGGGATCGCAACAGTCTTCGCGGGTAGTATTACCCAATTTATTGATTCAACACAAGGGGAGCCAAAGAATACTTGCAAGCCTTAACAACTGAGTTGTCAGTTAAGCTGCACCTGGAAATAGTTCTTACTCACAGAAGTTTATCAATAGCAACAGTTTGGTAGTAGCAACAGCAAAGCAACATCAACAGTGAAACAGGAGCAATAGTAACAGTAACGGTAACAGTAGGATTCGAGTGCAGTGGGCATAGGGATGGATGGGCGCGCGTTGCATGGACGAGTCTAAACATGTAACTTCAAGATCTACGGCATTACAGATAAATAATAACAAGCATCCAAGTACTAAAAAAATCCTAGGCATGTGCTCCAAATATAGTCATACGTGCTTGCAATGAGAACTTGCACAACATCTTCTGTCCAGCCAGCCCGTGGCAGCGGGGCCTCTAGGGAACTACTGGCAATTAAGCTGCTCCTTTTAATAGAGCACCGGGGAAAAGCATTAATACTCTGTGAACACATGTGATCCTCACACCACAGTCATCCCCTCCGGTTGTCCCAATTATTGTCACTTTGGGGCCTTTGGATCCGGACAATGATATGTGTACACAACTTGCAGATAAGATCACAAACAATACTATCATAATGATTCAATAATAAGTTCAGATCCGAGATCATGGCACTCGGGCCCTACTGACAAGCATTAAGCACAACAAGTTGCAACAAAGTCAAATATCACTAAAAGAGATAGTAGGCACTATGCCCTAATAGATCTTATTCGATGACATGATAGAACTCATCCAATCCCTACCATCCCCAAGCCTACAGTGGGGGATTACTCACTCATGGATGAGGGAAACATCGGTGATTGATGGAGATGCGTCGGTGATGATGATGGCGATGATCCTCTCCAAATTCCCCGTCCTTGCAGGGTGCCAGAACTGAGTTTCTGGATCCGAATCTTGGTTTCTGGTGGTCGGCGGTGGAGCGGAACTCTTTCTGGAAAACTATCGAACCCCCCTCGGTTTTTAGGTAGAAAGGCAACTTATAGGCGCAGAGGGAGGTTGGGGAGCTGCCTGGGGTGGCCACACCCCCACCAGGCACGGGTCAGGTGGGCCCGCGCCTGGGGTAGGTCTGCCCCCCAGGCCTCCCCTCCGTCTCTTCTTCTAGCTCCATGGGTCTTCTGGTGAAATATAATTTTTGGCATATTTTCCGGGATTTTTCCTAATAGTTCATTTTCTGCAAAAAAAACAAGACACCAAGGTAATTCTGCTGAAAACAGCGTCAGTCCGTGTTAGTTGTATCCAAATCACACAAGTTTAGAGAAGAAACAATAGGAAAGTGTTCGAGAAAGTAGATACGTTTTAGACGTATCAGGGGTCCGGCCAGCCGAACCCAGCGGCGCGACCCATTTGTCCGTGCTAGGCCAGACAACTTTTTTTCAGATTCAAACACAAACAGTTCGCGCTAAAAACAGGCAAGATTCAAACTTAATTTACATTCAAAATATGTAATACGAAATATAAACTACTACTAGCCCTAGGTACTGAACTTCGCACGCCGGCGCCTCCTTGTCCATCTACGGGTCAAGGTCGATATACTTCGACGGCGTCCAGAGGTTGGGCGGCGGCAGGGCCAGAGAGGAAGCGGGAGCAGGAGGGTTGACCACCTGCCCATGCCATGGCTCCCTACCGTGCTGGAGGTACGCCAGCTCCATCCCCACCCGCGGCGCGATCCAAGGCGCTCAACCCGACAACAACGGCGGTGGAGACAGCTGGGCGTTCGTCTGCGCCACCATGCGGGTGAGCTGGAGGGCCCCCTCGTAGCCGCGCCACTAGGCCTCCTCCTCGCGTGCGCTGGCCGCGATGTCCTATTCGGTGAAGGTGTCCTCGTCGTAGCCCCGAGACAGCACCTCGCGGTAGGGGCAGGTTCGCGGCTACATCGTCTGGCGCCTCCTGTTTGACGACAATGTCGTCATCCTTGTCGTTGTCGTTGCCGTCCTCGCTACCGAGGTTGGCGTCAGAGTGTTTGTTGGCGCCCTCGTCGTCCGAGTCGATGTCGGGGACATCGTAGACCTCCCACGGGTACAGGTCGCGGTGGATGGTGGTCGCGCGCCCGTGCCATGTGCTCCCACTTGAGGAACTTGATCCAGTACGCCTCAGAGTGGTAGCCCCTGTCCCACCGTTGGGCCTGGGAAAGGTTGCTGATCCGCCGGCGGATCTCCTCCACCAGCCCTCTGCCCGCCTTGGGTGGTGGCGGCACCGGGACACGGTCCCGATTGAGGTGCCAGCCGGTGGGGAGGGATACATCCCTGTGCTGGATGCCGTGACCCTCCCTCCAAAGGCGCTCGTTCTCCCCGAAGCGATAGTACCGCGGGTGCTGCGTTCCCACGGTGGCGGTGTAGTCCCCCACGGGGTCGCTCCGGAACTCCTTCGGTCGTGGCGGAGGCGGCAAGGACGTGCCGTGGAGGAAGGCCGGCAGTCAAGAGCCATGGCTGCCAGATGCTTCTTGGTTGTTCTTGCTCCGCTTCAGCCACGACGGGGTCTTCATCGTTTACGGTGGTGGTGGTGGTGGCGGCGGGCTAGGTTTTGCGATGGCGAGAGGTTAGGATGACAGCGCCGACGGGCACAGGGTTAAATAGTCCATCCGCCCGTGAACGCGTGCAGCTTCCCACTCCTTCGCCATCAATGCCGGCACGGAAACACATGCGGCGTCAGCGTGCCGTCTCGTCGCCATTGATGCGCGCAGGCTGCCGCCGGTCAGCCTTCCGCGCAGCGCCTCTGAACCGGTGTCGCGGTTGCGTCTGAATCGGTGTCGCTGACCGTCTGAATCAATACCGCAGGTAAGCGGTGGCTGACGGGTGGCCGGTGAACGAGTCCCTGCGCTGTGGAGATGGCATTAGAGTATGTAGAGGGAAGGCTGGCGATTGACACTTGGCTGGCGTACTAGCTAGCGTCATTTCGATCGGGCTAGCTAGCTACCTCCGCCAGGTGGATGGTTCTCCTCCTGGCGAAGAGGCGGGTGAGGAGGTCCACCCCGTGTCAGATCCACGCCGCCGTGTCTTGCTGCAGCGGCACTTGGGTCCACCGGAGGAGCGAGAGCGTGGAGGCGTGGAGGGCAGCGACGAGGGGGTGGGTGGCGGAGCAGGAGCAGGAGAGGTCCCTGTGGCGGAGGTAGCAGGAGGTGAAAGCGACGAGGGAAGGTAGCTAGCTGCCCTCCACGACGAGGGATCGCTTTCACCTCCTGCTACCTCCACCACAGGGACCTCTCCTGCTCCTGCTCCTGCTCCGCCACCCACCCCCTCGTCGCTGCCCTCCACGCCTCCACGCTCTCGCTCCTCTGGTGGACCCAGGTGCCGCTGCAGCAAGACACGGCGGCGTGGATCCGACACGGGGTGGACCTCCTCACCCTCCTCTTGGCGGCGCTCACCGACCTGCTCCAGCACCCGCACGCGCGCCCGCCCTGCACCTGCACGATGGCCTCGCCGTGGGTCCAGCGCCTGCTCCACGACCTCCTCCTCCTCGCCGACGCGCACGCCTGCTTCTCTCAGGAGCTCCTCTCCCTCAAGCACCTCCTCGCCGACGCGCAGTCCGCGGTCCGCCGTCGTGACGCCGCCCGCCTCGCGGCCGCGCTGCGCGCGCGCCGCCCCTCCGACCGCGCTCTCTCCCGCCTCGCCTCCAAAATGCGCGCCCTCTCGCGCCGTTCTTCCTCCCCTGCCGAGGCCATCTCGGCCGCCACCTCCGTCGCAGCGTTCGCGTCCACCGCCATCTTCGCCAGGCTCGCATCCGCCTTGCAGGCATTCACCTCATCCACAGCTGCGGCTACACCCATGGCGGCCATAGAAAGCCTGAGGAATCTCGAGGACTGCGTCGCGGCGGCGGAGGATGGCAGCGAGGAGGTGCGTCGCGTGCTAGTAAACACCAAGGTGTCCACGCTCAATGTGCTCACCGCACACTTCCTACCACTCTAGTAGTATTCTCTAGCTATTGCCTGCATTCATCTCTACTTAAGCTACTTAGAGCATCTCCAAGAGCTTACTCGTATATACATGGACCAATAACCGCGCTCTTTTAGGTAAGATGGAAAAAAACATAACTCTAACAGCTTATTCAAAAGTTGTCCCCTATCATAAATTAATGGATGATCACCCATTTTTTTAGCCGCTCTTACCTAGGTAAGACCAGTGAAATTTTGGGTAAGAACTAAGAAGTCACGTCAGCCGAAACCACCGCGGGAAGGCACAACCGCTCCACGCTGAAACTTCCTCCCGATATGCCTCGCACCGTATCGTCGTCCTCGCCGTCTGCGCTTGTCAGTGACCGTTAGTCACGCCGCACAATCCCGCTCCCACCTCCCCCAACACCTGTCGTCCTCCTCCCATCCCAATCTCTTCTCCTCCTGACCAAGATCGAGCCACAATGGCCGCGTGCATCGAGACAGCGGCGACCTCGATTCGGCCAAGCCGAGGCCCTATCCGATGGCCTCGCAACTCCCTCGCCACTTAGGCTTCGAGCTCTGCCACCCGCCCCTAGCCATGAGCTCTGACGGTGAAGGACAGAGCGGGTGGAGGCCCGTCGCTGGCGCGTCCGATTTGGTGCGGGGTAATGGGCGTCCGCCACCTGCGGGATGCTAGAGCTAGGCGCGGCGGCGGGGCTGGGCGCAAGGTTGGGCATGGCGGCAGGACTGGACGCACAGGAAGTTGGTGGTCGGATTTGTTGGGAAGAAGGGAGAAAACAGAAGAAATGGGAGACAAAAGGCATATCCCACTTACGGTCCCACATGTGTGTAAATTTTGGGTAACCAATTTTGAATGAGGTGGAAAAGTAGATCATTTTCTTCTTACCTGTACACTATCTCTCCTCTTACCCAAACAAGGTATGGGTAAGCTGTTGGAGATGCTCTTACGTACTACTAAATTTGTTAGTTTGATCGACAACTGTATAAATCATGTATGGATTTTTTTACTAACTATATGTTTATAAAAAAATGTTTTCACCATTTTATTCTAGTACTGTACATTTTAGTCCATCTGCTCAAAATAGAAATCAATAATTTGTCAAAATTTAGATATCTATATATTAAATAGTGTCTAAATTTATGTTTTTTCGAAAAGGGGAACAAGGCCCCGGCCTCTGCATCCTAGGATGCACACAACCTTTATTAAGATCCAAAAAATATCATCATAGCATTATAGTTCAAGGATCAGATAGGGTTGATACATACACCAACCATCTAAACAAAGCTAAAATCTCATAAGAGAGCAACTGCAATAGCTAGACATCTGTCAATCTACTATAATGACACCACGAAGCCTGGCTGAAAAATTCCAGAGTATCCGCCATAAGACGGGTGCACCTAGAAACCATGGGTTGTCGCTGATGCTCAGGGAGCAGGAAAACCTAGAGTTGAATCCAATGTGCCGCCATATGAATAACCTGCAAAAAAGGAAGGAACTCCAGCCTTGTTAAAAATAAAGTTATTTTGACATTTCCAAATGGACCAATAAATGGACTAAATGCCAATCTAAATTCTATCCTTATTCACCTTGTCTATTCCATTTAACCAATTCCCAAACATATTAGTGATATTGGTTGGAGGAGGTAGATTATAAGTGCAAAATATCATACGCTAAACTATTTTTGCGAAAAGGACATGAGAGGAATAAATGTTCAATTATTTCGACTTCTTCATAAAAACAACATTTCTTACACCCATTTCAGTTTTTCTTGGCTAAGTTGTCTTTTGTTAGCAATACTTTATTACTAAGAAACCACATGAAGATTTTAATTTTTAATGGTATTTTTATCTTCCATAAGTACCTCGTAGGGAAACGTGGATGTTAATTCATGAGATCTCCATACATATATTTAACTGAGAAAGCCCCATTCTCAGTTAAATTCTATGAAAACTTGTCCTGCTCATTTTTCAAGGTTATTTCCATCAACTTCTTACATAGGTGCAACCATGCATCCCATTTATCACCATTTAAACTTCGCTTAAAACCAACATTTAAAGGGTTGTAAGACAAGACGTCGTGAGCGAGAACATGCTTTCTATGTACTATGTTGTATAGAGATGGATATTAGGGAGTGCCTCTATGACCAGTTTCTTGGAGATGCCGGAGGACTGGGCTCCGGCGGCATCTCCCTGAAACTGGTCGTAGTGGTGTCCCTGCTCTCGCAAACCATCTTGGAGATGCCTGAGGACTCACGGAGATGCCTATTTATAGTACAAGCAGTAGGACATAGTGTCGACACTCACGGCATAATGTCGACACTCACTCCTATCATTAGTGCTGACTCATGTTTTGTCCCGGTTGGTGTCTCCAACCGGGACTAAAGGTTCATCTTTAGTCTCGGTTGGCAACACCATCCAGGACAATTTACAAGCAGCAAGACATAATGTCGACACTCGCCCCTATCATTAGTGTTGCCTACCCTAGCCTATCGCAATCCCTTTAATCCCGGTTGGTTTCTCCAACCGGGACTAAAGATAAACCTTCACAACAATGTTTAATACATAAAAATGGGCACATGGAGCATCTTCATTCATAAAATGTTACATTATTACACATCATTTCTTCGCGTGTGTCCCTTTATGATTAAGCCGTATCCATGGAGCATCTTCATTCATTAAGATGATGCTTGGGTCATCCTTCACTGCGAAGGGCGGAATATCATGAAACTTATCACAATCTTCTGACATGTTTGTCTTGTCCTCCACTCCCACGATGTTTCTTTTTCCTGAAAGAACTATGTGGCGCTTTGGTTCATCGTATGATGTATTCTTTTGCTTATTTTTTATTTTTCTAGGTTTGGTAGACATGTACTTCACATAGAAAACCTGAGCCACATCATTGGCTAGGACGAATGGTTTGTCTAAGTACCCAAGATTGTTGAGATCCAACGATGTCATTCCGTAATTCTTGTCTACCTCAACCCCTCCTCGTGTCAGCTTGACCCATTTGCACTGAAATAAGGGGACCTTAAAAGTAGGTCCATAGTCAAGTTCCCATATCTCCTCTATGTAACCATAATATGTGGTATTTGACCCATTGTTGTCTGTTGCATCAAAGTGGACACCACTGTTTTGGTTGGTGCTCTTTTTATCTTGGGAAATCATGTAAAATGTATATCCATTTATCTCGTACCCTTGTAAATTCGATATAGTCGAAGATGGTGACCTGGACAACAAGTATAGATGATTTCCAAGAGTGTTGTTTTTTATGAGATGTTGCAACCAACCACCGAAACTCTTCATGTGTTCATCTCTAATCCAAGAGTCGTGCTTTCCAGGGTTGTTGGAGCGTAAAATTTTCTTGTGTTCCTCGATATACGGGGCTTCCAAGATAGAATTCTGTAGAACTGTGTAATGTGCTTTAGTGTAAGAATGTCCATCCCTACATATTATTGATTTCCTTCCTAGAGTACCCTTTCCACTCAGTCTCCCCTTATACCGCGATTGAGGAAGACCAATCGGTCTAAGGTCAGGAACAAAGTCAACACAAAACTCAATGACCTCCTCTGTTCCATAGCCCTTGGAGATGCTTCCTTCTGGCCTAGCACGATTACGAACATATTTATTTAAGATTCCCATGAACCTCTCAAAGGGAAACATATTGTCTAGAAATACAGGACCGAGAATGGAAATCTCTTCGACTAGGTGAACCAGTAGGTGCGTTATAATATTGAAGAAGGATGGTGGGAACACCAACTCGAAACTGACAAGACACTGGACCACATCATTCTGTAACCGTGGTAAATCTTCAGGATTGATTATCTTCTAAGAGATTGCATTGAGGAATGCACATAACTTCACAATGGGTACTCGAACATTATCCGGTAGAAGCCCCCTCAATGCAATCAGAAGAATTTGCGTCATAATCACGTGGCAGTAATGAGACTTTAGGTTTTGGGACTTTTTTCTGCCATATTTATTATTCCCTTTATATTCGACGAGAAGCCAGACGATACCTTAATACTGCTCAGACATTCAAAAAATATTTCCTTCTCTTGTTTGGTAAGAGCGTAGCTGCCATGACCTTGAAACCATTCTGGATGTAGGCCATCTGGGTCTTTCATACGTTGATGGTCCTTTCGTGCTTCCGTTGTATCTTTTGTCTTCCCATACATGTCCAAGAAGCCTAGCAGGTTCACGCAAAGATTCTTCGTCACATGCATCACATCGATTGCAGAGCAGACCTCTAAGAATTTCCAATATGGTAGCTCCTAAAATATAGATTTCTTCTTCCACATGGATGCGTGTCCGTCAGCGTCCTTCAGAACAGATTTTCTGCCAGGACACTTTCCAAAGGTTACTATTTGATCCAAATCTTTGAGGATATCAAATATATCGGCACCAGTACGCTCCTTAGGCTTCGTCTGGTGACATGCCTGACCGTTGAAATGCTTGCCTTTTTTTCTTAAGGGATGCTTGGCCAAAAGAAATCGACGATGCTCATTGTACACATTCTTCTTACAATGATCCAAATATATACTTTCAGTCTCATATAAACGGTGCGTGTATGCATTGTATCCCTTGTTTGACTGTCCTGAAAGGTTACTAAGAGCAGGTCAATCATTGATTGTTACGAAAAGCAATGCTCGGAGGTCAAATTCTTCCTGCTTGTGCTCATCCCACACGCGTATGCCGGTTTCGTGCCACAACTGTAAAAGTTCTTCAACTAATGGCCTTAGGTACACATCAATGTCGTTGCCGGGTTGCTTCGAACCTTGGATCAACACTGGCATCATAATGAACTTCCGCTTCATGCACAACTAAGGAGGAAGGTTATAGATGAATAGAGTCACGGGCCAGGTGCTGTGACTGGAGCTCTGCTCCCCAAAAGCATTCATGCCATCTGTACTTAGATCAAACCTTAAACTCCTTGCGTCATCTGCAAAGTCCGGATACTTTCTATCGATTTTTCTCCATTGCGACCCATCAGCGGGGTGTCTCAACATCCCGTCTAACTTATGTTCCTATTTATGCCATCACAACAACTTGGTGTGCTCTTTGTTTCTGAATAAGCATTTCAACTGTGGTATTATAGGAGCATACCACATCACCTTGGCAGGAACCCTCTTCCGGGGGGCTCGCCCTCAACGTCACGAGGGTCATCTCGTCTGATCTTATACCGAAGTGCAGTGCATACCGGGCATGCATCCAAATTCTCGTACTCCTCACCGTGGTAGAGGATGCAGTCATTAGGGTATGCATGTATCTTCCGAACCTCTAAACCTAGAGGGCAGACAACCTTCTTTGCTTCCTACGTATTGGCAGGAAATACGTTATCTTTTGGAAGCATATTCTTCATCATTTTCAGCAACTTTTCAAATGAGGAGTCAGGTATAGCACACTCTGTCTTCCATCGCAGCAATTCCAGTGTGCTGTCCAGCTTTTTCAGACCATTTTCGCAATTTGAGTACAACAACTTTTTGTGATCCTCTAACATGTGATTGAACTTCTCCCTCTCCTTTACATTTTCACAGTCTCTTCGTGCATCGGCAATGGTCCGACCAAGATCATCAGAGGGTTTATCATGTGTCTCTTCTTCAGCCTCCCTTTCAGCATCCCCCATGGAAACCATGATAGTTGTCATCGTCCTCCTCTTCTTCATTGTGTTCCATTATAACCCCTCTCTCTCTCTGTGCTTGGTCAAACAATTATAACTGGGCATGAATCCGGACTTCAACATGTGGCTATGAAGGGTTTTTGAGTCAGAGTAATCCTTCTGATTCCTACATCCACTACATGGACATAATACAAAACCATTGTGCTTGTTTGCATCAGCAACACTGATGAATTCATGCACGCCATTAATGAACTCGGCAGAGCGTCAGTCAGTACTGTACATCCATTCCCGGACCATCTGTTTTATAGTAAAAGTATATCAAAAACCATTACACAACATGATAAATTTAATACAAGTTATAATGAGAGCTTCTAGAGCATTAATTTTGAATTTTGAAAAATTTATATGCACCAATTTGTGAATTGGAGAAAACAATTGACATGATAAATGTGGAGTTTTTTATTATTGTTCTATCAGTGAAAACCTCATTCCATTGTAAACCTCATTCCATTTCAATTTTCAGTAACTATGTGTCTAATCAAAATTTGTTACACATTTCAAAATCCTTCTACTTCTAGAGCATGCATGCAAATCCATATCTCTATACTTCTATAGCATTATTGAGCTAAAGTAGCAATAAGAGATGAAAGGATGAAGTTCTAACCTTTTAAAACTTTGGATTTAGGGGTTACAAACTAAATCTTGAGAAAAAATGGCATGAACTCGGCTTGCTTCTTTGAGTAAAATGGCCACCATATGGCTAGGGCAGGTGGACACGAAGCTGTATATATATTGAGAGACAACTAGTCCCGGGCCGTGATACGACCCGGGACTAATAGTCCCCAAAAAAAGCAGCTGGCCCGCTCCAGGTGACTAGTCCCGGTCCGTATTACGGACCAGGACTAGAGGTCCAGTCCGGCCCAGGACTAGTGGCTCCCGAGATTACTAGCCGTTGGAGGCGTCACAACCCAGGACTAGTGACAGGATGGGACTGGTTACATTGTTCAGATCAAACAGAAGGCCTGGAACTTAGTAGCTTGGGTAAAAAAACACACTATCATCGGCAAACAATAGGTGGCTGATGGGAGGTCCTGATCGTCCATTCTTAAACCAAGTAGTGCCCCACAAGCATGATAAATCCTCCGTGCAGAGAAGAAACAGATAAGGACTATTGACGAATACCTCTTGATGGAACAACACGGGTCTATTAGAGCGTGTGTGCAGCGTCTAAGAGAATATTTTCAATCCTTAGCTTGAGTCTAACCGGTGGAGTAGGTGAGTCTAGCAATAAAATTCTAAGACCTGTGTCTAGTACTAGACACAACGCTAAGAAAGCAAAAAGCTGAAAAGGGTCCACCGTCAGCCTCCTACTATCCTGACATGGATGGCAAAACTGTTGGCAGAAAAGACACTTTTTCCTGAGTACAGTGGGTCCTTCCGAGATGGCTAACCGCTGCGGGAAATTTTCTTTGCTAGACTCAGCGTTACGCGGCACCCTTTACTCGTAGACTCGTCTCTACACGCTGCGCTTGCTCTTAATTCTCCATTCACACGGACCAAGTATCGTACTCCCTCCGTCCATAAAAGGATGTCGCGAGGGCAATTTTGCAGAAAAACCCTCGTGCTTCTTCCGACATAACCCGCGGTCCAACGCCGCTTCATCCTCTTCCCCACCATTCTGCGTCGTCCTCGTCCCCTCCGGCGCACCGTCGTTCCCCATTTCTGCCCCGCCGCCGCTCTGGCCACCCCTGCCTCTCTGTGCGCCGCCCACCTTCCTTCCTCCTTGCCTCATCGCCTTCCTTCCTCTGTACCGAGCAAACCCCGACGAGGAGGGAGATCAAGAGGAAAAGGATCCCCTTTTCTGCGACCACCCTGAAAGCGCGCGACTTGCCTCATCGCCTTCCTTCCTCTGTACCGAGCAAACCCCGACGAGGAGGGAGATCAAGAGGAAAAGGATCCCCTTTTCTGCGACCACCCTGAAACCATTTGCAAAATGAATATATATTCCCTGATTTATACTTTTGCTTTTCAGCTATTGTTGGATCCAGAAATGACGACAATGTGGTTCAGTTCTAAGAAGAAGTTATTCTTTCCTCTACTGCAAATATTGTTAAATGCAAGTTTTTTTGTTTTGGTGTTTGCTAAATATGCAGTCTTTCATATGCTAGATTGAAAACCATTTGCTAAATATCCATATTTTTTATCTGAACCATCAGTATAGCACTGTCATTTTTATCTGAACCAGGTTGAGTACTGTATAATCACTTCTTCTTCAGGTTGAGACTAGGCATAGTGCTATTGAGTACTTGAGTACTTTTGCATATAGAAGAAAACCATAGCTATGCATAGTACTATGACAAATTCAGTTTCCAAAGTCATACCGCAGTTTCCAAATTTATAGTGCTATGACAAATTCAGCATTAACTAAGCTATTACATAGATACACATTGTCATTCTGAAGGAATTGTACTCTCCTATACAATTGTTTGACATTCCTGTCCTATAAAAGATAGTCTCCTATACTCTCATGCTTCTATCTCTCCTCCTTCTATAAGTGATTTGGTTTGTGCAAGTAGCTCTGCGGTGATAGCTAGATATAGCATATGGTAGCCTGACGTCTTCTTGTTGGCGTTCCTTGTTGTGCGGGGGGTCATAGCGTATTGCTCCTCCTACCTTCATAACCTCAGCCATACAGTACTCCAACGTTATGAAGCTTCGAGCCAGTTTGTCAACATCATAGTTGTGATATTCTTCCTCTACATCCTCTATCAATTCTTTGATACTTGAAGGTGCTCTGGTATTAGTGAGGGACTGGAGCGACCTAAAGAAACACAAGTCCAGGACATTCATGTCCGGACTGTTTGGAGGTTGTTGTATCAACTCGATGTCCAGATCTGTCTCGGCTACTACCTGTCAAAAAACCTCATCACTAGGGAGGAGATGAGGTTTTGCGTTGTCTTGTTGTATATAGATTATTCTGCCTACATCCTCGTCAGACCACCTTTCTTGGATTGCTGGAATTACTTTCTGACAAAGATACTCCCTCATAACATCACGTGTAACTTTCACCGGCTTCAATTCAAGTGTCCCCTTATCTCTGTTTTTACTGTTCTTTTGAGACGGTGTCTCTTTAACAAAGGCCCAAGTTCCAATCTTTCCATCGAATGTGACCTCTCCAACTTCATTATACCTTGGCTTCGCCACAGCTGTCAAGAACATCACCTTCCCAATGTTGTTCTTGAAGGGAATATGCCCTGAGAGGCAATAATAAAGTGTTTATTATGTGTATTCCAAGTATATGATAGATGTTTATTTTGCATGCTATAATTGTATTAATACGGAAACTTTAATACATGTGTGTTTAATAAACAAATAGAAAGTTCCTAGTTATGCCTCTCTCATAAACTAGCTCGCTGATTAACAAGATGATCAAGGTTTCCTGATCATGGACATTGGATGTTGTTAATAACGGGATCACAACATTAGTGTAATGGTGTGATGAACATTCATCCGAAGTATAGCATTACGATCAAAGTCATTGAGTTTATATTGCTATAACAACTTACAAAGTGATCCTAATCCTTAGACCATGAGATCATGTCAATCACTAACACCGGAAGAGTTTCTTGATAACATCAAACGTCACACCGTAACAGGGTGATTATAAAGATGGATTCAGAACTAATAAAGTGTTATGTTGAGGCTCATGGATCGAGAGTGGAATTTGTTCATCCCGATGACGGATAGATATACTCTGGGACCTCTCGGTGATATCACATTGATTAGCTTGCAAGCAAGTGATTTGATCACTAGAATGTTATATCACAGGAACGAGAAAAGAGTGCATGTCGGTAACGAGATCAAACTAGGTATGGAGATACCGATGATCGAATCTCGGACATGTAATATATCGTGAAACAAAGGGATTAAGATACTAGCGTAAAAGGTTCCGACGATCACAAGAAAGTCATCGTTGAATGTGTGGGAGTCAGTATGGGTCTCCAGATCCCTCTTCTGATTATTGATCCGAGAGGGGTCTCGATCATGTCCGCATTATTCACGAACCGTAGGGTGACACACTTAAGAGACACCGACATCCAATTGGAGCAAATGTTTCATGCCAAAAGAATGAACAAGCGCAGGAATTTATTTCACTAGATACCGAAACAGGTTTTCGGGTGAAATTGCATAAAGTGGTTATGCATGTGAAATAGAATTCTAGCAAGGGGTTATTTGTGAATGTTTGTCATTAGAGTAATTGACAAAATTCTGAATAAAATAAAAGAGTTTTATTTAATGAGAGTTTGCATTAAATTTGGTGGAAATTTAATGGGAATTTGAGTGGACTTTTGAGTGGAGGGAATTTAAAGGAGATTTGTGAGTGGAGTGTCCACCCACATGAAGAGGGGAGGGCAAGGGGGCAGCCCCATGCGCCGGCCACCCCCTTGGGGTTCCCCCCCTCCTCCTATAAAAGGAGCCCCCCTCCTCACTTGTCTCTCACACCTCCTCGTGAAGGATCTCTCTCCCCCTCTAGAATTTATCCCCCATGGTCTCGGACTAGCGAGATACATGTTCCCGGTGGCTATTCGGCAAGAAAGAGTTGTGCTTCCGCTGCATCGCTGGAGCGAGGAGGCGGAGGTTGCTCGGTGCCTCGAACATGTGTGCGAGCACGGATGCGCTGCTGTTTTGCGGCGCTAGGACTTCCTCTCGATCTTGAGATCGGCAAGAGATCGTCTACATCAACCACGAGTTGAACTCGTTAAGCTTTGTCGGTCTTCAAGGGTATGTTCTCTACGGATATACATCCGCCCGTTGTTTGTATCTAGTAGATAGATCTTGGTATATAGTTCACATCGTAGGAAATTTTTTGTTTTCTATGCTGCGAACCCTACAGTGGTATCAGAGCCGGATCTATGCGTAGATACTTTACACGGGTAGTACACATATGAGTATGTGGGCGATGATGATCATGTTGTTGCTCCTTTGTTGTAATTTTGGATATTGGTGGCATAGTGGGATGAAGCGGCCCGGACAAACTTTACATGTCCTCGCACATGAGACCTGTTCCACGCTTGACATGCAACTAGTTTGCATAAGTGGCTAGCGGGTGTCTGTCTCTCCTACTATAGTCAATATCTATTTTGCAAGCGAGTTGTCAACAATTTGATTATCCTCGTTGTGGTTCATGTTCGTAGGTAAGAACGGTTCTATCTCGAAAGCCCTAAGCCACGTAAAACTTGCAATGGATAAATTAGAGGCGCCTAGTTTAGATTGTTGCTGGGCTAGTGTTATGATATGGTAGTGTTGTAAGTAGAAGTATGAGATGATACTCTTACAACACACATAGCGTGTAAAATCTATAGACCTTGGATTTACACATATAGGTATGATAGTGATCATACCACGATGCACATGATAGAGATCATCTGCGGGAACCATATAATTTCGCTAATAAACATATGATGTTTGATAGCATCTTATATTGCTTGTTTAGCGCTTTGTTAGCATAATAAGATGATCCCTCATTTAAATATCAAGATAAGAATGTGTTCTTCCTTTAGTATGCACCGATTATGTTTTCGTCGCTCCAAGACATCACGTGATGATCGGGTGTTCTTGGATCCACGACCATATTTCGGGTGTAAAACAGTTACACACGTGAATACTAAGGTTCTAACTTGGAGAGCCTAGCATGTACAGACATGGCCTTGGAACACGGACCGAAAGGTTAAGAATGAGTCATATAGTTGATATGATGCCCATTTGATGCTCGCCTTTGAAGCTATACCGACTCACGTGATGATCGGACTTGGTGTAGTGGATTTGGTTCATGTAATCACCAAAAAGGCACGAGGGATGTCGTTTTTGAGTGGGAGTTCATTCGTAATATAGATTAGTTGAACTCAATCTATCATACACTTAGTCTAAACTTTACAAATTCTGTTGTAGATGGCACCACCTGCTTTTAATTTCAATGTATTCATGGAGAAAGAGAAACTAGCAACGAACGGTAGCAACTTTACCGAATGGGCCATGAATTTGAGGATTCTCCTCTCTGCTGCACAAAAGCAATATGTGCTAGAAGTGTCGTTAGGCCCCCCACCTTTAGATGATGCCCCTGACGAGGAGAAGAATGTCTATCAGACTCGTCAGGAGGACCACAACTTAGTTCATTGCGGCATATTGTATGGGCTAGATCCGGAACTTCGAAAGCGTTTCGAAAACGGCAATGCATTTGATACAATGGGTGAGTTGAAAATGATTTTCGACACACATGCTGCTGTAGAGAGCTACAACGCTTCAGAAAAGTTCTTTAGCTGCATGATGGAAGAGCACAGCTCCGTTAGTGAGCATGTACTCAAGATGTCGGGTTACGCCGATAAGCTTGTGTCCTTGGGAATATCGATTCCCATTGATTTAGGCATCCATCGTGTTCTGCAGTCTCTGCCACCTAGCTATAAGAGCTTCGTGATGAACTATAATATGCAAGGCATGAAGAAGTCTCTCCCCGAGCTTCTGTCAATGCTTAAAACTGCAGAAGTGGAGATCAAAAAGGAACATCAAGTGTTGATGATCAATAGGAACACTGGTTTCAAGAAAGACAAGAAGGGAAAACGGAAGGGAAGTAAGGGCGGCAAGCCTGTTGCCGCGCCTGAAAAGAATCCCCGAGTTGGACCTAAGTCTGATTCCGAGTGCTACTATTGTAAGGGGACTGGCCACTGGAAGCGCAACTGCCCCAAGTATCTGGCAGACAAGAAGGCCGGCAAGGCAAACAAAGGTATATATGATATACATGTTATTGATGTGTACTTGACTAGTGCTCGCAGTAGCACCTGGGTATTTGATACCGGTTCAGTTGCTAATATTTGTAACTCGAATCAGGGGCTGCGGAACAAGCGACCGCTAGCAAGGGGTGAGGTCAAGATGCGTGTCGGCAATGGATCAAGCGTTGATGTGATCGCTGTCGGAACGCTGCCTCTCCACTTGCCGTCAGGATTAGTTATAAACTTGAATAAATGTTATCTGGTGCCTGCACTGAGCATGAACATTGTATCTGGATCGTGTTTGATGCGAAGTGGTTATTCATTTAAATCCGAGAACAATGGTTGTTCCATTTATATGAATGAAATCTTTTATGGTCATGCACCGATGATGAATGGTTTATTTCTATTAGATCTCGATGATAATGTTACACATATTCATAATGTTGATGCTAAAAGGATTAAACTTAATGATGATATATCCGCATATATGTGGCACTGCCGTCTAGGTCATATTGGTGTTAAACGCATGAAGAAGCTCCATTCGGATGGACTTTTGGAATCACTTGATTATGAATCATTTGATACATGTGAGCCATGCTTTATGGGCAAGATGACTAGAACGCCGTTTTCCGGTTCAATGGAACGGGCGACAGATTTATTGGAAATCATACATTCTGATGTATGTGGTCCAATGAGTGTGTCGGCGCGAGGTGGATATCGTTATTTTGTTACTTTCACGGATGATTTGAGTAGATACGGTTATATCTACTTGATGAAACACAAGTCTGAAACCTTTGAAAAGTTCAAGGAATTTCAGAATGAAGTGGAAAATCATCGTAATAGAAAGATCAAATTTCTACGGTCCGACCGTGGAGGTGAGTATCTAAGTTACGAGTTTAGCACTCACATGATGTCTCTGACGGACTTGCCGTTGTCATTTTGGGGTTATGCACTAGAAACTGCTGCATTCACTTTAAATCGGGCACCATCTAAATCTGTTGAAAAGACACCGTATGAATTGTGGTTTGGAAACAAACCTAAGCTGTCATTTCTTAAAGTTTGGGGATGCGATGTTTATGTGAAGAAACTTCAACCGGATAAACTCAAACCCAAAGCGGAAAAATGCGTCTTCATAGGATACCCTAAAGAAACTATTGGGTATTCCTTCTATCACAGATCCGAGGGCAAGGTTTTTGTTGCCAAGAATGGATCCTTTCTAGAGAAAGAGTTTCTCGCGAAAGGTGTGAGTAGTCGGAAGGTAGAACTCGAAGAGGTTGTGGAACCTTCTCTTCAAAGTATGGCGAGTAGCGCAGCGCCGGAAGTTGTTCCGGAGTTGGCTCCACCTGTTGAAGAGGGAACTAATGATAATGATCATGAAACTCCGAAAGAGAGTACTACCGAACCTCGCAGGTCAAACAGGACGCGTGCAGCTCCCGAGCTGTACGGAAATCCTATCATGAATTTCATGGTTGATGAAAATGATAACCCTGCGACGTATGAAGAAGCGATGATGAGCCCGGATTCCAACAAATGGTTAGAAGCCATGAAATCCGAGATGGAATCCATGTATGAAAATCAAGTTTGGAACTTGGTGGAATTACCTCACGACCGAAAGGCCGTGGAGAACAAATGGATTTTCAAAAGGAAAACTGATGCTGATGGTAATGTGACCATCTATAAAGCTCGACTTGTCGCAAAGGGGTTTCGACAAATTCAAGGAGTTGACTACGATGAGACATTCTCTCCCGTAGCGATGCTAAAGTCAGTTAGGATTATGTTAGCAATTGCTGCATATTTCGATTATGAGATATGGCAGATGGATGTCAAAACCGCGTTTCTCAATGGTAATATTGAAGAAGAGTTGTATATGATACAACCAAAGGGTTTTGTCGATCCTAAGGATGCTAACAAGGTGTGCAAGCTTCAGCGATCCATCTATGGATTGAAGCAAGCATCACGAAGTTGGAATCTCCGCTTTGATGAGGTGATCAAAGAGTTTGGATTTGTCCAAACTTATGGAGAAGCTTGTATTTACAAGAAAGTGAGTGGGAGCAATGTGGAATTTCTGATATTATATGTGGATGACATATTATTGATCGGAAATGATATAGATCTTTTAAACAGTGTTAAAAGTTATCTAAACAGCAAATTTTCAATGAAGGACCTAGGTGAAGCGTCATACATATTAGGCATAAAGATCTATAGAGATAGATCTAGGCGCCTAATAGGGCTATCGCAAAGTACATACCTTGATAAGATTTTAAAGAAGTTTAAAATGGACGGAAGTAAGAAGGGGTTCTTACCTATGTTGCAAGGCAAGACATTGAGTAAGACTCAAAGTCCGGCTTCGGCGGAAGAAAGAGAGATAATGGACAAAGTCCCCTATGCTTCAGCCATAGGCTCTATAATGTACGCCATGCTATGTACAAGACCGGATGTGGCACATGCTATTAGTTTGACTAGTAGGTACCAATCGGATCCAGGTTCAGAACACTGGATAGCGGTCAAGAATATCCTTAAGTACTTACGAAGAACTAAGGATATGTTTCTTGTATACGGAGGTGAAGAAGAGCTCGTCGCTAAGTGTTATGTCGACGCTAGCTTTGACACCGATCCGGATGACTCTAAGTCTCAATCCGGATACGTATTTCTCATGAATGGCGGAGTGGTTAGTTGGAGGAGCTCCAAACAACCTGTGGTAGCGGCATCAACAACGGAGGCCGAATATGTTGCTGCTTCAGAAGCGGCTCAGGAAGCAGTTTGGATGAAGGAGTTCATATCCGAACTAGGAGTGGTGGCAAACGCGTTGGACCCAATGGTGATCTATTGTGACAACAATGGTGCCATTGCCAATGCCAAAGAGCCACGGTCTCACAAGCATTCCAAGCATATTAAGCGCCAGTTTCACTCCATCCGCGAGCATGTCAAGGATGGAGATATAAAGATTTGTAAAGTACATACGGATCTCAATGTAGCAGATCCGTTGACTAAAACTCTCCCTAGAGCAAAACATGATCAACACCAGAACTCAATGGGTGTTAGATTTATCACTATGTAACTAGATTATTGTCTCTAGTGCAAGTGGGAGACTGAAGGGAATATGCCCCGAGAGGCAATAATAAAGTGTTTATTATGTGTATTCCAAGTATATGATAGATGTTTATTTTGCATGCTATAATTGTATTAATACGGAAACGTTAATACATGTGTGTTTAATAAACAAACAGAAAGTTCCTAGTTATGCCTCTCTCATAAACTAGCTTGTTGATTAACAAGATGATCAAGGTTTCCTGATCATGGACATTGGATGTTGTTAATAACGGGATCACAACATTAGTGTAATGGTGTGATGAACATTCATCCGAAGTATAGCATTACGATCAAAGTCATTGAGTTTATATTGCTATAACAACTTACGAAGTGATCCTAATCCTTAGACCATGAGATCATGTCAATCACTAACACCGGAAGAGTTTCTTGATAACATCAAACGTCACACCATAACATGGTGATTATAAAGATGGATTCAGAACTAATAAATTGTTATGTTGAGGCTCATGGATCGAGAGTGGAATTTGTTCATCCCGATGACGGATAGATGTACTCTGGGCCCTCTCGGTGATATCACATTGATTAGCTTGCAAGCAAGTGATTTGATCACTAGAATGTTATATCACAGGAACGAGAAAAGAGTGCATGTCGGTAACGAGATCAAACTAGGTATGGAGATACCGATGATCGAATCTCGGACATGTAATATATCATGAAACAAAGGGATTAAGATACTAGCGTAAAAGTTTCGGACGATCACAAGAAAGTCATCGTTGAATGTGTGGGAGTCAGCATGGGTCTCCAGATCCCGCTTCTGATTATTGATCCGAGAGGGGTCTCGATCATGTCCGCATTATTCACGAACCGTAGGGTGACACACTTAAGAGACACCGACATCCAATTGGAGCAAATGTTTCATGCCGAAAGAATGAACAAGCGCAGGAATTTATTTCACTAGATACCGAAACGGGTTTTCGGGTGAAATTGCATAAAGTGGTTATGCATGTGAAATGGAATTCTAGCAAGGGGTTATTTGTGAATGTTTGTCATTAAAGTAATTGACAAAATTCTGAATAAAGTAAAAGAGTTTTATTTAATGAGAGTTTGCATTAAATTTGGTGGAAATTTAATGGGAATTTGAGTGGACTTTTGAGTGGAGGGAATTTAAAGGACATTTGTGAGTGGAGTGTCCACCCACATGAAGAGGGGAGGGCAAGGGGCAGCCCCATGCGCCGGCCACCCCCTTGGGGTTCCCCCCTCCTCCTATAAAAGGAGCCCCCTCCTCACTTGTCTCTCACACCTCCTCGTGAAGGATCTCTCTCCCCCTCTAGAATTTATCCCCCATGGTCTCGGACTAGCGAGATACATGTTCGCGGTGGCTATTCGGCAAGAAAGAGTTGTGCTTCCGCTGCATCACTGGAGCGAGGAGGCGGAGGTTGCTCGGTGCCTCGAACGTGTGTGCGAGCACGGATGCGCTGCTGTTTTGCGGCGCTAGGACTTCCTCTCGATCTTGAGATCGGCAAGAGATCGTCTACATCAACCACGAGTTGAACTCGTTAAGCTTTGTCGGTTTTCAAGGGTATGTTCTCTACGGATATACATCCGCCCGTTGTTTGTATCTAGTAGATAGATCTTGGTATATAGTTCACATCGTAGGAAAATTTTTGTTTTCTATGCTGCGAACCCTACAGTTCTTATTCTGCACCATGCGGAATGGTCGAGGTTCGCCGGGAAGTAGGTAGTAGTTGTTATTTTCCTTTGTCATGTAGAACCATTTTTCGTCAATATGGACGATGTTGTCCATTTTCTTGAAGAAAGGACGAGGAGTTGTCAATTGGTCCTCGTCGAGCATCGACACGCAGAACTCCAGTCTCTTGAGCTTGTTTGCTGGCGTAATCAAAGGCTTCAACCGGCTATTGTGTCGTGTTAGGTCTCCCAACTGGAACCTAAGGTGTAAAGTTGAGTGGCTCACACCCAATGATCTTGCTAGACCTCGAATGGTCTTCCTTTTGTTGAGTGGTATTGTCGCCACCCTCGGCAGATCCAGATATTTCTTTTTTCAGCCAACATTGCCCTTCTTCTGGTTTGAAACATCAACTTCTTCGTTTCGTTCAATCTGTCCCTGGGCTTTGGCCCATATTCTTTCAACAGTTCGGACACTTGTATTTAGCATACATGCAATGAGGTCCTTGTCCGTTGTTTCTATTCCCCCATCTCTACTCTTAATTGCTTCCAACGCAAAATATACACCAAACCTTTGCTCATTTGTTAGTTCTGGTTTTGTATGACCAACATCTTGAGCATCTTCTTCTTCTTCTGCATCCAAATCGGGAGCAACATCTTCTTGGGCAGCAAAATCTCGAGGGATCTCTTTCAAGTCGAGAACAACAACTTCTTGGGCATCCAAATCAATAGAAACAACTTCTTGGGCAGCAAAATCTCGAGGGACCTCGTTCAAGTCGAGAACAACAACTTCTTGGGCATCGAAATCAGGAGCAACAAATTCTTGGGCAGCAAAATCTCGAGGGATCTCGTTCAAGTCGAGAACAACAACTTCTTGGGCATCCAAATCAGGAGCAACAACTTCTTGGGCAGCAAAATCTCGAGGGATCTCGTTCAAGTCGAGAACAACAGCTTCTTGGGCATCCAAATCAATAGCAACAACTTCTTGGGCAACAAAATCTCGAGGAATCTTGAGGGAGTAGGTATTTTGCAGGGCAGTACACATTCCTGTAAAAAGAACGATATTGGGAGCATGACATTGTTTGTTTTGAGAACAAGAATACACTAGATGAATCTATCATAGTAACTTACCATGTACTAAAGGTTCAGAGAAGATGTCCTTTTGACGCATCATGTTATATTTCCACACATCCAATGCACTATGGGGTGCCTCCTTCCTCTTGGAAACCAGTTTACATAGTTGTGTTTCATCCTTAATTTGTTTTTATATAGCTGTGCAAAGAGACACTAGTGTAGACCCCCCCCCCTCTAACACCGGTTTGGAGGGCCCTCTAACAGCGGTTGTAGAACCGCTGTTGAGGGTTCGGTGTTAGAGGGGGGCCCCCTTTAACACCGGTTCTTATACGAACCGGTGTTAAAGGGTGGCGCACGTGGGGCTACCGCAGGGCTCAGGGCCCCCCTTTAACACCGGTTCGTAACACGAACCGGTGTTAAAGGTTCTCTGCCGCGGCAGGAAAACGGCCTAAATCTCTGCCGCGGCAGGAAAACGGCCTAAATCTCTGCCACGGCAGAGTTCTGCCTCTGCCCCGTTCTGGGCGTATTTCTGCGGGAGGGGGGAGGGGGAATCGATCGGGAACGGTATACACATACATCGTCATCGGTACATACGAGTACATGAATAATTAAGCAACTATTATTATACACAAACATCGTCATTGTGTGGTATTCTCCGTAAACGTTGAAGCATCAAGTGCAAGACAAACACGTTAAAGCATATATACAATGTTCATTTTAGTGGATATCTAAAGAGTTCTCCGCCAGGTGTGACGACCTCATCAAGTATGAACCCCGCCAATTCCTCTTGAATGGCTCGTATGCGGTCAAATGGTAGGAGTTGGTCCCGCATCCGTTCGATCTGAATATATATGAAGAATGGGGTCAATATATATAAGAATAAAACTCAACACAATTGATGGTAATAAAATAATGTTGTGGACTTTGTTTACTTACTCTAAGTTGTTCTAGTGCGGCTTGGCCCGTCGCACATATCGTGTTGCGAATGAACTCGCAAACATAGTATCCACATAAGTTATTGCCGGGTCCCTGATGCGCGCACTTTATGAGAATAGAGAGTTCAATCAAAATAATAATCAATAAAGCATGATATAATGGAATTGGAAGCAGAATCAAAGAGATACGCAGACCTAGCTAGCTAGTATTACTTACATTTTGGTCTACAAATTTTAGTTCTTCTGACCATTCACCCACGGTCCTGCCCGTGAACCTTTTCCAAACCCTGTCCGGCAAAGAAAATGGATAAAGGAGTAATTAATTACTTGTTGTCATGAAAGTTGCCGATCTAGTGCGATAATATGATTGAAATTACCTCTGGAGCATCTCTCTAAAGTCTGCCCATAGCTCTTTTTCTTTTCGTAACGAGTCCATGAAAAGGACTTTTCCTGAGTCGGGTTGAATGACTAGCAGAATAAAGTGGAACCTACGCACGCATAACTCATCATCAGTTACACTTAACATCGAGTAAGCCTAAACAAAATGTGTACAAGAGAGAGGGTAACAGTACTCACGAGAATTTGTAAGGCAATAGTATTTCCCTTTTGGTTTGTTGTCTCAGTAAAGACCTTAGCAAGTAATCTTCTGTTTGCCCGGGTTTGGTTCTTACCACTTCTTCATGAACTCTATTTGGGTCAACGAACCCAATGTCAAAAGGGCCTCCTTTCATGAATTCCATAACCTTTTTCCTGCATAATAGTATATACATATATGGTGAGCATATATATATACATGCAATTAATGAAGTGAATGAGATGAGATATAAATTACAGAAATAGTACTTACACACAATAAAGGCTGATGGCAGCTTTGTCGAGTTCCTTCTGATTGAATAGAAAATGCAAGTCTTGAATGTTGAAGTCGATCGCGTCGTCTCCGCACAAGAAAATCTGATCTCTTATATGCGTCGTGATCCATTCTTCCTTTCTCGTCTTGCAGAAATCAAGGTACCACTTGTGCAATCTTCGCATCTTTGTTGGTAGATTCTTGAGCTCCTCTTTTTTGACGAGATTCTTCCCATACTTCCATGGTTGTATGGGGTTGGCATCGCATTTGGGCAAGTTGTCTCCCATGATGTTCAAGTATGCAATGTAAGTCATCCCCATCTCATTGGCCTTTCTTTGTAGCTCTGCCTCGTAATCATTTACAGGAGGAGCGTCTCGTGTGTCGAACACTTGGAGCGGGCCGCATGATTGGTTTTCCTGCTCTCCGAGCATGGGAAATGTTTTCTGGGGTGCCGCACGACTTCTAATTTCAGTCTCCCTACGGCGCCTTGCATCCCCGTTCAAAATCTGGCGCTCGTAGTCCGGCACAAGTGGGGTTTCAGGTTTCAAAAGATTATTGTAAAACTTCTCCACCACCGCCGGATCTATTTTCTCCTTTGGCTCGGCCCGTCTAGGTGCAAAGAATTTCTTGACCTCTTCTTCCGAGATCCTATTGGTCTCCTCGTCGCTGCGATTCCACGGTAAAACCGGCAATGGCTTGGCGGAAGGCTGCGGGATGTAGTTTTTTGAACTCTTCGGTGTACGGTTTCCTGCGGATTTCTTTGTGGCAGTGCTACTGATGCTCTTCGTGGCAGTGCTCTTCCGCTTACGCTGAGGAGATGGCTGAAGCACCGGAGATGGCTGACGGGCAGGAGATGGCTGACGCGCCGGAGATGGCTGCCGCGCAGGAGATGGCTGAAGCGCCGGAGATGGCTGCCGCGCAGGAGATAGCTGAAGCGGCTCAGACTGCTGACGCTGCGGAGACGGCGGGGGTGCCAGTGGCCTCCAATTTGGAAGCACGATGTGTTCCTTCTTCCAAAGAATGGTTGTTTTCACTGCAAATTTGAGTTGAGTTTCCCCTTCACCTGTAGCATGGTCAAGCTGTGCTTCCTCATATTCCTTCACAACCTCATCCACCCCGACAATAGCATAGCCATCTGGAATCGGTCGGCAGTGGTAAGTTCCACCAGCTACAGGAGGTAAGGCATAGCCGACAACCACCTTAATGGATAAGCCCATTAATCTCACATGCAGCTCAGCGTGTTCGCTCTCCGTGATCTCATCCACGGGGTATCGAGGACCCGCCATTTCAAGCGTGGGCTGCACGTTCTCCGTGGAAGCCACGTTGCTTTTCCGCGCAGAGTCTGGGCCGCCGGCAGCTTCCAATGCAGGCTCTTGGTGCCGCTGAGATGGGCCGGTAGTTTGATGGCTCTGTTGTGCATTCACTTGCGCCTGCAGCGCCACAAGTGCATGTTCTATCTGTGTCATCCGCTCTGTACGCTCTTTTTCTTTTCTGCCGCGCCATCTGTAAGAGTCGCTCCACTCGGCAAACCCATCCTTCCACGTCATACCCCCTGTGCCTCGTGCATGTACAGGGTGTTCTTTTTACCGATGGCGCGTGTGAGCTGGTCATTCTCTCTGTCGGGATGGAAGGTCCTGGCGGCTGTTTCCTCGTATGCCGTGATGAGTTTAGTGACGGGTTTGGCAAGAAGGGTTGGGAAGATACACAATCATGTTTCTGGGTCCAACCTTGCCCCAATTCCGTAGAACCAAGTCTTTGCACGTAGGTCCCACCCATATGTCTGGGGTGTGATCCCTCTAGCGCGCAGGGCCTTCTCAGCTTCCTCCCACTTAGGCCTATGAGATATGTAGCCACCTGACCCCGTCCTCTGGTGATATTCCTTCTTCTGGGCATTTAGCGTATTGGTTTCTGACCTCTTTTTAGCTATAGAACCTTCCTTATATGCCACAAATTCGGGCCAGTGAGGTCTTATCTTCGAATAATATGCATCTTCGAAATTTGGAGTCTCGCGAGCTTTGACAAATTTGTTCAATTTTGTCTTCCAGTTGCGGAAAGCGTCAGCCATCTTCTTTAGAGTCCACTCTTTGACCTTTTCCTTTATAACCGGGTTGTTTTCATCCTCCTCTGGCGGAAGGGTGAAATTTACCAACAACGAATTCCAAAGCGTTTCTTTGGATCTTTCATCGACAAAGGTACCATCGCCCTTCTTTGGCTTATTCCAATATTCAATTATGATTGGGATTTGGTCCCTAACAAGAACTCCAGCCTGACGTACAAATTTGCCTGCGGCCTTCTTGGGCTCCATCGGCCTGCCATCAACACGGACTGCTTCGATCGTGAACTTTGCACGATCTTTCAACCGATGGCTCGCGCCTCGCTTGCTCTTTTTCGTAGAAGAAGATGGTTGCTAGCTGGTCGATCCAGAGGGCTAAAAGATGAAAGAAGCGTTAATTAATACATGTAGAAGAAGATTGTTGGTGGAAGTCAGTAGAGGCTTAATCAATGCATATACCTCGCCGGACTTTGTAATCACTAAATTGCGTTCACCGGAGTCTTCATCTTCTCCATGACTACTTGAGCTGTCATCATGTCCCTCCAAGTTCAGATATTGTGAGGTGTCCTCATCAATAATGTTCTCCATTATTTCTTCTTCTTCAAGGTTTCTACTAAGTGGATCCATAGTTTCTAAAACAATAATATTATCTAGAGTAAGAGAGTAAACATTCAAGTGGACTTGGATTCATACACAAATATACATATTATTCATACAAAAATGCACAAATAAATACACAAATGAAATTAAAACCCTAAGGATGCTTGATCATTTTAAACGAGTTCCGAGGGGTCCAAACCCTAATTCGGAGAAATTCCGGATGCATATGAGAGGGGCTAGCTACAGTGGCTGTCCGGAGGCTGGCGGCGTTGGAGAGCGACCTAGGGCGCGCGAGGTAGCGTGATACGGCCTACCTAAAACGGGCGTTGTTCGAAAGAGGAGGCCGAGGCAAGCATTATAGTGTCGGCGCCGCCTCAGTATGGTCACTAGAGCGACGGCAGCGACGGCAAACAACTTGGCAGAATCGGCGGCCCCAGAGACCTATGGTAAAGGGTTTTCCCCACATTCTGCCCCGCCCGTTGTCCCCAAGATAGGCCCCAGACCGAGGGGAGAAGCCACGACGCTCGCCAAAGAGCTGCCCACGCAGTCCACCTTCTTCTAAGGCCGCCACCGACATTCGTGAACTCTAGCCACCACTCTGACGACCAACGACACATCGCATCGCAATTGAGGCTAGGATTTCAAAAGACCACCAAAAAATTTGACGCGGTTCTAACGATAAATCTGACCGGTGGGACCCGGTGGTCAGGCCGACTTGGCCGCGTTTATTTACCAAAACACCTCCACATATTATAAATTCTAATCTTAGGTCATTTTTTTTCTATTTTTCAATTCCTTTTTTATTTATCTATTTTTTTTCTAATCATTGAGCAGCCACGGGGAGAAGCTGTCCGCCGGCGGGGAGCAGCCACGAGTGAGCGCCGGACGAGCAGCAGCCGGCGAGCCCACTGGCGAGCGTCGGACTAGCGCGCGTGCGCAGCCAGACTCCACCTGGCCAGCGCTCGCCCGCGCCCCCGTTGGCTATAGGAGAGGACGGGGCGACGGCTCGACGACGGAGCGGTCAGCGAGGTCACGTGCAGGCGGAGGCCGAGAAGCATGGGCGTGGCGGAACTCGCGCTGACCCTGGCCGAAGCTGGTCGGAGCTCGCCCGCGCCCCTATTGGTTAGAGGAGAGGAGGACGGGGCGGCGGCCGACGAGCTAGGTCTCGAGCGGGTGGAGGCCGAGAAGCACGGGCGCGACGTACCTGGCCGGAGCTGGCTGGAGCTCGCCGGCAGGGAGCGATGGTGCCGACAGGCGTGGAAGGCGGCGACGAAGGCGATGGAGGATGCGACGGCGAGCTCCTCTGCTTATTCCTGTTCGATCGATCTCGCTGGGGGAAGAGAGGAAGGGGAAGGCGCGCATTTAATACCCCCCTTTAACACCGGTTCGGGGCTAGAACCGGTGTTAAAGGGGGGAATTCGTTTCGCGCCCCCCCCCCTTTAACACCGGTTCTAGCCAAGAACCGGTGTTAAAGGGGGGGTGCGAGCGCGAAACGAAATAAATGCGCCCCCCCATTTAACACCGGTTCGTACCTGGAACCGGTGTTAAAGGGGGGCATTTATTTCATGCATTAAAGTGGCATTTTTAATTTAAAAAATAGGATACGAATTTAGAAAATTCATATTTTTTTCATTTCAACTCAGAAAAATATGAATAATATATCATAATTTTCAGAAAAATAATATCTATCCATTCATATAAAAACATTTTATATTTAATTTAGATGAAAATTTTCAAAATGATTAAAACACTTACATATAAATTTTGATTATTCAATTCAAACAAAAATAAATTGTCAAATCCTAAAACTTTGAACATAAGAAATATTAAGCATCTAAAAAGGAATCTAACCCTATTTTATTAGAGCAAATCATATTTTAATGCCGCATCTTTTGTATTAACATTTTTGAATTGATTGGATATTTAAATGCCGCATCTTTTGTATCCACTTGAATCTGACCAAGCCTCGCTCAACTTGCATTGGATTTTTGATAAAATAGCATATTGTGAACCTAAAAATGATTTTTGTAAAAAATCATGAGCATCGTATCATGTACCTGTAGTTCATATTTGACCCACTTCCTACCGATTCGGCAGGAATTTGTCTTTTTCACCAGAGGTGGACGGAAAGGTTTCAGATTCCCCTGTTGGTACATTGTCCATATAAGCTGGTCTAGTATTTTTGTAAAATGTGTTGGTGGTTTTTTGAATTAACCATTTGGTGGTTGCTTCACAAAACCGTCCGTTTTTTATGCTCGGAAAATGGAAAATGCCTTTTTGGTGCGATAAAAAGGAAAACTTCCTCTGTCAACATTGTTTGCCATGCCATGATGCACATGTATGCACAATATGGCCATATTATCACAAACCATGCCTTGATTCTAGCCATAACATTGGTCATTTGACCCGAAAGCCAAGAAACCTCGAACGAGATAGGTCATTTTGTGAAGGTTTTTTTGAGACATAATCAATATACCAAGTTTGAGATTTTTCCTTCTAACTATGTCACATATTATAACACCACGCGAAGGTTTCGCACTGTTTCGATCTTTTTTTATTTTTTTATCCCTGTTTTAAACTATCGTCAAACTTTGTCGAACAACGGGCATGAAGATTCTTAGCTCGGGGCCAAGCCTCGCTCAACTTGCATTGGATTTTTGATAAAATAGCATATTGTGAACCTAAAAATGATTTTTGTAAAAAATCATGAGCATCGTATCATGTACCTGTAGTTCATATCTGACCCACTTCCTGCCGATTCGGCAGGAATTTGTCTTTTTCACCAGAGGTGGACGAAAAGGTTTCAGATCCCCTTATTGGGACATTGTCTATATAAGGTGCGATAAAAAGAAGAACTTCCTCTTGCAACATTGTTTGCCATGCCATGATGCACATGTATGCACAATATGGCCATATTATCACAAACTATGCCTTTATTCTAGCCATAACATTGGTCATTTGACCCGAAAGCCAGGAAACCTCGAATGAGATAGGTCATTTTGTGAAGGAGATAGAACTGGAATTAAAATACAGAATGCAACTAATAGTAAGTTACATAAAGCACGACTGAAAATTAAGATACATAAAAGATAGACTGCCAGGCTTCCTCCACATGGACGCGTGTCCGGCATCATCATTCGGAACAGATAGAATGCCAGGACCTTTTCCAAAGATTACTTCTAGGTCCTTGACCATACCAAATACCTCCTCACCGGTACGGAGGACAGGCTTCCTCCGGGGTTCTGCCAGACGTTTGAAATGCTTGCCTTTCTTTCTTACTAGATGCAGGTTCGGAAGAAATCGGTTATACCCTAGGTACACAACCTTCTTACATTTATCCAAATATACACTTTCAGTCTCATCTAAATAGTGTGTGCATGCATTGTATCTCTTGTTTGTCTGCCCTGAAATGTTACTAAGCGCAGGCCAATCATTGATGGTTACGAAAAGCAATGCTCGTAGGTCAAATGGCTCCCCTTTGTGCTCATCCCACATACGTACACCTGGTTTGGCCCACAGCTGTAAAAGTTCTTCAACTAATAGCCTTAGGTACACATCAATATCGTTGCCGGGTTGACTCGGGCCTTGGATGAGCACTGACATCATAATGAACTTCCTCTTCATACACAACCAAGGAGGAAGGTTATAGATACATAGAGTCACAGGCCAGGTGCTGTGACTGCAGCTCTGCTCACCAAAAGGATTCATGCCGTCTGTACTTAGACCAAACCTTAAGTTCCTTGCGTCACGTGCGAAGTCCGGGTACTCTCGCTCGAATTTTCTCCACTGTGACCCTTCAGCGGGGTGTCTCAACATCGCGTCTTTCTTACGGTCTTCCATGTGCCATCGCAACAACTTGGCATGCTCTTTATTTCTGAAGAGACGTTTTAACCGTGGTATTATAGGAGCATACCACATAACCTTGGCAGGAACCTTCTTCCTAGGGGCCTCGCCCTCAACATCGCCAGGATCGTCTCGTCTGATCTTATACCGCAGCGCAGTGCATACCGGGCATGCATCCAAATTCTCGTACTTCTCACCGCGATAGAGGATGCAGTCATTAATGCAGGCATGTATCTTCTGCACGTCTAATCCTAGAGGGCAGACAACCTTCTTTGCTTGGTATGTACTGTCGGGCAACTCATTATTTCTTGGAAGAAGATTCTTCATTTTTACCAACAACTTTGAAAATGCGCTGTCAGTCACACCGTTCTCTGCCTTCCATTGCAGCAAATCCAGTGTGGTACCTAGCTTTTTGTGGCCATCTTCGCAAGTTGGATACAACAATGTTTTGTGATCCTTTAACATCTGCTCCAGCTTCTCCTTCTCCTTTTTAGTTTCACATTCTTCCTTTGCATCAGTAATGGCCCGACCAAGATCGTCATTAGCGGGCCCACCTGATGCCTCTTGATCTTCATTATCTACCCCTGTTGCAGTATGATCATATTCAGGATACATATTGTGATAGTTGTCATCATCCTCTTCTTCTTCGTTGTCTTCCATCACAACCCCTTTTTCTCCGTGCTTGGTCCAACAATTATAGCTGGGCATGAAACCGGATCGAAGCAGGTGGGCGTGAATGGTTCTGGTATTTGAGTAGTCTTTCTTGTTCTGACAGTGAACACATGGACAGCACATAAAACCATTGTGACCACGGTTTGCATTAGCCACAACGATGAAATTTTGGAGGCCCGTAATGTACTCGGAAGTGCGGCGGTCACCGTACATCCATTGCCGGTTCATCTGCATTAATATGTAGTATATATCAAAAATTAATAGGGAGATGACCATTTATATATATAGTACATCAATGACACATGAAAGGATAGTTGTCGACCTCGACCGAGAAGGAAAGAGCAACGAGAAAACTTATTTTGAGCTCTCGGGCATTTCACCGAACACCTCTTGTGCATATGAAAAAAACACAAACTAACACTCTTCACACCCTCTTGCTAGGATCCAAAATGAGACAGTGAAAAAAATGGAAGAGTGGGGTGTGGGCTGCGGTGTCTTATATAGCCCCCCCTTTAATGCCGGTTCAATACACGAACCGGTGTTAAAGGGGGGGCTGCACGGGCCACTGTTGCAGGGTCCTTTAACACCGGTTCGTGGCACGAACCGGTGTTAAAGGGGGGCTCCTTTTTTGCCGCACGGGCCACGCTGGTATGGCCCCCCCTTTAACACCGGTTCGTAGAAGAACCGGTGTTAAAGCCCTTTTCCAGGATCAACAAAAAGCCTCGTTTCCACTAGTGAGAAGATTAAATATTATCGACATTATTAATTTGTCCTTGTAGGTCAGGGACAATTGAAACTTACACATTGGAGAGCACTATTTTCTTATCAATTTTCAGCATTGCCGTGAAATGGATGGTATCTTCTTCTCTGCAACATGAATAATGCATATGAGTAGCTTGTCTAAATTTCAAAGTAAATACTAAATTTCCAGTAAATGCATATTCATATCACACTACTAATATGCATATCCTCTCCTTTTGCTATCCTAATAATTGATGTTTAACTTCTTGGCAGCAGCAGCAGACACCGTCTTCATATTCATCTTATAATACGCCATCGTCATCGTGCCAACGAGTCATGGCACAAGAAAAACAAAAAGTAAGTCTAGAACTTCCATTGATGGGTGACTCGTATATACACAAGAAAATGCAATGTCAGTCTGGATTAAAATTCAAACTTTGCAGGTTTTGCAAGCAGATCATGTTCTTGTTTGAGTTTCAGTGTCAGTTTCAGATCATGAAAAATCGAGAAATCTGAGATCATGAACAGATGAGGGAAACATGGGCAATTACATCTGAGATCTTTCCAGTTTGTCGCTGCCACCGAGAAATCTGACTGAGTTCACAATAGACAAGAACACTCTGCATCTTCCATATATACTAATCTGAAGTATCGCCGGACACTCCAAACTTTCAGTAACAAGAAAAACTCTAAAAACTGCTGACTGCTGACTGGCAGAAGATTGGTAGAAGAGCAAAGAGCAACTACTGACTGGCAAAAGATTGGCCACAACACTGAATCGTCATCTTCCAACAAGTTCAGAGAGAGGAAAAGGATCTTGAGAAGAGTTGCAGATCACATGTGAGAATCAGACCCAGAAAGATAAATCATCAACAGGCAAACATCTCCTGTCATCTGGTCAAGATTCAGGCGATGCACAAAATAGCAAGAGATAGGTTCAGATCAACTTTGCACATTTCCTTTTGACACAACACAATGCACGAGTAGACAATTCAGGAGTTAACACAACACAGATTTCCTTAGCCAGTTTGAGTCAGAAGCTAGCAAGATTACATGAATAACATGGCAGTTTCTGTTTCTGTTTCAGTTACCTTGTCCTCGTCCTCAGAAGAAGGCGATGACCTCCTCGTCGACGACCTCCTTCCTCGGCGGAGGGGCGGCGGACGGTGACGAGCTGCGGAGGTGGGGGAACGACGACGGGGGCTAGAGGAAGCTGTGCGGTCCTTCCTGTCCGGCGGCCTCGATTTCCTGAGCGTCTCCCTGCACGACGGCCGCGGGCGTCCGCGGCCTCCTTCCTCGGCGGCTGGGCGGCGGACAGTGACGAGATGCGTAGGCGGGGGAGCGGCGACAGGGGGCTAGAGGAAGTTGCGCGATCCTCCCTGTTCGGCCGCGACCTCCCGCGCGTCCGCGACCTCCCGCGCGTCGCGTCCGTGACCTCCTGCACGATGCGGGCGGCCACAACCTCCTACGCGTCTGTGAGCTCCTCCCCGTAGGCGGTCGCGAGCTCTTGCGCGCCTCCTTCCACGGTGCCGGCGAGCGTCTGCGCGTCGGCGGCCGCGACCTCCTGCGCGTCGGCGATACGGGCGGCGCGACCTCCTGCGCGTACACAAGCTCCTCCCTGTCGGCGGCTGTGAGCTTCTATGCGCCTCCCTTCACGGCGGCTGCGAGCGGGACCTCCTACGCGTCCGTGAGCTCCGGCGGGAGGCCGGCGGCAGGAGAGACCTCGATCAACAAGAATTGTGTTTGAATTTTGAAATTAAAGCCCAGATTTCAATTGATCTGTCTTTGTTAGGAAGGTTTTTACAAAAAAAAAACGAATGAACTAACGGAAGGGAGGGTTGCGACATCTTTTTATGGACGGAGGGAGTACATTCGTACATCTGTATCACATCTCATCACCATATTGACCCGGCGGTTCGCGGGTGGGTGTAATTTATTTTGGGACAACTGTTCAGTGTCCCTAAATACGCAGCAGCACGGGAGGCCAAAAATAACTGTAGCATGGAACACGGATAAAGTTTTTGTTGAAGCACTGTTTTTTTTTTGACCTATCGTGCTATTCTTTTACATATTGTGTATAAAAATCAGTTTGTTTGCACCAAATTAGTTTTAATTACATCATCAGTTGTAGATGCTGTAAGTAAATTCTCGGTTAGTGTTGTGAATTAGTAATCTAACTTATACGAGTGGAGATTCGGTGTCCATGGTTACTGGGCGATCTCGTTTAAAAAGAAAAATGAGAAGTCATATTTTTGAGTTTCTGAAAATAAATTGGGATGTAGCCTACTAAAAAATAGCCGAATGTATTAATTAGAACTAATGTGTATTTTGAGCTACACCAAAAGGACAAAAGTGTAGATCTGAATATAGTGATTTCAAATCTAAAGTTAAATCAGAAGAACTTTGTCAATTTTTGCGTAGGTCAAAATGCAAAACATTTTGAATTGAGATTTTACATGTTTATAGGGGTGCAATCATTATCGACTTTTAAGATTTCATTTCTCGGATGTCCCCGAGGGACTTTAAGATTTTATTTCGTAATTGTCTGGAAATTATAAATATAGTTTTAAATTGTTTTATTACGTAGGGAGCACTAAACTTTCCGAATATTATATTAGGAAAAAAAGCTGTGGAAGCAAGGAATATATATGAGCCGAGAATAAGATCCTGCGAATGCGATCGCGTGTCGCCTTCCGATGAAAAGGACGGTTTGCATGCAGCGGCGGTATGCGGTCGTGTCGTGTCTCCGCTCTCTTCCTTCCACCGCATCACGCCCCCACCGATCGACCATCTCCCCTGTCGCGTGTCACCACGCCATTACTCCCCCCATCTTTTTTCTCCTGCACCTCGATCTTCCTGCACCGGCATCGGTCCATCGGGGAAGTAAATAATAGGCCACCGCCACCGTCACCGAGGCGCAGAGATCGAAGAGCTCTCAGCCTCGAGGTGGATAAGCGTGCTACTCCTACTGCTCCGCTGCTCGTCTCAGACACACTCTGCTCTCTGCCCCGCCTCCACGAACCCACCTCAAGCTCACGAGCAGGAAGATCTCGATCGGAAGCTGCCGCTGTTCCATCCATCCTCATGGCCGCGCGAGCACTGACAGCCGCCGCCACCGCCGCCGTGGCAGGCCGCCGGGTGGCCGGGCCGCCACTGCTCGCCTCCCGCAGGTAACAACATTTTCCCCTTCCATGACTGACTCTGCTGGTGGCCGAGATGAAACAAAGATCTTTCTTGGCTGATGTACATCTCGTGTTCGCAGGAGCGGAGAAGCCAGCAGGAACCACTTCTCGGCCAGCGCGCAGCGTGAGGAGGACCACAAGGACGTCCATGGCGCGGCCACGACCACCCGGGAGCGGGTGGAGGCGGCGCTCAACTGCAAGAACGTGGAGGTGATCCAGCTCCAGGGCGAGGAGCACGTCGCCACGGTGCTGCCGGACGAGGCCATCGACGTCTGTGGTGCCGGCGCTGGCGAGGACGCGTCGTGGGTGCCCGACCAGGAGACGGGCGTCTTCGGCCCCGCCACACCCGGCGGCGCCGCCGCGGCGGGTGGGTCGGTGCTGGACCAGGCGGTGTTCGTCCGGGAGGAGGAGATGGAGGACGTCGAGAGGCCCGCCATGGCCAATGCCAACGCCAACAACGTCTAGTGCGTGCAAGTAGCCCTGTCGGTCGGTCACGGTCAGGCCTCCGCCGTAATTTCAATAAGCCTCCGTGGTAGAATAAATCCCACCCGTGCCGCCTAGGCCTGTCTGTACTCTCTACAAGGCTCTCTCGGGTTCACTGCTAGTAATCGGTCATGTTGGCTTGCTTGTTCACTGATGATCCCGTAACCAGTACTATATGATATCAAAGAAGAAAGTCAACATTTATTCAGCCCTCCGATTTTATTCAGTTCGTCGTTTTGGAATTAGTCAAAGTCAACATTTATCTAGGTGACCAAGAATAAAGAAAAAATATCAAGAGAAAAACCCACTATGGTCGCCACCATTGAGAGTTTTTTTTTTTTTGAACACGGGTAGGCTCTGTAGAAGCTTTCATTAACAGCGGTGGAGGTACACATTTATACGTAAGGACTAGGAAACGTGGCGCGCCCATGATGGGATAATCGGGTCAAATAATCTGTAGAAGGTATTCTTGGCGTAATATTTTTTACTGAAGTTACTGTAGGTGAAATTAGCGTAAAAAACATACCGAAAATTGAATCATCATTGAAAAATTACGGAAAGGTAGTTATTATATGAAAATTGCGGCCGGGAAAGCATGAGTAAAAATTATTGTCATAGAATAAGGAAGGAACCTAAAAAAAATACTTAGATGAAATATAATTATAGAATTACTCGCCGTCGAGAAGTAATCGTGGAATAACTACCGGCAAGAAAAATGGCCGAAAGTTGTGTTGAAAATTTACGGCCAAATAGTTAAGAGTTAAAAAAATGTTGTCATAGTCTTAAAGAGAGTAAGTTGCATCCAAGAATTACCCCCGCGTAGTTAAAATGTGATATAAAAATATCGGCCGAAAAATTACTGATAATTATCTAAAAAATAAGCGAAGAAAAGACTGCCCTAGACTACTGCTGGTAGAATTGTTGTACTGTTATAGAATCGATGTAGGATAACTATCAAAGAGAACACTGTGAAAAGTTATATTGAAACTATCACTGAAAAATTATGGCCAAGAAGCGCGTTGAAAATTTACCTTTGAAAAATGTAAAAGAATTTACGTTTAAAAAGTGTAGAAGGGGAAATAAAGAAATATAAAAAGTGCACTGTAGCAGGCCAATGTGGCAGCTGCTGATTGGAAGAAAATCAATCGTCTCAGTACCATGTAAGTGGCTAG
The DNA here is from genome assembly GCA_916181665.1 of Avena sativa. Lineage (NCBI taxonomy): Eukaryota > Viridiplantae > Streptophyta > Magnoliopsida > Poales > Poaceae > Avena > Avena sativa. The sequence goes on along the minus strand of OV702285.1, from coordinate 53,446,146 downwards.
TTGAGAAGCTGAGAAATCCTGACCCACGGAAACAAAAAGGGAAATGAGATCGGAGGGAGCCGGTCGCCCCCGGAGCCTATTACAGATGTACCGTAGATGTACCATAGCGGACAGATATGTGTCACGACTCTATTGGAAAAAAATCGAAGATCTACGGTGCCCCTATCGCTAGGCTGCTAATCCTTCCGTCTTTAAAATATAGTATGATCATGATGTGTTCAGTTCAAAAACAAGGTGGAATGAAATGTCTTTCATTTCAGTGAAATGGGTTGATTCTGTTTTTACGTTTATTCAGTGGAATGGATTGATTCTGTTTCTACGTTTAGTTAGAACAAAAAATATGTAATAAAATGGTTTTATCTTATTTTTTTTGTTAGGCAAAAAAGTGGAATGAAATGGTTCCGTTCTACGTTTGGGTGCATTTAGCAAAAAGGACGGTAAAAAAATAGAGAGATTGAGAACATTTGGATGGCCTTTAGCATAAAGAAACGGGGAGATTCTAATTTAGTGGAACGAGTGTATTCTAGATCTAGAGAAAATATTCTCTTTTGAGAAACCACCTTGTCCATTCCATTTCTCAACTGAACACTAGAACGACTCTCTAAATGTGAAACCATTCCAATCTATTTCGTGACACCAACCGAAATACTAATTGGATTTAACTAAACTCATGATACTCGGTACATTGTTGAGAGGCATGAACAAAAAATTGTAATGTTGAAATTTGTTTTAAACAACTAGTCAAACTATACTAATTGGATTTAACTAAACTCATAATGCAAAGTAATTGTGGACGAGAGGGAGTACATTCTTCCATCATCACAAAAATAGAAACCAATTAGGAGAACTTTGCAACTCATCGACCTTGTCATGCTCATATTAACTAAATCATATGCATTGTCGTGACGAGCTAGAGCTAGCACACATTCATCATCATTTCTTAACCAGACGAGCTTCGCTTGTCAATGACATATAAATAAACTGCCAACAAGTTTTACAAACATAAAGCAAAAGAATAGAAGTTAAGAAATAAAAAGAACCAGGATACAAGTAGAACAACCTTCACGAGATGAGCTAAAGAAAAGAACTGCTCCGCCAAACACAGGCCAAGGCCATAGCATGCAACAGATTCCATTTATCAATCTAGCTGCCATGGTGGAGTCCAGCCACGACCTAGAGTTGGCCTCTCATACAACCTCTTGTATTATCTTCATTGCGCCATCAAGCTTTATTATGTATTGGATCATCAGAAAATCTTATTTTAAAACAAGCATGGTTTCTTATCTTCTAGATTGCTCAGACCCGGTACATGTTTGAGAGGAATCACCAAAAATTTTCCATTTCGTATTTTATGTCCATTTGCATGGGTAGTAGCTCATAATTTTGAGGATTTGTGGCGATTTACAAGGCTCGTTAGACTCGATACATGTTTGCGAGGTATGACCAAAAGCATGTTGTTTTTCTATTTTTGGACGTTTTCATGCGCTACCGCCCATATTTTAAGGGTTATGAAACGATTTACAAGGCCCGCGACACTCGCTACATGTCTCAGAGGCATGACAAAAAAATACCGATTTTTGAGTTTATGACCGTTTTCATGGGCTATTGCCCACAAATTTGGGGTTTCAGGACAATTTACAAGGCTCATGAGACACTGTACATGTTTGAGATACATGACAAAAAACTCGTAGTTTTCATGCTTTATGTCCACTTTTATGGAATATTGTCCGCAATTTTGAGGATCCTAGGAGATATACAAGACTCGTGAGACCGTACATGTTTAAGAGGCATGACAAAAAAATCGTAACTTTTGTATTTTATGGTCGTTTTCACGGGCTATTGCCCATATTTTTTAGGTTCCGGGCCTATTTACAAGGCCTATTAGACCCGCTATATGTTAGAGAGGAATGACCCAAAACTCATCGTTTTCATGTTTATGGTCAATTTCATGGACTATTTACCCATAGTTTTGAGAATCCGAGACGATTTACAAGGCTCATGAGACTCGGTACATGTTTGAGAGGCATGACAACAACTAGCAATGTTGATACTCGTTCTAAACAGCTGGTCAAACTATACAAATTTGAATTTAACTAAACTCGAAGTGCAAAGTAATTGTGGATGGGAGAGAGTACATTCTTCCATCAACTCCAAAATACAACTCAATTAGGAGTACTCTGTAACTCATCGACCCTGTCATGCTCGTATTAGGCAAATCCTATGTGTTACCGTGATGAGCTAGAGCTACCACACGGTCATCATCAACTTTGTCTTTTGACCATACGAGCTCCCCTCATTAATTACATATAAAGAAACTGTCAAGCAGTTTTACAAACATATATAAAGCAAAAGAATAGAAGGGCAAAGAAGAAAAAGCACTAGGCTACGAGAAGAACAACCTTCACAAGACGAGCTAAAGTAAAGAACTGCTCCGCCAAACACATGCCAAGGCCAAAGCATGAAGTAGAACAAAAATATTACTCCTAGAAGTTTTCTGCTCAAAAGCATTAGGATCCATCTATCAATCTAGCCACCATGGGATCCCAGCCATGCGGCCTGGAGTAGGCCTACTGAATCACCTATTGCATCATCATCACTCCGGCTTCAAGCTTTCTTTGCCGTGGGCTATCTGCAAATTTATCCAGGAATTTAGCATATTACAAAACCTATAGATTATACTAGTAGGATCATTAGAAAATGATATTTTGAAACAAGCATCATTTCTTGTCTTCCATTTCCCAACCCCGGTACATGTTTAAGAGGAATCACCAGAAATTTGTCACTATTGTGTTTCATATTCATTTGCATGGGCACTAGCCCATAATTTTGAGGATCTGAGCGATTTACAAGGCTCGTGAGATCAGGTACATGTTTGAGAGGCATGACCAAAGACTTATCGATTTGTTGTTTTCTGGTAGTTTTCATGGGCTACTGCCCACATTTTTAGGGTTCCAAGTCAATTAAGAAAACCCGCGAGTCCCTCTACATGTTTTCGAGGCATAACCAAAAAGTCATCATTTTCGCGTTTATGGTCGTTTTCATCGGCTAGTGCACACAGTTTTGTGATTTCGGGGCGATTTACATGGCTCATGAGAGCCTGTACATGTTTAAGAAGCATGACCAAACACTCATAGTTTTCACGTTTTATGGCTATTTTCATGGGATATTGCCCACAATTTTGAGGATCCAGGGCGATTAACAAAGCTCGTGAGACTCGGTATGTGTTTGAGAAACATGATGAAAAGCTCCCATTTTTTGTGTTTTATGGTCGTTTCATGGTCTATTGCCCACATTTTTTGGGTTCCAGGCCAATTTGCAAGGCTTGTTAGACCCGCTACATGTTTTAGAGGAATGACCAAAAATCGTCATTATCATGTTTATGGCCGATTTCATGGGCTATTTTCCATAGTTTTGAGGATCTGAGGTGATTTACAAGGCTCATGATACTCAGTACATGATTGAGAGGAATGAACAAAAAGTTGTAATGTTGAAATTTGTTTTAAACAACTAGTCAAACTATACTAATTGTATTTAACTAAACTCATAATGCAAAGTAATTGTGGACGAGAGGGAGTACATTCTTCCATCATCACAAAAATAGAAATCAATTAGTAGTACTTTGCAACTCATCGACCTTGTCATGCTCATATTAACCAAATCATATGCATTGTCGTGACGAGCTAGAGCTAGCACACATTCATCATCATTTCTTAACCAAACGAGCTCGCTCGTCAATGACATATAAATAAACTTCCAACAAGTTTTACAAACATAAAGCAAAAGAATAGAAGTTAAGAAATAAAAAGAACCAGCTACAAGTAGAACAACCTTCACGAGACGAGCTAAAGAAAATAACTGCTCCGCCAAACACAGGCCAAGGCTATAGCATGCAACAGATTCCATTTATCAATCTAGCTGCTATGGGAGTCCAGCCACGACCTAGAATTGGCCTCTCATACAACCTCTTGTATTATCTTCACCGCGGCATCAAGCTTTATTATGTATTGGATCATCAGGAAATCTTATTTTAAAACAATCATGGTTTCTTATCTTCTAGATTGCTCAGACCCGGTACATGTTTGAGAGGAATCACCAACAGTTTTCCATTTCGTATTTTATGTCCATTTGCATGGGCAGTAGCTCATAATTTTGAGGATTTGTGGCGATTTACAAGGCTCGTGAGACTCGAAACATGTTTGCGAGGTATGACCAAAAGCATGTTGTTTTTCTATTTTTGCACGTTTTCATGCGCTACCGCCCATAGTTTAAGGGTTATGGAACGATTTACAAGGCCCACGAGACCCGCTACATGTCTCAGAGGCATGACAAAAAAAATCCCGATTTTCGTGTTTATGGTCGTTTTCATGGGCTATTGCCCACAATTTTGGGGTTTCAGGACGATTTACAAGGCTCATGAGACACTGTACATGTTTGAGATACATGACAAAAAAACTCGTAGTTTTCATGCTTTATGTACACTTTTTATGGGATATTGTTCGCAATTTTGATGATCCGGGGAGATTTACAAGACTCGTGAGACCGTACATGTTTAAGAGGCATGACAAAAAAATTGTAACTTTTGTGTTTTATGGTCGTTGTCATGGGCTATTGCCCACATTTTTTTATGTTTCGGGCCTATTTACAAGGCCTATCAGACCCGCTATATGTTAGAGAGGAATGACCAAAAACTCATCGTTTTCATGTTTATGGTCAATTTCATGGACTATTTACCCATAATTTTGAGAATTTGAGACGATTTACAAGGCTCATGAGACTCGGTACATATTTGAGAGGCATGACAACAACTCGTAATGTTGATATTTGTTCTAAACAGCTGGTCAAATTATACAAATTTGAATTTTACTAAACTCGGAGTGCAAAGTAATTGTGGACGGGAGAGAGTACATTCTTCCATCAACTCCAAAATAGAACTCAATTAGGAGTACTCTGTAACTCATCGACCCTGTCATGCTCGTATTAGGCAAATCCTATGTGTTACCATGATGAGCTAGAGCTAACACACGTTCATCATCAACTTTGTCTTTTGACCATACGAGCTCCCCTCGTTAATTACATATAAAGAAACTGTCAAGCAGTTTTACAAACATAAAGCAAAAGAATAGAAGGGCAAAGAAGAAAAAGCACTAGGCTACGAGAAGAAAAACCTTCACAAGACGAGCTAAAGGAAAGAACTGCTCAGCCAAACACATGCCAAGGCCAAAGCATGAAGTAGAACAAAAATATTACTCCTACAAGTTTTCTGCTCAAAATCATCAGGATCCATCTATCAATCTAGCCACCATGGGATCCCAGCCATGCGGCCTGGGGTAGGCCTACCGGATCACCTATTGCATCATCATCACTCCGGCTTCAATCTTTCTCTGCCTTGGGTTATCTGCAAATTTATCCAGGAATTTATTATATTACAAAACCTATAGATTATACTATTAGGATCATTAGAAAATGATATTTTGAAACAAGCATCATTTCTTGTCTTCCATTTCCGAGCCCCGGTACATGTTTAAGAGGAATCACCAGAAATTTGTCACTATTGTGTTTCATATTCATTTGCATGGGCACTAGCCCCTAATTTTGAGGATCTGAGTGATTTACAGTGCTGGTGAGACCGGGTACATGTTTGAGAGGCATGACCAAAGACTTATCGATTTCTTGTTTTCTGGTAGTTTTCATGGGCTATTGCCCACAGTTTTAGGGTTCCAAGTCAATTAACAAGCCCCGCGAGACCATCTACATGTTTTCGAGGCATAACCAAAAAGTCGTCATTTTCGCGTTTATGGTCGTTTTCATTGGCTATTGCACATAGTTTTGAGATTTCGGGGCGATTTACATGGCTCATGAGAGCCTGTACATGTTTAATAAGCATGACCAAACACTCATAGTTTTCACGTTTTATGGCTATTTTCATGGGATATTGCCCACAATTTTGAGGATCCAGGGCGATTAACCAAGCTCGTGAGACTCGGTATGTGTTTGGGAAACATGATGAAAACTCGCATTTTTTGTGTTTTATGTTCGTTTCATGGGCTATTGCCCACATTTTTTAGGTTCTAGGCCAATTTGCAAGGCCTGTTAGACCCGCTACATGTTTTAGAGGAATGACCAAAAAATCGTCATTATCATGTTTATGGCCGATTTCATGGGCTATTTTCCATAGTTTTGAGGATCCGAGGTGATTTACTGTAGAGGTCCCAACCTGATAAGGTAGAGATCCTTGTGTTTACAATGCTAGTCCCTGGATCAATAGCTAGCATCCATAGTTTGAGATGTAATATCAAGAAACAAAGGTCATAGTACAACTTTATAACCAGGAATAAAATATTATATTACATCTTACATAGCTCATTTGGCTATCTCATTACAATGCAGCAGAATTAAATATATAGCATGGAGTCCTTCATCTTCAAAGTGCCACAGGCAATCATGTTGGTTGTAGACTTGTAATCCTATTCAACACACACTTCACTAACATCAAACAAACCTGCAACATATAAGTTACAACCACAAGGGTCAATACATTTGAATTGTATTGACAAGTTTCACTACTATGTGGAAATAAGTTGGAACCTATCAATATATGCATATTTGGCTAAGTAGGGTTTAGGATCATTTGCAGAAAGCAATATGGTTTTATCCTATTTTTTCAAAATAGTTTTGATCCTTTAACAAATTTCTTGAACTCCTTGGCAAACTCCAAGTGGTTCTAATCCCTTGTTGACACCATCAAGTTTTACTTTCAGAAATTGGAATGTCGAGATCTTCCATAGCTTCAGGCCTTAGTTGCTCAGAGTTGTCCGTAACCGGGGACACGGCTAAGTACTTAGAATTTGATCTTCTACAGAAGTTGTACACTTTACCCACATGACACAATCTCGTCTTGACGCCACCAGTGGCCGCTGGATAAGTACACACCAAAAGGAGTACCGGCAGATCGAGAGTGTGACAAAGTCTTTCCATAGAAGTCATCCCAAGACATAATGCTAGCATGTCTACCAGGCACCAATGTAAGGATATATTTCCAATACATAAATCTAGCTAACCTGAATAGGTGCCAATGCAAGGGTCTTCCACTATGTAATTGACTAAGCCAGTGCCCATTTAGCATGTGGCTGTACACAGAAGCCACTGTACGAGAAACATGTTCAATCTCTAAGTACATGGGTGGTTGTATTCTAGTGCATATATGAAAAATATAGCCATATAAACATGGTTCGCTTCGTTGCCACCTTATCCACAATTGAGTATCCACATTCCACCCAGGTGATTCATTGAGTACTTGTTTTATTATATAAAACATATATTTTTCCAACACTTCATATAATCATAATATGGTATTCCACCCCAAGTCTATAGCAGGGCTAAGAATTCTACAACTATGATGTTTCCACTAAGGAAGGTATAGAGGACATCCTATTAGGACATAGCATATCATAGTAACATAGTAGCCCTATCATGCATACTACAAAAAATCCACTAAGTCTAATGAAAATAGTAGGACATGGATGATAGTTCCACTTGCCTTAGTAGTTGGTGGTGTTGGTACACTCTTTGCAATAACACACTTGACAATCAACAAAATCTATCAAGTAAAACAACCAAGACAAAACAATCACAAGATCAATACTAATGACAACACAAAAATTATGCAAAGTATGCAAACATGCAAGATGGCAAATTTTATTGTACAAATTGTTATAACAAGGTTCTGATAATTAATAAGTGAATTATTAACATTTTATATTTTTAAGATTACAAATGCAACCATTTGTGCAATTATAGCAATTAGCAACAATTTCTAACAGTTGGAAAGGCCGTTCTCACTAAATAATTGCCACGGTATTATTTATATAAGAATAAAATTATATTTTGGTTTTACTGGACAGAGGGTTCAATTTACAACCATTTGCAAAAGGATTCACTTAAAAATAATTTATACAACAATTTTTATACTCAAAATACTCCACAAATGGTTCTGTATAAAACGTGATTTCAACAGACTCAAAAATACCAAATTATGGCTCCACTGTGTTCTAGTCGTTTTTGTGAATCCATAGACATATTATTTGCTAAATTTGGATATACTGAACTAAAGATATGATTTTTGCAAGGTTGTGTGTTCTTATGTCTAAAAATCCGAAAATAGGAATATATATGACACTTGTCAGATTCTGGTTGGAGGATACCCCTTCGTTTAAGTGATCTATGATGACCTTTAGATAAAAATCTAATAGTCCAGGATGGCTCACCGGAAAAGCTCGCCGGAGAAGTTCGCCGGATTTGCGGGCACGGACTTGGCGTTCCCGTTTCCGTTGCTAGGAACGTATCCGGAGTTGAAGATGTGGACGATGTAGAGGACGTTGAGGCGATGCTACTGGACGTGATTTAGAGCTCGTTCGTCTCCAATGGTGACGACAATCCACGGCTGAAGCAACGTGCGACATGGGCGGCGCGGAGAACTGCAACCATAGAATGAACAATCATGTCCTGGAGGTAGGCAACATCAAGATTAGTCTTCTGGTAGAAGGAATCAACGAGGGACTCACCGTAGAAGATAAGATCTGACGATGGATTCAAATTTTGGGACTGAAGTTGGCATCGGCCGTGTGTGTTCTACAGAGCTCCTCTTGAGAAAGTTTGAGAACGAAAATGATGGAGGAGACAGAGGGGAATACAGTGCTCTCTTCTGTTTTTGCTAAGGTGGTCCATGAAGGGAGATCAGGAGACGTATGCCGCCATATGACATTCGGTTCACGGTATTGATTTGAGATATTAAGGCAATAAAGTGAGAAATCAATGGCCTGAATGGAACCTCCACTTAATTCCAAACTTTTTTGTTTTAAAGTCGAGAAGAAACGGTCACTACAATTGATAGGGGGAGGAGAAGAAGATCTGCAACCATGAACGAGCTTGTGTAAGGTGTACCTGAAGGTGAGGAAGAAGATGATCGATTGTGGGTGGATGGGCCAGAATTCGGCCCAACAAGAAAATAAACGGGAGGAAAAAAAATAGGGATGGAGGGCTGGCTAGGCCTGGACTGCTACTCTCTATCTTTCTTTTCCTTCAACGTCTTCTTCTTTTTTTCTGTTTTATTTTCTAGTTTTCAAATTGTCTCTTCAATTTGATTCAAATTTGTATCAAATCTTTTTTTTTAAATTATATAAAATATAAGTAGATAGTTTACTCTAATTAGAGCATTTGGAATTTTTTTTTAATAAAGTATAATTCATTTTTTAAAAAAAATGAACATGGCACGTAGGCCTATACAGTATATTTTCTCAATTATTGTTTATTTCATATCTTTTGATTTAGAGCTCCAAAAAGGTTCAAATAAATTTCCTTAGCTTTATAATTTTATTATTTATCATAATCATTCATTTAAGAATACTTTTGTTTTGTTTTTAGTCATTGCCTTAACTTGACATTATTTCTCTTCCTATATTTTATAAATTTCATATCATTTTATCTGGAGCTTCAAATAGAGTCAAACTAAATATGGTTTTATAGTTTTGCCCTTTATATTTTTAGGTCACTTAGGAATTCTTTTGTATATATGGAATATATCCAAAGTCTCATGTTGTTAAGTGGCCAATTCAACTTTGAGAAGAAATTTATTTCTCTTAGTTTTAAAATGCAACCATGCATGCTTCATGATTTTGAGGTTTTAAAAACATGCATACAAGTTCACAAACAAAATTGTTTTATTTAACTTTTGTTTTGAAGGAGTTATATTAAACAGTCAAAAAGTTTTTGTTTCCTCAAATTTCCAAGACTTTGTTTTTTCATTTTGTTTAAGTTTTTTCATATTTCAAAATTTGCAAAATTATGGGATGTGACATTTACAAGGCTCACGATACTCGGTACATTGTTGAGAGGCATGAACAAAAAGTTGTAATGTTGAAATTTGTTTTAAACAACTAGTCAAACTATACTAATTGAATTTAACTAAACTCATAATGCAAAGTAATTGAGGACAAGAGGGAGTACATTCTTCCATCATCAAAAAATTAGAAATCAATTAAGAGTACTTTGCAAATCATCGACCTTGTCATGCTCATATTAACCAAATCATATGCATTGTCGTGACGAGCTATAGCTAGCACACATTCATCATCATTTCTTAACCAAACGAGCTTCGCTCGTCAATGACATAAATAAACTGCCAACAAGTTTTACAAACATAAAGCAAAAGAATAGAAGTTAAGAAATAAAAAGAACCAGGCTACAAGTAGAAAAACCTTCACGAGATGAGCTAAATAAAAGAACTGCTCCGCCAAACACAGGCCAAGGCCATAGTATGCAACAGATTCCATTTATCAATCTAGCTACCATGGGAGTCCAGCCACGACCTAGAGTTGGCCTCTCATACAACCTCTTGTATTATCTTCACCGCGGCATCAAGCTTTATTATGTATTGGATCATCAGGAAATCTTATTTTAAAACAAGCATGGTTTGTTATCTTCTAGATTGCTCAGACCCGGTACATGTTTGAGAGGAATCACCAAAAGTTTCCCATCTCGTATTTTATGTCCATTTGCATGGGCAGTAGCTCATAATTTTGAGGATTTGTGGCGATTTACAAGGCCCGTGAGACTCGATACATGTTTGCGAGGTATGACCAAAAGCATGTTGTTTTTCTATTTTTGGACGTTTTCATGCGCTACCGCCCATATTTTAAGGGTTATGAAACGATTTACAAGGCCCGCGACACCCGCTACATGTCTCAGAGGAATGATAAAAAAATTCCGATTTTCGTGTTTATGGCCGTTTTCATGGGCTATTGCCCACAAATTTGGGGTTTCAGGACGATTTACAAGGCTCATGAGACACTGTACATGTTTGAGATACAAGACAAAAAAACTCGTAGTTTTCATGCTTTATGTCCACTTTTATGGGATATTGTCCGCAATTTTGAGGATCCTGGGAGATTTACAAGACTCGTGAGACCGTACATGTTTAAGAGGCATGACAAAAAAATCGTAACTTTTGTGTTTTATGGTCGTTTTCATGGGCTATTACCCACATTTTTATAGGTTCCGGGCCTATTTACAAGGCCTATCAGACCCGCTATATGTTAGAGAGGAATGACCAAAAACTCATCGTTTTCATGTTTATGGTCAATTTCATGGACTATTTACCCATAATTTTGAGAATTTGAGACGATTTACAAGGCTCATGAGACTCGGTACATATTTGAGAGGCATGACAACAACTCGTAATGTTGATATTTGTTCTAAACAGCTGGTCAAATTATACAAATTTGAATTTTACTAAACTCGGAGTGCAAAGTAATTGTGGACGGGAGAGAGTACATTCTTCCATCAACTCCAAAATAGAACTCAATTAGGAGTACTCTGTAACTCATCGACCCTGTCATGCTCGTATTAGGCAAATCCTATGTGTTACCATGATGAGCTAGAGCTAACACACGTTCATCATCAACTTTGTCTTTTGACCATACGAGCTCCCCTCGTTAATTACATATAAAGGAACTGTCAAGCAGTTTACAAACATAAAGCAAAAGAATAGAAGGGCAAAGAAGAAAAAGCACTAGGCTACGAGAAGAACAACCTTCACAAGACGAGCCAAAGTAAAGAACTGCTCAGCCAAACACATGCCAAGGCCAAAGTATGAAATAGAACAAAAATATTACTCTTACAAGTTTTCTGCTCAAAATCATCAGGATCCATCTATCAATCTAGCCACCATGGGATCCCAGCCATGCGGCCTGGAGTAGGCCTACTGGATCACCTATTGCATCATCATCGCTCCTACTTCAAGCTTTCTCTGTCTTGGGTTATCTGCAAATTTATCCAGGAATTTAGAGTATTACAAAACCTATATATTATACTAGTAGGATCATTAGAAAATGATATTTTGAAACAAGCATCATTTCTTGTCTTCCATTGCCTAGACCCGGTACATGTTTAAGAGGAATCACCAGAAATTCGTCATTATTGTGTTTCATATTCATTTGCATGGGCACTAGCCCATAATTGTGAGGATCTGAGCGATTTACAAGGCTCGTGAGAGCAGGTACATGTTTGAGAGGCATGACCAAAGACTTATCGATTTCTTGTTTTCTGGTAGTTTTCATGGGCTACTGCCCACAGTTTTAGGGTTCCAAGTCAATTAACAAGCCCCGCGAGACCCTCTACATGTTTTCGAGGCATAACCAAAATGTCGTCATTTTCGCGTTTATGGTCGTTTTCATTGGCTATTGCACACAGTTTTGAGATTTCGGGGCGATTTACATGGCTCATGAGAGCCTGTACATGTTTAAGAAGCATGACCAAACACTCATAGTTTTCACGTTTTATGTCTATTTTCATGGAATATTGCCCACAATTTTGAGGATCCATGGCGATTAAAAAAGCTCGTGAGACTCGGTATGTGTTTGAGAAACATGATGAAAAACTCGCATTTTTTGTGTTTTATGGTCGTTTCATGGGCTATTGCCCACATTTTTTAGGTTCCAGGCCAATTTGCAAGGCCTGTTAGAACCGCTACATGTTTTAGAGGAATGACCAAAAACTCGTCATTATCATGTTTATGGCCGATTTCATGGGCTATTTTCCATAGTTTTGAGGATCCGAGGTGATTTACAAGGCTCATGATACTCGGTATATGATTGAGAGGCATGAACAAAAAGTTGTAATGTTGAAATTTGTTTTAAACAACTAGTCAAACTATACTAATTGCATTTAACTAAACTCATAATGCAAAGTAATTGTGGACGAGAGGGAGTATATTCTTCCATCATCACAAAAATAGAAATCAATTAGGAGTACTTTGCAACTCATCGACCTTGTCATGCTCATATTAACCAAATCATATGCATTGTTGTGACGAGCTAGAGCTAGCACACATTCATCATCATTTCTTTACCAAACGAGCGAAGCTCGTCAATGACATAGAAATAAACTGACAACAAGTTTTACAAACATAAAGCAAAATAATAGATGTTAAGAATAAAAAGAACCAGGCTACAAGTAGAAAAACCTTCACGAGACGAGCTAAAGAAAAGAACTGCTCCGCCAAACACAATCCAAGGCCATAGCATGCAACAAATTCCATTTATCAATCTAGCTGCCATGGGACTCCAGCCACGACCTAGAGTTGACCTCTCATACAACCTCTTGTATTATCTTCACCGCGGCATCAAGCTTTATTATGTATTGGATCATTAGGAAATCTTATTTTAAAACAAGCATGGTTTCTTATATTCTAGATTGCTCAGACCCGGTACCGTTTGAGAGGAATCACCAAAAGTTTGCCATTTCGTATTTTATGTCCATTTGCATGGGCAGTAGCTCATAATTTTGAGGATTTGTGGCGATTTAGAATGCTCGTGAGACTCGATACATGTTTGCGAGGTATGACCAACAGCTACCGTCCATAGTTTAAGGGTTATGAAACGATTTACATGGCCCGAGAAACCCGCTAGATGTCTCAGAGGCATGACAAAAAATCCCGATTTTCGTGTTTATGGCCGTTTTCATGGGCTATTGCCCACAAATTTGGGGTTTCAGGACGATTTACAAGGCTCATGAGACATTGTACATGTTTGAGATACATGACAAAAAACTCGTAGTTTTCATGCTTTATATCCACTTTTATGGGATATTGTCCGCAATTTTGAGGATCCTGGGAGATTTACAAGACTCGTGAGACCGTACATGTTTAAGAGGCATGACAAAAAAAATCGTAACTTTTGTGTTTTATGGTCGTTTTCATGGGCTATTGCCCATATTTTTTTTAGGTTACGGGCCTATTTACAAGGCCTATCAGTCCCGCTATATGTTAGATAGGAACGACCAAAAACTCATCTTTTTCATGTTTATGGTCAATTTCATGGACTATTTACCCATAGTTTTGATAATCCGAGACGATTTACAAGGCTCATGAGACTCGGTACATGTTTGAGAGACATGACAACAACTCGTAATGTTGATACTCATTCTAAACAGCTAGTCAAACTATACAAATTTGAATTTAACTAAACTCAGAGTGCAAAGTAATTGTGGACGGGAGAGAGTACATTCTTCCATCAACTCCAAAATACAACTCAATTAGGAGTACTCTGTAACTCATCGACCCTGTCATGCTCATATTAGGCAAATCCTATGTGTTACCGTGATGAGCTAGAGCTAGCACACGTTCATCATCAACTTTGTCTTTTGACCATACGAGCTCCCCTCGTTAATTACATATAAAGAAACTGTCAAGCAGTTTTACAAACATAAAGCAAAAGAATAGAAGGGCAAAGAAGAAAAAGCACTAGGCTACGAGAAGAACAACCTTCACAAGACGAGCTAAAGTAAAGAACTGCTCAGCCAAACACATGCCAAGGCCAAATTATGAAATAGAAAAAAAATATTACTCTTACAAGTTTTCTGCTCAAAATCATCAGGATCCATCTATCAATCTAGCCACCATGGGATCCCAGCCATGCGGCCTGGAGTAGGCCTACTGGATCACCTATTGCATCATCATCACTCCGACTTCAAGGTTTCTCTGTCTTGGGTTATCTGCAAATTTATCCAGGAATTTAGAATATTACAAAACCTATAGATTATACCAGTAGGATCATTAGAAAATGATATTTTGAAACAAGCATCATGTCTTGTCTTCCATTGCCCAGACCCGGTACATGTTTAAGAGGAATCACCAGAAATTCGTCACTATTGTGTTTCATATTCATTTGCATGGGCACTAGCCCATAATTTTGAGGATCTAAGCGATTTACAAGGCTCGTGAGACTAGGTACATGTTTGAGAGGCATGACCAAAGACTTATCGATTTGTTGTTTTCTGGTAGTTTTCATAGGTTACTGCCCACAGTTTTAGGGTTCCAAGTCAATTAACAAGCCCCGCGAGACTCTCTACATGTTTTCGAGGCATAACCAAAAAGTCGTCATTTTCGCGTTTATGGTCGTTTTCATCGGCTATGACATACAGTTTTGAGATTCGGGACGATTTACATGGCTCATGAGAGCCTGTACATGTTTAAGAAGCATGACCAAAAACTCATATTTTTCACGTTTTATGTCAATTTTTATGGGATATTGCCCACAATTTTGAGGATCCAGGGCGATTAACAAAGCTCGTGAGACTCGGTATGTGTTCGAGAAACATGATGAAAAACTCACATTTTTTGTGTTTTATGGTCGTTTCATGGTCCATTGCCCACATTTTTTAGGTTCCAGGTTAATTTGCAAGGCCTGTTAGACCCGCTACATGTTTTA
Organism: Avena sativa; assembly: GCA_916181665.1. NCBI lineage: Eukaryota > Viridiplantae > Streptophyta > Magnoliopsida > Poales > Poaceae > Avena > Avena sativa. Next base: position 53,430,883 of record OV702285.1, on the reverse strand, counting down.
GAGGAATGACCAAAAACTCGTCATTATCATGTTTATGGCCGATTTCATGGGCTATTTTCCATAGTTTTGAGGATCCGAGGTGATTTACAAGGCTCGTGATACTCGGTACATGATTGAGAGGCATGAACAAAAAGTTGTAATGTTGAAATTTGTTTTAAACAACTAGTCAAATTATACTAATTGGATTTAACTAAACTCATAATGCAAAGTAATTCATCACAAAAATAGAAATCAATTAGGAGTACTTTGCAACTCATCGACCTTGTCATGCTCATATTAAACAAATCATATGCATTGTCGTGACGAGCTAGAGCTAGCACACATTCATCATCATTTCTTAACCAAACGAGCTTCGCTCGTCAATGACATATAAATAAACTGACAACAAGTTTTACAAACATAAGGCAAAAGAATAGAAGTTAAGAAATAAAAAGAACCAGTCTACAAGTAGAACAACCTTCACGAGACGAGCTAAAGAAAAGAACTGCTCCGCCAAACACAAGCCAAGGCCATAGCATGCAACATATTCCATTTATCAATCTAGCTGCCATGGGAGTCCAGCCACGACCTAGAGTTGGCCTCTCATACAACCTCTTGTATTATCTTCACCGCGGCATCAAGCTTTATTATGTATTGGATCATCAGGAAATCTTATTTTGAAACAAGCATGGTTTCTTATCTTCTAGATTGCTCAGACCCGGTACATGTTTGAGAGGAATCACCAAAAGTTTGCCATTTCGTATTTTATGTCCATTTGCATGGGCAGTAGCTCATAATTTTGAGGATTTGTGGCGATTTACAAGGCTCGTGAGACTCGATACATGTTTGCGCTGTATGACCAAAATCATGTTGTTTTTATATTTTTGGACGTTTTCATGCGCTACCGCCAATAGTTTAAGGGTTATGGAACGATTTACAAGGCCCGCGAGACCCGCTACATGTCTCAGAGGCATGACAAAAAAATCCCGATTTTCGTGTTTATGACCGTTTTCATGGGCTATTGCCCACAATTTTGGGGTTTTAGGACGATTTACAAGGCTCATGAGACATTGTACATGTTTGAGATACATGACAAAAAAACTCGTAGTTTTCATGCTTTATGTCCACTTTTATGGGATATTGTCCGCAATTTTGAGGATCCTGGGAGATTTACATGACTCGTGAGAACGTACATGTTTAAGAGGCATGACAAAAAAAATCGTAACTTTTGTGTTTTATGGTCGTTTTCATGGGCTATTGCCCACATTTTTTTAGGTTTCGGGCCTATCAGACCCGCTATATGTTAGAGAGGAATGACCAAAAACTCATCGTTTTCATGTTTATGGTCAATTTCATGGACTATTTACCCATAGTTTTGAGAATCCGAGACGATTTACAAGGCTCATGAGACTCGGTACATGTTTGAGAGGCATGACAACAACTCGTAATGTTGATATTTGTTCTAAACAACTGGTCAAACTATACAAAGTTTGAATTTAACTAAACTCGGAATGCAAAGTAATTGTGGATGGGAGGGAGTACATTCTTCCATCAACTCCAAAATACAACTCAATTAGGAGTACTTTGCAACTCATCAAGCCTTCCATGCTCATACTGGGCAAATCCTATGCGTTACCGTGATAGCTAGCACGCGTTCATCAACAGCTTTTGTTTTGACCAAGTAAGTTCCCATCATTGATTACATATAAAGAAACTGCCAACCATTTTAACAAACATAAAGGAAAAGAACAAAAGGAAAAGAAAGAAAAAGCACGAGGCCACGAGAATAACTGAAAGATCACGGATGCCGCCTAGATTTACGATATGGACTTAACAAAGGCGGAATAAAACTAACATTTTCTTGTGACAAGCACAAAGCCTATATATACTAAGGTTCACCTATGTGCACCAACAACTTATGCTAAGCAAGACAAGCAACAATGAGATAGCAAGATATAGTACTTCAAGCACGAAGGCTATTACAATGTAAAGTGCATAAGTAAAGAGCTCGGGTATAGAGATAACCGAGGCACGCGGGGACGACGATATTTTACCGAGTTTCTTCCTACAAGGAAGTATGTCTCGTTAGAGGGGTGGGCGGTACTAAGATCACCAACACCAAAAGAGGCCTCACCCTATTCTCCCGAGCACCAGCCGCACGTCAAACACCCGATCCACTATGGGACACTTGAGGGCGGTCACCAAACTCATACAAGATTGGGGCAATCTGCACAACTTAATTGGAGGTCCCAAGAACACAACACAAAGGCCACACACCGTTTAGAGTTCCAAGAACCCAAGAGGGACAAGCTTCTTAATTTCACCAACCAAATCCTCCGAGGAGAACTCAAACCGATGCACCGAATGCAAATGGAAAGTCCTTCACTCTCAAATTCCACCAAAGCTACAAACGCTATTGGGGAATAAGAGAGGAAGAATACAAGAGGAAATCCACAAAAGAAATCCGAAGATCTAGATCCCAAGATGTTCCCCTCACATAGAGGAGAGATGGATTCAAAAAATATGGGAGCGATTGAGAGTATTTGCAAGCTCTTGAAGATAGATACAATGGAAGAGAGAGAGGATGAAACCAACCAGCCCCTTGGGAAAGAAGGGGGGCCTTTTATAGATCCTCGCACGTCAACTAGCTGTTGTAGATCACTAATTCCGGAGTTTCCGGCCTTCTGAACCAGAGTCTCCGGGCCCCTGGACCGGAGTCTCCAGGGTCCATACTCCGTCCAGGACTCCGGACAGCCTCCACATGCTCTCTATACACCCCCCAAAGTCTGGGCCGGAATTTGGGCCGGAGTCTCCGGGGTGCGAACCCCGGAGTCTCCGGCCCTCACAAAACTGACAGAAATACCAACACCAAAACGACCATAACTTTTGCATCCGGACTCTGATTTTGATGATCTTGGGCTCGTTTCTAAGCTCTAAAAGATTATGCAGGGAACCATCATAGTACAGCAAGGTAGGATAGAACCAAATGATGAAAATTTTAACCTATCTATAAAAGACAAACCGGTAAAACTTCCAACATCGAAAACGCAATAGAGAATGCATATGAAATCCGTTTTCTATGAACTTGAGCTTGTCATGGAGATTAAAACAAGCTCTAAATCCTCTCATGGATAATAACCAAATAAGAACCAAGAAATATGATGCCAAGTATGCAAATGTTTGAGCTCTCTTTTAAGGATATGATCAAGTTACTCACTCGAGAGCCCCTCTTGATAGTACGATTATCTATCCTAAACCCGGTCTTCCAGCAACAACATGAGATCAGAAAAAGGGAAAACCTATCAAGTTAATACTTTTGCCTTGAGCAATCCACTTGAGCTCGATGTAGACGATCTTGTCCTTCTCAAGATGGACACCTTTCTTGATTGCTCTTCGTTGAGCTCGAATGATGAAGACTTGAAACATGCTTCCCCATACACCATGGGGAAACCTCTTTTTTAACCTTGTCGTCATCGATCCATGATCACCGAGGATGGCAAGCTTCAAGAATGAGATCTTCTAGAGATGGCGCATATTGAGCTTGCACGACATTTCTTCTAACTCCAATTGGATGATGTCTTGAAGATACACATGAGGAACTCCATCTACTTCTTCAAGACACACTTGATCTTATTTTCTTTATTCTTCTTCTACAGGATTTCAATAGGCCCAAAGGCCTTAGATAATGCTTCTTCTTCATTTCTTCTACCTTGAAGCCAACACATGCTCCAAGCGATGCCAATGGATAATTCCTACAAGTGCAACTTAATACAAACATTAGTCCATAAAGATTGTCATTAATTACCAAAATCACACATGGAGGCCCACATGCTCTTTCAATAACGACCTTCACGAGACGAGCTAAAGTAAAAAACTCCTCAGCCAAATACAAGCCCAGCCCAAAGCATGAAACAAAAGAAAGATATTACAAGTTTTCTACATGAAAGTATCAGGATCCATTTGTCAATCTAGCCGCCATGGGAGCCTACCTGGAGTAGGCCTCTCAGATCACCTCTTGTATCATCTTCACTCTAACTTCAAGCTTCCTTCTGTCTTGGGTTGTCTGCAAAATTGTCCAGGAATTCAGCATATTACAAAATATGTTCGCCGTCATTCTTCTTTGATTCCAGCAAGTACCTGAGGACTCATTCTCCGTACTTTATCATTTTCTCTCCTTCCCGTCCGTGATCTTTGTATCATACCCATGGTTGATATAGTTTCTTCGCAAATGCTCATCCCGATCTTTTCCTGAAGGTTACCGCCACCTTGATAGACTCCATTCGAATACAACTAGCACTCAAGGACACAATTGACGATGAAGACCATGCCTTCTGCTTCCCTGCGATGAGGCATGTGTCGTTCGCTACACCTAGAGGCCCTAGAGCCTTGGCACCGCTGATTACATCCACACCTGAGCATGTTGCTTCCGCATGCACCATCTCTAGCGAAGTAGCCGCAACCGCAAGGTGATCTCACCCCATCTTCCTCTATCGTCCTATCTCCATAAAATAGACGAGATTTAGTTGAGTCGAGTCTAGCCGCGCGCCGAGCACAAGCCTAAGAGATCTGGACCGTAAGACTTATTTAGATCTAGCGTCTTATGCTAACCCCATGGAGAAGTGGTATCAATGGACAGGAAGACGCCATGTGGCCAACACGTTTAAAAACAGACTCTCCCCTTATATGGAGATGGTATTTTTGCATTTATAACAGAAATAAAACCTAAGATTAAAGTTTTTGAAATAATAAACCATTTATAATAGAAATAAAACCTTTGGCATACTTGACATACCCCCTTTATATTGCTTGACTTGTGTGTTTTCTTTGTTTTCATTGCATTATTCATGAAACATGTAGATTGCATGGAGAGCAACCATTGTGGTTGTGAGTAAAGTGAATTCAACAACTTCAACCACGGAAAATTCATTTCATACATTTCCGACTATTTTCTTATGCACTTAATTTTGTTATCTAGATTGCATATCTAGGGCTATCTATAGTATTATGATATGCTATGCAACCTAGTTAGGATAACCACATGTATCTTGAATGATGAGTAGAAAATAACATAGGAGTTGATTTCTTAGTCATGCTGTAGCTTTGGTAGATTGGTTCATATCACTGATTTCTATCGGTGGTACTCATATTCACCGATTTTTATCAATGGTACTGGTTTATTTAAAAGAAAATTGTATTTTAAAATGATAGGGCAAAAATATTGTTTTATGCAAACTCGTCCAAACCTCCACCTAGCCAATGCATGCACAAGATAGGTTGAAATTTATATTCACCAAATAGATGAACTTTCCAATACATTCAATGTATTGACCATTTGCTGCTACAACGTTTCATGTTGCAGGTCGCTCTGAATACGAGTGAGGTGGGATTAGGGTCACGAATCTCCACTCAGCATGTTACCGCGTGTGGCACTAAAAGAAAATTTCCTATCGTTTAATTGTCTTTCTCTAATGAACTGTGTTTGAGAGGAGGTATGCAACTTGTTATGAGACTATGTAAATTTCTGGATCATTCGATGTAATAAAATTATAACCTTTATTTCGTGATATTACATCTTAAACATGTGTGCTAGTGACTCGATCCATGAACTAGCAATATAAAACATACCGACTTGGACCTCTCGAGTCACCTTCGATTTACAACTGACCTTGCAGCGTCAACCAAAAACTGAAGTAACATAGCATTTTACAAAAGGATACTTCTTGAACGTGTTGTCAATTTCCCTCCGTCCATGATCATTTGGTGTGACATTATCTAACAGCTTCACGGTCATTGTTTTCAGTGTTGGCGCGCATTGGAAGATCCGTTTCAAGAAATCGAGGTCGTCATCCAGTCCTTGGAACCCTTCGATTTCCACTTCTTCAAGACTGGGAAATGATATGGTTTTGGTTCTCCACAGTTTGTTGGGCTCGTCGTCGCAGGGGCAATCTCTTGGGCATGCTTCATTCACCTAAAACGATAATATACATGAATTTCTACAATGTAAGTATCACAGATGCACTGCATTAAGACCTTATCTCAAGCAGGCCTTACCTTACCTATAGATAGAAAAAATGGCATATATTAAAGTACGACTATGCGACGACCTAGTACTATATACATTTGATATATACTACTACTACTACACCAACAAATTGCATAGAGTATATATAAAGAATAAAATAGAGTGAAGCGTTACCTGCTTGGACCACCTGTCTAGGACAACCTTTAGCTTTCTTGTAGATGTGCGGATCTGATTGGTTGCGAGGAGATGCGTAACCATTGGTCCAAAAACATGTGTCTGGTCCATGAGTTTGAGATATAGTACCAGAATAGTGAAGTCAGCAACTGGGAGTTTCTCTATCTCCCGAGCAAAGTTTCCATGCGCATCCATCATGGGACTCCGCTGCAATACACAAAATGGTCGTATATATATCACCCAGCAGTTGATGAAATAAATGGATTTAGTCCATATATGGGTAAATAAAAAGCACATAATAAGTAATTAAGCAGGAGAAGATCGACGCACATGGACATATATTTCCATGGACAAACTGTTGTCGTTGGCCAAAACCCCAAGGGAAGCAGCAGGAGGTCGTGTCTCTGTCGTCTTCGTCGTCGTCGTTAGCCACAGCCTCATGACGTACCAAAAAGCACCAACCGCGAAATCTTTGGGGGAGTACCAGCAGTGCCACGAGAGGTTGTGCAGCATGGGCGCGGAGATGGACACGCTGTAGTGCAAGGTCCTGGCGGTGAAGGAGACCGTCAGCTGCTTGAGCCCCGGAGCCACGATGTCGATATGGCACGCGCCGTCGTCGTCCAGCTGCCGCCGCACGACGACAAACTTATCCAGAACAAGCTCCTCGAGTGACGCCGAGTGGATCTTGATGCTGGGAACATTGCCGAAACAGCGGGCCCTGAGCACGCGCAGGCGCGGGCAGCGGAGTATCAGGGCGGCGAAGTCGACCCCGTACCAGCGCGAGATGCACAGGCGCTCGAGCGCCGGGAACTCGCCGGCGGGTGGCAACGCCATGTACAGCGGCGTGTCCAGCTCCATAGAGGTGGCGCGGTGGAAATGGGGAAGCTGCAGCTGCTCCTGATCCCCGTCGTCGAGTGCGCGTATTATGTCCTGTGGGAGGGTGAAGACGAGCTCCACCGGCAAGAGCCGGGCGGCGGCGCGGAGCACGGACGAGACGCTGTCAGACGCCACATCGTCTTCCCCGGCAGGGCAGATGTCCAGGAGGCGCGCCTCGGGGCCGAGAGAGGCGAGCGCTGCTTCGAGCGCGCCGAGCTGGACGTCGCGGAAGGTGGCCTTGGTGAGTCTGGTCCATAGGCGTCCCCACCGGCGGGAGAGGATGGCGGTGCGAGCAGCGGCGCTGGCGCAGCCAAGGCGGGCGAGGACGACGAGGAGCATGTCGTCCGGGAGGGCACTGATGCGGTCCTCTGCATGCTGAGGTGGCGGCGACGAAGACGAACCGGCCAGGCAGCGTGCTCTATGCCTATGATGCGGCGGTGGCAACGAGGTGAGGCGGCGGCACAGCTCCATGGGAGTGGAAGCAAGACCCCGATGGAATGGCTGGTAGGCTGGTAGCTGCTACACTACCCCAAGTACTCGAAAACTTATACTACTAGCTAGCAGTACGGTACGTGTTAACGAACCATGCACGACCTTAAACTGAAAAACGAGGAATCTTTACCAACTGCATCAAGCTGCTTTACAATCCACCACAACTGTCATGTCAAGCGCCCGCCGCCAGCAACATGCATGGCCGCCACCAATCATTCAAGAATTGCTTCATCCATCCTAGTACTAGCTAGTATATATTGCTATTGGTGACGATATGCAATGATCCAAGACCTCAGGCAGGCACACCAAGCAATAATTATCAAAGATAGAAAAAACTTGCAAAACGCAGAAAATCATATCCAAGATGCTGAAATGTACTAACCAAGACTTTAGTTTTATAAATGCTGCTAGAATAGTACATAGTACATCCTATATATATGTTTGGTAGCCGATACACGACTTGACAACTACCTCCATCCCGGCCGGGTGACTCCAATGCGTCCATGCATGCATGTTCCGGCGGCGGCGAAGTCGATTCAGCAGCCATCGCATGTTCCGGCAGCTCATCATCCGCCGCAAGCCGGAGATACGTTGTGTGCCGCACGTTATTGTCGCATATATAGTCCTACGTAAATACTCCCTTCGTTCAGAAATATAAGACATCATAGCTATCTAGACGTCTTTTAGTGTATAGATTCACTCTAAACCTCTACGAAACTATATAGTAAAAGATGTCTAGGTATATTCGACTCAAAAATCTAAAACTTCTTATATTTCTAAATGGAGGGAGTATTATTGATTTGTTCTAGGGCTAAGATCGGAGAAGTGATGACCACCATCAATTGTATTGTCACCCGTCGTCTCTGTCCGTTCTACAACATTTGCACAGCCAATTAGCAACGCGGGACTATTTCAGCCATAAACAGATTGATTGATGTCTGTGCTAGCTAGATCACCGCCGCATCCATATTTTTAATCCGATGTCTGTGCACAAAGTCTAGCTAGCTAGGAAATTGCACGCTTTAGTATGGAAAGTTTTCCTATGATTTAAAATTATAATCAAATAACGTATCAATGATCAACACGAACTCGAGTGTACAAAATGTATACAAGTGCATGTTTGCGTATACAGAAATAGCCAAAAGACATCTCATTTTCGATTTGAATGGAAACAATTAAAAGAGATACGAATATTCTTAGACTCAGTTTAATAAAAAAAATCAACGGGCGGCTGCAATCACATCCTTTGGATATTAATAGGGAAAGTACAAAGATCTAATTAGCTACTTTTTTAAGTTTAAGCATCTGCCCACATGATTAGAGCTCGGCACATTGATTTTTTTAAAAGCACAATTTTACTACACCAATGTATATAGCCTCAAAATTATCAGGCTCGGTCAATTATACATTACAATTAGTATTAGGCCGGAAACAAGAGATGTACAAAAATTTCTATGAAACATCAAAATATGGGGTCGCCAGTCCGATATATCATATTTTTTATCATAATTATATATACCCCTAAGTATTTTTATCGTATTTTTTACTAGGCATACATGTAGTTTAAAAAACAACTTTGACAATTAGTTTTGGTAAAAAAATACATAATATGTCATAAAAATTATACCATCGGATTCATCTTCAAAACAAATTTCTAATGGTATTTTTTGAGACACATATTGCATATTTTATTGGTCAAATTTGATGGTCAAAGATTTTCTTAAACTACGTGGATGCATAATATACTGAACCGGAGGTAGTAAGCAATATCCCATCACTAAGACTATAGACAAAAAATTCTCACATAAAGAAAAGCATCCGTTGTTAATATTGTATCCACTTTTATTTGTTACACAACTATTATTTATGAAAACCCATCACTAAAAGGATGCAAAAATCAATAGATATTCTTAATCGTATTGAGATAGGTGTCAACTGACATATCTTGGAACTCTACTAAGAAAATTATATTGGTAGGTTATCACAATGTATCTAAATATATTATAACTAAGCTATAGTCGATAAATATCATATTCTAAACCTGCTTAAGACCTGAATGATATGTCTCTCAGTTACCCGAACTTGATGATAGGTCTTCTGATGTCCTCGGACTAGATGGCAAACTTGATGATTTCTCAACCTTTTGATGTACCCTTTCGAATAATACACAGCTGACAAAGTTGTAAATTTAGTAAAAATCATTGAATTTGATTCAAACATCTAGAGATCTTCATGGGAGGAAAAAAGTGCCTTTAGTTCCCAATTCCAATGACTACAAATGCCAAAATAGGAAAGAACTAAAGCATTATCATGAGGAGACGAGACAACTTTCGGAAAAGTCCTACAACTATAGTACAATCTAATTTTCCTTTTCATTAGAAAATATGCAACATTTTATATTTATGAGAGCAAACATATACACCCTATATTACCAAGAGGCTTGGACTAAGTTATCTTTATGGATTAATGTTTTTGTCCGGTGAATTAATATATACACTTCATCTTTGTTCTCCAACATCACAAATCCATGCATCGATTCTTTATTTTAAGAAAACCTAACATGTGTATATTTAATTTATTAGATATTGCTCAGGTGGATTTTTGTTTTGTATGACTAGACATCCTTTTTATGTTTGTGATGTAGTGAAATCAATATAAGAGCATGGATCATTCAATCAATTAATTAAATTGAACACTTATGAATAGGCTCAAACTTTGTAATCGGGTGTTAGAATTAAGTTGAAGCAAAAATAAAAGTAGAGTGTATATAAACAATGAACTTAAGATCGAGATAACATATAGATATTTTAATATATAGATAAAAATACGATATAAAAATAGATGTCATTATAATAAACTTGTAGTCATACTTCTATAACTTTGACTAGCAACATGTAAACATGTTAATGGATATGATGAAAAGAAAAAATATACCAGAGTGGTGTCAATTTTTCATTGATCCTTTTTAGGATTATGTTCATATACAAAGAAATGTAAAAGTTTCACCATGGAGACTTTCTAACATTCTAAATTCACATTTTGAAGCTACATAAGTAGTAGTGAGGAAGAGACACAAACCTGTTAATAATTCTAAATGTTAAATTTAACCTAATACTAATGATGAGAAATTAATTTTATTTTATTTAAATCAAGAAAATATCCATGTTAATTAAGGTCCCATTCTTATCTAACTCATAGATAGTTTAATTATTGAGCGTATATTACATACAAACAACACACAATCATTAGCCCACAAATTAAGGATGGTTAAATCTATTACTTGCATATGCGATACTTTATTTAGCACAACATTTTTATAGTCCCAGATCCATATTATGTCTGATTCTAAAATTTGATACCCCGGAACTATAACTCTATTTCTTCATGCTCTCGATTCATTCAATATGATGCCCTCGCCTTTGCGAGGGCCATCACGCTAGTTTACTTTAAAATTTAGATACACATAAAGAGCAGTCGCTCAATTCTAACCTCTCATATTCAGAAACTGATATACATATGATGCTTTAGACTATGATACTTGAGAAAAAACTATTGAAGTTATGAATGGGAAAACATTTTGTTATCAAGGAAGTTGTGATGTGTAGATGAAGTAAAACAAACTAATATTTTCAAATTTTGACCTAGGGTCATAATATGTCCAGATAGCTTCTCTTAGTATAATTGTTGCTAATTCGCAAAAAAAAGTATAATTGTTGCTTCCTTTGAGATAATTTCCTCTATATATAGTTATTTTACTCCTTTATTAAGGGGGATATGTCGATGTAAGTATTCATGGGTACAAGTATAGTTTGTGATTTTTTTAAAAATTATTCTCTACATTATTTCTTCACCCTAAAATAATACTTTTTAAGAATTCTTCAATTCCATATAAGTGGTCTTGCAATATTAATTTGTCTTTTATGCAGATTTTTGTCTTTTATCTTCAAGACCATGATCCTAAAAAAATATGAGAATATCGTCATGCAATCTTTATAAGGAATGCTTCATATGGAGATCCCTTGCTCTCACTTCTTCCTGGCGTCTAATTGTTTGATGTATTTCCTACCCGGTTAACATGTCACATGAAAAAGAATGTACTTTAGTGCATGGAATTTAGAATACTTCTCATAGAGTTCGCTTCAACATATAAATTTCATTAGTTATGCTCTGAAAAGATATTAGTTAAGTAACCGATGCTAGAATTTTTTTTATTGCGTACCTTTAAGATAATACCTTGCTCACGAGAAGCAATCATCTTTGAATTGCTTTGTGTATTTTTTTTATCTTTTAATTCAATGGACAGACATTTATTATGATAATGTGCTGCGTTATTCGACTGAATATTCATGTTTGTTTTTCTTTATAGAGAAAACATTCCAAACTATGATGGACTTCTTTTTTGAGACTTATTATCTCCTTTGCCGCTACTTTGTTATAAATTTGAGATTTGGCTAAAAAGTACACATGTGATGATTCTACAACATTGAAGTTGCATGTTCAGAAGATAATTGTAGAACATAAATATGGTTGTTATTAAGATAATAGCGGTTTAGTATGTTTCCATTTGTATAGGATAAGCCTTGATTTGTATTTATCTCCTAATTATAGGCAGGATCGGTTGTGATCCGTAGTTGCCTTGTGTTGTACGTTGTAACTATAATATATAAAGGAACGGACCCAGCCTGGGGGGATTACCCACGACAACCAATTAGCGTGTTTAACTTGGTATCGGAGCATGCGTTCCGATCTTGGATCTCCGTGGCGGTGCTGACGACCACTTCCGCTCTCTCTCTCTGCCCATCCCCGCGGCGCGCTCACCACTCTCCCCACGTCCGTTCCAAGCACCTACACCAATACCATCATGTCGCCGGCCAAACTATGATGGACTGCTTTTTTGAGACTTATTATCTCCTTTGCCGCTACTTTGTTATAAATTTGAGATTTGGCTAAAAAGTACACATGTGATGATTCTACAACATTGAAGTTGCATGTTCAGAAGATAATTGTAGAACATAAATATGGTTGTTATTAAGATAATAGCGGTTTAGTATGTTTCCATTTGTATAGGATACGCCTTGATTTGTATTTATCTCCTAATTATAGGCAGGATCGGTTGTGATCCGTAGTTGCCTTGTGTTATATGTTGTAACTATAATATATAAAGGAACGGACCCAACCTGGGGGGATTACCCACGACAACCAATTAGCGTGTTTAACTTGGTATCGGAGCATGCGTTCCCGATCTTGGATCTCCGTGGCGGTGCCGACGACCACTTCCGCTCTCTCTCTCTGCCCATCCCCGCGGCGCGCTCACCACTCTCCCCACGTCCGTTCCAAGCACCTACACCAATACCATCAGGTATGTCCGCGGTGCGCCTCGATCGCACCAACTATCTCCTTTGGAGGACCCAGGTCATTCCTCATGTCGCCGGCCAGGGATGGATCGGTTTCCTTGACGGCAGCTGAACTGCTCCGCCGACAACGATCACCACCAGGGAAGGGGCTGACACGGTCACGCAGGACAACCCGCAGTATGCCATCTAGTGGTACCTTGACCAGCGCGTCCTCAGCGTCCTTCTCGGGTCGATGACCAAGGAGATCCTCGGATAGATGGTGAGGCGGAACACCTCCGCCCCGTCTAGAGCACCTTCACCACCATGTTCTCCGCCCAAACAGGGCAGGAGTATGCCAGATCTGTCGTCAACTGACGATGACGAAGAAGAACGATCTCCCCGCCACTGAGTTTTTCAACCGGATGAAGGGCTACACAGACGCCCTCGCCATAGTCGGCCACCCGATCTCAGATGATGAGCTCATCGACTACATGGTTGTGGACCTTGGAGCACAGTTCGAGGGGCTGCAGTCATCACTCACCGTCCTCAACAACACCATCCATGCCCCTTCCATTTCGGATTTTTATTAGATGCTTCTGGCATGCGAGTCTATCCATGCGCAGAATTCTCAGGTCTACAACTTCACCACATCTGCCAACACTGCGTCATGGCGTGATGATCAAGGGCGTGGAGGTGGACACTCGTTCAACACCGGCTTCAGGAACTCCTTCAGAGGTCGCTGATAGCTGTGAGATTCGATACATTTTTAATGGTTTTCGTGATAGTTTTCGTCTTGATTTTATGGTTTTCTAGCTTTACCTAATGCTAATACTTCGGTAGCGAAGAAAACTTGGTTTTGAGTATATATGTCAGGTTCTGAACATCAACGGAAGGTTTCAACAACAAAAGTACAATATTCAGGCGAAAACACGCAAGTCCTTTTTAAAAACAATCGAGGACAGCAACCAGAAGGTTTAACGACCAACTATACGGCGGGAATAATTTTTCCGGCCGTATAGTTCTAGCCATATAGTTGTCGCCACCTTCGTCCTGTTAAAAGGAACAACTTTTGTAAAGGAGGCGGGGGCGAAAACCAAACACACTACAAGGAATCTGGCTATATATGACCCTCAATATTCGTCACAAAATCGTCACAATAGTCTGCTTACGACAATTCTATGACGATTTTAAGATCGTCGAAAGTTGGGCGTCGCTAATGAACTATAACGACGATTTCAACGAAATCGTCATAACCTTCTATGACGATACTGGATCGTCATAACTCTATGACGATTCAATATCGTCATGGGCTATAAGGCCTAGCCACGTCAGATCATACATGGTCAGTCCGACGTGGCACCGACGTGGCACACAATCAGCCCGGTCCATTTCAGCCATTTATATGGGCCAAGCCCAACAAATTAGCCTGTTTATGTTTTTTTCCTTGCTAGTTCTATCGGTTACATGGGCCATACCAAACATTCCAGCCTTTTTATTTATGGGCCATAGCCTATTTAAAATCCATTTTAATCCAAATTCATCCATTTTAGGACCTGGTTCCACTTTGCAGATAGGTGCCACTTGTCATGTTCAGCTAAAAAATTGGCCCCGCGTAAGAATGGTAAAAAATGACATTAATTTCAATCATGGATTTCTATTCACAAGTTTGAGATCACATACATAATCAATATTTGCGAAAAATCAAAGAGAACAGATATAACTATTTAAAACTGCTAAAATTAATCTATTACAATTTTACAAAGTCTAGCATTATCTAGATACGCCTAACTATTACAAGAAATTAGGCTACTTTTTGATCTGTAGTACAACTGCTGAAATTAAGCTACTCTTTGATGGCTTCTCTTCATAGCTTCACTGACTTCAGGTTTCTTAGGGATAGAGCTCCTGTAAACGAGAAACAACTACAATTTCAGTCTCAATGACAGACATAATTTAAAATTGTACAAGCCCAGTTTTGCAACAGCTCCAAGAAGAAAAATCTGAACATATGTTTTCACAAAGGAGGTTAACTATTATGAATTCCCATAAAATTGTACAAAGAGATACCAGTATTAGAGGAGCACATCAAAATGCCCAACTGCTATCAACAAATCATGTCCTAATTCTCTAGACTGAATATATGTCATAAATGAACAAGCTATCGAGTACTCATAAGTAAAGGTTCAGGGTCGTGAGTACCAAGCACAGAAAAGTTGAGTTGACGTGATGCGGTACACACCCTAATAATCAGTAAGAATTATCAGCAGAAAAGCTAACGCGTACTTCAAGAGCAGTCAGTCCCTGAGCACCCTTTGATAAGAGCTGGAATAACCTCTTTCCAGAAGCCCAACACTCCAGCTTCCTTGTAAAGATCATGAATCTGCAGCTGGACTAAGTCAATCAACTATATTTCAAACCGAATAAATAAACGGCTTTGAATTAAGATCGAGTATATGAAATCAGCCTTAAATAAATAAAAATAATTGTAGAAAAAGGAATTATTCTTTGTCCTCATAAAGTAATAGTACTCGTCATGTACTCATAGTACATTATTTCTTGATCTCTAATGTAGATTGTGGACCACAAGATGATTCCCAGGTCCTTCCACCCTGGCCTATGCAAATTCAGACCTCCTTCTTCACAATTCATTTGGTTATCATGTTTAATGCCTACTTATAGTCTAGTCTATATCTACGGTATATATTTTTACTTGAAAGAAAAGGTGAAATACATATACAATCGCAATCCAGCAACGTTAGTATTTCTAGCCTGACAAAGAGTCAAAAGTAACATGAATCAATTGGTACAGTTTTATCCTAACCTTAGCTCAAATATTGTAGCTCTACCACACATTTAGATCACGAGAATCACAGTTATTTCGATGACACAAGAGTAGATAAACACTTCTTCTATCACAACCATGTCTCATATAACAAGTGGAAGAGAAAAGGGATGAATCGGGGAACTTACATACATAGAACTCGTGAAGAAGAGGAGCGGTACGGGGTGAGGTCAGTAAGATCTAAAGACCTAGCCAGAGGATCTTGTTTCGTCAACCATTGCAAGTCAATGCTACTGGTGCACTCCAAGTTGCCAGCCTCTTCTTATCTCACATCCCCATCTGCCAATGTACAACGCTGACCATATCAGAACCCAAATATAAAGGAACATGTACAGCAGTGACCATAAATAACATCATTGAGACTCAATCAGATCTTAGTACAAAGCTATTCGGACCCTAGATTCCATATCATAGAATAGTATGGCATGGCACCATGTCCTATCAATCAAGTAACAAAGGAAGAGAAGAGGTTCAACCAAATACTTACCTAATCACTAGTAGAAAAAATTGTGTAGATAAAACATCACAATATAATAAATGTCTAGCAAGCAGAAAGTCGTTATACAGGCAACCACAGCAGAACACCAGTTTGGTAGTCACTTATAAAATAACCTTTTATTTGTTAAGAATAATTCAACAGTTAATGAAAATAAATCTGTTAGTAGTCCATATTCTATTTATAGGTAATGCTTACTCTGCAGATTGTTTTATAATTTTATTTTCTATATTCCTTGACTAAAGCAACAGAAAGCGCATACGATGTGGTGTGTTTGACTAAAGCAACAGAAAGCGCATACTTGTGGTGTGTTTGATGTAAGAACTTTTAACATCAAAGTGTTGTGGCACGCACCATCAATAACAACAGAGAGCAGCATAAAATAGGACACATAGCAAACAACATTTTATATGTCTGTATAATACAGATACGTAGGATAACACACGGTGCAAAACAACAGTCGGAAGTAGTTCTCAGCTTATCGCTTGTTGATGTGAGCACACTACAACAATCCCTGCTATTGCCGTCTATACATCGCAACATACAGTCCCCAAATCCTAGAAAATTTTGGACCCGTAAAGAGAAAATTCGTTACACTGGACAAAATTCTAAATAAATACTAAGCATAAATGACAGGGGTGCATGTCCAATCTTACTCTTCAAGGTGCAGAATTGCTCAATTATGCTATATTCAGAATTTTGCTGAGCATTGCTCATAATGATTTTCTTAACTCGTCGACCGCGCCTCCTGGTCTGTACAGAATAGTAAACTTGGCATTTGAAATCTAGGTTTGAAGTCATGGTTAAAAGAAGGAAAACTTTAAGAACTGAATTCAAAGTAGACCACCTCAAGTATTCTACATGATTGCAGAGAGAAAAGTATTACAGTAGCAATGAAACAATTAATCTGAACTTAAGTTTGTAGAAATCTAACCGTAGTAACTAAAGCAAAATAGACAAAAGCTGACCTCTTAAATCATACAACTTTTCTTATCCATTAAAAAACCTGGATGGTGAAAGTTGTTTGCATCGATTCCTATATTTTTCCATTAAAAAACATTTACTACAGGAACTCAGTGGTAGTGAACTACAGAAACAATTTTAAGCAGATCAACTACTAACCTCTTCAATATCTCTGATAACTATTGAGCAATTAAATAACCAATTCTGATGATCCTTTGGCTGGATTTAGGCATACTGATGTTGATACTCACATGGCTGAAAGGGAGTGAATATTAATTAATTTCTAATAAACCTATGTTGATACAACCCCAGAGTCCTACAACACAAAAACGTCAATGCTCATAGAAGAACCGGAGTAGCTCACACTCGAGCAAAAGGGGCAGAGAAAGCAAAATAAATAAATAAATTACTTGATGCCAACACAGAAGACCAAGGATTTGACTGACCAATTCACTATAAATGGGGGAAATGCTAGGGAAATAAAAAAATACCATGTGCTTATACATTCTGTTTCCAGAATAAATGTAGAGCATTCGATGGAGCCTTGCAACTCGGTAGAAACGGATTGCAGTGGATGAAAATAAAACACACACACATGCACTTTATTCTCTCTACAACTGTGCAGTAGAAGGTGGTGAAATATGTTATGGTTATTTTTTTTTTGGATAACCATACTTCTTCAGATGTGGTCATTTAAGGCCAGAATTTCCTTACTCCCTGATTAAAAGCTCAATAATTCTATCAGGTCAAAAATATGAGGAGGTAAAAACAATTATAACTGCCATGTGACAGTATGCTTAGAGTAAGTCATATTGCATAAATCATACGCTAAAAATTACAGACCCAAGTAATAACAGTTTGAACACAACGTTCATGAACTTTCAGCTGTCGATAACATCTGTAAGATAATGAAGTTATCATGGAAAAGGGAATTGTATACCTGGCTTGCATTCAAGACCAAATAACATAATAAAGCAAGAAAACATCTTGAGAACTTCCTATAGTCTCAATCCTTGTCCGTCTAAATCACCTCCTGCAACCAAGCATAAAGTCCAAACATGAAAGTTTCCAACTCAGTTACATATACCCAGGGGTCTTCGTCAGTTCATATGAAATCTGTATAACCAAAAATTCAAGGGCCTATGCAACCATCTCAAAACTAAAAGGGGTCTTCGTCAGTTCATATGGAATTCAGTTGTGATGATGAATTTGGCAACCATTAAAAAAACGGACTAACCAAGAACCTAGGAATATACTAATAGCTAGAGCAGTAAGTAAGAATCTACATCATCCACAAGATCTAGAACAGGAAGATCCCTAACCAGTCAGAGTCAGGGCATGCATCATGGAGGTTGGGAACCCGACAAACTCCTCCATCATGGAGGTTGGGAACCCGACAAACTCTAGATGTCATATTAGCACAAAAACATTACACAATTTCTGGCATGAAATCAAAACAAAAACACTTGGACGTGGAGGATCGAAGCTTGGCTGGCTGGTTTCTTGCTGCCTGTAGTGAACTTGTGATGTTCCCGTGAAAACAAAACCAGTCCAACGGCACCATCAATCCCTACTTGACATTGGACAACCTACCTGGGCGTTCTCTGCCAGCGACCCCCCAAGGGCATGCAATCCTTTGTATTTCCTGTTGAAAGCAACGAAGTTAACAGGAACTCAATCCTATGGGGAATTGGGGAGTGGAATTACAGGGGCACTAGATCTACTCGAACTTAATGCAGAAAATCAGATCAATCTCATAGATTTATCGAACGAGAATTACTTACCACTGAAAACGGATGAGTAATTTGTTTAGAATCAGCCGATTGGAATTCCCCCTCAACTAATTCCGTCAAAACAGCCAGCAATCGTGGAGTCCCATCGTTGACTGGGGAAGGGAAACAAGGAGGCGAACTCAGAGGATCAAACGAGGGAGCCAACGCGGAGACAAACAATTGCAGGGATAGATTTTTGTCGTTGAGCAAGGAGGGATTTTATTCACCGCATTCAGTACATGGTCTAAGCTATTCCTCTGCCGGGAGGAGTGGAGGCCGAGCGAGGGAGGGAGAGAGGTTGTCGTGCGTGGGGACTGAGTGTTAGGTGGTGGAAGCAGCGGAGGGGCGAGGTGGTGGCAGCGGCGGAGGGGCGATGGTGGGTTGCGGTGATTCTCTAGATCGGATCGAGACTGGACGAGGGTGGGGTGGCGGCGGAGAGATCAGGGCTCCATGCGGTTGGGTGCGGGCGGGACGACATGGAAATATTCGCTGTGTGCGCGCGTGATGGGTACTATGCCATGTCATCGATCCATGAGAAGTTTCCATAGATCACAATCCCATCCGTTCATTCTATTCACATCCAACGGCGTACACTGTCTTTTTCTTATATCTCGACCTGTGCAGGGATTATGACGATTTCATTCACAGAAATTACGACGATTTAGAGCGAAATCGTCATAGTTTAATAAGATTTTGGCTCTCTCAAATAGCTTACGACCATCTGTTGCGGAATCGTCATAAAACTATGACGATTTCATCAACGGTCACTACCAAAACGTCATAGGCTGACACATTTCTTGTAGTGACACAGCAGTCACCGTTCCATCTAGAAGGGAGAAAGAAGAGATCCGGAGAAGTAGGGGAAGACGTTCTCCATCTCGTTACATGATCTTCAACCTCCTAGCCATCACACCCCCCATAGCCATTAATACTTGTACAAATGACCCTCAACTTTCGTTAATTCATCTAAAGAAGTCATGTCAGTGTGGAGCAAAGGTACCAGTCTGTATTAAGTTTATAAAGTTCTTCATAACTTTTCAAAACGATCTGCTGTGAATTCTTAGAAAGTCCTTTGTAATTCTTCATGTGAAACTGGCCATGTGTTTATGAGGTAGTGTGTACATGTAATACTCAAATCCACTAAGAATTTCATCACAAAATTCCAAATTGGATCCATATAAAGAAATTCATAAGAACTTTACATCTTCCACACAAAATTCGTCCGAAGATCCCGAAGGAAATAGCAAAAAAAAGAAGAAAGGCCCAAATCCCAAGAGGTCGGAGGTCGCTCGCTCACCGGCGACTGCCGCCGACCGCCACCGTAGGAGAGAAAGGGGAGGGGGTTCGACGGCCTCTACCTCTCCACGAGCTCGATCTGTGCGGGAGGCGTCAGGAGAGGGCCGGCCCGCTCGGCCACATCTTGTTCCACCTGCCACCGTCGTGGGTCGTCCGCCGCCAGCTCGTGGAGGAAGGAGGGATGACGGGAAAAAAGGGGGCGGTGTCGTGGGATGGTAGAAGAGTGTGGGGCGCGAGGTGGCGGTGTCGTATGACGATGGTAGAACGTGAGGCGGGAGGCGGCGACATCGGGGAGAGGAGGGGACGGTTCTGTTGGGGTTAGGGTTCCCCCCGTACATCTTATCCCCTCGCTGGCACTACTGTGGGACGAATTTTAAGTATTGTAAAGGGCCTTTTTGCAAAACAACTGATCGTGAATCTCAACGCATGGATGGTCGGTTTTGGATCCATGCTGGGCACCCAGACCGCTGGAGAATTTTGTTTTCGTCAAGGGCCTTTTTTCGTCCCGATGGTCTGAGAGTGTTCGGCGGAGAGCATGGATTAGAAAACTATACCATCGGGAGACCATTGGGATCAGACTAAGAGCATCTCCAACAGGCGCGGTAAATAAACCACCAAATTGGCGCGCGCAAGAGCCCGCGCGAACCTCCGGCGGACGTGCGAAAAGCCGCAGGCGCTATTTTTTTTGCCCCGCGCACGCTTTTGCGCCATCCTGTGTGCCAATCTTGTCGCATTGATGATACATCGGAAACGTATCTATAATTTTTTATGTTTTATGCTTGTTTAGTATCTACTTTGCTTTGTCCACACTTTGAGGTGCCCTTTACATTGGGCGGGACAAAAGCCAAAGTCAATATTTCACGAAGGAGAACACGGAGTCCAGAGGAGAGACGGAGGGGCGCCACAGGGCGGCCACACCCCCCGGCGCGGCCTAGGGTGGGCCCGCGCCTGGGCAGGGTGTGGGCCCCTTGGCCGCCTCCCAGCCTCGCCTCTTTGCCTATAAGAAGCCCTGATGCCTAAACCCTAAGTACCCGATCAATATTTCGCGAAACCGTCTGTAGCCGCCGCCACCATCATCCCTAGATCGGAGGGATCTGAAGCTCTTCCCGGCACCCTACCGGAAGGGAGATCATCTCGGAGGCCTTCTTCTTCATCATGCCAGCCTCTGGTATGAAGCGTGAGTAGTTCCACCTTGGACTACGGGTCCATGTAGTAGCTAGATGCCTCCTTGTGCTTTCATGTATAGATCTTGTGAGCTCCGTTCATGATCAAGATCTCATCTATTTGTAATCATGCATGTTGTGTTTGCGGGAAACCGATGGATATTGAGATTACTATGTCAGATTGATTAATGGTTTTGACTTATTGTTTCTATCATGTCTGTGGTGTTTGTGATCTTGCATGCTCTCCGTTGTTAGTAGCTATCTTGGCCAAGTAGTTGCTAATGACTCCAATAGGGGGTATTTATGCTCGATAGTGGAAGTGACAGAAATCTCTACGGTTGTAGATGTGTTGTTGCCACTAGGGAGAAAACAACGGTCTCTTGTTCGCGGAACAAGTGGATTTGTTTACCTTACACACTTTGCTTAAAGCAGTTGTTTGTTGCTTGGAACTTAATAATGGAGGGGGTTTGGATGATAACCCAAAGATGGACTTCTAGTCATAGATGCAGTTGGATGGCGGTCTATGTATATTGTTGTATTGTCCAATCGAATCTCATAGGATCTTTTTGTCTAGTATTGCATTGTTATGCCTTTCTCAGTCCTGTCAATTGTCCTGCTGTAATTTGTTTACCCAGCATGCTATGTTTGTTTATCTAAGAAGAGCACCTCTAGTGAACTATGGACCCTGTTCCAATCTTTACTATTGATACATCATCCACTGTTACTGTTTACTTGCTGCAAACCATCATTATCTTCCACATAGTACAGTTAATCCTTTGTTACAATAACCGGTGAGATTGACAACCTCACTGTTAGTTGGGGCAAAGTCTTGAGTTTGTGTTGTGCAGGTTTCCACGTTGCTTGCAACACCTTTGAGACGTTTCCTTCCTCCTCCTGGTTTGATAACCTCGGTTTCTTACTGAGGGAAAACTTGCTGCCGTGCTACATCGTACCTTCCACTTGGGGTTTCCCAACGAAGCGTTCACCACGCAACAGTTGACTGACGCGTGCGCTATTAAGACGTCATGCACGCGCGCACCCGACCGTCTGGAAGTTTCACATCCCCGCGTGTCACTTCGCCGCCCCCACCTCGCTCCGCCGCCCACCTCGCTCTGCCACCCCGCCGCCGCTTGACCTCCGCCTCCCACCTCGCCTCGACGAGATGCCGCCCCGCCGCCGCTCGACCTCCAGCTACCGCGGTGTCCGCGTGTGGCCGAGCGGCACGTTCTATGCCGAGATCCGCAGCGGCGACGAGCACATCAGGCTCGACACATTTGAGAAGGCGCACGAGGTGGCGCGCGCCTACGATGCGGTCGCCTGGCGCCTCGGCTGCTCCCGTCGGACGATGAACTTCCACGACGTGTGGACGCGGGAACAGGCGGAAGCGCTCGCACCGCCGCCTCCGGCCGTCACGCGCGAGCAGCAACAGCGCCAGCGCGAGCTCGAGCAACGACTCTTCAAGGCGGAGCTCGACGAGCGCCTCCGCCTCGAGGGGCGCGCCAGTTCCCGGAGGACGTCGCCGCGATGGAGGCATTCTACGAGAAGAAGGAAGATGAGAAGGTGGCGGCGAAGAAGGCGGATCGCAAGGAGCGAAGGGCGAAGTCGGCGGCGAGGAAGAAGGAGAGGGAGGAGAAGGCCGCGAGGAAGGCAGAGGAGAAGAAAAACAGTGTCGGCCCGTCGACGATCGTCCTCTCCTCCTCCTCCTCCTTCTAGTGAACATCCACTCCGGTGTCGTCGACGACTCTAGGCTCGTCGGATTTCTACCGGCATTCCGAGTAGTTTAGGGTAGTTTCGAAATAAGTGGTTATAGGGTCGAAGTTTGTAATATATTTTGTATTTTCAGTTAATTTTTCATGTTTTTTTATTTATTTTGTACGCAAAATATAATTAAAATGTTGTTTGCGCCGTGCTACACGCTACATAATGGAGCGTCAGGTGAAAAAACTTTTTAGCGCCCGAAGACGCGCTGCACAATAAAGCGTCTGACAACGCAGCAGCGCGGTTGCAGCGACATATTAACACGAGAATTTTAGTGCAGCTATTGGAGATGGTCAAAAAGAGGAGCGGCGGTGCATGGGGCCTCCATCTCCGGTGATGATGTGGTGACGCGTGTCTCCCGCGAGGACTCGATCGTGACAACCCACGCCAATTCCATCATTCCATCTGGTGTGTCCTAATTAACCTGTTCTTCGGTGGCTTCACACGTTCATCATCATCAGCTAACCGGCCGCCTATCTAACATGCACCACATGAGAACACATCAGCTTCAAATATGTACAGTAATAACCAGCAGCAGGTTACTATCAGTGCACCAAATTAAAATTACTACTGGTTAATCATCAGGTGTACACATATGGATCAAACTCGTGTGGGCCTATATTCTTCTCCCCATCCTGTAGCAAGTCGTACTTCCAGCTCTTGCCTCCGTCAACGCTGTCCTGGTAATCCACCCGCCCCTCCGCCGCGGCGCGCCGGCGCTTGGCCACCCGGTGGACGACGGCATCCACGGCGACGTCGAAGGCGTCTTTGAACGTGACGCCCTTGGCGGCCGCCGGGTCCCTGTACATGACGGTGGGTATGAGCCGGATGACCTCCTCCCGCATGCGCGCCACCTTGGCCGGCGGTATCCTCGCGAGCGCCTCCTCGATGCTGGCGTTCTTGCCGACGACGTCGCCGTGGTGGATGAAGACCGAGTAGGTCCTGTAGTCCCTGGGCAGGTGCCAGATGTACTGGAGGTAGGCGGAGATGGGGTGGAAGAAGACCGGGATGCAGCCGGCCAGGATGCTGTCGAAGGTGGACTTGCGCGTGTACCCGTCCCCGCGCGGCTGCACGCAGAACGCGGCGCTCTCCAGCAGCTGCATCGTCCGCCCAGGCCCCGCCGTGAACGCTGCTGCTGCTGTCGTGCTGCTGCCGAGCATGGCGCAGCGGCTGGACCTGCCGCACTCCTCCATGATCTGGGACCGCACGGTCCTCTTGCTGCTGGGCCGGGACGCCCCCGCGAAGCCCCACAGCCACTTGCGCTCAGCCCGCCGCATCCGGTCCTGCCAGCTGGAGACGTCGGCGTCGGAGGAAGCGTGGAAGTGCGACGGGAACGGCACGGCGAAGTCGTGGCCGTGGTACGGGCTCGCCTCCGTGGTGAGCACCGTGGCGTTGCGGATCGCGGGGTACGACAGGAGGGAGTTGCCCTTGCCGGCGGCGCCCAGCGCGCGGAGGAAGTCCCAGCTGCCGCGCCCTGTCACCAGGAAGTGGTCGCGCCCGCCCATGGCGCGCCACTCGGGCCGCCGGAGGAGCCACTCCACGAGGCCACGCGGCAGGGCCTCACGGGCGGAGACGTCGGCCGGGATCTCCTGGTCCTGGTGCCTCACCACGTCCAGGCCGGCGTAGAACGGGACGTACACCGCGGCGGCGGCGGCGGGATCGGACGTGAGGCACTCGTGCCGCCTCATCCGGGCATGGAAGATAAGAGCCAGCATGAACTGGTTGGTGTCGTAGGCTCCTTTCTCGGGAAGCGAGCCGCCGTCGCCGCCGCCAGTGATCGACGGGCCAAACCCGTCGTTAGCCACGTGCCTGCACACGTCGGGGAAGGTGCTGAGGTTGCGGCAGTCGCGGACGAGGTCGGCGTTGAACCGCGGCGGCAGGTCGTACATGTACACGTACCGGCCGGCGCACCTGTCCCCCTGGAGGTGCCCCGTCGACGTGTTGTTGAGCTGGGCGAGGAAGGTGACTCCGCCGCCGCCGGTAGGCTCTGCTGCGCTGCCTGCTAGTAGTTGCAAGCTGGTGGAGCGCTGGAGGAAGAATATGACGGCCCAGAACATGGTGCAGAAAAACACCACGTAGAGCATCCGAGACGGCCGGACGACGCCGGCTGACGAGTGCTTCTCGTCGGCGCCGTCGCCGTCGATGCTCCGAGAGAAGGGCTTCATCGGTGGTGCTAGCTAGCTGGTGCACTGCAGCGTGAGCTAGCGCCTGTACAAAAGGACAGGTTGACCCTGCCATGCGCTGCTCCGACCAGTGCAAGGCTTCTCTCGCTGCAATTAATAGTTCAGCGTGCCAAACTATGCGCGCGCAGGTACCGATGACGATGATCAAGTTGACTACATTAATGGTACTGTTTGAATTACCCACCATGCCTTTTCTCATACCGATACATAGATCATTGGAGCAGGATTGGATTTCGAGCGCACAGATCATTCATTCAAACCACTTAGCCCCGTTACATGTGGAACACCTGTGAAAAACAGGCTTTTAGTTTCTGTCTGTAACAGGCTCTATTCCGGCCGGGGACTGTTAAAACGGGAAGACAGATAAACAGCCACTGTTTCAGTGAGACGGAGGGCGAAAACTCTCTAGTCCCGGACCGTAACACCATCCGGGACTATATGGTTTTCTGCCGCGGTAGAGAATTTGTGTGTTTCTCTGCCGCGACAGAGATTGTGTGTTTCCTTTTTTTGCCACTTTTCGTTTTGTGTTTTACTATAATTTCAAACATATATTTCAGTACACATATTCTACACTACTACATACACCGTACACGTTGATGCATCTATATAATTAATCGATCCCTTGCAAGCATATATATAGTCAATCATATCAAAAGAAAGAAATAATGTTTTTGAAATTACATGGTCATTGAGGATATATATATATCATATCAACTACATGGGGACCACTATGGCATATAGAGTTCCTCGTCATCCACATAATGTTCTCCATGTATATCAAGGACCTCTTTCATCATAAATCCCGTCAGCTCCTCTTGAATTGCTCGTATGCGCTGGTCTGGCTCTAGTTTCTCCCGCAAATCATAAATATAATGTGAGTCAACTTTCTACTCACTAGTCAACTCACGGATGTACTCGCAGACGTAGTATCCACATAAATGAGTTCCTGGTGGCTGCTGTAAACTCTTCACTATTTTATAAATTAGTCCTCTTTGAATGGACCTGGTATTTTCTGTCTGAACCGTGTCCAACACCTGCTCGGCAAATAAAATAAACAAATGAGTTATTAGTTACTTGATATCAGGAAATGAACGAAAGAGGCCGATATAATGCGATAATGATTGAAATTACTTATGGAGCATTGCTTTCATGTCGCTCCACTGCTCTTGGTCCCAACTTAATGAGTCGTGGACTTCAACTAGGGACTTGTCAACTTAAATGTTTAGCAAGATCCAGTGGAATCCACGGACGTTTGCATAAGCATACATGCATAGCTCATCGAGTAAGCAAAAATAAAATATGTACAAGATAGAAACATTCACTTGAAGTTGTAAGAAAATAATATTTCCTTAACAAAATTATTCTCGGTTAAGAACCTGCACAGATCTTCCTCCACGTCCTTGGAGTGATTCTTTAACGTATATTCAATAACGATATATGGGTCAATGAATCCAACGTCATATCTTATAGCTCTTTTGCATTCAAGCATCTTCATTATACAGAATATAATATCATACAAAAGGATATATAGTTAGGATAATATATTAAATGCAATGAACAAGCTGAGGTATAAAATTAATTATAGAAATAAATCACTTATAAACAGTAGCAACCAATGATAGATTTGTCGAGGGCGCGCTGGTTGTATAACTGAAACAGTTCGGTGTTCAAACCTGTATCGAGTATGCTTTGAAGTGATGCTCCTTTCTCACGTCCACTGGAAACCAATCTTTCTGATGCTTTTTTTCTGTTTGCAACATGTACCATGTGTGCAGATTTCGCATATGTGTGGATAGACGCGCGAGCTCCTCATTACTGACTAGAGGATCCCTTGGACATACTTCCATACTATCTGACCCACTGGCGTATCTTCATAGCCTAAATATTGACCAAGAGACATATTTGCTTCGGTAGCAAGTGCTTTGGCCTCCGATACAGTGATGCCCATTAGTGCAGCATTAGTACGGGCTCTAGGTCCATTATTTGCATGTCTATATCCATTTCAGCTCTGAAGGGCTTGTCGAGGTCTGAAATCACTTTGAGCGGGGTGACCAATTGATTCTTCTGTTGTCCGAACTGTGCAACTTGAAGGGAATATGCCCGAGAGGCAAAAATAAAGTGGTTATTATCGTATTCCTTATTTATGATAAATGTTTATTTTACATGCTACAATTGTATTAATACGGAAACGTTAATACATGTGTGTTTAACAAACAAAAGGAAGTTCCTAGTTATGCCTCTCTTATAAACTAGCTCGTTGATTAACAAGATAATCATAGGTTTCCTGATCATGGACATTGGATGTTGTTAATAACGAGGTCATAACATTAGTGTAATGGTGTGATGAACATTCATCCGAAGTATAGCATTACGATCAAAGTCATTGAGTTTATATTGCTATAACAACTTACGAAGTGATCCTAATCCTTAGACCATGAGATCATGTCAATCACTAACACCGGAAGAGTTTCTTGATAACATCAAATGTCACACCGTAACAGGGTGATTATAAAGATGGGTTCAGAACTACTAAAGTGTTATGTTGACGCCCATGGATTAAGAGTGGAATTTGTTCATCCCGATGACGGATAGATATGCTCTGGGCCCTCTCGGTGATATCACATTGATTAGCTTGCAAGCAAGTGATTTGATCACTAGAATGTTATATCACGGGAACAAGAAAAGAGTACATGTCAGTAACGAGATCAAACTAGGTATGGAGATACCGATGATCGAATCTCGGACATGTAATATATCGCGAAACAAAGGGATTAAGATACCAGCGTAAAAGGTTTCGACGATCACAAGAAAGTCATCGTTGAATGTGTGGGAGTTAGTATGGGTCTCCAGATCCCGCTTCTGATTATTGATCTGAGAGGGGTCTCGATCATGTCCGCATTATTCACGAACTGTAGGGTGACACACTTAAGAGACACCGACATCCATTTGGAGCAAAAGTTTTATGCCGAAAAGAATAACAAGCGCAGGAATTTATTTCACTAGATACCGAAACGGGTTTTCGGGTGAAATTGCAGAAAGTGTTTCTGCATGTGAAATGAAATACTAGCAAGGGGTTATTTGTGAATGTTTGTCATTAAAGTAATTGACAAAATTCTGAATGAAATAAAAGAGTTTTATTTAATGAGAGTTTGCATTAAATTTGGTGGAAATTTAATGGGAATTTGAATGGGTTTTTGAGTGGAGGGAATTGAAAGGCATTTGAGTGAGTGGAGTGTCCACCCACATGAATGTGGAAGAGGTGGGGGCAGCCCCATGGCTGGGCGCATGGCCCCTTGGGTTCCTCCCTATCCCTATAAAAGGAGGCCCCCTCCCTCTCTCTCTCACTCACACCTCCTCGTGAAGGATCTCTCTCCCCCTCTAGTATTTATTCCCCATGGTCTCGGACTAGCGAGATACATGTTCCCGGTGGCTATTCGGCAAGAAAGAGTTGTGCTTCCGCTGCATCGCTGGAGCGAGGAGGCGGAGGTTGCTCGGTGCCTCGAACGTGTGTGCGATCACGGATGCGCTGCTGTTTTGCGGTGCTAGGACTTCCTCTCGATCTTGAGATTGGCAAGAGATCGTCTACATCAACCACGAGTTTGGACTCGTTAAGCTTTGTCGGTCTTCAAGGGTATGTTCTCTACAGATATACATCCGCCCGTTGTTTGTATCTAGTAGATAGATATTGGTACATAGTTGTTCCCATTGTAGGAAATTTTTTATTTTCTATGCTGCGAACCCTACAGTGGTATCAGAGCCGGATCTATGCGTAGATACTTTGCACGGGTAGTACACATATGAGTATATGGGCGATGATGATCATTTTATTGCTTCTTAGTTGTACTTTGGATATTGGTTGCATAGTGGGATGAAGCGGCCCGGACAAACTTTACATGTCCTCGCACATGAGACCTGTTCCACGCTTGACATGCAACTAGTTTTGCATAAGTGGCTAGCGGGTGTCTATCTCTCCTACTATAGTCAATATCTAATTTGCAACGAGTTGTCAAAAATTTGGTTATCCTCGTTGTGGTTCATGTTCGTAGGTAAGAACGGTTCTATCTTCGAAATCCCTAAGCCACGTAAAACTTGCAATGGATAAATTAGAGGCGTCTAGTTTAGATTGTTGCTGGGCTAGTGTTATGATATGGTGATGTTGTAAGTAGAAGTATGAGATGATACTCTTATAACACACATAACGTGTAAGTTCCATAGACCTTGGCCTTACACATAAAGGTATGATAGAGATCATACCATGGTGCACATGATGGAGATCATATACGGGAAACATATCATTTCACTTATAAATATGTGATGTTTATTGCATCTTATATTGCTTGTTTGGCGTTTTATTAGCATAATAAGATGATCCCTCATTTAGATATCAAGATAAAAATGTGTTCTTCCTTAAGTATGCACCGACAATGTTTTGTCGCTTCAAGACATCACGTGATGATCGAGTGTACTTGAATCCACGAGCATATCTCGGGTGTAAGACAGTTACACATGCGAATACTAAGGTTCTTACTTGGCGAGCCTAGCATGTACAGACATGGCCTCGGAACACGGACCGAAAGGTTAAGCATGAGTCATATGTTTTTGATATGATGACCATATGGATGCTCGCCTTTGAAGCTACACCGACTCACGTGATGATCGGACTTGGTGTAGTGGATTTGGTTCATATAATCACCAAAAAGACACGAGGGATGTCGTTTTTGAGTGGGAGTTTATTTCTAATTTGGATTAGTAGAACTCAATTTATCATAAATTAAATCAAAGTGAATTTGCATAATTTGTTGTAGTCATTGGCATTCGTTCACCGCCTTATACTTAGTTATAATTGAGATAATAGAACTATAGAATTCTGGATATATACTTTACGAACTGGTATCGTATTGTGTTGAGTGTCAATCTAAAGTTTAAAGTCCTATTGCAAACTTTCAGCAAACTCTATTTACTCCGGGAAATTTAATAATTGGTATTAAATCGAGAGTAACAATTCCAGTGTTAGTATCTTAAGTATCATGTTTTGCCTCCATGATTCTTGATTGTTTTAATATCAAGTTTATCTAGGAGCTGAAAGAATTGTTTCAGAAACCATCATATGCAGCAGATATAACGATATCTGAAACAATGTTTTGTATGCAATATGATAGAGTATAATATATGTTCTCATATTGGATGAGAATTTACGAAGGTTGGAAATGCTAGACATCCTAATCATCCAAAAGGGTTTTGGAAAGTAATGTTATACTCACGATTCGCCTTTATAAGCTACAGTAGCTTGATTATGAAAGTCGTCATGATAAGGATGAATAGAAGATGTATGTAAAGTGTTTACTACACTAAAAGATTACTAAAGAATAGATTTTAAAAGAATACCGATCATTTTGATGATGGTGATCTACTTCAAAGTACAAGTACAAAGGTATTATTTGAATATACACGCTTTGGACTATGTGTCATGCATATGGCACCACTTTTGATGTTGATAGATTCTTTTAAAAGGAAAAGGAAATGCTGAAAGAGAATCTATAAAATATATTTGGCAGAAAAGAAAAGATTGGAAATATCCAATTTAGGTATATGGATGATATACATGTTATGGTTGTATTCTTTGCTTGTTAAACAATGTGGTTCTTGGGTATTGGATACTGAATTGGTTGGTATGAAATTTCATACAGAACGACGCAATTCATGAACCACAATGGCCTAAGTAACTAGCAAGAGAATATGTGATGATGTTCATCAAAAACAAACAAACTGTTGTTTGTATTTCTCGTTGACATCAAAGCTTGACTTCAAGATTTGTTTTAATAATTGTTATTTAAATCAGGTATTATGAGAACAAAGGTTGTTCAAATAATTACCATATTCCATATAAGATGGATGATTTACAAATCTAGTTGGGGAAATCACATCCATAAAGCCTAATGCTAAAATGTCGCAAGGCAAATGATTGAAAGATCACTTATGAAGTGACATCGTTGTTTAAATTATATTGGAAATAAAACATGAAGAAACTCCATTTTCATGGATTTTTGGAGTCTTTGATTTGATCAAGTGACGCTTTGTGAGACTTTCCACGTGATAATTAAAACTTCGTTCAAAGGCCAAAGAAGAACGAACGACTAAATTATTGGAATTTATACATATCGATGTATGTAGTCCATTATGTATAGTCATAAGCGATGGATTTCAACTTCATATGCTTTCTCCGGAAATTTGAGTGAATGTTCACTTAATGAGAAAGAAGTATGAAATATTTGAAAACGTTTCAAATACTTTCAAGATGAAGTGCAAAATCATTGTAACAAGAAAATAAATGATTTATGATTTGATCATAAAGGGATTTATTTGAGTTAAAAGTGTAACAAGGAAAATAAATGAATTATGATTTTATCATAAAGGGATTTATTTGAGTTGCAAGTTTAGCAGAACACCTAGATTTACATCTCCCGAAACACCATAGGAGTATGGAGTGTTTGAGATTTGTAATGAAACCTTGTTTGACATGGTTGGATCAAAGGTGTTATTTATAAAACTGCCATTATGTTTTAAAAGATTAAAAGCTTTAGAGACTACCGCTTTTTCACTGAAAAGAGCTCCATCTAGATCCGTTGAAATGACACAATGGAAGTTATGGTTTGGGGTAAAACCTAAATTGTCATTTCTTAAATTTTGGTATGCTAAACATAAGTAAGATGTTTACAACCAAAGTCGGATGAGCATGTCTTTGTAGGTTATTTCGAATAACAATTGGTTATTCCTCCATAACACCGAGGACAAAAGGGTTTGTCGCTTGAAATGTGAAGTTTCTTGAAAAAGGAATTTTTCGCAAATGTTAAGTGGGAGGACAATAGAACTTTGATAAGGTTAATGAACCTTAGCTAAATGTGCTGAGTTGCGCAGCGCCGGAAAATGTTCCAGAGGCTGCCATAATGCTCATAGCTTATGTGCCTCAAAGGTTGTGGTCACGGAGATCTAAGTTCTTATTGAACCAAGTCGGTCGGATAAACAAATCAAATGCTGAGATTTGAGAGTAGATCATTATTGTTTGACAATGATGAACCGACTACATACAAAGAAGCGATGATGGGCCCTGACTCCGTCAAATGGCTTGAAGCCATAAAATCCGTGAAAGTTCCATACACGAGAAATCAAGTTTTGAACTTGGAAGACCCTCCGGAAAGGTGTAAAAACCTATCGGTCGTATTTGGATCTATAAAGAAATAGACATGGATGTTTCACATCTATGAAATAGTCGACATGTCGTAAAGTATTTTATGACAATGTTCAAAGAGTTGACTATGACAAGATTTGATCTTTCATAGAGATATTTAGTCTGGACGGATTAAAGTAGCAACCACTACATATAATTTGGTATATGGTAGATGAATAAACAAAACAAAGTTCTTCTAATAGAATGGTTACCTAGGACGTGTACATGACATGGTCCAAAGGGTTTTGTTAATTCAAAGGATGCTAAAAAGGGCATGCAAACTTCAACGGTTGAAGTAAGCATCGCGGAGTTGGAATCTTCACCGTGATAAAAAGGAGTTTTCATCAGGAGACGATGGAGATGCTTGCATTTGCAAGAAATTAAGTGGGAGCGCTGAGACATATTTCTAATACATTATGTGGAAGACATCTTGTTGATTAGAAATGATGTATCTTTTATTTACAAAGGTTAAGAATTTCATTTCGATGAAAGACTTAAGCAAAACCCGAATATTTAGCATGAATGTCTATAGTGGATAGACTGTGACGCTAATATGGTTGTGCCAAACGTACATATATGAGATATTGAAGGAGTTCAATATAGAAACGACAAGAAACGGTTCTTGTCGCATGGAAAGGAATTGAATCAAGATTCAAGTGTATCGACAGTTGATAAGTGAAACAAGATTCAAGTGCTTTGACACTTGATGAGTAAAGTCACAAGAATGATTTGATCAATCATACCATGATATGTACACATCCAGATATGTCCTATGCTCTAAGTGTTATGAGCATATACAAAAATGAATCATGAAATGATCATTGGATGATAGTAAGGATATTCTTATGATCTTTTGGAAGAACTAAGAATATATTTATGTAGAGGTGACAAACAATTACAAATAGTTCATTGTAAAGCGTCACATTGATACTAGTTTTGTCACAAGATACAAATTAAGTTTATCTCAATTTAAACTATGGGTGGCACAATGTAATGGAAAGAAGATTCCATGATGGATTTGGATGAAATCCATAGTTAAGACATTGTGACGAATACTACAACAAAAAGGCTAAGTATATGACTGCTATAGTAGCAGCAAAGGAGGGAATTTGTGTCAAGAAGTTTGCTATCAAACTAAGGTGTGGTTCGCAATGGGCTAACACTAAAGATATATTGTATGACAATAGTATCGACATGATTTAACCCCAAGGAACTAAAGGTCTCACCAAAAGACCAAATTTATACAATGCCATCTCATTGGAGAATGAGTGATGCGTGAAGACGCAAAGACACGCAAATACACACGGACCTAAAGCGTCAGATCCGTAGATTATGTTAACCACTTGCAATTGCATATATGGAACACCAGAAAGCCATAGGTGTTCAATACGCAAAGTTTTCAAACTAGATTATTATCTCTAGTGCAAGTGGGAGACTAAAGAGAATATGCCCGAGAGGCAATAATAAAGTGGTTATTATCGTATTCCTTGTTTATGATAAATGTTTATTTTACATGCTACAATTGTATTAATACGGAAACGTTAATACATGTGTGTTTAATAAACAAAATGAAGTTCCTAGTTATGCCTCTCTTATAAACTAGCTCGTTGATTAACAAGATGATCATAGGTTTTCTGATCATGGACATTGGATGTTGTTAATAACGAGGTCACAAAATTAGTGTAATGGTGTGATGAACGTTCATCCGAAGTATAGCATTACGATCAAAGTCATTGAGTTTATATTGCTATAACAACTTACGAAGTGATCCTAATCCTTAGACCATGAGATCATGTCAATCACTCACACCAGAAGAGTTTCTTGATAACATCAAACGTCACACTGTAACAGGGTGATTATAAAGATGGGTTCAAAACTACTAAAGTGTTATGTTGAGGCCCATGGATCAAGAGTGGAATTTGTTCATCCCGATGATGGATAGATATGCTCTGGGCCCTCTCGGTGATATCACATTGATTAGCTTGCAAGCAAGTGATTTGATCACTAGAATGTTATATCACGGGAACGAGAAAAGAGTACATGTCAGTAACGAGATCAAACTAGGTATGGAGATACCGATGATCGAACCTCGGACATGTAATATATCGCGAAACAAAGGGATTAAGATACTAGCGGAAAAGGTTCCGACGATCACAAGAAAGTCATCATTGAATGTGTGGGAGTCAGTATGGGTCTCCAGATCCCGCTTCTGATTATTGATCTGAGTGGGGTCTCGATCATGTCCGCATTATTCACGAACCGTAGGGTGAAACACTTAAGAGACACTGACATCCATTTGGAGCAAAAGTTTCATGCCGAGAAGTATAACAAGCGCAGGAATTTATTTCACTAGATACCGAAACGAGTTTTCGGGTGAAATTGCAGAAAGTGTTTCTGCATGTGAAATGAAATACTAGCAAGGGGTTATTTGTGAATGTTTGTCATTAAAGTAATTGAAAACATTCTGAATAAAATAAAAGAGTTTTATTTAATGAGAGTTTGCATTAAGGCCCAGTTCTTTTGGGGCTTCTCTGAGAAGCCGCCCTCCCCCCAGCTTCCTGGGGAAGCCAGTCTAAAAAATTTGCGAGGCTTCCAAAATAGTAAAGGCTAAACAAATTTAGAAGCCTCGCAAAATTTTTGAACCGGCTTCCCCAGGAAGCTGGGGGTAGGGCAGCTTCTGGGAGAAGCCACCAAAAGAACTGGGCCTAAATTTGGTGGAAATTTAATGGGAATTTGAGTGGGTTTTTGAGTGGAGGGAATTGAAAGGCATTTGATTGAGTGGAGTGTCCACCCACATGAATGTGGAAGAGGTGGGGGCAGCCCCATGGCTGGGCTCATGGCCCCTTGGGTGCCCCCCTCTCCCTATAAAAGGAGGCCCCCTCCCTCTCTCTCACTCACACCTCCTCATGAAGGATCTCTCTCACCCTCTAGTATTTATTCCCCATGGTCTCGGACTAGCGAGATACATGTTCCCGGTGGCTATTCGGCAAGAAAGAGTTGTGTTTCCGCTACATCGCTGGAGCGAGGAGGCGGAGGTTGCTCGGTGCCTCGAACGTGTGTGCGAGCACGGATGCGCTGCTGTTTTGCGGCGCTAGGACTTCCTCTCGATCTTGAGATCGGCAAGAGATCGTCTACATCAACCACGAGTTTGGACTCGTTAAGCTTTGTCGGTCTTCAAGGGTATGTTCTCTACGGATATACATCCGCCCGTTGTTTGTATCTAGTAGATAGATCTTGGTACATAGTTGTTCCCATCGTAGGAAATTTTTTGTTTTCTATGCTGTGAACCCTACACAACTTGCTTCCCGCTTTTTGCACTTGTGCTTTTTTCTTCTTTGCTTGCTTAATAATCTCCCGGTCATAGTCTGATTCCAGATTCATCGATATCTGGGATGGTTGCTTAAGAAAGGACTTAGCCCACTTTTTGGTTTTTTCATCATATACCGGCTTTGGCTTAGGCTTTTTGGGTGCAAAATGCGCCTTAATTTGGGCAGCCACATCCGCGGCAGTTTCCTCATCGGTCTTGTCATAAGGTCTCTTTCGAAGAGCCGGTGGGATGTCGAATATCTTCGTTGTTTGAACTTTCTTTGATGTGGGGCACGGGGGAGCGTCGAGCTTCTGATTCTTCGACGAGGTAGTAGTATTGCACGGAGGCGGAGGCGGAGATCGATTATTGCGTGGAGGCGGAGATCGAGTTGATGTACTCCTGCTGTGGCGATCGACATCGGAGCTGGGTGGACTTGGAGGTTGACGATAATCGGGTTGGGATGGACTTGGAGGTTGACGATAATCGAGGTGGGGTGGACTTGGAGGTTGACGATCATCGGGGCGGGGTGGACTTGGATTCCTTGGAGTCGGTGGCCTTGGCGCCAAGCCTGAAAACTTGATGTACTTCTTCTTCCATAGAATGATGTTGCGCTTGACATCTCCTAGTTTCGTAAGGCCTTCAGACGTAGCGATGTCAATCTCTATGTCCACAAAATCCTCCACTATGTCATCCACCGTGACACGAGCATAGCCAGGTGGAATCGGAAGTGCATGGTGGAGTGCTCCAGGTAGACAGGGTAAAGCAGTGCCGATCGCCACCTTGAAGGACAGGTTGTTCATTGGCTGATGTAGCTCACATTGTGCCATCTCTCTAACATCATCCATGGGGTAGCGAGGAGCCGGTGCATCATCCAACAATGCTTTATCATCAGCCCGGACCTCCGTGGAAGCCACGCTGCTTCTCCGTTGGCTAAGATCAATTGCAGGATCATCAGCCTGCGGGTGAGTTGATGATGGCCTTTGGCTAATTTATTGCATGAGGTTCTTCAGATCAGCTAGGTCCTGCTCTACCTTGGAGATCCAGTCTGCCTCCCGGTCCTTCTTTCTCCGATAGCTTCTGTAACTGTCATCATACTGAGGAAACCCTTTCTTCCACGAGACACGGACGCCTTTGCCTCGTGTTCGTCCACACTTTTCAGGATTCCTAAGGGTGCGTGTCAGCTCGTCGTTCTCTTTCTCGGGACGGAACAATCCCAATTGAGCATCGTTCATTGCTTGAATAAGGTCTTTGGAGGGTTTTAGAATTTTTTCATGAAATAATGTCTTCCCTGTTTCTAGGTCCAACGATCCCCCGTGCCCATACCACCAGTTCTTTGACCTCTCGGGCCATCCATCTGTACCAGGAGTGACGCCTCTAGTCCTCATGCCCCGCTCCATAGTTTCCCACTTAGGGACGGCACTCTTGTAGCCACTTGTCCCCAATTTATGATGGTATTTCTTTTTGGTAAAATTTAATGCATTCTTTGCCGACTTTGCCTTTGCTTTATCAGATTGCTTGTATGTTACAAAATCGGGTCACTGTTCTCTCAACTTCTCTTTTGCTCCTACGAAGTCTAGAGTTTTCTTTTTTGTGACATATTTCGCGTATAAACATTTCTTGTGGTTCCGATACAGTTCATCCATCTTGCTCAGAGCCCACTCCTTGACTTTCGCACTTTTTTCAAGCCCACCCGGCCTTGGTGTAATACCATCTTCCTCAAATTCTTCATACTCTGGAGGTAGTATGAAATGCGCTATGAGCTTCTGCCAAAGGTCGTCTTTGGCATCATCGGTGACATAACTGTTGGATTCTTCACCGGGTTTCTTTGACTTATTCCATTCTTGAATGGTGATCGGCGGGTTGTCCCTAACAAGCACCCCGCATTGATTTGTAAACATCCTTCGGTGCTTCTCTGGAGCAATCGGTTCACCATCATCATCTATTTCTTCGATGGTGAACCTCTGATTACCATCCAACTTTTTGTTCGACACTCGTTTTGTTCGAGCTGTCGATTGCTTCGATCTGGTGGGCTAAAAGAAGAAGAGAGAGTGATTAATATATATATTGATATATCTAGATCAATTAATGAATAGAGGTAACACGAGGCTTTATATATATACCTCGCCAGATCCTGTCGAGGGGCCATCATTATTGTTGTTATTTGTTTGCCCTTCGTCCATCCGGTCTTCCCTTTGGTACATCAGGTTTTCCTCTAGTACATCACCGGATGTATTCAGATATGAGGAAATCTCTTCCTCGAGCAAAATATCTTCACCGGTAGTAATAAGAGGAATTTCACCTCTTATCATGCCCTGAAGGTCTTCACCAATGCGACCAGGATCACCGGATGGATCCATGACTTAACTATAACAGAAAGAGAGTTAAACAGGTTAGAAAAAAATTAATAATATATACTAATAATATTAATAATATACTACTAACAATACCACAAAAAATATACTACTAAAAATATTACCACAAATAATATAATATACAAATAATATTACTACTAACATTATACTACTAACAACATTACCACAAATAATATAATATACAAATAATATTACTACTAACAATATACTACTATCAACATTACCACAAATAATATACTACTAACAATATTACCACAAATAATATAATATACAAATAATATTACTATACTAACAATATACTACTAACAATAACTAATAATATAATATTACCACAAAATGTGATATTTACTAAAACAATAACTAATAATAGCATTTATATATTAATAACAACTAAAACAATAACCCTAATATTGTTAGGGTTATTGTTATTACCACAAGGTAATAACCCTAATAACTCTAATATTATTTGTGGTAAAACAATAACCCTAATAACTAAAACAAAACAAAAAAATAACCCCTCCTATTATTTGTAGTCACTAACCGGGACTAAAGATATTTCCCGCCATTTCCCACCGCTTCCCGCCAAGTTTTCCCGCCCTTTCCCTTTTACCAGAGCTTTTAGTATCGGTTGTAGTCACTAACCGGGACTAAAGATATTTCCCGCCATTTCCCACCGCTTCCCGCCAAGTTTTCCCGCCCTTTCCATGGATATCCACACATCCACACCTTCCTCTCTCATAACAATGCAGATCACCTACTAGGCCATTCTAACCCTCGAGGAGACCGAGGCGCTGTGCGCCTCCAGCTACCCTTGCCCGCCGGGCTACCGGTCGCCCGCCGGCTGGATGCTGAGTGCTGGAGGGGTTCCTGTCCCTCAAGGTTCCGCCCGCCAGGCGGCCATCACGAACCACTTCTACCACTAGTTCACGCCGGAGCAGCGGATGGTTCCCTAGTGGGATCCCGATAACTACGACAACTGGAATGCCTTCTTTGCTAACCGGCAGGAAAGGAAGCTCGCCAGGTACGAGGGTGATGTCCCGCACTCGGTGAACCACAACGAAGCCAGCCGCCGTCTGTGGTGGGCGAACCGTATTATCATCAGCGTGATGCGCTACATCGCCGGGGGAGACCATCCTCGTCTGTGGTGCCTACAAGTCCACCCGCCATAGAGACACAAGAAGGCCCCTCCCCCGCCCGGCGGTAGCGGCATCGTCTTCCAGGAGACCCATCCCCCGCCCGCCGTGAATCTGAGGCCGAAGTGGCAGGTGCCCCCGGTATATGCCATGGTTGGGCTGAGGATCGAGCCGCGTGCGCCTAGCCACGGCGACGATGACGATGATGATGACGATGACGAAGAAGACCCTGAAGCACCGTACTATAGGACTATGCGTGATTATGACTAAAGGGGGCGACTTTAGTCCTGAGTGTTAGCTAGTCTCGATTTGTCCCGGTTTTTAATATTAATAAATGTCTTGAGTGTTACCTAGTCCCAGGACTAGATATGAATATGTTGTTGTATTCTTGTGAGTTCGCTCAGGTGATCAAATGCTGTTTTTTTCTACCTGCCTACAGCAATCAAAATTCCATAGTATTGAAACTAATACATCTTGCTCAATCAAACTGGACGACAACTCCTAGTGCCTAAGCCACGGGAGATGAAAACCCAAAGAGATGGAACCATCACACGAGCATAGCTCGGGAGAGATCCCTGAAGAATCTGCCAGATATCATCGACCCTGGTGTCCAACACAGCCATATAGCAACGGACGTGCTCGTCCTCCTCCCTGACACAATGCCGTACCACCTCCTCAGTGGCCGGCTCCCTCTGCAACCCTTCCTGTACCAGGCGACCTCCACCAAAGAAGCTCCGGGTAGAAGACGACACCCGGATTACTCACCAAGCTACGCATCCCAGAAGGTATAACCATCCAGTGCCAGCCCGGCGGAGCCCAGTCTCGGACATGCCCGGCGGAGCCCAGTACTCCATCCGCCGAGTCGACT
The DNA here is from genome assembly GCA_916181665.1 of Avena sativa. NCBI lineage: Eukaryota > Viridiplantae > Streptophyta > Magnoliopsida > Poales > Poaceae > Avena > Avena sativa. Next base: position 53,390,629 of record OV702285.1, on the reverse strand, counting down.
ATGAGGATGTGGGATGGGCATCCTAAAGTAGGCGGCGAGGAATGTGTGTATGTGTGGGTGGCCATGATGGTCGCCCTATAAATAGAGGGAAAGGGTGGGCAGGCTGGATCGGGCAGCCTATAAATAGAGGAAAAGGCCTATAAATAGAGGGAAAGGTCTATAAATAGAGGGAAATGCCTATAAATAGAGGGTTCATCTTTAGTCCCGATTAGAGAAACCAACCGCGACTGAAGGGATTGCGGCAGACTGGGCCAGGCAGCACTAATGATAGGGGTGAGTGTCGACATTATGTCGTGCGGCTTGTACCTTGTCCCGGATGGTGTCGGCAACCGAGACTAAAGCTGAACCTTTAGTCCCGGTTGGAGACACCAACCGAGACAAAACACGAGTGAGCACTAATGATAGGGGTGAGTGTTGACATTATGTCGTGAGTGTCGACACTATGCCGAGCTGCTTGTACGATAAATAGGCATCCTTGTGAGTCCAGTCCTCCAGCCAGTTTGAGGCATCTCCAAGATCGATGGTTTGCGAGAGCAGGTACACCACTACGACCAGCTTTAGGAAGATGCCGAGTCCTCCGGCATCTCCAACAAGCTGGCCATAGAGGCACTCCCTAATATGTGAAATTAGTTAGCTCTCAAGCTTATTGATCTAGTTAGAGAAGTTACAAGCCGCAATATGGTGTGCGATAGTAGGGACACCACTACGGCCAGTTTCAGGGAGATGCCATTGGAGCCCAGTCCTCCGGCATCTCTAAGAAACTGGTCATAGAGGCACTCCCTAATATGTGAAATTAGTTAGCTCCCAGGCGTATTGATCTAGTTAGAGAAGTTACAAGCTGTAAGATGGTGTGCGAGAGTAGGGACACCACTACGGCCAGCTTGAGGGATATGCCACCGGAGCCCAGTCATCCGGCATGTCCCTTAAGTTGGTCATAGAGGCACTCTCTAATATGTGACCACGCGCGTTTGGAGATCAGATCTTAATGGTAAGTATGAATCGGGACTAAACGCCCCCCCTTTAGTCCCGGTCCAGCCACAAAACGGGACTAACACACTCAAGATGGTTTACAGACAACACTATATGCAGTCATGGAGCATCTTCATTCATAACCGTGTTTAATACATAAAAATGTGCACATGGAGCATCTTCATTCATAAATTTTTACATTATTATACATCATTTCTTCGCGTGTGTCCCTTTCTGACTCCGCCGTATCCATGGAGCATCTTCATTCATTAACATGATGCTTGGGTCATCCTTCACTGCGAAGGGCGGAATTTCATGAAACTTATCACAATCTTATGACATGTCTGTCTTGTCCTCCACTCCCACGATGTTTCTTTTTCCTGAAAGAACTATGTGGCGCTTTGGCTCATCGTCTGATGTATTCTTTTGCTTATTTTTTCTTTTTCTAGGTTTGGTAGACATGTCCTTCACATAGAAAACCTGAGCCACATCATTGGCTAGGAAAAATGTTTTGTCTAAGTACCCAAGATTGTTGAGATCCAACGATGTCATTCCATACGTCTTGTCTACCTCAACCCCTCCTCCTGTCAGCTTGACCCATTTTTACCGAAACAAGGGGACCTTAAAAGTAGGTCCCTATTCAAGTTCCCATATCTCCTCCAAGTAACCATAATATGTGGTCTTTGACCCATTGTTGTCTGTTGCATCAAAGCGGACACCACTGTTTTGGTTGGTGCTCTTTTTATCTTGGGCTATCGTGTAAAATGTATACCCATTTATATCGTACCTTTGGAAAGTTGATATAGTCGAAGATGGTGACCTAGGCAACAAGTATAGCTAATCTCCAAGAGAGTTGTTTTTGATGAGATGTTGCAACCAACCGCCAAAACTCTTCATGTGTTCATCTCTAATCCAAGAGTCATGCCTTCCAGGGTTGTTGGAGCGTAAAATTTTCTTGTGCTCCTCGATATACGGGGCTGCCAAGATAAAATTCTGTAGAACTGTGTAATGTGCTTCAGTGTAAGAATGTTCGTCCCTACATCTTATTGATTTCCTTCCTAGAGTACCCTTTCCACTCAGTCTCCCCTTATACCGCGATTGAGGAAGACCAATCGGCCTAAGGTCAGGAACGAAGTCAACACAAAACTCAATGACCTCCTCTGTTCCATAGCCCTTGGAGATGCTTCTTCTGGCCTAGCATGGTTACGAACATATTTCTTTAAGATTCCCATGAACCTCTCAAAGGGAAACATATTGTGTAGAAATACAGGACTGATAATGGAAATCTTTTTGACTAGGTGAACCAGTAGGTGCGTCATAATATTGAAGAAGGATGGTGGGAACACCAACTCGAAACTGACAAGCCATTGGACCACATCATTATGTAACCGTGGTAGATCTTCAGGATTGATTATCTTTTGAGAGATTGTATTGAGGAATGCACATATCTTCACAATGGGTACTCGAACATTATCCGATAGAAGCCCCCTCAATGCAATCAGAAGCATTTGCGTCATAATCATGTGGCAGTCATGAGACTTTAGGTTTTGGAACTTTTTTACTGCCATATTTATTATTCCCTTTATATTCGACGAGAAGCCAGACGGGACCTTAATACTGCTCAGGCATTCAAAAAATATTTCCTTCTCTTGTTTGGTAAGAGCATAGCTGACATGACCTTGAAACCATTCTGGATGCAGACCATATGGGTGTTTCAAACGTTGATGGTCCTTTCGTGCTTTCGGTGTATCTTTTGTCTTCCCATACATACCTAAGAAGCCTAGCAGGTTCACGCAAAGATTCTTCATCAAATGCATCACATCAATTGCAGAGCGGTCCTCTAAGAATTTCCAATATGGTAGCTCCCAAAATATAGATTTCTCCTTCCACATGGGTGTGTGTCCGTCAGCATCCTTCGGAATAGATTTTCCGCTAGGACCCTTTCCAAAGGTTACTATTTGATCCAAATCTTTGACCACATCAAATATATCAGCACTAGTACGCTCCTTAGGCCTCGTCTAGTGACATGCCACCAGACTGTTGAAATGCTTGCCTTTCTTTCTTAAGGGATGCTTGGCAAAAATAAATCGATGATGCTCATTGTACACATTCTTCTTACAATGTTCCAAATATACTTTCAGTCTCATCTAAATAGTGTGTGCATGCATTGTATCCCTTGTTTGATTGTCCTGAAAGGTTACTAAGAGCAGGACAATCATTGATTGTTACGAAAAGCAATGCTCGGAGGTCAAATTCTTCCTGCTTGTGCTCATCCCACACGCGTATGCCAGGTTCGTGCCACAATTGTAAAAGTTCTTCAACTAATGGCCTTATGTACACATCAACGTCGTTTTCGGGTTGCTTCGAACCTTGGATTAACACTGGCATCATAATGAACGTCCGCTTCATGCACAACCAAGGAGGAAGGTTATAGATGTATAGAGTCACGGGACAAGTGCTGTGACTGGAGCTCTGCTCCCCAAAAGTATTCATACCATCTGTACTTAGACCAAATCTTAAACTCCTTGCGTCATCTGCAAAGTCCGGGTACTTTCTATCAAGTTTTCTCCATTGCGACCCATCAGCGGGGTGTCTCAATATCCCGTCTGACTTACGTTCCTCTTTATGCCATCGCAACAACTTGGCGTGCTCTTTGTTTTTGAATAAGCGTTTCAACCGTGGTATTATAGGAGCATACCACATCACCTTGGCAGGAACCCTCTTCCGGAGGGCTCGCCCTCAACATCACCAGGGTCATCTCGTCTGATCATATACCGAAGTGAAGTGCATACCGGGCATGCATCCAAATTCTCGTACTCCTCACCGCGGTCAAGGATGTAGTCATTATGGCATGCATGTATCTTCTGAACCTCTAAACCTAGAGGGCATACAAACTTCTTTGCTTCGTACGTACCGGCAGGCAATACGTTATCTTTTGGAAGCATATTCTTCATCATTTTCAACAACTTTTCAAATAAGGAGTCAGGTATAGCACACTCTGCCTTCCATCGCAGCAATTCCAGTGTGCTGCCCAGCTTTTTCAGACCATTTTCGCAATTTGGGTACAACAAATTTTTGTGATTCTCTAACATGTGATTGAACTTCTCCATCTCCTTTTCATTTTCACAATCTCTTCGTGCATCGGCAATGGTCCGACCAAGATCATCAGCGGGTTCATCATGTGTCTCTTCTTTATCCTCCCCTTCAGCATCCCCTATGGAAGTATCTCCGTACTTAGGGAAACCATGATAGTTGTCATCCTCCTCATATTCTTCATTGTCTTCCATTATAACCCCTCTCTCTCCATGCTTGGTCCAACAATTATAACTGGGTATGAAGCCAGACTTCAATAGGTGGTTGTGAAGGGTTTTTGAGTCAGAGTAATCCTTTTGATTCCTACATCCACTACATGGACATAATACAAAACCATTGCACTTGTTTGCATCAGCAACACAGATGAATTCATGCACGCCACTAATGAACTCGCCAGAGCGCCGGTTAGTACCGTACATCCATTCCCGGACCATCTGCATTATAGTAAAAGTATATCAAAAACCATTACACAACATGGTAAAATTATTACAAGTTATAATGAGAGCTTCTAGAGCATTAATTTTGAATTTTGGAAAATTTACATGCACCAACTTTTGAATTGCAGAAAACAGTTAACATGATAAATGTGGAGTTTTTGATTATTGTTCTATCAGTGAAAACCTCATTCCATTCTAAGCTCTAAAACTCTAAAGTAACACATTTCAATTTTCAGTAATTATGTGCCTAATCAAAATTTGGTTACACATATCAAAATCCTTCTACTTCTAGAGCATGTATGCATTGATCCATATATCTATACTTCTAGAGCATTATAGAGCTAAAGTAGCAATAAGAGATGAAAGAATAAAGTTCTAACCTTTTAAAACTTTGGATTTAAGGGTTGCAAACTAAATCTTGACAAATCATGAGAAAAGAATGGCATGAACTCGCCTTGCTTCTTTGAGTAAAATGGCCATCATATGGCTAGGACAGGTTGATACGAAGCTGTATATATACTGAGGGACAACTAGTCTCGGGCCGTGATACGACCCGGGACTAATAGTCCACAAAAAGAGCAGATGGCCTGCTCCAGGTTATTAGTCCCGGGCCGTATTATGGACCGGGACTAGAGGTCTGGTCCGGCCCGGGACTGGTGTCTACGGCCATTTCTAGACGTTGGAGGCTTTACGGGCCGAGACTAGTGCTAGCACTAGTCGCGGTTCGTGACAGGCCGGGACTGCTGGCTTTGTGCGGATCGAATCAAAGAAATGTTTTCCACTAGTGGAAACACTCTTTTCTTACATGTGGAAATAGTACTCTTTTCTCCGTCTAAGCTGTTTCTGTCTGACATATTTCTTTACATGTGGAAACACTATTTTCTCCGTTAAAAACGGCGAAAACAAAGAGATTTATGTGTCTTCTCACATAGCGGGCCCATCATTTAGCCCCGTCGGCAGCAACGAGAATATTGTCAATAAAGTATATCCCAAGGCCGACCTTGCTATGCCACGATGCCCTCCGGCCACCCCTAACATGTTAGAGCATCTCCACTCGTTGGCCAAACCCAGGCCGAAATCCGGACCAAACTTTGGCCGGACGGCGCAAGTTTTCGGCCTGGGTACGCTCAGTTTCCCACTCATGTACCTAGGCCGAGTTCCTGGGTCGCCCGTTTCCGCTCAAGTTCGGCTCAAGTTCGTCCAGATTTTGGCATAGTTCGTCATGTAATGAATATAGAATATTTTAAGACCAAAGTTCGGCGAAATTTTAAACAGAGTTCGGCGTAAATATAAACATAGTTCGGCCTGCAATAAAAGTACAACATATTTCGGCCAAGTTCGGCCAGTTCATGCTCGGCATCTACGTCGTGTTGCCCCTGCGTATCCATAGGTGCTTGACAAGATCATCCTGCAGCTGTTGATGCATCGCCGGATCTTGGATCTCCTGATGCATTGCGATGAATGCAGCCCATGTTGGAGGCACCTGATGATCAGGCTCGGCAAGAGGACCCTGTCTGTAGTATGGCTCGTCCTCCTCGAGAAAACTCACTGGATCCTTCCTCTCATCCTCAATGATCATTTTGTGCAAGGTCACACAACAGTTCATCACTTCCCACATCTGATCTTTCGACCAGGTCATAGCAGGGAACCGGACAACTGCAAACCTCTGCTCGAGCACACCAAATGCCCGCCCCACGTCCTTCCTGCAAGCTTCCTGTTCCTTGGCAAAGTGAGAATGCTTGGGGAGCATTGGGATTGAGATAGTCTTCACAAATGTTGGCCATCTTGGATATATGCCATCTGCTAGATAGTATCCCTTGTTGTAGTGGTGCCCACCGATCTCAAATTCCACGGGGGAGCATGACCCTCAACAAGCTTGGAAAAGACAGTTGAGGAGTTGAGGAGGTTGATGTCGTTGTTCGATCCTGCCATGCCAAAGAAGGAGTGCCAGATCCAAAGATCATGTGTAGCAACTGCCTCAAGTATCACAGTGCATCCTCCTTTGTGGCCTTTGTACATTCCTTGCCATTCAAATGGACAGTTCTTCCACTCCCAATGCATGCAATCTATGCTTCCAAGCATACCAGGAAATCCTCTACTTTCATTGACTGCGAGGATCCGAGCAGTGTCTTCAACAGTGGGTGATCTCAAGTAATGTTCCCCGAACACTGCAATCACTGCCCTGCAGAACCTGTACAAGCAATCAAGGGCGATGGACTCGGCGATGCGGATATAGTCATCAGCAGCATCAGCCGGCACTCCATATGCAAGCAACCTCATCGCCACGGTGCACTTCTGAAGCGAGGAAAACCCAACCAAGCCGGTGCAGTCCTTCTTGCAAAGGAAATATGGGTCGAACTCCCGGATGGCATGCACGATCTTGAGGAAGAGCTTCCGACTCATCCTGAAACAGCGACGAAACACGTCCTCACCATGGAGTGGCTGGTCGGCGAAGTAGTCGGTGTACAACATGCAGTAGCCCTCTATCCTTTGTATCGCCTTGCACTTCCGGCGACCTGGCGCCGAACCAACGCGCTTCGGCTTTGCCATCTGCATGTACATCTGGGCGAGCGACGCGAGGATCTGCAAGTGCTCTTCGCCTTTGGCGACCTCGGCGATCTCCTCCTCCAGGAGTACGGCGAGCATATCCTCGTCGTCGGAGTCCATGGCGAGTATCTCGTCCTCGTCGGAGTCAACGGCGAGCATCTCCTCGTCGTCGGAGTCCATGGTCGAATCCGGCCAAATGCCGAACACTTGGTGGGCGTGGTGGTGGGAGCACGTAGCGAAGCAGAGCTACGGCGAGGCTAGGTCGGCGAGATCGGCGGCGGGGAAGGCGTGGTGATGGGCAGCAACTACGGCGAGCGTAGCTAGAGGCGTGGGCATGTCTCGGTGCGCAGGAGCTCCGCCGGCGAAGTCATGGCGGCAGGGGGCGCTGGGAGCTCTTCGCGGCAATCTGGGCGAGTGGAGTGAGTGGGAATGGGAATGTCTCGCCGATAGACCTGGGTTCGGCCTGGGTAGGCCGGACCAAAACACGCCGAAATCCGGACGAAAACAGGTCCCTGGGTACGCGATGGGCCGATTTTCGCCGTCTGGACCGAATTTCGGCGTCTGGATTGGCGTCCTGGGTAACCGAGTGGAGATTCTCTTAGGACTAGCTAGTGACTGTAATATAGAGGAATTTGTAGTAGTATTTCATCCGTTCGGAAATAAGTGACTTGCATTTGTCTAGATTCATGTAGATCTATCTGCTATGTCACAGCGCTGTAGCTTAGGACACAATTAGATCATAATCCGTTGGATTTGTTCATCAAGATTAGTGTCCGTGTGAAGTTTGTTGTTTCTCCCGTGCTGTCACGCACCATCGCGGCATGTTCATGCATCAGGGCCTTTTCGTCTGGCTGTTTGTAGGGTCAGGTACTGCGGGTCTTTTTTTTCTTTGTTTCTTTTTGCACCGGCTTTGGTTTCTTTCTTTTTTTTTTTTTTTGTTTGCGGTTGTTTAGTTGTAGGTTCTCCAAGGGATACGTGTCCAACTTTGCTATTTTGAGTGTCAAACAAACGACGCAAACGACGCTATGTATATGATGTCCAAAAGTAGGGTATGGGTGTAGCTTTTCTTAATTTATTTGGTGTGAAACATTTCCAATCGCCGAATTTTTCTTCTATCGTTCATTTTTGGCTGTTGTTTCTACCAAGCAGCTTTGTCATCCTCTTGTTTTTATATAATACTTAGTTGCAATTTATAGAGAGAGACGTAAAAGGGATAGAGAGGTTGCTTATATATATCTTTAGGAACGGGAGAGACGACTATAGCGATAGGTTAGCGGGTTTTAGGTTGCAATGTATTTTTATTGAGGTATTTTGATCTCTTCGCTCTCTCATTAGTTCAAATCCAATATAGGTAAAAAAATTAAATTAGGTTTGATTTGTTTTGTGATGCACTTTTGTTTACCAGATTTTTCTTTATTTTTTATTTGTTATGTTATTATTATTTTCCTTTAATTTTGTTTTTAAATAGGCGGTGGATCTTGGAGCGTTATGTCCGTGTTTGTCGTTTGTCCATTAATATTTGTCATCATGCAACACCGAGTGAAATAGAACTGTCTGTGAGGGTGCTAGCCCGACATGGAGATTACAATTGTATCTTATTGCATTTTTTGGAATCTTGTATTTTTCTAGTTATATTTTTGCATTATTTTATGTCCTTCTAATTGGATGGTCGCAAAGGGTGGAATCAACACCAATTTATGTTCATGTTTTCCCTGTTGCAACTACAATTGCAATTGTTTTATGTTTTCCCAGTTGCAACTAGAATTTTAATTGCGTTTATATTTTCTCAATTGCAATCGGACTTGTAGCTTGATTATGTTTTTCCGGTTGCATCTAGAATATCAATTGAGTTTAATGTTTCCCGAGATTGGAATGATATCAATTTAACAAGGATTTTTGAATCGTGATCCAAGATTTTTATGTGAGTTACAACAAGACTTCTAAATGAGATTGAATTAATATAAATTTACTAAGAATTTATTTTTTTGTGAGTTGCAAGTGGGGTTGCAACAACAATTTTTTTCATTTACAACTGGTCTTGCAACCGGGATTGGAATGATATCAATTTGACTGGGATTTCTGAGTCACGATTCAACATTTGCATGTGTGTTGCAAATGGACTTTAAAACTAGAATTTAGAATCATGATCTGGATCTCTTGAGAGTGGCAATTAGGGTTAAACTAGGATTTTTGTTTATAAGCTGCAACTATACTTGCAAGTAAGGATTGGAATGTCATTTTTTGTATCGTGGTCTGTGCTTACTTTGAGTTGCAACCGAACTTGCAAATGAGGATTGAAATGTCATTTTGTATCGTGGCTTGTGCTTCCATGTGGTCTTGAAACTGCCGTTTAATAGGAGATAGTTGCATATACACTTGTAACTGGCTTAGGGTTTATGTGTTCGTTTTCAACATGAATTGTACCTACATTTGACACTGGATTTAGTATGGGCGGTTTTCATGTGGACTTGTAGCTGGCTTAGGGTTTTCAAAAATACTTGCATCTGGACTCGAATCTGGCTTTTGAAGGGACATTTCCATCTAAGCTTGTCACTAGATTTTGGCTCCGTATGAGTTGCAACTGGGGTTATAACTAAGGTTATTTGTCACCATAATCAATTATCACCATGCTCCAGGCCTTGAAATTGGCTTATGGTTTAGGTTGTAGGGAATTCAAATTGCATTTTTTCTATGAGCCAGCTGCATATTGACTTGTAACTAGGTTAGGTGGTTTTTCATCATGTCTTGCATCAGAACTTTAAACTGGCTTTTTCAAAGAGGCAGTTGCATATCAAATTGTAACTAGATTTTTCTTGGGTTGCAACTAAGGTTTTGTCCCCATAATTTGTTTTTGCCATGGGTTGCATCCGGACTTGAAACTCGTTTTTTATAGGATCCAGTTGCATCTGGACTTGTAACTGGCTTAGGGTTTGGAGTTTCCCCCCATAATTCATTTTCACCATGACTTGCATATGGAGTTTAAAACTGACTTTTATAGCAGTCGGTCACATCTGGACGTAAAACTGGCCTTTTATAGGATCCAGTTGCATACGAACATGAAACTGCCTTAGCTTTTAAGGTGTAGGGTCTACGGTTTAGCTTTAGGGTAGGTTTGAGGAGTTTTCGCCAGTTTTATAGGAGCCAGTTGCATGTGGACTTGTAACTGGTTTACGGTTTGGGGTTCAAGGTTTTAGGAATTTTGCCATAAATTGCATGTGGACTTGAAATTGGCTTTTAATAGGAGCCAGATGCATTTGGACTGTAACTAGCTTATGGTTTAGGATCTAGGGTTTTATGGACTTGTATCTAGTTTAGGGTTTTCACCATGACTTGCATATGGACTTGAACATGCTTTTTGTAGGGGGATTTCCATAGACTTGTAACTAGATTTTGGCTTGGTTGAAGTTGCAAATCGGGTTGTACCTATGGTTCTTTGTACCCATAATATGTTTTCACCATGCATCTAGAGTTGAACTTGGCTTAGGGTTTAGGATTTAGGTTCTATGCTTTTAGGGACATCAAATGGGGTTTTATAGGAGCCAGTTGCAACTGGAATTGTTACTGGTTTAAGGTCTAGGGTTTAGCGTTTATGATTTTCAACATTGGTTGCATTCCGACTTGAAAAATCCATAGTGTTTAGCGTTTAGGTTTTATTATCTAGAGGTTTTTGGTTTTGACCATGAGTTGCATCTAGACATGAAACTGGATTTTCATAGAAGGCAGTTGCATATGGACTTATAACTAGGTTACGATTTAGGGATTAGAATTTTATGATTTTACCCCTGAATTACATGTGAGCTCGAAACTACCTTTTGGCAGGAGTTAGTTTCAGTTGCATTTTGAAACTCTCTTCTATAAATTTCTGTTTTCTGTCTGGTTTTATGATTTTTATTTTTGTTTTTTATTTGTATTTCTTGCTCCTTCTTTTATATTATTTCTTTTTTATTTTCCAAATTATTTTCCTGTATTTATTGTGGTTCCAAAAGTGATTAAGTATCAAAATGGTATGTTTTAGCGTTCAAATAAAGTATTCATGGGTTCCAAAAAAATATTTGTGGGTGAAAAATACGTTTATGTATTAAAAAAAGTTCATGTGGTTCGAAGTATGAACGTATGTAAATTCAAAAAATGTCCGCCCTGGTTAAAAGAAGTTTCACAAGGGTCTCCTAAAATGTTTGTGGGATAAAAAATATGCTTATGGATTCAGATAAATATTTACGTGGTTTTAAGTAAATTTGTAAATTCAAAAATAAATTATAGGTTTAAAAATATTGTCCAGGGGTTCCAATAATTGTACGTGTGTTCCCCAAAATACATTTATGTATTAAAAAACATTCATATTGTTGAAAGTAAATATACTTGCATATTAAAAAATTGTTCATGATATTTCATAAAGAAAATTAGGTTTAAACAAAGGAAAACGATACTTATCAACCGGAGGATAAAACGTTGTCATCCCCCTGGTCCTCTGCTTCGCGAGTTGTCCAACTGCCGCACTCTTCTATCCCCACGCCGCAAGCCCTGCTGCTATGTGAGGCACCGCCTCGCACCCTGTGTTCCTACGTGCCTCCACCGCCACGTTCCATGAGAGAGCCATGAGGCTTCCGATGCCGGTCGCCGCGGCACCATGGACGAGCTCCTCCATATCCCTGCGTCCTTCTCGCTGTTGGTAGCAGCACATCTCTGTCGGTGGAGTTCATGTCCAGAAGCTAGAGGCATGGTGCTCCATGCTTGTTTTGCACCAACTATCTTATGTTTTGTCTATACTTTGTGGCATTTTTATAAATTTTCTGGAAGTAACATATTAACAAATGCCACAGAGCCAGTTTCATGTTTTCTGCTGTTTTTGGTTTTAGAAAAACTAGTAAATAAATATTCTCGGAATTGGACGAAACAAAAGTCAAACCTCCTATTTTTTTCCTACACGAAGACGGAGTCCAAAGTAGAGACGGAGGAGGGCATCGAGGCGGCCACAGCATAGGGTGGCGCAGGTCCACCCTGGCCGCACCTAGCCATGGTGTGGGCCCCTCGGGTGTCCACCGACCTCGCCCCTTCGCCTATATTAACCCCCCGAGATGAAAACCCTAAACACAAGATCAGAATTCCATGAAAAGTTCCGCAGCGCCACCGCGACCGAAGACGAGATTCAGGGGACAGAAGTCTCTATTCCGGCACCCTTCCGGGACGGGGAATTGCCCCCAGATCCATCTCCATCGACACCACCGCCATCTTCATCGCCGTTGCTGACTCCTGATACGTCCATTTTGCATCATTATTTTATATCATAATTTACTGTTATTCATTGATATATTTCATATTAAGAGATGATACTTATGTAATTTCATCTATTTTGCATGTTTGATAACTTTTGGAGGATGAACCGCCGGAGTCAGGATTCTGATGGAAAAAGCGCTGTCCAGATGCAACATTCGCGAAGATCAGAAAATATACGGAAATTCCTATTTTTCCAGAAGACGAAGGAAGCCAGAAGTAGGAGTGGAGATGGGCCACATGAGGCCCACATCACCCCCCGGCGCGGGTCCCCCTAGGCCGCGCCACTAGGTGGTGTGGCCACCCTGGCCCACCTCTGGCATCGCCCTTTGGCGTATATAATCCTCCCGAAACCCTAAGACTCGGGGGGGGGGGCAACCACAGAAAGATTCCACCGCCTCTACGGGGCGGAAACTACAGAGAGAGAAAGAGCTCTCTGGCAGGCAGAAATCTGCCACGGAATTTCTTCCCGAAGAGGGGAGATCGCCGCCATTTACATCGTCAGCAAGCTAGACTTCATTGGGATCATCATCATCATCTTCACCATCATCTCCACCAGCACCATCACCACCAATCCATCCTGCAGTAACAATTGGGTTGAATCTTGCATAGTTCTTAGGGGAAACTTTCCCGGTGTTGATTACTTGTTGTAGTTGATGCTATTGAGTGGAACCATTGAATTATTGTTCATGTTCAGATTTTTAATTATCACTATTTCATCTCTGATCTTGATCCATATGATGTCTCGTGAGTAGTTCATTTAGTTCTTGAGGACATGGGAGAAGTCATGGTGTTAGTAGTGGAATTATGTTAAAGTAATGTTTAATAGTTTGATATTTAAGTTGTGGTGCTATTCTTCTAGTGGTGTCATGTGAACGTCGACTATATGATACTTCACCTTTATGGGCCTAGGGGAATGCATTGTGTATTTGGATACTAATTGTGGGTTGCCGGAATGACAGAAACCTAAACCCCCGTTAGGAAACCATTGCACAAGGGAGTGTGGGATCTCATAGTTTAATGCTGTGGTTAGATTTCTATCTTAATTACTTTGTTGTAGTTGTGGATGCTTGCAAGGGGTATAATCACAAGTATGTATTAGTCCAAGTAAGGTCAGTACATTAGCATAGGTTCACCCACACAACACTTGTCCAACCAAAGAAGATTAATCAACTATATGAAGCGAAATCACTTGACAATATTCCTATGTGTCCTCGAGAACGTTTGGCCATCTTAAGTAATACAACCGGCTTGTCCTTTGCTGAAGAAAGGATTGAGCCATTTGCTGCACTTATTATTATTGTCTTTTATTTACTCACACTTTATTTATCTGCATTATAAAAAAAACCTAAAAATCCGTTTGCTAAGTATTTACAGTGAATCCTTGATCCAAACCGCTTGTCAACACCTTCTGCTCCTCGTTGGGTTCGACACTCTTATTTATCAAAAGTATTACGATACACCCCCTATACTTGTGGGTCATTAAGACTATTTTCTGGCGCCGATGTCGGGGAGTGAAGCGCTATTGAAGAGTGGAACTGGTAAAGGAAATTTCTACTGTGAGTATTGTTTATTTATGTTTGCTATTTTATTTCAATATGGATAACTCACTTAGTTTCCTATTTTAGAAAGCTACTACCACTGCTAAGGTAGTAGATGAACCACCACCAGCTGAATTAGATCCTTTTAAAATACCTACAAAAATTGTTGATCGTGTTATGGATAACTACTATTTTGGAGATGGAACTGTCCATCCTGATGATCATTTGCTTTTTATACATGAATTATGTGGGTTGCTCAAGTGTGTAGGTATTACAATGGAACAAGTTAAGAAAAGCTATTCTCTCTATCATTGAAAGGAAGAGCCGAGGAATGGTATAAGCTGCTGAAGAATGGACAATCTATTGAATGGGAGAAATTTGTACCTCTCTTTTATTCTAAATTCTATCCTCCTAGTGAGATTCATAAAGATCGAAATCAAATATATAATTTTTGGTCTCGTGATGGAGAGAGTACAACCCAAGCTTGGGGGAGATTGAAGTTACTAATGCTCAAATGTCCCATTCATGAGCTTCCCAATAATATTATTATTAATAACTTTTATGCAAGGATTTCTCTTCATGATAAGGATTTGTTGGATGCTTCTTGTGTTGTATCATTTACACGTATGAAAAAAGAAACTAAATGGGATCTTCTCGACCGTATTCACGAAAATACTGAAGCATGGGAGAATGACAAAGGAAGAAAGTTAGGTATAAATTATGATTATGAATGCATTAAATCTTTTATGGGAACTGATGACTTTCATAATATTAGTACTGAGTGTGGTCTTGATTCTCAAAGTATTGAAAATTGTTTTAAGGCATTTGCCTCTTATATTGAAATTCCCAAAAAGGAGTGGAACAAGTATCATGTGTCGTATAAAGATATTGTTAATTGTGTTCCTGCTAGAAATATTGAAGTTTGTACTGTTGATTCCATTTTGCCTGAACCTTATATTGAGAAAATACCTTTTCCTGCTAAGGTAAAGGAATATTCTATGATAACTAGTATGGTTAACAAAAGTATAAAAAAAGCTGTAGAACCTGATGAACAAATAAATGTTGAACCTGTAGTAGCAATTGTGAAATACCTTGTCACTAAAAATGTACAAGATGAACACATTGTCTTTTGTGAAGATGCTTCTAATATTGATTCACATCCTAGTAGAACTAGGAAAGCTAGCGTCTTTGTGCTTTCTGTCAGAATAAGTGATCATTGCTACTATGGTGCTTGTGATAGTTATACTGTTAATTTTATTCATGACGCTAAAAGTTATTATGAGAGAGGGAAACATGGTTTTATGCATCTGAATAATATTAAGGTTCCCCTCTTTTTGTTGAAAGTTTTGATGTTGCACTTGTTTTGCCTTCCTATGCTAGTAGCCTCTTGTTTCAATAATTTGTTTTCTTACAAAGTTCCTTTGCATAGGATGTGGGTTAGACTTAAATGTGTTGGATATTTGCTTGTTGATGCTCTCTTTTACTTCAATTCATATTTCCTCTGTGAGCATCAGCAAAATTATCATGCCTATCTTAATGGCTATAAAGAAAGAGCTTTTGGGAGACAACCCATTATATTTTTCTTTCAGTTTATTTTTGTTTATCTGAGTATTGGAAGTTATTGCCTCGGTAATAACCTCTCCTTATCCTTTTTGTTTGGTTTTTGTGCCAAAATTAGCCTCTAATGAGAGGGAGGTGAGATTTGGGGAAGTTGCTGTCCTGAAACAGATCTCTGTGCTTTGCTGTAAAAAATCATGAAAAATTCTAGAACGTCGTACTGATATGAAATTTTGTGTGTGCATGCCCTAGGTTATTATTTATATTTTGTTAGTTTTGCACTTTTCGATTTGAGTAACAGAAGATTTTTGACAAAATCGATCTTTACCCGCAGGTCTGTTTTGACAGATTTCTGCCATTTTTGCATTTTCCTCTTAAATCGATTTCCTTTTGAATTCTTTTGAGCTTTTGAAAGGAGTTGCTACAGTAGCTTATGTTTTTATGGACTTCAGTTGAAACTGAACTCAAAGGTTTATTATCTTTCATACACTAATGTTGATAATGAAGATTGTGTGAAGTTTTGAAATAAATTTTCATGTGTTGGGAGAGAATGATGTAATGAGATGAAGAATGGTCGAAGGCTCAAACATTATATTTCTAGAGATTCTTATAAATAATATATTGATATTATTCAAGTGGTGACTCCGGAAGAATTTATTAAAGACCAAACTCAGGAATCTGCAGAGTCCGTTTTCCAATAGGTAACAGTTCTGGTCATAAAAGGTTCACGAAAAAATTTCCAATTTATATTTTTGCAGTTTTTATTTAATATGGAAGATAACGAGTCAAAAGAGGGACGGAGACAGAGTCCGGGGGGCTCACACCACCCCATGGAGCGGGCCTACCTGGCCATGCCACCAGGTGGTGTGGCCACCTCGGAGCTCGTCTCTGACCCGTTTTCTCCCAGTGCATTCCTTTTGTCGTTAAACCTTGTGATATATAATCTCCCGGATCCCCCGAGGTCCGTATATCGTGTTCTCGTCGTGTTTTTGTTTCGATCTGTTTCTATCAGGAACTATTCTCAAGTTTAGAAGCACAATGGTCTCCGCCAACGACAAGGGTAAGAAGCTTGTGGAATATGATCTCCAAGACCCCAAGCAGGAGGAGGAGATCAAGGTTGAAGTTGAAGAAGTGGAGGAAGACCAGCGTCTGCACACCCGCGCTACCATTGCAAGCATTGGAGTGGAAGCAAATCCTGTCAAGCTCGAGAGGACTGCACGGATGTCCACAGGAGGGAAATTTCCCCGTCTTTGCTTAGCTCCACGATCACTTCCTCCACGTATCAAGAACTCCTTTCATACTCTTATACATGAGCAGCAATTCCAAAAGATGCCTAAAGAAAAGTTGCCCTCCAATTGGGATATGTCTCATTCTAACCATGCAGGGAAAGAATACTTTAAGGCTTCGTTTGGTGCTGGAGTTTTCCCAGGGATCAGCGAGTATTATCCTGGCCCATCCCGGAATACTCGACTTTCCCCGGAAGCCCGTTTGGTGCTAGAGTTTTGGGCCGATTCGATCACTGCCCATCCCCGCGTATCCCCGTCCTCGACCCATTTTTCCCTTGCACACGATCCGCTACCAGGACCCCGTGTTTTATCCCTGTCCCCCTCCCGTCCCCGTCCCAAAACCTAGCTACTACAGGCGACACACAAGGAAAGCGGCGGCGAGCGGAGGTGGAGGCGAGCGGAGCGGCGAGAACTGCGGTAGGGACAGGAGCTGCGGGAGGGCGGAACATCTGACTAGACCAAGACGAATATGGGATCCCGCTGAGCCGCTCCACATCGCCGCCGTTCTTGGAATCTGATCGGAGACGCGACCTTCCGCCGTTCCATTACTTCTCTCTAGTAACCCCGTTCTCTCTCTCCCTCTCTATCAGATTCGGTAGCAGGTTCGGTTCTGGGGAGGCTTGTGATGTGTGGATTCCTCCTATGTTTCGTCTGTTCTTCGTCTGTTCATGCCCGTGTCTTACGGCATACAACAGCCAACAACAAGGCTAGTGTCAGCACAAGATGTACTCTAGTCCTTCTATAGTACTCAACTTAGCCAGGTTGTCCTATCTCTAGTTCTCCAAAGAAATTAATTTGCCTGCAACAGATGGATTTTCATGTTTTATGTCCAATGAATGGTAGTCATATACTCAAATTTAGTACTATGTAGCTTGGATGAATCGATTGACTAGTATTGTCCATGGCTTGTACTGTCGATTGACTAGTACTGTCCATGGATCAAATTTAGTAATGTCCATGGATCAAATTGACTTGTACTGTCGATTGACTTGTACTGTCCATGGATCAAATTGACTTGTACTGTCAATTGACTTGTACTGTCCATGGATCAAATTGACTTGTACTGTCCATGGATGAATCGATTGACTATTGCTGTCGATTGACTAGTACTGTCTATGGATCAAATTTAGTACTATGTAGAATTAGATTAAGTTTTGTACTGTCCATGGCTTGGATGAATCGATTGACTAGTACTATGTAGCTGTTTGATTTGTAGTTTTCTCTAGCATTTGAACAAACAAGAAAAGAGAAGAAAGCTACAGGGGAATTAAGAAATAACTTGGTCCATGTATACTTCTAGTTTCCAACCGGCTAAACTGTTCTCTATTTTCTTACTATATACTTCCAGTTTCCAACCGACTTATTTGTTATAATCTTTAAACAATCTATTTAATGTAGGCGATTGTTGAGAAGGCTGGGAAAAGGTTATTCTTTACATTGATAAGAAAAACTCTTTGTACTCCGGACCCAGTTTGGCACTCTCTCGGGTAACCCCTCTCTCTCTCACTGAAAATTGTCAACTGTCGAGATCTGAATTTAAGCCTGAAAACTGTCAAGATCGTGCTTATATCCAGCTCGTTTGTTGTATTAAACCACCTTCTACAAGAGAATGATTTTTTATTTGTCAAGCTTAGTTCTCTTTTGACTACTATTTTTTTGAGCTTAAGTTCTCTTTTGACTTCTACTTTCTTTAGCTTTATGTAACATAGTACAGGAACACCAACCTACTATTCGATGTGTTCTGTTCATGAGTTCATTTGTTCATTGTTACTATTTTATACCGAGGTCCTTGTTGTCATGAGTTAGGCATGTGATGTCATGAGTTCATCTTCTCAATATTTCTTATTCATTGTTGCTGATGTACATTGAGGTCCTGGTTGCTGCTACCAAATACTTGCTCGTTTGATGTTAATGTATTATTAAGCTGATCATTATTGACAGGAACAGTCTGGCATTCTCTCCGGTAAATTCATTCTGTAACAAGATCCCACCTTCTTGGGATCGTGTAACAACACCAATATTCGGTATGTACCTGCTAACTAGTACCCTATTATTAGTTGCATGCTCCATTATTAATTGGGTGCTCCCTTATTTTCATTAGTGCCGAAATGAGCCTGCGAAGTGTAGAACGTATTAGGAAGAGGAAAAATGAAGATGAAGAAATTATGTTTGTCATTTTACCTACATTGCACTTGCATTTGACATGCCCAAGGGAAAGAGTGAAACGGCACCTTTCCTTTTTATATGGCAAGGAGCACGTTAGGGAATTGCTTGGTGGGCACCTGAAGAATTGCCTCGTTGCCTTTAGGATGGAGCCACACATATTCATGTTGTTGGCATCATATCTTAGAGATCAAGGCCTGATTTCAGATTCAAGAATAAAGGTGGAAGAGAAGTTAGCATTCTTTCTGTACATGTTGTCACATAATGCTTTCTATGAAAAACTGCAATTGGAGTTTCAACATAGTGGGTGGTCCTTCAGCAAGTATGTCAGAAATTTCTTTGACATCATTCCAATCTTAGCAACCAGAATCGTGAAGCCTCTCAACCACTATGAAACTCATCCAAAAATAGCTACCGGCACTCGCTTCTTCCCTTATTTTCAGGTTCCACACTTCAAAACTTCTTTTCTTATCTGATTTTTGCCAAATTGTTCTCTCCTCTAGTTCTTATTTATCCAAACTTCCTATATACAGAACTGTATTGGTGCCATCGATGGGTCTCATGTTCCAGTTACGAGAACACCAAACCATGTGGCACCATGGAGGAATAGAAAAGGCACACTGAGCCAAAATGTGATGTTTTCTTGTGATTTCGACCTCAACATAACTTTTATCTTGTGTGGCTAGTAGGGATATGCAAGTGATGCCCGGGTCCTTAATTCAGCCATCCAAAGAGGTTTCAAAGTACCTGATGGAAAATTCTATTTGGTTGATGGTGGCTACGCTAACACACAATTCTTTCTTGCCCCATACCGAGGTGTTTGGTATCATTTGAAAGAGTTTGGACATGGTCGTCGCCGTCCACAAAACTACAAAGAGTTGTTTAACCATCGTCATGTTGTCCTTAGAAACCACGTGGAGAGGCTTTTGGGAATTCTCAAAAAGCGATTTCCTATTCTTAAAGTTGGCACCTTCCACAAAATAAGAAATCGAGTGAAGATCCCGGCTGCGGCAGCAATATTTCATAATATTATCAAACAACACAATGGAGATGAGGAATGGCTTGATAACCAAGAACATAACATAGGCCCAAATGAATTTGTGGATTTACCTAATGATGATGATAACGTCCAAGGGCTCCTGGGGAACAATGTGGAAGGCAATAATTTGAGGGACCAGATTGCACTCCAGATGTGGAATGATTACCAAAATGAGTAGTAGTATCTTAATGTAGTAGTGAACTCTTTGTGTTCTTTCATCCTGTAGTGTTACACTCTTTGTTCTATTTTGTAATAATAATGAACTTGATTTACAATGTGTACTATTTTTTGATAAGGTATTGTGTATTCAGTTTATGTGTTAATTACTTTATCTCAACCAGATATGTATCCCAAAGGTTCTCCTAAACACCACATAAGTCAGTTAAGCACAATGGGCAAGAACTGGTTGTCTCCTAAGCACACCAAAAGGCATTCTCCAAATTATCGCAAGAAGAGTTCTCCAAAAGGTACTAAAAAAGTCTATACAACTCTTTTCATTCATAACTTCCAGAACAATAATCCTTGTGTATGCTTGTGCAGGTAGAAAAGAGCGGGCAATATGGAATGCCATGCTTGAAAAGTCACTTGTTGAGATTCTTCATGAGCATGATAATTCTTATCACAGAGGGCAGAATGGCTGGAGCGGTGAAACCTTGAGTGCAATGGTGGACATTTCCACAATAGGAATCAAATGTGAAGTTTGCCAAGACTCAAGTACATGACAAAGAAAAGGAGTTGAAAAGGGACTATAAAATGCTGAATGAAGCCAGTAAGCAAAGTGGAGTTGGCTGGAACGAGAGCGAGTTCAAGTTAGAAGCTGAGCCACATCTTTGGGAAAATCTCGCAATTGTAAGTTATCTACTGATCTTCTTGTCTGGACTAGCAATTTTTTGTCACAACTTCTATCTTGTTGACAATCATTTGTTCCACTCTTGTAGTCTTTTGGCCCAAAAATCCTGAAGTTCAAGAACAAACGCTTTCCTCTATATAATACACTTGGAGATCTCTATCAAGGTATGTTTGCTAAATACTTGTTGTTTCCTCTGCTTATGTACAAGTATAGTGTTTGTTTGGTTTACTAACATGTATTTTTTGCAGGACACTTAGCCGAGGGAAAATTTAACTTCACCTCTACTGCTAAGAAATCACTGAAACCTCATGTTACGGATATCGAAAGTGGTGATGATGAGAGTGAGGAGCAGGATTTGCAAATTCTAGATAGGTCTAAGGTGGAGCATGAACAAGTCAATCACAGAAACGTTGAGGTGGAGCATGAACAAGTCAACCAATGAAACACCAAGGTGGAGCATGAACAAGTCAACCAAAGAAACGTCAAGGTGGAGCATGTACAAGTAAATCAAAGAAAGGTTGCTGGTCCTTCCACAAACAAGTGTAACAAGCCAAAGACAAGCCCAAAGAAGAGTAGTGCAGATGGTTTAGTTGGTGTGATGGAGAGATTTGTCAAGATGAAAGAAAAAGAAGCAAACCATGAAGCTTTGCAAGATTTCTCAATAACCAAATGCATTGCTGAATTGAGAAACTTACAAGGGTTTGATCCTACTGAAAAAGCAAGAGCATTTGTGGTCTTCAAAAGTGTCAAAAACCGTGAGATATTCCTCAATGCCGTGAATGAAAAAGATGGTACTGCTCTGATTTGGCTTTGAATTGAGATGGATAAGTTAACCTGAGGTAAGTTCTAACTAATTTTCTATTTTCTATTTGTACGACCTATCTCCTCTATCCATCTAGAATTATGCATGTTTCTCTTATGCTTTCTTTCACTAGGCCATACTTGAAACTAGTTGTACACTGTGCTTCATGATAGGATCTGATGCTCAGTTACTATGTGCAAGGTGTAGTGCCAACTGTTAAATTTATGAATAAAATGATGCTAGACTGAGCTGTCAGTCATATGAGTCTGATTATTGGTACCATCATAGATTATTGCAGTCATGTTTCTCTGATTATTTCAAGATTCTTTTTGGGTAGGGTTGGAAGTCATATGCTCTTCAGTTTGGCTTTTGTCTCCCTGATGCAGCCTATAATAATTCAGAATTTGTTTTGGACCTGTACCTTTCTCTAGTTTTCTAAACTTTATTTAAATCTTGTAGTTCTCAGAACGTTGAATGCTGTATGATTTCGTTTCCTATGAAATGGAGCCAGTGAGCTATCCCTGTTTCTTGGAAAAAATCAGAGAATACATGTATCATATACTCTGCTTCTTGAAGGAACCATCATGATATTAGTTGTGTTTGATCCCAAGTTTGTACATACAACAAACTGCCTGTATGTTTGGTTGTAATCCTGTAGTAGATATGGTTAATTGTATATTTCGAACTTTAGTACATCTATATGCTTTCAGTTATCCATCACCTGGACATGATTATGCATCAATGTCTAACATCTTTACATATAATTGCAGGCAATCGTAAGGCAATCATAAGGCCCGAACAGAGTTTCTTGAAGATCGCATGAACATAGTTTCAGAGAGTCATTCTTTGTCACAGAAAAAACACTGTTGGATTAGTTGTCTAGAATGTATAATTTATGTCAAATTGTTGCAAATTATCTGACTGAAACTCCTGTGTTTTGGATGCTGATAACTGTTGGATGTTGATGTTACAAACATGTTTTTGACTTTTGCCATAAAAATTTAATCTTTCGTAGTTGATGCTGAATTGTCTTCAGTCGTATTTCCTATTGGTGTTATCCCCACTAAACCCTGTCTACCAAATGCTTTTGGTTTAAAAGCAGGGTAATGGGGATTGACAGGGGCGAGTTTTGTGGGAATCGGGTGATGGGAGGGGATTCACCCAATCCCTGCGGGGATTATCCCCACTAATCCCCACTAAAACCCCAGTACCAAACAAGGCCTAAGGAGGAAGAGTGGGGAAAGAATCACAAGGACTGGGATTCACAGTCCAACATGATCATGAATCACATTGAGCACAATTTGGAGATGATTCATACTCTCGCCTTCGAGATTGAGGATTTGAAGAAATTGATTGAAAAGTTCATCGAGATCACACCACCACCACAAAAGGAGTATTCGTCATCAGGTTTTGGCATCCCCTTGGTTTGTTCCAAGCTTGGGGGAGTGTCGCGGTATCACATCATTATCTTTTATCTTTTCACCTTTTTAGTAGAGTAATATCATGAATAGAGAAGTTATCATATAGGATGGTTTGCATTGTGGAAGTATCTCTCCTCTAGTTGGTTATCTATGTATCCCTTGGTGTGAGTGCCGTTATGGAATATTAATGAGAAGTTTCATCATTTACTTTTTGCACATCTTGTTTTAGTTTGCAATTTCTGTTATATGATTGATCTTGTTGTTAGTATTGGTATCACTTTGGGAGCATCAAGTAAATTTAATTGGTTTTGGAAAACTTAGCTTTGGTCAGTAGCAACATAACTTTGAGGATTGAATAGGAAAAGAGAAAGGTACTTGTAGATATATTATTTAATTTTATTTCTTGATTGGCTCATAAGCATAGTATTCCCAAGTTAAGATCTTTTGTGTTTCCAAGAAAGATTGCATGATTGTTTCTATCACTTATATGTTTGCTTGTTTCCTTCAACTCTTATGCTTGCTACCCAGCCTTGCTAGCCAAAAACCTGTACTGAGAGGGAATATTTCTCGTGCATCCAAGCCTTGAACTAAAACCTATGCCATTTGTGTCCACCATATCTACCTATTAGCATTATTGCTATTCCAAGTAAATTCTCGAGTTTTATCTATCTTCCAAATTAAAAACTTTTGTTATCTCAAAATTAGTGATTAAAGCTCTCATGAACTTGATGGCACACTTTATTTTCTTGCACTTAATAAACTTGAACCATTGTGCCCATATATGTTGCTTATATGCTTGCAAATTATAAGTTGGGAGTTAGCAGAACCATACTGTCATGGGGAACGTTTTCAACACTTTTACATATCTATCCATTTGATATCATGATCTATTGTTTATGGATGTCGGTGGTGTGAAATAAAAGGGGATCTTGTAAGTCCATGGAGTATTGTATATGTGTTAGAGAAACGCCTAGGCGGCTAGTCTAAGCCATGCCTAATCATGGTGGAAACTTGTAGCATAACCATAGTGAGAAATCTATGAAGAGAAAAGAAAAAAAGCACCATGCTCATGGTAAATAAAAAGATTGCTGAGATTCTCATTGTCTGTTGCCTTGTCATTTTGATATGGGATGGCTCCTATGTCATGGGGAAAGGGGTACCCCGTTGGCGGTTCTCTATGATACACATATACTTACAATGACAAGAACTTGCTTGTGACTAAAGTTGAGTAGCATGAGGAACGACCCTAACACTCAAGGGACATGAGATTTTCAACCTATGATTTGTCAAGCATATACCTCATATTTGTATCACTTTAACCTTAATCACTTCAAGATGCTTATGATAGGGGAAATGATAGCTCAAAGCTAGTAAGTACCATATTTTTTTGGAAGCTCTTTATGAAACTTGAAATCCCTGCTTCCCTCTACGAATGGCCTATCTTTTACTTTTATGTTGAGTCCGTAAACCTATTCCTTTCTATATCAAGCAAGCATTTGAGTTGTTGTGATTCAATCATCCATATGTTGATTTATTCAATCTTGTTTCTTATGTTCCTTGTTTTGCACAATGCTCTTATCTGGATGAAATGTCGAAGTCGAGATTCTGATGGAAAAGGCGTTGTCTAGATGCAATGTTCGTGAAGATAAAAAAATCCCAGAAAATATATGGAAATTACTATTTTTTCAGAAGACAAAGGAAACCAGAAGGAGGAGTGGAGATGGGCCATAGGGGGCCCACACCACCCCTTGGCACGGGTCCCCCTGGGCCTCGCCACCAGGTGGTGTGGCCACCCTGTCCCACCTCTGCCATCGCCCTTTGGTGTATATGTAGTGTTCGCAGCATAGAAAACAAAAAATTTCCTACGATGGGAACAACTATGTACCAAGATCTATCTACTAGATACAAACAACGGGCGGATGTATATCCGTAGAGAACATACCCTTGAAGACCGACAAAGATTAACGAGTTAAACTCGTGCTTGATGTAGACGATCTCTTGCCGATCTCAAGATCGAGAGGAAGTCTTAGCGCCGCAAATCAGCAACGCATCCGTGCTCGCACACACGTCCGAGGCACCGAGCAACCTCCGCCTCCTCGCTCCAGCGATGCAGCGGAAGCACAACTCTTTCTTTCCGAATAGCCACCGGGAAGATGTATCTCGCTAGTCCGAGACCATGGGGGATAAATTCTAGAGGGGGAGAGAGATCCTTCACGAGGAGGTGTGAGTGAGAGAGAGGGAGAGGGGTGCCTTTTATAGGAGGAGGGGGCACCCAAGGGGGTGGCCGCCGGCCATGGGGGATGCCCCCTTGCCCTCCCCTCTTCATGTGGGTGGACACTCCACTCACAAAAACCCACTCAAACTTGCAATTAAATTTCACCAAATTTAATGCAAACTCTCATTAAATAAAATTCTTTTATTTATTCAGAATTTTGTCAATTACTTTAATGACAAACATTCACATATAACCCCTTGCTAGAATTCTATTTCACATGCATAACCACTTTATGCAATTTCACCCGAAAACATGTTTTGGTATCTAGTGAAATAAATTCATGCGCTTGTTATTCTTTCCGGCATGAAACTTTTGCTCCAATTGGATGTCGGTGCCTCTTAATTGTGTCACCCTACGGTTCGTGAATACTACGGACATGATCGAGACCCCTCTCGGATCAATAATAAAAAGGGGATCTGGAGACCCATACTGACTCCCACACATTCAACGATGAATTTCTTGTGATCGTCGGAACCTTTTACGCTAGTATCGTAATCCCTTTGTTTCGCGATATATTACATGTCCGAGATTCGATCATCGGTATCTCCATCCCTAGTTTGATCTCGTTACTGACATGCACTCTTTTCTCGTTCCCGTGATATAACATTCTAGTGATCAAATCACTTGCTTGCAAGCTAACCAATGTGATTTCACCGAGAGGGCCCAGAGTATATCTATCCGTCATCGGGATGTAAAAATTCTACTCTCGATCCATGGGCCTCAACATAACACTTTATTAGTTCTGAACCCATATTTATAATCACCCTGTTACAGTGTGACGTTTGATGTTATCAAGAAACTCTTCCGGCGTTAATGATTGACATGATCTCATGGTCTAAGGATTAGGATCACTTCGTAAGTTGTTATAGCAATATAAACTCAATGACTTTGATCGTAATGCTATACTTCGGATGAATGTTCATCACACCATTACACTAATGTTGTGATCCCATTATTAACAACATCCAATGTCCATGATCAGGAAACCTTGGTCATCTTGTTAATAAACGAGCTAGTTTATGAGAGAGGCATAACTAGGAACTTTCTGTTTGTTTATTAAACACACATGTATTAATGTTTCCGTATTAATACAATTATAGCATGCAAAATAAACATCTATCATATACTTGGAATACACATAATAAACACTTTATTATTGCCTCTCAGGGCATATTCCCTTCAGTATATAATCCTCCCGAAACCCTAAGACTCGGGGGGTGACCACAGAAAGATTATGCCGCCTCTGCGGGGCGGAAACTAGAGAGAGAGAAAGATCTCTCCGACAGGCAGAAATCTGCCGGGGAAATTCCTTCCCGGAGAGGGGAGATCATCGCCATCAACACTATCATCAAGCTAGACTTCATCGGGATCATCATATTCTTCAACATCATCTCCACCAGCACCATCACCACCACTCCATCCTGTTGTAACAATTGTGTTGAATCTTGCATAGTTCTTAGGGGAAACTTTCTCGGTGTTGATTACTTGTTGTAGTTGATGCTATTGAGTGGAACCATTGAATTATTGTTCATGTTCAGATTGTTACTTATCATTATTTCATCTCTGATCTTGATCCATATGATGTCTCGTGAGTAGTTTGTTTAGTTCTTCAGGACGTGGGAGAAGTCATGTTGTTAGTAGTGGAATTATGTTGAAGTAATGTTTAATGGTTTGATATTTAAGTTGTGGTGCTATTCTTCTAGTGGTGTCATGTGAACTTCAACTACATGATACTTCACCTTTATGGGCCTAGGGGAATGCATTGTGTATTTGGCTACTAATTGTGGGGTTGTCGGAGTGACAGAAACCTAAACCCCCGTTAGGAAACCATTGTACAAGGGAGTGTAGGATCTCATAGTTTAAGGCTATGGTTAGGTTTCTATCTTAATTACTTTCTTGTAGTTGCAGATGCTTGCAAGGGGTATAATCACAAGTATGTATTAGTCCAAGTAAGGTCAGTACATTAGCATAGGCTCACCCACACAACACTTGTCCAACCAAAGAAGATTAATCAACTATATGAAGCAAAAGCACTTGACAATATTCCCATGTGTCCTCGAGAACGTTTGGTCATCTTAAGTAATACAACCGGCTTGGCCTTTGCTGAAGAAAGGATTGGGCCACTTGCTGCAATTATTATTATTGTCTTTTATTTACTCGCACTTTATTTATCTGCATTATCAAAAAAACCTAAAAATCTGTTAGCTAAGTATTTACAGTGAATCCTTGATCCAAACCGCTTGTCAACACCTTCTTCTCCTCGTTGGGTTTGACACTCTTATTTATCGAAAGTAATACGATAAACCCCATATACTTGTGGGTCATCAACTCCCATGATGAGGAGGGAGTAGTTCTCCCCCGAGGCTAAGGGCTCTACCGGTAGCTATGTGTTCATCTCTCTCTCCATGGTGTGATCTTATTGTGATCATGAGCTTTGTAATCTAGTTGAATAAGTAGATGCTATTCTTTGTCTATTATGCTACTCAAGTGATTTTATTAATGTGATCTCCGGGGACACCTTGTCCCACGTGTGTGAACGTGACAGTGTGCGCACCGTGTGTGGCTCTTAGGCTAAAGATTACAGAAATACTTATCATGAGTTATAATTTGAGTTGGATGTCTCTATGAAATTGTGGTATTTTTCTGAAACCATCTAGCGCTCAAGGTGACAGTGTGGGTTTACCTAGATGGGGAATGCGAACTTTAAGGTGTGCTTTTATAGCCCTACGCGGTGAATTGGTGTTCGTTATCCAACCGGAGAGTAGTTCAGGGCAGCATAGTGAAGAGAAGATATTTATGTGTTCAATTATGTTATCATTATTGAGAGTGTCCACTAGTGAAAGTATGATCCCTAGGCCTTGTTTCTAAGCATTAAAACACCATTTACAACCAGTCCTGCTACATGTTTGTTTGCTGCCCTTTTTATTTCAGATTGCAATTACCACTTATAATCATCTATATTACTTGTAATTCACTATCTCTTCGCCGAACTAGTGTACCTATACACCTGACAAGTGTATTGGGTGTGGTAGGGACACAAAAGACTTTTTATATCTTAATTGCAGGGTTGCTTGAGAGGATATCTTTGACCACTTCCTCCCTGAGTTTGATAAATCTTGGGTGATCCACTTAAGGGAAACTTGATGTTGTTCTATAAACCTCTACACTTGGAGACCCAGCACTGTCTACAAGAATAGAAGTGTGCGTAGACATCAAGCTCTTTTCTAGCACCGTTGCCGGGGAGGTAAGATAAAATGTACTCATATCCTCTGGCTACTAAGCTATCTTCTAGTACTATTGCTGGTGTGTGAGTGCTCGAAGTTATTTTCTTTAGATTCTGCAATTATATCTTTTTGTTTCTTGTTTTCATTTCTACTAGTTAGGCTTAATGGAAAACAACAACAAAATTAGAGTATTTTTCCTGAGTTAGGACCTGAAGTGTTTGAAGAGAAAATTAAAAAACCTATGGAACTTTCTTTGCATGATAATAGCAATGTTATTAGTATGAATTTTTTGAACACCATTGTTGCTAATGCTATGGAAACGTCTAAGCTTGGGGAAGCTATTTTTTATGAAAATGATCTTTTTAGTTCCCCAGCTTTAGAGGAGAAAATTTGCTCTGATGATACCTTATCTCCCATATGTGGTAATTCTAATGATGGTTGTGATATTTTAAATCCACATACTAAAAGTGTCCCTTTTAAAATACCTATGAAAATTGTTGAACGTGTTATGAATAACTACTATTTTAGAGATGGAACTGTCCATCCTGGTGATCATTTACTCCTTATACATGAATTATGCGAGTTATTCAAGTGTGCAGGTATTTGAATGGACCAAGTTAAGAGGAAGCTATTCTCTTTATCACTTAAGGATAGAGCAAGGGAGTGGTATGAGCTACTAGATGATCCTCATCATTCGGAGTGGAAGGAACTTCAATCTCTCTTTTACTCTAAATTTTATCCTCCTCATGGAATTCATAAAGATAGGAATTATATTTATAATTTCCATCCTCATGATGGAGAAAGTATTGCCCAAGCATGGGGGATACTGAAGTCACTAATGCTCAAATGTCCCATTCATGAGCTCCCCAGTAATATTGTTATTAATAATTTTTATGCAAGGCTTTCAGGACATTACAAGGACTATCTAGATGTCTATTTAGAGGGATCCTTCACAAGTAAGGAGGTCAAAGATAAGTGGGATCTTCTTGAAACAATTCAAAGCAATACCGAATATTGGGATAACGACAAAGGTAAAGAACCAGGTATAAACTATGAGTATGATTGCATTAAGTTCTTTTTGCTGAAACTGCTCATTTTCAAGAGCTTAGTGCTAAATATGGTATTGATCCTCAAATTCTTGTTGATTATGGTAGAGCCTTTGCTTCTCATATTAATGCTCCTAAATAAAATTGAGACATATATCATGAACCTTTTAAAGACACTTGCATGAAAAATGAAATTGTTATCAATGATTGCAATAAACATGCTCAAACTGTTGGGGATATGCTATATGGGTATCCTCATAGCATGTCTCCTATCCGGATAACCCGGGTGGCACACAGTTGGTAGCATGGCCCATGGCCTGCTGGGCAGCCCAGTTAGATGGATCCAGAAGGGAGGCCCATGCCGAATAAAGGAAGGCTACGGTTGGAGTCACCGAAATACCCGGAGCCTTGGAGTACAAGACATGCAAGACTAGTAATAGACAGTGTAGGACTTTGTAACCTATCCAGCTAGGACTTTTCCATGTAACCCTAGGACCTGGCGACTATATAAGTAGGGCCTATGGGATCCTTTAGGGCACGATAACTTACAATCTCAGACAACCTCGCACAGCGAACCAGTCCCTGTAACTCGGTGTATTGCCCTTATAGTGATTTATAGCAGGAGTAGGATTATGCCACCGTTGTGGGATCTGAACCTAGATAAGCTGTGTTACCTTGTACCCGTCAACTGTCTGCCTTCCCCCATGTCTCTAAACACGCATTGTGAGGACCCCTCCATGGCGTACTCGTCAGCAATACCACGACAGTTGGCGCCCACCGTGGGGCAAGAGGCACTTCAGGATCTTCAGCGGGCGAGGACCAAGATCTTCGCGGGAATCGGCAAAACCGTGGCCATCGGTCGCGTTCTCTTCTCCGTCAATGTTTCGATCGTCCCTCCCGACTAGTTCTAGATCCCGGCGAAGATGAACCCTACGCGGTGTTCGATCATTCCTATCGGAGACATCCACCTCTTCATTGGCGAAACCGACTCGGGCACTAGTTCCCTGGGAGTCGGAGGAGCATCAACGCCCGCATGGACCGCCTACGGGAAGGATACGTTCGCGGTAGGATCGATGTTGGATCTCTCTTTGGAGTTTGCTGGCAAAGATCGGAAAAATTCAAAGCCCACCCAAACCGCCCCTGTGCAGGATATAAAGGTGGAAGATCGCTGCAAGTCCGACAGCTTCATCCGCATGTCTGGACAGTAGAGATCCAAGTTCGTCGGAGTGGTTACCATCTTCGATATGGCGCATTGCATTCAGAGAGAGGGCGAAAACCCCCGCGATTACCTGGCTAGGTGGCTCCGTATACGAGCCGATCTGGCCCACTACCCCAATGATGATGCTATGTATCACTTTGTGGAAGGACTGGACCATGGCACGCTTCTCCGACATTCTCTAAGACGGAAGCAGGTGCCAGGACGCCTTACCTTCGAAGGCATGGTGAACACCGTCAACAACTACGCGGAGGCCGAAGCAACAGCTCAGACAGCGCTTGCGCTTATTGACGCAGCCCCTCTGATTCAGCCACCGCCACCACCGCCTCCGGCCGCCTTCGTCGCAGCTGCGCCGCCACCTCCAGTCATCGTCGCTGATGTTGCACCTCCACCGCCCGTCATTGAGGAAGTCCTGGCACCCTCCGACTCTGTTATTGACGCGCTTTATGCTGACTTCAGTGCAGATTCAGAGGAGATAGATTTCAGTCCATAGGAACTAGACTCCGCCATGCAGGAGATGGAGGAGGAGTACACGCGCGACAAGCAAGCCAACAATGCCGTCACGTCTTGAGAGGTATTCGTCACCATTGGGACGGCGATGGATGAAGATCAACCCGGACGAGCTCCGCATACATCACTGGAAAAGGGGAAGGGGCCACTTATTGGTGCTGACGATGATCGCGCAAAGGTCATGCCTCCTCCGCCTAACCCAGTGCAGCAGCCGCAGGAACTCGGCACCGGCCCGAGCAACAACAACACCGCAAACTTGCCGCCTCCGGCATCTACGTCTGCAGCAGCCCAAGTTACTCCAACTGATAGAGTGATGTATGGCAATCTCCTCGTCAAGCCACTGGTCGTAGCTCATATCTGGAACGTGACTCAGCTTGACGAGAAGCGCCAGCAGCTACTGGAGGAAGCGTAGGCCATCGCGGAGCAAGGCGCTAAGCTAGATCGAGATCTGTTCAACGCGCAGAAGTCCATAGAGAAAGCTAGAGCAATGGAGGCCAAGTACAAGACTCTGCTGCGGCCGCAGAAGGCCAAGAAAGCTCCGGCTAGCGTCATAAACAATCCTGGTGTACGGCGAAACCTAGGATGGGCTCATCAGAACGAAGACGGAGGGATGCGCGCAACAGGAAGGATGATATACCCATATCCTCCGACCACGGAGAAAAGGCCCGACCTCGTTGCCCATCGCCACCGCCCCAATCCCCCCGACATCGCGACGATCCCAAGACTCACCATCGTACGGATATGCCCCCGCCAAAGCAGTGCGGCATCGTCATCCGTGACAACGCAGAGCAGACCCGTCATGACTGAGAGTGCAACCAAGGACACAAGAGCAGGTCACGCCATGACCCTCCGCGTCCGACAAGCAACCGTGACAGGCGTGAGGCGTCGCAGGAGGGTAACAACAAGAAGGCTACCCCACTGCCACCTCCGCCTCCGTCACCACCTAGTAGTCACCATGGAGGAGGAGGCCCGCGTCGTTCACGCAGCCCATCCCATGTTGACAAGAAGAAGAAGAAGAAGAACCCGGAGCCATACGATGCACGTTCACGGATCGATAAGATCCATGAGGCCCGAGAAGGACCATACCTGTGACCACGTTGCTTTGGACCTGCAATATGGTCCGCAACTTACCCCAAAGGTTTCCGGATTGACAAGACCATCAAGCCCTATGACGGCACCGCCAAGCCAGCCACATGGTTGTAGGACTATGGCAACACGGTGGAGATTGCCGGTGGCAACCCCAATGTCGCCATCAAGTACCTCCCGTTAATGTTGGCAGGCACGGCCCGTCAATGGATCGACGACTTGCCGGAGAAATCCATCTGCAATTGGTTGGACATGCAAGAAGCTTTCACCAAGAACTTTGAGGGTACGTACAAGCATCCCTGCACTGTTGGCGATCTACAGCGGTGTGTGCACGAGAAATACGAGACATCTCGCACCTACCTCTCCCGCTGGCTGGACATGAAGAATTCCTGTAGAGGAGTGCACGCTCAGACCGCCATGGCCGCCTTCATCGATGGGTTGTAAAGGGGCACGTTTCTCTGACATAAGATAAAGAGCTTGCAGGACAACCACCAGTTTGACTTGAACCAGATGATTCAGTTGGCTAGTGAGTTTGCAGCTGTCGACGGTGATGCTCGCGGCTCCTTGCCGGCAACGGCCGTTCCAACTCAAGCTCGAAGGAACAGCAGTACAAAGTGGAAAACTGCTCCAGAAGAAAAGCAATCTACCGACATGGTCGCTATGACTTTTGCAGGACGAGGTGATGGCGGACAACGTGGCCGAGGAAGGGGAGCTGTTCGTGGGCAGCAACGAGGAAGTGAAACTACCTCGGGGCCGCTCCGTGTTCCCCAAACCTACAAGGAGTACCGCGATATGCCGTGCCTCGTACACCTCGATGTCAATGACAAGGCCACCCATACCAATCGACACTGCAAGTTCGTCAACAACCTCAAGGAAGACCCGGAGTCCGGCTACAAGCAAAGTCGGAAGAACAGACCGCGGGGCAAGGGCAAGGGGAAGAAGAAGGAGGAGGAGTCCAAGGATTCAAGTGACACGGACGAGGACGTTGACCCCAAGCACGCCGCCAAGAGCGACGACAAGGGCAAGAACCCCTTCGTGAAGAAGGCACCAGTCTACCGTACTTTCCTTGGCACCCCCACCGTCCGACAACAGAAGACCTCTTTGAGGATCCTGATGGCTACTCTGCCCCCAGTTCCCCAGTACCTGCGCTGGTCGGAGGTTCCAATTACTTGGGACAGGATGGACCACCCAGACCTTATCCCTACGGAGAACCAATACGCCATGGTCATCAACCCTTTGATTGACGGCGTGGAGTTCACCAAGTGTATGGTGGATAGTGGAAGCAGCATCAACATCATGTACCTGGATACACTGCAGAAGATGAACTTTACGGAGGCAAACCTAAGGCGGACCAACACCATCTTCCACGGCGTAGTTCCTGGTTGGGAGGCTCGGTCCCTTGGGTGCATTACACTTCAGGTTGCTTTTGGCGATGTTAATAATTACCGCCAAGAGTGCATGACCTTTGAGGTGGTCCCCTTCAAGAGCGTGTACCACATCATATTCGGCCGCGGCATATTCTACACGTTCATGGCCAAGCCATGCTTCATCTACAATAAACTCAAGATACCCGGACCAAACGGTGTCATCACCGTATCCGGAAGCTTTACCAAGGCAAGGGACTGCGAGATTAACGAAGCAGCCTTCACGGAAGCTATCCTCTACAGCGAAGAATTCAAAGAGATCCAGATCAAGGTCGATGACTCAGAGATGCCCGCGTCAAAGAAGCAGATCTCTGACTCCGCTCCTACGTTCAAGGCCGCCATCGAGACCAAGCCGATGGAACTTGTGGTAGGCGATACCTCCAAGGTCACCGCCATTGGGAAGAACCTGGATCCAAAATAGGAAAGCGCGCTCGTCGAGTTCCTCCGTGAGAATAGGGACATCTTTGCCTGGCAACCTGCCGACATGAAAGGTGTACCTAGGGAACTTGCCGAGCACAGCTTAAACATTGATCCAAAATCCAAACCAGTGAAACAACCTCTACGACGCTTTGGAGATGAGAAGAGACGCGCCATTGGCAAAGAGATAGCTAGGTTACTTAAGGCTAGATTTATCCGAGAAGTTCTTCACACCCAATGGGTGGCCAATCCTGTACTTGTCCCCAAAAAGGGAACCAATGAATTAAGAATGTGCGTTGATTACACCGGCTTGAACAAAGCATGTCCCAAAGATCTGTTTGCTTTGCCTCGCATTGACCAAGTCATTGACTCGACGGATGGCTTGGAACTTTTGTGTTTTCTCGATGCATACTCAGGATACCACCAGATCAAGATGAGGAAGTCAGACCAATTGGCCAGTTCGTTCACTACCCCACACGACACGTTTTGCTATGTTACGATGCCCTTTGGGCTGAAAAACGCAGGTGCTACGTACCAGCGGACAATGCAACGCTGCCTGCACGACCAAATTGGTCAGAACGTTCACACCTACGTGGACGATATCGCGGTGATGTCTAAAAATTCAAATGACTTAATCTCCGACTTAAAAGAAACCTTTGATAATATCCGGAAATACAACATAATGCTTAACCCTAAGAAGTGCGTCTTCGGGGTTCCAGCCGGCAAATTGTTGGGTTTCATTGTTTCCCAGCGCGGAATCGAGGTCAACCCGGAGAAAATCAAGGCCATCTTAAACATAAATCGTCTGACATGCCTAAAGGACATTCAACGACTAACAGGTTGTGTTGCAGCAGTTAGTCAGTTCGTTAGCCGACTTGGAGAGAAGGCTCTGCCGCTGTACAAGTTGCTGAAGAAGGCGGACAAATTCACGTGGACGGACGAAGCAGATGCAGCATTGAAGCAGCTCAAGGAGATTCTTTCCTCAGCGCCCATCCTTGTAGCGCCCGAGCCTGGCGAGCCCCTATTAATCTACATGGCGGCAACCAACCGGGTAATCAGCATCGTCATCGTGGTAGAGCAGAAGGAACCAGGCTATGAGCACGGAGTTCAACGACCAGTTTACTATGTGAGCGAGGTCTTGACGGAGTCCAAGTAGCGTTACCCGCACTACCAAAAGATAGCTTATGGAGTATTCCTTGCTTCTCGGAAGCTGAGGCATTATTTCCAGGAGCACCCAATCACAGTGGTGAGCAAGACTCCACTGTCCGACATTATCAATAACAGCGATGCTACGGGAAGGGTCGCGAAGTGGTGCATTGAACTTGCCGCCTTCGAGATCACCTACAAGAGACGCGACGCTATCAAGTCACAAGCCTTGGCGGATTTTGTTGCAGATTGGAAGGAGATGCCAGATGCTACTCCGTTGCCGGAACCAGAGTACTGGGTGATGCACTTTGACAGATCAAAGTTGCTCAACGGCTCGGGGGCTGGTGTGTTGCTACAGTCACCAACTGGAGACAAGCTACACTACGTTCTGCAGATCCACTTCGAGGCTACAAACAACATGGCGGAGTATGAAGCACTTATTCAGGGACTACGTGTAGCCAAGGATATTGGCATCAAGCGCATAGTTTGCTGTGGAGATTCTGACTTGGTTGCCCAGCAGGTGGCTGGCACCTGGAATGCGCGGAACCCTATGATGGTGGCATATCGAGATGAAGTGGACGAGATAGCCAAGAGCTTCTTGGGCTACGAAGTCAAGTATGTACCTAGGGAGCAAAACGAGGCGGCTGATCTGCTATCTAAGCTTTGATCAGGGCACAAACGAATTCCGCCAGGAGTTTTCCTAGAGCATCTGCGCACATCATCTGTGAAGGGAGCCGACATAGACAACCCGGATAGAGCCGACTCTTTCGTCAACGTGGTGACAAAGGTCCCTCCGGCTTGGACAAAACCGTTCATGGAATATCTCGAACACGGAACTTTGCCCGACGACGAGGTCTAAAGACGGCAAATAGTACGACGAGCAAAGGGTTATACCATAATCAATGGACAACCCTACAAAAGGAGCACTACTAGTGTATACCTAAAGTGTGTTTCCTAGTTAGAAGGTATGGAAATCCTACGCAAAATCCATCTCGAAGACTGCGGGCATCACGCTGCTCCTCGATCGTTGGTCGCGAAAGCCTTCCGGCAAGGATTCTACTGGCTGACTGCGAAGGCGGACGCCGACAAGCTGGTTGAGACATGCATGGGATGTCAGTATTATACCCGACAACCACATGTTGCTGCTGAAGAATTGCGAACAATACCAATAACTTGGCTGTTTGCAGTCTGGGGGCTAGACATGGTGGGACCGTTACAGACGGCACCATGTGGGTTTACGCATCTGCTTGTAGCAGTTGATAAATTCACTAAATGGATAGAAGCTAAACCCATTAGAAAGCTTGATGGGGCAACTGCCCTCAGGTTTGTCCAGGATCTAGTGGTGAGATTTGGTCTCCCACATAGCATTATCACTGACAACGGCAACAACTTGTCACTCAGAGAAGTGGAGGCTTATTGTTGGGAGAAGGGCATCCGAATTGACCTTGCATCTGTGGCACATCCACCATCCAATGGTCTGGTTGAGCGAGCCAATGGATTAATTCTGCAGGGAATCAAGCCACGTCTTGAGGCACCGCTACATAGAGCAGCTGGAGCCTGGGCGGAATAATTGCCATCTGTGATGTGGAGTTTACGAACTACACCCAACAGATCCACTGGCTACACCCCTTACTTCATGGTATATGGAGCAGAAGCCATCCTACCTTCCGACATACTTCACGATGCACCAAGAGTTGTCGCCTACGACGAAGATGACGCTGAAGAATCCAGACGCCTAGATGTGGACCTTCTCGAGGAGGAGCGCGTTTTGGCATGCCAAATATCCGCCATCTAACAGCAGAAGCTATGCAGCTACCATAGTCGCCGTGTTCGGCATCGCTCATTTAAAGAGGGGGATTTGGTGCTCTAACTTAAGCAGAAGAAGTCACACAAATTATCCCCGCCCATGGGAAGGACCGTTCATCATAAGCAAGGCGCTGCTCAATGGGTCTTACTACCTCGTTCACAATCGTGAACTGAAGGATAGACCCAACAAGGATCATAAGCGTAAGCGACGTGACCCGGATGATGACTACCCGGAGCTTGATCGGCCATGAAACATAGCACAGCTACGTCCTTTTTACACTTAGCATTTTTTATCTAATTGTGTACCTCTTATATGATCAATGAAATAAAGCTCTCTGGTTCACTTATATTTCAGAGTCTTTTACCTCCTTTAGTGTTCATTTTTGGATCATGTAAAATCTTTATGCACAAGCTTTGCGATTGCACTTGTGAAAATTCCGCCTACGGGCGTTAGCTTAAGTTTTCTGGTGTACACGTTCTTTGTCATTTTTATGTGGATTCTGGAGTAGTGACTTTTGGCACTTATTGTCGGTGATTTTGTTCTTAGGTTATTGACGGTGCCATTGGGCATCATAAGCACATGGTTCTGACAACGAGTCTTCCGACTCACGAAAAGTCAAGCATAAGAACCAAAGTAATGGATAAGCCAGCACTTGCTTAAAAAATATATACATGCCGGAAACTGGTTCTTAAGTAGCAGGACATACAACATTGTTTTCCGCCTTAAGTTAAATACATAGTTTTTTCCGCATACGCATCAAAGGTGAAACAAATATTACAAGTTGTTTTTCATTCCTTTGGCGCAGGCGACTTGGAAGCAGCGTCATCAGCAGCAAGAGAACCACCCTCGAAGTCGGCGGTGTGAAGGGACTCAGAGGAGCTTTGGTTGCCGCCATCGATGGTATTCATCGGCACGAAGACGTTGACATCGACCAAGTTGGCAACTCTAGTGTCATAACCCGCGAGTGACGACAAGATAGATTCGTGGTTAATCTCTTTGCCATCGTCTTCCATGTCGGGTATGCCAGAGGTTACCGTGTCAATGTCGGCATCTTTATAGTGTGCCTTGACCATGGACAGCGCCATCCTCGCACCAGCCCGTGCACATGAAGCTTTCCAGCTTGTGATATGCTCGGGGGCTCGGCGCAGAATCTCCGAGTACTTCGCCACAGAATCCGACGCCTTGATATTAATTTGGAGGGGCTTGGCGATCTCTTTGGCTTGCGTGATGGCGGTGTTGATAAAGTTGCCGGCAAGAACCATGCATTCCTTGGCTGGAGGAGGCGACCGGGTTAAATCCATAGGAGCTGCAAATTCCGACAAGGAGCACATGAGTTCAAAAAATCAGAGTATCTAGACTACAGAAATCCAAGACGGAGAATCACTTACTGAAGATGCTGGCCTCAGCCTGTCGGAGGGTATCCGCCAAGGAGTCCCGTTCTTGTTGGAGGAGTTTATACGCCTCATGATGGCGTTGATTCTGCTCGTCGGCAACTTTCTTCTGATCTCTCAAGATCGAGATCTCCTCCTTCAAGCGGTTGATTTCCTCGGTGGCGGAGTCCTGCAGGACTTTCATGGATTCCTCGTGCATCTTCAGCATGTCCTTCCTCTCCTGCTTAAGGATCTTGTTCTCGCTATCCAGCTCTTTAATGTGCTTGGATTGCTCGACAATGTCCTTGGCCTTGGCAATGGTTTCTGCAAGTCGGAGAAAGCAAAGTACACAGTGAGTACTCGGAGAATGTGGGCACAAAACCAAGTCAGAATGCGAAAAAGAAAACAGACGCTTGCTCTTGGTGATCTGTTCCTTCAAGAAGGCAGTTTTACCCTTTTCAGCTTCCAAGTCTGCACGCATCTTCTGATACTTGTCGTTGGCCATGCCCCTCCGAGCTTTCTCGTTCTGTGGGAAAAAAAAGGAAACAGTTAAATGTTGTTTGGTCTACTTGGAGCATCTAGCCGGAAAAATTCCACCTAGACGCTCGGGGGCTACAGCGAGAGTTTTTAACTTAGCAATATGCTTAGTCTTTCTTTAAGCATCTAGTCGGAACTAATTCAGTTCTCGATTAGAAGCTTGGGGGATACAGTATAAAGTTTTTAACTCAGATGTATGCTTAGCTTTTCTTTAAGCATCTAGTCGGAACTAATTCAGTTGCAACTAGAAGCTTGGGGGCTACAGTATTGAAATTTATAAACAATGCGTATGCTACTCTTAAAGCATCTAGTCGAAATAATTCATTTCACCTATATGCTTGGGGGCTACAGTAAGAGGTTTTCTAGCTTAGTCACTCTTAGAGCATCTAGACGCAAAGACCTATGGTTTTCCATCTACATCCTCAGGGGCTAGAATGGGATACTCATATGAAATGCAAAAGGCAAATAAAACTTACAAGTGCAATGATCTTGAGGTTGGTAGCGCTCTCGGCCAGCAGCTTGTCAAAGGATATGTCGTTTCCTTGCAAGATCTCTGCTTGTCGGAGGAGCTCCTCTAGACCGCACATCGGAGATGTCGGCGCCGCACCAGGGACCAGAGCAGTGCTACCCGATGTAAGTACCGGATAGACTATATTTGGATAAGCTATGGCTTTCTTGGGTGCGGGGGCGCTGCCTACAGCAGAAGTACCTGCTTCCACCACCGCCTTACCGCCACCGATGGCATCCTTAGCCGGAGCTTTAGCCATTTGGTGGGCGGCACTCTCCTGCGTCGCCTGCTCGCCGACAACAGCGACCTCGGTAGAGGCACCTGAGTCCACTTCCATGGCGAAAGGTCCAGATGCCTCCTTAGCTTGTGAGCTTGTTCGGGCAGACGAGGGCTTGACGGAGGGAGTGACAGGGGCGATGGCGGGAGATGCGTCGCGATGCAGCATGTCCGTAATGGTTCTAGAAGCCCCCAATGATTTGGAGGTCTTCTTCAAGCTAGTCGTGGCTTTCTTCCTGAAATGTGCAAAATGCATAAGTATAGGAGTAAGACAGATAAATAGACAATGTTGGAGAGAAAGAACCTTACACAAGTGGGGGTGCTTTGGCAAAGGGGATCCCGGTAACTTTTCTCTTCTCCGCCTCCAGGGCGGCGGTAGTCTTCTTGGAGTCTCCACCCTCCGTCTTCTTCTTCTTGCCTCTGTCGGCAGCGTCAGAGGTGGAGCTATTCCGCTTTCGCGCCAATGGAGCATCGTCGTCGGACACGATGGTGACTTCCTTCATCTTTGGATCATAGATTTGAGGAGCCATGCTGTCCTCATCTATGTCACTAAGCTGTAAGGTGAAGAACCACCGTGTTAGACGGGATGACATTTGCTAGACGGAAGAACTGGAGTATATGTCATACATGGAAAATAAACAACTACCTTTGGGCACTTGTCGTCTACGAACATGTCGTAGGTGATGGTGAAGCCACGCTTCTTGTCCTTCACCTTGACGATGTCCTTTAGGTGGAGCTTGATGGAGTCGCTCGAGAAATTGTCCACGGAGATGCGGAGGCTATCCCTTCTATCGCTGGTATACTCGTGCATCAGCTTCGCGCGGTGCTGCAGAGGTTGGATTCGCCTGATGAACCAACACATGGCTAGGTCCAAGCCGGTCAAACCCGTCTCTACGAACCATTCTATCTGCCTTATGGCGCGGGAAGCATCGAGGTCGGAGGGAAGGGAGGCCTGGCATCTCCATGACGAGGCTTTAGCGGCGGCTCCATCGACAAAGTCCGGGTACGTTACTTCTCGGCCGGCCAGAGGGATATCTGGGCCGTAGAAGTAAGTACGCTGCCAGTTTTTGCAGGATTCATGGCCGATGATGTCGGGGAACCGCCATCCAGGACGGATCTTGAAGCTTATCGTGCCGCAATTTCTAAGTTCATCCTTACTGGCTCCGGCTTCACGCTTGACGGTGAAGAAATACACGAAGAGATCTAGCCTAGGCTTGATCCCTAGGTAACCCTCGCAGAGCGCCGCGTAATTGCTAAGCGCTAGGATGCTGTTGGGAGAGAGGTTCTGGGGCTGGACTCTATAGTGGTTTAAGACAGAAACGAAGAAGTTAGAGATGGGAAGGGAGACGCCGCGTACCAATTAGGCTTTGAGGTACACTTTTTCTCCGGATTGGGGAGAAGGTGTCACCTCGCCGGCCGGTGCCGCCCGCCAGGCGAGCCCCTCCGTCGTGGGGAGGTAGCCCTCAGCGATCATCTCCTTGATATCGCAGTCCGTGATGTCCGAACCGCGCCAATCGCCCTTGTGGGAGTCGAGCTCCTCCTCCAGCGGCTCAAGCGCCGCTGGGTTATGGTCGCCGCCGGTGGACTCAACCACCGCTGAGACGGGGATGACCAAACCTTCTGGAGGCACGACGACAGAGCTTGCCGGCTTCGCTGCGGCTTCGCCCGACGCCGCCATGGAAGGAGTAGTGCTGTTGCTGGCCATTGTGTGGGTTTGTAGGTAACTGGCGAGGATTGGAGCTAGGGTTTTTTGCGAAGATTGCGCGGAGAGCTCGAGGGGGCACGCGCTGGAAGAAGAAGATGATGCGAGGAGAGAATGAGGTGAAAAGTAAAAAATCCACCGCAGTTACTATTTATGATCTCCAGCATCAAGATTCGTGCAGCTTGATCGGACGGTTGCCACGTAGACGACGTGTGCGCGAACGTGCGCGGAAATTTCGCCACGTCCCAACCGTCGCCGCCAATGGTTCGTATCGCTCGCGCGGGAAAATCGGACATGATTGCGTTCTCTACATGTGTGAGTTACGAGGCGTCGCTGACCTACGCCTACGTCGCCCTAGCTGACATAGGCAGATGAGCCGTCACATCGGAAGATTCCGGCATGGACGGATCCAGTCCGGCTACGGAGGAGTACGATGGAAGATTTAGCATTTCTCCGACTTACAAGTTGAAGACGGAGAAAACACTGCAGGGTTCTTTGGGAGGAAAACAAGATGTTGCTTGACGATTTGCCGACATCCACCTAGACGGAGCATTCAGCGTGAAGAGGCAAGAGGGCGCAAGATCTCGGAGTTCTCCGGGGGCTACTGTTGGGGATATGCTATATGGGTATCCTCATAGCATGTCTCCTATCCGGATAACCCGGGTGGCCCACAGTTGGTAGCATGGCCCATGGCCTACTGGGCGGCCCAGTTAGATGGATCCAGAAGGGAGGCTCATGCCGGATAAAGGAAGGCTACGGTTGGAGTCACCGACATACCCGGAGCCTTAGAGTACAAGACACGCAAGACTAGTAATAGACATTGTAGGACTCTGTAACCTGTCCGGCTAGGACTTTTCCCTGTAACCCTAGGACCTGGCGTCTATATAAGTCGGGCCTATGGGAGCCTTTAGGGCACAATAACTTTCAATCTCAGACAACCTCGCATAGCGAACCAGTCCATGTAACTCGGCGTATTGCCCTTATAGTGATTTATAGCAGGAGTAGGATTCCGCCACCGTTGTGGGATCTGAACCTGGGTACGCTGTGTTACCTCGTACCCGTCAACCGTCCGCCTTCCCCCATGTCTCTAAACACGCACTGTGATGACCCCTCCATGGCGTACTCGTTGGCAATACCACGACACAAACCTCTGAAAGTACTATTTCTTATAAGAATGTTAATTTTTGTGGAGTACTTATACTTTGTGAAAAGAATCAAACCAAAGAAGAATATTGTATCCACCACAGGAATGAAAAAACTAGAACGTGGGATAGAGCTCTAAATGATCTTGGTGAAAAAGTTTGTGCCCTCTATCCTTTTATTTGTGAACTTTGCCATAAAGTGGGTCATTTCAATTTTCAATGTTGAAGCTATGATAATAGCCTTTCTAATCCAATGAGTACTGCAACTTTGTATTGCGATGACATGATCACTCCTAATCAGCATGATGAACTTACATTATTTTTGGGGTGTGACGAGTTATCAAGAAAAACATCTTTGGTAGATATGAGTGCTTTTTATATGAATAGCATCCTGCATGGTTGCC
Source organism: Avena sativa (assembly GCA_916181665.1). NCBI lineage: Eukaryota > Viridiplantae > Streptophyta > Magnoliopsida > Poales > Poaceae > Avena > Avena sativa. The sequence goes on along the minus strand of OV702285.1, from coordinate 53,347,563 downwards.
ATCTTTACTGTGTTGATAATTGCCATGCAAATACTTACATACAAAATATTATAAAAGATGAGATTTTACCAAAATATGATAGGACTAATATGTGTTTTGCTCTTATGAATGAAAAGGAGGAATCCTCCAAAGTTCCTTCTATTGTCTCTAACAATAAACTAGGGTATGTGGAGAAGCTTCCTTTCAATATAGGGGAAGAAGAAGAAGAGGAGTAAAAAGGAGAGAGGAAACAGTATTTTGCCCTAAGCATGTTTCTCCTATTATAGTTTTTGCTGATGAGTCTGAACTCGATGATGTTCCTATGCATGTTACCTATAGTAGTGATCATGATTGGGAAAAGCACACTAATTTTGATATTGAAAATATCTTGGGTACCAATTCTAAAAATGATGATGTTAATAATTGATGTACTATTAGTACTATCCACGTCCCTTCCAATGATGATATGTTTACAGATGAACACACTTTGGAAGATAATACTCTATTGCTTATGATGATACTATACCTCCAATATATGATGATTACAATGATGAATATGATATTTTCAGCCCATCTACTATTGAGGAGAAAATTAATTATGATTTCAATATGCCTCCTATATTTGATGATTATGGTGATGAGAATAATAATGATAGCTATTTTGTTGAATTTGCTCCCACTACAATTAATAAGAATGACTATGCTTATGTGGAGAGTAATAATTATTATATGCATGTGGCTCATGATAAGAATGTTTTATGTGATAGTTATATTGTTAATTTATTCATGATGCTACTTAAAGTTATTATTAGAGAGGGAAAATGGTTTTATGTATCTCAACAATATTAAGTTTCCCCTCTTTATGTTGAAAATTTTGAAATTGCACTTGTTTTGCTTTCCTATGCTTGTTGCTTTGTGCTTCTCGACTTGTTTATTTACAAGATTATTTTTCATAGGAAGTGGGTTAGACTTAAATTTGTTTTATATTTGGTTCTTGAATCTTTCTTTTACTTCAATTCATATTTCTTATGTGAGCATCATCGAAATTATCATGCATATCTTAATGGCTATAAAGAAAGATCCTTTGGGAGACAACCCATTATATTTTTGCTTTCAGTTTATTTGAGTATTGGAAGTTATTGCCTCTGTAATAACCACTCCTTATCCTTTTGATTTGGTTTTTGTGCCAAGAATAGCCTCTAATGACAGGCAAGTAAGATTTGGGGAAGTTGCTGTCCCGAAACAGATTCCTGTGCTTCGCTGTAAAAAATCGTGAAAAATCCCAGAATGTAGTATTGATCTGAAAAATTTTGTGCGCATGCCCCTGGTATTTTCCCAACTTTTGTTAGTTTTGCACTTTTCTATTTGAGCAACATAAGATTTTTTAAAAAATCGGTCTTTACCTGCAGGTCTGTTTTGACAGATTTCTGGCATTATTTGCATTTGCCTCTTAAATTGATTTCTTTTGAGTTCTTTTGATCACTTGAGCTTTTAAAAGGAGTTGCTAAAGTAGCTTATGTTTTAATGTAAGTTTTACTTGAGTTGAAACTGAACCCAAAGGTTTATTATATTGCATACACTAATGTTGCTAATAAAGATTGTGTGAAGTTTTGTATGAAGGAAGCTTTCAAGTGTAGGGAGAGAATGATGTGATGAGATGAAGTATGGACAAAAGCTCAGGCTTGGGGATGCCACCCGTGTCACCCCAAGAAATATTTAAGAGGTACGATCGTCAAAGCTTGGGGATGCCCAAGGCATCCCCTTCTTCTTCAACAAAAATCTCAGGTCTTCTTTCAAGATACTACATTTTTATTGCATCATGCACTATGTGTTGTTCTTGGGGCGTCTTTGTTTTTTTTTAGTTTTACTTTGTTTTGTTTGCTACAATAAGTTGGTTGGATCCCAGCACACTTATTTTGGAGAAGTCACACCCTGTTCTTCATTGCATAGAACACTCTAGTTTTCACTCTTATTGTTCCGTAAGTGTTCTCTTTTGCTAGCACTACGTTTAGCTTTAGTTTTCTTCTTCTTTTTTCTTAGAACTTTTTAGTTCTTCTTTGTAGTTAGGTGAGACATGCTCTCTGGTCTTTATTGATTATTATCTTTGTGAGTTGTTTCAAATAAGTTGATTGGTGTTGGAAAAGAGTAGAATGTTTCATGCTTATGGTGGTACAAAAGAAGCTTGTTTTGACTGTGGCTTAGACTTTATCATGTCATGTTTGATGTTGCTTTGACCATATTCTTAGTTATTATTGTTGTAGCATGACTTGTTTCAAACAATTGAGATTGTTTAATGCGCCATGAAAGAATCATGCATTGTTTTAGCATACAAAAGCATAATATTGTGGTATTCTCCTTTGATGCTTTATTTGGGTTGACTTGGCACATGCTTACACCATGTTATGACTATGGACCAGTCACCTTAGCCTCTATGATCATTTAGTTTTTGACTTGTGATATCACTTTATGCTTTGATTAATAATGTTTTGTTGCTCTGCATGATTATGGCCATTATTGCTCTCTTAGTTGGTCGCTCTCAGTCTTTTGCTAGCCTCCACCTGTATTGAGTATGAGCTCTACTCGTGCATCCAACTCCCAAGAAACCAAGTTATTCCAAAGAGTCCACTATAAATTCCTATGCATGGTGTGTTACACCATTCCAAGTATATTCATGTTTTTATCCATCTTCCAAATTAAATATTTGTTATGTGAAAATTAGTGATTAAAGCTCTCACGAACTTGAAGGCACATTTTATTTCTTGCACTTAATAAATCTGAACCATTGTGACTATCTTATGATGCTTATATGCTTGCAAATTGTAAGTTGGGAGTTAGCAAAACCATGATGTCATGGGGCACGCTTTCAACATTGCACTTATTCTATTTAGTTGATATCATGTTCTTTTGTTTATGGATGTCGTCGGTGTGAAATAAGATGGGAGCTTGCAAGTCCATGGAGTATGTATATGTGTTAGAGAAACGCCTGGGCGGCTAGCCTAAGCCTTTCCTAATCATGGTGGAAACTTGTAGCAAAACCATAGTGGCATTCTATGAAGCATCCTCAATAAAAAAACTATGAAAATAGCAAATAAAAAGATCGCTGAGATGCTCACAGTCTATTGCCTCTTCATTTTGATATGGGATATCTCCTGTGTCATGGGGCAGGAGGTACCCCGTTGGCGTTCTCTATGATACACATATACATACAATGACAAGAACTTGCCTGGGACCAAAGTTGAGTAGCATGAGGTATCGGTACTCGTACTCAAGGGGAATGAGATTTTTAACTTGTGATTTTTCAAGCATATAACTCATATTTGTCCTCACTTTAACCTTAATCACTTCAAGATTCTTATGATAGGGGAAATTAGAGCTCAAAGCTAATAAGTACCATAATTTTTTGAAGCTTTATAAAACCATTTAATCCCTACTTCCCTCTGCGAAGGGCCTTTTTTACTGTTTGTGGAGTCTCCATCTTCTATCTTTATGCACCAGCTAAGAGAGCATAGTTGTCATTCTGAGTTCAATGTGCATTGTCCCAAAACTTGTTGATTGATTCATAATTCTAGTATTGCTTGTTCTTAAATTATTTGTATCTAGTCACCCTTATGAACTTTGAAGGTGTCTTATGAAATATGTTTTGCTACTCCATGAAGGTCAAGCTGAATATCACCATTTCTATGTTTTCTATATGTGAAACAAACAAATATCTTTCAAAGCATTATTCATGATCTTTTGTTTGTGTAGCCTTTCATGTTGCAACATAGTTGCTATTTCTTATTATTAGAAACATATCTTCATGCTTATGTTTAGAGTAATTTGATCCCAACTATCAATGCTTTGCAATACCTTGGTGCATGTCACCTCAAAAATTATTTTTTTTACCACTTACATACTCGAGGATGAGTAGGATTTAAGCTTGGGGATGCTGATACGTTGCAAACGTATCTATAATTTTTGATGCTCCATGCTTGTTTTGCACCAACTATCTTATGTTTTGTCTACACTTTGTGGCATTTTTATGAATTTTTTGGAACTAACATATTAAAAAGTGCCACAGAGCCAGTTTCCTGTTTTCTATTGTTTTTCGTTTCAAAAAACTAGTAAAGAAATATCCTCGGAATTGGACGAAACAAAAGCCAAACCTCCTATTTTTCTTGACACGAAGACGGAGTCCAAAGCAGAGACGGGGGAGGGCACCGAGGCGGACACACCATAGGGTGCCGCGGGTCCCCCTGGTCGTGCCTGGCCATGGTGTGGGCCCCTCAGGCATCCATCGACCTCGCCCCTTCGCCTATATAAACCCCCCGAGATGAAAACCCTAAACACCAGATCAGAATCCCACAAAAAGTTCCAAAAATATCCTAGGTGACGTATCCCGACAAGTGGCGATGGCTCCCCTCCCACCCACCCACCCTGGCTGCACCCATGGCGACCCCTTGGCGATCTAGGGTTCCACCTTCACCTTGACTCCAATGGAAGCCATTCTTCACTGGGATTTCTCTCCTGGACAGGCTCTGGCTACTCAGGTGCGTCGACGTTTTGGATCCTCGGTCCATTTCACCCCTTCCTTGACTGCCAAAGAGTTCTTCTTGGTGGTCTCCTTCTCCTCGGTCCTTCCCTCTGAATGTTGAATCTGTGAGCCTAGCGCTTAAATGTTGTATTGGTGGAATTGTTGTAACATTCAATGTTTTTCAATTAAGTGATCGAAGATTTCGATAGTTGGTGGCTTCAAATAAGGTGGGGAATTTCATCTATGGTCTCAAGGAAAGGGTTTGGCCAGACTTTGTGTGTCATTTCAATCTTTTTCGGGGTATTCATCCTAAGATCTCTGGTTTCCTTCATGATCCACCATCATCTGGACAGCTTTCTGATGACAATGTGAAGATCTCTCAACGTAGTCCCATTTGGTTCAAACCCAATCTGGATTTCCTCAAGAAAAGTGCTGCACAAGGTTCTTCCTCGGGATCGGCACATGAATTGGCAAAATTTGGGCTTCATCAACAAGTTTTTCCTGTGGTATTTACACATGAATCTGATCAGGTTATTCCTCGGGTTTCTCAACATTTCTCTTTTGGAAGTTTCTCTGATCCTATTTTGGTGGATCCTGAAAGTGGCCACAAGGGTATGTTTATTGGTTCAAATTTCATACGTAAATTTCGCATGAAACTGCCATCTGTCACGTTAGAAAAGGTTGAAGATCTTAGGAAGGCTCATTACTCTGACCAAGATATCATGCATGCACTTGATTTGAAATTTGTCCCTAGCAAAGATTTGGTCTTCGAAATTATGGGTCGTTGTTCCAGATGTGGAGAACGTGATCACCTACTTGCTTCATGTCCGATAATTTGTGCTTGCAGTTCTTCTTTGGGCCGCATATGCTCGGCTTGCAGTGGTTTGAGTGGCACCTGGTGTGTTAAATGTTTAATCTTTGTTCACCTGGCGAGTAATTGCAAATTGGGTTGGCGCTATCGGAGCTGTCATTTATTGGGCCACTGGGCCAAGAGCTGCCCAAACAAGAAAAGAAGGGTTTGGCAAAAAAAGATAACAACTCGAGCCAAACAGACCGATACTCCTGGTCGGAAAATCTGGGTAATTAAGAGGCAAAAAATATTTTCACCTGGAGACACACAGCCCCCTTCCCCTTCCGCTTCATGTCCTTCTCCGCCGGCTATCGAACAAACTCTCTCTGCCGCTCCAATGCCTAACTTCCCCGTAAATCCACTAGCTTTTCTCCCCAATGGCATGACTATCGACCCGGGGCCAGTTGATCGTTTGGTTAGGGCACACATGGTTGTGCCCGCTGAAGCTCCTCTGCAACATGATCGCAAGGTAATCGCTGAGACTAATAGATTCATCCCGATTTAGCTCAGAGAGGATTATAGGGTTCAGGTGATGAATCTGCTGAATGAGTCATAATTATTTGCCAGACGCTTTGATGATCATCCTCTTGGACTTGGCATTTTTACTATGACAGAAACCCTGATTGCGGATGCTACAGTAGGAAACTCCTTTGAGATTGATGATATCACCTCTGTTACTTTCGTGAAACTTAATGAAGCCAAAAACATGCGTCTTACTGCGTTTGGTAGGGAAACTTGGATTCAGTTTTTAGCTTTCCCCCTAGATTATCAAACCAGCCAGTACATACATAGTGTTGTTCAGGATTTTGGTTTGTTGTCCATGTGGCATAATCCTAGAGGTGATGATAAATCAGTGCTTGTTAAGGTTTGGGTTGTTCACCCAAAGTTTGTGCCTAAGAGCTTGGTTATTCATCAGCTGGGGGGCAGACACTCTTGGACTGTCCCTATTATTTTGCTTAGATGTGCAGACTGGAATGCCCATCTACCTGAGATTCTGCCTCCTCCTAAATACACAGCACCACATGATGGCAATCCTCATCCAATGCATGGAGAGGGTCTCTCTGCAGAGCAGCTTTATCAACAGCAGCTTGATAACTGGAACCAACTCAATCAGATGCCTGGAGGTGGTCTTCAAGGTGGGCACAATAGGGGGCATAACAATGTTGCTCACTTTCACCAGCAAGGCCAGTTTGTACCTGCTCAAGTTATTGTTGCTTTATTTGATAATAATGCTGCACAAGAGGAAAATAATGTTGCACCTTTGGAGCAGGATGTTGCAATACCTCTTAACGCTCCTTTCATTAATTTTCAGCAAATCTTATCTGCACAAGGGGTTACTTTTGAGGCTGTTGTGACACCTCCACCTACCAATTTCAGGACAGTCCTATGCAAGCTTGGCATGATAGCCAATCTGAGGTTTTTGATGGAAATTCTTCTAGGTCTGATTTAATGAACGTTGTACCATCTTATCCATTAATTTTTCTTTGATCAGTGACAGCATGATGAATGTAAACTCTGAAATCTGGATGGCAAGATCAATTGTCTTTCTGCCTTCAAGAGTTATTGTATGCCCAACTTTTCTCTTGATAATTACAATTTCTAATTGTCCCTGTTTCACTGCCAAAGTTTATTCAGTTTGAAATGTTTGGAGAAAGGGAGTTGCTGCCCCAGTCAAAAAAGGAGAATCCGATTACTCTAGCTCAACCTATGGTGGTCTCTGATCTGCAGCCCTTCTCCCATGTTGGCACCAAAAGGAAGCTCTTGTTATCAGATGATCCAGAGGTTTTGGCTCTTTGGACACCTATTTCTACCAATCAAGTCAGAAGGAGCTCAAGGTCTACTAGATACATGGGTTTCAAACCTAAGATCATATATGATGTTAGGCAGACTCGGTCAAAAGTGAAGCCAAGGAAGGTTCCTGGAGTGGAAATTACTGATGATACTGAGGAGGTTAACCAGTCTCAGATGATATCACTCAATGAAGACCTGGCTACTGATAAGACTCTTCTTGCCACCCCAGTTCCAGTGCTTCAATCTATTGGGATTTCTCTTTGTGGTGTTCCTCCTGATGAAGTCACTCCTAAGAAGCTCATGGCAGGCTTGCAGGAGGAGGAGAATGCTGGCAGTGCCTAGTTCCTGTCCATCTTTAGTTATTTTCTATATTTGAGTTGTAATAATGTTATTGCTTAAACAATGGGTAATTATTTGTTGGAACATCAGGGGGCTTAATACAAGAGAGAAACAGTTAGCTTTAATGAATGTTATCAATGTAAGTGGATGTTCAGTTATTTGCTTGCAAGAGACAAAAAATGAAGCTTTTGATTTGAGCTTTATTAAAGCTTGTTGTCCAGGAAGGTTTGATGAGTTTGTTTTTGTACCTTCTATTGTTGCTTTTGGGGGCCTCATTATTATTTGGAATAGTTCAATTTTTACTGGGATGGTAATGCATTGTGAACAATTTGCACTCTCTGTCCATTTTACCTCCACTCAACCAGCTCAGTCTTGGACTCTAATTAAAATCTATGGCCCATGTAATGGAGAATTGAGAGAAAGTTTTGTTAAATGGCTGTTTGAGGTAAACATTCTTGATGATGAAGATCGGATCTTAATGGGAGACTTTAATTTCATCAGATCCCCTGCAAACAGGAATAAGCTTGGTGGAAACATTAATGACATGCTTATTTTTAATGATTTCATTAGAGAGCAACATCTCACTGAACTGCCAATTAAAGGAAGGAAGTATACCTGGAGTAACATGCAACAAGACCCTCTGCTAGAGCAAATAGATTGGTTTTTTACATCCATACAGTGGACAACTAGCTATCCTAATACAGTTGTATCCACACAAGGCAAACCAACCTCTGATCATACTCCTTGTGTTGTCAATATCCAAACTAAGATCCCTGGCAATAGGGTTTTCAGGTTTGAAAATTATTGGGTGTCCCATCCTGGTTTTCTTGAAACAGTAACACATAGTTGGGGAAAACCAACTCATAAACCCAATAGTGTTGCACACATCAATGCAAAATTCAAACAGTTGAGATATGATTTGAAGTTTTGGAGCAAATCAATTTCAAAATTGTCCACTTGTATTGAAAATACAAATAGGGTTCTCTCTGAGCTTGATAACCTAGAAGATAGAAGGCCTTTGTTCTGTCAAGAAGCAAACTTCAGGAAAAATTTAAAAGCTCATTTAGCAAGACTGTTGCAGTACCAAAATGCATACTAGAAGAAAAGGTGCACCATTAGATGGACAAAGTTTGGAGATGAAAACACAAAATTCTTTCATAACTTTGCTACTGAAAGATATAGAAGGAATAATATTGCCTCTCTAAAACTATCTGATGGTTCTTTAGTTACTGAGCATGTTGATAAAGAAAAAGCTATTTTTCAAGTTTATAAGGAGAGATTGGGTACTTCTACATAGCCTGGTATGCTTTTTGATCTACAACATCTGATTACTCCAACTGCTGGTCTTGAAGCACTGTACCTATCCTTTACTAAAGAGGAAATTGACAAAGTGGTTAAAGAAATGCCAAATGATAAGGCTCCAGGTCCTGATGGTTTTAATGGACTTTTCTTAAAAAGTTGTTAGCACATCATCAAGGAAGATATTTAGACACTATGCTTCCAGTTTTATGAAGGAGACCTGAATTTAGAAAGCATAAACATGGGACACATAACACTTATTCCTAAGATGGGCTCACCTGAATCTGTAAACGATTTTAGGCCAATTACTCTGCTAAATTGTGTATTGAAGCTCATCACCAAAATATTGGCTAACAAACTCCAGAAGATCATCCTGAAAATTGTTCATAAGAATCGGCATGGTTTTCTCAAAGGCAAAAACATTCAAGATTGCCTTGCATGGGCTTTTGAATTTCTTTATCAATGTGAAACCTCCAAGAAAGAAATTATTCTTCTTAAGTTGGACTTTGCCAAGGCCTTTGATACCATTGATCATCTTGCTATGATGAAAATCATGAAGCAAATGGGGTTTGATGATAAATGGCTAAAGTGGATTGAAATCATTTTTGGCACTGGTAAATCTGTTGTTCTACTCAATGGAGTACCTGGAAGGCAATTTCACTGTAAAAGAGGAGTCAGGCAAGGAGATCCACTATCCCCCCTCAAATTTGTCCTAGTTGCTGATCTGTTATAGTCTGCAATCAACAATGCATTCAGAGAGAACATCCTCAAATCTCCTTTCTCCCCAGATTTTGGACAGGATTTTCTAGTAGTCCAATATGCAGATGACACTTTGATCATAATGCAAGCAGATAAAGATCAAGTTAAAGTGATGAAAGGAATACTTCAGAAATATGCTTTGTCTACTGGTTTACAGATTAATTTCCAAAAATATCATCTGATACCAATAAATCTGACAGAGAACATCACTAAAGAAATTGCAGATATGTTGGGTTGTTCCATTGCTACAATGCCATTCACGTATTTAGGTCTCCCTATTGGAACCACTAAACCCACAGTATATGACCTAATGCCACTGATTGATAGAATTGAGAGGAAGGTGTCTGCATCATTTATGATGCTGTCTTATAGTAGGAGAGTGACTGTGATTAATTCCTTACTTACTTCAATTGCAACCTTCACAATGTGTTCAATCAAATTACTAGATAAGATGTGGGACACATAGAGAAAATCCAAAGACATTGCTTATGGAATAAAAAGACTGAAGAAGGTGAAAAATGTAATTGACTTGCTGCTTGGGACATGATCTGTAGGCCAAAGAATAAAGGTGGTATTGGTATTCTTAATCTCAAAATACAAAATGAAGGACTGTTGTTAAAATTCCTTCATAAGTTTTACAAGGATGACACCCCCTGGGTCTCTCTGATTTGGAATTCCTATTACACTAATGCAGTCCCACATGCTGTTGGGCCTTGTGGCTCTTTCTGGTGGAGAGATGTCTTTAAATTATCTCATTTATTTAGAGGAGTGGCTAAGAGTACAATTGGTAATGGAGCATCTACTTTATTTTGGAAGGATCAATGGTCTGACACTATATTAGAAGAAAGCTACCCTATTGTTTACTCATATGTGAAGAATGAAGATATCTCTACCTAGAAATTTCTCACCTCAGACAATTTGGCATCTATATTTCATCTTCCTCTATCACCAGAAGCTCTGACTGAACTAAGAACAATTCAGAATAATTGCAGAGGAATACACCTCAGTGAACACCTAAAGGACACTTGGAGTTATGTTTGGGGAGCCAAAAAATTTACATCCAGCCGATATTATCAGTTCAACTTCAGAAATTTGAACCCCCACATTGCTTTCAAACAGTTGTGGATGTCTAAATGTACTTCAAAAGTTAAGTTTTTTGGATGGCTTATTTTATCAGATCGACTGAATACAAGAAACATGCTTAAAAGAAGACACTATACTCTTGGGACAGGATATGACTGTCTAATGTGTAGCCATCGTCTTAAAGGAACAATTGAACACTTGCTCTTTCAATGCCTCTTCAGCCAAGCTTGCTGGAGCACAGTTAATATTTCTTGGCCTATGGCTGGTTCTAGGCTTATGATCATTGAGAAAGGAAAACAAGCTTGGAACAAAAAACTGTTTATGGAGATTACTTTGCTTGGATCCTGGAACATCTGGAAGGAGAGAAATAACCTATGGTTTAACAACATACAACCTTCGAGTCAATCCTGGAAGTCTAGGCTTGCCACTGATTTATCCCTGCTGGTCTACAGGACAAAAGAAGACTTACATCCACTTATCAAGAGCATAATCCATAGATTGTAATTCCTGTGGCTCCTAGGACTTTTTCACTAATTCAGATTTTCTTATTCCTTTGTAACCTGTAAATATGTAACACTACTAATTCTGACCCCTGATTTGATGAAAAAGAGGCAATATGAACCTTTCCTACTATTAATACCCTCAAAATAGAAAACGTTCCGCAGCGCCACCGCCACCGAAGATGAGATTCGGGGGACACAAGTCTATGTTCCGGCACCCTGCCGGGACGGGGAATTTCCCCTGGAGCCATCTCCATCAACTCCGCCGCCATATTCATCGCTGTTGCTGACTCCCATGATAAGGAGGGAGTAGTTCTCCCCCGAGGCTAAGGGATCTATCGGTAGCTATGTGTTCATCTCTCTCTCCATGGTGTGATCTTATTGTGATCATGAGCTTTGTAATCTAGTTGAATAAGTAGATGCTACTCTTTGTCTATTATGCTACTCAAGTTCTTTTATTAATGTGATCTCCGGAGACACCTTGTCCCACGTGTGTGAAGGTGACAGTGTGCGCACCGTGTGTGGCTCTTAGGCTAAAGATTAAATACTTATCATGAGTTATAATTTGAGTTGGATGTCGCTATAAAATTGTGGTGTTTTTCTAGAACCATCTAGCGCTCAAGGTGATAGTGTGGGGTTACCTAGATGGGGAATGCGAACTTTAAGGTGTGCTTTTATAGCCCTACATTGTGAATTGGTGTTTATTATCCAATCGGAGAGTAGTTCAGGGTAGCATAGTGAAGTGAATATATTTATGTGTTCAATTATGTTATCATTGTTGAGAGTGTCCACTAGTGAAAGTATGATCCCTAAGCCTTGTTTCTAAGCATTAAAACACCTCTTACAACCAGTCTTGCTACATGTTTGCTTGCTGCCATTTTTATTTCAGATTGCAATTACCACTTATAATCATCCATATTACTTGTATTTCAGTATCTCTTCGCCGAACTAGTGCACCTATACACCTGACAAGTGTATTGGGTGTGTTAGGGACACAAAAGACTTCTTGTATCTTAATTGCAGGGTTGCTTGAGAGGGATATCTTTGACCTCTTCCTTCCTGAGTTCGATAAACCTTGGGTGATCCACTTAAGGAAAACTTGTTGCTGTTCTACAAACCTCTGTACTTGGAGGCCCAACACTGTCTACAAGAATAGAAGCGCGCATAGACATTAGTGGTGGGTTTGATCAGATCCCGATCTTTGGTGGGGCCTATCTCACGAACATACTCCAGCCCTATCCTAGATGAGCCACAATATTTTCTTCCTGGTGCTGGTGGTGGTGGTCTTTCTACCATTTTCTATGTTTTGCTAAAAAAAATTGCTACAGCCATAAATTGGTTTTGCTACTTTATCACAATTGTTTTACTACTTCTGTTTTTCATTGTCGCTACGGGACTATACTACTTTGGTATATTGTTTTTGCTACGCATTCATATTTTTTTGCTACTTTCGCACAATTATTTTTGCTACAACCGCTCTCTGTTTTTGCTACAACGTCTTCGGCGAGAGTCGACGGCAATGTCGGTTTTTCTATATTAGAATAATTTTTTGCTACATCTATTTTGTGGTTTTGCTACACTAGCACAAGTTTTTTGCTACATTGTCTCTAGCAAAATCTTCAGTGAAGTCTCCGGCGAAATATGTCTTTTTATTTTTGTCTCGTGAACAAACCGTTTTTTGATACATATAGCAAAAACACACTTTTTTAACAAAAACGGGTAGTTCTATAGCAAAAGCGGGATTGAGGCTTTTTTCTTGGACACATGTCACCCTGTCCATCCGGGGGATCGGTAGATATTATCCCCCGGGGGACGCATAGTACTTCCTTAAACAAATACGTTTATGTATTTAAGATTAAAAAAAATCCATGTGGTTCAAAATTAACTGATTCAAAAAATGCTCGAACTAACAAATGTTCACAATGTTCCAAAATTGTTCATGGGTTAGAAAAATACGTTTATTCCAAAATTGGTCACGTAGTTCGAACTAAATATGTTCATGGATTGTTTTTGTCTGGTTCAAAAAGTGTTCAAACAGTTCAAAAAATTGCTTTCAAATAAATGGTCATGTCTTTGAAATGTTCAAACTAAAATCAATTCAAGGGTTAAAAAAATATGTTCATGAATTCCAAAAATAAGTACTTCACGAGTGTAAAAAAATGTTGGCCGGGTTCTAAACGATTTTCATCTTCTAAAAACAATGTTCTCTAAAAATAATGTTCATACTTTTTTAAATAACTCATTCTCATTTTAGAAAAAAAAACCATATTGAAGAAAAAAACAACATACATAAAAAGTAGAACATTTTATCCTTGATCATGTTAATAGTACCAAAGAATAATGAGTGCAACAATTTAAAATTGTCAAAACACTGTGAAGCAGTGGGAGGACGAAGATGACAACGAAGCAATCTTTGCCCCCAAAAATGCAAAAAAATTAAGGAGAAAACTTGTATTCCCTAGTCCCCCGGAGCAAACACATAAACATAAGTTGGTAGGGTATTTTTTATTTTTTTCTGTTTTATTTGTGTGAAGAAACATCAGCATTGGTGCAAAACCAGGTGGCCTGCATCCCTGTCCGCTGCCGCACCGACGCGCGGAGCAGTCGAACCAAACAACAGCGATGCAAACTATGCAAGTATAATCATTCCAACAGTAAATAGGCCGAACCCACAAACGGAACGGGTACACAGTCAACTTCTAAAAAAAAAGGCTAGCAACACAAGAAAACACAATCCCTTGAAACGGGTGTGGTAACGGGCCGATAAAAACTCTAGGACATCAACTGATCTTGACGGTGTCGTCCTGATGCATGACGATTCAAGCTTTTCTGGCGTGGAGACGTTTGTCTCCTATCAACGAGAATATCTCTTGGAAGTCCTGGTGCACAGACGAGCTCAGGTCGTAGTCAGGCATGTCGCCCTGCCGTGCAGCGACCGTAAGGCGAGTCCGCGATCGAACGATCGCTACACCTGCGGCCAAAAGACAAGAGATTCCACATAAAAACCCATACAAATTCTCGCCAAAGGTCCAAAGCACTCTCACTCCTATTCGCACAAACAAAAACAACCCAACTCAATCCATGGCCGCTATAAATAGTCTTTTTTTTTGCTACATATGGCAGAAAACAGATTCAACCTCGCCGGAGACCTTGTAGCAGAAAAAATGTCCTAATATAGCAAAACCGACTTTGCCGTAGACTCTCGCGGAAAAAATATGGCTGAAAACCTCATAGAAAAAACTTTATAGTATTACTAGAAGAATGCTCGTGCGTTGCCACGATTTACTATTAACTTTTTATGTGTTGTCAAGGTGTAAATCTGAAATTCTGCAATGAGCGTCATTCGCTCGTGAACCCAATGTATATGATAAGATGTTGTATACCCTGAAGCCACTTAAGCAAAATGGTTCAACATCATTCTACACAGCAAGAACTTTCTCCTTCTCTTGAGTCAAGACTGTCTTTGTGCTTAGGTAGTCTTTTTCAGAGCTTGAGAACACAATCACTCAATCAGGTTTGACATATGTGACTTTCGCATCTCTCTCTACTTCTCCCCATATGTTCTTATTAGCCAAAAATAGTACTTCTTCCGATCCATATTACTTGTCGCTGAAATAAATATATCTAGATCTAGATACAGTGACCAGTTGTAACTTTCAACCAAAAACAGAGGTACCGCCGATGCAATATCCTTGTCGCCCACACTACACTCCCCAATAGCCTGCTAAGGTTCGTGAGCGCCATCCTAACGAGGAAGTGGCAAGATGAATGTAAAGGCTAAATGCACGGAAGAAAACATTGAATACATATTGTCTCCTAGCAGTACGGTATACTCCGTGCAAAATGATTGTTAATATGCAACATGTTAGCTCTAACTTGAAACGTAGTAACAGAATTAAGAGAACACTCTCGAATAGAGCTCTAGATAAAGGACAATATGAGAATAAAACATGCGTTATGTGAATTTTACTGAACCTTTAGTATCAAGTGGATAATATTTCAATACATATTGATACAAATATCACACAAGATATACCGAAGGCGGCGGCTTGTCCTATATCGGGATATGTCTCGATGAGTGGCAAGCTGTCTATGCATCTCTTGAGAGGCAAACCGGTGTAGCATAAACGTGCACCCATCAAGGGAAGGAGCCTAAACCAACCGGATCTCATTCTGAAACAAGTAGTGAGAATTCTGAGAACACACAAGACATTGAGCCCTGAAAATGAAAAGTAAATATTAGGATAGAAAAGCTAAGAAAATATCATAATTACCATCCATGATCATGAATTTTAGTCTGAAACTAAATTAGAACAATCGGTGCTATTCAGGTACAGCAGTTTGGACACCAATCACAATGCATGTTTTTGCTTTCGGATGGACACTAATTTAGAACACACCATGCTTTATTTGCAAGATAAAAACCAAGGTAAATTGAGTGAATATTAGAGCATCTGTACATCGGTTTGAACACCTATACAGTATTTTATTTTTTCAAGGATGCAAAGCAAATCAATGCTCGCATTTCCACCTCGTAGTATGGCTATTACTACACTTGGAAGACGGTGGTGGCAGCTTGATGTAATTGGATCCCCACGTTGTACACATGCTAATCACTGGAGCGTGAGATGAGAAGTCGGCCTCATTTTTGTTGCTGCTACAGGTAAATCAGGTTCCTAGATAATCCAAATTCAGAAATTGATTCTACAAAAGCTTGTTTCGATTTAACGCATGTAAGCTGTCCTCAGAGGCTGGGACAGCGCAAGAGTGCCACCACACCATAGCGAGTAGTAAGCATCAATATCAAAATCTACTAAATCTGAACACAACCAACGACTACGATCCCTCATAAACTGGTTGATCGGGCAAAACTTGGATGTAATACACTGAACCGAAGGCACAGGCTAGGTTCTTGTCCACTCCCAAGATCAAATAAAATCATAGCCTTTTCCCTTCCCAATTGGATGACCAGAAACCAGATTACACGCGCTAATTCAATGTTCTGGGCACATACCAGTGATTTCACTCGGTCAGATTTACAGAAACATGATATGCTCTGAAGAGGATTAACAGAGGGAACCAGCCTATCATCTTGGAGGCATTCCGTTGGGCCTCCCAGTGCTGGTCTCAAGCAGCCTTTGAGTGGACAAAAATGGCGGCGGCACTAATTGAACATAAGTTGAGCGGTAAGAGTGAGGGCATATCACTCCACATGTTAGTTAAAGACTATACCTTGCTCCTGCAGGTTTGCAAGAGATGCTCCCCTGCGACCCAGTTGACCTCCTCAGCTGTAGCCCGTTAACGTCACCGCCGTCCTCCTTGGCTGACTTCCCTGGTATCAATGACGAGCCCACCGATCTCCTCCTTCGGAGCATCTTAGGGCGAACCTCCAGTCTCCGCCGGCTCTGCATCTCCCGCTGGCACCACCGCTCTTGCTCGTTGTCCGTGGGTAGCGAGCTCGTCCGCGGGAGCTGCTGCAGCCGCGATGAGTCTTAGTAGGGCCTTACACATCACGGGTCACCCATCGATTTTCAGCAATCGTTGCCGCCTCCCTCATCCTGCTTGGGGAACGGAACCTTCCGTCTCCGATCTCCCCCCTCCCCTGAGATCCCGGTCGTTCCGATGCGTCCCTGCCACCTGGACACGCCGCCGGTTGACCTCCACCGGAGCCGCTAACGCGTTGGGGCTTGCGATCGACGCGGAGGTGCGGGGGAGGGGGCGACAGGGTGGCCCAAGCCGGTGCGGCGAGGATACAGGAAGCCCGTCGGCTCCTGGAGGGGAACGACGAGAGGAAATCGGGAGGGATGGGGATAAGGTCAGGTGGTGTACGGGTGTTTCATCTCACTCGACGGTGGCAGGGTGCATAAATCTATTGAACAACCAGGGGCAAAACAGGAAACAAAAAGTCGGACGGAAAAAATAGGAGGACGAACCTACCTCTGAACAAATTAGTAGATAGATAGATAGTGGAATCAAAAAGATGATAGCAAAAAAATATGATAATATAGCAAAAGAAGACCATGCCGGAGATTTTCGCCTGAGTCCTGGTACACATATGAGCTCAGGTCATAGTCAGGCATGTCTCTAGAGCATGTCGCCGTGCGGCGACCGTAAGGTTTTTTTGAACGGATAAGGCCCCGAAGGGCCTGGAGCATTCTATTCCAGCGGTGGGTGTACAATTACATGGAGGCAAACAGAGAAAACAGAAATTACAACTAAGCCCCTCAAATTTGCAAGCAACACCCTAAAAAGGATTGCCAAAAAGCAATCAAGACCTTGAACTTCGCCGGCGACGGGCAGCTCCGACGCGGCGCCACCCCAGCTCCAACCGGGGACGAGACCACTTGGTTGCGCAGGGGGCTTAAATGTCGCACCAGAGCTGCAGAAGATCCTCAAGCAGAGGTTGCACATGCTCGAGCATATGACGATGCCGAGCTTGGTGTGGCCACCATCTTGGCCCTGGATAGCGGCGGCGGATTGAGGCCGACGCTTGGAGAACACCGCAGGGAGCTCATGCTCCAGCAGCTCCCGGAGGCCTAGACGACGCCTCCAAAGAAGCGGCACAATCATAATGAGCTCACGCATGGGAAGGTGCCTGCTCCGGTGGAAGCATCCAAGCGTTTCTTGGCTAGCTACCTGGATTCAATACTACTGATTAAAAAGTATCCCCAAGTTGACATAGAGAAAGGCAAACAAGTTGTCTCATGTGTGTAGGGTGTCCAGGAGAAGAAGCACCAGTCGGATGGGCGGAAGAAAGTAAAACAGAAGTGGCAAACGCCGGGGCCGGGCATGGTGAAGCTCAACATCGATGGCGCCTTCAAATCCGATGGTACAGCGGGAGCTGGCATGGTCCTTCGGAACCACACGGGCGAGGTGATCGTCGCGGCTTGCGGACAACTGATGACCTGTGGGGATGCACTTGAAGCGGAGCTCGCGGCTATGGAAGAAGGACTAGCTCTTGCGATGAACTGGACAGAACTGCCGATCCAAGTAGAAACAGACTGTGCTGAAGCAGTCAAGCTAATAAATTGTACTAATAAAAACTTGTCGCGCCACGCTATGCTGGTGAGATCTATTCTTGAACTAGTGAGGGAAAGGGAGGTGGAAATAAGTAAGATTAGTCCGGAGGCTAATGGCGTTAGCCATGGGCTCGCCCAATTAGGACGAGTAAAGGGAAGAACAGCCGTCTGGCTGCGAGGTTTCCCACCAGATGTCGCGGAGGCGATAAACTCTGAGTGTACTCAACCTACTGATTAATATATTCCCCTTTCCTGGCAAAAAAAAAGAAGCGGGGCAGAGAGCTGGAGGTTGCAGACGAGGAAGACCTGCTCAATCTCGTCACCATGGCGAGCAAGAAGCAGACGACTCCCTCGAACCAGACTCGTGGCCACCACCCCGCGCATACCGCACCATCTCCAGGAAGCAGAGCAGCAGGACAACGCCGACGCCATAAATATCCTCTCCTCCTCGCCGCCACGGCCGGCCAGGAGAGGCCTAACAGCGCCACCGCTCGCTCCACTTCGCCTCTCACCCCCGCCACCACGGCCGGCCATGAGGGGCTCAGCAGCATGCTGCCACTGCAACTGAAGAAGGCTCCTAAGAAGCCCTTTATTCGAGGAGCCGCCAGTCGCCCTTCCAGCCATCGTCATCCGCTCCGACCACCGGAGCACCGCGACGAGGAGAACAGCAGCCAACATACGCCAGATCTTGGGCAAAAGATCTAGACGTCCGCTCCCGGCAGAACGCCAGACGACGGCAAGAAGCCGCACAACCCTACTGCTAGACAACCTACATCTAAACCTAAAGCCGGTGCCTCCCCATGTCCACCTCCAGCCAGCTATTCCGGCGGAGGGGACGACGGGTCAGCCCAGAAAGCACGGGAAGACTCTCAAAGGTGGGTGCCTCTAGCAACGTGCGGAGGTGGGGGGGGCGTACTTGGGTGCGGCGACCGTAAGGTGAATCATGCGACCGCGATCGAACGATCGGTGCACCTGTGGCCCAAAAAAAGAGGAGATTCCACATAAAATCCATACAAATTCTCCCCAAAGGTCCAAAGCACTCTCACTCCTATTCAACTCAATCCACATGGCCGCCGCACCAACATCCGCCCGCATTCCCATCATCATCCTACTGCTGTTCCAACTCTCGGCCATCTTTGCTTCTTCGTCCTCCTCATCTCCTTCAGGACCAGCCAACGGCAGCGACACGGACCTCGCCTCGCTGCTGGCTTTCAAAGCGCACCTTGCCGATCCTCTTCCTCTCGGCGTCCTCGCCGGCAACTGGACCGGCACATCATTCTGCAGTTGGGTCGGCGTCTCGCGCAGCCGCCGCCGGCCGCGCGTCACCAGTCTGTCGTTATGGGACATGCCGCTCGCTGGACCCATGGCTCCTCATATCGGTAACCTCTCTTTCCTCTCCGTCCTCAACCTCACCAACGTCAGCCTCACGGGTTCCATCCCTCCCGAACTCGGCAGGCTGCGCCGCCTCAGATTCCTCCGCCTTTCAGAAAATAGCCTCTCAGACGACATTCCTGCTGCTTTAGAAAACCTCGCCAGGCTCGAGACCTTCAGCCTATCTTTTAACCAACTCTCTGGCCAAATCCCTTCTAACATGCTAGCACGCATGCACAAGCTCCAGTCCATGAACCTATATGGGAACAAGCTGAGTGGCCCAATACCACCTTACCTATTCAACAACACACCTTCTCTCAAGTGAGCTACCGGGTTTTGGGTTCATGCTCCGGGTGGAGACCGAATGGAGATGGAGATCGTACTGGCTACGTATACCACATCGTCATATGTAATCGGGCGGAATTGTAATTGATCACTTGCGAGGAGGGCATACAAGAAGGTTGGGATCGGTTGCGAGCGTATGTGACCGTGCAGATCATGTCGGCCGCCATTGCTGGACAGAGAGAAGATCGCCACCGCACTCTCGCTCGCCGCCCTCGCACATTTCCTCCACCTCCCCTCGCTCCTCCTCCACATGGCCGTCCACACCTACATTCACCTGGACTTACGTACCCACTATGGTGTTGTCCATCGTCCTCCATGCCCAGCACTAGCACCACGCCCAGATCCTCTTCCGCAACCTCCACGCCCAGCGCTAGCATATCTGATTGCAGCTGCTCCCAATCTGCACAACATCCGGCTCCCAATCTAAGCCCGGTCTCCACCCGGAGCACGAACCCGAAACCCGGTAGCGCTGAATTTCTTTGTCTAGGGGGGGATACCGAAGCAAGAGCACATATTCTTTGGCAGCAACAAGCTCTCTGGTCAGATCCCTCATGAGATGCTAGCAAATCTCAACAGCCTTACAGCAATCCTTCTGAACGAAAACGACTTGAGTGGACAGATACCACCCAGTCTGTTCAACGACACACCTTTCCTGGATGCCGTCTACCTTTACAACAACAGCCTCTCGGGTCCCATACCACACAACATCGCCTCCCTGTCTATGCTCCAAGACCTGGAGCTGCAGGGGAACCATCAGCTCTCCGGCCAAGTGCCACAAGCCATGTATAACTTGTCCATGCTCCAATACTTGTCATTGTCGAGCAACAACCTTACGGGGACATTTGTAAGCAACCAAAGTTTTAACCTCCCAATGTTGCAGTATCTTTACCTCGCCGATAATAGATTTACCGGCCATATTCCGCCTGGGCTTGCATCATGTCGGTACCTACAAGAATTGTTTTTGGACGGCAATTTCTTCGTAGATGTTGTGCCACATTGGTTAGCTGGACTGTCAAACCTCGAAATTCTTTATTTGGGTGGAAATAACCTTGTTGGCTCGATCCCAGCTGCTCTTGGCAACCTCACTAGTCTTACTACGCTAGATCTCTCCTACTGCAATCTCAAAGGAGACATACCACCAGAGTTAGGACTAATGCAGAAACTATCGTATCTGCATCTTGGAGCCAACCAACTTACTGGTACAATACAACCCTCACTTGGAAATCTAACCAACTTGTCTGAACTAGCTTTAGAAGAAAATATGTTATCTGGCTTGGTACCAACAACGCTTGGGAACATTGCATCTTTGGAGAATCTTAGGATACAAAATAACAGTTTAGAGGGTAATATGGAATTCCTGTCGGCTCTTTCAAACTGCAGAAACCTCCAACTCATTAACATAGGGGCTAATTCTTTCACGGGTTCCCTTTCTCACCATATGGGAAACCTCACTTCGCGATTAGTCACCTTCACTGCAGGTTTCAACAAGTTAACGGGTGGGCTTCCAATAACATTTTCAAACATTAGTAGCCTTCAGTGGATAGATCTTCCTAACAACCTACTCACCGAGCCGATCCCAAAATCCATCATGGAGATGAAGAATCTCGCGTGGCTTGACCTCTCTAGCAATGAAATTTCAGGGACTATCCCATCAGAAATTGGTATCCTTGGGAATCTAGAGAGGTTGTTTCTCCAAAGAAACAAACTCTTTGGCTCTATACCAAGCAATTTCGGCAATCTTAGTAGGTTAGAGAAAATTGACTTGTCCAATAATCAATTAAGTTCAGTGATACCTGCAAGTCTCTTCCACCTTGATAAGGTTATAGAGCTCAATCTTTCTTACAATTCTTTTCATGGCACACTACATGCAAACATTTCTAGGCTAATACAAACATACCAAATTGATCTTTCTTCTAATTTCTTGATAGGAAGCATCCCGAAATCAATTGGACAACTTAAGATGCTAACCTATCTTAATCTATCGCACAACAGGTTCATAGGCCACATGGACGACCCACTTCAAAAGCTAACTAACTTAGCTTCATTAGACCTCTCCTTCAACAACATCTCTGGTACCATTCCTACGTTTCTTGCAAACTTTACCGACTTGACTACCTTGAATCTCTCATTCAATAGGCTAGAAGGCCAAATACCAGAGGGAGGTGTTTTTACAAACCTCCCGTTGCAATCTCTGATTGGGAATGCTGGGCTATGTGGTGCTCCACGCCTTGGATTCTCGCCCTGTCCTGGCAAACCTCATACAAGTAATGGACACTTCCTAGAAATTTTACTCCCACTTGCCACTATACTTTTTGGTAGTATTGCAATCTTTTTATACCTATTGATCGGAAAGAAACTTAAGAGTAAGGTAGAGATAAAAAATTATGCTGATCCAACCAATGACATTGGCCATCAGATAGTCTCCTATCGTGAGCTTACTCGCGCCACAAACAATTTCAATGAAGATAACATGTTGGGGTCTGGAAGCTTTGGAAAAGTCTTTAAGGGTCAGCTACGTGGTTTAGAGGTTGCAATTAAAGTTCTTGATATGCAGTCGGAGAAGGCCAAGAGAAGCTTTGACACCGAGTGTCGTGTGCTTCGCATGGCGCGACATCGCAACCTGATACGAGTACTCAACACATGTTCCAACCTAGAATTTAGGGCACTTGTGCTTCAATACATGCCAAATGGTAGTTTAGAGACGCTACTACATAGGTATCAGAGTATGCACTTTGGTTTCCTCGAGAGGCTCAACGTGATGGTTGATGTGTCGATGGCAATGGATTATCTACACCATGAACATTACGAGGTTATATTGCACTGTGACTTAAAACCTAGCAACGTGTTGTTTGATGAGGACATGACTGCACATGTGGCGGACTTTGGCATTGCAAGGTTGCTTCTAGGCGGGGACAATTCCATGATTTGTGAAACCATGCCTGAAACAGTTGGCTACATGGCCCCAGGTACTCAACAAACACCTCTTAGACTATTGCCTAATTATTGTTTACACAATACATGCTTGTTCTAATATTTGTTCATATTTTCACGTTTCTCATATAGAGTATGGGTCTCTTGGAAAAGCATCACGGAAGAGCGACGTATTCAGTTACTGGATCATGTTCTTGGAAGTCTTTACCAGAAGAAGACCCACCGACTCTATGTTCGGGGGAGAACTAACCCTTAGGCAGTGGGTTCAACGCGCATTCCCTAGGGAGCTTGTCCATGTCGTTGATAACCAGCTACTTCAACGCATGGCCACTTCTTCTAGCTACAACCTGAATGACGGATTCCTTGCATCGGTATTTGAGGTGGGTTTGCTCTGCTCTAGTGACTCGCCAGACCAGAGAATAACGATGAGTGACGTGGTTGTGTGTTTGAAGAAGATCAAAGCAGGGTACAACAAATGGAATGCAGTAACACAATGTGGTGAGCACCATGGTGATTGACCTCCGTTTCGACTATGCATCCAAATGATTGCCTATTCCCTATGTTGGTTCTCTTCTTTCAATGACTATACCGCATTGACGTCATGCACCACCTGTTTTTTCAGGACGTTGAGAGGCCTAAGATCTGGCTTGTAATTGCAATAAGCTTTAATTTCCATCACGGTAGAATAAATACCATGTTGTTGGATGTAATAGGCCCTCATGTTTACTTTACTACTACAGTATGGTTGCTTACTTTTAGTGATGTACTAATAAGCATGGCATCTAAGGAAGATGAACCTTATGTTACCTTTCTACATAACTAGCATGGTGGCCCTCGCAATGCGAGGGCATCACCTTTAGATGTTGTAACATATTTCTTCCTCCATTTACCTCTATGGTACAAAATACAAATTCCTTGTACATGGATACATTTTTAAATGCCTAACTTTGACATTAATTTTATGCGTGATTACGTTGATAGGAACATAGTATTTTTTTCATTGAGTTTCATGCTTTAGTTCATTACGTTTTTTTTGCGGGTAGTTCATTACGTTGATAGGAACATAGTATCTATAGGGGGATCAGGGAGCAAAGGAGCAAGTGTTGGCTGGCTAGATCAATTGTTTTTGGACGGCAATTTCTTCGTGGATATTGTGCCACTGTGGTTAGCTGGACTGTCAAACCACAATCTTCTTTATTTGAGCGGAAATAACCTTGTCGGCTCGATCCCAACTGCTCTTGGCAACCTCAGTAGTCTTACAACGCTAGATCTCTTGTACTACAATCTCATAGGAGACATGCCACCTGAGTTAGGACTAATGCAAAAACTATCATATATGTGCTTTGGAGCCAATCAACTTACTGGTACAATTCAAGATTCCCTTGGAAATCTAACCAACTTGTCGGACCTAGCTTTAGAACAAAATAAATTATCCGGCTCAGTACCACCAACACTTGGGAACATTACAGCTTTGCAGACTCTATACATACAAGATAACAATTTAGAGGGTAACATGGAATTCCTGTCGGCTCTTTCCAATTGTAGATACCTCCAACTCATTAACATAGGGGTTAATTCTTTCACGGGTTCCCTTTCTTACCATATGGGAAACCTCACTTTGCAATTAGTCACCTTCACTGCAGGTTACAACAAGTTAGTCGGTGGGCTTCCAACAGCAATTTCAAACATTAGTAGCCTTCAGTGGATAGATCTTCCTAATAACCTACTCACCGAGCCATCGCGGCGATGAAAAATCTCGCATGGCTTGACCTCTCTAGAAATGACATTTCAGGGACTATCCCAACAGAAATTGGTATCCTTGGGAATCTAGAGAGGTTGTTTCTCCAAAGAAACAAACTCTTTGGCTCTATACCAAGCAGCTTATTTCTCCAAAGAAACAAATTCCCTTATTTGTAGCTCACTGAAATTAACAAGTGCCAGCATCCAGTCCATGGCTTGCACACAAACATGCAAAGAGCTAGCACTGTCATGAATTGAACCATCAGAAAAGAAATTGACTACAGAATAGTACCATACACCAATTAATTATACCAGTAGAGTAATGCCAAAATAAATTTTTTAGCACAATATATTTAGAACAAACAGTGGCTCCTGCTTTAGCAAGCACGTAACAGCCATTGCATAAAAAGGAGTGCACGAACATCGTGAACTGTCACAGACACATAGAGAACATGCTTGCGACAACCCACATAGGTTGCACTGCAATCGCACAAACTTATAAGAAAACAAAGCTGCTTGCATTGGAAGACCAGCTCAAGTGTAGCCCAGTGTTCAGAATCACTAGCTGAATGCCCGTGCGTCACTACGGAGAAACAAATACAACAAGTACATCCTATTAATCTAAATGGTATTATATTTTTAGTTTTATAAGTAAATTACCTCTTATGGTCAAAAAATACTTAATGTCCTAGTGTGGCTCACCAAATCCACTCTCTTACGAACATGGTCGTAGTAAAATACATTATACATTAACAGGGCAACAAAATGTTTAAATGACTCGCACAAAATCCACTCTTACAAACATGGTGTTAAACTGGTGGTATTGTAAGGAGAAATATATAAAGACATCGCATGGCTCTTCAGCGGGTATTTATCGCATTATGCAGCAGGTATTGCTGTACCGTTGAGAGGTAGATGCGCCAGCAGCAGCAACTTATTGATGAGACCTCGAGCGTCTGAAGTGTGTTGGATGTTCCATGTCATGTATCTGAAAGGTTACATATTCACATAGTTATATATCTCCAGCCGATCGGTATCATTGAAGATCAATAGCACTAATAAACAGCACACCGAAAGAACAAATGACATAAAACCAAGAACGGATAAACAAGGAGGCAACCACGAT
Organism: Avena sativa; assembly: GCA_916181665.1. Taxonomy (NCBI): domain Eukaryota; kingdom Viridiplantae; phylum Streptophyta; class Magnoliopsida; order Poales; family Poaceae; genus Avena; species Avena sativa. The sequence continues at coordinate 53,321,918 of OV702285.1, read as the reverse complement.
TGAAATGCAGAGCAGACGTGGTCTCCGTAAGCATCATATTTCAAAAACGAAAGGGCTTCCTCAAGTGGTGATGCTAACCTGGGAATTGGATGGAGGGGCGCCAGCATTTCTTTCTACACTTGAAAGCTCCGTCCTCTGTAGCCTCTCCGGCAAGGTCTCCATGCCCATTTGTGACAGCAGGAGTAAGACATATGTCAGTAACTCCCCACCCGTGCCCAAACTCTTGGCGTGTATGTACCCTCGGCACCTACTGGCCGAGAAGCATAGCATCTCCACCCACACGCCTTCAATTACTTCCCACATATTCTCATCACCTATATCCAGCAACTTATTTGCAAGATTCCATGCATCGGGGACAAAACCTTCTCGTGTGGTCGCATATCTCTCTGCATCTAGAGGCGAGCCTGTGCATTCAACGGCCTGTTCTCTGTTTTCTGTGTGCTGCACGTTGATGATTATTCTCTGAATAAAACCTCTTTCGATTTCCTTGAGCAACGGCCTTTTGAAGAACTTGCAGAATGGCTTCTTGCGCCTGAGGATCTCCATGAGCGAAGGCTTGTCGCCCTTCAGGATATTCTTGAGCAATGATGGGTTGTCATCACTGAGTATCTTCTCCAGTTCAGCATTAGCGGTCATGAGCAGATTCCGCCTTGTGCCTGACAATAACATCTCAGGCTTGACGAAGAGTAGATACATCATGTAGTTGGAAATTTCTCTGCACCGAACAGCTCTTTTGTGACGAGGTGAACTTTCACACCAGACAGCACAGCCATGGCCTACACCAGAGGCATCCTCAATACACTGAGCAGTGACACACTGGCGTTCTGCTGATGCGTCCCTGTAATAGAAGCATAAATCTGTGGCAACATGCCAGAGAAGAACACTCTCGTCAAATGGCCTCCTTAAGCTGCAAATTAGGACTTGGTCACACCTGTTGGACTGAAGAGTCCATTGCCCTCTGCGATCGTTGAACTTGCAGTAACTGTCAGCATCACTTATTTGTTCCTCCCACCCTTTCTTCACATACTTATGAACCAACTCTATAATTGCAAAAGACGATTTGCAGGGCTTCATGGACCAGTGTTGATAAAAAAAGTCCTTGCAATTAAAGGTACTTAGGATGCACGTCGTCTTGGTGTGTCTTTTGTTGCGTACCAAAAATCCAACCAGGGTGTATTGGCCTATACGGCTATGTCTAGTGGCATCCATTAGGGCAACCACTTTTTTTACACATTGCCACTGCATGACCTTTTCTTTTGCATGTTCATATAGGACAACGAATTTTTGTACCCACTGCCATTGCACAGCCTTTCCCATTGCTTGCACAGCATCTGATCTGAATATGAATAGCTTTTGAAATACTCCCGACGAAAGAATATATGAGGAGTATTCCAGCACTGCGGTACAACAGAACAAGGCATATGTAACCTTGACATCATTATCATCATAAGAATCTCTGTGACTCTTGTGGAAGAGGCCAATGGCTGCTAATGGAAGTAGCGCAGCTGATAACCTTAGATAGCCAGAAACCACTTCCAGAAAGCCAGAGTGTTCAATGTCTTTAAATGCGCCGAGCATCTTTTCTTTTGTGTAGAGAAGACTGAATGCACTAAACAGCCTATCTTGCAACACACCATATGCTTTTTTCTCATCAAGCACCCAAAATGATTTTAGGATACCAAGCCGATCAGGAAATGGCGACGCAAGGTCAACAAATAGCTTATAGGCCTCAAGATCCACTTTATAGTCAACAATTTTTCTTCTACCGAGGATGCTTTCAACCCGGGCAAACCCCACGTACAGGGACATGGTTGGAGCCAAGCGAGCGTGAATCAGCTCTTGCACTGGGTCAGTGAGTGCGAGCTAGGACAGGAATAAACACAAGCAGGTTGCGTGCAAGCAGCAGGCGAAAGCTGACCTGACGATCCGGTGGCGCTTTGAACGGACGGAGCAGAGAGCAGAGAGACGGCGTAGACCCAAAGATGGCGCCATCCACAGAAAACATCGCTCAATTTTCAGCAATATTTGTTTGAGTATGTACTATGTTCTTTGGTGGCGGAGGAAGCACAGGCAGCTGCGGGGCGCTCCTAGACGCCGTTTACGGGCGCCAGCGGCCGCTGGTTTGGGCCGCGGCCCATCAGCCACTCCTTTATTTTTTGTTTTCCAGATTTCTTTCTGTTTTATATTGTTTTTTCTATTGCCTTTCCTATTTTTTTAACATGAATATTTTAAAAGCCTGATTTTTCTAAATTTGAACATTTAGAAAATACAAACTTTTTTAGAATTAGACTAATCTCAAAAGATAAACATTTTCTATAGCAAAATCGATTTTGTCGGAGACATCGAAGACTCTCGATCTTGTAGCAAAAAAATTACACTATTGTATCAGAAAAAGGCGGTACCAAATAAAATAGGATAATGTAGCAAAAGAAGACCTTGCCGGATACTTTGAAGCACTGTTTTTGTCATAATGTAGCAAAATTGATTTTATCGTAGACATTGTAGCAAACATTTTATACAATTATAGCAAAATCATAGAACATATGTAGCAAAAAAATTATGACATTGTAGAAAAAGTCCGACGTTGCTTGTATCACCGATTCACCGCTGACGGTCACGCCCGTAGCAAACCTCGACGGCGTATGTAGCAGTGCCCGTATTCTTTGGTAGCACCGCCGGCGGTCGTGTGTAGCAAACCCGTGAGGAGATGGTTGTTGTCGTCTACAGTAGGGACCGCACGTCGGCCAGAGGTCGCATATGGAAACACAGCCGGACGAAGCTTTGCAGGGAGGCACGCTCGGGGTGGAGGCGGAGCAACGGGGATCCTTGGGGCGGCCCATGTCTGGTGGCCTCCATCTCCGGCAGGCGCGGAGCACAGCGGCACGAGCATGGAGGCATGGCTAGGAGGCGGCAGAGCACGGAGGAGCGAGGGCACGAAGACGCAGCTAGACGGCGGAGGCGGAGCAGCGGGGCTTCTTGGGGTGACGCCCATGGCGGGTAGCCTCCATCTCCAGCGGGCGTGAGCGTGGAGGCGCGACTGGGAAGCAGCGCGGGCACGGAGGCCACGGAGGCGATCCGGGGCCTGGGCGGCGGCGATGTGGCCCCAACAAGACCGCACGCGCGTGTTAGGCGACCCGGTGATCAAATCACGGGATCCCAGAAAGAGTAGTATCATTTCTCCTAAAAAAAGTCTGTCTCATAATTTTGGCTCGTGACCACATCAGAAGTCAAAAGGGCCGGCATTACCAGGCCTTAGCAATCGATCGGAGAGACCAAGAGAGCAGTTGAGGCCAGCATCAATCGATTCGGTCCATCGATTTGGAGAGGCTCTTGACTCGCGAGTTCAGTCTGCAGCCCTCGACGAAGCGACACGAGCCTGAAATGATAGTTCATCTTCTTCTTTTTTTTTTGAACAAATATATATTGAGTCAGCAGGCTACCTAGTTAAAAACTCTCTAGTCCCTTTCGATACCCTAGAAGGAAAAGAGTGCAACTGGGACCTGACGCTCCGCAAACATAGTAGTGTTACATCATCCATTAATTGTGGGTAGAGAAAAACAGGCGGGCTCTCAAGCCAGAAAGTTACATTATGACTATCTACTGTCCTAGCTACGATATCCGCTGCTTTGTTGGCTTCCCTGGGGCAATGGCGTAGGGTCGCAGAGCTAAACCCTACCATCATCATCCGACATTCATCCAAGAAAGCTCCTCCAGCAATTCTGTACTCCAAGGGATTATGGAAAGCATCAACCACCTCGAGAGAGTCTGTTCCAATATTAATATTAGCACAGCCAATGCGCTCTGCCAACCGAAGTCCATCCCGCAGTGCTTGAGCTTCCGCAGTTGCAACATCAATAACATTCTCAATCTCCACTCTACAAGCAGCTAGAAACTGACCTTGGGAGTCCCGAATAATACATCCCGTCGAGGCCATCCTAGAATCCAGGTTAACAGCCGCATCAGTATTTAGCTTTACTTTTCTGCTTGGAGGTTTAGTCCAACCTTTTCTTATTATTCCACTCCTGTTCAAATTTTCCCGGAGGTTGTTAGACACCATTGCCTTGATTGACAGCGCCAACCTACTGGGGGTAGGAGATGTTCCATTGTGCTTGAGTTCCCTTCGCCGCCACCAAATGAACCAAGCCGCCGTAACAATAACCTCTTTACCTCCTAGCCCGCCCAAAGCAGGGATCGCTGGTTGATTCAACCGGAGCAGGTGTTCCAGCACCACACTCCCTGATTGGTCTTCTAGGACTACCCTCTGAATGGTCCTGGTTAACCCGAGCGCCTCCCAGACTTCAAGTGCACGATCACACTTGAACAACATATGCGCAATATCCTACGCACCCCACTCACAGACGGGGCATTGGCCTGATCCACCAATGTGTCTATTAGCAAGGGTACACATACATGGTATGATCCCATGAAGAGCCCTCCACGTGAAAATCCTCACCTTGGCTGGAACTTTTAGTTTTCAGCAGGTGTCTCATACGGGGTTTATCTCAGAGCTCCCTGCACCATCTCTTCTTCTCGCCCTGCTGCCATATTGATGTTGCCACTCCATATGATAAGTCGATCGTACTGAAAAAATCATGTTTTTGTACCATGCCATGCAACAGAGTCCCCAACCTCCCATGGTGGTAGGGGTATGCCTGGATACATCTCACATCGATTGGGTAGAAATTATCCTCCAGAAGTTGAACATCCCATGTATCTGTCATTGGGTTAATTAGCTCTTGTACCTTCCCAATCATGATACCACCTTGTCTTGTGGACACCTTCTTATCTGGGCTGTTTGGTATCCATGGATCCTGCCAGACATTAATTTCTGAACCATTTCCCACACGCCAAATATAGCCTCTTTTGAATGTCCCCATTCCCGCCATTAGGCTTTGCCAAGTGAAGGAGGCCCCCTTCTTTAATTCTACCTTCAACAAATCCCCAGATAGGTAATATTTTGCTCTAAGAATTTGAGCACATAAAGATTCAGGTGTTTCTACTAACCTCCATATATGCTTTGCAAGCATAGCCAAGTTAAAACAGTGTAGATCTCTGAACCCCATGCCACCTTGCTTTTTTGGAGTACACATTTTCCACCAAGAATACCAATGCATGGCCTTTTTGCCATCTTTCTGGCCCCACCAGAACCTTGCAATTGCTGACGCTATTGCTTTGCAAATTCCTTTTGGCAATTTAAACACAGATATAGCATATGATGGAATAGCTTGAGCTACCTCTTTCAGCAAAATCTCTTTCCCGCCCATGGACATGTTCTTCAGATTCCAACCACTAATGATTTGGCACACACGATCCACTAAGTGTTGGAAACAATCAGATCTATCTACCCCCACATGTGAAGGAAGACCCAAATACCTCTCAGTCAAAGCTTCCGAGTCAATATGGAGCGCTGAGCATACAGCCTCCCTATCCTCTGCACTTGTATTAGGGCTAAAAAATATACTCGACTTTGGGTCACTCACCAGCTATCTCGAGCTGGCACAGTACAAGTCCAACACCTTCCGAACAGTAGCAGCATTAGGCGCATCCGCCTTCATTAGAATCAGAGAATCATCGGCAAATAGTAGGTGTGATACCGATGGTGCCCCGCGACACACCCTGACTCCTTGAATACCACCACAAGCTTCTTCATGTGTCAACAAGCTTGAGAGTCCCTCAGCACAGAGCAGAAAAAGGTACGGCGAGAGTGGGTCCCCTTGTCGCAACCCCCTAGTAGGAACAAAAGTATCTGTCTCCTCGGCATTAAACCAAACTCTATACTGAACCGAAGAAACACAAGACATGATCATGTTTATCCATTGCTCCGCAAAACCTAATCTTGTCATCATATCCTTCAGGAAGCTCCACTTAACACGGTCATATGCTTTGTGCATATCAAGTTTTACAGCACAATAACCGTTTTTACCTTGTCTCCTTCCTTTGAGCATATGAACACACTCATATGCAACTAGCACATTGTCAGTTATCAACCGCCCTAGAACAAAAGCGCTTTGGGCAAGACTAATCACCTCAGGCGGTATCCCTTTCAGTCTATTTGCAAGTACTTTAGATATGATCTTGTATAAGACATTGCACAGGCTTATTGGCCTGAATTGAGTGATCAACTCAGGGTTATTTACCTTTGGTATCAAGATAATAGCAGTCTCATTCCACCCTGGCGGAATCACCCCCGCTTGCAGAGACTCCAACACCTCTTTTGTGATAGAACCCCCAATTAAAGGCCAAAATTTCTTGAAAAAAATTGCATGCATCCCATCTGTTCCCGGTGCCTTAAAATCACCTATCGCAAACAGAGCCTTCTTTACCTCTTCTTCCGTGAAAGGGGCTAACAATCTCTCATTCATCTCATTAGTAACCTTTCGTTGCACTTTCGCAAGCAGCTCCGGATCCGACCCATCTACTTCAGACGTAAATAGGTTAGAGAAATAATCCATAATCAGAGGTTTTAGCAATGCATTACCTTCCCTCCAGACACCATTGTTATCTTTCAGTTTTACTATCAGGTTCCTCTTCTTCCTAGCTCTTGCGTAGTTGTGAAAATACGCAGAATTGCGGTCTCCATGGGTTAGCCAGTTAACCCGGCTCCTCTGCATTTTATATATATCTTCTTGTTCTAAAATCTTCTCAATCTCCTCAGTAATCTCCTCCTGTCTTCTCACATTTTCTTTCGACAGTCCCCCTCCCAGGACCTCTTATAGTTTCCTTGAAAGGGACCGAAGTCTCGCTCTTGGTTTCTTAAGGACAGTCTTGTCCCATGCATGAAGCGCATCCTGCACAGCTGCTATAGCTTTCACCACATTACCATCATTTATCTCAAGACCGTTGGACCAGGCCGTTTGGACCACCTCGCCTACTCCTTCTTCCTTGAGCCATTTACCCTCAAAACGACGACGGCGAACATTCCTTGACATTGCAGTTGTCCGATAATATTCAGTATCCAGCAAAATTGGTCTGTGGTCAGATCGAAGACCCTCCTTATTAGAAAGACAAGCAAACGGGAAGAGCTGAGACCACGCCCCATTACCGCAAGCTCGGTCTAGTCTTTCTCGCATCCCCGCACCTCTACAGCTTCTCTTCCTTCTCCACGTAAAAATGTCACCAATATAGCCCAAATCTTCCAGGCCACAGTCAGTAAGAGCATCACGAAAAGCTTGCATATAATGCATGGGTCGGGGGTTGCCCCCTTCCTTCTAATGCGTGTAAAGAATATCGTTCCAATATCCGATCACCATCCATCGCATATCAATTTGCCTGTGTAAATCACGTAAACGCTCCCAAGTTTTGTACTTATTTTCCCACGACGGTTCACCATATAGGCCCGTTAATCTCCATCTAGTAGCAGCGTCACCACCGTCCACTAGAACATCTATGTAATTTGAGTGAATTGCCATCTCCTCAATGCCCACCTCATTCTTCCAAAGAAGAACCAAGCCACCGCTACGAACCATCACTTTTAGCCACTATAATACCATCCATACGAGTCTGCACCCGTAACCACTCTGCACCAGCTTTGTCCAGATGAGTTTCAGAAAGGAACATCACCTGGGGGTTGTTTTGCTCCTGGATCTCCCGGAGCGCACGAACTGCCGCGGCACTTCCCAAACCGCGACAGTTTAGAGCTAGGATTTTCATTGAGACTGGCGGCGCTCCTCGCTGGAGCCCGCCAATGTTTCCAAGTTTTGTTTGTTGCCTACCTCCCCCATCTTAGCTCTCTTATTACCTTTACTATCCACAGAAGATCGTACTCTCCTCATCTATCTCCTCCCCCGTCCTTATAACTATATCGGTATTGTTTAGCACCACAATTTGTCCATTGTTCCCTTCCACAGCCGGTTCCTTGTCATCAAAATTTATCCTTTTCCGAGCATACATATTGCCATAAGTCATTGTTATATCTACTGGTTTTTTGGGCTTGTACCCGTGTCCTCCAGTTCCTCTGACTCCTTCTCATCAGCATCCTGGGATACCCCAGGATCAGTACCCCTTCCAAAACCTCCTCTTCCCGTTCTACCACCTCCTCGGTTCCCACTAAATCCACCTCCAAAGTTATTACGAGATGGCATGTCGGCATATAGCCACTTCTTGAACTTTAGTTCCTTTTCCTCATACACTCCACAACCACATTCTTTATAGCCATGGCCTAGTTTGCCACAGGCTTCACAAAAGAAAGCAAGTTTCTAATACCTGACCACAAATAAGTGACGCTGGTTCTGTCTGATAATCGAAACAACTCGGGTCAGAGGCTTACACACATCATATTTTACTCTCACCCTGACATAGTTCCCTCGTATCCCATCGGTTTTCGCCGCGATCATTTTAGGGCCTGCACGCTCTACTAGCTGAATGATAATGTTAGGCTTGCAGCCGGTAGCTCGTGAATCTGTATCCAAATTGCCATATGCAAAAGCTCCTTATTTTCAGCCCTTGAGAGGCCGTCATAAGGCTCAATCAGTACTGCCCAGTTGCGAAAAAGCCAGGGGCCATTCTCGACAATCCTTTCCCAATCGCCCAGACATGAATACTGGATAGTAAATAGATTATCGCCAATCGCTCTAAACTTTACCCATTGCGCCAGATTCCAAGCAGCCCTCATCTCCCCAAAGAACGCAGGGTGGCTGAAACCCTTCTCAGTTTGCACCCTAGCCAGTGCCATCCACTGCACGCCTGCCTGAAGCTCATGTTCTACATCGTCCAAAACCAGATCATGGAAACCCTCGTCATGTAGATCTAGTTGTTCCAACATCACGTCAATATTCATGGGCTCCTTTCCCTTCACCTTTGAACTCCCATCGCTCGTTGTTGAACGCGCGTCAGAAGCCGACGCCATCCTTGACGAGATCCCGCTCGTCTCGCCTCCCGATCCCTAGACACTCCAGCCCTGCGATCGCCGACCAAGGCTAAGGAGGAGGGGCCAAGGACCATCCCAACCAAATCCAGGATCAGGGGAAACCGGAGAGGAGTCGATCTCGGTTGGGCACGGACGGAATCGAAAAGAACACGGACTCGGGATCGCCATCGGGAGGAGAAAACCCTAAAAGCTAGGGGAGTATAAACCTTTTTTCTTTCCCGATCCCAGAGATAATAGTTCATCTTCTAGAGTTGTGGTGATGCCGTTGTTTCTGTTCTAGCGTTCTACTTTTCTTCCTATGATCTTCAGTCGGTCGCCAAGAACTGAATTTGTGGATCGGGTCCAGCAATCAACAGGTGCGTGCATCCCTCATCCCTGCATATTTTCTTCTTCGGTCTTTGTCAGGCGTTTCCTACTGAACTTGTCTGTGGCGTGGATGATCAGCTAGTACTCACTCCGTCTCAAAATAGATGTCTTAGATTTGTCAAAATTTGGATCAATCTTCATCCAAATTTTGACAAATCTGAGACATCTATTTAGGGATGAAGGGAGTACAGTTGTTTTTCTTTAAACGGAGAATGTATCTTCGGGCTTTGTATCGAAAAGATATGCATACGAACTTTTTTATAAATTTATTCAACAAAGGATAGACAAAGAACATGTATCAAAAAACCCGAAGCCTACACACAACACCTACAAACCCGGCAATGGCTGAAAAACAACAAGGCCTTATGTCCGGAAAACGAAAAAATCCCTCCATGAGATAGGAACGGGAGAATATCACATACCCCAAGAGACCCTCTAGAAGAAATGAGAGCACTCATCAAGTTTAGCAGGCTCTTAACGGTCACCTCATATTGCGTTTGGAGGGATCGACAAACAGACGACTGTTGGGGTACGGTCGAGTGGACGCATACGTGCGCAGCCGAACGCCGATGATACCCAAATGGAGCGTGCGATGAAGTGGCCGAAATTCGAGATTCTCCAGGTTCGTGTTCAAAACCAAACTTATCTTTGTTGTCTATTCCTAAAAAGGTTGTGGTATCTAGATCTAGTACGCTTGGAGTTTCACTTGGAGAATCACCTTCAGCAATAGATGCCTCGGTAAACAAATTATATGATGTTGAGAAAGAGCGAGCTTTAGTTATTCTTAACCGCAAAAAAGTTCAGAGGAACACGATCCTAAGAGCCTTTTTGTTTCAACGGTATCAGGTCTATGTGACGATTTAGTAGATGAGGATCCGCTAGACGTGATTGATGATCATACGGATCAAAAAGACCAAGGAAAGAAAGTGGGTAGAGGCCGGAAAAAAAGTCACCAAGAATAGTACAGTTAGAAGAAGTGCTAGGATTAAGAGTATTAACAAAAAAAAGACTTTACAGTGAGAGCGTTGATCTGGAACAGTGAAGGAATTAGGTATACTTCAAAACATATTTTTATTAAAGAAAGCATTAAAGATCGGAATTTGGATATAGTGGCTTTACTTGAGACCGGGAGAGCCAACTTCCCCGTATCTTTCCTGACAGGGCTATCGGCGGGACGTGATTTTTTTTGGTCCTGCCTACCTTCAATCGGGCGGAATTATAGTAGGGCTAAATGTTAAATCTCTGACGGTCAAAGACATTGACGCGGGAGATTTCTTGATTAAATTAAAGCTTCAATCGAAAGTGGATGGTTTTGAATGGTCCTTTATGGTGGTTTACGGTGCAGCCCAAGAGGAGCATAAACCAGATTTTCTAGCTGAACTAGCCAGGATGTGCGATAGCCCAGGAACTCCAATGATGTTGGGTGGCGATTTTAATATTATACGTAATCCGTTGAAAAATAATAACAGTAATTATAATCCTAGATGGCCGATTATGTTTAATGCCATAATTGAGAGTTTAAACTTAGGGGAGATTATGTTGTCAGGACGACAATATACTTGGGCAAGTTGTAGAGAAACGCCCACCTATGAAAAGTTAGAACGGATGCTAACAAGCATAGAGTGGGAACAAAAGTTTCCGTTGGTCTCGGTGCAAGCGCTGGCTCGTATGGGGTCGGACCACACACCCTTGTTTGTGGACTCAGGAGAACAAGCTCACCTGGGGAATAAATCTCTTTTCTCGTTTGAATTATCTTGGTTACGGGAAGAAGATTTCTTTCATATGATCACGATAAAATGTGAATCGGTCACTTTGGGGGTTAGCCCAATTGATCTTTGGCAAAAGAAAATTCTTCATCTACACCACTTTCTTCGTGGATGGGCGAAAAACAAAAGTGGTATTTACAAATCGGAGAGAGATAGACTCACCAGGCTTATTGAGGAGCTAGATATTCGATCGGAAACAGTTCCATTAAACGCAATGGAACGGGAATCACTTAAGAGAGCTAATGCGAATTTAGGAAAACTTAGATGTGAAGAGGAATCTAAATGGGCTCAAAGGGCAAAGGTGAAATTCATTCAAGAGGGGAGGAATAATACGAAATATTTCCACCTAATGGCGAATGGTAGATATAGGAAGAAAAGAATTTTTCAATTAGAACAAGACGAAGGGAAAATTATTGGTCAGGAAAACTTAAGAATTTATATATCAGAATATTATAAGAAGCTATTTGGGGCACCGTACAAGAATAGCTTTAGTCTTAGAGGGGAGGTTAATGCGGATATTCTTCAAGTAACACCTGAGGAGAATATTTTCTTGACAACACAGTTTACGGAGAAAGAAGTTTTAGAAGCAATATCGCAAATGGAGCATAATAAAGCACCAGGACCAGACAGGTTTCCTGCTGAATTTTATCAATGCTTTTGGAAAGTGATTAAAAAGGATCTAATGGCACTTTTTAATCAGCTTCAGAATAGTGATTTTCCACTGTATAAGCTTAACTTCGGGATCATTACCTTGATACCGAAAAAGGAAGATCCTACACAAATTCAACAATATAGACCCATCTGTTTACTTAACGTAAGTTTCAAGATTTTCACAAAGGTGGGTACAAATAGAATTGCTGATATCGCCCTCAATGTTATCAAGCCTTCTCAAATTGCTTTTATGCCTGGCAGACACATTCTCGAAGGGGTGGTTATACTCCATGAAACCATTCATGAACTTCATCGAAATAAAATGGATGGGGTTTTGTTTAAAATTGATTTTGAAAAGGCTTAAGATAAGGTTAAATGGCCTTTCCTCCAGCAAACCATGCGTATGAAAGGTTTCTCCCAGAAATGGTGTAACCTAATTAAGGATTTTGTCCAAGGAGGGTCTGTGGGAATACGGGTCAATGACGACATTGGCCATTTTTTCTAGACTAGAAAGGGGTTGAGACAGGGAGATCCGCTATCACCATTACTCTTCAACATTGTAGCGAATATGCTTGCCATCTTAATTGCACGCGCAAAAGAAGATGGCCAAATTGGAGGTCTTGTTCCTCATCTCGTTGAGGTCGGAATATCTATCCTTCAATATGCCGATGATACCATCCTTTTCATGGAACAGGATCTTGAGAAGGTTGTCAACATGAAGCTGATATTGAGTATCTTTGAGCAACTCTCTGGGCTGAAAATTAACTTTCACAAAAGTGAAATTTTCTGCTTCGAGAAAGCTAAAGATGCAGAGGCCCAGTACAAACATATTTTCGGATGTGAAGCTGGGAATCTACCTTTTAAATATCTCGGTATTCCAATCCACTATAGGAGGCTTTTGAACAAAGAATGGAGCGCAGTAGAAACCTGCTTCGAACGGAAGCTTGGTTGCTGGCAAGGCAAGCTACTCTCATACGGAGATAGGCTAGTCTTGATAAATTTTGTTTTAACCAGCCTCCCGATGTTTATGTTGTCCTTCTTAGAAGTACCTAAAGGGGTACAGAAACGATTGGACTTCTATCGATCTCGTTTCTTCTAGAAGAATGATCAGTTCAAACGAAAATATAGATTGACTAAGTGGATCATTATATGTAAACCGAAAGAACAAGGGGGCCTCGGTGTGGAAGTTTTGGAGATTAAGAATAGATGCTTACTCAGTAAATGGCTATATAAACTCCTAAACGAAGAAGGGGTATGGCAGGAGCTCCTTCAAAACAAATATCTTCAAAATAAGACCCTGTCAACTGACTCCCAATTCTGGAAAGGTCTCATGAGTGTTAAGGAATGGGCAGCAGACTCCCAATTTCTTCGAGAGAGGATCCTTCAATGTTGGGAATGGGCAGCAGACTCGGTTTTGGGAGGACACTTGGTTTGGAGAGAGCTCTCTAGCAAATTAATATCCAAATATGTATAATATCGCGCGACGGAAAAACGTCCTGGTCGCTGATGTTCTTACTACGGTTCCACTAAGTATCGAATTTAGAAGATCTTTAACGGGCGACAAGTGGGCCACATGGTTAAACTTAGTGCAACATTTAATGGGCGTTACTCTTTCGGACGAGACTGATATTTTTGTTTGGAAGCTAAATACATCAGGTTTATTTACGGTTAAATCTATGTATGCGGACTATATGAATGGTCATACAGTTTTTCTTCGAAAGTATATTTGAAAGATCAAAGTACCTCTAAAGATTAATATCTTTATGTGGTTCGTGCTTAAAGGAGTTATTCTCACCAAAGATAATTTGGCTAGACGAAACTGGAATGGTTGTAAGAAATGTGCGCGCTTCCAACGAATCAATCAACCATCTATTTTTCGATCGTCCCTTCGCAAAATTAGTTTAGAGAGTTATTCAGTTCATTTTTAATATCTCTCCTCCAACAAATGTTACGAATATGTTCGGAAATTGGTTGAACGGAGTAGATAAGGACTCTAAAGAAAGAATTAGAACTGGTATTTGCGCTTTGCTATGGGCTATGTGGAACTGTCGAAACGATATTGTTTTTAACAAGAGTATAAACTCTCACTTCTTACAGGTTATCCGTATGGTTACCCATTGGATCCACGATTGGTATCTTCTACTCCCGGAGGTGCAGAGGGCGTCTATGCACTCCGGATGCACCCGGCTGGAGGCGGTTGCTCGGGCTATTTACTGCCAGGCTGGGTGGCAGCCTACTAGAAGACTTCAAGATGCATAGATTTATTTCGTTTTTGTTTCGTTGGCTGATACATGTATCCACACTTTCCGATCCATGATTTGTAAACTTTGAATCTCAAAATTTGGGTAATAAAGGAGTTATGTGCATCGCTTGATGCAGAGGCCGGGGCGATGCTCCCATTTCGGAAAAAAAACCTCATGTGCATGCTGAAGAAACCGTCACCACCAGAAATCTTCATGGTTAAGATCTTCATGAGCTAATATAATTGTTGTCTAGATGCAACCTCAAAGTCTTTCTTGTACCCGTATTTGAGTTAGGTTTGCTCTGCCTATTTGGACTCAAATCGTCACCTAACCTAGTTGGATTCAAACTGGATACAAGTTGATTCGGAACAGATCCGTCAGCGGCTAGACATTCCGGTCCATATGAGCCAAACACTCTGGGTGATACACACCGGATAGTCCGGTTCGTCAGAAACTTCATAGTTTTCGGCAAAATTGTGGGTGGCTTTTGATTTGGCCTTCTCGATTGTAACACCCTCAGAATCGGCCCTATGCAAGTTTTAGCGCTTCCCGCCAAACCCGCATAGAAACGATTCAAAGGTGCCCACCAGGCACTTTCGTGCGGGTGGAAAACGAAGTAATATCATTACACAATAGTCCTCGATGGAACCCACAAAACATATATATACAACAGCGACTCAATGGGTCAAGAATACAGATATACAATACAAAGATCCAAATCACCTTTAAAACGATATAGCGTCCGGGTACGGACAAGATGCAAATTGAGCTAAGAGCCCTGAAGAATAACCACTGGCGTCCATAACCCTGCCCAGGCCAAGCCGGAAGGGTAACCCTGCTAACGACGTCGATCTCAAAACCTGCTTAAACAAAAGGGGTGCCGACAAAGGGCAAAGGAAAAAGAGAGAGCGGTCAGTACTGAGGCCAGTACACGGCGAGGCTAGAATTCGGCGGTCCTCGCCTACATAGGTATGGTGGACTGAGCGGCAGCGCAACATGCACTAAACAACCTATAGAGACTCGATATAACTGTCGGCTATCAGAGAGGGATAAGAAAGACCTATTCGGAACCAACCTGATTCTACCACCAAACATACCCATCTTGGTATTTCCCCCTCGAGACCAAACGAGGAAGTCAACCGAGGAACTCACACAGTTGGCAGTTTTATTTATTCAGTTATCGTTGCAGCAATTACTAGTCAGGTATAGATAGTCATCCTGATATAATAAGCAGTGGGCACTTTTATTTAACCATTCCGTTGTAGTTGCAACACTTACTAGTCAGATACAATTAGCATGAGATATCCCCAAACCCAGCAGTTGTTGGTACTTTTATTTAGCCATTCCGTTGTAGTGAAGCTGATTACTAGTCATATCGGGTACAAGTCAAATTATAACAGTAAACTTTAGTTATGGTTGTCTATGATCAAGAACTGTGCTCCAAGTCGTCCATAACCGCGGACACGGCTTTTCGAAAAGATTTAACCCTGCAGGGGTGCACCAAAGTATCCACACGCACTTCGACCCTTTTTGCCTGATCAGTTAACATACACCCATCGGTATGTCGGCGGGGCCTAAGTCATGACGTTTCCCAGACCCAAAGCAAGTAGATGGGGGCCACCCCACTAAGCTACCCGCAACGAAGTCGGCCGGTCTCCGAGACGGGCTCAGGGTTTGCGCCAATGGCTGTAAACGACTGGAAACCCGAAAATGAGACTGGGCTTGTCGATACCGCGAAAACACTCCGCTTACCTAAACAGTACAAGTGCAGTACCTCGCACAATTTAAATAAAGCAGTAAAGCATGGCATAAGTACAGAATAGTAATAAAGCCCCAAACTAATTGTGGCCCCCAGTACAGTACTTTGAAATCAGGTACTAATCGATGGGGGTGCCCATACACCCCACCTGTGGTTAGTGCGCTCGATATCGGAACAGGTGTCAAGAACTCAGGGTCCTACGGGACACAAGTGGACGGTTAACAACCAAATAACATTTATTGCCCACCTGTGCCTCTGCATTTACCTACTTCAATTTTAGTTATTAAACAATAATTAAAGCCATGATCATCTCCAACATTAAACATGCGGCAATACTCCAACAACTGTGGTACTTGACGACACGCAACAACACTTGAGCAAGCGACTACGACACGCAAGTCCAACTATCTACCAAACAACAGGTAATAGGATGTGTCCAAGGCAATATAAGGCTGCAAGGGATATCTCGGGCACAAAAACTAGAGCATCGCAACACAGATAGCAATAGATCAACAGGAGGGAATAAATACTATAAAAGTAAGATAGGTAGAAAGGGGAAGATGCTCGCCTGAAAACATTGTCGAAGGTTCACCCGAAGAACGGGCGTCACTCGCATCGACTCATCGGCCTAATCCGTGAAGAAGCAAAGCACTAGAAGAAACACCGGATGCACTGTTTAATACTACGGCAGAAGATCGGGCATGATGCATGTATGATGTATGACATGGCAAAGATGCGGTGCAATTAGGCAAGATTAAGCGGAACCGGGGTCCCGACAAATATTTAGGTGGTTCATGTTGTTTAGCTACCCTGCATTTTAAATGTTGTCTTAACATGGCCAAAGATAGCACCGGTTCGCTACACTAATTTAAATGGGACCAATATAAGACTAGATTTATCCGCATATGGATCCCATATTTAATTTAGGTGAATCGTCGAAACACCCCCAAACACCCACAATATGTATGCAAACATGTTCATTTAATATGCAACAAGTAATATTATTTATAAAATATAGGTCACGGAAAAGAGGGTCACACTTTGGGGTTCGGCGAACTTGGGCTCCGAGGGGTTCGGGGTCGGTCTCAGGGTTCGACGGGAGAACGGCTCGACGAGATCGGTCTCGGACAACGGAAGTCGATCTTGTCGCATCCGAGAAGAAGAACTTGGTTGGCGTCGGGGGCACATCGAATCCGCCCTGGTCGGTGCCGATCTTGTCGTCGCGAAGATCTCGTCGGGTCCGTGTTCCGGGTTGGTCTTGGCCTTCGGGGTGAAGTACTTGGCGTTCCGTGTAGAAGATCTTGTTGTCGGTCAGCTGTCGTTTGCGTCGTGGTTCTTGTTTCGTTCCTTGATGGTGGCTTGGATTGGCACCGATCTGGTAAATGGATCCTCGGAATATCTTGGAACGGCCTCGTGATGCTAGCACACAGAGACTGGACAAAACAGAGACATATACGGGCACATGCACCCTCTTTACACACGCGCACAGGGGATCACCAAGACCAAATGCTGGGCCAGCTTCACTGCAGAGGAACAGCAACACAACAAGGCACGGGCGAGCTCGGGCGCAACCAGCGACGGCTCCACGATTGCAGAGGCGGTACAGCGGCCGACGCGAGGACAAGCACATGTGGTGGCGGAGATTGGCGAGGGCGGCGAGGGCGCGCACGGCGGTCGCTGGCGAGGGGTGGGGCGGCGGCATGCCTCGGGCTTCGGGGCAACGACCTTGCAGCAGAGGAGGTGCCGGCGGCCGGGCACGCAAAGGCAGCGACTGGGGTGCTGCAGCGGCCGTCTTGCTCGGGCGAGGCGGGAGGGCCAGGGGAGAGACGCGGCCCAGAGGGGTTCCTGGCGGCGGCGTGCTCGATGGTTGGAGGGGATGCGGCGGCGGCCGCTGGGTGCGAGGGAGAAGCATCGCGAGGAGAGAGGAAAACGAGGATGGGGAGCGGGGATTGCGGGATGGTGGGCGTCGGCGTGCGGTGGGGAGTGGGACCCGGGAGGCAGGGAGAGAAGGAGGTGGGTGGGTCTGGTTCGCGTGTGGGGTCGAGCAGGCGGCGGTGGATGCTGGTGGGGTGGGGCGAGGTGGCAGAGTGCGCCTGGGCAGGTGGGAGGCTACGTGAAGGGGTGGAGGGGGATTTCTGGTGAGGTGGCGGCTGGTAAGAGGGTGGAGGTTGGGGCCAGGATGATGTGGCGGCCTGGGATAGGCTGGGGTGAGGTGGCTGGGGGTGGGTAGATTGGCTGGGTAGGTTATTTGGTAGCTTAGGTTTTTGGGTGTTCTGGGTAGGTAGGGTTTTTGTGTGGAGGTGGCCGGCTGGGCTTTCGGGCCTGGCTGGCTGCCTCCCAAAATAATTTAAATATTTTATTTATTAAAAACGAGGCGTTTGTAAACCGTTGGCAGACAAAACAAAACATTCCGGAGACCCGGGTTTTGGTTTTGAATTAAAGACGGGGCGTTTAGAATACAAAACCAGGCTTTTCAAAATAGTTTTATGCAAACAAATGCAAGATGACATGACGATGCCCAAATGCAATGTGGCATGATGACATGAACATGCGGTCATGATGATGCAATGCACAAAAACAACGCGATTTTCTAGTAGTGGTTTTTGCGGGGCGCCACAATTCGACACCACTAACAATGGATCTCGCCCTCGAGATCCGCCTCATGGTACCGGGAAGTAGGGCGGCGATCTGAATCCTCTCGCATCGTGTAGATCCTCGCGACACCACTAACAAGAGGTCGTTGTCCGTGATCGTCGAGAGAACACTCCGGGAAACAAAGGCAAAGGTAGAGGTATCAACCAATCATTCCACCTCTAACTTCGATAGAAAGAGAGAACCGATGCATTCTCATCCACTTCAATGTACACAAGCGAATAGAGTGAGTAGTCGGCATGGGGGCCAATCCATCACGCACCCAAACTATTACTCTGCACAATCAGTAGAAAAGCGTCCAACCATTCTCGGAATCAGGCTGAAGATCTCGACAATCGAGGTTCAGGAACAAAGAAGTGAAGCAGACTCTGCATCGGATCTGGCGTAGATGATGTCGTCGCGTCAGAAAGCACCGAAAGGCACAAGAAGGAACAAAGAGAAGTCCACCAGACGAAGGATTCCTCGGATAGCATGAAGACCAGATGTAGCAACACCGTTACCAAAGGAGGAAGCGAAAACCCTGAAGGTACGACGGAAAACCCAACCACGAGAAATCCTGGACTAGAAGAGAGAGAAGAGAGCGGATTCAAAACACGCAGAGGTGAGAGGAGAGCAGCAGAGGGGTAAGGAGTAAAATCAGACCTAATCAGAACTATCCAACCGATTTTTCAAAAATAGTTTTGACACTCTACTTCGGCCGTTAGCTAGGTTATCCTACAGGCTGGACTTGTGGGGTATCGCAACTGCTGAGCTCTGATACCACTCTGCAACACCCTCAGAATCGGCCCTATGCAAGTTTTAGCGCTTCCCGCCAAACCCGCATAGAAACGATTCAAAGGTGCCCACCAGGCACTTTCGTGCGGGTGGAAAACGAAGTAATATCATTACACAATATTCCTCGATGGAACCCACAAAACATATATATACAACAGCGACTCAATGAGTCAAGAATACAGATATACAATACAAAGATCTAAATCACCTTTAAAACGATATAGCGTCCGAGTACGGACAAGATGCAAATTGAGCTAAGAGCCCTGAAGAATAACCACTGGCGTCCATAACCCTGCCCAGGCCAAGCCGGAAGGGTAACCCTGCTAACGACGTCGATCTCAAAACCTGCTTAAACAAAAGGGGTGCCGACAAAGGGCAAAGGAAAAAGAGAGAGCGGTCAGTACTGAGGCCAGTACACGGCAAGGCTAGAATTCGGCGGTCCTCGCCTACATAGGTATGGTGGACTGAGCGGCAGCGCAACATGCACTAAACAACCTATAGAGACTCGATATAACTGTCGGCTATCAGAGAGGGATAAGAAAGACCTATTCGGAACCAACCTGATTCTACCACCAAACATACCCATCTTGGTATTTCCCCCTCGAGACCAAACGAGGAAGTCAACCGAGGAACTCACACAGTTGGCAGTTTTATTTATTCAGTTATCGTTGCAGCAATTACTAGTCAGGTATAGATAGTCATCCTGATATAATAAGCAGTGGGCACTTTTATTTAACCATTCCGTTGTAGTTGTAACACTTACTAGTCAGATACAATTAGCATGAGATATCCCCAAACCCAGCAGTTGTTGGTACTTTTATTTAGCCATTCCGTTGTAGTGAAGCTGATTACTAGTCATATCGGGTACAAGTCAAATTATAACAGTAAACTTTAGTTATGGTTGTCTATGATCAAGAACTGTGCTCCAAGTCGTCCATAACCGCGGACACGGCTTTTCGAAAAGATTTAACCCTGCAGGGGTGCACCAAAGTATCCACACGCACTTCGACCCTTTTTGCCTGATCAGTTAACATACACCCATCGGTATGTCGGCGGGGCCTAAGTCATGACGTTTCCCAGACCCAAAGCAAGTAGATGGGGGCCACCCCACTAAGCTACCCGCAACGAAGTCGGCCGGTCTCCGAGACGGACTCAGGGTTTGCGCCAATGGCTGTAAACGACTGGGAACCCGAAAATGAGACTGGGCTTGTCGATACCGCGAAAACACTCCGCTTACCTAAACAGTACAAGTGCAGTACCTCGCACAATTTAAATAAAGCAGTAAAGCATGGCATGAGTACATAATAGTAATAAAGCCCCAAACTAATTGTGGCCCCCAGTATAGTACTTTGAAATCAGGTACTAATCGATGGGGGTGCCCATACACCCCACCTGTGGTTAGCGCGCTCGATCTCGGAACAGGTGTCAAGAACTCGGGGTCCTACGGGACACAAGTGGACGGTTAACAACCAAATAACATCTATTGCCCACCCGTGCCTCTGCATTTACCTACTTCAATTTTAGTTATTAAACAATAATTAAAGCCATGATCATCTCCAACATTAAACATGCGGCAATACTCCAACAACTGTGGTACTTGACGACACGCAACAACACTTGAGCAAGCGACTACGACACGCAAGTCCAACTATCTACCAAACAACAGGTAATAGGATGTGTCCAAGGCAATATAAGGCTGCAAGGGATATCTCGGGCACAAAAACTAGAGCATCGCAACACAGATAGCAATAGATCAACAGGAGGGAATAAATACTATAAAAGTAAGATAGGTAGAAAGGGGAAGATGCTCGCCTGAAAACATTGCCAAAGGTTCACCCGAAGAACGGGCGTCACTCGCATCGACTCATCGGCCTAATCCGTGAAGAAGCAAAGCACTAGAAGAAACACCGGATGCACTGTTTAATACTACGGCAGAAGATCGGGCATGATGCATGTATGATGTATGACATGGCAAAGATGCGGTGCAATTAGGCAAGATTAAGCGGAACCGGGGTCCCGACAAATATTTAGGTGGTTCATGTTGTTTAGCTACCCTGCATTTTAAATGTTGTCTTAACATGGCCAAAGATAGCACCGGTTCGCTATACCAATTTAAATGGGACCAATATAAGACTAGATTTGTCCGCATATGGATCCCATATTTAATTTAGGTGAATCGTCGAAACACCCCCAAACACCCACAATATGTATGCAAACATGTTCATTTAATATGCAACAAGTAATGTTATTTATAAAATATAGGTCACGGAAAAGAGGGTCACACTTTGGGGTTCGGCGAACTTGGGCTCCGAGGGGTTCGGGGTCGGTCTCAGGGTTCGACGGGAGAACGGCTCGACGAGATCGGTCTCGGACAACGGAAGTCGATCTTGTCGCATCCGAGAAGAAGAACTTGGTTGGCGTCGGGGGCACATCGAATCCGCCCTGGTCGGTGCCGATCTTGTCGTCGCGAAGATCTCGTCGGGTCCGCGTTCCGGGTTGGTCTTGGCCTTCGGGGTGAAGTACTTGGCGTTCCGTGTAGAAGATCTTGTTGTCGGTCAGCTGTCGTTTGCGTCGTGGTTCTTGTTTCGTTCCTTGATGGTGGCTTGGATTGGCACCGATCTGGTAAATGGATCCTCGGAATATCTTGGAACGGCCTCGTGATGCTAGCACACAGAGACTGGACAAAACAGAGACATACACGGGCACATTCACCCTCTTTACACACGCGCACAGGGGATCACCAAGACCAAATGCTGGGCCAGCTTCACTGCAGAGGAACAGCAACACAACGAGGCACGGGCGAGCTCGGGCGCAACCAGCGACGGCTCCACGATTGCAGAGGCGGTACAACGGCCGACGCGAGGACAAGCACATGTGGTGGCGGAGATTGGCGAGGGCGGCGAGGGCGCGCACGGCGGTCGCTGGCGAGGGGTGGGGCGGCGGCACGCCTCGGGCTTCGGGGCAACGACCTTGCAGCAGAGGAGGTGCCGGTGGCCGGGCACGCAAAGGCAGCGACTGGGGTGCTGCAGCGGCCGGCTTGCTCGGGCGAGGCGGGAGGGCCAGGGGAGAGACGCGGCCCAGAGGGGTTCCTGGCGGCGGCGTGCTCGATGGTTGGAGGGGATGCGGCGGCGGCCGCTGGGTGCGAGGGAGAAGCATCGCGAGGAGAGAGGAAAACGAGGATGGGGAGCGGGGATTGCGGGATGGTGGGCGTCGGCGTGCGGTGGGGAGTGGGACCCGGGAGGCAGGGAGAGAAGGAGGTGGGTGGGTCTGGTTCGCGTGTGGGGCCGGGCAGGCGGTGGTGGATGCTGGTGGGGTGGGGCGAGGTGGCAGAGTGCGCCTGGGCAGGTGGGAGGCTACGTGAAGGGGTGGAGGGGGATTTCTGGTGAGGTGGCGGCTGGTAAGAGGGTGGAGGTTGGGGCCAGGATGATGTGGCGGCCTGGGATAGGCTGGGGTGAGGTGGCTGGGGGTGGGTAGATTGGCTGGGTAGGTTATTTGGTAGCTTAGGTTTTTGGGTGTTCTGGGTAGGTAGGGTTTTTGTGTGGAGGTGGCCGGCTGGGCTTTCGGGCCTGGCTGGCTGCCTCCCAAAATAATTTAAATATTTTATTTATTAAAAACGAGGCGTTTGTAAACCGTTGGCAGACAAAACAAAACATTCCGGAGACCCGGGTTTTGGTTTTGAATTAAAGACGGGGCGTTTAGAAAACAAAACCAGGCTTTTCAAAATAGTTTTATGCAAACAAATGCAAGATGACATGACGATGCCCAAATGCAACGTGGCATGATGACATGAACATGCGGTCATGATGATGCAATGCACAAAAACAACGCGATTTTCTAGTAGTGGTTTTTGCGGGGCGCCACATCGATGGCTGCCACCTTTGACACGTCTCGGGTAGGCCAAATTATCCAGGTGATATGCGTCGGACACTCCGGTCTTGTCAGACTTTTTCGCATCCTTCTTGATGATCTTCTTCTCGTCCCTTGCGCCTGCCTTCCGCTCCTTCCTCGCGCATCCTTCGATGATCGGCGTGCTCATATCACCAGGCGCCTCTGTCTCCCTTCTCGATGGATTTCTAGACCACGTAAGAGACGTATGCAACAGCGGAGCTGATACGTTGGAAACGTATCTATAATTTTTGATGCTCCATGATTGTTTAGTATCTACTTTGCTTTACTTGTCCACACTTTGAGGTGCTTTTTACATGTTTTCTGGTACTAACCTATTAACAAGTTGCAACAGTGCAAGATGCCTGTTTTCTGCTGTTTTTTGTTTCAGAAAAGTTAGTAAAAAAATATTCTCGGAATTGGACGGGACAAAGGATAAAGTCAATTACTTTCCGTGGGGAACAAGTGTTGGAGATATGCCCAAGAGGCAATAATAAAGAGGTTATTATCATATCTTCATACTTATGATAAATGTTTACATACCATGCTATAATTGTATTAACCGGAAACATTAATACTTGTGTGATTTGTAAACATAAAAAAGTCCCTAGTAAAGCCTTTTGTTAAACTAGCTTGTTGGTTAATATATGATCATGGTTTCCTGATCATGAACATTAAGATGTTATTAACAACAAGATCATATCATTAGGAGAATGGTGTTATGGACATACTCCTATAGATAAGCGTAGCATTAAGATCAAGTCATTTCAATAGTTCGTTTTCTATAAGCTTTCTGATACATAGTAACCTAATCCCTTCGACCATGAGATCATGCTAATCACCATTACTGGAAGGATGCTTTGATGACATCAAACACCACACCGTAACTGGGTGGCTATAAAGGTGGCATTGAGTGTTCAGAACGTATGTGTTGAGGCACATGGATCAAGAGTGAGATTTGTCCATCCATATGACGGATAGATATACTCTGGGCCCTCTCGGTGGAATGTCATCCAATTAGCTTGCAAGCATGTGACTGTATCACAAGAGATCACATATCACGGGAACGAGAAAAGAGTACTTATCGGTAACGAGGTTGAACTAGGTATGAAGAGATACCGACGATCAAACCTCGGATAAGTAAACTATCGCGAGACAAAGGAAAATTGGTATCGTATGTAAGTGGTTCATTCGATCGCAAAGTAATCGTAGAAATATGTGGGAGCCATATGAATTCAGATTCCTCCATTGGTTATTGATCAGAGAAGTGTCTCGCTCATGTCCGCATAATTCACGAAACGCAGAGAGACACACTTAAGGATTCGATGTTGTTTAGTAGATATGGAATGAAAGTAGAGAAACTGAATGTTGTTCGGAGTCTCGGATGGGATCCGGGATATCACGAGGAGATCCGGAATGGTCCGGAGAATAAGATTCATATAAGGAAAGTCCGATTCCGGAGTTCGGGAATGATTTCGATGTTTTCATCGGAGAGGTTCTAGAAGGGTCTAGAAGGTTCATCGGACCGGAAGGGGAATGGTCCATGAATGTGTCATGGGTAAGTGGAATGATTGGATCATGTCCTAGGTCACGTGGTTGGGCATTTGCGAGAGAGAATTAAAGCTCTAAATTGAAAGTCAAAAGGGAGGTTTCAAAAGTCAAACTGGAACATAGTTTCCTAGTGGGAGAAGGAAACAATCCTTCCTTCTATCCAACTTGGGTTTGGGTTTGGATTCAAACTCTCCCCTCCCAAGGCTACCCCCCTCTCATAAATAGAAGGGGAGGGCTGCCCCAAAGCCAACACAACCATCCCCTCCCCACACCCAAGCCGTCGCCGCCACCGGCTCGCCGTCGCCGCCCTAGCCGCCGCCGGACACGCCTCCTCCTCTCCTACCTTCTAAACCCTAGATCACCGGAAACCCTAGTTCTCCATCATAACCTGCTCTGGCTTAGGCGAAGCCCTGCAGGATCTTCCCTCTACTTCCGACACCACGCCGTCGTGCTGCCAGAATCGCGAGGGGAGAACTACAACCTCTGCTGCCTGCTGGAACAAGGGAGAGGAAGGTCTTCATCGAGTATCGAACGTGTGACCTACTGCGGAAGCGCTGCCGGAACGCAGCGCCGGAAGGATCATCTACGCGATCTTAAGATCGACAAGTGTACGACTACATCACCCACGAGAATCTGCTCTCATTAACCGCTTTGGAATCTTCGAGAGTGAGAGATTCTATCGACTCGTTGCTACAATATAGTAGATAGATCTTGGCTTGTTTGTGTGCATGCAGTAGAATTTTTTTTGGTTTCCATGCTACGAACCCCTACAGTGGTATCAGAGCCGTGTCTATATGTAGATCTGTTGCACGAGTAGAACACAATGGTGATTGTGGGTGTTGATGCTTTTGTTGTCGATTTCTTCTTGTGTACTTTGCATCTTGCGGGATGGTGGGATGAAGCGGCCCGGGCTAACCTTACATGACATCGTTCATGAGACTTGCTCCACGCTTGACATGCAACTTGTATTGCATAAGTGGCTTTGCGGGTGCCTGTTTCTCCCAACATAGTTAAGATTCAATTTACAACGGGTGATTGATAATACTAGTATCAATGTTGTGGTTCTTGTTCGTAAGTTAGAACGACACTTATTGAAAGCCCCAAACCACGTAAAACATGCAAAGAAAATTATAGGCGTCTAACTTTGTTTTGCAGGGGTGTGCTGTGATGTGGTATGGCCATGATTGTGATTATATATGATGTATGCAATGTTCCTTATTGTAAGTTGGCAACCGGCAGGAGCCATATGGTTGTATTTTAATTTCATTAAGACATGCGTGTCTATTATTCATAGTAGTTGTAATAGTTGATGCTGGTGGACGACAACCATGGAGCGGCGCCATTGACCTTGACGCCACGCCGGTGATGATGGAGATCAGGTTTGTGCTTGAAGATGGAGATCGGAAGCACAACAAGAAAGGCCATATCATATCACATATTATGAATTGCATGTGATGTTAATCCTTTTATGCATCTTGTATTGCTTAGTTCGCGACGGTAGCATTATAAGATGATCCCTATCACAAAATATCAAGTTATAAAGTGTTCATCCTTAGTAGGCACCGTTGCTAAAGCTCGTTGTTTCGAAGCACCACGTGATGATCGGGTGTGTTAGATTCTGCGAGTGTATACAACGGGAGCAAGCCAGATTTGCTCATGCGGAAGCTAAGGTTTGATCTTGACGAGCCTAGCATGTACAGACATGGTCTCGGAACACAGATCACCGAAAGGTAAAGCATGAGTCATATAGTATATATGATGAACATGTTGACTGTTCACCTTTGAATCTACATCATCTCTCGTGATGATCGGTTTTGATGTGGTGGATTTGGTTCATGCAATCACTAAAACAATGTGAGGGATATTTTTTTGAGTGGGAGTTCAATAGCAATATGATTAAAAGTTGAACACCATTTATCATAAATTAAATCAAAGTAAATTTGCATAGTTGTTGTAGTCATTGGCATCCGTTTACCATCTTGCGCTTAGTTATAATAGAGATAATAGAACTATAGAATTTTGGTTAGTTACTTTACGAACTGGTATCGTATTGTTTTGAAGTGTTAATCTAAAGTTTAAAAGTCCTATTGCAAACTTTCAGTAAGTTCCGGTTACTCCATGAAGTTTAATAATTGGTATTAAATCAAGAGTGACAATTCCAGTGTTAGTATATAAGTATCATGTTTGTCTCCATGATTCTTGATATTCAAAAGATTGTTTTAATATCAAGGTAATCTAGGATCTGAAAGAGTTGTTTCAGAAACCATGATGTGTGGAAGATATTGCGATATCTGAAATGATGTTTTGGTTGCAATATGAGAGAGTATAATATGGCAAAGTTTATGTTCTCATATTCGATGAAAATTTGAAAAAGGTTGGAGACGCTTGTCATCCTAATCCTCCAAAAGGTTTTGGATAGCAACATTATACTCGCGATTCACCGTTATAAGCTAAAAGTAGCTTGATCATGAATAATTACATGATAAGGGTGAATATTTGATAAAATGTTTACTACACTAAAAGATTACTAAAGAATGGAATTTGAAAGAACACCAAGTATTTGATGATGGTGATCTACTTCAAAGTGCAAGTCCAAAGACATTGGTATTTAACTATACATGCTTTGGACTATGTGTCATGTGTATGGATCCACTATTGATGTTGATAGATTTTTTCAAACAGAAAAGGAAATACTGAAAGAGAATCTCACAAATATATGGCAGAAAAGAAAAGAAAAGACTAGAATTGTTCAGCTTAGGTATATAGAGGATATACATGTTATGGCTATATTCTTTGCTTATTAAACAATGTGGTTCTTAAGTATTGGATACTGAATTTGTTGGTGTGAATCGTCATACAAAACAACACAATTCATGAACTACAATGGCCTAAGTAACTAGCAAAAGAATATGTGATGATGGTCATCGAGAACAAATAAAGGGTTGTTGTGTTGCTCGTTAACATCAAAGCTTGCCTTCAAGATTTGTTTTATCAGGTATTATGAGAACAAAAGGGTTGTTCAAATAATTGCCGTAATCCATAAAAGATGGATGATTTACAAATCTCGTTGGATAAATCACATCCATAAAAATATTGCTAAAAATGTCGAAAGACAATTGATAAGAAAGATCACTTAGGAAGTGACATCGCGTTTAAATTATATTGGAAAGAAAACATGAAGAAACTCCATGTGGATGGAATTTTGGAGTCTTTTGATTTCGATCAAATGACGCTTGTGAAATTTTCCTAGAGATAATTAAAACTCCGCTCGTAGGTCAAAGGGAACGAATGACTAGCTTATTGGAACTTGTGCATATTGTTGTATGAAGTCCATTATGTGTAGTCAAGAGCGATAGATTTCAACTTCATATGCTTTCTTCGAAAATTTGAGTGAATATATGAATATTTACTTAATAAGGATGAAGTGTGAAACATTTGAAAAGTTTAAATACTTTCAAGATGAAGTGCAAAATCAATGTAACAAGAAAATAAAGAATTTATGATAGGATCATAAAGGAAGATTTTTGAGTTACAAGTTTAGCATAACACCTAAGATTTGAGGAATCGTTCCGTGGATTTGCATTTCCCGAAACACCATAAGAGTATGGAGTGATCGAGATATGTAATAAAACCTTTTTTGACATGGTAAGATAAAAGGTGTTATTTATAAAACTGCCATTATACTTTAAAGATTAAAAGCTTTAGAGACTACCATTTTTCCACTGAAAAGAGCTCCATCATGATTCATTGAAATGACACCATATAAAGTTATGGTTTGGGATAAAACCCAAGTTGTCCTTTCTTGAACATCGGATGAACATATCTTTGTATATTATTTCGAATAATCGTTGAGTATTCCTCCATAACACCAAAGACAAAAATGTTTGTTGCTTAGAACGTCAAGTTTCTTTGAGAAGGAATTTTTCGTGAAAAGTTAAGTGGGAGGACAATAGAACTTTGATAAGGTTAAAAGAAACTTAGCTATATGTGCTAAGTTGCGCAGCACTAGAAAGCGTTTCAGATGCAGCAATAATGCTCATGGCTCACATGCCTCAAAGGTTGTGGTCACGGAGGTCTAAGTTCCTATTGAACCTGGTACGTCGGGTAAACAATCAAATACTAGGATTTGATAGTAAATCTTGTTGTTTGACAACGATGAACCGACTACATGCAAAGAAGTGATGATGATCCCTAACTCCGCAAATGGCTTGAAGCCATAAAATCCGTGATAGTTCCATACACGATAAATCAAGCTTTGAACTTGAAATACCCTTTGGAAAGGTGTAAAACCTTACAGTTATGTTTGGATCTATAAAGAAATAGACATGGATGTTTCACATCTATGAAATAGTCGACATGTTGAGAAAGAGTTCGCAACAATATTCAAAGGTTGACTATGACAAGATTTGATCTTTCATAGCGATATTTAGTCTAGACGGATTAATGTAGCAACCACTACATATAATTTTGTTATGTGGTAGTTGAATAAACAAAACAAGTTCTTCTAATAGAATGTTACCTAGGACGTGTGCATAACACGGTCTAAAGGGTTTTGTTAATTCAAGTGATGCTAAAAACGTATGCAAACCTCAATGGTTTAAGTAAGCATCGAGGAGTTGGAATCTTCACCATGATAAAACTGTTAAAAGAGTTTAAATTCATCAGAGACGATGAAGATGCTTGTATTTGCAAGAAATTAAGTGGGAGCGCTAAGACATATTTCTAATACATTATGTGGAAAACATATTGTTGATTGGAAATGATGTATCTTTTATTAACACATGTTAAGAATTTCATCTCGATGAAAGACTTAGGCAAAACCCGAATATTTGGCATCAATATCTATATAGATAGATTGAGATGCTAATATGGTTGTGCCAAATGTATATAGATGAGATATTGAATGAGTTCAATATGGAAACTACAAGAAAGGTTCTTGTCGCACAGAAAGGATTGAATCGAAATTCAAGTGTATTGACACTTGGTAAGTGAAATAAAGATTCAAGTATTTATTTATACTTGGTGAATAAATCACAAAGAGTATTTTGATCATACTATGATATGTACAAATCCAGATATGTCCTATGCTCTAAATGTTATGAGCATAGACCAGAATGATTCATAAGATGATAGTAATGATATTCTTATGATCTTTTGGAAGAACTAAGAATATATTATTTTGTAGAAGTGACAAATAGATGGTTGGTTCATTGTAAAAGTACTACATTGATAGTAGTTTTGTCACAAAGTACAAATTAAGTTTATCTCAATTTAAAACTATGGGTGGCACAATGTAATGGAAAAGAAGTTCCATAATGGTTTTGGATGAGTTCCAAAGTTAAGACATTGTGACAGATACTACAACAAAAGGCTAAGTATATGACTGCTATTATAGCAGCAAAAGAGGGCATTTGTGTCAAGTAGTTTGTTATCAAACTAGGTGTAGTTCATAGCGGGATAATACTATGAAGATATATTGTATGACAATATTATAAACATGTTTTAACCCCAAGGAACTAAAGGTATCACCAAATGACCAAATTTATACAAAGCCATATCATTAGAGAATGAGTGATGCGTAGAGACGCAAAGACATGCAATTACACACGGACCTGAAAGAGTCGGATCCGAAGATCAGTTGACCACTAGCAATCGTGTAAATACAACACCGGAAAGCCATAGGTGTTGAATACACAAAGATTTGAAATTAGATTATTGTCTCTAGTGCAAGTGGGAGACTGTTGGAGATATGCCCAAGAGGCAATAATAAACAGGTTATTATCATATCTTCATACTTATGATAAATGTTTACATACCATGCTATAATTGTATTAACCGGAAACATTAATACTTGTGTGATTTGTAAACATAAAAGAGTCCCTAGTAAATCCTCTTGTTAAACTAGCTTGTTCGTTAATATATGATCATGGTTTCCTGATCATGAACATTGAGATGTTATTAACAACAAGATCATATCATTAGGAGAATGGTGTGATGGACATACTCTTATAGATAAGCGTGGCATTAAGATCAAGTCATTTCAATAGTTCGTTTGCTATAAGCTTTCTGATACATAGTAATCTAATTCCTTCGACCATGAGATCATGTTAATCACCATTACTGGAAGGATGCTTTGATGACATCAAACACCACACCGTAACTAGGTGGCTATAAAGGTGGCATTGAGTGTTCGGAAAGTATGTGTTGAGGCACATGGATCAAGAGTGAGATTTGTCCATCCATATGACGGATAGATATACTCTGGGCCCTCTCGGTGGAATGTCATCCAATTAGCTTGCAAGCATGTGATTGGCTCACAAGGGATCACATATCACGGGAACGAGAAAATAGTACTTATCGGTAACGAGGTTGAACTAGGTATGAAGAGATACCGACGATCAAACCTCGGATAAGTAAACTATCGCGAGACAAAGGAAAATTGGTATCGTATGTAAGTGGTTCATTTGATCGCAAAGTAATCGTAGAAATATGTGGGAGCCATATGAATTTCCAGATTCCTCTATTGGTTATTGATCAGAGAAGTGTCTCGGTCATGTCCGCATAATTCACGAACCGTAGGGACACACACTTAAGGATTCAATGTTGTTTAGTATATATGGAATGAAAGTAGGGAAACCGAATGTTGTTCGGAGTCTCGGATGGGATCCGGGATATCACGAGGAGATCCGGAATGGTCCGGAGAATAAGATTCATATAAGGAAAGTCCGATTCCGGAGTTCAGAAATGATTTCGATGTTTTCATTAGAGAGGTTCTAGAAAGGTCTAGAAGGTTCATCGGACCGGAAGGGGAATGGCCCATGAATGTGTCATGGGTAAGTGGAATGATTGGATCATATCCTAGGTCACATGGTTGGGCATTTGCGAGAGAGAATTAAAGCTCTAAATTGAAAGTCAAAAGGGAGGTTTGAAAAGTCAAACTGGAACAATAGTTGCCTAGTGGGAGAAGGAAATAGTCCTTCCTTCTATCCAACTTGGGTTTGGGTTTGGATTCAAACTCTCTCCTCCCAAGGCTGCCCCCCTCTCATAAATAGAAGGGGATGGCTGCCCCAAAGCCAACACAACCAGCCCCTCCCCACACCCAAGCCACCGCCGCCCGTCGCCGCCGTGCCGCCGCCAGCTGTGCCGCTGCTGCCGCGCCGCCGCCGGCCACGCCTCCTCCTCTCCTGCCTTCTAAACCCTAGATCGCCGGAAACCCTAGTTCTCCATCATAACCTGCTTCGGCTTAGGCGAATCCCTGTAGGATCTTCCCTCTACTTCTGACACCACGCCGTCGTGCTGCCGGAATCGCGAGGGGAGAACTATAACCTCCACTGCCTGCTGGAACAAGGGAGAGGAAGGTCTTCATCGAGTACCGAACGTGTGACCGACTGCGGAAGCGATGCCGAAACACAGCGCAGGAAGGATCGTCTACACGATCTTGAGATCGGCAAGTGTACGACTACATCACCCACGAGAATGTGCTCACATTAACCGATTTGGAATCTTCGAGGGTGAGTGCTTATATCGACTTGTTTCTACAATCTAGTAGATAGATCTTGGCTTGTTTGTGTGCATGTGGTAGAAATTTTTTGTTTTCCATGCTACGAACCCCTACAACAAGAAGTCTAGAGGAGAGCCGGAGGGGCCAGCTAGGGGGGCCAGACCCACCCCAGGCACGGGTGGACCCAGCCCCACGCCTGGCTAGGGTTTGGTGGCCCTGGCCGCCTCCTCGGTCTTCCCCTTTGCCTATAAGAAGCCCCCGATGCAGGAACCCTGAGTATCCGATCAAATATCCACGAAACCTTCTGTAGCCGCCGCCACCATCGTCTCTAGATCGGGGGGATCTGAAGTTCTTCCCGGCACCCTGCCGGAGGGAAGATCATCCCGGAGGCCTTCTCTCCGGTATGATGCGTGAGTAGTTCCACCTTGGACTATGGGTCCATGTAGTAGCTAGATGGTTGTATCTCCTCCTTTGTGCTTTCATGTATAGATATTGTGAGCTCCGTTCATGATCAAGATATAATCTATTTGTAATCATGCATGTTGTGTTTGCGGGGATTCGATGGATATTGAGATTATTATGTTGGTTTGATTAATGGTTTTGTCTTTATGATTCTATCATGTCTGTGTTGTTTGTGATCTTGCATGCTCTCCGTTGTTAGTAGCTATCTTGGCCAAGTAGTTGCTAGTGACTCCAAGAGGGGGTATTTATGCTCGATAGTAGGTTCATGCCTCTAGTTTCCAAGGGAAGTGACCATAATCTCTTCGGTTGTAGATGTGTTGTTGCTATTAGCGAGAAAATAACGGTCTCTTGTTCATGGAACATGTGGACTGTTTACCTTACACACTTTGCTTAAAGTAGTTGTCTGTTGCTTGTAACTTAATACTGGAGGGGGTTCGGATGATAACCTAAAGGTGGAGTTCTAGTCATAGATGCAGTTAGATGGCGGTCTATGTATCTTGTTATATTGCCCAATCGAATCTCATAGGATCTTTCTGACTAGTAATTGCATTGTTATGCCTTGCTCAGTTCCTGTCAGTTGCCCTGCTGTAATTTGTTTATCCTTCATGCCATGTTGTTTATCTAAGGAGAGCACCTCCAGTGAACTATGGATCCCGGTCCAATCTTTACCATTGATACATCTTCCACTGTTACTTGTTTACGTGCTGCAAACCATTACCTTCCACACCATACGTTTAATCCTTTGTTACAGCAAACCGGTGAGCTTGACAACCTCACTGTTTATTGGGGCAAAGTCTTGAGTTTGTGTTGTGCAGGTCTCCGCGTTGCTTGTAACACCTGTGTGACGTTTCATTCCTTCTTCTGGTTCGATAACTTCGGTCTCAACTGAGGGAAAACTTGCTGCTTGCTGCTTCACACCTTGCTCTTGGGGTTCCCAACAGGCTATGCGTAGACAGCCGTCAGGAGCCACGCCCATCCTCGGTCCGATTCCCCGCCGTCATGGTGACCTAAACGATAGTGTCGATCCAGTACTACGAGCGTAGGAGCTCTGTCTCCCTTGGCGCAACAGTCAAAGTCGAAGCTATCCCTGGCCGATGTGGCCACAACTTGCAACCTCCAAGAAGGAGGCCTCTCTCAGAACTTTCCGCTGAAACTCAGCGCTGCTTCGCACCCAAGTGGTTCATTCCCTGGAGCGTCTTGGCGACCGACGACCGCGTTCCTCGTTGGGAAGGTGCCCCCTTGAGCAGTGTCACGGACCTCGACGTTGCCTTGAGGTCATCGGCATCGGCGAAGAATAAGCTTTAGGACTTGATTGCTATTTCCATTTTTCTCCTAGGGTTCTTTTTGCAAAGTTCAAGCCTCTCCTCAAATTTTAGGTATTTTAGGGTCATGAATGATTTTAGGAGGCTAGATGTAATATGTACCCGCCTGGATATTTA
Organism: Avena sativa; assembly: GCA_916181665.1. Lineage (NCBI taxonomy): Eukaryota > Viridiplantae > Streptophyta > Magnoliopsida > Poales > Poaceae > Avena > Avena sativa. The sequence goes on along the minus strand of OV702285.1, from coordinate 53,288,003 downwards.
ATGCAGCTTCTACGCCCTTTGGGGGAAGGGTTCCCTTGTTAAAAAAAAGCATTTCGCTTCCCGGCGTCCTTCCCCCTTCCGTACCCTTATTCTTTTCTGGATAGACTCCTTGCTTAGTGGGCTACATTTACTCGACAACTATTTTTAAAACTAATACATTTTCATAATCAATTTTATGAACAATGTATTATAAATTGGTAATTTTGAAAACTAGTGTGGTCTCGAAAACCGTGCCTCGACGAGTATCTTTTGAGGTTTGAGCCCCCGACTAGTCTAGTCAGGGTTTAAGCCTCCGACTGGTCGGTATGCACAACAGTGTGAAAAGCAATATAGAGTAGGTCTAGTCGAGGTCTTGTACACCAACGAGTCCAGTCGGAGCCTCGTACACCGAAACGTCCTAGTTGGCTTACGGGCCTTGGATGCCGCACTAATTTCCGAAATTATTAATTTCAGGTATTATTTATTCGTAAAATTGATTAAAAATGTATTTTTTTTAGAAAAAATAGCTTTACTCGGCTAGCTCATGGTTGAGCTCCAACTTGTTCGCGGCCCAGCCATCGCATCGCCCCATCTCCTTTGCTCGGACCGCCGCCGCCGCTTCCCACTTGGAGTGGCAGGCTGACCAGTGACGGCCATGGCCGGAAGCCGCCGCGGCTGCCGCCGTATGAGAAGAGCGCGGCCGCCGCTGGAGGCGGAACCCAAGCCGCTGGCACCGACGTCACTCAGCGCAAGGTCCGTATTCTCGCTCGTGCCCTAGCCTTGCTTAGGTCTCCCTATTTTTCCCCTCTTGTTAGTTCAGTTTCATTCAGCGAGCGAATACGAAAAAAATCATTCATTGAATGAGTGGCTGTTTTGGATGATTATACTAATATCGACAAGGAGTCACTGATGCTGCATTCTGTCTGCCTGCCTTATACTACTTCCTTCTATCCAAATTAGTTGACTTAAATTTGTTAAGATACAGACGAATCTAATACTAAATCATGTCTAAATACAATTAAATCTAGACAATCTAAGTCAACTAATTTGGATCGGAGGGAGTACTACTATTAATTAGTAATCCATAATTGTTTCACAATCATGCATAGCAATAACAAGGTCCAATACTTGGGAGGCACCTCATCATGTAAACAGCCCATCACGTTTAATAAGGTTTGGTGCTAGAAATGAGTTCTGGCTGATGTTTTTTCACTCTAAGATCGCTTGTCCATCCAGTCCACCCTCCTAATTCTCGTGGGCTTTTTTGTGTGCTTATTTGTTACTTGTATAGTATTGATCATTATTTTTATTGAGCTGAATAGTACCTGTTTGAAAAGTAGATATTCGTACCCAAATTATCTTCGAATTGTGTGTGAGACAGCGTTTGGATCGTGTTTGAGTTCATCCGATTTGAGGGTGAGGTCCTTGTTGGTCTGGTCCAACAAGCCTGCCGCACCGTTGCTGCATGCCGGCTGGGCGGTGATGTGGATAGCCAATCGGCGTAAATGGAGATTTTGGCTCAACAATCTGCAGAAAATCATATAGGTTCCCTTCTCTCATACTTCGTTTTTGATTGGAATTTTCAATGTAAAAAATCTTTTGATTCAGTTGCACATAGTTTATCTTTGGTGCTAGAAATTGGAGATGCACAATTTTTTACTCGTCTAAACAGTGATCTGTCGGATTAATTACTCAGATTACGAACCATTGAGTGGCGCACTGATGTCACCGAGCACAGTAGATAGATCTTTCTGAAAATTAAGCCTGAAAAGTATTTACAAAGGGAGTGTGTTCCTTCCTGCCTCTGTTTACTTCCATTTTCATAGCATCTATTTTATCAAGTTTAATTTATGACACAATCTGTTGAGTAACTTTTTCTTGTTTCATTCACAGGAACTCCTCCCCGGATCCATTTCATTGAAAGGAAACCTTGTTTCGCAGAAACTAAAGCTACCGCTAGTGGTTTTAAGAAGGACAAAAAGATTAGAGATGACTATTTTCGACCTAATCAAATGAGTGCTTTGTGATCTGCCAGCACTACCGAGATCGAGCTTATTACGTAATCCTATAAAAAAAAGGGGCAGAATCGAAAGACGTCATCCTCTATGCAGATAAGTTCCATCATCAGACTTTGATAGGCTTCGCACTTCCTTGTGCTTTTACTCTTTCTTGACTAAACCAAACAAGCGTGATGTTTTGTTCCCATTGTTAGTTGACTTGTAGCTTTACCAAAGATACGAGTCCGATGTGATATCTCTACAATATGGTTTCCGGGAAGCCACACAAACCAAAACCATGGACAGTTTTGTCAAATGTTCACAAGCAGAGGCAGGACCGCCATTTCTTTATTTGTTCTGTATATAAGGTATGTCACTCTCCATCTGAACTTAAATTAAAGTCTTGGTGGTATGTCACTTCCCGTGTGCATTTTAGAATTACGACATGCTGAACAGGTTGTATGGTTCCTTTCAGTGCAAAACAGGCAGCTCGTCTGAACAGGCGACGGTCACACCATATATATGATCAGGTAGATGAGCAGGAGCAGCTTGATGGCCGCCACCACCACACGCATTCTAATCGTCCTACTAGTTCTGTCAACATCCGGAGCTGCTGTCAACGCTGCTTCATCTCCTATTCCAACCAACGGCAATGGCAGCGAGACGGACCTTGCAGCTCTGCTGGCTTTCAAAGCCCAGCTCTCCGACCCTCTTGGTATCCTTTCCGGCAACTGGACCACCGGCGTGTCCATGTGCCATTGGGTTGGTGTCTCCTGCAGCCGAAGCAGGAAGCGTGTCACCGCTGTGCAGCTGCCGCACATGCCCCTCCATGGAGTGCTTGCTCCCCAGCTTGGTAACCTCTCTTTTCTCTCTGTCCTTAACCTCACCAACACCAGTCTTACGGGAGCAATCCCGTATGATTTAGGAAGACTGCGTCGCCTTAAGGTTATAGACCTTATGATGAACGGCCTATCAGGAAGCATCCCACCCAGCATAGGAAACCTCACTAGTCTTGAGGTTCTTGTCCTCAAGTTCAACCATCTATCCGGTTTGATTCCGGCACAAGTACAGAACCTGCAGAGCCTTACCCACATAAATCTCCAGACAAATTTCCTTACCGGATCGATACCGAACAATCTATTCAATGACACGCCTTCGTTGACTTACCTAAACATTGGTAACAACAGCTTGTCAGGATCGATACCGTACTCCATTGGCTCCTTGCCATTGCTTGAGTACCTTAACTTCCAAGTGAATAATCTTTCTGGCCCTGTGCCTGCGGCCATCTTCAACATGTCCAGGCTACAGGTTCTTGCGCTCACCTACAACCACGGTTTAAGTGGTCCTATTCTCGGAAACACAAGTTTCAGTCTCCCGATGCTGCAAAGGATCTCCATGGGAACAAATAGTTTTACCGGACAAATCCCATCGGGGCTCGCAGCGTGTAGGTTCCTCGAACGTGTCGACCTCACTGAAAATTTGCTTCAAGGTGTTCTGCCAGAGTGGCTGGGCAGTTTAACGCGCCTCACTTTCCTTTCTTTAGGTGGGAATAATCTTGTTGGCACGATTCCTGCGGCGCTTGGCAACCTCACTATGCTAAGTACCCTAGACCTGTCGGTCTGCAACCTGACAGGAGCCATTCCGGTGGAGTTTGGGGAAATGAGGCAGCTCTCGTTATTGCTGCTCTCTGCCAACCAACTAACTGGGTCAATTCCAGCTTCTCTTGGAAATTTGTCTGAATTCGGATTTATGGCAGTGGACAGCAACCTCTTGGCTGGCACAATACCAAAAACACTCTGTAACATGAACTCTTTGTTTCTCATCAGTGTTTCAGATAACAATCTACAGGGGGATTTCAACTTCTTGTCAACTCTTTCCAACTGCCAACACCTTTCTTACCTTGACATCTCCTTGAACCATTTCACTGGGATACTCCCCACAGACCATGTAGGGAATTTGTCCAGTGACCTTGAAACATTCCTTGCATATGGAAATAAAATAGTTGGTCAACTTCCAGCCACAATCTCAAATCTAACTGGTCTCATCAGGTTAGATCTTTCAGACACCCAATTGCGTAGTACAATTCCATCATCTATTGGTATGCTGGAGAATCTCCAGTGGCTTGGTCTCCAAAGAAACAGCATGTTTGCCCACATCCCATCAAATATTGCCATGCTAAAGAATCTAATAAAACTATATCTTCATAACAACGAATTCTCCGGATCCATACCAAAGGACATTGGTAATCTGACAATGTTAGAGGACCTTAGGTTGTCTAATAACCAGTTATCCTCCACCATACCACCAAGTTTATTTCATATTAACAGCCTCATCTTTCTAGATCTTTCTCAAAACCACTTGGAAGGCAGATTACCAGTTGATGTAGGCTATTTGAAACAAATTAACGGCATGGATCTCTCTTCAAATTCCTTGGTTGGTAGCCTCCCAGATTTGATCGCGCAACTCCAAATGATAGCCTACTTGAACCTCTCTCACAATTCGTTCTACAGTCCAATTCCACTGTTTTTCACAAATCTGACCAGCCTGCAATTTCTGGACTTATCACACAATGATTTGTTTGGTACCATACCAAAGTATCTGGCCAACCTTTCCATCCTCACTAGCTTGAACCTCTCCTTCAATAAGCTACAAGGTCAGATACCCGAAGGTGGTGTCTTCTCAAACATCACCTTGCAATCTTTGGAAGGGAACACGGGGCTTTGTGGTGCTCCACGTTTAGGGTTCTCACGATGTCCAAGTAACTCCAGAAGATTTGACATGAAAATGTTGAAAGTTCTTCTGCCTACTATCCTCCTAGCAACTGGAGTAGTAGCTCTCTGCATATATGCAATGATTAGAAAGAAAAATCAGAAGCGGCACGGTATGCCAGTTTCTGCTGGTATGGTTGACCATGTGAACCATCCGTTGCTCTCCTACCATGAGCTTGTTCATGCCACTGAAAATTTTAGTGAGAGCAATCTACTAGGTTCTGGGAGCTTTGGAAAAGTTTTCAAGGGCCAACTAAGCAGCGGTTTGGTTGTTGCTATAAAAGTGCTAGACATGCAACTAGATCAGGCCATCAGAAGCTTTCATGCAGAGTGTGGTGCACTACGAATGGCACGGCATCGGAACCTAATTAGGATACTTAATACATGCTCCAACTTGGACTTCCGGGCACTAGTTCTTCCATACATGCCCAATGGAAGCTTAGAGACGCTCCTGCACTCTCAAGGTACAGCACACTTGGGATTCCTTGAGAGGCTGGGCGTCATGTTGGATGTGGCGTTGGCGATGGAATATCTTCACCATGAGCACTGCGAGGTGGTCTTGCACTGCGACTTGAAGCCTAGCAATGTGTTGTTTGACGAGGACATGACAGCACATGTTGCAGACTTTGGCATTGCAAGGTTGTTACTAGCAGGTGATCGCAGCTCCACATTGTCTGCGAGCATGCCTGGAACTATCGGGTACATGGCACCAGGTATTATTTACTTCCTAGCACTGCTCTTCTCTCTCAAACAATCTGTTTCTCGAATCATTGGTTATCCGAGACTAACCGGACTTGGTTTATTTTGCTCTTCTTTTTTTCTTGAGCAGAGTATGCAGCTCATGGAAAAGCATCGCGAAACAGCGATGTGTTCAGCTTTGGTGTTATGCTCCTCGAGGTGTTCACTAGAAAGAGACCAACGGATGCGGTTTTTGTCGAGGATCTAACCCTGAGGCAATGGGTTTTTGAGGCGTTTCCTACTGAACTTGTCCGTGTCGTGGATGATCAGCTGGTAGAATGGTTGTTTAGCTGCAACCTCGAAGTCTTTCTTGTACCCTTATTTGAGTTAGGTTTGCTCTGCTGCAGTGACTCACCTGACAAAAGAATGGCAATGAGTGATGTGGTCACGAGGCTGAAGAAGATTCAAGTAGATTGCAAGAAATCGATAGCAATGCCTAAATGAAAGAAATACGACAACAAGAGAGTTTTCCAAAATCATTCGTCGCCAATTGCATCCTATCCAAGATTAAGCATGAAGCGAGAGGGTGGATGTTTCTAGATAGCTCTAGACTTCTTCTACTCCGTTAACCTGCTGAATCATCTTGATGTGCAAATCGCTATGTAATCTCACTATAATCCGCGATATGATCTGATTTGACCGATCTCTATATAAATACATGTGTGGCCCAAGACAAAGGATTCAATGCTCCTTACATATAGTATCATACCAGAGCCCCTCTTATATATTCATCTATATCTGGCGCTGGATGGCTCTATGGCGTTGTCCTCCAAGATCATGGCTTACGTGCTCAACTCCCTAACGAAGGAAATGCTCACGTAGATCATCGCTTAAACGACTTCATGTTTGGTCTGGACTATTTTTTGTTTTGTTTTGAGAGAGGTCTCCAGACTTATCTCTATTGAATAACCCGTGGGGTATATGGAAGAAAATATGTAGAAATTCCCATATGGCCATATATACACTGGAACTCCAAATCTATATAATCTACTCTAACAACCCCTCACACCCATGGTGGGCCAAACATCTAACTCTACCCGTGCCTCTTGATTCGTGCGTTATATTTTTCTACTTTCAACTTGATATGATACATATTTGAAATCTAATGAAATAGCAATCGAATCATACTGAAATCTGGTAAAATATAACTGTAATAATTCAAATATGTGCGAAAACCATGTAGAATGTTCTGAAATAACTAAATTATGTAAGATTTCACTACCCTTTCAAGAAAAAAAATCAAAGATACATGCCATGTTTGGAAAAGAATGCCGCACATTTGTCTAAATTCTTATGTATATATACACTAAAACGCATATAGATACATGCATACATAGACAAATCCGTATATATCATATCCATCTGAAACCTAGTCAAATACGAGTCACCTTACACGAATCGCGAGGCACTCAGACGGTGTATGTTTGTACGGTATCCTCGGACGTCACTAGGTAATCTCTACTATCTAAAAAGAACTTGAGTGTTCCGTTTTCTGCCACTACGTCGCCTCTTTCGTCGCGTATCCCCCGTCATCGCTTGCACCGCTTCCCACCGTCGCGCATTGAAAGTCAGAACCATACCGTGATCCTCGCATGCCGTAGATCGCGTTGCCAATCAATCCATATTCAATCCAAACAAAAACGCAGAGCCAATGGTGGCGCTGCTGTTTCCTCTCCTCCAAGGCTGTCGACCCGCACACCGGTGTCGTCCTCCCTCTTACAGCGATCCATCCTCCCCTTTTCCGGTGAGCGATGTAGCCTCTTTCATCCGGAGGGAGGAACCAAATCGCCCACAACCAATCCCCCTTACTTCGAGATCTTGCTCGAATCCGCCGCCGGAATACACATCGGAAGAGGAGCGGGGTAGAGGAAGAACCAGAGATGTGAGGGGATGGTCGAACCAATAGATGAAGTGCGTCGGGGCTGCGGCATGTGCGGAGCAGGTCGATGGGGACGGCACCTTCTTCCACAACCAACAGGTCGGAGGGCCTCTATAGCGCGCCACCCTATCCTCTCCTCCGTGGATCCCTTCCACGTTCGTCTGCCTGGGTCCTGCACCTGAAGCCACAAATCAAAGGGGTTGGAGAGGGGTGGAGCAGCAGGGGAAGAGTTGCTCGCTGCACAGCAGCATGACCTCCATTCTGCATTTGTTTGGATGGGAATAGAGGCCCGCATGGCCGACCTCGGGCTAGAGCCTGTAGCCCTGTACCAAAACTCCTCCAACGTCGGCTGCCTCTGCAGATCGCCGGTCTATGTCTAGAGAAATTGAATCTGTTGGAGGAGAGATAGTCCCCCGTTGTCTTGCATGTGCTGCAATTGAAAGGAAGACTGGCCTATGTAGTCCAATGTAAGCATTAGAATTGGAAGGAAGACAAGCCAATTGAAATAGGAATTCAAGGCGTAGCAGACACTTCCATTTTACTTGGCGTTCCATGCCATTCGATTCACTAGAGGTACATCCCAATCTAACAAAAGGGTGTCTATTTTATTTTCCATGGTGCTGATACGAATTATTATGGAATTGTTCCTTAGGCCCGCAGTTAAATAACAGATCTTCTGTTAAACTAGAGGTACATCTATTAGTATCATGCTTTGAAAGCTTCTATTGAGATTGCCGCAAAAGAAGGTCATTATGAAACTTATGTTGGTAGCCCAGTCAGGAAGGTTTGTCTATTTATGTGATTATGTTGGACTATGAATTTCACATAAAGACTTTGTGGTTTTTTTCTAGGGTGCGCATCGGCTTGCTTCGGATCTGGTTCTCTCTCTATCAGGGTCTCTCTCTCAGTTGCAGGCAACATCGAAGGCACATGTGGGTTTCCCCTATCGAGCGCTACGGGAAGAAGGTCATTGTAGCATCCCATTTGTCTAACATTTGTAATGCTACTTGGTCTAGTAATAAAATGGCCACTTCCTACATATAATTGTTGCATCATCATCATATCATGTTCATGTCATCATGCCACCTTGCATTTGAGCATCATACAAAAACCCTTGTGTTTTGGTTCTTATCTCATATGCATTATTATTTATATTTGCCTCTTGATATTGTATTGGTTCTTGATATATTGTTAAATGCCCAAGTTGAGTTGGGGGCATATCTTTTATTGACTCCACCACCTTTTCTTCACCACCTTATAATTCCACCATCCAATTAATATGAGCTGGCATTTATTTGAGTTTACCTAGCTCATGTGGGTTGGGTGGATCCAATACTAGTCCCTTTTGCTTGGCCTTATTCCACCTTTTGGGAATGCATGGAATAAAGCCATGTGATTTTATGTTGTTTTCACAATATGAATACATGGAATTTATTATTTGCATGGGCCATGCAACCATCACCAACTTTGTCCTCTTTGAGTTTTATCTGAATTCTGGAGTGGATCAACTCTCATCTCATCTCCCTCCCCTTTGTATCCCTATTTTGTTATATACAATCAAGGGCCATTGTTAGGGTCCATTATTTTCATTTTCAAATGATTTTGTTCCATTTTTAAAATCCTAAATCCCAATTCTAGCAAAATGCCCAAAATGTGTTTGTATGGGGGCATTCTCTCTCCTTATGTATCTTATTCTCTTTTGCCTCTCCTCATGGCAAAACCCTCTGTTCAAAATTTCCTGTGAAAAAGTTCAAAAGAATTTGAAATTAGAAGCTGGTTTGAATTTGTAAAAGAATAAAAACAAACAAAACCAATAAATAAAAAGAAGAAGGAAAAAGAGTGTGAGAGGAGCAGCAGCCTACCTGGGCCTTACCAGCCGCAGCAGCCCGCAGCTAGCCCCCTCCTCCGGCCCACCTTCCTCCCTCGCCCAGTACCCTTTCGCTCCCGACGCCGTCTCCTGTTCTTCTTCTTCCGTTGCTTTCCTCCTCTCTGCAGCGCTCACAGCAGCGAGCAGGTGGCCGTCTCCCGCCGTCAGCCGCATCATCCCCCTCCTCTTCTTATCCCCAAGCCGCGGAGGCCCCCTCGAAACCTAGCCTTCCTCTTCCCCTCCTCTCCGCCGCCATCCCCCTTTCCCCTGTCCTCCTCCCTCCCGCGAGCAGCAGCAAGCCGAGCAGAACCGCCCTATCGCCATGGTCGCCGGTGAGCACCGCTGAAGCCGGGGATCACTCGCCGCGTCTGCGCTGTTTGTTTCCCTCGAGAGAAGCTGCACGTTCCCAGCAGCTTCTGCTTCCTCTTCTTCCTGACCAAGTCCAGGAGCAGCACCGCCGTCGCCGTCATCATCTCCGACCTCCCCCATCCTCGTTTCCTCTGGGAATCGGTCGAGGTGAGCACCACCTCCTGTTCCCGCTTCCCTTTTCCCCTCCGTTCTGCATCATGCCGCCGATCACCGCCGCCCTCCCGCGCAGCCTCGCCGTGCCGCTCGCCGCGCGCACCAGAGAGCCCGCAGCAGCAGCAGTGGCATCGAGCAGCAGCTGCAGCCGCGTCTAACCGCCCCTGTTCCGCTCTGTTTCCCGGCGTGTATAGCCCTCCTCCGGAGAAACCCCAAACACGAAACTTGTAGCCTGTACATCCCTCTTCATTTTTGGTTTTTACGGTTTTGCGAAATTCGCATCCTTTTGCTCGCCAAATTCATTTGAAAACGCGGGTCAGCTAGCAGTTTATTTCGAAATCGTCTTCAGTTTCGCCAGTCTAAACCAACCCCCCAGACGCTTTTCTAATTAGGCCCCTAGGTTTCCTTGTCATCAAACCGCAGACCCCCGGACCCCACCCGACAGCCTCTCTGATGTTTTACACAAAGCCCCCCAGTTCCCATCCCCCTCAACCCGCAGTCCCTCCACCTCGCCCATGTGGCAGCCCCTCGGCTCCGCCCCGTCAGCACACTGGACCCGCGCGTCAGTGACACGGGCTAAGACCCTCTGAGTAGCAAAAGTCCAGAACTTTTCAGAGTTCAAATTCAAATTTCTATTCTGTTTAAATATGAATTGTTTCATAACTTTCAAATGGTTTGGAATTTGAATTCAAACTTAATATGAAATATGTTTTGTTTTTGAATGTTAATTCAAATCTTTAATCAAATATTTTCAGGATTAATTTAATTAATCAACCTTTGACTTTGACCCTATTTAATAATTTTGACTATAAAATAAATTTAAATTCATAATCCCAAATAATACAAATAATATATGTTTTCAAATCAGAAAAATGTGAGGATTTCAAATATGCCATTCAAAATATTATTTGGACACTTTAAATTTCAAGTTGAATTAAATTACAACAAAATGCCCCTCACCTTAATTAATTAATAACTTTTGTTCTATAACTCCAAATTTAACAAATGATATGTCTAAAATGATCAGCTCGACGAGACCTTTCTGTTTATGCTATCCATGACTTCAATTGCAGCATGCATCATATAAATATATAGTATACAGCAACTAATATGACAATAAAATGTGACCAAAACTCAATAAAAATGTTATTTCTTGTATTCTACACCTCACCCATGCCATGCTACATTATTGCCATGCAACTTGTGCATCATTCATCATGGCATGATTGATTTCTTGACGCATTTTATTCCTATGCTTGTGCACTTTATTTATGTTGGCCCTTGTTTGTTTGGTTCTTCTTCGAATAGACACTGAGCAGGGGATATATCAAGAGAACCAGGAGCACTACCCAGATCCGTCTCTCGCTTCAACTAAGTTGCCAGGCAAGCACTACCACATGCTTGCATACATACAGTACCTATTGCCTCTATCTTATTCTTGCATCATTGAGTCGCGATTGCATTAAACTGAATCCCAAGTATTGCATAGCCTTTACTTTTAAACCCCACCAAGCTTGTTCCTCCATTCCATGAGCCTTTACTACAGGAGTTGTTTGAGCCATGCGAGTCGTAGAACAGCATGTCTAGGGTATGTGAGAGTCTGATGGATAACGAGGTACCTAAACAACTTAATCTGAGTAGTAATGGGATAACTAATGAAAGTGGCACCAGTGGGCAATATCTGCTATTTGGTTTTTCCTGCTCACTTGTGTCCCGTAGGACCCCGAGTACTTGATTCCTGTTCCTTGATTTATTCGCGCTATCCACATCCGGGAGGCTTATGGGATCCCCCTGAGCCAGAGCTTGATTCAGTCTTATTTCTTGGGGCCACAAACTAGTTTGAGGTTTTATTTACTATCCCGTACTTATGCCATGTTTACTGCTTTTTTTAAGATTGTGCGAGGAGCACACTGTACTGTTTAGGTAAGCGGAGTGTTTTCGCGGTATCGACAAGCCCAGTCACACTTTCGGGTTCCCGGTCGTTTACAGCCATTGTCGCAAACCTTGAGTCCGTCTCGGAGTCAGCTAACTTTGTTGCGGGTCTACTCAATGGGGTGGCCCCCTGAAATATTTCTGAATCCTGTGATTGCTTTGTCGTGAAGGCCTCGTTGGGTTTTGATTTGGTTTTTCCGAGGTTGATCGAGTGTGTGTTGCTATTTGTGCACCCCTGCAGGGTAAAACTTTCTGAAAGCCGTGTCCGCGGTTATGGACGACTTGGAGCACAGTTTCTCGATCATAGACAAGCATAACTAAAGTACCGCTTTTAATTTGACTAAGTAATTGACTAGTAAATAGTGCAACACTCATGGAATGGTTAATAAAACTGCCAACGGATGGGGGTTGTTTGTCCGCTTCCTCGTTGGTAAGCGAGGAGGAGGATGGATCTGTGGTATTACTGTTATAACTGTTGTCATTAATTCACGGACATCCGTCTATCTCTGGTTAGACGGATGGTTAGCGATCATCTATAGAACTGTTAAGGTTTATCTTTTGCTGCAATTGTGTCACCCCAGGTTGTGTCCCCTTTAGAGGCATAAAGACTTGCTGAGTACCCCTAGGGTCTCACACGATAAATTATTGGTTCAGATGAACAGGTACACTCGCAAGACGGATACTGGGTGGAGGAGGCTGATGATGTGGGCAACGATCGTTCGGTGTAGAGATTCCGGGAACGGGGATCCGTGAGATCTGTGGGCGGGATGTGCTTATTTCTGGGCATCTTATGCCGATTTGCTTCTTATCCGTACTCGGACCTTGTTTGCCGCTTCCGCCTGATACTCTGATGTGTGATGTATGAGGAAATATCCTAAACTATTATATCTATCTAGGTCATTTGAATCTTGCCGTATGGCGTTGCTATATTTCCTTTCTTTTTAGATGGAATGGCTCTGATGTACTATTGTATGGTGGCTTGCATACATACTCATTTGTGTATGTAGTTGATCCCTTCGCCTGCCGATTACGCCGCCCGTACTTGTCCCGATGACTGGAAATGGTTGGGACGGCCGAAAGGTCTACCCGTGAGTGGCTTTTGGGCCCCACCGTACTATTTCAACCATTTCCGCTCATCCAGGCTTGTATCTAGGAGCGTAATTCACCGAGGTAGTTACAATTGGTATCAGAGCCATCCCGCCCTTCAGGGTTTCAGCCAAATGGTCGTTGTCAGTCTAGCAAATATTTTTGGTAGTTATGTATACTAGGGAAAAACAAAACGCGAGAGTAGGACTGCTTCCATTTTTCTTCTTACCCACCCACCCACCCTTTTCTGGTAAGGAAGTGTAACGTTTTCAATCCTCTTCTTAAAGTTCAAACTAGGATTCACGTGTTCTGGGTTTCCGTAGTACCATAGGTGTGTGTGTGTCTGTGTGTGTGTGTAATTCTTTGTCTATCTGTTGCATCCAAGTTGTTATCACAATCGGCCTTTGGTTATCAACTGTTGGTACATTCCATACCGACAGGCTTTTGCAAACCGCTGCGATCTGTCTTACTCTTTGTTATCCGACGTTATCTTGTTTGGGGTGTTCGTTTCCGTAGTTACTAATCTTTAGGTTCAACGTGAGAAGAAGGGGTTAGGATATGTGTTCCACTTATTCATGTGCGGAGTAATGATTTGAGTGCGGGATGGAGTCGCGACCATACCACTACTCTTATCATTCGCTTTTGTATATTGAATTGGTAGAGTCACTAATCTTGATTCGTTAAGTAATTTTACGCAACTATTGGTATTTTAATGCCGAAATTTGTGGAAAAAATTTCTTTGATATATTTGTGTACCACACTCCTTTTCAGTCGTGTGCGATATGCTTAATATCTTCTAGGTGCTTTGAACTTTGTTGATATTTTAATATCATCTTAGTAAATTGTATCCTTTAATCTTGGTTAATTCCATCTTGGTACTATTTTGGATTATTATTATTCTCCATTATAGTACTGACTTGTGTTTGATATCAATCACAGGATGGCTCCACCACGCCGTTCTGATGAGGACATACCACCTGAACTGGGATCCGCGCTGTCAAACATCGCCAATGCCTTGGCAGCAATGCAGCAGAACCAACAGCGCTTTGAGGAAAGTGTTCGGAGGAATGAGTTTGCTCCGCTGCCTCCACCTCCCAAGCGAGGAGACATCAAAAGCTTCCTGAAATTCAACCCTCGCCAATTTGATGTTTCTGATCGACCACTGGATGCGGATGATTGGTTGCGTGAGATGTCAAGGCTACTCGAGACTGCTGATGTTCCTGAGCAAGAGTGGGTAAAGTGTGCTACTCACCTTCTGAAGGGGGATGCAGCTCTCTGGGGGGAGAATTACCTGAAGGCAAACTGCACTGGTTTTCAGCCTACTTGGGAACGGTTCTCTGGAGCGTTCAAAGAGCAGTATCTGTCAGAAATTGTCATGGAGAGGATGAAGGAAGCGTTTCTCAACCTCAAGCAGGGAAATGATAATGTCAATACCTACATCAGGAACTTCATGAATCTTTCTCGTTATGGTGGCGATGAGATATCTGATGACAAGAAGAAGCAAAAGAGGTTCCGGCAAGGGCTCAATGCATCGATTAAATATGCAATCACACATGCAAGGCCGGCGTCTTTTCTGGAACTCCAGCATACAGCTCTGCAGGAGGAAGCAAGTAGGCAAGTGTTTGAGCAGTCAAAGAAACACAACCGTGATGCACCAAGCTCTTCAGCTATGTCAGCTCCTTCTAAGCGGCGTGTCTGGGTTCCTAACACCCCACCGTCGCTCCCGGCTCCACCAAGACCTGCAAGCTACGCGTCAAGGCTACCAAACTTCATCGCTGCTGCTCCTAGGGGCTACACCCACAACTACCCTGGAGCGCCTGGCGGAGTCCCTGGCTACGTTGCTCCACGTCCACCTGGTGCTTGTTACACGTGTGGAGACTCTGGGCATCAAAGCTGGAACTGTCCGTTGAAAAACAAAGCTCTTCCTCCACCCCCTCCAAGATCTGCGGCAAGCTCTCCTTTGGTTTGTGCACCACCACCTCGGGCTCTCAACATCAACACCAAGCCCGGGTCTACTGTTGCCCGTGCCAACTGTGTCAACGCCGCTCAAGCTGAGCATGCACCTGGAGTTGTGATGGGTATGCTTCCCGTTAACTCAGTCCCTGCACGAGTTTTGTTTGATTCTGGTGCATCGCATTCTTTTGTTTCTATCAAGTTTGCAAGTGAGAATGGGTTAGCGTCGGATCCTCTTCTCAAGCGGTTAATGGTTCTTTCTCCTGGAGCAACAATGGCAGCTTCTAAAATCAGCCATGGCAATCAAATTGAGATTGGTGGCTCTTCGTTCTCGGCATCCTTAATAGTTCTGGGCAGTTCTGACATTGATGTCATCTTGGGCATGGATTGGTTGACAGCAAATGCAGCTGTGATTGATTGTGCTGAACGCTCAGTTTCTCTGAAGATTCCTGAAGGCCATATAGTCTATTCTCCAAGTATGACTCCTGCTATACAACTTTTCTCTTTGGCAGCTCTGAATGATGATGCTATGGAAGCTATTCAGAGTGTTCCGGTGGTCTGTGAGTTCCCAGATGTCTTTCCTGAAGAGTTGTCGGGTATGCCTCCGGATCGTGAGGTTGAGTTTGTAATTGAGCTTGAACCTGGAACGGCTCCTATCTCCAAGCGGCCTTATAAAATGGGTCCTGCTGAGTTGGCTGAACTCAAACGACAGCTTGATGAACAAGAGAAGTTGGGTTTCATTCAACACAGTACTTCTTCTTGGGGTAGCCCAACAATCTTTGTGAAGAAGCGTGACAGGACTGATAGACTTTGTGTTGACTATCGGGCTCTCAATGCTAAAACCATCAAGAATAAATATCCCCTTCCGCGGATTAATGATCTCTTCGATCAGCTAGCTGGAGCTGTGGTATTCTCTAAGCTTGACTTGAGGAGTGGTTATCACCAAATCAAGATTCGCAAGGAAGATGTGCCTAAAACAGCTTTCACCACCCGCTATGGCCTGTATGAGTACACAGTCATGTCTTTCGGTCTTACCAACGCACCTGCTACCTTCTCGAGGCTTATGAACTCAGTTTTCATGGAGTACCTTGATAAGTTCGTTGTGGTCTATCTGGATGACATCCTAGTCTATTCCAAGTCAAAGGAAGAGCATGAAGAACACCTTCGGTGTGTCCTAAACAAGCTTCGTGAGAACCGCTTGTATGCAAAGTTCTCAAAGTGTGAGTTTTGGCTGCCTCAAGTAACCTATCTTGGTCACGTTATCTCTGCCAAGGGCATTGCAGCCAACCCGGAAACTGTGAAGACAGTTGTTGAATGGCTTCCTCCTGTTAATGTCAAAGAAGTGCAGAGTTTCCTTGGTTTGGCTAGTTATTGCCGTCGCTTCGTTCAGAACTTTTCGAAGATATCGAAGCCTCTTACCGATCTCCTCAAGAAAGGCAAGAAATACCTTTGGACTCCTGCATGTCAAGCAAGCTTTGAGACACTCAAAGAGAAGCTCACTTCCACGCCAGTCTTGGTTCCTCCGGATACATCTAAGCCTTTCCAGATATTCTTTGACGCCTCTTTGCAAGGATTGGGTGCGGTCCTTATGCAAGAAAAACAAGTGGTTGCTTATGCCTCTCGACAGTTGAAGACGCATGAGATCAACTATCCCACACATGACCTCGAGCTAGCAGCAGTTGTCTTTGCTTTGAAACTTTGGAGGCACTACTTGCTTGGCAACCGTTGTGAGATCTTTTCTGACCACAAGAGTTTGAAGTATATCTTCACTCAGCCTGATCTCAACCTTCGGCAGAGGAGATGGATTGAAGCAATCAATGATTTTGATTTGACCATCAACTACACACCGGGCAAAGCTAATGTCATGGCCGATGCTCTCAGCCGCAAAGCTTATGTCAACAACCTCATGATGGAAGAACAACAACCTCTTTTGTGCGAGGAATTCCGTCAGCTCAACCTGGAAATTGTGGATCAAGGGTATCTCCTGAACCTTCTGGCTACTCCTCTCTTGGAAGAAAAGATTCGCTATCGTCAGCGTGGTGATCCGCACACCAGAAAGATCATCTCCAAACTTCAGCTTCCGAAGTATGAGTCCTTCCACGTCGATGATCAAGGCACGCTTTTCTTTGAACACCGGATGTTTGTTCCGAACTACCCGGGTTTGAGAGAGCAAGTTCTCAAGGAGGCGCACGATTCTGTTCTATCTATCCACCCTGGCAGCACAAAGATGTACATGGACTTGAAAACACAATATTGGTGGCCTGGTTTGAAACGATATTGTGCCAAGTATGTCTCAGAGTGTGATGTCTGCCGCAGAGTGAAAGCTGTCCATCAGAAACCTTTCGGTCTTCTACAGCCATTGAAACCTCCGGAATGGAAATGGGAGAAAGTAGAGATGGACTTCATCACTGGTTTTCCAAGGTCGCAGAAGGGCAACAATGCAATCTTTGTTGTCATTGACAGGCTCTCTAAAGTGGCTCACTTCTTCCCCGTCAAGGAAACAATTTCTGGAATTCAGTTGGCTGAGCTCTATATCAACAGAATTGTCTCTCTGTATGGGGTTCCGCTTGAGATCAGTTCAGACCGTGGGAGCATCTTCACTTCCAAGTTCTGGGAAAGTTTCCAAAATGCTTTGGGAACAAAGTTGAACTTCAGCACAGCTTACCACCCTCAGTCGCAAGGACAAGTGGAAAGGATCAATCAGATTCTGGAGGATATGCTTCGTGCTTGCGTCATCTCTTTTGGCATGAAGTGGGAGGAATGTCTTCCTTATGCTGAATTCTCTTACAACAACAGCTTCCAGAAAAGTCTGAAGATGGCACCATTTGAGGCTCTCTATGGCCGCAAGTGCAGAACTCCGATTGGTTGGTCGGGTGCAGGAGAAAGAATATGGTTTGGCCCTGACATTGTAACTCAAGCGGAGGAGAAGGTGCATATCATTCTTGAGAACCTGAAGATTGCTCAAAGTCGCCAGAAGAGCAATTATGACAGGAAGCACACGGACATGGTGTATGCCCCTGGTGATCTCGTGTACCTTCGTGTCACTCCATGAAAGGCACACACCGTTTTGGTATCAAAGGAAAGCTGGCTCCTAGATACATCGGTCCTTTCAAAATTCGTGGAAGAAGAGGAGAAGTTGCTTATGCTCTTGAGCTCCCGGAAAAACTCAAGGTTCATGATGTTTTCCACATCTCTCAGCTCAAGAAGTGCTTCAAGGATCCCGGCAGGACCGTGGATCATGAGCTAATCAATCTCCAAGAAGACCTGTCTTATCAAGAACACCCCACCAAAATCCTCGAAGTCGCAAAAAGAAGGACTCGCAACAAGTCCATCAAGTTCTGCAAGGTGCAGTGGTCGCACCATTCTGTTGATGAAGCCACTTGGGAGCGTGAAGATGAACTCCGTGCCAACTATCCTACTCTCTTTGTGTCATCTTCTTCTTCCTAGAATCTCGGGGCGAGATTCCTGTTTAGTGGGGGAGAGTTGTAGCATCCCATTTGTCTAACATTTGTAATGCTACATGGTCTAGTAATAAAATGGCCACTTCCTACATATAATTGTTGCATCATCATCATATCATGTTCATGTCATCATGCCACCTTGCATTTGAGCATCATACAAAAACCCTTGTGTTTTGGTTCTTATCTCATATGCATTATTATTTATATTTGCCTCTTGATATTGTATTGGTTCTTGATATATTGTTAAATGCCCAAGTTGAGTTGGGGGCATATCTTTTATTGACTCCACCACCTTTTCTTCACCACCTTATAATTCCACCATCCAATTAATATGAGCTGGCATTTATTTTAGTTTACCTAGCTCATGTGGGTTGGGTGGATCCAATACTAGTCCCCTTTGCTTGGCCTTATTCCACCTTTTGGGAATGCATGGAATAAAGCCATGTGATTTTATGTTGTTTTCACAATATGAATACATGGCATTTATTATTTGCATGGGCCATGCAACCATCACCAACTTTGTCCTCTTTGAGTTTTATCTGAATTCTGGAGTGGATCAACTCTCATCTCATCTCCCTCCCCTTTGTATCCCTATTTTGTTATATACAATCAAGGGCCATTGTTAGGGTCCATTATTTTCATTTTCAAATGGTTTTGTTCCATTTTTAAAACCCTAAATCCCAATTCTAGCAAAATGCCCAAAATGAATTTGTATGGGGGCATTCTCTCTCCTTATGTATCTTATTCTCTTTTGCCTCTCCTCATGGCCAAACCCTCTGTTCAAAATTTCCTGTGAAAAAGTTCAAAAGAATTTGAAATTAGAAGCTGGTTTGAATTTGTAAAAGAATAAAAACAAACAAAACCAATAAATAAAAAGAAGAAGTAAAAAGAGTGTGAGAGGAGCAGCAGCCTACCTGGGCCTTACCAGCCGCAGCAGCCCGCAGCTAGCCCCCTCCTCCGGCCCACCTTCCTCCCTAGCCCAGTACCCTTTCGCTCCCGACGCCGTCTCCTGTTCTTCTTCTTCCGTCGCTTTCCTCCTCTCTGCAGCGCTCACGGCAGCGAGCAGGTGGCCGTCTCCCGCCGTCAGCCGCGTCATCCCCCTTCTCTTCTTATCCCCAAGCCGCGGAGGCCCCCCTCGAACCCTAGCCTTCCTCTTCCCCTCCTCTCCGCCGCCATCCCCCTTTCCCCTGTCCTCCTCCCTCCCGCGAGCAGCAGCAAGCCGAGCAGAACCGCCCTGTCGCCATGGTCGCCGGTGAGCACCGCTGAAGCCGGGGATCACTCGCCGCGTCTGCGCTGTTTGTTTCCCTCGAGAGAAGCTGCACGTTCCCAGCAGCCTCTGCTTCCTCTTCTTCCTGACCAAGTCCAGGAGTAGCACCGCCGTCGCCGTCATCATCTCCGACCTCCCCCATCCTCGTTTCCTCTGGGAATCAGTCGAGGTGAGCACCACCTCCTGTTCCCCCTTCCCTTTTCCCCTCCGTTCTGCATCATGCCTCCGATCACCGCCGCCCTCCCGCGCATCCTCGCCGTGCCGCTCGCCGCGCGCACCAGAGAGCCCGCAGCAGCAGCAGTGGCATCGAGCAGCAGCTGTAGCCGCGTCTAACCGCCTCTGTTCCGCTCTGTTTCCCGGCGTGTATAGCCCTCCTCCGGAGAAACCCCAAACATGAAACTTGTAGCCTGTACATCCCTCTTCATTTTTGGTTTTTACGGTTTTGCGAAATTCGCATCCTTTTGCTCGCCAAATTCATTTGAAAACGCGGGTCAGCTAGCAGTTTATTTCGAAATCGTCTTCAGTTTCGCCAGTCTAAACCAACCCCCCAGACGCTTTTCTAATTAGGCCCCTAGGTTTCCTTGTCATCAAACCGCAGACCCCCGGACCCCACCCGACAACCTCTCTGATGTTTTACACAAAGCCCCCCAGTTCCCATCCCCCTCAACCCGCAGTCCCTCCACCTCGCCCATGTGGCAGCCCCTCGGCTCCGCCCCGTCAGCACACTGGACCCGCGCGTCAGTGACACGGGCTAAGACCCTCTGAGTAGCAAAAGTCCAGAACTTTTCAGAGTTCAAATTCAAATTTCTATTCTGTTTAAATATGAATTGTTTCATAACTTTCAAATGGTTTGGAATTTGAATTCAAACTTAATATGAAATATGTTTTGTTTTTGAATGTTAATTCAAATCTTTAATCAAATATTTTCAGGATTAATTTAATTAGTCAACCTTTGACTTTGACCCTATTTAATAATTTTGACTATAAAATAAATTTAAATTCATAATCCCAAATAATACAAATAATATATGTTTTCAAATCAGAAAAATGTGAGGATTTCAAATATGCCATTCAAAATATTATTTGGACACTTT
The DNA here is from genome assembly GCA_916181665.1 of Avena sativa. Classification (NCBI taxonomy): domain Eukaryota; kingdom Viridiplantae; phylum Streptophyta; class Magnoliopsida; order Poales; family Poaceae; genus Avena; species Avena sativa. Next base: position 53,267,460 of record OV702285.1, on the reverse strand, counting down.
AAATTTCAAGTTGAATTAAATTATAACAAAATGCCCCTCACCTTAATTAATTAATAACTTTTGTTCTATAACTCCAAATTTAACAAATGATATGTCTAAAATGATCAGCTCGACGAGACCTTTCTGTTTATGCTATCCATGACTTCAATTGCAGCATGCATCATATAAATATATAGTATACAGCAACTAATATGACAATAAAATGTGACCAAAACTCAATAAAAATGTTATTTTTTGTATTCTACACCTCACCCATGCCATGCTACATTATTGCCATGCAACTTGTGCATCATTCATCATGGCATGATTGATTTCTTGACGCATTTTATTCCTATGCTTGTGCACTTTATTTATGTTGGCCCTTGTTTGTTTGGTTCTTCTTCGAATAGACACTGAGCAGGGGATATATCAAGAGAACCAGGAGCACTACCCAGATCCGTCTCTCGCTTCAACTGAGTTGCCAGGCAAGCACTACCACATGCTTGCATACATACAGTACCTATTGCCTCTATCTTATTCTTGCATCATTGAGTCGCGATTGCATTAAACTGAATCCCAAGTATTGCATAGCCTTTACTTTTAAACCCCACCAAGCTTGTTCCTCCATTCCATGAGCCTTTACTACAGGAGTTGTTTGAGCCATGCGAGTCGTAGAACAGCATGTCTAGGGTATGTGAGAGTCTGATGGATAACGAGGTACCTAAACAACTTAATCCGAGTAGTAATGGGATAACTAATGAAAGTGGCACCGGTGGGCAATATCTGCTATTTGGTTTTTCCTGCTCACTTGTGTCCCGTAGGACCCCGAGTACTTGATTCCTGTTCCTTGATTTATTCGCGCTATCCACATCCGGGAGGCTTATGGGATCCCCCTGAGCCAGAGCTTGATTCAGTCTTATTTCTTGGGGCCACAAACTAGTTTGAGGTTTTATTTACTATCCCGTACTTATGCCATGTTTACTGCTTTTTTTAAGATTGTGCGAGGAGCACACTGTACTGTTTAGGTAAGCGGAGTGTTTTCGCGGTATCGACAAGCCCAGTCACACTTTCGGGTTCCCGGTCGTTTACAGCCATTGTCGCAAACCTTGAGTCCGTCTCGGAGTCAGCTAACTTTGTTGCGGGTCTACTCAATGGGGTGGCCCCCTGAAATATTTCTGAATCCTGTGATTGCTTTGTCGTGAAGGCCTCGTTGGGTTTTGATTTGGTTTTTCCGAGGTTGATCGAGTGTGTGTTGCTATTTGTGCACCCCTGCAGGGTAAAACTTTCTGAAAGCCGTGTCCGCGGTTATGGACGACTTGGAGCACAGTTTCTCGATCATAGACAAGCATAACTAAAGTACCGCTTTTAATTTGACTAAGTAATTGACTAGTAAATAGTGCAACACTCATGGAATGGTTAATAAAACTGCCAACGGATGGGGGTTGTTCGTCCGCTTCCTCGTTGGTAAGCGAGGAGGAGGATGGATCTGTGGTATTACTGTTATAACTGTTGTCATTAATTCACGGACATCCGTCTATCTCTGGTTAGACGGACGGTTAGCGATCATCTATAGAACTGTTAGGGTTTATCTTTTGCTGCAATTGCGTCACCCCAGGTTGTGTCCCCTTTAGAGGCATAAAGACTTGCTGAGTACCCCTAGGGTCTTACACGATAAATTATTGGTTCAGATGAACATGTACACTCGCAAGACGGATACTGGGTGGAGGAGGCTGATGATGTGGGCAACGATCGTTTGGTGTAGAGATTCCGAGAACGGGGATCCGTGAGATCTGTGGGCGGGATGTGCTTATTTCTGGGCATCTTATGCCGATTTGCTTCTTATCCGTACTCGGACCTTGTTTGTCGCTTCCGCCTGATACTCTGATGTGTGATGTATGAGGAAATATCCTAAACTATTATATCTATCTAGGTCATTTGAATCTTGCCGTATGGCGTTGCTATATTTCCTTTCTTTTTAGATGGAATGGCTCTGATGTACTATTGTATGGTGGCTTGCATACATACTCATTTGTGTATGTAGTTGATCCCTTCGCCTGCCGATTACGCCGCCCGTACTTGTCCTGATGACTGGAAATGGTTGGGACGGCCGAAAGGTCTACCCGTGAGTGGCTTTTGGGCCCCACCATACTATTTCAACCATTTCCGCTCATCCAGGCTTGTATCTAGGAGCGTAATTCACCGAGGTAGTTACAGTCATTATGAAACTTATGTTGGTAGCCCAGTCAGGAAGGTTTGTCTATTTATGTGATTATGTTGGACTATGAATTTCACATAAAAACTTTGTGAATTTTTTCTAGGGTGCGCATCGACTTGCTTCGGATCTGGTTCCTCTCTCTATCAGGGTCTCTCTCTCTCAGTTGCAGGCAACATCGAAGGCACATGTGGGTTTCCCCGATCGAGCGCTATGGGAAGCATCGTTTGCTGGAGTATCTGGATGGCGAGGTGGTTACTACAATGCCGGAGTACCCACCTTGTAGCACATGGAGGGGCAGGAGCACCGTATAGCCGGCCCGGGAAGGTAAAGCCTATGGAATCTGCAGTTTCATGTGAGCTTAATTTACATCCATAATTTGACGTGGCAATGTCTAACATACATGTTTAGGCCCGTGGTTTATACTTGCTACTGCAGGTTCGAGAGGCAAATGGTTCAGAGATTAGATGTAGAAACAACAAAATGTTAGGCATGCTTAGAGATGATGTGCATGATCTGTCGTGTCCTCCCCCAGTATTTTGTTCATGATCTTGCTATGAGATGGGTCTGGATTATAGCTGCACTTGCCAAGGTGAGATTCACCAGCTTTGTCTTCCCCTCCTGATATACAACATTTTTCTTCGATTTTATCTCATAATTGAGCACCCACACCTTCTGCCAAAATGCTCAGGTTAGGAGATGATATGAAGCTGGGATTCTCGCTATTCTTTGGAGTGATCTTCTATAGCTATAGTCAATTTCCATTAGGTAATAACTGGTTTCTTTCACATGTTTTCGATGTCTGAATTACCCCATAACAACCTACTGAAAGTAAGATACAAATCATACTCATGACATCATTAAAAGATTAGGATTCCTATTCCTAAGGTCCATGATATGACGATGAAATAGTTGAAGTAGTCAGCGTTGTGGGGATCGACAGAGGCGGAAAACGAGACATCTCTTTGCAATATGATTAGGACCGGATCAACTCAGTTGTGCTGCTCTGTACAGCACACATCAAGGTATGTGTCCTTTACCTCTTGTCTTCTTACGTCTAATTATTTCATTTTACATGACCAATTTTTTCTGTTTGCAATGTGCTGCAATTGGTCGTGTCACGATTTTTTCCATTTTACAGTAGTATTGGCTAATCGTGAGTCTTCTTCTTTCAGTTCAGTTTGTCTCTGTGCACCACGGGAGTCGATCGAGAGTTGTCTACTATGCAATTAATATTCTTTTCGCACAAGTTATTCTTATCAGTCTGGATACTAGATGAAATGAACATGTGAGCAAAGAAAATAACCATGTCCACGAGCCCATCGATTCCTTTTTCTAAAATCCATGATATCTTATATTTACTTAATCCTAGGAGAAAGAGGATAATTTACCGTCTGATTTTGTTGTTTCGCAATCAGGGCCGTCAGATTGTAAATCTAGAGTTGCCGTCTTCCTCAAATCTAAAGCATAAATATTTTTCCACCGACGGCACTCCACATGGCTCAGCCGCCGCCTCCTGCTATGATGTCCACGATTTCCAAAAGATCCCGTACTCCACCGTCGATCAACCAGATTGATTCGGCGTTGCGTCTCTATTTGTTACAATGATGCCATAATATGCATGTGTCTTCCTACTGTACCTGCCATGGAGACATACAGATCGATCCATGTAGCCTCCTACCTCCTTCACTTTTCATATCAGGTAATCGGGTAGCACTACTGTGTTCCAGCCTAAGATGCCGCCCATGTTGTTGAGGTGAAGTCCTCCCTGTAAAAAAATTCCACAAGCTGAAGGCTATGCTATTTCCGTCGTATTTTCTCATGGTTGACTACATCAATGAAGCAGTTTGGCAATCTGAAGGATCGGAGATCTAACTCATGTTCTATTCACCAACAGGACAACACGATCAATGCATAGTTCTCAACTGGTGGATCCACTAGCATGAATTGTCCGGCCAGGAGGGAAATATCAAGTGTCACCAGCATGTTGTGACCTACGAGAGCAATGGTATAAGTACTGAAACTCATCTATTTCACTTCATTTGTCATGATTCCTGCTGCCACTGATTTCGGGCCTGTTTGGTTCCCGGCCACACTTCAAGCCTAACTTTGGCAAGTGTGGCTGAAAAATTGGAAGCCACAAAGTGTGGCAAAACTTGGCAATAAATTGACTATGACAAATGGGTCATGTGGTTAATAAAGTGCGGAAAGTCAAAGTGTGGCAAAAACCAAACACATATCAAATTGCCACACTTTGGCTTGACAAATTGCGGCTGAAAACTAAACACCCCTTTCGTCTTTCAGGAGAAACAGTACCAATGGCTACAACCATTGTGTCTGACAATGATAGTGTTGTCTGACGATAGGCGACACAACATTATCATGTATTAATATGGTTGGCAGTGTACTCAGGTCAAGTCGATCCTCAATAGATGTACAATGATGTTTCTTTATTTTATTATATTTTTCAACAAGAGTGTCTTCTTAGTTGAATATGAATGAACATACTACCGTCACGCTTCATGGTTATGTCTAATTTTTTTTACCGAGATGCTATGTTGGACTACCAACGTTTCTGAATGATAAGCATTATCCATCATATATTTCTCTTTTACTTTTCTACATATACTTGACGTGGTTTCTTGCATGAACAAATAATCGACTAGAAGAATCTGTGAAGAGTTATAATTTCAGAATCATATTTCAGATTAGTATTTTGAAGCGGGATTAAATTGTTTTTGCAGGTGGCCACTTAGTTCTACCCCTGTGCTAAATTATGGAGCATATGAATCTTTCCGTTCAAGGGATCGTGTAACAAAAATATGTGTATCTGCATAACATTAACAATTTCCAAGTTTAGATTCAAGACGATTAAATTTTATCTTTCCATGTGAAGAGTGATAGAGTTTTTTCTGCATGTCTCGCTATGGCAGTACATTTTCATAGATATTTGTGTTCATTTACTATCTTGAGTACGTGATGATGCTTATAAACTTGCTTGTTGAATTCACTGGAGTGAGATTTATTGCTTATTAAAGAATCTCTTTTGCTTCATTAAAGTGAGACATGCAATGCGGCTCCCATCCACCGATTTGGTGGGGATTGAGTGGAATTTAAATCCATTGCAAGTTAAAATTACCCCAAATCCACTTTAAAGTTAAAGAATGCAACATATAATAATAAATCGACACTAAGTGGAGTTAGAATGATCATGGGGAGGGACAAGGATGCGTAAACATTGGAGGCGGAGGTCTCATTAAGATGGTAAGGATGAGAGAAAAAACAATGTGTAGGTCTCATTAAGATGGATAATGATGAGATTTTTTTTATCATAGACGTCTTGCGTGTTGCTAAGTTTCCCCTAGAGATTAGGTAAATGGAAAAAAGAGTTATCATAGTTTGTAACATAATAACAAACAACATGTAACAAAAATATGTGTATCTGCATAACATTAATAATTTCCAAGTTTAGATTCAAGACGATTAAATTTTCTCTTTTCATGTGAAGAGTGATAGAGTTTTTTCTGCATGTCTCGCTATGGCAGTACATTTTCATAGATATTTGTGTTCATTTACTATCTTAAGTACGTGATGATGCTTATAAACTTGCTTGTTGAATTCACTGGAGTGAGATTTATTGCTTATTAAAGAATCTCTTTTGCTTCATTAAAGTGAGACATGCAATGCGGCTCCCATCCCCCGATTTGGTGGGGATTGAGTGGAATTTAAATCCATTGCAAGTTAAAATTACCCCAAATCCACTTTAAAGTTAAAGAATGCAACATATAATAATGAATTGACGCCAAGTGGAGTTAGAATGATCATGGGGAGGGACAAGGATGCGTAAACATCGGAGGCGGAGGTCTCATTAAGATGGTAAGGATGAGAGAAAAAACAATGTGTAGGTCTCATTAATATGGATAAGGATGAGATTTTTTTTATCATAGACGTCTTGCGTGTTGCTAAGTTTCCCCTAGAGATTAGGTAAATGGAAAAAAGAGTTGTCATAGTTTGTAACATAATAACAAACAACATGTCCATCTTGTTCACACGATGTGTTCATTGTGAAGAAATAAGTGTACATATTCATTCCTATTTTGTAGCAGCGCATGCGATATCTTGCTAGGTGGAGTGAGATAATGCAATCAGTAGCGTTGATCACAATGACAAAAGTGAATGTATGGTTGATCAGAGATGGAAATGTTAACTTCGTAATCGTTTAGGTAGAACGTCGTACCTGTTGAGGCCGACGGTTTAATGTGAGAAAAAAACCCCTCACGTGGTTTGTACAAGGAGGAGGATACGTATATGGTGGTGTACTACACCACGTATACGTATCAGTACACAACGCTAATAGAAAATACAATAGTTATAGCAAAAAGATTATACTACCAATGGTTTATAATTGAGTATTACAGCATACCTCTACCGAGGTAAGTTCATCCAAGTAGTATAATATAAGGGTGTTATAATTGAGAAAAAAATCATGGTAATATACTTTGGTTGCGACCATATTTTTTGCACCGATGAAACATTATTTTTCTAAAAAATAAAGGTATTGCAAGCTTTTCCCTTTTTCAGTTTTCTACCAAGATGAATACTCATTTGGGTCTAAGTCTAAATTAGTTGTTCCTTTAACATGTGGTGATTGGATTAATTTATCGCATGAGGATTCATAGTTGACGGGGTTATAGTCTTGTGCTGAAGCTCTAGGCAGTAGGCACCAATAAGATTTGCTAGGAACTGCTTCCTGAGGCTGAAACAATCCAATCTAGGATAGTGAAAGATAGGGTAGTGATAGTATGCATATGCGTAGACATTCTATCCATTGATTTGTATTTTCAGCATATCAATCTACATAGTAATCTGGTATGATGGTATCCATGTTGGAAAAATATTTTTAGGTCCGAAAATCTAGAGTTACAACAATTCGTATCTCTATGATTTCTATAATTAATACAAATTAAAATTAAGTATATATGTTTCTATTTTCTCTCATTTGCAGTTCTTCAACGTATATTCATGTCCCGTTGCAACGCACGGGCACTTGTCCTAGTTTCATATAATACAAATGGGGTCTACGTCGCTGGTGTTCCTATTACCAATGACAGACTAGTTAACCGTCACGGGTATACCATCTACCAACGACGGTGGTTGCGGCTTGACCGTCACTAGTCCCGACTTGATTAGGCATCACAAGCATGTGCCCGCCAAACAAATCAAAGCGGGAGCAATGGTTGTAAGGACTGGCCTAATCGATCTGACCAGAGGCACGAGACATCAGATCTTGGGTGCACAAGATGATGAAGTCGGGGCCGAGATCCACCGGCCGTGGGTCTGAGCGTCGCTAGATGGCGAGCACAAGCATGGCGATTTTATGGCATATCTGGCGCGATAGCCTCATAGGGGAAGGGAGGCGACTCACAAAGTTAGGGTTGTCAAGTGGTTGCTAACTCATTTTTTTATAAACTTGGATGCATGACTCACATAAACAAAAGCACATGAATCCTATAAACATGTCAAATCAAAGCTAACGCACACCAGATCATAAAGACCTCGATCTCGGAAATGCATCCAAGTGGATTGTAAGAATCTCATGTGATGTCAAGATCAAAAGGATTTTTTCTTGTGTTTTCCTTTTATTACTACATTTCTTCAAACTAAAGAATGAAGAAACCAAAAAAATCACATCCCTGTATTTCTTCACTTTTTTTTTGAAGGCTCATTTTATGTGTTTCCACGGTAATCATAAACCAGTTTTTCTTTCCAAAAACAAATTTCCCCTCCCGGGTCCCTAGCAAGTGCTCACCGTCCTCTCCCCCAATTCGACCCAACGGCCAGAGCTCGACCTGCCGCCGCCTCAACCCCCTCCTCCGTCCGCGGCCCCAACATCTCCGCCTTTGACTCGCGGCGCGGCGCGGCGCGGCGCCGCCGTCCCCGTCCCCGTCCCCGTTCAACCTCCCTAATCGCGTCCCCGCCCGCTACCCGAGCCCCGTCCGCCGCAATTTTGGGCCATTGGTCTCCGAGGTACGAGCATTTCATCACCGGCGACTCCTGAATCATTAAACCCCGTCGACGAGCTCGAGAAATTTTCCATCTAGATCCGCCTCTGTGGACAGTTGATTACAAACCTCCGAATGTTTATCTGATATTCTATTTTCGTGAGCCTAGGTTTCAGATGTCGGCTAGGGCTGACGGTCTTTCCGTCAACGGGTTTGCCTGATCTCCGGTTGTTCTCCTTTGTAGTCTGTAGCCATGGTGAACACGGACGGCGAAGGCGATGCTGGGGGCGTAGACGCGATGTCCATCGATGAGAATGGCGTCATTGTCCTCAGGCCAGCCCGATACGAAGAAGCCTTGCCGCAGGACGGCGGCGCCACCGCTGCTTGCCATGATGTGGCCATGGAAGAAGTGCAAGGGACGGTCTGTATGTCCTGCACCAAAACGAGGATGAAAGGAACCGAGGAAGCCGAGACGGAGGAGGCCGCCACGGTGCAGGGCAGTAAGGAGGGGGCTGAGGAGCTGCTCCTGAAGGTGGTTTATGGCGAGGAGGAGGCCTACAAGCTGTACTGCGACTACGGGCACCGCACGGGGTTCAGCGTCCGCAAGGGCAAGCAGTCCTACTTCACCGGCACCAAGAGGATCCGGACCAAGGACTACTTCTGTTCCAAGGAGGGCCTCAAGGAAGCCGAGAAGCTTACCGACGAGAACTTCCACGACCCGCACACCAGGACCAATTGCAGGGCCATGGTTCGCTTCAGAGTGAACGGCCGGGGCGAGTGGAAGGTCATCCGCCTCGTGTCTGATCACAACCACAACCTGGCAAAACCGGAAGAACGGCACCTTTTGCGGTCTGCAAGGTCACTTATAGCTGGGAGGTCATGTTCTACTGCGGATGCGGTGCTGTATGGTGGCTACCAGGTTGTGGGTGCACCTTCCCAAATGGCCGTAAGCACTAGTGTAACCAACAATGCAGAGACTCCAAGGCCAGATTTGCTCCCTGGTTTTAGTGGCATGACGAGAACATCAACCATAGGGACTGGAGACCTGCAAAGCCTTGTAAACCAGCTAAAGAGCAGGGCAAATGTAGATGGAATGTTTTACTGGGATGTTCAGCTAGACCGAGGTGGTCGGATGACTAATTTCTTTTGGCGTGATGGTAGGAGCAGGGCGGACTATGACTGCTTTGGTGATGTAGTTGTGTTCGATTCAACTTATCGCTTAAGCAAACAGAACATGATATGTGCGCCTTTTGTTGGTGTGAACCACCATTGGCAGACCACTATGTATGGCTGTGCGCTGTTAGTGGATGAGTCTCTGTCATCTTACAAGTGGCTGTTCAAGTCTTTCTTGGATGCAATGGGGAACCGGCATCCTCGATCTATTTTCACCAATCAAGACCAAGTCATGTCAAAAGCAATCGAGGAGGTGTTTCCAAATACATGCCATCGCATTGCTAACTGGCACATCCAAAAGGATGCCGCTTCTCGCCTTGGTGCACTTAATGGTTCAAAAGCATTTAATAAAATGTTCACCAAGTGCACGCAGGGATGCGACTCAGAAGCTGAATTTGAGGAAACATGGGCTGAGATGCTCCGTGAGTTTAAGTTGCAGGATAACAAGTGGCTGAACAAACTTTATAAGCTCAAGCAGAAGTGGTGTGGTGCTCTTAACAAGTGCACTTTTGATGGTGGGGTTGAGAATGAGCCGCAATCTGACATTTTGAGTAACATATTCACTTCCATTGCTGATACATTTACTTCTGTTTCCACAATTGTTGTTCTTGTGGATAAGCTGACTGATGATTGGCGTGAAAAAGAGTTTGATGAGGATATGCGGTGCTCCCAAAGGCCACCTGCTTGTATCATAAAGCACAGTGCTATTTTGAATCATGCAGCGAAAGTTTATACACACAGAATCTACAAGTTGTTCGAGACATATTTTCTTGATGGGTGTGGGGCCACAAAATCCAAGGAGCTTCAGTGTGAAGACAGTGACACATATCGGTTTGAGATGACCATGCAAGGTAGAGGGTCAAGAGTCTGCACAGTTGATTTGAATAAGTCTACAATGCAACTCACTTGTAGCTGCAGTCAGTTTGAGACAATGGGTTTACTTTGTTCGCATACTCTGAAAGCTCTTAGTATCAAGAATGTATGCAAAATTCCAGAAATGTACATACTGAAGCGGTGGACCAGAGATGCTAAGCAGTGGGTTTTCAATCCAAAGCAATATGAATCATCGTATCAGGAATGTATGGATGATGAGGCTGCATACTGCAACCATGCTATGAGGTATGCTTATGACCTTGTGATGAAGAGCCAAGGGCAGGAGGAATTAAGAAGATCTCTTTGGGAGACTCTCGAGAGTGGAGAAAAAGAATTGGAGAAATACCTAGGAAATGTTACCCAGTATGAAGAGTCTTATGCCACTTGAAAGAAGCATCAATTAATATTTTTGGTGTTGCTGCCGAGGAAGCAAGATATACTTATGGTTAAATGGGTTCACAACATGTGTGCATACCTTTTTATGCTGACCCAAACTGTAATCTAAGAATGAAAATGAAAATTTGTGAAACAATATGCATGTTTGAGTAAGTCATTATTCTTTACTCTTGATAGTTGTTATACTGTTATTCCGTCTGCTTTACCTGATACTACTATATTTAGTTCCACACTGCCTGTCAATTAGCATGAATCCATGACGTTTCTGAAATTGTTATTTCACTAGTGCTATTTTAAATTTTGTATTGGGGTCAACTGGCCAGTTTGAACCCTGCATGCCATCTTGAGACAAGTGTAAGATAAACATGAGTGATTATAGGGATTGACATTTCTAAACATCACATTTAAATGTTTCAGAACCATGCAAGAAAAACATAAATAACATTGCTGTTATTTTTAATAACCCCTTTTTCAGCTGATGTTGGTTGTTCAGTAGCTAGTTTCTAAGTGAGATATATGGCACCCAATACATCAGCATCTTCCTCTGATTTAAGGCATGAACTCACCAGAATAGGACTGTACGTGTTTTTTATATCCATAAATCTCTTCTGCCTAACAGAAAAACATTAGTTTATTTCTTGTGCATGAAGCTCATTTCCTAAGTCAGTTTTTGGTTTATACGCATCATTTTTTACATGGTCTTTGCTACATGTAGTTCAAGCCACCATAATACAAGTAACTCTTGTACCAGCAGCTATTCACTCTGTTATACGCACCTGTTTTGCAGTGTGAAGCAGCCATCTGTCGCGAAAAGTTTGATAAACCTAAGACTTCCTCAAACCTGGGAGAAGCTGCAACATGGCATGGTAAATTTATGATGTGTAGCTGGACTCGTGGCACACTATCTGATCCGTTTAAAAACCTTGCCCTTCTGCTGAAGGTAACTTCTATTTGTTCCTTGTTTCGATGTGCATGTTAAGTGGAGAACATTAAGTGTTATGAATGCGAGCATTTTCTTTTTTGAATATCAGGAATCTTGCTGTCTTGGAGGAGATTTGAGGATGGCGTATCTGAAGCTGGAGCTGAAGCAAACGAACGTCTCGACCATCCTGTGCTGCTGCCAAGGACACAAACTGAATGATTACGAGTGAAGTTGGTAGGCGTGGGATCCCTTGGCACAATCAGCGACTTGTGAAATCTAGGAGGAGCTGGAGCAACTCTGTCAGATGAGATTCGAGCGGTGCGGGTCTCTGAAGCTGAAGCGAATGAACCTCTCGACCGTGCTGTGCTGCCAAGGGCACTAGCCGAACAATCTCAAGTGAAGTCGGAGGACGTGTGATCGGTCCCCTGGAACTGGATGTGTCATGCTAACTATGCAAGTTGAAATGTAAATTCTTCATCATATAAATATATGTTACTACTTAACACAAAAAGTATGTAAATCTACTTACATTTATTTATTAGGGACTTTTTGTTTTTCATAGAAAAAGTATGCTCTGGAGTAAAAGGATTCAAACCTTTATGGTTAGTCTTCTCGAGATTCGATCCGAAGCTCGATCTTGGCTGCTGCTGGAGTGATTGACCTACAGCCTTGATTCGCGTGGCCCCTAATGGATTGAGTTATATGGGTTGTTAGCTCTTCTGATCTCGTATTGTTTTTTACAGAAGTCTTTTTCTATCGGTGAGTTGAAATGTAAGGTTTTTGCGTTTCTGCAAAATAATAAATACTTGTCTCTTTTTCGATTCCCTTTGAAATCAAGTATACGTACCTCGGTTCTCTTGTCAAGAATGATGCTGATAAAGAAGATTATAGGTATGGTAGAAGATTATAGGTATGGTGGCGGGAAGCTCACCCTGACCAAATTGTGTTATATTTGGATCGTTGCCAATACGCCCTAGCACTGCACTTCATTTTTTTTTTGCCAATGTTAGTGACTTAGCTGCCAAAGGCTTAGTTGCCAAATATTAAGTTGCTTCTCTCCCTCGCAATAGCCAAGGTGGCATCATTGGGGCTGTGCTTCTTGACAACTCGGGTTGCTAGTCTTAGCGAGGGCGTCTGGGTGGCGGTGACCATGTGGAAAGAGTGGCGTGGCGGCAAATGCTAGAATTCGATGGCAGTAGCATGGACGCCACACCACTCTTTCCACGTGGTCAACTTAAATCTAGAGTTGGTGATGGACTTCCGCTCCATGTGGCTTTCGAGGTTAGTGGAGGTATATGGACGCTCTCCATGGACCACAAAGCTTTCGAGGTTGGCGGTGGTATGGCACGTTATCTTTGGGTCCGATCTAGCTCAACAACTGATCTGCTGGGCATCTTGTGGGAGTTGTCCCGCCAAGTTTGTTGTTGCATACAGTGAGAAGACATCCCTTTGTCGCCATTGGAGGTGGACCGAAGGTGGAGGAAATCTATTGAAAGAGGGGCGATATGGAACACCACGTGCTTCCAAACATCCTTCACAACGGATCCAAATAGACATGATGAGTCATTTGAGGATTGACGATGGCACGGGTCGAACTACAAGTATGAGCGCACCCCGATGAAAATGTGAGAGTAATACTACATGTACGAACGATTTCTTATGGAAATCATCTACGAACTCATGATCATGCATGAAAGAGGTTCTCGATTTTCAAGCAAGGAATCCAAACATAACCAGTAGAAAATTGAGCACCTAAAGATTCCATAAGCCTAGGATTACTTGGTGAAAACACTCGATCTCACAATATTGACACACCAGTGTCATGCCCTTGGCAAAGATGGTGGCTCTAAACTTGACCTTAGGACGAAAATCCTGAGATGGACCTAGACGTGGGTTTGGACAAAATTGATTCAAAGTCGAAAGAAATTCATGAAATAAACTCGGGGCAAAAATATTTTACTAGATCTAACCCTCCATACGGCGCCACAAAAAGGGTTAGATCGGGTGAAATACTTTTACCACGAATTCACTTTGTAAATTTAAAGTTTGGTTCAATTTTATCCAAATAGCCGACCTAGACCTGAGTGTGAAGTGAAGTTGAGCGCACGTGCTCCAAGAGGAGATGGTCGTCGCCCGACGAGCACGGGCCGTGGTTTACTCACTGCCCTCACTCGGTCCTCACGTGCTCCCACTCCGGCTCCCCTAGTACTCCTCTCCCAAGTCGCCCTGCCCCCATTCCCCCCCACCCCACATCCAGATCTCGACGCCGCCGCCGCCGCGCTTCGCCTCGCCGCTGTTGTCGAGGTACGGACCCCTCCCCGCCGCCGTCCCTCTCCCTCTCTCTCCTCATTCTCCTCGCCCTCCCTCCCCTTCTCGCTCCCCGCAGCACCAGAGCTCGGCCCAGGTACACGGAGGCGATCGCATCGCGTGACCCGCACCAGCAAACAGGCCTCCCCACATTGGTCGCAGCTGAGCTATGACGCGAGGCGCGAGGCCCTCCCAGCTGAAGGAAATCCCTTCTTCTCCTCCCAGCCTGGCGGCGGCGCTTTACGTTTGGGACACCTAAAGCTAGCCAGCTAGGTCAATGGCTGCCTGAGCGCTCTGTCTGCTGGTCATATTGTGCTCGCTGATGATGCGCCGGCTCTGGTTGATGTATGGCGTGGTTCGTCCGTAGCTGGCTTAGATGCCTGCCTGCTGCTTTAGCTTGGTCGAATGCTTGGGGATGAAACCGCAGAACGAGTTTCTTAAGGTCGAGTCAGAGTGTTTCCCTGTGGTATTGTGTATCTCTGTTACTGAGTGTGAAGTGTACCTTCTACTATGATGGTTTTTCTGAACCAAATTTTAATTACGAAGTAAAGCGGCTATACGCATCGATTGATGCAGGCAGGGGCTTCCCTTTTTCGAAAAAAAAGTGTATATTGGGTATGTTTGTTGGTGGTGCTGCCTGCAGCGTCAATAGGTTAAAGTAGACCGCTGTCTGTCTTTTTAGTGTTCAAAATATTTGATGCCCATATAGGATTACAATGGCATTGATGAAATGATCTTGCAAGGTTTCCAAGTCCTGTACTCCTAGGGCTTGTGTCACTATGGGCCGTAGTGTGGTAATGGTGTTCAATCTCGAGTGCTAACTCTAAATGCAAATGTTGCAACTTCATATCCTGTTATATGGTACTCAGATAGTATTCTGGTTGGGTTGTATCCCCTGTCTTTTTTCTGGCTTATGATACTCTATCTTTCTGCTTGAAGTTATACACCTGAGGAGTATCTTCCAGTCTTGATACTTCATATTTTTTTTATAATCTTACATTTTGGTGTATTCTTGTCTTGGCAGTGCCTATCATGGTTAGGAAGAAGAAAACTGGTACTGGCAGCACCGGGGAGAGTTCTGGGGAGGCTTCGGGACAGGGTTCCTCACAGCCAGCTGAGAGAGCTCCTCAACATCCTCCTCAGCAGCATGGTGGTGGGCGCGGTTGGGTACCTCAACAGGGTGGCCGTGGTGGTGGGCAACACCCAGGCCGTGGTGGACACTACCAGGGCCAAGGAGGGCCAGCTGCACACCGTCCAGGTGGCCCACCTGAATATCAGCAGCGTGACTATCAGGGGCGTGGACATCCAGGTGGCGGTCCACCTGAATATCAACAGCGTGACTATCAGGGGCGTGGACGTCCAGGTGGCGGTCCACCTGAATATCAACAGCGTGACTATCAGGGACGTGGACATCCAGGTGGTGGTCCACCTGAATATCAACCGCGTGACTATCAGGGACGTGGTGGTCCACGCCCTAGGGGTCGTGGAATGCCGCAGCCATACTATGGCGGGCATACGGGAGGGAGTGGTGGAGACAATGTTCCTCCAGGTCCCTCAAGAACAGTTCCCGAGCTGCACCAAGCCCCGCATGTCCAATATCAAGCCCCGATGGTTTCACCATCCGCATCGGGAGCTGGCTCATCCTCTCAGCCTGCGGCTGAGGTGAGCAGTGGACAAGTCCAGCAACAGTTTCAAAAACTTGCCATCCTTGATCAAAGTTCGACCAGCGAAGCCATTCGTCCGGCACCAGCATCAAGCAAATCAGTTAGATTCCCATTGCGCCCTGGAAAGGGTACATATGGGGATAGGTGTGTGGTGAAAGCCAACCATTTCTTTGCTGAGCTCCCTGATAAGGACCTTCACCAATACGATGTATGCCCTTCAAATGAAATTTTATTTCCACAATGGTGGCTTTATTTATTTATGTTTTGCAATTTCTGATATCAATCTTGTTTCATCAGGTGACCATATCGCCAGAGGTTACATCACGTGGTGTCAATCGTGCTGTGATCCATGAACTTGTAAGGATGTATAGACAATCCCATTTGAATGGACGGCTACCTGCCTATGATGGAAGTAAGAGCCTTTATACAGCTGGTCCATTGCCGTTTACTTCGAGGACATTTGAAATTACTCTGCAAGACGAAGATAAAGATGAAAGCCCTGATGGTGGGCAAGGAGCAACAAGGTATGCTGTTGCTGTGACATTTGTACTTAAATGCATCTATGGTTTTTTTACTGACTTTCCGTTGTTTTGAGGCGTGAGAGACAATTCAGGGTGGTGATCAAATTTGCCGCTCGTGCTGATCTCCACCATTTGGCTATGTTTCTAGCCGGGAGGCAACCAGATGCACCTCAAGAAGCTCTTCAGGTGCTTGACATTGTGCTGCGTGAACTGCCTACTGCCAGGTAACTTTTAGCTAACCATGTCTCCTTTTATTGTTTTTCCTGTGGCACAGGTTAAAATTTGTTTGTGTTTTTCTTCTGTAGGTATTCTCCAGTTAGTCGATCATTTTATTCTCCTAACCTGGGGAGACGTCAGAGACTTGGTGACGGGTTGGAAAGTTGGCGTGGATTTTACCAGAGTATAAGACCTACACAGATGGGGCTTTCGCTGAATATTGGTTAGATATGACCCCTCCCATCTCCCTCTTCATTTGTTGTCTACTGAGTTGTGGTGAATGCAGGCACAGAGTGTAGGTTGCAGAATGTCCCTTGGTATTGCTGACATAATGATTTTATGCGGTGCTTCTTCTTGCAGATATGTCTTCTACTGCATTTATTGAGCCTCTCCCTGTGATTGAGTTTGTTGCTCAGCTTCTGTGCAGAGACATATCAGTTAGACCGTTATCTGATTCAGATCGTGTGAAGGTTCGGTCACTACTTGTCTCACTGTTGTTCACAGAGACTTCTATTTATGCTGAGTTATATTGTTAATATTCCTCCTGCAGATTAAAAAAGCTCTACGAGGTATAAAGGTTGAGGTTACACATCGAGGAAACATGCGTAGGAAGTATCGTATATCTGGCCTCACTTCACAAACAACAAGAGAGCTATCGTATGTTCTTCTTCCCTTGCTTTATACAAATAAATCTCTTATGATCATGCAGATTTGTGGGTGATTCCCTGTTGAATTTTCCTTCGGTAGATTCCCTGTTGATGAGCACGGTACTGTGAAGACTGTGGTGCAATATTTCCTGGAGACATATGGTTTTAATATTCAGCACACCACTTTACCTTGCTTGCAAGTGGGAAATCAGCAAAGGCCGAATTATCTCCCTATGGAGGTTAGTATCTTTAACAACATTCCTTTCTTTAACACAATAGTGTTTTCATCCATGCAAGCTTCAGTATGTTGGTACAAGTTGTTCATCGGTTTCTCACTCTGAAATTTTAGGTTTGTAAGATTGTTGAAGGACAACGCTACTCAAAACGACTGAATGAGAAACAAATAACTGCTCTACTAAAAGTGACTTGCCAGCGCCCTCAAGAGCGTGAGAAGGACATCATGCAGGTGATAGTTAATTCTAACCTTTTGGTGCAAATCAATGTAACGGTGTTCCTGTGAAAGTGTTGTTTGATATGTTGTGTCTGTATCACTTAAGTGTTAATATATGTTTATGTAGCTGCTAGCTGTTTTCCCAGTCTTCCATGTTGACAAAGTTCTTCCAGTTTGATGTTTTTAGTTGACGGCTTGACGCTATTGCTGTTAAAGCATCTATATTTTTTTTGGTAATTTCTGCACAAACATATTTTACAAGATGGTAGTTGCTTCACTGTGACAGTGGCTGATGAGACATCTGTTACTGTCAAAACCACTTTATTGGGGAAGGACCCTTATATCTGTTTTGTGATTATATGATCTCTGTTATCTTCACAATTATTATCCATTTAAACGGGAATATCTAAACCTATGGTTTCCCCTGTTTAATCAGACCGTGCATCACAATGCATACTACAAAGATCCATATGCACAGGAATTTGGCATAAAAATTGATGAGCAACTTGCATCAGTTGAAGCTCGTGTTCTGCCTCCCCCGAGGGTAAGTCAATTTTCTGTTGCGATTAGGCAGGAGTTGATTTTCCATGTTAGGTATATTTATGTATAGCAACTGACTGCACTTATTTTCTTATTAGCTTAAGTACCATGATAGTGGCAGAGAGAAGGATGTCTTGCCCAGGGTCGGCCAATGGAATATGATGAACAAGGTAGGGTTTGATAATTTTCCTGAAAAATAAAGATTATATCATTCTTCCTGTGAACATATACATAAACTAACCAAAAATAAGGTGGCATCTGGCAACTACCTACATAACTGGGAAACAGTTAGCAACCTGAGGTGGAAATAATTTGTCCAATTGTCTGCCCACTTAATTAGCATACAGTAGCAACATTATCTGCTTTTGTGCAAGATGCAGGTTTCGTAAATACTAGCTGCTTGTAAGTTTTGCTGCTTCTGTGTTACTTCGTATAGTTTAGTTCGCTCAATCTCTCATATTGCCAGAAGACTGTCTAGTTTCATGTGGTACCATTTTAAGAGATTATGCATGGTACCACCACACACACAGCACACTCACCCTCCCGTCTGATGTTATATTTTAACTTGTTCTAATACTTGTTCATTTTGGTGGTAGAAAATGGTGAATGGTGGTAGAGTCAGCCACTGGACATGTATCAACTTCTCTCGGAATGTACAAGATAATGCTGCCAGGGCTTTCTGTCATGAGTTGGCTATAATGTGCCAAATATCTGGAATGGTATGGTTCAATCATCCAACTAGCTTGTCATAGTTCTCTGAATCACTTTGGTTATTTTGTATTCTCTGGTCATCAAATTCTCTTCTAATCCATTTTTCTTAGAACTTTGCACCAGAACCTGTGCTACCCCCGCTTACTGCAAGACCTGAACATGTGGAAAGAGCACTAAAGGCACGCTATCAAGATGCCATGAACATAGTTAGACCCCAGGGCAAAGAACTTGACCTGCTAATTGTCATACTGCCTGACAATAACGGTTCTCTTTATGGTATGTTCTCTTCGAAAACAAGTTTGAAGATTGCCCACAGGATACTGTTGCTTATGAGTTTTTTTTCCATTCCAGGGGATCTTAAGAGGATTTGTGAGACTGATCTTGGATTGGTATCTCAGTGTTGTCTGACGAAACATGTTTTTAAGATGAGCAAGCAGTATCTTGCAAATGTAGCTCTTAAAATCAATGTTAAGGTAATTCACTGAACTCCAACAGTTCCTTCTTTATTACGCACCTCGATTGTTATATGTTTTCCTACTTTTCAGGTGGGGGGAAGGAATACTGTACTTGTGGATGCTTTGACAAGGAGGATTCCCCTTGTTAGTGATAGACCAACCATAATATTTGGTGCTGATGTTACACATCCTCATCCTGGAGAAGATTCCAGTCCTTCCATTGCAGCTGTAAGTGACTTTGTTACTACAAGACATGTCTTGAGTTCTCCTAACATGTAATTGAAGCTCTGCATTTTTCCTAGGTGTAAGGAGTTCTGTAGTTTTGTTAATTGTTTGATAATTTTCTTTCGTCTAGGTGGTTGCTTCTCAAGACTGGCCTGAGATCACTAAGTATGCGGGATTAGTGAGCGCTCAAGCGCATAGGCAAGAATTGATACAGGATCTTTTTAAAGTATGGCAAGATCCCCAAAGAGGAACTGTGACTGGTGGCATGGTCAAGTAATAATCTTAGTGATCTAACGAGGCATACTAACTCTATATCTGGATGCTGCTAAAAGTGTAAATTCTGTTAAATTTGCAGGGAGCTTCTCATATCTTTCAAGAGGGCAACTGGGCAGAAACCCCAGAGAATCATCTTTTATAGGTTCTTATTCTTTCTTGGGCATCTTTGCTAAAGCATGATTGCTTTTATTAAACAGTTGGTATTTTCAGGGACGGTGTCAGCGAGGGACAGTTCTATCAAGTTTTGTTGTTTGAACTTGATGCCATCCGAAAGGTACAAATACTTTGAGTACACTTTCATGAGCAACTCTAAACACACTTGTTCGGCAATTTCACATACTTTCTCTGACTTAACATTTTTTAACTAAATATGTAGGCCTGTGCGTCCTTGGAGCCCAATTATCAGCCTCCAGTTACTTTTGTTGTTGTCCAGAAGCGTCATCACACTAGGCTCTTTGCTAATAACCACAACGATTCACGTACTGTTGATAGGAGCGGGAATATACTGCCTGGTTAGTTTTTTGTGCAAACAAGTTTTGTGTGTTTAGCTAAATTCTGAAATTTGACCATTTTATGTTCCCAATTCTAGGCACTGTTGTTGATTCGAAGATTTGCCATCCGACAGAGTTTGATTTCTACCTGTGTAGCCATGCTGGCATTCAGGTTGGCTTTGCTTCATTTGCAACCTGTTCACTTGATGGAATAGGCTGATTGCTCATTCAAGTGTACTTTCCTTTCAGGGAACAAGCCGGCCTGCTCATTATCATGTTCTGTGGGATGAGAACAAGTTTACTGCTGACGAGTTGCAAACTCTCACAAACAACTTGTGCTACACGTAAATAACTTTTATTTCAGACCCTTTTAATAGTTATGTACTGCTGCTGTTAACTGGCTGATTAAACATAATTTTGTTTTCTACTGTTTCAGGTATGCTAGGTGCACCCGCTCTGTATCAATTGGTAAGCTTCCCAGCGCAAGCAACATTTCCTTTTAGTTTCTCCAAGACACAATTTTGTAGTAATATTCAATGCTGACCGTCGGCTGGTTGGTTTTGTTGCTTGCAGTTCCTCCGGCCTATTATGCTCATTTGGCAGCATTCCGAGCTCGATTTTACATGGAGCCAGATACCTCTGACAGTGGGTCCGTGGCGAGTGGTGCCCGTGGCCCTGCACAGGGCCCTGCCCGCAGTACCAGGGCGTTCGGAAACGTTCCTGTCAGGCCTCTCCCCGCCCTCAAGGAAAACGTGAAGCGTGTCATGTTTTACTGTTAAGATCGAAGGCGGTTCTAGTGAGAGTATTGTAAGTACTTGCAGTGCGAGCTGTATTGGTGATGTTGTATTTACAACCATTGTGCAAACCCATTGAACTGATCTGGGTTTCTAGAATTTGTTGTACTTCATCGGTGGTGGTGTGGTGAGAACACTGCCAAGCAAGCTGTTGTAGTTGTACCCTGCGAAGTGTTTTGTGTAACCTCTTTAACTATTTTTTAACAACTGTGTACCTTTTACATTTGTATAACTGGTGTTTAATCTATTGAGGAACCCATGTTATTGGATCTTTGGTTTGATGTTATAGCCACCTGCTGGGTCCTCCAGGTCCTGTGTTTTTGATGTCTTGCATGGTGCAGAACTGCAGATAGCGTTAAAAATTATTATCCCTGGCCTCGTTTGCATAAGCATAAGCATTTCTATTAAAAGAACACAACATTGGCAAGCAGATATTGAAGTTAAGATATGTTTGAACAACCAGATAGCTATTCTAAACTTGTAATGTATTGAGGAACCATGTCTACGTTTTTCTTGTCTTGCAAAGTGTATTGAGGAACTATGTCTACGTTTTTCTTGTCTTGCATGGTGCACACATCCTTAAATTCTTTACTCTAGGATTGTTTGCATAATAGGCATTTAAGGTAACAGGCATATCGCCTGTTACATTTTTGCTGGCATTTCATGACGAGACACTAGTCATGAAATGCATTACGGTGGTCAGGCATGTCACTTGTTGCATTTCTGCTGGCTTTTCATGCTCCCAGACTAGGTGCTCGTCACCTGAATCCTAGCTTTGCAACTGAGTGGGCAACTACGTTATGGTAAGTTGACAATCACGTAGGACTCAGAAACACAAAGCCAGCTGATGCTTGATTTCCCACTGCAACTTTAAAGATTTGCAAACCGATTTTTTTTTTCGAGAGCACACCAAAAACGTGCCTTATCTTTATAGAAGAGAACAGACTTAAATTACAAGAAACAAAATAGCCAACTGTAAAACACTCAGCACACCCACGCACACACCACTCCGAGCCCTAAGCCTACTCTCACGCTATTGCAAACTGATTTTGAAAGGTAAGAAGATATGCTTGGCAACCAGCTAACAAGATCAGGGAGGAATCTTGGCCTTGTGGCTTCTACATGACTTGGCTGGAATGGAGGGACTACATCTTTTCGATGACTGACTCACAAGGATGGAATCGCGCTTATGATCCGCATGATCATGTCAATGATCACCATCACTCCCGTAGCAGTTTTAGGTGCAAAAATCCCATTGGTTTTACTTATTCAGCTAGGATCTTGCTTGACAACACCTAGGGGTGCGAGGGAACAGAAAAATGTTCAGATTTCTCACGCCTATTGGGTCGCAGATGACAAAACCTCGACGTAGTCATCTATCACTATATACCTGCTTCTAGCCTTGCATACCTAGTTTAAAAACCAGACAGGTTCGCTAGCAACGACGAGGTATATGAGGGAAGTGGGAGCTAGGGTTTACGCCCTGGTCGCCCTCAAAGAGCGATGATACATCTAAAATGCATCTACTTTTCCAAGTACTTTGCTCATGGATTTTGTCCAAAATCTCACTTGGAATAAAAATACAAGAATTGATGGTGTTTTCAACAAAAACCCTTTTATCTTTCTCGTGCAAGAAACAAAGGAAATAAATTTGAGGAAATCTATACACGAATTTTTTATGGAAAATAAGTCCAACATGCCAAAGAAGTGGGCCAGGAGGCCGACGAGGCGTCATGAGCGCCCATGGTAGAACACATCACATTGTCGCGTGGTGGTGGGCCCACAACCTATCGGACCTCGTCTCACCTCCTCATTTGGAAGACCTACATATTTGAGAAAACGTTACTATCCCAGGGTAACAACTTTTTTCGCAAACCAGAGCGTCACTACCATCGCGATCTTCGTTTTGGGATCAGACCGATCTCCCTCCCCATGACATGGAGAGTGATTTCAACGTCGTCTTCACTGCCATCATCACCAAGACAATCTCCATTGCCATGTACTCTTCCCACATCACCAAGTGTGAATAGTTCTTTGTAGGCATATGGGGTGGATTAGAATTTGATGAGATTGATCATGTAATAAGGCGTAAGCACTAAATTTGAGGTGTTTCTCTTAAAGATGTTCTAGTATGAATGTTAATGCACTTTTGCTATGCGCAATGCTTGTTACAAGGGTCCGAGTAACATGATTTTAGTTATGAATATTTTATTGTCCCATTATATAGAGAATTTGGGATTTATCTGCATAGTCTATTACTTCTTATAGTATTGATCCTGCGAACCCGGCGGTGACATATAGGATAAACAAAAGGGTATTGTGAGATCCTCAGTGGCGGATTCAGGATTTTGGAAAGACCGGGACTAATTTCTAATGCCTAGAAACTATGAAAAAAATGCTACCTTCTAATCCACTCGTGATAACACATTATATTAGCAAAAAAGTAAAAATGCATAAACGATATTTTGACGTGAAAAAAGTTCAATGTTTAACCAAATGACAATAACAAAAAGCAGAAAAGATGTGGTGGCATAATCGCATAACCAGGACATATTTTAGTACCTAAACGGTGGAGCTTTGCATGATCCTAGCCTATCACACTACCCCATCCAAAACCTACAAAGGTAAGAAAATAATCAGTAAAATAGTATGGATGAATACATGCTACTCTCTGTGTTCAGAAATAAGTGATTCGGATCTTCGTATGTATCTAGACGTGTTTTAATGTGTAGATATATGTTGATCTCGACAAATCCAAATCACTTATTACCGGATGGTGAAAGTACATAAGTTAAACTTACCACTAGCTAAACGTGAAAGTACATAAGTTAAACTTTGGAAACCCTCCGAAATCTTATCATCTTCAATACTTGTGTATATTTCTCCTCGGTATAGTATAACATACTATGATTCATTCAATCATAGTTCATTTGCATTAATTTCGGATTTTTGAGCCGCGGGATATTAGTTAGAATTAGCCTGTTTTGGGAGATTAGTTTGAATTAGCAAACTGTGAGGCGCTGATGAAAAATAAGATGACACCGGCCTCAATTATTAAGTTTTCGATCTCCGTGTCCCCTTTATCGTTTGACTTCTGTGTAATCAGATTGAATAAAAACTAGAAATCCACAACTAGCTAAACCTACTTGTAGCAGTTCAATGACTGAAAGTCTGAAATTGACTGTTCCCGTAATAGCATTTGGACTTAGCATTGGAAACCATGCATACCTATGAGCAGAGACAGAGCGGGCACGAATATTGACAATCAAAGTGGATTAGCTGACGAGGAGTTGAAGATAGGCAAGCACCGGTGGCGTGGTGCGGCGAGGCATCGGCGGCGGCACCTCGGCAGCAACGACACTTCAGCCACTCGGCGCGGTTCTGCAGGCTCAAACGATGCGGTGGAGGCGTACTCGCGAGGTTCTAAACAACACGATTCCTTAGGCCGCCGCAGGCGGCAGCACGATCGAGTCGTCACTCGTCAGGGCTTTCATCTAGGGCTGGAGGCAGAGATAGAAAGAAACATGTAATTCAGTCCATGCGCAGTTGCTGTCATAGTGGTCTCGTGAGACATCCCTGGAGTATGACCCAAGGACACAGGCTGGGATACTTGGGTCTAGGAATTCCAGTGAAATTTATACGGGATGTACTTATACTATGCTGGCCACGGCCGGGGCTGTAGCCCGGGCAGCCCGGGGCGCAGGTCCGTTAGATCTTAGCGCATGATTTGATATGATTGATAGGATACTCGTATCAACAAGTTGAAACTTTTTTCGAAAACTCATCCCAAAGAATCTCCAGATTGAGCGTGTTTGGTCTTGGCCTAGAGCAATTTGAGGATGGATGGCCGACCGAGAAATTGCTCTCGGGTGCATACGGATAAGGACAAAGTGCGCAGAAAAGACTAGTGTTGGTCTGTGGGAACACTCTAAAGATCCTAAAAAGCTACCGGGGTGACAGCAGCTGGTCCAGAGAGGCTGAGGTGTTACAGATATGTTGTAATTCAAGGAGTATGTGCGTCCATGAAGTGTTAATATGTTGTTATGAGTGAGTAGAAAATGTCATTCTTATGACCCTAAGTTCCTTAAGTGTCCTGATGAAATGAGAAGTTAGGGCAATTGATGTCGAGCAAGTTCTCAAGTAAGCATGCATGACTAAATTAGGGATACACACATACATATCGTGAAAGTAGAACCAAGCACCATGTCCTTAATTATTTTATTACATGATTGTTCTTTTTTATGCAACATCCTGCTGATCGCTCCATGCTAATGCTTTTGTCCACCGAAAGTTACAGATAAAAACTTTCTAGTAAAAACTAGAAATCCGTTGCTACTGTTTACTGTTGTACTTATCTGTTTTAATTCAACTGCTGCATTCACTACTTGCTCCTGAGAATATTGATACACATGTGTGGTTGAGAATGACACCCCAATTTATAAAGTGATATTGGTATTCTTGTGCTCCCATCGAGTCAAAATATAAATTTGGATTATATTTCCCATATAAGATTTTAGTGATCCTCTACACTTAAGGGTATCAAGCTAATGTCCAACCTTTTAACACCGCAAAATCGTTTCAGCGTGAAATCCAATATGACCAATACTCTCGCATAAAATGTAATGAACACAAGGCAAGAATCTCCTCTACACAAGGTTGGACATAAAGGGAGTGAGCCTAGCTCAACTGGTTGGGGGAGTGGATATACAAACCCAACACTTGACTTCAAATCCTCACCGAAGCGAATTAAGGTTTCTATTTATACTTGAGGACCAGGCTCTTCTGATACTCATGCAATTTATCCTGAGGACCAGGCTTGGTCCTTAACCAAGTTTAAAAATCCTGGTACTCATGCTTAATGTCTGTGTGCATCCCTAATTGTGCAGACAGAGAAGTGAAATCCTCCATCCATAAAAGGGGAGTGAGCCTAGCTCAACTGGTTGGGGGAGTGGATATACAAACCCAACACCTGAGTTCAGATCCTCACAAAAACGAATTAAGGTTCCTATTTATACTTGAGGACCAGGATCTCCTGATACTCATGCAATTTATCCTGAGGACCAGGCTTGGTACTTAACCAAGTTTAAAAATCTTGGTACTCATGCTTAATGGCTGTGTGCATCCCTAGTTGGTGCAGAGGCCGCGGAAGTGAAATTCTCCATCCATAAAAGTTCAACTAGTTGGGGGAGTGGATATACAAACCCAACACCTAAGTTCAAATCCCCGCGGAAACGAATTAACACTACAAGGAATGTGTCAAACTATGACCTTTTAGTAGTGACCGTGTATGAAATCGTCATAAATTTATGACGATTCTAGACTACATGGTCATGGGCTGTTCGGGAGGGTCGAAACCTAGCAAAATCATGACGATTTTTTCTCAGAAACGTCGTAATTGCATAAGATAAAATCGTCATAGTGCTAGGAAGGACAAGATATAAGACGAAGGAAATTCCAGCCGTTGGATGCAAACATGATGGAGGGATGAGATGGTGATCTGTGGAACACTAGCCGTGGATAGATGACCTGGCACACCACCGGTGGATGACCTGGCTATAGGCGCGTCGTCCCCCCTCGTCATTCGTACGCCCCATACCTAGCGAACCTCCGCCATCCACCTCCAAGCGCTGCATCTTCCCCAACCTCCGCCGCCAGGCTAGATCTCGGCCAAATCCGGCTACTCACTGCCTCGCCATCCACCTCCCCCGAATCCCCATCGGCTACTGCGAGAGGCGCATCGTTCCCCCTCGCCCGCCGCCGCCTTCCCCTCGCGTCCTTCCGTTCAGTCCGTTCTAGGGTTTCCCGCCGCCAGCCATGGCGATCCTCGGGGAGCTCGGCACCCAGGTGCTCATCCCCGTCGCCGGAGTCATCGGCATCGTCTTCGCCGTCGCGCAGTGGGTCATCGTCTCCAAGGTCAAGGTCACGCCGGGCGCCGCCAACGCCTCGGGGGCCGGCAAGAACGGCTACGGGGACTACCTCATCGAGGAGGAGGAGGGCCTCAACGACCACAACGTCGTCGTCAAGTGCGCCGAGATCCAGACCGCAATCTCCGAAGGTGAGCTTCGCGACGCCTCTTATGTCTCTCCTTCTCAGATCTGCGCCGGCCGCCCGTAGATCCGCGCGTTTCCTGGCCGTACGGAGCGGCTCCTTCTTACCCGGGTATTATTTAGAAACTAGAATCTCGTCCAGCTCGGTGGTCAATGGCTCGGATGCTGGCTGTCGTTCACCCGTCCGGTCGATTTTAGAGCTGATCTGCCGGGGAGCATCCAAATTTTAGCTTGGCTAAATGTTTCTGCACAAAGTAAAAAAACCCAAATGTTTCTGCACTTTTCACAGGCTTTACGAAACCTTGCGAAACCTTTGCATGAGTTCTTGCTGCAGGTCTTTCGAATAAGATATCGGATTTAGGTACCAGATTAGTTTGTGTTTGTTTAACAACTTTTTTTTATGCTTTATTATCTGGATAAGTCTAATGTGATTTAGTTAGTTGTATATACATCAAAACACATGTAATCCATCTGCTTGTGGTCTACTTATATGGTTCACTGATAAGTAATTATAATCTGTGTTGGTACTTTCAATAATCATGAGGAACCCATGCTGCCATGTGCACAAAGTAATCTGATATATTGTTTAAACATGCTTACCCTACTTAAAACATGCACTCTCATAACAGTACCCATGTTGTCATGAATATTTGTCAATGCCTCAGATTATTTTGTTAGTAGTAGTACTACTAGTTCATGTATAGCCATATAGGTATAAAATATGTATATGCCTCGATTCTCTTATGCATACACCTATTCTAGGAACTGATCTGTGTTGAATGCTTATTGATATTCGGTTTTTCCCATGACACCTTGCTGTTCCAGTGTTGGTGGTGCCCTCCAATGGTGTTCTGGTGGTGTTGGTGCCCTCCCGAGGTGTTCCAGTGGTGTCAAAAATTTGGTGAACAAGGGGTGTAGCTCATGATATTATGAACCAGTTATCTTTCTTAATGCATCTAGTGCTTTAATGTTGTTTTTCATATCAGGTCCATGTATGCATGGTTGTAGCTAGAAAGAAGGGGTGATAACTGTGATAAGTGTGAAATAATCGCACCTGTTTTATATCCTTTGGTGCAAAAGTGTTGTTATTATCTGTTCTTCTTTGCATGAAGGCATTAATTTGTTTGTTACGGTTGTGTTTATGCTAGAATAAATAATGCATCCACTCTAGATGTTTGATCAGACCATGCTTGCATTAGTTTAGTCAGACCATATCAATCTTGATTTTTTCCCTTAAAATATTCTCTTGAGTATTATCAAGTAGTATCAATATGCATGACTATGACCATTGGAGAAGTAAATATTATATTCTAGTAACATACTTTCTGGTTCGAGTGTATTTGAGAAATAAATATTATTCCGGTAATATACCTTCTGCTTCTTGAGGTTTGCTTAGTTACCAACATGGTGCCTTTCATTCAATAAGATAGCTGCGGGTTATGTATGTATTTATGTGAGTCTATTTATTTCCAAAACCTTCTCATATCCCTCATTGATAATTATTCTCTCACCTACGGTTGCCATGAGATCATGATGCGTCATGTGGCCACCTAATTGTGCCTTGCTTTCCTTCTGGCAGTGCCACGTCTTGATGTTGCACACCCTGCTCCTCCATGGATGAAGGAGGTCGTCGCCTGCCTCTGTGTCGCCACCCCTGTCGACCAGCTCCCCCGCATCGACGCTCAGGTCGCGGCCCGCCTGCCCCCACTTGACGCTGTCGGCTGGGCCCTCGGACCCTCAGAGGGCGAGGAGCTCGACCTCTTCATGGTATCTATATGGCTCTCACACCTCTGCTCCTTTCTGTTCCGCTCTGCGACTGGGTGCTGTAGAAGTTTGCTAGGGTCTACGGATGCTTGTTTGGTTTGTATGTTGCAATCATCTTTGAATTGTTTTGTGTGCCTTTTCCATTTAATCAATGTAATTAGGATTTTGACAACGGTGTCGAGTTACTAGTTTGACTGAACAATTATGTTACATATGCATCAAAGAATAACATTTCAGAAAATGCCTTACTTCTTTTTTCGTATGATCTCAGCTTCATTCCCATGTTTATTCTGATTTAGATTATACTTTCCTGTTCACGAGCAGGGGCTATAGTACCCGTTCCCATTTTATTATGCATTCATCCTTTTTGTTTGTCATTTTAGGATTCTTAGCTTGTTCATGTTGAGTTTCCAGGGAGCATGATCATGGTCATTGTGTAGATTTGTGAGTCACAAGAATCCTTGCTCACACTTTAAATATCTCTCTATTAGTGGCCAAATGATTCAGATTTATAGGACTTCCTACCAGAATGGCAAACTATTTGATTTCCCATACCTTTATAAGAGGTCGAAGTGAATTCCTTTTTTGTGGTGGTTCTTTTTTAACATAGATATTACTTACTGCGTTGAATAATGTCTATTTTTTCATTATCAGGACAAAATACTAGGAGCATTGAAATATTTCAACATTGTCTGGGACGTTGAATAATGTCTGGGACGTTCCAGTTTTCACTTTGTTCCTTCCACCATTGTGATCTCTATACTTGAGTTATACAATTATATGTTGGTTTGATTTCAGTAGGGAGATTTTGAGTTATACAATTATATGTTGGTTTCATACATTTGTAATCTGGTAGTCTCATTCTATTGCTGAATCATCTGAATCATGTGGTAGTTATATGCCATTGCTTCTAAGCTCTGAATCATGTGGTTTGTATTCTTTTATTTCTTTCTAGAAATTGCTCTCCTTTTACATTAGATAATGGAAGATTAAACTCTCGCTCTTTGCATCACAAGATGTACATAGCCTTAGTTCTGATTCAAATATCTGATGTTATTTGCAATTGCATGTATTGATGTTAGGCTTAGTTACATCTAGTGCATTTCCTATATTCACCCGCCTGAAAGATAAATAATCAATGAAATTTATTCTTAAATGTGTAGTTAACCGCAGGCACCAATTAGGAAGGGGCTAACTTTGGTGTATAAAGATCATGATATATAAAGAATACTGGAGCTAACCAGGCATGTGTTTCTATGTGTTCTGCTGTTTACTTGTTATCCATAGATTATACTCTTGTTAACACGTGCCTCAAGTTTTGATGTAAAGATCTAAGAGATAACATCATTGTGCTACTTTATAGTCTTTTTCTTATAAGGTGTGTATTGGTTGTGGAAACCAACTGGACAATGTATTTTTTTCTTTATGGTTGTATGTAGAGCTAGCTGATGTAGGATACACTGTTTTGCTCCTATTATAAATTCTTATACATTGACATGACCTTGTGTAACTTCTGTGCAGTGACCGGATGAGTCCCGCCGCTGATGGCTTCTGTACCCTGGGCGGCTCTCCTGCTGCTCACTTCCTTGGATTCTGGTGTGGTGGTGACGCACCGCAAGTAGCCCGTGACGGTTCAGCCTCGGCTGTGATAACCCTCTAGTGAGTTCCGATTTCCATCTCCTCTATGCGCTCCATCTCCTCTATGTGCTCTATCTCTCGAGCATCATGTGTGTTTGTAACATGTAAAATATATAGAAAATCCAGCTTAATTGATTCAGAAATTATGCTACAGGCTGTTGAGCTTAGGTTAAAGTCAATGCAATTTCTGTGGGAGAACCATTGGTAAATTTGTTTCATGCTGCTGCTGGAGGTTCATTGCATTAGTTTGATTTGCACACTGTTCCTTGGCTGGTATGTTTACTTTTCGTTGAACATACTTGGATCTCTGTAGCTACGCTTTCTTATGCCAAAATCCATTAATTATGTGCATTTGGTCTTTAAGGGCTTCTGTTTTGAGTTGATAGACCGAACGATGGACTGGATTCTCGAATTTGATATCTTTGGTCCCTCTTTTGTGCATTATCAATGTCAATTACAAAAGTATTGCCTAATATTTGTCTGTTTATCTGTAGGATGTTTGAGACAAATGAAACACCAGCATTGCAAGGAAGAATATCCTTGGAGGAAGTTACATGGTGTCAGTTTGCGGGAGATACTTCTACTCGATGTAGAGACTTATTAATGGGAGATACTTTTATGTAATAATGTCGTTGTGTGTGAAGCTGTGAACCTGGATCTATGTCGTGGTGTCTTGTGATTCAAATGGAGTCAGATCTATTCAGTTATTTATATTCTATCAACCTGTGAACCTGTTTCATTGTATATTTATCGGGAAAATTATGTTATTTAATATATGTGTTTGATATATTGGGAAACTGAACCTAAAGAGGCCAAGGCCTAAATAGTTTTGCACTATTAAAAGGCCACATCTGTATTTTACATTGGACCAAATAATAGTTTTATAATAAGGCCATGGCCCATAAAATTCTGGAGAAAAAAGGTTAAAAATAGAAAATTCATAAACGTGGAAAGGAAAAAGCTCCCAATAATCGATCCTAAAAGTCCATGGCCCAGAAGAATAAAGGCCAAATTAATGGGCTTGGCCCATGTAAGCAACCAGAATGGACCAGGCTGAATTCACACTACGACGATTTTATTTCGTCACAATTTTGCCACGTAGGATCTGAGCTGGCTTGGCTAGATTGCCCGTGACGATATTGGATCATCATAGGCATTATGACGATCCAATATCGGCATAGACGATTATGACGATTTCATCAAAAACGTCGTTATAGTTCATTTGCGACGCCCAGCTTTCGACGATCTTAAAATCGTCATAGAATCGTCATAAACGGACTACTATGACGATTCTGTGACGAAAATGGAGGGTCATATATAGCCATATTCCTTGTAGTGTAAGGTTCCTATTTATACTTGAGGACCAGACTCTCCAGGTACTCATGCAATTTATCCTAAAGACCAGGCTTGGTACTTAACCAAGTTTAAAAACCCTGGTACTCATGCTTAATGGATGTGTGCATTCCTAGTTGGTACAGAGGCCGGGGAAGTGAAATCCTCCCTCCAGTTTAGACCTAACCCTCTCCCCACACCTGCGCGGCGGTGCCGCGCTGCGCCGGGCAAACCCCTCCCCTCCATGCCCTCGAACCCTCTCATGCGAACCCCCACCCTCCGCCGCCGCCCGGATTGTCGCCGTGGTGGCATGGCGGCGACGGCGGTAACCTCGGCTGCGTTCTGACGGGGATTGGCGGTGGCGTCCGCTAATGGCCAGTCGACGGCTGTGTCACGGCTGGCGACGGCCGGAGGACTAAAGGTAGATGGTTGCAAGCGGCGGCGGGGAGTCGGGTTTCGATCTTGGCCTAGATCTTGACCTACGCCGACTCCCAGGTTCCCCGGGCCATGTTCGTGACATGAGGTAGCTTGGGGCATCTATCCCCGACATGGTGGTGGTGATCTCCTTCTTCGTCGGAGTGGTCGACCGGGTGGTCTCGCCGTTGTGCGGTGGATCCTTCTAGTTTCCGGTGGGTGGCGTGAGGGCTACTGAATCGGTTTTAATAAAGGTGGCGGTCCTTGATCCCTGTCAAGCCAAGACGAAGATATGCCTGATGTTTGTCTACATTGATCTGGTTCCTATGTCGTGTTTTGGAAGGCTCCGCCGGCGAACTCCATAAGTGCGATCGTGCCGAGAGATTGCTGGATCAGATGGGATTCGGTCGTGCGCACCCATGTTTTACTCTGAGCTTGCTTCGAAGCTTTGTTGGCTGTTAATATCATATGGCATGTTCTCGTTCCATGGTGCTGATGAAGAATGTCAGGGAGACCAAGATATGTGGACTGACAATGGTGGTTTGAGTATGGGTGGTGATGAGGAATTGACTTGGTGATTCGTGACTTGGAGCTGGCATGCAAATGGGGGCGGCTGCATAGGAGAGGTTCACGGTCCTACCTTTCAGGGTGAAAACCTAGGGTCTGGCCTTAATTAGTTGTGTCTGGCAATGGCCTTGTTGAAGACATTATTTTGAGAGTGTGGACTTTCTTTAGGGTGAAAAGCTAAGATCTTTGATCGGGCGAAGACGGTGTTTGTGTACTGTTCCCTTCTTGGAGGCGTCGTTTTTGGAGAAGTTGTACTTCTGGTGCTGTCTTGGTGGTGGTAGTACTGCTGTTTTAATGAATGAGTCACTGTAGCGGAACTTTTCTTTTTTGTAGTTGTTCTTTTTTTGGCTGTGTGCATCCGTATGGCCGCTAGGGCAATGCGTTGTTGTAGAGGCTGGGTGTAATATTGGTATCTTCTGATATTAATATATGCTGCTTTCCAAAAAAAATCCGTACTACAACACGCAAACCTGTCGTGTGCTAAAGTCCTATCAAAACTGGCAATATGGAGAGCTTGATGGGCTTCATTTCGAGGAATTTGGTGAGAGAGAGAGTGAGAGCAAATGTACGGGAGAACTAATGAAGACACAACTAGTGTGGTGTACATTTTATTTTGTAGTTCAAGTCCAAGGCCGCTGCCATGCATACACAAGTAGACTTATTACATCGACACTGGATATGTAGCTAATTAGAGAAGTGCAATACTACATCATTTTGGTTGATTTTTACAACATAATGCTAAACGGGAACATACTTGAGGAAGAGATCGGTGACAAGATCCTCGAGATCACCACCGAAGGTGTATCCGTCCCTGCCTTTGAGGTAAATGATCTCATTTGTCCTCGCCATGTTCACCACCACCTCCGCCGCTGGCAACAACACACGATCTATCTCCATGTTCTCCCGGTTCAATACCCTCCACCTGTTCTCTAGGAGTGCAGCGACAGCAGCCACGGCCTCCTCACCTGTTGCTCCGTTCTCCACCATGTAGCATTCCACGGCGCTAGGCATGTCCTTTTTGTGCTTCCCAAGCTGCATGTGTGCATGTTATGAGTATATGATATGATGCACGACCGCATAATTTGATTGTCACATATGTCCTTAATCGTATGATATCATCGGTAAGTTCTTTATCATGTACATATTACTTTGAGTTATTTTATTCCTGGGCACAGACCATGAGTACCTTGTAAGAAGATATGTCGTTGAGGAAGCGTGTGACCTGTGAACCGGCACGGACCATTTCAGGAATGCCGCTTACCCACTCAAACACCTCTTTGGTTGCTATGTCGTCGTACCCTGTTAGGGTCAAGAGGGTAAGCATCGGCAGACCAGATGTCATGATAGATATCTCCTCGTGTTCCTTGAAGCTCGGCCGATAGTTCTCGCTAGACCAGATGGCCTCGCGGAGGTAATATTCAGATGACTGCTTGTACTGCAAAGACACACAACATATTATTTATTACGTTTGACAAAGCATATATGGTGATAGAAAAACATAGTAATATAATATACAAGCACACACAACTTTTGAATTCACATATCGATATAGTGCACCATACCGCCTTTTTGATGTAATACATGCGATACTCCTGATTAGGTTTCAAATTGTCCTCAAACTCTTTGAAATTGCTTAACGTTTTGATGTAGAGCATGCGGAGGTATTCTGGTAGGTTTGAGACCTCACTTTCATCCCATCTACATACAAGATATGGTTAATGGAGGTTCAAGATATCACGAGCAGACTACAAGATATATCTTGTAATCTTGTAAATACAAACATTACTGGGCGTACCTCTGCATAGCTTCAGTGAGCTTGTGGCACTCCTCTAAGGTGGCATGGACATCAAACGTGTCATCCATGAGAGACACCATTCCAAATGTCTTGGCAAATAGCATCCGTGCATCAGAATACTCTTCTTCATGAAGCATTCCGCAGGTCCAAAAGTAGATCTCAACCATACGGTCCCGGGCATACGGTAACTTTACGGTGTTGTAAAGATCCCTCCACCATCTGCATGTTAAAGTCACTAATTTACTCTAACAACCTTATATAATTCTTGCCATGATTTTTTTGCTAACAATCTATCATATTAATGATTTTTCCAACTATTTTCTGAAGAAAATGATTTGGTTAGTCCGATATATGATATGTTGCGGTGGTTGAATTTGTGTCCGTGGAAAAAATAATTATTGCCTGGTGAGATTTCACTAAACAAGGTTAAAATGTGTGACAACTGAATTAAAATATCCTCCTTGTGCCAGATAGATATAAACTATCTAGTCGGACTCCCCATTTCAAAAAAAGTCTAGTCGGACTAAGCATCGATCAGTAATAGTTTGTATACTCACTAAAGTTGATTTCTTCTTATAATATAAAAACATTGGCAAAAACAACCCTAACTGACAACACACGAGGGTAGGAGGCAATATGTGCATTGCACGCTGCAAATGTTTTGACCCAAAAACAGGCAACCTGATGTCCGCAACATAAAAAGGTCATATATACATGTTGATTTTTTAAACTATAGCAAGATCTAGGATAAACATCGAATGCAAAATGCTCTACCTAAGGGTGTTTTCTTATGAGAGGAATATTGACTTACATTGAGAGTTCTTTGAGCTCCTTGAGGTGAAGGATCCTGACAAGGTTAAAGTTCAGCCTAGCAAGCTCTTGCAACATGTCGTCGTATGTCTCCTCCTGGTCATACTCGGCAATGTAGTGCATGATTTCAAGCCGTCTAGTGAACCGTGGAAGGGCAATGTCGAAGGCGCGGGAGATCTGCTCCGTAAGTGGGGACCTAACCTTGCCTTTGTTGGCCTCCAGGTAGCCCCTTGCAAAGGTTATGGCATCATCAAGAACCACTTCACCCGGTATTGCCATGTGAGCTGCGTTGTACAAGCTCAGCACGCCCTTCGGGTCATTGCTAAGGCTCTCGCTGAAACAACCTTGGTCATCTCTGAATCTTTCGAATACATCTGCATACATAATGCACGGTATTGCCACGTTCAAAACTTGGATACTTATTATAGATATGAGGTACGTAGTATATAATTTCATTAACGAGTGTATTGACTAGATTACAATGTGTAAACTTAATTACCTGCAGGCACCCAGAGCCCATGCTGCCGAAGTAGGCGAAATCGAAGCGCGACAACATGCAGGTCATTCGATCCCTCACACTCCATATGCTCCGACTGGACGCGGCTTAATACCGCTCCAATCTCTTCACGGAAGTGATTATCTAAGCCTAGATGTTCAAGAGTGTCCACATATATTAGTGCATCGGCCAGCGTCATGGCATCCTTCCTCACCTCGAACGCCTGACGTACTTGCCCCTTGAGCTGCTCTGCCCGCTCTGTCATCCACTCCACTGACCTCTGCACCAAGAAACCAATCTTATCTTAAATATACATATATATTCGTATGAGGATCCACTTAGACCAGCAGCCATATGTACTATATGGTGAATGGTTAACATGGAAGCTTGCACGCATGAATGCATGAGCTAATTAATCAACAAATAAGGAGCTTTAATTTCCCAATACTAGAGTAGGAAACTATATAACTATTAAAAAATATTAACAAATTCATGGTAAAATATGCACGCTATTTGTACCATAAACAATCGATACCTCTAATCTTATAACCATAATTTCTTATAGATTTTTTCTTTGAGTTTGAATTATTTGAGCAACAGAATAGTTCCCCTTAACATATGCATGCCTGAGGTATTTTTACATGTTTTTTGAAATTAATTATTGCATATTTGATCTGTAATGTTTTTCTATATTTGAATTCATTTCTCTAAACAATATTCATACAAAGAGGAACGTTATACTAATTAAATAGAACTTTGTATTGTAATTTTGAGCCTATATGCAAATACACAGGTTAACGACTAGCTAGTCACAGTATTGAAGAGACACAACCACTGCAAATCAAATGTCACCAAATTGAATACTAGCATAAAGCATGCAAATATATATACCTGCGAGACAGGAGGGACGTAGGTGACAAAGAAGTCACCCCAGACGGAGGGGGCAAACTTCTCGCTATCAGTGTTGGTCGTGCGATCCTGGCCGTTAACAACAGCAGCAGCCTTGCTCGATGCCATGTCAAGGGTTGCTAGCTGCAGCCTGCAGTTGCAAGTATGCAGAGCTGGCTGCGATACTTGTAACAACTAGTGCTGGAGCTTAGGACAGTTACACTCTAGGTTCTGCGATGGTGTTTTTCTAAGACTTCATGGATCTGTATTTATAGATCGACTGGGGCAACCAAGTAGTTGATGCAAGAACTTTTCTCTTTTGGCAGACTAGGTAGAGATTATATAAAAAAGATTTGAATTAGGACATGCGAAGATAAACCTTTTAAGACTTTGGCGTTGCTCGTGTAAAACGTGGAATTGGAGGACTCGTTTGCCTTTTCTGAATAGTAGTACCAATGATCTGATATTTCTGAATATCGTGCAGGATACAAAGGTTCAACCACCCCAGCTAACAAAGAGTTGTATATAGTTTAGAACGGCACGGTATACGAAGAGTAGCGTAGCACCTTTCACTTACTGCTGTAACGTCCGACGGCAAGGCGATATCAAACTGTCTCTTGGGACCTAAGCCTGACAAGGTGTGTAGCGTCTTTCGGACATGTACTATCCTCTTGAGCATAGCGCTTTTTTATTAGGCACTACTAAAAAGATGTTAGTCGGCGGAAATAGTTTGCGTGACATTTTTTTTTTGTTTTTGACATTTAGGTTATTTTTATCCATTTTGTCGCTATTGGGATCTCTTCGAATATTAACCATGCTCTGACTATCTAGCTATGAGATTCTTTGGAATGTAACTATCAGTTAATTAGCGGCAAGATTGCTTAGAATCCACCGTAACGTTCTAGCGGAAACTAAAATGACGTTGCCTCGATATAGTATCAAGGTATAGTACAGTAGTAATCGTCAATAACAACCCTTGTTTTCATGAGAACGTGAATAACATAGGCATACATGTAAAAAGTTGTGATCTAAAAAGTAATTAATCATGATTTAAAAACAATTCACGAGCAGAAAAATGTCATTATTTCCCTGCCGGGTGGAGCAAGACGCGTGCCATGACTGTAGGTAGTTTCCCCCCTTTTTGTTTTGGCAAAGTACCTTTTATTATCCACTAACTAGGTGCTGCATTGCTGACCCTTCTATCACTTTGGCGATCCTGAAAGAAAAAAGGTACCACTCACACAAAATGTGTGATAGAAAATCTACTTTATAATATGATTTCTTTTGTTTTGGAAAGTGCATTATACCGCAGTGCAGTGCATACCGGGCATGCATCCAAATTCTCGTACTTCTCACCGCGGTAGAGGATGCAGTCATTAATGCAGGCATGTATCTTCTGCACGTCTAATCCTAGAGGGAAGACAACCTTCTTTGCTTGGTATGTACTGTCGGGCAACTCATTATTTCTTGGAAGAAGATTCTTCATTTTTACCAACAACTTTAAAAATGCGCTGTCAGTCACACCATTCTCTGCCTTCCATTGCAGCAAATCCAGTGTGGCACCTAGCTTTTTGTGGCCATCTTCGCAAGTTGGATACAACAATGTTTTGTGATCCTTTAACATCTGCTCCAGCTTCTCCTTCTCCTTTTCAGTTTCACATTCTTCCTTTGCATCAGTAATGGCCCGACCAAGATCGTCATCAGCGGGCCCATCTGCTCCCTCTTGATCTTCATTATCTACCTCCGTTGCATTATCATCATATTCAGGATACATATTATGATAGTTGTCATCATCCTCTTCTTCTTCGTTGTCTTCCATCACAACCCCTTTTTCTCCGTGCTTGGTCCAACAATTATAGCTGGGCATGAAACCGGATCGAAGCAGGTGGGCGTGAATGGTTCTGGTATTTGAGTAGTCTTTCTTGTTCTGACAGTGAACACACGGACAACACATAAAACCATTGTGACCACGGTTTGCATTAGCCACAACGATGAAATTTTGGAGGCCCGTAATGTACTCGGAAGTGCGGCGGTCACCGTACATCCATTGCCGATTCATCTGCATTAATATGTAGTATATATCAAAAAATAATAGGGAGATGACCATTTATATATATAGTACATCAATGACACATGAAACTATAGTTGCCGACCTCGACCGAGACGGAAAGAGCAACAAGAAAGCTTATTTTGAGCTCTCGGGCATTTCACCGAACACCTCTAGTGCATATGAAAAAACACAAACTAGCACTCTTCACACCCTCTTGCTAGGCTCCAAAATGTGAAAGAATGGAAGAGTGGGGTGTGTGTGGGCTGGGGTGGTGTCTTATATAGCCCCCCTTTTAACACCGGTTCATGCCACGAACCGGTGTTAAAGGGGGGGGAGGGTGCGCGGGCCACTGCTGCAGGGACCTTTAACACCGGTTCGTGGCACGAACCGGTGTTAAAGGGGGGCTCCTTTTTTGCCGCAGGGACCACGCTGGTACGGCCCTCCCTTTAACACCGGTTCGTAGAAGAACCGGTGTTAAAGCCCTTTTTCGGGATCAACAAAAAACCTCGTTTCCACTAGTGAGGGTCACTGTCACTCTAGTCTCTACTCTCTAGAGATTCATGATCTCTACATTATTATTATACAAAAATATATGACGGCCGCGTGGAGGGTACCACTTTGGCGTTAGGTACCACTCACACAGCCGAAAACAAAAAGGGTACGAACTCACGCAAAATGTGTGATAGCAGGACTCGTTTTCTTTTTGGAAAGTAGATAATCTGATTTCTTTTATTTTGGAAAGTAGATTATCCTCGATTCGTGTAGGATAGCCATGTATCCATCAACACGTCCCTAACCTTTTAGCACTTTGGCGTTATTAGGTACCGGTCGTATAAAACGTGGGATTGCATCACTCGTTTGCTTTTTCGGAATAATACGAGGTTTCTAAAAAGCTAGTTTAGTAGTATTATATATCCACTTGTACGTGCATGATATCCTTTTAGCACTTTGGCTGCTCGTATAAAAATAAAACGTGGGATTTCATGACTCGTTTGCTTTTTTGAATAGTACCACTGATCTGCTTTTTTAATTTCTGAAAAGTTACTTTATATTGTATCCTCCTATATATACGTGCAGCATATGTTGTCTCGGGTATCACTGTCGTGGTTTGGCCAATGGTCATTTCAGCACCATGCTTAGGTCTTTGTTTGTTTACTTTTTTTTTTGCAAAACTCCACCATGCTTAGGTCATTTCAGCACCAATGGCCGGGTCCTTATTTGTTTTGGATGACCATGCCATAACTTCTGCAGTATGGGTTGGCTGTGGTATAAATATAATATCCTCCTATATGTTTGTCTCAAATCTCAACACATACATACCCTATTCAACTGGTAGAAGGGGCTACAGTTGCGCTGTCATGGTTTGGCCAATGGCCATTGAGCACCTTACTAACACTAGTGCAGAACACTACCTCTAACACCGGTTCATAAGGCCCTCTAACATCGGTTGTAGAACCGCTGTTGAGGGTTCGGTGTTAGAGGCCCTCCCTTTAACACCGGTTCTTATACGAACCAGCGTTAAAGGGTGGCACACGTGGGGCTGCCGCAGCGCTCAGCCCACCCTTTAACACCAGTTCTTAACACGAACCGGTGTTAAATGTTCTGGTCGCGGCAGGAAAAAGAGATAAATCTCTGCCGCGGCAGGAAAACGGCCTAAATCTCTGCCGCGGAAGAGTTCTGCCGCCGCCCCGTTCTGGGCGTATTTCTGCGGCGCGGCGAGGACGGGGAGGGGGGAATCGATCGGGAGCGGTATATACACATACATCGTCGTCGGTACATACGAGTACATGAATAATTAAGCAACTATTATTATACACAAACATCGTCATTGTATGGTATTCTCCGTAAACGTTGAAGCATCAAGTACAAGACAAACACGTTCAAGCATCTAAAGAGTTTTTGGATATCTAAAGAGTTCTCCGTCAGGCGTGACAACCTCATCAAGTATGAACCCCGCCAATTCCTCTTGAATGGCTCGTATGCAGTCAAATGGTAGGAGTTGGTCCCGCATCCGTTCGATCTAAATATATATGAAGAATGGGGTCAATATATAT
The DNA here is from genome assembly GCA_916181665.1 of Avena sativa. Classification (NCBI taxonomy): domain Eukaryota; kingdom Viridiplantae; phylum Streptophyta; class Magnoliopsida; order Poales; family Poaceae; genus Avena; species Avena sativa. Next base: position 53,226,750 of record OV702285.1, on the reverse strand, counting down.
ACAAGAATAAAACTCAACACAATTTATGGTAATAAAATAATGTTGTGTACTTTGTTTACTTACTCTAAGTTGTTCTAGTGCGGCTTGGCCTGTCGCACATATCGTGTTGCGAATGAACTCGCAAACATAGTATCCACATAAATTATTGACGGGTCCCTGATGCGCGCACTTTACGAGAATAGAGAGTTCAATCAAAATAATAATCAATAAAGCATGATATAATGGAATTGGAAGCAGAATCAAAGAGATACGCAGGCCTAGCTAGCTAGTATTACTTACATTTTGGTCTACAAGTTTTAGTTCTTCTGACCATTCACCCACGGCCCTGCCCGTGAACCTTTTCCAAACCCTGTCCGGCAAAGAAAATGAATAAATGAGTAATTAATTACTTGGTGTCACGAAAGTTGCCGATCTAGTGCGATAATATGATTGAAATTACCTCTGGAGCATCTCTCTAAAGTCTGCCCATAGCTCCTTTTCTTTTCGTAACGAGTACATGACAAGGACTTTTCCTGAGTCAGGTTGAATGACTAGCAGAATAAAGTGGAACCTACGCACGCATAACTCATCATCAGTTACACTTAACATCGAGTAAGCCGAAACATAATGTGTACAAGAGAGGGTAACAGTACTCACGAGAAGTTGTAAGGCAATAGTATTTCTCTTTTGGTTTGTTGTCTCAGTAAAGATCTTAGCAAGAAATCTTCTGTTTGCCCGGGTTTGTGTCTTACCACTTCTTCATGAACTCTATTTGGGTCAACGAACCCAATGTCAAAAGGGCCTCCTTTCATGCATTCCATAACATTTTTCCTGCATAATAGTATATACATATATGGTGAGCATATATATATACATGCAATTAATAAAGTGAATGAGATGAGATAGAAATTACAGAAATAGTACTTACACACAATAAAGGCTTATGACAGCTTTGTCGAGTTCCTTCTGATTGAATAGAAAATACAAGTCTTGAATGTTGAAGTCGACAGACATCAGCGTAGACAGGGCCATCGGCATAGTGGATAGGCCGTGACAGCGATGCGACGGCGTCAAGGCTATGCCGACGATAAGCTATTTTTCCTTTTTGCCACATTAATACTAGAAAAATCATAACTAACTCATTTTAATTAAGAAAAATACATATAATATATCAAAATTTATAGAAAAATAAGATCTATCTAACTAAACTCAAATCTTACATATGTTTATTGAATAAAATATAAAAAAATTACATATACTTTTGTATAAGTCATTTTCCATTTTCCGAGTGCCAAAAACGGGATGTTTTATGAAGCAACCACCAAAGGCATAATTCAAAATGCTAACACCCTATTTTTCAAAAATACTAGATGACCTTACATCGACAATGTACTAACCGGGATATCTCAAACCTTTCCGTCCACCCCTGGTGAAAAAGACAAATGTCTGCTGAATCGGTAGAAGTGGGTTCGCTTTGAACTACAGGATCCTCCTGATTTTTTTGCTAAAATCATTTTTAGCCTCACATATGATGTTTCTCAGAGATCCAATTCAAGTTTAGCGACACTCATCACCTAGGTAAGAATCTTCATGCTCGTTGTTTTGACAATAGTCAAAAATGGTCCAAACATTGTAAAACATCCGCGTGGTATCATATTATGTGACATAGTTGCAAGGAAAAATACCAAACTTGGTATATTGATTGCATCTCAAAAAACCTTCTCAAAATAAGCCATCCTGTTCGAGGTTTCATGGCTTACGGGCCAAATGATCAATGTTATGGCCAGAATCGCAGCACAGTTTGTGATACTGCGCTCATATTGTGCACACATTTGCATCTTGGGATAAAGAACAATGTTGCACGAATTTTTTTTCCTTTTCGTCCCATGGAAAATATATTTTCCATTTTTTGAGTACCAAAAACGGGACGTTTTGTGAAGCAACCATCAAAGGCATAATTCAAAATGCTATCACCACATTTTAAAAAAATACTAGACCACCTTACATGGATAATATCCCAACCGGAGTATCCCAAGCCTTTCCATCCACACCTGGTGAAAAAGACAAATGTCTACCGAATTAGTTGAAAGTGGGTTCGGTTTGAACTACAGGTATATGATCTAATGCTCAAGATTTTTTGCAAAAATAATTTTTAGCCTCAAAATATGATGTTTCTTCAGAGATCCAATGCAAGTTTAGCGAGGCTCATCCCTTAGGTAAGAATCTTTATGCTTGCTGTTTTGACCGTAGTTTGAAACGGGCATAAGAAATTTAAAAATTATCCGAACAATGTAAAACATTGAGTGGTGTCATATTAGGTGACATAGTTGCAAGAAAAAAAATACCAAACTTGGTATATTGATTGGATCTTAAAAAAATCTTCTCAAAATGAGCTATTATGTTCGAGGTTTCATGACTTTCGAGCCAAATGAACAATATTATGGCTAGAATCGGCATAGTTTGTGATACTATTCCCATATTGTGCACGAATGTGAATCTCGGGATAGAGAACAATGTTGCAGGAGGAAGTATTCCATTTTGTCGCATGGAAAATCCATTTTCTATTTTCTGAGTGCCAAAAATGGGACGTTTTGTGAATCAACCATGAAAGAAATAATTCAAAATGCTACCATCGCATTTTAAAAAATATTAGACCACCTAACATGGACAATGTCCCAACCGGGGTATCTCAAACCTTTTCATCCACCCCTGGTAAAATAGATAAATGTCTGCCGAATTGATAGGAAGTGGGTCCGGTTTAACCTACATGTACATGATCTAATGCTCATGATTTGTTTGAAAAAATCATTTTTAGACTCACAATATGATGTTTCTTCATAGATCCAATGCAAGTTTAGCAAGGCTCATCACCTAGTTAAGAATCTACATGCACGTTGTTTTGATCATAGTTTGAAACGAGCATAAAAATTTAAAAAACAGTCCAAACAATGTAAAAAATTCGTGTTGTGTTATATTATGTGACATAGTTGCAAGGAAAAATACCAAACTTGTATGTTGATTGCATCTCAATAAAACCTTCTCAAAATGAGCTATCACGTTCGAGGTTTAATGGCTTTCGGGCCAAATGACCAATTCTATGCCCAGAATTGCGGCATAGTTTGTGATACTATGTCTAGATTGTGCACACATGTGTATCTTGGGATGGAGAACAATGTTATAGTAGGAAGTTTTCCTTTTTGTCGCATGCAAAAGCCATTTTCCATTTTCCGGGTGCCAAAAATGGATCGTTTTGTAAAGCAACCACCAAAGGCATAATTCAAAATGCTACCACCCTATTTTAAAAAAAATACTAGACCACCTTACATTGAAAATTTTACAACCGGGGTATCTCAAACCTTTTTGTCCACCCCTGGTGAAAAAGACAAATGTCTGCAGAATCGGTAAGAACTAGGTCCGGTTTGAACTACAGGTACATGATTTAATGCTCATAATTTTTTGCAAAAATCAATTTTAGACTCAAAATATGATGTTTCTTTAGAGACCCAATGCAAGTTTAGTGAGACTCATCCCCTAGGTAAGAATCTTCATGTCCGCTGTTTTGACCATAGTTTGAAACGGACATAAGAAATTTAAAAACGGTCCGAACAATGTAAAATATTCGCGTGGTGTCATATTATGTGACATAGTTCCAAGGAAAAATACCAAACTTGGTATATTGATTGCTTCTCAAAAAATCCTTCTCAAAATGAGTTATGATGTTCGAAGTTTTATGGCTTTCGGGCAAATGACCAATGTTATGGACATAATCGCGGCATAGTTTGTGGTATTGTGCCCATATTGTGCATGCATGTGCATCTTGGGATGGAGAACAAAGTTGCAGGAGGAAGATTTCTTTTTCGTCTCACAGAAAAGTCATTTTCTATTTTCCGAGTGCCAAAAACAGGGCATTTAAAATGCTACCACCAACGGAATAATTCAAAATTCTACCACCCCATTTAAAAAATACTAGACCACCTTATTTGGACAATGTCCAACCTGGGTATCTCAAACCTTTCTGTCCACCCCTGATAAAAAGACAAATGTCTGCCAAATCGGTAGGAAGTGGGTTCGGTTTAAATTACATGTACATGATCTAATGCTCATGATTTTTTGCAAAAACCATTTTTAGACTCACAATATGATGTTTCTTCAGAGATCCACTACAAGATTAGCGAGACTCATCCCCTAGCTAAGAATCTTCATACCCGCCCTTTGGACCATTTTTAGAATCACAATATGATTTTTGAAGATTTGAACACTATTAAATACATTTTATTTGAAAATACATGATGCATGATTAAAAATATAATAGGGATGTCATGTTTGGATTCTTCTCATTTTTCTGACCGATTTAGACAGAACTATGCAAGATTCAACCAAATTGTTACAGCGGGATAGAGTGGTAGTGATGGTGCTGGTGGAGATGATGGTGAAGAAGATGATGATGATGATCCCGATGAAGTCTAGCTTGATGACGGTGTTGATGGCGACAATTTACCCTCTCCAGGAAGGAATTTCCCCGGCAGATTTCTGCCTGCCAGAGAGCTCTTTCTCTCTCTGTAGTTTACGTCCCGCAGAGGCGGCGAAATCTTTCTGTGGTCGCGCCCCAAGTCTTAGGGTTTCGGGGGGATGTTATAGGCGAAAGGGCGATGCCAGAGGTGGGCCAGGGTGGCCACACCACCTGGTGGCGAGGCCTGGGAGGGGGTGCCAGCGGGTGGTGTGGGCCCCTGTGGCCCATCTCCACTCCTCCTTCTGGCCTCCTTCGTCTTCTGAAAAAATAGGGATTTCCATATATTTTCTAGAATTTTCTGATCTTCGTGAATATTGCATCTGGACACCGATTTTTCCATCAGAATCCTGACTCCGGCGGTTCATCCTCCAAAAGTCATCCAACATGCAAAATAGATGAAATAACATAAGTATCATCTCTTAATATGAAATATATCAATAAATAACAGTAAATTATAATATAAAATAGTGATGCAAAATAGACGTATTATTATGTTGTAAATCAAGAACTATGTGTGTCCATGAAGTGTTAATACATTGTTCTGAGTGAGTTGACAATGTCATTCTTAATTATCCTAAGTTCCTTCAATGGCCTGGTGAAATGAGAAGGTAGGACAATAGATGTCGTGCAAGTTCTCAAGTAAGCAGGCACGACTAAATTAGGTATACACACCTACATATCATGAAACTAGAGCCAGGCACTGTGGCCTTAATTTATTACATGATTTCTCTTATCTAAGCAACACCCCGCTAATCACTCCATGCTTATGATTCTGTCCAGCGAAAGATACAAATAAAAACTTTCTGGTAAAAAATAGAAATTTGCTGCTGCAGTTTACTAATTTACTTCTCTTTTTTTAATTCAACTGATGCATTCACCACTTGCTCTTGATAATATTGACACATATGTGAGGTTGAGAATGAAAACCCAATTGCTAAAGTGCTATTGGTATTCTTGTGCTCCCATTGAGTTGAACTATAAATTTAGATTATACTTCACATAGAAGATTCTAGTAATCCCTAGAATTGAGGGTACAAGCGATGTCTTGTTATGTCCAACACATTAGCGCAACAAGATCGTTTCACCAGAACCCAAGACGACCAATGCTCTCGCATCAAATGTAATGAGGACAAGGCATGGATCTCATCCCACCATCTACTCACTTACTACAACACGCAAGCCTGTCGTGTGGTGAAGGCCTATCAAATCTTCCCATATGGAGAACTTGATGGGCTCCAATTCGAGGAATCTTGCGGGGAGAGAGAGAGAGAGAGAGAGAGAGAGATAATAAGGATACAACTGGTAGTGTACATTTTATTTTATCGTTCAAGGACGAGCCCGTCCCCATCATACACAAGTAGACTTATTACATCGACACTAGATATCTAGCTCATTAGAAAAGTTTAGTACCACATTGTTTTGGTTGATTTTAACAACATAAAGCTAAACTGGAACCGGCTTGAGGAAGAGATCGGTGACGAGCTCCTCGAGATCACCACCGAAGGTGTAGCCATCCCTGCCTTTGAGGTAAATGATCTCGTTTGTCCTCGCCATGTTCACCACCACCTCCGCTGCTGGTAATAACACATGATCTATGTCCATGTTTGCCCGGTTCAATACCCTCCACCTGTTCTCTAGGAGTGCGGCGACTGCAGCCACGGCCTCATCACCTGTTGTGTTGTTCTCCATCATGTAGCATTCCACAGAGCTAGGCATATCCTTTTTGTGCTTCCCAAGCTGCATGTGTGCATGTTATGAGTAAATGATATAATACACGACTGCAGAATTCGATTGCCACGTATGTCCTTAATCACAGATCATCATATGTAAGTTCTTTATTATGTACATATTACTTTGAGTTATTTATTTCTCAGAACTACTATATGTTTGCGGCATGAGTACCTTGTAAGAAGATATGTCGTTGAGGAAGCGTGTGACCTGTGAACCGGCTCGGACCATTTCAGGAATGCCGCTTACCCACTCAAACACCTCTTTGGTTGCTATGTCGCTGTACCCTGTTAGGGTCAAGAGGGTAAGCATCAGCAAACCAGACGTCATGATAGATATCTCCTCGTGTTCCTTGAAGCTCGGCCGATAGTTCTCGCTAGACCAGATGGCCTCACGGAGGTAATATTCAGATGACTGCTTGTACTGCAAAGACACACAACATATTATTTATTACGTTTGACAAAGCATATATGGTGATAGAAAAACATAGTAATATAATATACAAGCACACACAACTTTTAAATTCATATATCGATATAGTGCACCATACCGCCTTTTTGATGTAATACATGCGATACTCCTGATTAGGTTTCAAATTGTCCTCAAACTATTTGAAATTGCATAACGTTTTGATGTAGAGCATGCGGAGGTATTCTGGTAGGTTTGAGACCTCACTTTCATCCCATCTACATACAATATATGGTTAATGGAGGTTCAAGATATCACGAGCAGACTACAAGATATATCTTGTAATCTTGTAAATACAAACATTACTGGGCGTACCTCTGCATAGCTTCAGTGAGCTTGTGGCACTCCTCTAAGGTGGCATGGACATCAAAAGTGTCATCCAGAAGAGACACCATTCCGAACGTCTTGGCAAATAACATCCGTGCATCAGAATACTCTTCTTCATGAAGCATTCCGCAGGTCCAAAAGTAGATCTCAACCATACGGTCCCGGGCATACGGTAGTTTCAGTGTTATAAAGATCCCTCCACCATCTGCATGTTAAAATCGCTAATTTACTCAAACAACCTTATATAATTCTTGGCATGCAATTTTTTGGTAATAATCTATCATATTGTTCTCCAACTATTTTGTGAAGATACTGATTTGGTTAGTCTGATATAGAATTGTGTTCGTGGAAAAAATAATTATTGCCACTAATTGGTGAGATTTCACTAAACAAGGTTAAAATGTGTGACAACTGAATTAAATTATCCTCCTTGTGCCAGATAGATATAAACCATCTGGTCTTGCATAATCGCTAAAGTCAATTTTGTATTAAAATAGGCACGACGGCAAAAACAACCCTAACCGACAACACACGAGGGTAGGAGGCAATATGCATTGCATGCTGCAAATGTTTCGACCCAAAAACAGGCAACCTGATGTCCGCAACATAAAAATGTCATATATACATGTCGATTTTTTTTACTATAGCAAGATCTAGGATAAACATCAAATGCAAAATGCTCTACCTAGGGTGTTTTCTTATGAGAGGAATATTGACTTACATTGAGAGTTCTTTGAGCTCCTTGAGGTGAAGGATCCTGACAAGGTTAAAGTTCAGCCTAGCAAGCTCTTGCAACATGTCGTCGTATGTCTCCTCCTGGTCATACTCAGCAATGTAGTGCATGGTTTCAAGCCGTCTAGTGAACCGTGGCAGGGCAATGTCGAGGGCGCGGGAGATCTGCTCCGTAAGTGGGGACCTAACTTCGCCTTTGTTGGCCTCGAGGTGGCCCCTTGCAAAGGTTATGGCATCATCAAGAACCACTTCACCCGGTATTGCCATGTGAGCTGCGTTGTACAAGCTCAGCATGCCCTTCAGGTCATTGCTAAGGCTCTCGCTGAAACAGCCTTGGTCATCTCTGAATTTTTTGAATACATCTGCATAATAATTGCATGGTCATTGATCTAGGCCCCGTGCATATCAAATATACATATCTAATCGCAGGTGCATTCTAACATTGCATTTTGCTGGTAACATCCTAAAGTGGTCAACTTTATGTGGCTTAACTATAGAAAACTATTGTATCGAATAAAAATGGGTAAAGATATTCTGTACCATTCTAACTGTCCAAATAAAATACTAACTTCGATCCATAATAATTATCATTAGTTCAAAAGTGCGACACTTATTATGGATAGTAGGTAGTAGTATATAATTTCATTAAAGAGGGTATTGACTAGATTACAATGTGCACTTAATTACCTGTAGGCACCCAGAGCCCATGCTGCCGAAGTAGGCGAAATTGAAGCGCGACAACGTGCAGGTCATTCGATCCCTCGCCATCCGTATGCTCTGACTGGACGCGGCTTAATACTGCTCCAATCTCTTCCTGGAAGTGATTATCCAAGCCTAGATGTTCAAGAGTGTCCACATATATTAGTGCATCAGCCATGGTCATGGCATCCTTCCTCGCCTCGAACGCGTGACGTACTTGCCTCTTGAGCTGCTCTGCCCGCTCTCTCATCCACTCCACTGATCTCTGCACCAAGACACCAATCTTATCTTAAATATACATATATATTCGTATGAGGATCCACTTAGACCAGCAGCCATATGTACTATATGGTGAATGGTTAACATGGAAGCTTGCACGCATGAATGCATGAGCTAATTAATCAACAAATAAGGAGCTTTAATTTCCCAATACTAGAGTAGGAAACTATATAACTATTAAAAAATATTAACAAATTCATGGTAAAATATGCACGCTATTTGTACCATAAACAATCGATACCTCTAATCTTATAACCATAATTTCTTATAGATTTTTTCTTTGAGTTTGAATTATTTGAGCAACAGAATAGTTCCCCTTAACATATGCATCCCTGAGGTATTTTTACATTTTTTTGAAATTAATTATTGCATATTTGATCTGTAATGTTTTTCTATATTTGAATTCATTTCTCTAAACAATATTCACACAAAGAGGAACGTTATACTAATTAAGTAGAACTTTGTATTGTAATTTTGAGCCTATATGCAAACACACAGGTTAACGACTAGCTAGTCACAGTATTGAAGAGACACAACCACTGCAAATCAAATGTCACCAAATTGAATACTAGCATAAAGCATGCAAATATATATACCTGCGAGACAGGAGGGACGTAGGTGACAAAGAAGTCACCCCAGACGGAGGGGGCAAACTTCTCGCTATCAGTGTTGGTCGTGCGATCCTGGCTGTTAACAACAGCAGCAGCCTTGCTCGATGCCATGTCAAGGGTTGCTAGCTGCAGCCTGCAGTTGCAAGTATGTAGAGCTGGCTGCGATACTTGTAACAACTAGTGCTGGAGCTTAGGACAGTTACACTCTAGGTTCTGCGATGGTGTTTTTCTAAGACTTCATGGATCTGTATTTATAGATCGACTGGGGCAACCAAGTAGTTGATGCAAGAACTTTTATCTTTTGGCAGACTAGGTAGAGATTATATAAAAAAGATTTGAATTAGGACATGCGAAGATAAACCTTTTAAGACTTTGGCGTTGCTCGTGTAAAACGTGGAATTGGAGGACTCGTTTGCCTTTTCTGAATAGTAGTACCAATGATCTGATATTTCTGAATATCGTGCAGGATACAAAGGTTCAACCACCCTAGCTAACAAAGAGTTGTATATAGTTTAGAACGGCACGGTATACGAAGAGTAGCGTAGCACCTTTCACTTACTGCTGTAACGTCCGACGGCAAGGCGATATCAAACTGTCGCTTGGGACCCAAGCCTGACAAGGTGTGTAGCGTCTTTCGGACATGTACTATCCTCTTGAGCATAGCGCTTTTTTATTAGGCACTACTAAAAAGATGTTAGTCGGCGGAAATAGTTTGCGTGACGTTTTTTTTTTGTTTTTGACATTTAGGTTATTTTTATCCATTTTGTCGCTATTGGGATCTCTTCGAATATTAACCATGCTCTGACTATCTAGCTATGAGATTCTTTGGAATGTAACTATCAGTTAATTAGCGGCAAGATTGCTTAGAATCCACCGTAACGTTCTAGCGGAAACTAAAATGACGTTGCCTCGATATAGTATCAAGGTATAGTACAGTAGTAATCGTCAATAACAACCCTTGTTTTCAAGAGAACGTGAATAACATAGGCATACATGTAAAAAGTTGTGATCTAAAAAGTAATTAATCATGATCTAAAAACAATTCACGAGCAGAAAAATGTCATTATTTCCCTGCCGGGTGGAGCAAGACGCGTGCCACGACTGTAGGTAGTTTTCCCCCTTTTTGTTTTGGCAAAGTACCTTTTATTATCCACTAACTAGGTGCTGCATTGCTGACCCTTCTATCACTTTGGCGATCCTGAAAGAAAAAAGATACCACTCACACAAAATGTGTGATAGAAAATCTACTTTATAATATGATTTCTTTTGTTTTGGAAAGTGCATTATCCTTGTTTGTTTTGGCTGGCTATGCCATAACTTCTGCATTATGGGTTGGCTATGGTATAAACAAATATTACGTGAAAAATGTTGTATTTCCTCCCTCTAGAGATAAGTGACTCAAATTTTTCTAGATTCACATATTTCTACACACTAAATGAGTTTAACTGGGTGCATGCGAGGAACACCCTTCCCGCTCTTTCCCTCCCCCACAAACGGGATCCCATGCTTGACACATGCGTCGGCTTGATCTGATACCAGACGCAGGATCGTAGGGCTCGGCCCCTGCTTGAGCGACGGCGGTCTTCTGTCACTCGCGTCGTCCATGATCAGTTGTACTTGTACACTGGTTCAGCCTCTTGCTAGTAAGTCTATCCATCACATTATTTTTCTCATGATGTGATTCCGTCATCATGTGACATTACATGACTATGGTTAGGAAATCTTAAGCATCGATTACCTAACAAAATCATCATAAAAGGCTTACTAGGAACATTGTATTGTTTATATATATATATATATATATATATATATATATATATATATATCTACACATGTATTTTTTTTGGTTAATACATGGAGAGAATAAACACTTATTATAAACACGAAAATATGATAATAACAACTTTATTATTGCCTTTGTGGCATATTTCAACATAACAAACATGCTCCAACTGTGTGATATTTTTAAAATTTGGGCATTTTGATCCACAACGTGATTGTTGGACACGATTATTGAGGGGCGCCGGTGCGAGATGGCTTTCTCAAAGCGCCGATAGTTTGGGCGTCGGCTCTTAATGCAAAGCTCCGACACCCATATCTATACATAGTTTAGTGTATAGATATATTTATATCGAAACAGAGTTAAGTCAGTTATTTCTGGAGGAAGTGACTAAGCGAGAACATCGTACTATAGCAGTAGAATATGCCCTGCTCTCCAATAAAACACATGCGTGCACACTTATAGGCACTAGTGCAGAGCCCCTCCTTCAACTCCGGTTGGGAGGGCCCTCTAACAGCGGTTCCCCAACCGCTGTTGAGGGTTCGGTGTTAGAGGGGGGGGGGGGCCCTTTAACACCGGTTCTTATACGAACCGTTGTTAAAGGGTGGCGCACGTGGGGCTGCCGCAGGCCTCAGCCCCCCCTTTAACACCGGTTCGTATCTGGAACCGGTGTTAAAGGTTCTTCTGCCGCGGCAGAGATTTAGGCCGTTTTCCTGCCGCGGCAGGAAAACGACCTAAATCTCTGCCACGGCAGACTTCTGCCTCTGCCCCGTTCTGGGCGTATTTCTGCGGGAGGGGGGGGGGAGCGAGGGGGAATCGATCGAGAGCGGTATACACATAAATCGTCATCGGTACATACGAGTAAATGAATAATTAAGCAACTATTATTATACACAAACATCGTCATCGGCACATATACATCGTCATCGTACATTTTGGTGGATATCTAAAGAGTTCTCCGCCAGGCGTGACGACCTCATCAAGTATGAACCCCGCCAATTCCTCTTGAGTGGCTCGTATGCATTCGAATGGTAGTAGTTGGTCCCGCATCCGTTCGATCTGAATATATATGAAGAATGGGCCGTCAATATATATATAAGAATAAAACTCAACACAATTGATGGTAATAAAATAATGTTGTGGACTTTGTTTACTTACTCTAAGTTGTTCTAGTGCGGCTTGGCCCGTCGCACATATCGTGTTGCGAATGAACTCGCAAACATAGTACCCACATAAGTTATTGCCGTGTCCCTGATGCGCGCACTTTACGAGAATAGAGAGTTCAATCAAAATAATAATCAATAAAGCATGATATAATGGAATTGGAAGCTAGCTAGTATTACTTACATTTTGGTCTACAAATTTTAGTTCTTCTTCACCCATGGCCCTGCCCGTGAAACTTTTCCAAACCCTGTCCGGCAAAGAAAATGGATAAAGGAGTAATTAATTACTTGTTGTCACGAAAGTTGCCGATCTAGTGCGATAATATGATTGAAATTACCTCTGGAGCATCTCTCTAAAGTCTGCCCATATCTCTTTTTCTTTTCGTAACGAGTCCATGACAAGGACTTTTCCTGAGTCGGGTTGAATGCAATTAATGAAGTGAATGAGATGAGATAAAAATTACAGAAATAGTACTTACACACAATAAAGGCTGATGGCAGATTTGTCGAGTTCCTTCTGATTCAATAGAAAATGCAAGTCTTGAATGTTGAAGTCGATCGCGTCGTCTCCGCACAAGAAAATCTGATCTCTTATATGCGCCGTGATCCATTCTTATTTTCTCGTCTTGCAGAAATCAAGGTACCACTTGTGCAATTTTCGCATCTTTGTTGGTAGATTCTTGAGCTCCTCTTTCTTGACTAGATTCTTCCCATACTTCCATGGCTGTATGGGGTTGGCATAGCATTTGGGCAAGTTGTCTCCCATGACGTTCAAGTATGCAATGTAAGTCATCCCCATCTCATTGGCCTTTCTTTGTAGCTCTGCCTCGTAATCATTTACGGGAGGAGCGTCCCGTGTGTCGAACATTTGGAGCGGGGCACATGATTGGTTTTCCTGCTCTCCGAGCATGGGAACTGTTTTCTGGGGTGCCTCACGACTGCTACTTTCAGTCTCCCTGCAGCGCCTTGCATCCGCCTTCAAAATCTGGCGCTCGTAGTCCGGCACAAGTGGGGTTTCAGGTTATAAAAGATTTTTGTAAAACTTCTCCACCACCGCCGGATCTATTTTCTCCTTTGGCTCGGCCCGTCTAGGTGCAAAGAATTTCTTGACCTGTTCTTCCGAGATCCTATTGGTCTCCTCGTCGCTGCGATTCCACGGTAAAACCGGCAATGGCTTGGCGGAAGGCTGTGGGACGTAGTTTTTTGAACTCTTTGGCGTACGGTTTCCTGCGGATTTCTTTGTGGCAGTGCTACTGATGCTCCTCGTGGCAGTGCTCTTCCGCTTACGCTGAGGAGATGGCTGACGGGCCGGAGATGGCTGCCGCGCAGGAGATGGCTGACGGGCCGGAGATGGCTGCCGCGCAGGAGATGGCTGCCGCGCCGGAGATGGCTGCCGCGCAGGAGATAGCTGAAGCGGCTCAGACTGCTGACGCTGCGGAGACGGCGGGGGTGCCAGTGACCTCCAATTTGGAAGCACAATGTGTTCCTTCTTCCAAAAAATGGTTGTTTTCACTGCAAATTTGAGTTGAGTTTCCCCTTCACCTGTAGCATGGTCAAGCTGTGCTTCCTCATATTCCTTCACAACCTCATCCACCCCGATAATAGCATAGCCATCTGGAATCGGTCGGCAGTGGTAAGTTCCACCAGCTACAGGAGGTAAGGCATAGCCGACATCCACCTTAATGGATAAGCCCATTAATCTCACATGCAGCTCAGCGTGTTCGCTCTCCGTGATCTCATCCACGGGGTATCGAGGACCCGTCATTTCAAGCGTGGGCTGCACGTTCTCCGTGGAAGCCACACTGCTTTTCCGCGCAGAGTCTGGGCCGCGGGCAGCTTCCAATGCAGGCTCTTCGTGCCGCTGAGATGGGCCGGTAGCTTGATGGCTCTGTTGTGCATTCACTTGCGCCTGCAGCGCCGCAAGTGCATGTTCTATCTGTGTCATCCGCTCTGTACGCTCTTTTTCTTTTCTGCCGCGCCATCTGTAAGAGTCGCTCCAGTCGGCAAACCCATCCTTCCACGTCATACCCCCTGTGCCTCGTGCATGTCCAGGGTGTTCTTTTTTACCGATGGCGCGTGTGAGCTGGTCATTCTCTCTGTCGGGATGGAAGGTCCTGGCGGATGTTTCCTCGTATGCCGTGATGAGTTCAGTGACGGGTTTGGCAAGGAGGGTTAGAAAGATGCACAATCCTGTTTCTGGGTCCAACCTTGCCCCGATTCCGTAGAACCAAGTATTTGCACGTAGGTCCCACCCATCTGTCTGGGGTGTGATCCCTCTCTCGCGCAGGGCCTTCTCAGCTTCCTCCCACTTAGGCCTCTGAGATATGTAGCCACCTGACCCCGTCCTCTGGTGATATTCCTTCTTCAGGGCATTAAGCGTATTGGTTTTTGACCTCTTTTTAGCTATAGCACTTTTTTTATATGTCTCAAATTCGGGCCAGTGAGGTCTTATCTTCGCATAATATGCGTCTTCGAAATTTGGAGTCTTTCCAGATTTGACAAATTTGTTCAATTTTGTCTTCCAGTTGCGAAAAGCGTCAGCCATCTTATTTAGAGTCCACTCTTTGACCTTTTCCTTTATAACCGGGTTGTTTTCATCCTCCTCTGGCGGAAGGGTGAAATTTACCAACAACGAATTCCAAAGCTTTTCTTTGGATCTGTCATTGACAAAGGTACCGTCGCCCTTCTTTGGCTTATTCCAATTTTCAATTATGATTGGGATTTGGTCCCTAACAAGAACTCCAGCCTGACGTACAAATTTGTCTGCGGCCTTCTTGGGCTCCATCGGCCTGCCATCAACACGGACTGCTTCGATCGTGAACTTTGCACGATCTTTCAACCGCTGGCTCGCGCCTCGCTTGCTCTTTTTCGTAGAAGAAGATGGTTGCTGGCTGGTCGATCCAGAGGGCTAAAAGAAGAAAGAGGCGTTAATTAATACATGTAGAAGAAGATTGTTGGTGGAAGTCAGCAGAGGCTTAATCAATGCATATACCTCGCCGGACTTTGTAACCATTAAATTGCGTTCACCGGAGTCTTTATCTTCTCCATGACTAGTACTTGAGCTGTCGTCATCATGTCCCTTCAAGTTCAGATATTGTGAGGTGTCCTCATCAATAATGTTCTCCATTATTTATTCTTCTTCAAGGTTTCTACTAAGTGGATCCATAGTTTCTAAAACAATAATATTATCTAGAGTAAGAGTGTAAACATTCAAGTGGACTTGGATTCATACACAAATATACATATTATTCATACCAAAATACACAAATAAATACACAAATGAGTCAGAGGTCCAATTTGTATACAAGTTTTAATCTATGCATGTAGTACAATTTATCGAGCAAACAAGTTTTAATCAGGATGAGTCAGCAATCACACACGTGGCAGACACGTGGCGCTCACCGGTGGGGTGACGTTGGTCTCGTCGGGCGGCGGTGCTCGTCGGACGGATGCGGCGGTGTCGTCGGGCGGCGGTGCTAGCGGCGGGCGGCGTCGGCGTTGAGGTGTGGCCTATGAGCTCCGAAGCGGCGGTGGCGAGACGCTCCTGCACGGGGAAGAGAGCGAGGTGGTAAGGGCTCCTCGAAATAGGCTTGCGCCCCGCTATATTAATATAGCAATCACAAGATACAACGACAATGTTGGAGCAACAGAAAAGCAACAGCACAATCTAACCCAAAAGAATAATATTATGGCTAGAATCGGCATAGTTTGTGATACTATTCCCATATTGTGCACGCATGTGCATCTCGGGATAGAGAACAATGTTGCAGGAGGAAGTATTCCATTTTGTCGCATGGAAAATCCATTTTATATTTTCTGAGTGCCAAAAATGGGACGTTTTGTGAATCAACCATGAAAGAAATAATTCAAAATGCTACCATCGCATTTTAAAAAATATTAGACCACCTAACATGGACAATGTCCCAACCGAGGTATCTCAAACCTTTCCATCCACCCCTGGTAAAATAGATAAATGTCTGCCGAATTGATAGGAAGTGGGTCCGGTTTAACCTACATGTACATGATCTAATGCTCATGATTTGTTTGAAAAAATCATTTTTAGACTCACAATATGATGTTTCTTCATAGATCCAATGCAAATTTAGCAAGGCTCATCACCTACTTAAGAATCTACATGCACGTTGTTTTGATCATAGTTTGAAACGAGCATAAAAATTTAAAAAACGGTCCAAACAATGTAAAACATTCGTGTTGTGTTATATTATGTGACATAGTTGCAAGGAAAAATACCAAACTTGTATGTTGATTGCATCTCAATAAAACCTTCTCAAAATGAGCTATCACGTTCGAGGTTTAATGGCTTTCGGGCCAAATGACCAATTCTATGCCCAGAATTGCGGCATAGTTTGTGATACTATGTCTAGATTGTGCACACATGTGTATCTTGGGATGGAGAACAATGTTATAGTAGGAAATTTTCCTTTTTGTCGCATGCAAAAGCCATTTTCCATTTTCCGGGTGCCAAAAATGGATCGTTTTGTAAAGCAACCACCAAAGGCATAATTCAAAATGCTACCACCCTATTTTAAAAAAAATACTAGACCACCTTACATTGAAAATTTTACAACCGGGGTATCTCAAACCTTTTTGTCCACCCCTGGTGAAAAAGACAAATGTCTGCAGAATCGGTAAGAACTAGGTCCGGTTTGAACTACAGGTACATGATTTAATGCTCATAATTTTTTGCAAAAATCAATTTTAGACTCAAAATATGATGTTTCTTTAGAGACCCAATGCAAGTTTAGTGAGACTCATCCCCTAGGTAAGAATCTTCATGTCCGCTGTTTTGACCGTAGTTTGAAACGGACATAAGAAATTTAAAAACTGTCCGAACAATGTAAAATATTTGCGTGGTGTCATATTATGTGACATAGTTCCAAGGAAAAATACCAAACTTGGTATATTGATTGCTTCTCAAAAAATCCTTCTCAAAATGAGTTATGATGTTCGAAGTTTTATGGCTTTCGGGCAAATGACCAATGTTATGGACATAATCGCGGCATAGTTTGTGGTATTGTGCCCATATTGTGCATGCATGTGCATCTTGGGATGAAGAACAAAGTTGCAGGAGGAAGATTTCTTTTTCGTCTCACAGAAAAGTCATTTTCTATTTTTCGAGTGCCAAAAACAGGGCATTTAAAATGCTACCACCAACGGAATAATTCAAAATGCTACCACCCCATTTAAAAAATACTAGACCACCTTATTTGGACAATGTCCAACCTGGGTATCTCAAACCTTTCTGTCCACCCCTGATAAAAAGACAAATGTCTGCCAAATCGGTAGGAAGTGGGTTCGGTTTAAATTACATGTACATGATCTAATGCTCATGATTTTTTGCAAAAACCATTTTTAGACTCACAATATGATGTTTCTTCAGAGATCCACTACAAGATTAGCGAGACTCATCCCCTAGCTAAGAATCTTCATACCCGCCCTTTGGACCATTTTTAGAATCACAATATGATTTTTGAAGATTTGAACACTATTAAATACATTTTATTTGAAAATACATGATGCATGATTAAAAATATAATAGGGATGTCATGTTTGGATTCTTCTCATTTTTCTGACCGATTTAGACAGAACTATGCAAGATTCAACCAAATTGTTACAGCGGGATAGAGTGGTAGTGATGGTGCTGGTGGAGATGATGGTGAAGAAGATGATGATGATGATCCCGATGAAGTCTAGCTTGATGACGGTGTTGATGGCGACAATTTACCCTCTCCAGGAAGGAATTTCCCCGGCAGATTTCTGCCTGCCAGAGAGCTCTTTCTCTCTCTGTAGTTTACGCCCCGCAGAGGCGGCGAAATCTTTCTGTGGTCGCGCCCCAAGTCTTAGGGTTTCGGGGGGATATTATAGGCGAAAGGGCGATGCCAGAGGTGGGCCAAGGTGGCCACACCACCTGGTGGCGAGGCCTGGGAGGGGGGTGCCAGCGGGTGGTGTGGGCCCCTGTGGCCCATCTCCACTCCTCCTTCTGGCCTCCTTCGTCTTCTGAAAAAATAGGGATTTCCATATATTTTCTAGAATTTTCTGATCTTCGTGAATATTGCATCTGGACACCGATTTTTCCATCAGAATCCTGACTCCGGCGGTTCATCCTCCAAAAGTCATCCAACATGCAAAATAGATGAAATAACATAAGTATCATCTCTTAATATGAAATATATCAATAAATAACAGTAAATTATAATATAAAATAGTGATGCAAAATAGACGTATTATTATGTTGTAAATCAAGAACTATGTGTGTCCATGAAGTGTTAATACATTGTTCTGAGTGAGTTGACAATGTCATTCTTAATTATCCTAAGTTCCTTCAATGGCCTGGTGAAATGAGAAGGTAGGACAATAGATGTCGTGCAAGTTCTCAAGTAAGCAGGCACGACTAAATTAGGTAGACACACCTACATATCATGAAACTAGAGCCAGGCACTGTGGCCTTAATTTATTACATGATTGCTCTTATCTAAGCAACACCCCGCTAATCACTCCATGCTTATGATTCTGTCCAGCGAAAGATACAAATAAAAACTTTCTGGTAAAAAATAGAAATTTGCTGCTGCAGTTTACTAATTTACTTCTCTTTTTTTTAATTCAACTGATGCATTCACCACTTGCTCTTGATAATATTGACACATATGTGAGGTTGAGAATGAAAACCCAATTGCTAAAGTGCTATTGGTATTCTTGTGCTCCCATTGAGTTGAACTATAAATTTAGATTATACTTCACATAGAAGATTCTAGTAATCCCTACAATTGAGGGTACAAGCGATGTCTTGTTATGTCCAACACATTAGCGCAACAAGATCGTTTCACCAGAACCCAAGACGACCAATGCTCTCGCATCAAATGTAATGAGGACAAGGCATGGATCTCATCCCACCATCTACTCACTTACTACAACACGCAAGCCTGTCGTGTGGTGAAGGCCTATCAAATCTTCCCATATGGAGAACTTGATGGGCTCCAATTCGAGGAATCTTGCGGGGGGAGAGAGAGAGGGAGAGAGAGAGAGAGATAATAAGGATACAACTGGTAGTGTACATTTTATTTTATCGTTCAAGGACGAGCCCGTCCCCATCATACACAAGTAGACTTATTACATCGACACTAGATATCTAGCTCATTAGAAAAGTTTAGTACCACATTGTTTTGGTTGATTTTAACAACATAAAGCTAAACTGGAACCGGCTTGAGGAAGAGATCGGTGACGAGCTCCTCGAGATCACCACCGAAGGTGTAGCCATCCCTGCCTTTGAGGTAAATGATCTCGTTTGTCCTCGCCATGTTCACCACCACCTCCGCTGCTGGTAATAACACATGATCTATGTCCATGTTTGCCCGGTTCAATACCCTCCACCTGTTCTCTAGGAGTGCGGCGACTGCAGCCACGGCCTCATCACCTGTTGTGTTGTTCTCCATCATGTAGCATTCCACAGAGCTAGGCATATCCTTTTTGTGCTTCCCAAGCTGCATGTGTGCATGTTATGAGTAAATGATATAATACACGACTGCAGAATTCGATTGCCACGTATGTCCTTAATCACAGATCATCATATGTAAGTTCTTTATTATGTACATATTACTTTGAGTTATTTATTTCTCAGAACTACTATATGTTTGCGGCATGAGTACCTTGTAAGAAGATATGTCGTTGAGGAAGCGTGTGACCTGTGAACCGGCTCGGACCATTTCAGGAATGCCGCTTACCCACTCAAACACCTCTTTGGTTGCTATGTCGCTGTACCCTGTTAGGGTCAAGAGGGTAAGCATCGGCAAACCAGACGTCATGATAGATATCTCCTCGTGTTCCTTGAAGCTCGGCAGATAGTTCTCGCTAGACCAGATGGCCTCGCGGAGGTAATATTCAGATGACTGCTTGTACTGCAAAGACACACAACATATTATTTATTACGTTTGACAAAGCATATATGGTGATAGAAAAACATAGTAATATAATATACAAGCACACACAACTTTTAAATTCATATATCGATATAGTGCACCATACCGCCTTTTTGATGTAATACATGCGATACTCCTGATTAGGTTTCAAATTGTCCTCAAACTCTTTGAAATTGCTTAACGTTTTGATGTAGAGCATGCGGAGGTATTCTGGTAGGTTTGAGACCTCACTTTCATCCCATCTACATACAATATATGGTTAATGGAGGTTCAAGATATCACGAGCAGACTACAAGATATATCTTGTAATCTTGTAAATACAAACATTACTGGGCGTACCTCTGCATAGCTTCAGTGAGCTTGTGGCACTCCTCTAAGGTGGCATGGACATCAAAAGTGTCATCCAGAAGAGACACCATTCCGAACGTCTTGGCAAATAACATCCGTGCATCAGAATACTCTTCTTCATGAAGCATTCCGCAGGTCCAAAAGTAGATCTCAACCATACGGTCCCGGGCATACGGTAGTTTCAGTGTTATAAAGATCCCTCCACCATCTGCATGTTAAAATCGCTAATTTACTCAAACAACCTTATATAATTCTTGGCATGCAATTTTTTGGTAATAATCTATCATATTGTTCTCCAACTATTTTGTGAAGATACTGATTTGGTTAGTCTGATATAGAATTGTGTTCGTGGAAAATATAATTATTGCCACTAATTGGTGAGATTTCACTAAACAAGGTTAAAATGTGTGACAACTGAATTAAATTATCCTCCTTGTGCCAGATAGATATAAACCATCTGGTCTTGCATAATCGCTAAAGTCAATTTTGTATTAAAATAGGCACGACGGCAAAAACAACCCTAATCGACAACACACGAGGGTAGGAGGCAATATGCATTGCATGCTGCAAATGTTTCGACCCAAAAACAGGCAACCTGATGTCCGCAACATAAAAATGTCATATATACATGTCGATTTTTTTTACTATAGCAAGATCTAGGATAAACATCAAATGCAAAATGCTCTACCTAGGGTGTTTTCTTATGAGAGGAATATTGACTTACATTGAGAGTTCTTTGAGCTCCTTGAGGTGAAGGATCCTGACAAGGTTAAAGTTCAGCCTAGCAAGCTCTTGCAACATGTCGTCGTATGTCTCCTCCTGGTCATACTCAGCAATGTAGTGCATGGTTTCAAGCCGTCTAGTGTGTTAGGAATAGACAAAGTAGTCTGGAGACTGTCCAGATAGGCGCTCATGAGGAATACCACCCTGCAAGACAGCAGAAGGCTGAATATTGATGAGATAAGCCGACGTAGCGACAGCCTCAGCCCAGAAATGCGGCGGGAGAGAAGAAGCAATCATCATAGCGCGAGTGGTCTCAAGAAGATGACGATGCTTACGCTCGGCAACACCATTTTGGGCATGTGCGCCAGGACAAGATAACTGAGCAAGGGTGCCCTGCTCAGCAAGAACACCTCGCAACATCTGAGAGATATACTCACCAGCAGAATCAGCACGAAAAACACGAATGGGGGTAGAATACTGAGTACGGACCATGGCCGCAAAACGCTGATATATGGAGAGCACTTCACTACGAGAGCGCATAAAAAACAACCAAGTGTACCGAGAAAAATCATCGATGAATAAAATATAGTAGCGATGGCCCCCTTTCGAAGCGAAAGGAGCCGGACCCCAAACATCGGAATGTACTAAATCAAAAGGTCGCTGAGATACAGACGCGCTAGTAGGATAGGGAAGCTGAATCTGTTTACCCAACCTACAACCCTGACAATGTAAAGACCCATCTCCTGAGACAGACCCTAGAAGACCACGATGAACTAATGACGACAGGCGGGAGTCACAAAGGTGACCAAGACGATGATGCCACTGCTGAAATGAGCTGGTAGCAGAAGCGACGACCGGAGAAGAACCGGCAGATGAAGTGGCAGCGGAAGGAACACGAAGCCAATCTAACTGCCAAAGTCCTGAAGAGTCACGGCTGCGAGGGCCAGCTCCAACCAGGGCCTGTGTGCGACGGTCCTAGACAACACAAGAATCAGCATCAAGAATGACGCGACAACCAGAGTCAGTAAGCTGGCTAGCAGAGAACAGATTCATCTTAAGAAGAGGGACATGAGAAATATCAAGAACATAAAAAGAAGAAGTAGAAAGGGTGCCTCGACTAGAGACGGGAAGAGAGGTACCATCAGCCGTAAAAACACGGACAGGAGAAGGGAGAGAACGAAGAGCAGACAGAAAAGAAGACTCAGATGTCATATGAAAGGAAGCTCCAGAATCCAGATACCACGGGGACGTACCTGACTGTGTAGAAGGTGGTGGTCGCGCAGTGCCTGAAGAATCAGTCACAGAACCAACAGTGCCCGTCGAAGAAGAGCTTGTAGCAGCAAGCAGACCGCGAAGACTCCGGATAATGTCCTGATCAGAGAGAGCAACTGCTGAAGACCCGGAAGGAGCTGGCTGCCCACGAGCCTGGTGCTGCTGACGTAGACTGGGGTCCCGTGTATAACAGGTGGCCCAAGTGTGGCCATCCCTGTTGCAATAAGAGCAGTGACGAAGAGAACCACGACGACCTTGACCACGAGCCTGCTGGTGCTGACTCTGACCCTGAGGCTGCTGAAGCTGACCCTGACCCTGACCCTGACCTGGAGGAGTGGGTAGTATCGGCGGTGGCGGCACAGGGGACCGCGGCTGAGTCGAGGGACCAGACGGCATAGGAGGACCACGAGTAGCAAGCACGGATGGAACCGCAAGAAGGCCAGCACCACGGAGACGGGTCTCCTCAGCCCGAAGCTCAGACAACACCTCAGAGAGCGGAACACGACCACGAGCATTCAGCTGAGCACGCCGGGGCTCAAACTCCTGGCGGAGCCGAGACAGAAACTCATAGATGCGGTGAAACTCCAAATCCGAGCGCACAATCTGACAACACGAGCATGTGCCACAAACAGCAGTACGAAGAGAGTCAAGCTGACGCCAGATAGCGACACTCTGAGTATAGAACTCATCAATAGTAGAATCACCCTGCTGGAGAGCATGCTCCTGACGAACCACAGACAGGTAAAGGGCATCTCCAGACGGCTGATAGCGCTGACGAAGATGAGCCCACTGAGCGGCAACAGTAGGGAGACTCATGAACTCAGCAGCATACTGAGGCAGAACACTGGAGGTGAGAACAGCAGCAGCACGAGCATCCTCATCAACCCACTGAGTGTAAGCAGTCAGAGCATGTCGGTAGGCCTCGAGATCAGAAGAGTACTGCTTGAACTTCAGGTCATAAGCAGCAACAGCATTATCATCAGCACTCTGAGCATCATCCTTGGCCTCCTGAGAAGCGTCAGCACCAAGAACAATCGGCGTCGGCGGAATAGGAGCCACAGGAACAGGGGGGCACGGCGGACAGGAGACCTCACCGGAGAGCACACCCCAAAGACGGAGACCGTGCATGTGAACGCGCATAAAAGCAGCGAAATCAGGGTAATTCGCGCCATCAAAGACCACCGGGCAGCGAGAAATCGCAACATACCCCGATGAAGAAGACATATCTCTCTCAATATATATATATATATTTTTAACAGATTAGATCTGGATCTGATCATTGCTGATGCGGGCTGACGTCAGCAGGCAGAACCGAAGCAGGATGCGATGCGTGGAAGCTGGAGGCAGAACCACGGGTGGGCTGACGTCAGCAGGAGGCAGGCACGTGGGCTTCCACGCGTGGGGTCGTCGCGTGGGGAGCGCGACGTGGAGAGGAGGCCCGCGCGTGGGCGCGGTCGTCGGCTGATCGACTGAGGCGGGCGTCGGTGGAAGCCTTGGCAGGCCCGCGCGTGGGCGCGGTCGTCGGCTGGTCGCACGTGGACGCGCGTGGGGTCGGCGCGTGGAGAGGAGTCCCGCGCGTGGGCGTGGGCGTTCGCGTGGACCGAGGCGGGATTCGCTGCAGACGGGGAGGCAGCAGATCGATTCGCTGCTTAAACAGGCGGGCGTCGCTGCAGGTGCGGGCCGGCAGACGGAAAGTAGGGAATCGAGGCAGCAGGGCGTCTTGCTCCAGGAAATCGAGTCTAGATCGGATTGACTCGCGTCGAGCACGCAGACGGGAATCGATCTGTATCTCAGTCAAACTCAGATCAGCCACACCCAAATCGATCCAGATCTGAAAAACGGGGCGGCAACCGGCGGCGACGACGACGGCAGAGCCGGCGGCGACAGGGACGGTGGCGGCCGACGAAGTTGCAAAGAAAAAAAAATGACGGAGTTAACGTGGCTCTGATACCAAGTTAGGAATAGACAACTTGTATTCCTCTGGGGCCAAAGGCCACAATATATAATACATGTACAGGGCAAATATGCAGGCAACCCCCTAACATATGGGGGAAATACAGTATACAGATATATACATCTAACATAGTGAACCGTGGCAGGGCAATGTCGAGGGCGCGGGAGATCTGCTCCGTAAGTGGGGACCTAACCTTGCCTTTGTTGGCCTCGAGGTGGCCCCTTGCAAAGGTTATGGCATCATCAAGAACCACTTCACCCGGTATTGCCATGTGAGCTGCGTTGTACAAGCTCAGCATGCCCTTCAGGTCATTGCTAAGGCTCTCGCTGAAACAGCCTTGGTCATCTCTGAATTTTTTGAATACATCTGCATAATAATTGCATGGTCATTGATCTAGGCCCCGTGCATATCAAATATACATATCTAATCGCAGGTGCATTCTAACATTGCATTTTGCTGGTAACATCCTAAAGTGGTCAACTTTATGTGGCTTAACTATAGAAAACTATTGTATCGAATAAAAATGGGTAAAGATATTCTGTACCATTCTAACTGTCCAAATAAAATACTAACTTCGATCCATAATAATTATCATTAGTTCAAAAGTGCGACACTTATTATGGATAGTAGGTAGTAGTATATAATTTCATTAAAGAGGGTATTGACTAGATTACAATGTGCACTTAATTACCTGTAGGCACCCAGAGCCCATGCTGCCGAAGTAGGCGAAATTGAAGCGCGACAACGTGCAGGTCATTCGATCCCTCGCCATCCGTATGCTCTGACTGGACGCGGCTTAATACTGCTCCAATCTCTTCCTGGAAGTGATTATCCAAGCCTAGATGTTCAAGAGTGTCCACATATATTAGTGCATCAGCCATGGTCATGGCATCCTTCCTCGCCTCGAACGCGTGACGTACTTGCCTCTTGAGCTGCTCTGCCCGCTCTCTCATCCACTCCACTGATCTCTGCACCAAGACACCAATCTTATCTTAAATATACATATATATTCGTATGAGGATCCACTTAGACCAGCAGCCATATGTACTATATGGTGAATGGTTAACATGGAAGCTTGCACGCATGAATGCATGAGCTAATTAATCAACAAATAAGGAGCTTTAATTTCCCAATACTAGAGTAGGAAACTATATAACTATTAAAAAATATTAACAAATTCATGGTAAAATATGCACGCTATTTGTACCATAAACAATCGATACCTCTAATCTTATAACCATAATTTCTTATAGATTTTTTCTTTGAGTTTGAATTATTTGAGCAACAGAATAGTTCCCCTTAACATATGCATGCCTGAGGTATTTTTACATGTTTTTTGAAATTAATTATTGCATATTTGATCTGTAATGTTTTTCTATATTTGAATTCATTTCTCTAAACAATATTCACACAAAGAGGAACGTTATACTAATTAAGTAGAACTTTGTATTGTAATTTTGAGCCTATATGCAAACACACAGGTTAACGACTAGCTAGTCACAGTATTGAAGAGACACAACCACTGCAAATCAAATGTCACCAAATTGAATACTAGCATAAAGCATGCAAATATATATACCTGCGAGACAGGAGGGACGTAGGTGACAAAGAAGTCACCCCAGACGGAGGGGGCAAACTTCTCGCTATCAGTGTTGGTCGTGCGATCCTGGCTGTTAACAACAGCAGCAGCCTTGCTCGATGCCATGTCAAGGGTTGCTAGCTGCAGCCTGCAGTTGCAAGTATGCAGAGCTGGCTGCGATACTTGTAACAACTAGTGCTGGAGCTTAGGACAGTTACACTCTAGGTTCTGCGATGGTGTTTTTCTAAGACTTCATGGATCTGTATTTATAGATCGACTGGGGCAACCAAGTAGTTGATGCAAGAACTTTTATCTTTTGGCAGACTAGGTAGAGATTATATAAAAAAGATTTGAATTAGGACATGCGAAGATAAACCTTTTAAGACTTTGGCGTTGCTCGTGTAAAACGTGGAATTGGAGGACTCGTTTGCCTTTTCTGAATAGTAGTACCAATGATCTGATATTTCTGAATATCGTGCAGGATACAAAGGTTCAACCACCCCAGCTAACAAAGAGTTGTATATAGTTTAGAACGGCACGGTATACGAAGAGTAGCGTAGCACCTTTCACTTACTGCTGTAACGTCCGACGGCAAGGCGATATCAAACTGTCGCTTGGGACCCAAGCCTGACAAGGTGTGTAGCGTCTTTCGGACATGTACTATCCTCTTGAGCATAGCGCTTTTTTATTAGGCACTACTAAAAAGATGTTAGTCGGCGGAAATAGTTTGCGTGACGTTTTTTTTTGTTTTTGACATTTAGGTTATTTTTATCCATTTTGTCGCTATTGGGATCTCTTAGAATATTAACCATGCTCTGACTATCTAGCTATGAGATTCTTTGGAATGTAACTATCAGTTAATTAGCGGCAAGATTGCTTAGAATCCACCGTAACGTTCTAGCGGAAACTAAAATGACGTTGCCTCGATATAGTATCAAGGTATAGTACAGTAGTAATCGTCAATAACAACCCTTGTTTTCATGAGAACGTGAATAACATAGGCATACATGTAAAAAGTTGTGATCTAAAAAGTAATTAATCATGATCTAAAAACAATTCACGAGCAAAAAAATGTCATTATTTCCCTGCCGGGTGGAGCAAGACGCGTGCCACGACTGTAGGTAGTTTTCCCCCTTTTTGTTTTGGCAAAGTACCTTTTATTATCCACTAACTAGGTGCTGCATTGCTGACCCTTCTATCACTTTGGCGATCCTGAAAGAAAAAAGATACCACTCACACAAAATGTGTGATAGAAAATCTACTTTATAATATGATTTCTTTTGTTTTGGAAAGTGCATTATCCTTGTTTGTTTTGGCTGGCTATGCCATAACTTCTGCATTATGGGTTGGCTATGGTATAAACAAATATTACGTGAAAAATGTTGTATTTCCTCCCTCTAGAGATAAGTGACTCAAATTTTTCTAGATTCACATATTTCTACACACTAAATGAGTTTAACTGGGTGCATGCGAGGAACACCCTTCCCGCTCTTTCCCTCCCCCACAAACGGGATCCCATGCTTGACACATGCGTCGGCTTGATCTGATACCAGACGCAGGATCGTAGGGCTTGGCCCCTGCTTGAGCGACGGCGGTCTTCTGTCACTCGCGTCGTCCATGATCAGTTGTACTTGTACACTGGTTCAGCCTCTTGCTAGTAAGTCTATCCATCACATTATTTTTCTCATGATGTGATTCCGTCATCATGTGACATTACATGACTATGGTTAGGAAATCTTAAGCATCGATTACCTAACAAAATCATCATAAAAGGTTTACTAGGAACATTGTATTGTTTATATATATATATATATACACATGTATTTTTTTTGGTTAATACATGGAGAGAATAAACACTTATTATAAACACGAAAATATGATAATAACAACTTTATTATTGCCTTTGTGGCATATTTCAACATAACAAACATGCTCCAACTGTGTGATATTTTTAAAATTTGGGCATTTTGATCCACAACGTGATTGTTGGACACGATTATTGAGGGGCGCCGGTGCGAGATGGCTTTCTCAAAGCGCCGATAGTTTGGGCGTCGGCTCTCAATGCAAAGCTCCGACACCCATATCTATACATAGTTTAGTGTATAGATATATTTATATCAAAACAGAGTTAAGTCAGTTATTTCTGGAGGAAGTGACTAAGCGAGAACACGTACTATAGCAGTAGAATATGCCCTGCTCTCCAATAAAACACATGCGTGCACACTTATAGGCACTAGTGCAGAGCCCCCCCTTTAACTCCGGTTGGGAGGGCCCTCTAACAGCGGTTCCCCAATCGCTGTTGAGGGTTCGGTGTTAGAGGGGGGGGGGGGGTCCTTTAACACCGTTTCTTATATGAACCGGTGTTAAAGGGTGGCGCACGTGGGGCTGCCGCAGGCCTCAGCCCCCCCTTTAACACCGGTTCGTATCTGGAACCGGTGTTAAAGGTTCTTCTGCCACGGCAGAGATTTAGGCCGTTTTCCTGCCGCGGCAGAACTCTGCCGCGGCAGGAAAACGGCCTAAATCTCTGCCACGGCAGACTTCTGCCTCTGCCCCGTTCTGGGCGTATTTCTGCGGGAGGGGGGGGGAGCGAGGGGGAATCGATCGGGAGCGGTATACACATAAATCGTCATCAGTACATACGAGTAAATGAATAATTAAGCAACTATTATTATACACAAACATCGTCATCGGCACATACATCGTCATCGGCACATATACATCGTCATCGTACATTTTGGTGGATATCTAAAGAGTTCTCCGCCAGGCGTGACGACCTCATCAAGTATGAACCCCGCCAATTCCTCTTGAATGGCTCATATGCGTTCAAATGGTAGTAGTTGGTCCCGCATCCGTTCGATCTGAATATATATGAAGAATGGGCCGTCAATATATATATATAAGAATAAAACTCAACACAATTGATGGTAATAAAATAATGTTGTGAACTTTGTTTACTTACTCTAAGTTGTTCTAGTGCGGCTTGGCCCGTCGCACATATCGTGTTGCGAATGAACTCGCAAACATAGTACCCACATAAGTTATTGCCGTGTCCCTGATGCGCGCACTTTACGAGAATAGAGAGTTCAATCAAAATAATAATCAATAAAGCATGATATAATGGAATTGGAAGCTAGCTAGTATTACTTACATTTTGGTCTACAAATTTTAGTTCTTCTTCACCCATGGCCCTGCCCGTGAACCTTTTCCAAACCCTGTCCGGCAAAGAAAATGGATAAAGGAGTAATTAATTACTTGTTGTCACGAAAGTTGCCGATCTAGTGCGATAATATGATTGAAATTACCTCTGGAGCATCTCTCTAAAGTCTTCCCATATCTCTTTTTCTTTTCGTAACGAGTCCATGACAAGGACTTTTCCTGAGTCGGGTTGAATGCAATTAATGAAGTGAATGAGATGAGATAAAAATTACAGAAATAGTACTTACACACAATAAAGGCTGATGGCAGATTTGTCGAGTTCCTTCTGATTCAATAGAAAATGCAAGTCTTGAATGTTGAAGTCGATCGCGTCGTCTCCGCACAAGAAAATCTGATCTCTTATATGCACCGTGATCCATTCTTATTTTCTCGTCTTGCAGAAATCAAGGTACCACTTGTGCAATTTTCGCATCTTTGTTGGTAGATTTTTGAGCTCCTCTTTCTTGACTAGATTCTTCCCATACTTCCATGGCTGTATGGGGTTGGCATCGCATTTGGGCAAGTTGTCTCCCATGACGTCAAGTATGCAATGTAAGTCATCCCCATCTCATTGGCCTTTCTTTGTAGCTCTGCCTCGTAATCATTTACGGGAGGAGCGTCCCGTGTGTCGAACATTTGGAGCGGGGCACATGATTGGTTTTCCTGCTCTCCGAGCATGGGAACTGTTTTCTGGGGTGCCTCACGACTGCTACTTTCAGTCTCCCTGCGGCGCCTTGCATCCGCCTTCAAAATCTGGCGCTCGTAGTCCGGCACAAGTGGGGTTTCAGGTTTTAAAAGATTTTTGTAAAACTTCTCCACCACCGCCGGATCTATTTTCTCCTTTGGCTCGGCCCGTCTAGGTGCAAAGAATTTCTTGACCTGTTCTTCCGAGATCCTATTGGTCTCCTCGTCGCTGCGATTCCACGATAAAACCGGCAATGGCTTGGCGGAAGGCTGTGGGACGTAGTTTTTTGAACTCTTTGGCATACGGTTTCCTGCGGATTTCTTTGTGGCAGTGCTACTGATGCTCCTCGTGGCAGTGCTCTTCCGCTTACACTGAGGAGATGGCTGAAGCACCGGAGATGGCTGACGGGCCGGAGATGGCTGCCGCGCAGGAGATGGCTGACGGGCCGGAGATGGCTGCCGCGCAGGAGATAGCTGAAGCGGCTCAGACTGCTGACGCTGCGGAGACGGCGGGGGTGCCAGTGATCTCCAATTTGGAAGCACAATGTGTTCCTTCTTCCAAAGAATGGTTGTTTTCACTGCAAATTTGAGTTGAGTTTCCCCTTCACCTGTAGCATGGTCAAGCTGTGCTTCCTCATATTCCTTCACAACCTCATCCACCCCAACAATAGCATAGCCATCTGGAATCGGTCGGTAGTGGTAAGTTCCACCAGCTACAGGAGGTAAGGCATAGCCGACAGCCACCTTAATGGATAAGCCCATTAATCTCACATGCAGCTCAGCGTGTTCGCTCTCCGTGATCTCATCCACGGGGTATCGAGGACCCGTCATTTCAAGCGTGGGCTGCACGTTCTCCGTGGAAGCCACACTGCTTTTCCGCGCAGAGTCTGGGCCGCGGGCAGCTTCCAATGCAGGCTCTTCGTGCCGCTGAGATGGGCCGGTAGCTTGATGGCTCTGTTGTGCATTCACTTGCGCCTGCAGCGCCGCAAGTGCATGTTCTATCTGTGTCATCCGCTCTGTACGCTCTTTTTCTTTTCTACCGCGCCATCTGTAAGAGTCGCTCCAGTCGGCAAACCCATCCTTCCACGTCATACCCCCTGTGCCTCGTGCATGTCCAGGGTGTTCTTTTTTACCGATGGCGCGTGTGAGCTGGTCATTCTCTCTGTCGGGATGGAAGGTCCTGGCGGATGTTTCCTCGTATGCCGTGATGAGTTCAGTGGCAAGGAGGGTTAGAAAGATACACAATCCTGTTTCTGGGTCCAACCTTGCCCCGATTCCGTAGAACCAAGTCTTTGCACGTAGGTCCCACCCATCTGTCTGGGGTGTGATCCCTCTCTCGCGCAGGGCCTTCTCAGCTTCCTCCCACTTAGGCTTCTGAGATATGTAGCCACCTGACCCCGTCCTCTGGTGATATTCCTTCTTCAGGGCATTAAGCGTATTGGTTTCTGACCTCTTTTTAGCTATAGCACTTTTTTTATATGTCTCAAATTCGGGCCAGTGAGGTCTTATCTTCGCATAATATGCGTCTTCGAAATTTGGAGTCTTTCCAGATTTGACAAATTTGTTCAATTTTGTCTTCCAGTTGCGGAAAGCGTCAGCCATCTTCTTTAGAGTCCACTCTTTGACCTTTTCCTTTATAACCGGGTTGTTTTCATCCTCCTCTGGCGGAAGGGTGAAATTTACCAACAACGAATTCCAAAGCGTTTCTTTGGATCTGTCATCGACAAAGGTACCGTCGCCCTTCTTTGGCTTATTCCAATTTTCAATTATGATTGGGATTTGGTCCCTAACAAGAACTCCAGCCTGACGTACAAATTTGTCTGCGGCCTTCTTGGGCTCCATCGGCCTGCCATCAACACGGACTGCTTCGATCGTGAACTTTGCACGATCTTTCAACCGCTGGCTCGCGCCTCGCTTGCTCTTTTTCGTAGAAGAAGATGGTTGCTGGCTGGTCGATCCAGAGGGCTAAAAGAAGAAAGAGGCGTTAATTAATACATGTAGAAGAAGATTTTTGGTGGAAGTCAGCAGAGGCTTAATCAATGCATATACCTCGCCGGACTTTTTAACCATTAAATTGCGTTCACCGGAGTCTTTATCTTCTCCATGACTAGTACTTGAGCTGTCGTCATCATGTCCCTCCAAGTTCAGATATTGTGAGGTGTCCTCATCAATAATGTTCTCCATTATTTATTCTTCTTCAAGGTTTCTACTAAGTGGATCCATAGTTTCTAAAACAATAATATTATCTAGAGTAAGAGTGTAAACATTCAAGTGGACTTGGATTCATACACAAATATACATATTATTCATACCAAAATACACAAATAAATACACAAATGAGTCAGAGGTCCAATTTGTATACAAGTTTTAATCTATGCATGTAGTACAATTTATCGAGCAAACAAGTTTTAATCAGGATGAGTCAGCAATCACACACGTGGCAGACACGTGGCGCTCACCGGTGGGGTGACGTTGGTCTCGTCGGGCGGCGGTGCTCGTCGGGCGGCGGTGCTCGTCAGACGGATGCGGCGGTGTCGTCGGGCGGCGGTGCTAGCGACGGGCGG
Source organism: Avena sativa (assembly GCA_916181665.1). Taxonomy (NCBI): domain Eukaryota; kingdom Viridiplantae; phylum Streptophyta; class Magnoliopsida; order Poales; family Poaceae; genus Avena; species Avena sativa. Next base: position 53,194,221 of record OV702285.1, on the reverse strand, counting down.
CGTCGGCGTTGAGGCGTGGCCTATGAGCTCCGAAGCGGCGGCAGCGAGACGCTCCTGCACGGGGAAGAGAACGAGGTGGTCAGGGCTCCTCGAAATAGGCTTGCGCCCCGCTATATTAATATAGCAATCACAAGATACAACGACAATGTTGGAGCAACAGAAAAGCAACAGCACAATCTAACCCAAAAGAAAATAAAGAGAAAAATAAAAGAAACAAATGTCGACATCGAGCAGATCGACGAACGAAAACAACCCGTGACCGCTGCGCCCTCCGGAGTTGTCCCACCTCACTCCTAGCACTTCGAAGCACCGTGTTTCAAGCAACACCTTCAAGAAGGAATGCGACGTCGACGACGCTGTTGCCCAGACTTGTCCTAGGGTTTCCCTCGATATCCTCTCAGTGTCAGAGGGTTTGGATGGATTCCCTGTGTCTAAACTTGTCGAGGGTCTGGCCATCAGACGCGCGTTGTCAGTGCTCCAGGAGAAAGGCTACCAGGACTGTGTCCTGGAATCGTTTCTAAGCAGGTGATGCGACAGCTCATCACCTCGCTCCGCCGCATCCACGACACCGGCATCGTGCACCGCGACATCAAGCCCTCCAACCTCGTCGTCACGCGTCGGGGCCAGGTGAAGCTCATCGACTTCGGCGCCGCCACGGACCTGCACATCGGCAAGAACTACGTGCCCGACCGCACCCTGCTCGACTCGGACTACTACCCGCCCGAGCTCTACGTGCTCCCGGAGGAGACCCCCACGCCGCCCGCCGAGCCCATCGCCGCTATCCTCTCCCCGATCCTCTGGCAGCTCAACAGCCCCGACCTCTTCGACATGTACTCCGCGGGCATCGTGCTCATGCAGATGGCCCCGACCTCTTGTGTCCTGGAATCGTTCCGCCGCATCGCCGGGGAAGACGACGATGACACGAGGCCGAGGCTCGCCGGGGAAGAAGTATCCCTGTCGCCATCGGCCGGACGGGTTGCACGGCGCGGGCAAGGGGGGACTCCCCCCTCTCCTCCTCGCCAACGAGGGAGCCGCGTCGCCGTCGCCCTCCGCGTCGGTTCCGGTGTGGCGTCGGCCGCCCCGGCGGAAGTTTCGGCGGGTGCGGGATACCGTGGCTGGGCGTGTGGAGGCAAAGGCCTAGGGCGCGGCCGCGCAGCGTTAGCGTTAGAGGGGCGTCTAGCCCCGCTGAGCGCCGTGCACACGGCCGGAGCCCCACCGTGTTAGAGGGAGGGGAAGGATGCAGGGAAGAGAGGGTCGGGGGCGGCGGACCTCGAGCTCCGAAGCGGCGGCGGCGAGACGGCGGGTCGGGGGCGGCGAGACGGAGGACCTCAAGCGGCGGTGGCGGCGCTTCGATTTCTCTGCGGCGGTGTGTTCGATCGATCTGGCTCAGTGGGGGGGAAGAAAGGAAGGGGAAGGTGAAATAAATACACCCCCTTTAACACCGGTTCGTGGCTGGGGGGGGGGGTGTGGCGCGCGCGGGAAACGAAATAAATGCCCCCCTTTAACACCGATTCCTGTCTGGAACCGGTGTTAAAGGGGGGGCATTTATTTCATGCATTAAAGGGGCATTTTGAATTCAAAAAATATGATATGAATTTAGAAAATTCATATCTTTTTCATTTCAACTCAGAAAAATATGAATAATATATCATAATTTTCATAAAAATAATTTCTATCCATTCATGTAAATCATTTTATATTTACTTTACATGAAAATTTTCAAAATAATTAAAACACTTACATATAAATTTTGATTATTCAATTCAAACCAAAATAAATTGTTAAATCCTAAAAATTTGAACATAAGAAATATTAAGCATCTAAAAAATGATTTTTATTAGATGAAATCATATTTTAATGCCGCATCTTTTGTATTAACATTTTTGAATTGATTAGATATTTAAATGTCGCATCTTTTGTATACACTTGAATCTCACCAAGCCTCGCTCAACTTGCATTGTTTTTTGTTAAAATAGCATATTGTGAACCTAAAAATGATTTTTGTAAAAAATCATGAGCATCGTATCATGTACTTGTAGTTCATATCTGACCCACTTCCTGCCGATTCGGTAGGAATTTGTCTTTTTCACCAGAGGTGGACGGAAAGGTTTCAGATCCCCCTGTTGGTACATTGTGCATATAAGGTGGTCTAGTATTTTTGTAAAATGTGTTGGTGGTTTTCTGAATTAGCAATTTGGTGGTTGCTTCACAAAACCGTCCGTTTTTTATGCTCGGAAAATGGAAAATGCCTTTTTGGTGCGATAAAAAGGAAAACTTCCTCTTGCAACATTGTTTGCCATGCCATGATGCACATGTATGCACAATATGGCCATATTATCACAAACTATGCCTTGATTCTAGCCATAACATTGGTCATTTGACCCGAAAGCCAAGAAACCTCAAATGAGATAGGTTATTTTGAGACAGTTACATAAAGCCGAACTGGAACTGAAAATTAAGATACATAAAAGAACTGAAAATTAAGATACATGGCCAGATTAAGTAACAATCGGCCGAACTGGAACTGAAAATTAAGATACATAAAAGAACTGAAAATTAAGATACATGGCCAGATTAAGTAACAATCGGCCGAACTTGTTTCGGAATGTTGGAGTGATTCAGTCATGCTCCTGCCTACACCTGTAATACTCGCCACTATAGTCGTCGTACTCGCCGCTGCCGTCATCGCTGTCGTCGTCGGGGTCGCCGTAATTGAACCTCTGGAGAGTACGCGTGGGCTGGACTTGAGGGTAGCGCATGGGTTGGACTTGAGGGTAGCGCAGACGGGAGTTAGAGTCGGCGGCAATGTCATAGGCCATGACGCTCTGGAGAGTCCGACCGCGCCACCATAGCCGACGGCCGGCCTCGTTGAAGTTAGGAGTGAAGGGAATATGCCCTGAGAGGCAATAATAAAGTGTTTATTATGTGTATTCCAAGTATATGATAGATGTTTATTTTGCATGCTATAATTGTATTAATACGGAAACGTTAATACATGTGTGTTTAATAAACAAACAGAAAGTTCCTAGTTATGCCTCTCTCATAAACTAGCTCGTTGATTAACAAGATGATCAAGGTTTCCTGATCATGGACATTGGATGTTGTTAATAACGGGATCACAACATTAGTGTAATGGTGTGATGAACATTCATCCGAAGTATAGCATTACGATCAAAGTCATTGAGTTTATATTGCTATAACAACTTACGAAGTGATCCTAATCCTTAGACCATGAGATCATGTCAATCACTAACACCGGAAGAGTTTCTTGATAACATCAAACGTCACACCGTAACAGGGTGATTATAAAGATGGATTCAGAACTAATAAAGTGTTATGTTGAGGCTCATGGATCGAGAGTGGAATTTGTTCATCCCGATGACGGATAGATATACTCTGGGCCCTCTCGGTGATATCACATTGATTAGCTTGCAAGCAAGTGATTTGATCACTAGAATGTTATATCACGGGAACGAGAAAAGAGTGCATGTCGGTAACGAGATCAAACTAGGTATGGAGATACCGATGATCGAATCTCGGACATGTAATATATCGTGAAACAAAGGGATTAAGATACTAGCGTAAAAGGTTCCGACGATCACAAGAAAGTCATCGTTGAATGTGTGGGAGTCAGTATGGGTCTCCAGATCCCGCTTCTGATTATTGATCCGAGAGGGGTCTCGATCATGTCCGCATTATTCACGAACCGTAGGGTGACACACTTAAGAGACACCGACATCCAATTGGAGCAAATGTTTCATGCCGAAAGAATGAACAAGCGCAGGAATTTATTTCACTAGATACCGAAACAGGTTTTCGGGTGAAATTGCATAAAGTGGTTATGCATGTGAAATAGAATTCTAGCAAGGGGTTATTTGTGAATGTTTGTCATTAAAGTAATTGACAAAATTCTGAATAAAATAAAAGAGTTTTATTTAATGAGAGTTTGCATTAAATTTGGTGGAAATTTAATGGGATTTTGAGTGGACTTTTGAGTGGAGGGAATTTAAAGGGCATTTTGTGAGTGGAGTGTCCACCCACATGAATGAAGGAGGGGAGGGGGCAGCCCCCATGGCCGGCGGCCACCCTCTTGGGTGCCCCCCCTCCTCCTATAAAAGGAGCCCCCCTCCTCACTTGTCTCTCACACCTCCTCGTGAAGGATCTCTCTCCCCCTCTAGAATTTATTCCCCATGGTCTCGGACTAGCGAGATACATGTTCCCGGTGGCTATTCGGCAAGAAAGAGTTGTGCTTCCGCTGCATCGCTGGAGCGAGGAGGCGGAGGTTGCTCGGTGCCTCGAACGTGTGTGCGAGCACGGATGCGCTGCTGATTTGCGGCGCTAGGACTTCCTCTCGATCTTGAGATCGGCAAGAGATCGTCTACATCAACCACGAGTTGAACTCGTTAAGCTTTGTCGGTCTTCAAGGGTATGTTCTCTACGGATATACATCCGCCCGTTGTTTGTATCTAGTTGATAGATCTTGGTATATAGTTCACATCGTAGGAATTTTTTTTGTTTTCTATGCTGCGAACCCTACAGTGGTATCAGAGCCGGATCTATGCGTAGATACTTTACACGGGTAGTACACATATGAGTATGTGGGCGATGATGATCATGTTGTTGCTCCTTTGTTGTAATTTTGGATATTGGTGGCATAGTGGGATGAAGCGGCCCGGACAAACTTTACATGTCCTCGCACATGAGACCTGTTCCACGCTTGACATGCAACTAGTTTGCATAAGTGGCTAGCGGGTGTCTGTCTCTCCTACTATAGTCAATATCTATTTTGCAAGCGAGTTGTCAACAATTTGATTATCCTCGTTGTGGTTCATGTTCGTAGGTAAGAACGGTTCTATCTCGAAAGCCCTAAGCCACGTAAAACTTGCAATGGATAAATTAGAGGCGTCTAGTTTAGATTGTTGCTGGGCTAGTGTTATGATATGGTAGTGTTGTAAGTAGAAGTATGAGATGATACTCTTACAACACACATAGCGTGTAAAATCCATAGACCTTGGATTTACACATATAGGTATGATAGTGATCATACCACGATGCACATGATAGAGATCATCTGCGGGAACCATATAATTTCACTAATAAACATATGATGTTTGATAGCATCTTATATTGCTTGTTTAGCGCTTTGTTAGCATAATAAGATGATCCCTCATTTAAATATCAAGATAAGAATGTGTTCTTCCTTTAGTATGCACCGATTATGTTTTCGTCGCTCCAAGACATCACGTGATGATCGGGTGTTCTTGGATCCACGACCATATTTCGGGTGTAAAACAATTACACATGCGAATACTAAGGTTCTAACTTGGCGAGCCTAGCATGTACAGACATGGCCTCGGAACACGGACCGAAAGGTTAAGCATGAGTCATATAGTTGATATGATGCCCATTTGATGCTCGCCTTTGAAGCTATACCGACTCACGTGATGATCGGACTTGGTGTAGTGGATTTGGTTCATGTAATCACCAAAAAGGCACGAGGGATGTCGTTTTTGAGTGGGAGTTCATTCATAATAAAGATTAGTTGAACTCAATCTATCATACACTTAGTCTAAACTTTACAAATTCTGTTGTAGATGGCACCACCTGCTTTTAATTTCAATGTGTTCATGGAGAAAGAGAAACTAGCAACGAACGGTAGCAACTTTACCGAATGGGCCATGAATTTGAGGATTCTCCTCTCTGCTGCACAAAAGCAATATGTGCTAGAAGCGCCGTTAGGCCCCCCACCTTTTGATGATGCCCCTGACGAGGAGAAGAATGTCTATCAGACTCGTCAGGAGGACCACAACTTAGTTCATTGCGGCATATTGTATGGGCTAGAGCCGGAACTTCGAAAGCGTTTCGAAAACGGCAATGCATTTGATACAATGGGTGAGTTGAAAATGATTTTCGACACACATGCTGCTGTAGAGAGCTACAACGCTTCAGAAAAGTTCTTTAGCTGCATGATGGAAGAGCACAGCTCCGTTAGTGAGCATGTACTCAAGATGTCGGGTTACGCCGATAAGCTTGTGTCCTTGGGAATATCGATTCCCATTGACTTAGGCATCCATCGTGTTCTGCAGTCTCTGCCACCTAGCTATAAGAGCTTCGTGATGAACTATAATATGCAAGGCATGAAGAAGTCTCTCCCCGAGCTTCTGTCAATGCTTAAAACTGCAGAAGTGGAGATCAAAAAGGAACATCAAGTGTTGATGATCAATAGGAACACTGGTTTCAAGAAAGACAAGAAGGGAAAACGTAAGGGAAGTAAGGGAGGCAAGCCGGTTGCCGCGCCTGAAAAGAAACCCCGAGTTGGACCTAAGTCTGATTCCGAGTGCTACTATTGTAAGGGGACTGGCCACTGGAAGCGCAACTGCCCCAAGTATCTGGCAGACAAGAAGGCCGGCAAGGCAAACAAAGGTATATATGATATACATGTTATTGATGTGTACTTGACTAGTGCTCGCAGTAGCACCTGGGTATTTGATACCGGTTCAGTTGCTAATATTTGTAACTCGAATCAGGGGCTGCGGAACAAGCGACCGCTAGCAAGGGGTGAGGTCAAGATGCGTGTCGGCAATGGATCAAGAGTTGATGTGATCGCCGTCGGAACACTGCCTCTCCACTTGCCGTCGGGATTAGTTATAAACTTAAATAAATGTTATCTGGTGCCTGCACTGAGCATGAACATTGTATTTGGATCGTGTTTGATGCGAAGTGGTTATTCATTTAAATCCGAGAACAATGGTTATTCCATTTATATGAATGAAATCTTTTATGGTCATGCACCGATGATGAATGGTTTATTTCTATTAGATCTCGATGATAATGTTACACATATTCATAATGTTGATGCTAAAAGGATTAAACTTAATGATGATATATCCGCATATATGTGGCACTGCCGTCTAGGTCATATTGGCGTTAAACGCATGAAGAAGCTCCATTCGGATGGACTTTTGGAATCACTTGATTATGAATCATTTGATACATGTGAGCCATGCCTTATGGGCAAGATGACTAGAACGCCGTTTTCCGGTTCAATGGAACGGGCGACAGATTTATTGGAAATCATACATTCTGATGTATGTGGTCCAATGAGTGTGTCGGCGCGAGGTGGATATCGTTATTTTGTTACTTTCACGGATGATTTGAGTAGATACGGTTATATCTACTTGATGAAACACAAGTCTGAAACCTTTGAAAAGTTCAAGGAATTTCAGAATGAAGTGGAAAATCATCGTAATAGAAAGATCAAATTTCTACGGTCCGACCGTGGAGGTGAGTATCTAAGTTACGAGTTTAGCACTCACATGAAAGAGTGTGGAATTGTTTCACAACTCACACCTGCCGGAACACCACAGCGAAATGGTGTGTCGGAACGTCATAATCGTACTTTATTAGATATGGTTCGATCTATGATGTCTCTGACGGACTTGCCGTTGTCATTTTGGGGTTATGCACTAGAAACTGCTGCATTCACTTTAAATCGGGCACCATCTAAATCCGTTGAAAAGACACCGTATGAATTGTGGTTTGGAAACAAACCTAAGCTGTCATTTCTTAAAGTTTGGGGATGCGATGTTTATGTGAAGAAACTTCAACCGGATAAACTCGAACCCAAAGCGGAAAAATGCGTCTTCATAGGATACCCTAAAGAAACTATTGGGTATTCCTTCTATCACAGATCCGAGGGCAAGGTTTTTGTTGCCAAGAATGGATCCTTTCTAGAGAAAGAGTTTCTCGCGAAAGGTGTGAGTAGTCGGAAGGTAGAACTCGAAGAGGTTGTGGAACCTTCTCTTCAAAGTATGGCGAGTAGCGCAGCGCCGGAAGTTGTTCCGGAGTTGGCTCCACCTGTTGAAGAGGGAACTAATGATAATGATCATGAAACTCCGAAAGAGAGTACTACCGAACCTCGCAGGTCAAACAGGACGCGTGCAGCTCCCGAGCTGTACGGAAATCCTGTCATGAATTTCATGGTTGATGAAAATGATGACCCTGTGACGTATGAAGAAGCGATGATGAGCCCGGATTCCAACAAATGGTTAGAAGCCATGAAATCCGAGATGGAATCCATGTATGAAAATCAAGTTTGGAACTTGGTGGAACTACCTCATGACCGAAAGGCCGTGGAGAACAAATGGATTTTCAAAAGGAAAACTGATGCTGATGGTAATGTGACCGTCTATAAAGCTCGACTTGTCGCAAAGGGGTTTCGACAAATTCAAGGAGTTGACTACGATGAGACTTTCTCTCCCGTAGCGATGCTAAAGTCAGTTAGGATTATGTTAGCAATTGCTGCATATTTCGATTATGAGATATGGCAGATGGATGTCAAAACCGCGTTTCTCAATGGGAATATTGAAGAAGAGTTGTATATGATACAACCAAAGGGTTTTGTCGATCCTAAGGATGCTAACAAGGTGTGCAAGCTTCAGCGATCCATCTATGGATTGAAGCAAGCATCACGAAGTTGGAATCTCCGCTTTGATGAGGTGATCAAAGAGTTTGGATTTGTCCAAACTTATGGAGAAGCTTGTATTTACAAGAAAGTGAGTGGGAGCAATGTGGCATTTCTGATATTATATGTGGATGACATATTATTGATCGGAAATGATATAGATCTTTTAAACAGTGTTAAAAGTTATCTAAACAGCAAATTTTCAATGAAGGACCTAGGTGAAGCGTCATACATATTAGGCATAAAGATCTATAGAGATAGATCTAGGCGCCTAATAGGGCTATCGCAAAGTACATACCTTGATAAGATTTTAAAGAAGTTTAAAATGGACGGAAGTAAGAAGGGGTTCTTACCTATGTTGCAAGGCAAGACATTGAGTAAGACTCAAAGTCCGGCTTCGGCGGAAGAAAGAGAGATAATGGACAAAGTCCCCTATGCTTCAGCCATAGGCTCTATAATGTACGCCATGCTATGTACAAGACCGGATGTGGCACATGCTATTAGTTTGACTAGTAGGTACCAATCGGATCCAGGTTCGGAACACTGGATAGCGGTCAAGAATATCCTTAAGTACTTACGAAGAACTAAGGATATGTTTCTTGTATACGGAGGTGAAGAAGAGCTCGTCGCTAAGTGTTATGTCGACGCTAGCTTTGACACCGATCTGTATGACTCTAAGTCTCAATCCGGATACGTATTTCTCATGAATGGCGGAGCGGTTAGTTGGAGGAGCTCCAAACAACCTGTGGTAGCGGGATCAACAACGGAGGCCGAATATGTTGCTGCTTCAGAAGCGGCACAGGAAGCAGTTTGGATGAAGGAGTTCATATCCGAACTAGGAGTGGTGGCAAACGCGTTGGACCCAATGGTGATCTATTGTGACAACAATGGTGCCATTGCCAATGCCAAAGAGCCAAGGTCTCACAAGCATTCCAAGCATATTAAGCGCCGGTTTCACTCCATCCGCGAGCATGTCAAGGATGGAGATATAAAGATTTGTAAAGTACATACGGATCTCAATGTAGCAGATCCGTTGACTAAAACTCTCCCTAGAGCAAAACATGATCAACACCAGAACTCAATGGGTGTTATATTTATCACTATGTAACTAGATTATTGTCTCTAGTGCAAGTGGGAGACTGAAGGGAATATGCCCTGAGAGGCAATAATAAAGTGTTTATTATGTGTATTCCAAGTATATGATAGATGTTTATTTTGCATTCTATAATTGTATTAATACGGAAACGTTAATACATGTGTGTTTAATAAACAAACAGAAAGTTCCTAGTTATGCCTCTCTCATAAACTAGCTCGTTGATTAACAAGATGATCAAGGTTTCCTGATCATGGACATTGGATGTTGTTAATAACGGGATCACAACATTAGTGTAATGGTGTGATGAACATTCATCCGAAGTATAGCATTACGATCAAAGTCATTGAGTTTATATTGCTATAACAACTTACGAAGTGATCCTAATCCTTAGACCATGAGATCATGTCAATCACTAACACCGGAAGAGTTTCTTGATAACATCAAACGTCACACCGTAACAGGGTGATTATAAAGATGGATTCAGAACTAATAAAGTGTTATGTTGAGGCTCATGGATCGAGAGTGGAATTTGTTCATCCCGATGACGGATAGATATACTCTGGGCCCTCTCGGTGATATCACATTGATTAGCTTGCAAGCAAGTGATTTGATCACTAGAATGTTATATCACGGGAACGAGAAAAGAGTGCATGTCGGTAACGAGATAAAACTAGGTATGGAGATACCTATGATCGAATCTCGGACATGTAATATATCGTGAAACAAAGGGATTAAGATACTAGCGTAAAAGGTTCCGACGATCACAAGAAAGTCATCGTTGAATGTGTGGGAGTCAGTATGGGTCTCCAGATCCCGCTTCTGATTATTGATCCGAGAGGGGTCTCGATCATGTCCGCATTATTCACGAACCATAGGGTGACACACTTAAGAGACACCGACATCCAATTGGAGCAAATGTTTCATGCCGAAAGAATGAACAAGCGCAGGAATTTATTTCACTAGATACCGAAACAGGTTTTCGGGTGAAATTGCATAAAGTGGTTATGCATGTGAAATAGAATTCTAGCAAGGGGTTATTTGTGAATGTTTGTCATTAAAGTAATTGACAAAATTCTGAATAAAATAAAAGAGTTTTATTTAATGAGAGTTTGCATTAAATTTGGTGGAAATTTAATGGGATTTTGAGTGGACTTTTGAGTGGAGGGAATTTAAAGGGCATTTTGTGAGTGGAGTGTCCACCCACATGAATGAAGGAGGGGAGGGGGCAGCCCCCATGGCCGGCGGCCACCCTCTTGGGTGCCCCCCTCCTCCTATAAAAGGAGCCCCCCTCCTCACTTGTCTCTCACACCTCCTCGTGAAGGATCTCTCTCCCCCTCTAGAATTTATTCCCCATGGTCTCGAACTAGCGAGATACATGTTCCCGGTGGCTATTCGGCAAGAAAGAGTTGTGCTTCCGCTGCATCGCTGGAGCGAGGAGGCGGAGGTTGCTCGGTGCCTCAAACGTGTGTGCGAGCACGGATGCGCTGCTGATTTGCGGCGCTAGGACTTCCTCTCGATCTTGAGATCGGCAAGAGATCGTCTACATCAACCACGAGTTGAACTCGTTAAGCTTTGTCGGTCTTCAAGGGTATGTTCTCTACGGATATACATCCGCCCGTTGTTTGTATCTAGTTGATAGATCTTGGTATATAGTTCACATCGTAGGAAATTTTTTTGTTTTCTATGCTGCGAACCCTACAAGGAGGAGGTGGGCCATCCTCCTCGTGCCTGGCGAGCGCCCTCTCACGCCGATCCACGAAGAAGGCTTCCCAAGTAGGGAAATAGTCGGGATGCCATCTGGGATTCCTCCGCTGCTCCGGCGTGAGCTCGAAGTAGTAGTGGTTCGTGATGGCCATCCGGCGCGCCACACCTAGAGGGACAAGAGGAACCGGCACGCCTCCGATGCTCAACATCCAGCCGACGGGGACACAGTAGCCCGGCGGGCAGGGGTAGTTCGAGGCGCAAAGCGCCTCCGCCTCCCTGGGGGTTAGTGCTACGGTGGAAGCCATGGGAAAGAGTGATGAGGTTGCAGATATGAGTCTAGAGATGTGCAATGACAATGGAGGCCAACCCCCTACATATATATATAGTGAACTAGCGGGAAGAACTGGCGGGAAGAAGAACTGGCAGGAAGAAAAATGGCGGGAAAAAAATGGCGGGATGAACCTTTAGTCCCGGTTGGAGACACCAACCGGGACTAAAGATGAACCTTTAGTCCCGGTTGGAGACACCAACCGGGACAAAACACGAGTCAGCACTAATAATAGGGGTGAGTGTCGACATTATGTCGTGCGGCGTGTACCTTGTCCCGGATGTTGTCACCAACCGGGACTAAAGATGAACCTTTAGTCCCGGTTGGAGACACCAACCGGGACTAAAGATGAACCTTTAGTCCCGGTTGGAGACACCATCCGGGACAAAACACGAGTCAACACTAATAATAGGGGTGAGTGTCGACATTATTTCGTAAGTGTCAACACTATGTCGAGCTGCTTGTACTATAAATAGGCATCCTTGTGAGTCCAGTCCTCCAGCCAGTTTGAGGCAGGGACACCACTACGGCCAGTTTCAGGGAGATGCCGATGGAGCCCAGTCCTCCGGCATCTCCGAGAAACTGGTCATAGAGGCACTCCCTAATATGTGAAATTAGTTAGCTCCCAGGTGTATTGATCTAGTTAGAGAAGTTACAAAGCTGCAAGATGGTTTTCGAGAGCAGGGACACCACTACGGCCAGTTTCAGGGAGATGCCGATGGAGCCTAGTCCTCCGGCATCTCCAAGAAACTGGTCATAGAGGCACTCCCTAATATGTGACCGCGCGCGTTTGGAGATCAGATCTTAATGGTAAGTACGAATCAGGACAACTTCTTCTCATAGTCCCGGTCCATCCACAAAACATGACTAACACTCAAGACATGTATTAATATTAAAAACATGAACTAGAGTTACATAATATGAGCATGAACTTCTTGGCATATGTATTTCCTTATGATCGCTTCAGACGTAACCATGGAGCATCTTCTTTACTTAACGGAATGCTTGGGTCAGTTTTCAGTGTGAAGGGCAGAATTTCATCAAAATTATTATAATCTTCTGACATGTCTGTCTTGTCCTCGATTCCCACGATGTTTCTTTTCCCTGAAATAACTATGTGACGCTTTGGCTCATCATATGATGTATTCGTTTGCATATTTTTTTCTTTTTTTTGGTCTGGAGGACATGTCCTTCACATAGAAAACCTGAGCCACATCATTGGCTAGGACGAATGGTTCGTCTAAGTTCTTCATAAGATTGTTGAGATCCACCGTTGTCATTTCGTACTTCTTGTCTACCTCAACCCCTCCTCCTGTTAGCTTGACCCATTTGCATCGAAACAAGGGGACCTTAAAATTAGGTCCATAGTCAAGTTCCCATATCTCCTCTATGAACCCATAATACGTGGTCTTTTGCCCATTGTCTTCTGCTGCATCGAAGCGGACACCACTGTTTTGGTTGGTGCTCTTTTTATCTTGGCCTATCATGTAAAATATATTCCCATTTATCTCGTACCCTTGGAAAGTACATACAGTCAAAGATGGTGTCCTGGCCAACAAGTACAGCTGATCCCCAACAATGGTGTTATTCGTGAGAAGTCTTTGCAGCCAGCCGCCAAAACTCGCCATGTGTTCACTTATAATCCATTCATCAGACTGCCCCGGGTGTTTGAGGCGTATTAAATTCTTGTGTTCATTGATATACGGGGCAACCAAGATAGATCTTTGTAAAACCGTGTAGTGTGCTTGATTGAGAGAATGCCCGTCCCTACATATCATTGCTTTACATCCTAGGGTGCCTTTTCCACGCAGTCTCCCCTCATGTCGTGATTATGGAACACCAATCGCCTTAAGGTCAGGAATAAAATCAACACAGAACTCAATGACCTCCTCTGTTACATAGCCCTTGGAGATGCTTCCTTCTGGCCTAGCATGGTTATGAACATATTTCTTTAAGACTCCCATGTACCTCTCAAAGGGGAACATATTGTGTAGAAATACAGGACCGAGAATGGCAATCTCTTCTACTAGGTGAACCAGGAGATGCGTCATAATATTGAAGAAGGATGGTGGGAACACCAACTCAAAGCTGAAAAGACATTGGGCCACATCTGTTTGTAACCCTGGTAGGCTTTCTGGATCGATTACCTTCTGAGATATTGCATTGAGGAATGCACATAGCTTCACAATGGGTACTCGAACATTTTCAGGTAGAAGCCCCCTCAATGCAATCGGAAGCAATTGTGTCATGATCACGTGGCAGTCATGAGACTTCAGGTTTTGGAATTTTTTCTCTGCCATATTTATTATTCCCTTTATATTCGACGAGAAGCCAGACGGGACCTTGATACTGCTTAGACATTCAAAAAATATTTCCTTCTCTGCTTTGGTAAGAGCGTAGCTGGCAGGAGTTAAGTGGCATCGTTTACCCTTCTCGTTCTCAGGATGCATAGGCTCTTCAGGGGCCTTCAAACGTTGCTGGTCCTGCCGTGCTTCCGGTGCATCTTTTGTCTTCCCATACACTCCTAGAAAGCCTAGCAGGTTCACGCAAACATTCTTCGTCACGTGCATCACGTCGATTGAAGAGCGGACCTCTAAGACTTTCCAATAGGGTAGGTCCCAAAATATAGATTGCTTCTTCCACATGGGCGCGTGTCCGGCATCGTCATTCGGAACAGATAGACTGCCAGGAACTTTTCCAAAGATTACTTCTAGGTCCTTGACCATACCAAATACCTCCTCACCGGTACGGAGGACAGGCTTCCTCCGGGGTTCTGCCAGACGTTTGAAATGCTTGCCTTTCTTTCTTACTGGATGCAGGTTCGGAAGAAATCGGCGATACCCTAGGTACACAACCTTCTTACATTTATCCAAATATACACTTTCAGTATCATCTAAACAGTGTGTGCATGCATTGTATCCCTTGTTTGTCTGCCCTGAAATGTTACTAAGAGCAGGCCAATCATTGATGGTTACGAAAAGCAATGCTCGTAGGTCAAATGGCTCCCCTTTGTGCTCATCCCACATACGTACACCTGGTTTGGCCACAGCTGTAAAAGTTCTTCAACTAATGGCCTTAGGTACACATCAATGTCGTTGCCGGGTTGCCTCGGGCCTTGGATGAGCACTGGCATCATAATGAACTTTCTCTTCATACACAACCAAGGAGGAAGGTTATAGATACATAGGGTCACAGGCCAGGTGCTGTGACTGCAGCTCTGCTCACCAAAATGATTCATGCCGTCTGTACTTAGACCAAACCTTAAGTTCCTTGCGTCACGTGCGAAGTCCGGGTACTCTTGCTCGACTTTTCTCCACTGTGACCCATCAGCGGGGTGTTTCAACATCGCGTCTTTCTTACGGTCTTCCATGTGCCATCGCAACAACTTGGCATGCTCTTTATTTCTGAAGAGACGTTTTAACCGTGGTATTATAGGAGCATACCACATAACCTTGGCGGGAACCTTCTTCCTAGGGGCCTCGCCCTCAACATCGCCAGGATCGTCTCGTATGATCTTATACCGCAGTGCAGTGCATACCGGGCATGCATCCAAATTCTCGTACTTCTCACCGCGGTAGAGGATGCAGTCATTAATGCAGGCATGTATCTTTTGCACGTCTAATCCTAGAGGGAAGACAACCTTCTTTGCTTGGTATGTACTATCGGGCAACTCATTATTTCTTGGAAGAAGATTCTTCATTTTTACCAACAACTTTGAAAATGCGCTGTCAGTCACACCATTCTCTGCCTTCCATTGCAGCAAATCCAGTGTGGCACCTAGCTTTTTGTGGCCATCTTCGCAAGTTGGATACAACAATGTTTTGTGATCCTTTAACGTCTGCTCCAGCTTCTCCTTCTCCTTTTCAGTTTCACATTCTTCCTTTGCATCAGTAATGGCCCGACCAAGATCGTCATCAGCGGGCCCATCCGCTCCCTCTTGATCTTCATTATCTACCTCCGTTGCATTATCATCATATTCAGGATACATATTATGATAGTTGTCATCATCCTCTTCTTCTTCGTTGTCTTCCATCACAACCCCTTTTTCCCCGTGCTTGGTCCAACAATTATAGCTGGGCATGAAACCGGATCGAAGCAGGTGGGCGTGAATGGTTCTGGTATTTGAGTAGTCTTTCTTGTTCTGACAGTGAACACACGGACAACACATAAAACCATTGTGACCACGGTTTGCATTAGCCACAACGATGAAATTTTGGAGGCCCGTAATGTACTCGGAAGTGCGGCGGTCACCGTACATCCATTGCCGATTCATCTGCATTAATATGTAGTATATATCAAAAAATAATAGGGAGATGACCATTTATATATATAGTACATCAATGACACATGAAACTATAGTTGCCGACCTCGACCGAGACGGAAAGAGCAACAAGAAAGCTTATTTTGAGCTCTCGGGCATTTCACCGAACACCTCTAGTGCATATGAAAAAAACACAAACTAGCACTCTTCACACCCTCTTGCTAGGCTCCAAAATGTGAAAGAATGGAAGAGTGGGGTGTGTGTGGGCTGGGGTGGTGTCTTATATAGCCCCCCCTTTAACACCGGTTCATGCCACGAACCGGTGTTAAAGGGGGGGAGGGTGCGCGGGCCACTGCTGCAGGGACCTTTAACACCGGTTCGTGGCACGAACCGGTGTTAAAGGGGGGCTCCTTTTTTGCCGCAGGGGCCACGCTGGTATGGCCCTCCCTTTAACACCGGTTCGTAGAAGAACCGGTGTTAAAGCCCTTTTTCGGGATCAACAAAAAATCTCGTTTCCACTAGTGAGGGTCACTGTCACTCTAGTCTCTACTCTCTAGAGATTCATGATCTCTACATTATTATTATACAAAAATATATGACGGCCGCGTGGAGGGTACCACTTTGGCGTTAGGTACCACTCACACAGCCGAAAACAAAAAGGTTACGAACTCACGCAAAATGTGTGATAGCAGGACTCGTTTTCTTTTTGGAAAGTAGATAATCTGATTTCTTTTATTTTGGAAAGTAGATTATCCTCGATTCGTGTAGGATAGCCATGTATCCATCAACACGTCCCTAACCTTTTAGCACTTTGGCGTTATTAGGTACCGGTCGTATAAAACGTGGGATTGCATCACTCGTTTGCTTTTTCGGAATAGTACGAGGTTTCTAAAAAGCTAGTTTAGTAGTATTATATATCCACTAGCATGGTGGCCCTCGCAAATGCGAGGGCACCGCCTTTAGTTGTTCTTTTGTAAGAGATCATTGTCTTTAGTGTTTCAAAATTGATCTAAAATACCTTCATAAATTCATCGACTTACCATTATTATGTGATTGAAAATAATACATTATATGGCCATCATTTGTATTTATATGATAAATAGATACCACATGCGTAGAAGAGTTATAATTTGTATTTAAATTTTGGGTAAAATATTATTAGGATATTTTGAAAACACTATATTAATGCATGATCACTTGTAAAATTTGTGTATAAGATTAAATTTGTATATACAGATGAAATTTAAACTCTGAGGTAGCTGATAGTTTTTGCATGATGTTAGATAAGTACGTAGAGCTAACGTTTAGATTATTAAATAATTAGGGTTTACTTGAGCAATAATCCCACGATGTTTAGACCATTCTCATGGAATAGAAAATATGTTTTTAGTAAGGCTAAGTAAAAAGAATTTATCCACATTAATATATAATTCTACTTTTATCTAATCTTTTTTCCTATTGTCTCTTCATTTGTCGTAAATATACATAGCATTCTCATGTTGTTTCAAATACATGATATCTTAGGAATGCAATTTTATAATATACAACGTTGTCCATTACTTATGTTATTACAGAAATAAGGAAGTATCTTTCTTTTATTTGTGGGTACTAAGGAAGTATCTTTCATCTCAAATTTAGTGACCTTTCGTTATTTTTCAGGTTCAATAATATACTTCGCATACCAATATCTATCTTTTATTTTACAAATGGATGCAATATTACGTTATACTATTTTAACTCTCTTTCTATTAAAGTACTATTTAATCTAGTCATAATTGCTCTCTCTCTCTCTCTCTCTCTCTCTCTCTCTCTCTCTCTCTCTCTCTCTCTCTCTCTCTCTCTCTCTTGTATTTGTCTTTTCATTTAACCTAAATACATTGTCATAGATGACATATTTCTTGCATCTTAGCCCGTCGCCACTTTTTCTTCATGATCGGAAATTCCAGTGTATCCTAATAAAATCTAAGGACAAAAAACACATAAACGTTCTCGTGATTTCTAATTTACTTAATCATGTATATTTATAGTAAAACCACAATAACTCATTACACATATATAAGTTTCAAAAGGTTATACTTAAAAAAATATATTTCCAAGTTGACCGTGATTTATAGAAATACTTTCTAAGATTTATAATCCTTAGAAATAAAAAATCTTGATTTGTAGGAAACTCCTAAGGATTGAGATAATACAACGACTTTGAAATTATTTGAATTGACATTGTAGCATATATATTTTATATCCCAGATCACATATTATCATTGTAATATCTTAATAACAACTTGATTTGATGGTATTGGTACCTATATAGAGGTATCATTGCTATAAAATTTTTGTTCAAAGGCGGGCTTCACCATGATCATTGCTCTATCTCAAGCAATCACATGATTCATAACCGACCACTGATTCTCCACCTCCATGCACATCTTTAACTCAATACCACTATGTATCTCTTATTCCAATCGTTTCAACGGGTTATGGGATATGTCATAAAGCTCAAAACCATCTTGAAAACTCCAAGCTTATTCTCCTTACGACACTAAATCGTAAGGTTATATAGATAATTACACCCCTTCATTATATCATTTGCATAAGGTAAGGTGACACTCATACTTCTACTTGCATATATATGCACACCATAAGGTCTTGCATAAATGCTGAGCTAGTCATATGCTTTTAATCATACAACTTATACTATCCTTGGATGATGTTTAGATTTGATTTTTAAGTATACTACGATATCTTTCGCTCATAAAGAGTTTAGGCTATTTATTATTAACTATTAAAAATTTGGTACACTTTAGGTAGATTTATCATTAATTGTTAAACTTGATGCATTTTAGGAACACCTATCGGTAGCAATATGTTCAGGTCTAATTATGATGATATATTAACTTTATTTTGTTCTTGAATCTTATTTGTGTAAATAAAATTATGATAAGATGTTGATTCAACATTTCTTATTTCTGATTTATTAATAAAATAGGATCGGCTTGATTGACCTGGATGTGTTGCTTCTCCAAGAATGTTTAGCATGTCTCTTTACCTACCATATGGTACTTTTCATTCATTTTATATTTAAAAGAATCTTAATTTGTGATATAGATGGTTAAAATTATGATGATACATTACGAATGACATGTTCAAGTGAACTCATTTTTTTATTGTGTTGTGTTTTCATAATGTATTGTATTTTCATTGTAACTGATAAATGTGAGTGTTTCTTGACCATGGAAGATTGGTGTGTGGGACCTTTAGCTTCTTTCTACCAGAATAATCATAGCCTTGAGTATGTGACTATATGGACAAATAACCATAATACTTTTCATGAGATGGTATTCTCATTGGAGTTTGTAAGGATGTTATGTTTCTTATATTAGTGCGAATATTTTATGTCTTTTATCATAAAAAAAGTATGACCACATGACTCATCCAGAAAGGAGCCTACACTTATTTAAATATGGAATTACCTTCGCCTTGAACCTTCTATGTATGTTATCCCTTTTCATTGAAAAGAATTGGTTTCAATCTCCCATGTTCTAGTCGACTTCCAACATCTGATAAAGGCTCGTTTTAATCTCCCCCTTTACAATTGGCTTCCAACAACTGATAGAAACACTTAGAGGTGAGGTATAAAATAAAGGTATGTTGGCTTCATTTTTATTTGGTATTTTCATATGGATCAACTTTATCGTGCAGTTGTGCGATTTAGACATAGAGTTGTGGTTGGGCAGTCTATCATACGAAGATTGTGTCTCTGGAATCCCCATGACTCCCACGGCTTAGGTCCTAGTCAAGTCCTGTTTTCAAAACCCAATTAAAGTGATACGGATTATAGTTTCATATTTGTATGTATTCAGTGATATATAGGTATATATGTATGTATAAATCAGTCTAGTTAACCTTCGATCCTCCTATATACATTTCCTTGCCAGGTTGTCAATAGATGTCCTACAGTCTGTTGTAACACGCATGCACACGTAGCTTAAAATCAGATCGTACCAGTCACTCAGTCAGTTTTGAAGTTCTCTTTTACCGATTTGCTTTTGATGTAGCCTCCAATACGTACACACCGGATCTACGTGGTAAGCTACCTGATCGTTTGAGATGATCGATATCAGTACATGTGTGGTAGCTGGAATACCAAGCTAGCTAGCTAGGTCATCACGTACTACTCCCTTCGTTTCAAAATATAAGATGTTTTAGCTTTGTGAAGCAAATGTATGTAGACTACTTTTAGTATATAGGTTCACTCTGGTTTGGAGTGAATCTACACACTAAAATAAGTCTAGGTACATTCTCTTCATAAATCTAAAACATCTTATATTTTGAAACGGAGGGAGTACTAAGCTAAGCTAGCTCATCGTTTATGGGCTGATCCATCTTGTTCTGAAGCAAGCTGGACGAACCGCTTTGGAGTTTTTTTTTACATCAACGACTTTTGGGTAGAGTTAGTCTCAGGTAGACGTTCGGTATAGACTTGTTTTAGATGGTGTTCGGTAAAGATGTTGTCCAGATTTTTTTTAACGACTTTTGGCTAGAGTTAGTCTCTGGTAGAGGCATCCGATGACCGGTATAAATTTGTTTTTTAGATGGTGTTTGGTAAATATGCTGTCTAGATTTTTTTTTAGATGGTTCTCGCTGCAAGGTGTCATCTGTCCTCCCTATCACGTCTAACATGTTACATAATCTAATAAACTGTTTAAATCGTAGCCACACATTATCTATCTGACCGTTCAAACAATTTAGGTGATGTGGATTAACGTGGCGCCTCGAAAAACAACCTTATATTGCTTTTAGTATATAATAGATAGACTTGTACGTGCATGATATCCTTTTAGCACTTTGGCTGCTCGTATAAAAATAAAACGTGGGATTTCATGACTCGTTTGCTTTTTTGAATAGTACCACTGATCTGCTTTTTTAATTTCTGAAAAGTTACTTTATATTGTATCCTCCTATATATACGTGCAGCATATGTTGTCTCGGGTATCACTGTCGTGGTTTGGCCAATGGTCATTTCAGCACCATGCTTAGGTCTTTGTTTGTTTACTTTTTCTTTTGCAAAACTCCACCATGCTTAGGTCATTTCAGCACCAATGGCCGGGTCCTTATTTGTTTTGGATGACCATGCCATAACTTCTGCAGTATGGGTTGGCTGTGGTATAAATATAATATCCTCCTATATGTTTGTCTCAAATCTCAACACATACATACCCTATTCAACTGGTAGAAGGGGCTACAGTTGCGCTGTCATGGTTTGGCCAATGGCCATTGAGCACCTTACTAACACTAGTGCAGAACACTACCTCTAACACCGGTTCATAAGGCCCTCTAACATCGGTTGTAGAACCGCTGTTGAGGGTTCGGTGTTAGAGGCCCTCCCTTTAACACCGGTTCTTATACGAACCAGCGTTAAAGGGTGGCGCACGTGGGGCTGCCGCAGCGCTCAGCCCACCCTTTAACACCAGTTCTTAACACGAACCGGTGTTAAATGTTCTGGTCGCGGCAGGAAAAAGAGATAAATCTCTGCCGCGGCAGGAAAACGACCTAAATCTCTGCCGCGGAAGAGTTCTGCCGCCGCCCCGTTCTGGGCGTATTTCCGCGGCGTGGCGAGGACGGGGAGGGGGGAATCGATCGGGAGCGGTATAAACACATACATCGTCGTTGGTACATACGAGTACATGAATAATTAAGCAACTATTATTATACACAAACATCGTCATTGTATGGTATTCTCCGTAAACGTTGAAGCATCAAGTACAAGACAAACACGTTCAAGCATCTAAAGAGTTTTTGGATATCTAAAGAGTTCTCCGTCAGGCGTGACGACCTCATCAAGTATGAACCCCGCCAATTCCTCTTGAATGGCTCGTATGCAGTCAAATGGTAGGAGTTGGTCCCGCATCCGTTCGATCTAAATATATATGAAGAATGGGGTCAATATATATACAAGAATAAAACTCAACACAATTTATGGTAATAAAATAATGTTGTGTACTTTTTTTACTTACTCTAAGTTGTTCTAGTGCGGCTTGGCCCGTCGCACATATCGTGTTGCGAATGAACTCGCAAACATAGTATCCACATAAATTATTGACGGGTCCCTGATGCGCGCACTTTACGAGAATAGAGAGTTCAATCAAAATAATAATCAATAAAGCATGATATAATGGAATTGGAAGCAGAATCAAAGAGATACGCAGGCCTAGCTAGCTAGTATTACTTACATTTTGGTCTACAAGTTTTAGTTCTTCTGACCATTCACCCACGGCCCTTCCCGTGAACCTTTTCCAAACCCTGTCCGGCAAAGAAAATGAATAAAGGAGTAATTAATTACTTGGTGTCACGAAAGTTGCCGATCTAGTGCGATAATATGATAGAAATTACCTCTGGAGCATCTCTCTAAAGTCTGCCCACAGCTCTTTTTCTTTTCGTAACGAGTCCATGACAAGGACTTTTCCTGAGTCAGGTTGAATGACTAGCAGAATAAAGTGGAACCTACGCACGCATAACTCATCATCAGTTACACTTAACATCGAGTAAGCCGAAACATAATGTGTACAAGAGAGGGTAACAGTACTCACGAGAAGTTGTAAGGCAATAGTATTTCCCTTTTGGTTTGTTGTCTCGGTAAAGATCTTAGCAAGAAATCTTCTGTTTGCCCGGGTTTGTGTCTTACCACTTCTTCATGAACTCTATTTGGGTCAACGAACCCAATGTCAAAAGGGCCTCCTTTCATGCATTCCATAACCTTTTTCCTGCATAATAGTATATACATATATGGTGAGCATATATATATACATGCAATTAATAAAGTGAATGAGATGAAATAGAAATTACAGAAATAGTACTTACACACAATAAAGGCTTATGACAGCTTTGTCGAGTTCCTTCTGATTGAATAGAAAATACAAGTCTTGAATGTTGAAGTCGACAGACATCAGCGTAGACAGGGCCATCGGCATAGTGGATAGGCCGTGACAGCGATGCGACGGCGTCAAGGCTATGCCGACGACAAGCTATTTTTCCTTTTTGCCACATTAATACTAGAAAAATCATAACTAACTCATTTTAATTAAGAAAAATACATATAATATATCAAAATTTATAGAAAAATAAGATCTATCTAACTAAACTCAAATCTTACATATGTTTATTGAATAAAATATAAAAACATTACATATACTTTTGTATAAGTCATTTTCCATTTTCCGAGTGCCAAAAACGGGATGTTTTATGAAGCAACCACCAAAGGCATAATTCAAAATGCTAACACCCTATTTTTCAAAAATACTAGACGACCTTACATCGAAAATGTACTAACCGGGATATCTCAAACCTTTCCGTCCACCCCTGGTGAAAAAGACAAATGTCTGCTGAATCGGTAGAAGTGGGTTCGCTTTGAACTACAGGATCCTCCTGATTTTTTTGCTAAAATCATTTTTAGCCTCACATATGATGTTTCTCAGAGATCCAATTCAAGTTTAGCGACACTCATCACCTAGGTAAGAATCTTCATGCTCGTTGTTTTGACCATAGTAAAAAATGGTCCAAACATTGTAAAACATCCGCGTGGTATCATATTATGTGACATAGTTGCAAGGAAAAATACCAAACTTGGTATATTGATTGCATCTCAAAAAACCTTCTCAAAATAAGCCATCATGTTCGAGGTTTCATGGCTTACGGGCCAAATGATCAATGTTATGGCCAGAATCGCAGCACAGTTTGTGATACTGCGCTCATATTGTGCACACATTTGCATCTTGGGATAAAGAACAATGTTGCACGAATTTTTTTTCCTTTTGTGAAGCAACCATCAAAGGCATAATTCAAAATGCTATCACCACATTTTTCAAAAATACTAGACCACCTTACATGGATAATATCCCAACCGGAGTATCCCAAGCCTTTCCATCCACACCTGGTGAAAAAGACAAATGTCTACCGAATTAGTTGAAAGTGGGTTCGGTTTGAACTACAGGTATATGATCTAATGCTCAAGATTTTTTGCAAAAATAATTTTTAGCCTCAAAATATGATGTTTCTTCAGAGATCCAATGCAAGTTTAGCGAGGCTCATCCCTTAGGTAAGAATCTTTATGCTTGCTGTTTTGACCGTAGTTTGAAACGGGCATAAGAAATTTAAAAATTATCCGAACAATGTAAAACATTGAGTGGTGTCATATTAGGTGACATAGTTGCAAGAAAAAATACCAAACTTGGTATATTGATTGGATCTTAAAAAAAGCTTCTCAAAATGAGCTATTATGTTCGAGGTTTCATGACTTTCGAGCCAAATGAACAATATTATGGCTAGAATCGGCATAGTTTGTGATACTATTCCCATATTGTGCACGCATGTGCATCTCGGGATAGAGAACAATGTTGCAGGAGGAAGTATTCCATTTTGTCGCATGGAAAATCCATTTTCTATTTTCTGAGTGCCAAAATGGGACGTTTTGTGAATCAACCATGAAAGAAATAATTCAAAATGCTACCATCGCATTTTAAAAAATATTAGACCACCTAACATGGACAATGTCCCAACCGGGATATCTCAAACCCTTCCGTCCACCCCTGGTAAAATAGATAAATGTCTGCCGAATTGATAGGAAGTGGGTCCGGTTTAACCTACATGTACATGATCTAATGCTCATGATTTGTTTGAAAAAAATCATTTTTAGACTCACAATATGATGTTTCTTCATAGATCCAATGCAAGTTTAGCAAGGCTCATCACCTAGTTAAGAATCTACATGCACGTTGTTTTGATCATAGTTTGAAACGAGCATAAAAATTTAAAAAACGGTCCAAACAATGTAAAACATTCGTGTTGTGTTATATTATATGACATAGTTGCAAGGAAAAATACCAAACTTGTATGTTGATTGCATCTCAATAAAACCTTCTCAAAATGAGCTATCACGTTCGAGGTTTAATGGCTTTCGGGCCAAATGACCAATTCTATGCCCAGAATTGCGGCATAGTTTGTGATACTATGTCTAGATTGTGCACACATGTGTATATTGGGATGGAGAACAATGTTATGGTAGAAAGTTTTCCTTTTTGTTGCATGCAAAAGCCATTTTCCATTTTCCGGGTGCCAAAAATGGATCGTTTTGTAAAGCAACCACCAAAGGCATAATTCAAAATGCTACCACCCTATTTTAAAAAAAATACTAGACCACCTTACATTGAAAATTTTACAACCGGGGTATCTCAAACCTTTTTGTCCACCCCTGGTGAAAAAGACAAATGTCTGCAGAATCGGTAAGAACTAGGTCCGGTTTGAACTACAGGTACATGATTTAATGCTCATAATTTTTTGCAAAAATCAATTTTAGACTCAAAATATGATGTTTCTTTAGAGACCCAATGCAAGTTTAGTGAGACTCATCCCCTAGGTAAGAATCTTCATGTCCGCTGTTTTGACCATAGTTTGAAACGGACATAAGAAATTTAAAAACGGTCCGAACAATGTAAAATATTCACGTGGTGTCATATTATGTGACATAGTTCCAAGGAAAAATACCAAACTTGGTATATTGATTGCTTCTCAAAAAATCCTTCTCAAAATGAGTTATGATGTTCGAAGTTTTATGGCTTTCGGGCAAATGACCAATGTTATGGACATAATCGCGGCATAGTTTGTGGTATTGTACCCATATTGTGCATGCATGTGCATCTTGGGATGAAGAACAAAGTTGCAGGAGGAAGATTTCTTTTTCGTCTCACAGAAAAGTCATTTTCTATTTTCCGAGTGCCAAAAACAGGGCATTTAAAATGCTACCACCAACGGAATAATTCAAAATTCTACCACCCCATTTAAAAAATACTAGACCACCTTATTTGGACAATGTCCAACCTGGGTATCTCAAAACTTTCTGTCCACCCCTGATAAAAAGACAAATGTCTGCCAAATCGGTAGGAAGTGGGTTCGGTTGAAACTACATGTACATGATCTAATGCTCATGATTTTTTGCAAAAACCATTTTTAGACTCACAATATGATGTTTGTTCAGAGATCCACTACAAGATTAGCGAGACTCATCCCCTAGCTAAGAATCTTCATACCCGCCCTTTGGACCATTTTTAGAATCACAATATGATTTTTGAAGATTTGAACACTATTAAATACATTTTATTTGAAAATACATGATGCATGATTAAAAATATAATAGGGATGTCATGTTTGGATTCTTCTCATTTTTCTGACCGATTTAGACAGAACTATGCAAGATTCAACCAAATTGTTACAGCGGGATAGAGTGGTAGTGATGGTGCTGGTGGAGATGATGGTGAAGAAGATGATGATGATGATCCCGATGAAGTCTAGCTTGATGACGGTGTTGATGGCGACAATTTACCCTCTCCAGGAAGGAATTTCCCCGGCAGATTTCTGCCTGCCAGAGAGCTCTTTCTCTCTCTGTAGTTTACGCCCCGCAGAGGCGGCGAAATCTTTCTGTGGTCGCGCCCCAAGTCTTAGGGTTTCGGGGGGATGTTATAGGCGAAAGGGCGATGCTAGAGGTGGGCCAGGGTGGCCACACCACCTGGTGGCGAGGCCTGGGAGGGGGGTGCCAGCGGGTGGTGTGGGCCCCTGTGGCCCATCTCCACTCCTTCTTCTGGCCTCCTTCGTCTTCTGAAAAAATAGGGATTTCCATATATTTTCTAGAATTTTCTGATCTTCGTGAATATTGCATCTGGACACCGATTTTTCCATCAGAATCCTGACTCCGGCGGTTCATCCTCCAAAAGTCATCCAACATGCAAAATAGATGAAATAACATAAGTATCATCTCTTAATATGAAATATATCAATAAATAACAGTAAATTATAATATAAAATAGTGATGCAAAATAGACGTATTATTATGTTGTAAATCAAGAACTATGTATGTCCATGAAGTGTTAATACATTGTTCTGAGTGAGTTGACAATGTCATTCTTAATTATCCTAAGTTCCTTCAATGGCCTGGTGAAATGAGAAGGCAGGACAATAGATGTCGTGCAAGTTCTCAAGTAAGCAGGCACGACTAAATTAGGTATACACACCTACATATCATGAAACTAGAGCCAGGCACTGTGGCCTTAATTTATTACATGATTGCTCTTATCTAAGCAACACCCCGCTAATCACTCCATGCTTATGATTCTGTCCTGCGAAAGATACAAATAAAAACTTTCTGGTAAAAAATAGAAATTTGCTGCTGCAGTTTACTAATTTACTTCTCTTTTTTTAATTCAACTGATGCATTCACCACTTGCTCTTGATAATATTGACACATATGTGAGGTTGAGAATGAAAACCCAATTGCTAAAGTGCTATTGGTATTCTTGTGCTCCCATTGAGTTGAACTATAAATTTAGATTATACTTCACATAGAAGATTCTAGTAATCCCTACAATTGAGGGTACAAGCGATGTCTTGTTATGTCCAACACATTAGCGCAACAAGATCGTTTCACCAGAACCCAAGACGACCAATGCTCTCGCATCAAATGTAATGAGGACAAGGCATGGATCTCATCCCACCATCTACTCACTTACTACAACACGCAAGCCTGTCGTGTGGTGAAGGCCTATCAAATCTTCCCATATGGAGAACTTGATGGGCTCCAATTCGAGGAATCTTGCGGGGAGAGAGAGAGAGAGAGAGAGAGAGAGATAATAAGGATACAACTGGTAGTGTACATTTTATTTTATCGTTCAAGGACGAGCCCGTCCCCATCATACACAAGTAGACTTATTACATCGACACTAGATATCTAGCTCATTAGAAAAGTTTAGTACCAAATTTTTTGGTTGATTTTAACAACATAAAGCTAAACTGGAACCGGCTTGAGGAAGAGATCGGTGACGAGCTCCTCGAGATCACCACCGAAGGTGTAGCCATCCCTGCCTTTGAGGTAAATGATCTCGTTTGTCCTCGCCATGTTCACCACCACCTCCGCTGCTGGTAATAACACATGATCTATGTCCATGTTTGCCCGGTTCAATACCCTCC
Source organism: Avena sativa (assembly GCA_916181665.1). Lineage (NCBI taxonomy): Eukaryota > Viridiplantae > Streptophyta > Magnoliopsida > Poales > Poaceae > Avena > Avena sativa. Next base: position 53,166,359 of record OV702285.1, on the reverse strand, counting down.
ACCTGTTCTCTAGGAGTGCGGCGACTGTAGCCACGGCCTCATCACCTGTTGTGTTGTTCTCCATCATGTAGCATTCCACAGAGCTAGGCATATCCTTTTTGTGCTTCCCAAGCTGCATGTGTGCATGTTATGAGTAAATGATATAATACACGACTGCAGAATTCGATTGCCACGTATGTCCTTAATCACAGGACATCATATGTAAGTTCTTTATTATGTACAGATTACTTTGAGTTATTTATTTCCCAGAACTACTATATGTTTGCGGCATGAGTACCTTGTAAGAAGATATGTCGTTGAGGAAGCGTGTGACCTGTGAACCGGCTCGGACCATTTCAGGAATGCCGCTTACCCACTCAAACACCTCTTTGGTTGCTATGTCGCTGTACCCTGTTAGGGTCAAGAGGGTAAGCATCGGCAAACCAGACGTCATGATAGATATCTCCTCGTGTTCCTTGAAGCTCGGCCGATAGTTCTCGCTAGACTAGATGGCCTCGCGGAGGTAATATTCAGATGACTGCTTGTACTGCAAAGACACACAACATATTATTTATTACGTTTGACAAAGCATATATGGTGATAGAAAAACATAGTAATATAATATACAAGCACACACAACTTTTAAATTCATATATCGATATAGTGCACCATACCGCCTTTTTGATGTAATACATGCGATACTCCTGATTAGGTTTCAAATTGTCCTCAAACTCTTTGAAATTGCTTAACGTTTTGATGTAGAGCATGCGGAGGTATTCTGGTAGGTTTGAGACCTCACTTTCATCCCATCTACATACAATATATGGTTAATGGAGGTTCAAGATACCACGAGGAGACTACAAGATATATCTTGTAATCTTGTAAATACAAACATTACTGGGCGTACCTCTGCATAGCTTCAGTGAGCTTGTGGCACTCCTCTAAGGTGGCATGGACATCAAACGTGTCATCCAGAAGAGACACCATTCCGAACGTCTTGGCAAATAACATCCGTGCATCAGAATACTCTTCTTCATGAAGCATTCCGCAGGTCCAAAAGTAGATCTCAACCATACGGTCCCGGGCATACGGTAGCTTCACGGTGTTGTAAAGATCCCTCCACCATCTGCATGTCAAAATCGCTAATTTACTCTAACAACCTTATATAATTCTTGGCATGCAATTTCTTGCCAACAATCTATCATATTGTTTTTCCAACTATTTTGTGAAGAAGCTGATTTGGTTAGACCGATATATGTGCATTGCACGCTGCAAATGTTTTGACCCAAAAACAGGCAACCTGATGTCCGCAACATAAAAAGGTCATATATACATGTTGATTTTTTAAACTATAGCAAGATCTAGGATAAACATCGAATGCAAAATGCTCTACCTAAGGGTGTTTTCTTATGAGAGGAATATTGACTTACATTGAGAGTTCTTTGAGCTCCTTGAGGTGAAGGATCCTGACAAGGTTAAAGTTCAGCCTAGCAAGCTCTTGCAACATGTCGTCGTATGTCTCCTCCTGGCCATACTCAGCAATGTAGTGCATGGTTTCAAGCCGTCTAGTGAACCGTGGAAGGGCAATGTCGAGGGCGCGGGAGATCTGCTCCGTAAGTGGGGACCTAACCTTGCCTTTGTTGGCCTCCAGGTAGCCCCTTGCAAAGGTTATGGCATCATCAAGAACCACTTCACCCGGTATTGCCATGTGAGCTGCGTTGTACAAGCTCAGCACGCCCTTCGGGTCATTGCTAAGGCTCTCGCTGAAACAATCTTGGTCATCTCTGAATTTTTCGAATACATCTGCATAATAATTGCATGGTCATTGATCTAGGCCCCGTGCATATCAAATATACATATCTAATCGCAGGTGCATTCTAACATTGCATTTTGCTGGTAACATCCTAAAGTGGTCAACTTTATGTGGCTTAACTATAGAAAACTATTGTATCGAATAAAAATGGGTAAAGATATTCTGTACCATTCTAACTGTCCAAATAAAATACTAACTTCGATCCATAATAATTATCATTAGTTCAAAAGTGCGACACTTATTATGGATAGTAGGTAGTAGTATATAATTTCATTAAAGAGGGTATTGACTAGATTACAATGTGCACTTAATTACCTGTAGGCACCCAGAGCCCATGCTGCCGAAGTAGGCGAAATTGAAGCGCGACAACGTGCAGGTCATTCGATCCCTCGCCATCCATATGCTCTGACTGGACGCGGCTTAATACTGCTCCAATCTCTTCCTGGAAGTGATTATCCAAGCCTAGATGTTCAAGAGTGTCCACGTATATTAGTGCATCAGCCATGGTCATGGCATCCTTCCTCGCCTCGAACGCGTGACGTACTTGCCTCTTGAGCTGCTCTGCCCGCTCTCTCATCCACTCCACTGATCTCTGCACCAAGACACCAATCTTATCTTAAATATACATATATATTCGTATGAGGATCCACTTAGACCAGCAGCCATATGTACTATATGGTGAATGGTTAACATGGAAGCTTGCACGCATGAATGCATGAGCTAATTAATCAACAAATAAGGAGCTTTAATTTCCCAATACTAGAGTAGGAAACTATATAACTATTAAAAAATATTAACAAATTCATGGTAAAATATGCACGCTATTTGTACCGTAAACAATCGATACCTCTAATCACTGGTAGAAAAGGGGCCATGCGTCCCGGTTGGTAAGGGCCATTAGTCCCGGTTGCCTAACCGGGACGGGGCAATCGGGACTAAAGCTCTAACCATTAGTCCCGGTTGCCCCACCAACCGGGACAAATGGGGCACACGTGGCGGCATCAGAGCGCGAGGGGGGGTGACACGAACCGGGACTAATAACCTGCTGCCGGCAGAGATTTGGCCCATTTCTCTGCCGCGGCAGAGAATTCATTTTGGCACATTTTGTTGCCGCGGCAGCATTTTTGCCACTTTTTGTGCCACGGCAGAGAATTCATTTAGGTTGTTTTATTGTTTATTTAGTGTTTTGCACTTATCAACGAAGGAACCTTATATTACACAAGATCATCATGACAATATTACATTCAATACACGGATCGAGTTCATGCACTACATACAAAAGTTGCTATTCGATGCTACCGGCCAGTTCCTTCAAAGTTTCTATTTTTACAATCCCTATTGTCTATACACAGCAGAATAGTATTCCCCTTTCGGGTCTAGGACTTCTGCATCCAAGAATCCCGCCAATTCCTCCTGAATTGCTCGAACGCGATCCTTTGGCAGAAGACCGTCCCGTAGACGTTCGATCTGATTTAAAAAAGGAGTCAACCTATATGAATATGAAACTAAACACAATTTGTTTGAAATTAAAAACTATAGAAATTGTTTACGTACGTGGAGTTGCTCTAAATTTCTGCCCTTCTCATCGCACGTCTGCCGGATGAACTCGCATACATAGTATCCACATAGATTGTTACCTGGTCCCTGCGTCAGGCACTTTACGAGAACAGAGTTCAATCAAAATAATAATCAAGCATGATAATAACTGTATCAAAACTAGAATCAAAGAGATGCGCGGATATAGCTAGTGGTGCTTACATCTAGTGGTTGAAATGTAAGCTCCTCTTTCCAAACACCCCTAGCCTTGTTGGTGAACCGTTTCCAAGCGCTGCCCGGCGAACAAAACGAATAAAATAAGTTATTAAGTACTTGATATCATAAAATTCACGAACGTTGCCAATATAGTGTCGTAATGATTAGAATTACCGCTGGAGAAGTATCTGCATGTCCTTCCACGTTTCAAGGGGTTTATGTTTCGAGTCCATGACTAGTACACGCCCTTTGTCAAGTTGAATGATTAACAGAATATAGTGGAAGCTGCAAATGCATAACTAATCAATTATATACTTAACATCGAGTAAGCGAAATAGAAAGTGTATACAAGACAATAACACTCACTCGAAGTTGTAAGGAAATAGTATTTCCCTTTTGGTTTCTTGAAACCTTAACGCGTGTACTATATTATCCTCTGTATCCTGGGGGCTTATTTTGAGATTAGCTTCATGAACCCAATATGGGTCAATGAAGCCAATGTCATAGATTTGTCCTCTGCTGCATTCGAGAATCTTCATTCTGCATATTACAGTATGATTATATACATGCAATAAACAAAATAATATAGCTGGAGACTAAATTAATTACAGAATTAGTACTTACAGACAATAGGAACTGATGATCGATTTGTCTAAGGCATCTTGATTGAATAATTGAAATAGTTCATCAAATTCAATGGATATCATGTCATCCCTTTCTTTCCCATGATGCTTTTTTGTAACCCTCAGCACTATCCAGTTAGCCCCGGCCTTTGTGGCATGCAAGTACCAGTTATGCAATCTTCGCATTTTTGTTGGAAGATTGTTTACCTCCTCAGGTTTGACGAGAGGTTTGCCGTACTGGTATTTGTATGCTACTTCACTCATGGGGAAGAACTCTAACTGGGATAAGTACTGGGCAATACTCATACCTTGAGCAGCGACAACTTCTCCGTATTGTGCAACTACCTCTGGATCATACTGCGCTTCGGCCCCATATTTGATCGACCCCACATTGGTTTGAGAAATCACCTTGAGAGGGGCGCAAGTCTGTTTTGCTTGTTCTCCGAGCTGGGCAACAGATTTCCCGCTTGCATCAGTACTGCTCTTCGAGGCTTTTTGTGCCGCATGTGACTTGAGAATAGAATGCTCATAGTCTGATGACAGCTTTGGCTCGGGTTGATGAAGATTCTTTAGCATTTTCAACACTTTGGCTTTTTCTTCTTTGGTGCTGGGGAACTCTGGCTCTTTCGGCCGCCTCAGCTTAGCGAAAAACGCTGTCGTTTCCGCATCAACGATCGCCGCAGTCTCCTCTTCAGTACAGTCATAAGCTCTCTTGGGAGGAACCTTTGGTACTTTTGGAAGAGGCTCTTGTTTACGTTTCGGCGATCGCTTACGACGCACAGTAGCGGTACGCTTACGCTTTTTATCCTGAGGCGCCGGCGATGGCTCCCGCGGCGATGGCTGCACCGGAGATTGGTGAGGCGACGGAGCCGGGTGAGGCGACGAAGACGGCTACCGCGGCGGCGACGACCTCGCTGGAGACGGGTGAGGCGGCGGCGAAGATGGCCTTGGCGTGTGATTTCGAAGCACGATACAATCCTTCGGCCATAGAATGGTGACGTTTTTTGCGTCACCCAGCACAGTCACATCCCCTTCACCAGCAGGGTAGTGAAGATCCAAAACCTCAAAGGTGGGCATGATTTCATCCACGCCGACAACAGCGTAGCCCTCTGGAACCGGACGACAATGGTAAGTTGGTGTGGGTCCAATTGGTAAGGCATAGCCGACCGCCACCTTCATTGATATGTTCACAACTTTGACATGTAGCTCGCAGTGTGTCATCTCTGTGATATCATCCACTGGGTAGCCAACAGGAGCCATCGTCGGTGCATCATCGGCATCGCCATTGTCATCACCCGGGACCTCGGTGGAAGCCACACTGCTTTTTCGATTATTCGATAGGCCGGTAGCATCGAATGCAGTGTGCTGCTAAGATGGGGCGCCGGTAGTACTTTGCTCTTTAAGTGTGTTAATTTCATCTTGTTGTTGCTTTAATCGTTCTTCAATTAAACGCATTCGCTCTTTCTGACTTTCTGCTTCAACTGCCGCCCTGTTCTTACTCCTCTGACGGCTTCTATCAGGATATTTCTTCCTCTCTTCGGGAAACCCAGTCCTCCATGATTGGGAGCCTATTGTGCCTCGTGTTCGTCCATCATGTTCCTTATTTCCAAGGGCGAGTGTGAGCTCATCATTCTCTCTATCGGGAATGAAGTCCCCATCTTTAACAGCCTTTACTGCTTTTCTGATCCTCTCGATTGGCAAGGGGTCTTCTTTATGTCGTATGTTATATATACACCTCCCTTCCGAGTCCAACGTGCCCCCATGCCCGTAAAACCAATTCCTTGCACGTTCTACCCAATCGTCTGTCTCTGGGGTGATCTTTTTATCACGCAGTTCCTGCTCAAGTTTCTCCCACTTAGGAATGCCAACCCTGTAGCCACCTTGCCCCATAGTATGGTGATACTTCTTCTTAGCAGCATTCAGCTTATTCGTTTCAGACATTTTCTTAGCTTTTTCTGATTTCTTGTATTCCACAAACTCATCCCAGAATGGTTTTATCTTCTCAAACTGAATATTCTTGAAATCGGGAGTCTTCTTTTTCACGACATAGTCAAGGTGCAATCTTTTCTTCCAGTTGGTGAAACACTGGGCCATCTTCTTCAAAGCCCACTCCCTGACCTTAGCCTCCATGGCTCTCCCATGTTGTAAGGCGTCCTCAACTGGATCCTCCGCATTTGGATCCAGCTCTATCTTCGGTAGTTTGAAATTAACCATGAGCCTCTTCCACAGTAAATCTTTGGCCTGGTTAGGGACAAATAAACATGTTCCCTCTTCATCCGCATTAGCAGGCCTATTCCAATTTCTAATGGTGATCGGGATTAAGTCCCTAACGATTACTCCGCATTGTGCCACAAATTTGGTTGCGACAACTTCGGGAGCTGTCGGTCTGCCGTCTTCAGCGACATCTTCGATCCTGAACCTCTCATGGTCTTGCAACTTTTTGGTTGGGCCTCGTCTGCTCTTTTCAGTAGATTCCTTCGATCCGGAGGGCTAAAAGAAGAAAGATCGCCGTTACTATTTCTATATAGATAGCAGATGATTAATTAATGAATTGATTTATATTACATGCACCTCGCCGGAGCGGTCGTCTTCTCGATTACACAAGGCATCGCCTTCTCCCTCGCGGAAGGCAACACCTTCAACCTCAAACAAGTTGTCTACTCCGGTAAAAAGAGGATCACCCTCACCGGAGTTGTTCAGAAACGTTGATACGTCTAAATTATCTTCCCCACGGATCACACCTTGGATCAACTCTTCCTTTTCTTCGTCTCTGACGTGTGGGTCCATATTTTCTGCATAGGTGGAAAAACGAATAAGTCAAAGCGGCTAAAGGAGAAAGTTACGAATAAGTCAAAGCGGCTAACGAATATTTTCTGGATCGAAGGTGAAACCCTAATATATACATACACAATAATAAAAATGAAGAGAAACCCTAAACCCTAAGGCTATGAGAGGGGAACATGAGTATAAGGCTACAAAAGGTCTTCGATCTATCTATGGTCTTGATCTCGGTCTTCGATCTCGATCTCGATATCGTATTCTACCGAGAAGAACCAAATCACCGGAAAGAAAGGGAAACAATCAACACATGGCATCGATGCAATGCTCAAGCAATGATGATGATACGACAAGTTAATGTGCATTGGAATGTAACCCCAAAGCATGCTCGACAAGTTAATCGGGGTTCCGAGGGGCGCAAACCCTAACTCAAGGAACTCCGGAATCACCTGTTAGGGTTACTAGGGTGTTCTAATTAAACTTGTCATTTAATTAGATCTATCTATGGTCTTGATCTCGGTCTTCGATCTCGATCTCGATATCGTATTCTACCGAGAAGAACCAAATCACCGGAAAGAAAGGGAAACAATCAACACATGGAATCGATGCAATGCTCAAGCAATGATGATGATACGACAAGTTAATGTGCATTGGAATGTAACCCTAAAGCATGCTCGATAAGTTAATCGGGGTTCCGAGGGGCGCAAACCCTAACTCAAGGAACTCCGGAATCACCTGTTAGGGTTACTAGGGTGTTCTAATTAAACTTGTCATTTAAGTTGTTGAACAATGCATGATTATAGCATAGATAGATAGTTCTCATTTTTCTGAACATTTTGGTATATTATTTGTATTTTTCTGTATTACAGATTAAAAGTTATTGAATTTACAAGTTTTATTCAAATTCTGAAATTATTAAATCAAATGTTTAAACCTTTTGCACCATAGTAACAACTAGCCATAGTGGCTGACAGGTGGGGCCCGGAGCCACCTCAGCAGCCACGCAAGCAAAGGGGAAACAGAGGACGCGGAGCCACCTCGCCACGCAAGCAAAGGGGAAACAGAGGTGGGGCCCGGAGCCACCTCGCCACCGCTGTCAAGGAGGACGCGGCCGCCGTGGCCGTGGACAAGGACGACGCGGCGGTGGAGAAAACGGCGCCGGCGACGATGCACCACCCGATCGAAGCCGCCGCGCCCACCACCAGCAGCAGGCCCGTCCAAGGCCCAGTGCGAGCTGGGCGACCGCACTGGGCCCCAAAATTTTCCGGGCCCCCCAGTTTCTAGCAACCAGCCCAAGTCTGCAGTAGTGAAATCCAGCCCGCTCGGTGCATCTGTTAATTTTCCAGCAATGTGGTAGTGGCTTGTCTCGATTCTACAACTCTTGCGGCCCAATAAACTACTCTCAGTTCTCAAAAAAATCTCCGGCATCTATGGAGATCCTGATTGCTGAAGTAACCAGGTTCATTCCAAACTATCGATCGTTCCGTTAAAAAACCAAGAACAGGCCGTGAGATGAGAGTCACCGAATTGATCGATTCATCAATCTAATTCGCCCACCCATGTCGCCCGGAAGGGCACAACACCGACGCCCGTGTTTTGCCACCGCACATCGCCCCTAGGCCCTAGGATTTTGATGTCGCCCAGTTCATGCGTGCTTTCTTCATGTCCTGCCTCCATTGACAAGTGATCTGCTGACCAAAATTTCTTCATGTCCTGTTTTGCATTTTGCACAGGGGCCCCAAATTTCTAGAGATGGCCCTGACCAGCAGCAGAGGGAGGGGGAGGACAGAGAGGCAGGGAGGGGCGGCGCCGTACCTGACGCGCGGCGGTGGGGGAAGGGCGCGGTCGTCGACGGGAAGCAGAGACGCGGGCGCGGCCGGCGGTCGTCGGGGGAAGGAGACGCGCGGGCGGCGCGGTCGTCGGCGCGCGGGAAGAGACGCGGGTGGCGGCCGGAGGCGGAGGCGTTGACGACGGAGCCGCTACGGGGAGCGCGCGGCGGTGGCGGGGGCAGCCTGGCAGCGTCGTCGTCGGCGAGGGCGCGGGCGGAGGCACAGGCAGAGAAGTGAGTGGGGAAGGGAAGAAGAAGAGGAGGCACGCGCTGTTATAACTAAAGGGCCTTTAGTCCCGGTTCGTGGCTCCAACCGGGACTAAAGGTGTATACGTCCCGGTTGGAGCCACCAACCGGGACCTATAGTCCAATTTTCAGCAGCTGAAGGGGCGCGCGCGCAGGGGCTCTTCCGTCCCGGTTGGTGGCTCCAACCGGGACGTATTCCCCTGTTTTCAAATTTTTTCAGTTATTTTCTCTCTGTTCCCGCCTTATTTTTTATTTTGGGGTTTAAATTTGTAATGTTTTTTAAATGATAATTACTTTGGAATTTAGAAAAACTTTAAACATAAAAAGTGTTTGGATTTGAATAACTAATTCGAAACCATTTTCTGTTTTGAAAAATAATTAATGTAACCATTTAAACTACGAACCATTTAAAATTAATAATGAAATAACTTATATTTTTTAAATATTAATTTGGAATTTAGAAAAACTTTAAACATAAGAAGTGTATCGATTTGAATAAATAATCCAAAACCAATTTCTATTTTTAAAAAATAATTAATGAAACCATTTAAAATTAATTAACTTATATTTTTGAATATTAATTTGGAATTTAGAAAAACTTTAAACATAAAAAGTGTTTGGATTTGAATAAATAATTCAAAACCATTTTCTGTTTTAAAAAACAATTAATGTAACCATTTAAAATATGAACCATTTACAACTAAAAATGAATTAACTTATATTTTTTTAATATCAATTTGGAATTTAGAAAAACTTTAAACATAAGAAGTGTATGGATTTGAATAAATAATCCAAAACCATTTTCTATTTCTAAAAAATAATTAATGTAACCTTTTAAAATGAATTAACTTATATTTTTGAATATTAATTTGGAATTTAGAAAAACTTTAAACATAAGAAGTGTATGGATTTGAATAAATAATCCAAAACCATTTTCTATTTTTAAAAAATAATTAATGTAACCTTTTAAAATGAAGATAGGGGGCGAGCATCGTTAGAACTTGCATTGGATCTCTGAAGAAACCACATATTGTGAGTCTAAAAATGATTTTTTCAAAAAATCACGGGCGATAGATCATGTACCTGTAGTACAAACCAGACCCACTTCCTGCCGATTCGGCAGACACTTGTCCTTTTTACCCGGGATGGACGAAAAGGTTTGAGATGTACCGGTTGGGAGATAGTCCATGTAAGGTGGTCTAGTATTTTAGGAAAATGGGACGGTAGCATTGTGAAACGGCATTTTGGTGGTTACTTCACAAAACGACCCGTTTTTTGCGCTCGGAAAATGGAAAAGGGCTTTTCCGTGCGACAAAAAGGAAAACTTCCTCCTGCAACATTGTTCTCCATACCAATGTCCACACACATGCATAATATGGGCACAACATCACAAACTATGCCGTGATTCAGCACATAACATCGGTCATTTGGACCGAAAGCCATGAAACCTCGAACATGATAGGTCATTTTGTGAAGGTTTTTTCGAAACATGATCAATATACCAAGTCTGGTATTTTTCCTTTCAACTATGTAACAAAATATGACACCAAGCGAAGGATTTTCATTGTTCGGATTTTTTTTGAATTTATTATGCCCGTTTTGAATTATCTGAATTTCTAACTATGGTCGAACCGGTGTGCATGAAGATAGGGGACGAGCATCGTTAGAACTTGCATTGGATCTCTGAAGAAACCACATATTGCGAGTCTAAAAATGATTTTTTAAAAAAATCACGGGCGATAGATCATGTACCTGTAGTACAAACCGGACCCACTTCCTGCCGATTCGGCAGACATTTGTCCTTTTTACCCGGGATGGACGAAAAGGTTTGAGATGTACCGGTTGGGAGATAGTCCATCTAAGGTGGTCTAGTATTTTAGGAAAATGGGACGGTAGCATTGTGAAACGTCATTTTGGTGGTTACTTCACAAAACGACCCGTTTTTTGCGCTCGAAAAATGGAAAAGGGCTTTTCCGTGCGACAAAAAGGAAAACTTCCTCCTACAACATTGTTCTCCATACCAATGTCCACACACATGCATAATATGGGCACAACATCACAAACTATGCCGTGATTCAGCACATAACATCGGTCATTTGGACCGAAAGCCATGAAACCTCGAACATGATAGGTCATTTTGTGAAGGTTTTTTCGAAACATGATCAATATACCAAGTCTGGTATTTTTCCTTTCAACTATGTAACAAAATATGACACCAAGCGAAGGATTTTCATTGTTCGGATTTTTTTGAATTTATTATGCCCGTTTTGAATTATCTGAATTTCTAACTATGGTCGAACCGGTGTGCATGAAGATAGGGGACGAGAATCGTTAGAAATTGCATTGGATCTCTGAAGAAACCACATATTGCGAGTCTAAAAATGATTTTTAAAAAAAATCATGGGCGATAGATCATGTACCTGTAGTACAAACCGGACCCACTTCCTACCGATTCGGCAGACATTTGCCCTTTTTACCCGGGATGGACGAAAAGGTTTGAGATGTACCGGTTGGGAGATAGTCCATCTAAGGTGGTCTAGTATTTTAGGAAAATGGGACGGTAGCATTGTGAAACGGCATTTTGGTGGTTACTTCACAAAACGACCCGTTTTTTGCGCTCGGAAAATGGAAAAGGGCTTTTCCGTGCGACAAAAAGGAAAACTTCCTCCTGCAACATTGTTCTCCATACCAATGTCCACACACATGCATAATATGGTGGGCGAACCGTCTGTGGTGGGCGAACCGTATTATCATCGAAGTGATGCGCTACATCGCCGGGGGAGACCATCCTCGCCTACGGTGCCCACGAGTCCACCCGCCACAGGCCCCACACTGTCCCGGCGGTAGCGACATCGTCTTCCAGGAGACCCCTCTCCCACCCGCCGTGAATCCGAGGCTGGAATGGCCCCTGGTATATGCCATGGATGGCCTGAGGATCCCCGGAGTGGCAGGTGACGATGACGATGATGATGACGACGACGATGAAGACCCTGAAGCTGCGTACTATAGGACTAGGCATGATTATGACTAAAGGGGGCGGCTTTAGTCCTGAGTGTTAGCTAGTCCCGGTTTGTCCAGGTTTTTAATATTAATAAATGTCTTAAGTGTTACCTAATAAATAGATGGAAATGCCTATATAAAGAGAGGGTTCATATTTAGTCCCGGTTGGAGAAACCAACCGCGACTGAAGGGATTGCGGCAGAGTGGGCCAGGCAACACTAATAATAGGGGTGAGTGTCGACATTATGTCGTGCGGCTTGTACCTTGTCCCGGATGGTGTCACCAACCGGGACTAAAGATGAACCTTTAGTCCCGGTTGGAGACACCAACCGGGACTAAAGATGAGTCAGCACTAATAATAGGGGTGAGTGTCGACATTATGTCGTGAGTGTCGACATTATGCCGAGCTGCTTGTACTATAAATATGCATCCTTGTGAGTCCAGTCCTCCAGCCAGTTTGAGGCATCTCCAAGATGGTTTTCGAGAGCAGGGACACCACTGCGGCCAGTTTCAGGGAGATGCCGACGGAGCCCAGTCCTCCGGCATCTCCGAGAAACTGGTCATAGAGGCACTCCCTAATATGTGAAATTAGTTAGCTCCGAGGCGTATTGATCTAGTTAGTGAAGTTACAAGATGCAAGATGGTTTTCGAGAGCAGGGACACCACTGCGGCCAGTTTCAGGGAGATGCCGACGGAGCCCAGTCCTCCGGCATCTCCGAGAAACTGGTCATAGAGGCACTCCCTAATATGTGAAATTAGTTAGCTCCGAGGCGTATTGATCTAGTTAGTGAAGTTACAAGCTGCAAGATGGTTTTCGAGAGCAGGGACACCACTACGACCAGTTTCAGGGAGATGCCGACGGAGCCCAGTCCTCCGGCATCTCCAAGAAACTGGTCATAGAGGCACTCCCGGTCCAGCCACAAAACGGGACTAACACTCAAGACATTTATTAATATTAAAAACTGAGACTACAAAACCGGGACTAAAGGCCACAAACCGCGAAAGATATCCTTCGGTCAAGCCACAAACCGCGAAAGACATGAACTAGAGTTACATAATATGAGCATGAACTTCTTGGCATATGTCATTCCTTATGACCGCTTCAGATGTAACCATGGAGCATCTTCTTTACTTAACGGAATGCTTGGGTCAGTTTTCACTGTGAAGGGCGGAATTTCATCAAACTTATTATAATCTTCTGACATGTCTGTCTTGCCCTCGATTCCCACGATGTTTCTTTTCCCTGAAAGAACTATGTGACGCTTTGGCTCATCATATGATGTATTCGTTTGCATATTTTTTCTTTTTTTCGGTCTGGAGGACATGTCCTTCACATAGAAAACCTGAGACACATCATTGGCTAGGACGAATGGTTCATCTCTATAACCAAGATTGTTGAGATCCACTGTTGTCATTCCGTACAACTGGTCTATCTTTACCCCTTCCCCATTCAGGTTGACCCATTTGCAGCGAAACAAAGGGACCTTAAAAGAGACTCCATAGTCTAGTTCCCATATCTCCTCTATGTAACCATAATATTTGTCCTTTTGTCCATTCTCGTCTATTGCATCAAAGCGGACACCACTATTTTGGTTGGTGCTCTTTTTATCTTGGGCGATCATGTAGAATGTATTCCCATTTATTTCGTACCCTTGGAAATTCAATACAGTAGAAGATGGTGACGCGGCCAACAAGTATAGCTGATCTCCAACAGTGGTGTCATTCAAGAGATGTGTCCGCATCCAACCACCGAAAGACTTCATGTGTTCATCTGTAATCCATGATTCAGGCTTCCCCGGGTTTTTGGAGCGTACAATATTCTTGTGTTCCTCGATATACGGAGCTGCCAAGGTGGAATTATGTAGAACTGTGTAGTGTGCTTTAGTGAAAGAATCCCCGTCCCTACATATCATTGCTTTCTTTCCCAGCGTGCCTTTTCCACTTAGTCTTCCCTCATGCCGCGAGTCAGAAACACCAATCGGCTTAAGGTCAGGAATAAAGTCAACACAAAACTCAATGACCTCCTCTGTTCCATATCCCTTGGAGATGCTTCCTTCTGGTCTAGCACGGTTATGAACATATTTCTTTAAGACTCCCATGAACCTCTCAAAGGGGAACATATTGTGCAGAAATACCGGACCGAGAATGGCAATCTCTTCCACTAGATGAACCAGGAGATGCGTCATAATATTGAAGAAGGATGGTGGGAACACCAATTCAAAACTAACAAGACATTGTACCACATCCTTCTGTAACCTTGGCAGAATATCTGGATTGATTACCTTCTGTGATATTGCATTGAGGAATGCACACAGCTTCACAATGGGTACTCGAACATTTTCCGGTAGAAGCCCCCTCAATGCAATCGGAAGCAACTGCGTCATAATCACGTGACAGTCATGAGACTTCAGGTTTTGGAACTTTTTCTCTGCCATATTTATTATCCCCTTTATATTAGATGAGAAGCCCGACGGCACCTTGATACTGTAAAGGACTTCAAAAAAGATTTCCTTCTCTGCTTTGGTAAGAGCATAGCTGGCACGACTTAAGTGACGCCCTTTATCCGTCTTGTTATCTGTATGCATGTTCTTTGGGTCTTTCATAATTTGTTGGTCCTCCCGTGCTTCAGGTGTATCTTTTGTCTTCCCATACACGCCTAGGAATCCTAGCAGGTTCACGCAGAGATTCTTCGTCACGTGCATCACGTCGATTGAAGAGCGGACACGCAGGACTTTCCAATATGGCAGCTCCCAAAATATAGATTTCTTCTTCCACATGGGTGCGTGTCCTGTAGCGACGTCGTTCGGAACTGATTGACCGCCGGGAACCTTTCCAAAGATTACTTCTATGTCCTTGACCATACCAAATACATCATCACCAGCAGGGAGTTCAGGCTTCTTCCGGTGATCTGCCTCACCTTTGAAATGCTTGCCTTTCTTTCTTACGGGATGATTGGTCGGAAGAAATCGTCGATTCGCCAGGTACACAACCTTCTTGCATTTATGCAAATATGTACCTTCGGTCTTATCTAAACAGTGGGTGCATGCCTTATATCCTTTGTTTGTCTGTCCTGAAAGGTTACTAAGAGCAGGCCAATCATTGATGGTTACGAATAACAACCCTCGTAGATTAAATGGCTCCTGTTTGTTCTCATCCCACGCACGTACACCTGGTTTGCCCCACAACTGTAAGAGTTCTTCAACTAATGGCCTAAGGTACACATCAATGTCGTTGCCCGGTTGCTTCGGGCCTTGGATGAGCACTGGCATCATAATGAACTTACGCTTCATGCACAACCAAGGAGGCAGGTTGTAGATACATAGAGTCACGGGCCAGGTGCTGTGACTGCAACTCTGCTCCCCAAAAGGATTCATGCCATCCGTACTTAGACCAAACCATAAGTTCCTTGCGTCACCTGCAAAGTCTGGGAAGTCTCTCTCGATTTTTCTCCACTGTGACCCATCAGCAGGGTGTCTCAACTCCCCGTCTTTCTTACGGTCTTCTTTGTGCCATCGCAACAACCTGGCATGCTCTTTGTTTCTGAACATGCGTTTCAACCTTGGTATTATAGGAGCATACCACATAACCTTAGCAGGAACCCTCTTCCGGAGGGGCTCTCCCTCAACATCACCAGGGTCATCTCGTCTGATCTTATACCGCAACGCGTTGCATAACGGGCATTTATCTAAATTCTCATACTCCTTACCGCGGTAGAGGATGCAGTCATTAATGCATGCATGTATCTTTTGCACATCTAATCCCAGAGGACAGAGAGTCTTCTTTGCTTCGTAGGTACTCTCGGGAAGTTCGTTATGTTTTGGAAACTTCGGCTTCATTATTTTCAGCATCTTTTCAAATGAGGAGTCAGTTAGACCACACTCTGCCTTCCATCGCAACAATTCCAGTGTGGTACCGAGCTTTGTGCTGCCATCTTCACAATTTGGGTACAACAATTTCTTGTGATCTTCTAACATGCCCTCTAACTTCAACTTCTCATTTTCTGTTTCACGGTCTCGCTTTGCATCAGAAATGACCCTACCAAGTTCATCAGCCGGCTCATCTGATGCCCGTTCTTCACCTTTTTCCTCTCCATTGTCTTCCATTGCAGTATCACTGTATTCAGGAACCATATGATGATAGTTGTTATCATCATCTTCTTCTTCACCATCTTCCATCATAACCCCTCTTTCCCCGTGCTTGGTCCAGCAATTATAGTTGGGCATGAAACCTTTCATAATTAGGTGGCCGCGAATGATTTTCGAGGAAGAGTACTCCTTGTTGTTCCGACATTGAACACATGGACAACGTATAAATCCATTCTCTTTGTTTGCCGTAGCCACATCGATAAATTTATCCACACCTTTGATATACCCGGCTACCCGCCGGTCACCGTACATCCATTCCCGACCGTTCATCTGCATCATATAAGTAAGTTTATCAAAAAACAGGACATCATAAATAGTGAAATAACCAATTCACACCGACACATGAATTGTATCAATGACCTAGAAAAGATAAGATTGCTAACCTCGATCGAGGGAAATAAAGAGGAGAAAGCTCAAGTGCGTCTCGGACACCTTCTATATTTTTGTTCTATGAGAAATTCAACGGGATTTTTCACTCAAACATTTCAACAAACACCTTCAATGCATGCATGAGAAAAAACTAGCACACACCCTCACACCTTACACCATTCGAAAAAACAGAGTGGAGGCGGAGGGGGCTGGGGCGTTGCATTTATAGAGGACAAGGGGTCTTTAGTCCCGGTTGGAGCCAGCAACCGGGACTAAAGGTGCGTGCCACGCCACATGGCTGTGGCCAAACCTTTAGTCCCGGTTGGTGGCTCCAACCGGGACGCATGCCCCCTTACCAACCGGGACCCATGCCCCCTGGCCCCGTGCCGGCTCCAACCGGGACGCGTGCCAGCATTAGTCCCGGTTGGTGGCGCAACCGGGACTAATGCTCCGAGGGGTCGCGAACGGATGGCCCTTTTTCCTCTAGTGAATCTTATAACCATAATTTCTTATAGATTTTTTCTTTGAGTTTGAATTATTTGAGAAACAGAATAGTTCCCCTTAACATATGCATGCCTGAGGTATTTTTACATGTTTTTTGAAATTAATTATTGCATATTTGATCTGTAATGTTTTTCTATATTTGAATTCATTTCTCTAAACAATATTCACACAAAGAGGAACGTTATACTAATTAAGTAGAACTTTGTATTGTAATTTTGAGCCTATATGCAAACACACAGGTTGACGACTAGTCACAGTATTGAAGAGACACAACCACTGCAAATCAAATGTCACCAAATTGAATACTAGCATAAAGCATGCAAATATATATACCTGCGAGACAGGAGGGATGTAGGTAACAAAGAAGTCACCCCAGACGGAGGGGGCAAACTTCTCGCTGTCAGTGTTGATCGTGCGATCGTGGCCGTTAACAACAGCAGCAGCCTTGCTCGATGCCATGTCAAGGGTTGCTAGCTGCAGCCTGCAGTTGCAAGTATGCGCTGCGATACTTGTAGCAACTAGTGCTGGAGCTTAGGACAGTTACACTCTAGGTTCTGCGATGGTGTTTTTCTAAGACTTCATGGATCTGTATTTATAGATCGACTGGGGCAACCAAGTAGTTGATGCAAGAACTTTTATCTTTTGGCAGACTAGGTAGAGATTATATAAAAAAGATTTGAATTAGGACACGCGAAGATAAACCTTTTAAGATCACTTTGGCGTTGCTCGTGTAAAACGTGGAATTGGAGGACTCGTTTGCCTTTTCTGAATAGTAGTACCAATGATCTGATATTTCTGAATATCGTGCATGCAGGATACAAAGGTTCAACCACCCCAGCTAACAAAGAGTTGTATATAGTTTAGAACGGCACGGTATACGAAGAGTAGCGTAGCACCTTTCACTTACTGCTGTAACGTCCGACGGCAAGGCGATATCAAACTGTCTCTTGGGACCCAAGCCACGCTGACAAGGTGTGTAGCGTCTTTCGGACATGTACTATCCTCTTGAGCATAGCGCTTTTTTATTAGGCAAATACTAAAAAGATGTTAGTCGGCGGAAATAGTTTGCGTGACGTTTTTTTTTGTTTTTGACATTTAGGTTATTTTTATCCATTTTGTCGCTATTGGGCTCTCTTCGAATATTAACCATGCTCTGACTATCTAGCTATGAGATTCTTTGGAATGTAACTATTAGTTAATTAACGGCAAGATTGCTTAGAATCCACCGTAACGTTCTAGCGGAAACTAAAATGACGTTGCCTCGATATAGTATCACGGTACAGTACAGTAGTAATCGTCAATAACAATCCTTGTTTTCATGAGAACGTGAATAACATAGGCATAATGTAAAAAGTTGTGATCTAAAAAGTAATTAATCATGATCTAAAAACAATTCACGAGCAGAAAATTTTCATTATTTCCCTGCCGGGTGGAACACATGTGTCGTGCACACATATAGGGTCTCTAGAGCGTGGCCATATGGAGCAAGACGCGTGCCACGACTGTAGGTAGTTTCCCCCCTTTTTGTTTTGGCAAAGTACCTTTTATTATCCACTAACTAGGTGCTGCATTGCTGACCCTTCTATCACTTTGGCGATCCTGAAAGAAAAAAGATACCACTCACACAAAATGTGTGATAGAAAATCTACTTTATAATATGATTTCTTTTGTTTTGGAAAGTGCATTATCCTTGTTTGTTTTGGCTGGCTATGCCATAACTTCTGCATTATGGGTTGGCTATGGTATAAACAAATATTACGTGAAAAATGTTGTATTTCCTCCCTCTAGAGATAAGTGACTCAAATTTTTCTAGATTCACATATTTCTACACACTAAATGAGTTTAACTGGGTGCATGCGAGGAACACCCTTCCCGCTCTTTCCCTCCCCCACAAACGGGATCCCATGCTTGACACATGCGTCGGCTTGATCTGATACCAGACGCAGGATCGTAGGGCTCGGCCCCTGCTTGAGCGACGGCGGTCTTCTGTCACTCGCGTCGTCCATGATCAGTTGTACTTGTACACTGGTTCAGCCTCTTGCTACTAAGTCTATCCATCACATTATTTTTCTCATGATGTGATTCCCTCATCATGTGACATTACATGACTATGGTTAGGAAATCTTAAGCATCGATTACCTAACAAAATCATCATAAAAGGCTTACTAGGAACATTGTATTGTTTATATATATATATATATATATATATATATATATATATATATCTACACATGTATTTTTTTTGGTTAATACATGGAGAGAATAAACGCTTATTATAAACACGAAAATATGATAATAACAACTTTATTATTGCCTTTGTGGCATATTTCAACATAACAAACATGCTCCAACTGTGTGATATTTTTAAAATTTGGGCATTTTGATCCACAACGTGATTGTTGGACACGATTATTGAGGGGCGCCGAGTGCGAGATGGCTTCCTCAAAGCGCCGACAGTTTGGGCGTCGGCTCTCAATGCAAAGCTCCGACACCCATATCTATACATAGTTTAGTGTATAGATATATTTATATCGAAACAGAGTTAAGTCAGTTATTTCTGGAGGAAGTGACTAAGCGAGAACACGTACTATAGCAGTAGAATATGCCCTGCTCTCCAATAAAACACATGCGTGCACACTTATAGGCACTAGTGCAGAGCCCCCCCTTTAACTCCGGTTGGGAGGGCCCTCTAACAGCGGTTCCCCAACCGCTGTTGAGGGTTCGGTGTTAGAGGGGGGGGGGGCCCTTTAACACCGGTTCTTATACGAACCCGTGTTAAAGGGTGGCGCACGTGGGACTGCCGCAGGCCTCAGCCCCCCCCTTTAACACTGGTTCGTATCTGGAACCGGTGTTAAAGGTTCTTCTGCCGCGGCAGAGATTTAGGCCATTTTCCTGCCGCGGCAGACTGCCCCGTTCTGGGCGTATTTCTGCAGGAGGGGGGGAGCGAGGGGGAATCGATTGGGAGCGCTATACACATAAATCGTCATCGGTACATACGAGTAAATGAATAATTAAGCAACTATTATTATACACAAACATCATAATCGGCACATACATCGTCATCGACACATATACATCGTCATCGTTCATTTTGGTGGATATCTAAAGAGTTCTCCGCCAGGCGTGACGACCTCATCAAGTATGAACCCCGCCAATTCCACTTGAATGGCTCGTATGCGTTCAAATGGTAGTAGTTGGTCCCGCATCCGTTCGATCTGAATATATATGAAGAATGGACCGTCAATATATATATAAGAATAAAACTCAACACAATTGATGGTAATAAAATAATGTTGTGGACTTTGTTTACTTACTCTAAGTTGTTCTAGTGCGGCTTGGCCCGTCGCACATATCGTGTTGCGAATGAACTCGCAAACATAGTACCCACATAAGTTATTGCCGTGTCCTTGATGCGCGCACTTTACGAGAATAGAGAGTTCAATCAAAATAATAATCAATAAAGCATGATATAATGGAATTGGAAGCTAGCTAGTATTACTTACATTTTGGTCTACAAATTTTAGTTCTTCTGACCATTCACCCACGGCCCTGCCCGTGAACCTTTTCCAAACCCTGTCCGGCAAAGAAAATGGATAAAGGAGTAATTAATTACTTGTTGTCACGTAAGTTGCCGATCTAGTGCGATAATATGATTGAAATTACCTCTGGAGCATCTCTCTAAAGTCTGCCCATATCTCTTTTTATTTTCGTAACGAGTCCATGACAAGGACTTTTCCTGAGTCGGGTTAAATGACTAGCAGAATAAAGTGGAACCTACGCACGCATAACTCATCATCAGTTACACTTAACATCGAGTAAGCCGAAACAGAATGTGTACAAGAGAGAGGGTAACAGTACTCACAAGAAGTTGTAAGGCAATAGTATTTCCCTTTTGGTTTGTTGTCTCAGTAAAGACGTTAGCAAGTAATCTTCTGTTTGCCCGGGTTTGGTTTTTACCACTTCTTCATGAACTCTATTTGGGTCAACGAACCCAATGTCAAAAGGGCCTCCTTTCATGCATTCCATAACCTTTTTCCTGCATAATAGTATATACATATATGGTGAGCATATATATATACATGCAATTAATGAAGTGAATGAGATGAGATAAAAATTACAGAAATAGTACTTACACACAATAAAGGTTGATGGCAGATTTGTCGAGTTCCTTCTGATTGAATAGAAAATGCAAGTCGTGAATGTTGAAGTCTGTCGTGTCGTCTCCGCACAAGAAAATCTGATCTCTTATATGCGCCGTGATCCATTCTTCTTTTCTCGTCTTGCAGAAATCAAGGTACCACTTGTGCAATTTTCGCATCTTTGTTGGTAGATTCTTGAGCTCCTCTTTCTTGACTAGATTCTTCCCATACTTCCATGGCTGTATGGGGTTGGCATCGCATTTGGGCAAGTTGTCTCCCATGACGTTCAAGTATGCAATGTAAGTCATCCCCATCTCATTGGCCTTTTTTTGTAGCTCTGCCTCGTAATCATTTACGGGAGGAGCGTCCCGTGTGTCGAACATTTGGAGCGGGGCACATGATTGGTTTTCCTGCTCTCCGAGCATGGGAACTGTTTTCTGGGGTGCCTCACGACTGCTACTTTCAGTCTCCCTGCGGCGCCTTGCATCCGCCTTCAAAATCTGGCGCTCGTAGTCCGGCACAAGTGGGGTTTCAGGTTTCAAAAGATTTTTGTAAAACTTCTCCACCACCGCTAGATCTATTTTCTCCTTTGGCTCGGCCCGTCTAGGTGCAAAGAATTTCTTGACCTGTTCTTCCGAGATCCTATTGGTCTCCTCGTCGCTGCGATTCCACGGTAAAACCGGCAATGGCTTGGCGGAAGGCTGTGGGACGTAGTTTTTTGAACTCTTTGGCGTACGGTTTCCTGCGGATTTCTTTGTGGCAGTGCTACTGATGCTCCTCGTGGCAGTGCTCTTCCGCTTACACTGAGGAGATGGCTGAAGCACCGGAGATGGCTGACGGGCCGGAGATGGCTGCCGCGCAGGAGATGGCTGACGGGCCGGAGATGGCTGCCGCGCAGGAGATAGCTGAAGCGGCTCAGACTGCTGACGCTGCGGAGATGGCGGGGGTGCCAGTGACCTCCAATTTGGAAGCACAATGTGTTCCTTCTTCCAAAGAATGGTTTTTTTCACTGCAAATTTGAGTTGAGTTTCCCCTTCACCTGTAGCATGGTCAAGCTGTGCTTCCTCATATTCCTTCACAACCTCATCCACCCCAACAATAGCATAGCCATCTGGAATCGGTCGGCAGTGGTAAGTTCCACCAGCTACAGGAGGTAAGGCATAGCCGACAGCCACCTTAATGGATAAGCCCATTAATCTCACATGCAGCTCAGCGTGTTCGCTCTCCGTGATCTCATCCACGGGGTATCGAGGACCCGTCATTTCAAGCGTTGGCTGCACGTTCTCCGTGGAAGCCACACTGCTTTTCCGCGCAGAGTCTGGGCCGCGGGCAGCTTCCAATGCAGGCTCTTCGTGCCGCTGAGATGGGCCGGTAGCTTGATGGCTCTGTTGTGCATTCACTTGCGCCTGCAGCGCCGCAAGTGCATGTTCTATCTGTGTCATCCGCTCTGTACGCTCTTTTTCTTTTCTGCCGCGCCATCTGTAAGAGTCGCTCCAGTCGGCAAACCCATCCTTCCACGTCATACCCCCTGTGCCTCGTGCATGTCCAGGGTGTTCTTTTTTACCGATGGCGCGTGTGAGCTGGTCATTCTCTCTGTCAGGATGGAAGGTCCTGGCGGATGTTTCCTCGTATGCCGTGATGAGTTCAGTGACGGGTTTGGCAAGGAGGGTTAGAAAGATACACAATCCTGTTTCTGGGTCCAACCTTGCCCCGATTCCGTAGAACCAAGTCTTTGCACGTAGGTCCCACCCATCTGTCTGGGGTGTGATCCCTCTCTCGCGCAGGGCCTTCTCAGCTTCCTCCCACTTAGGCCTCTGAGATATGTAGCCACCTGACCCCGTCCTCTGGTGATATTCCTTCTTCAGGGCATTAAGCGTATTGGTTTCTGACCTCTTTTGAGCTATAGCACTTTTTTTATATGTCTCAAATTCGGGCCAGTGAGGTCTTATCTTCGCATAATATGCGTCTTCGAAATTTGGAGTCTTTCCAGATTTGACAAATTTGTTCAATTTTGTCTTCCAGTTGCGGAAAGCGTCAGCCATCTTCTTTAGAGTCCACTCTTTGACCTTTTCCTTTATAACCGGGTTGTTTTCATCCTCCTCTGGCGGAAGGGTGAAATTTACCAACAACGAATTCCAAAGCGTTTCTTTGGATCTGTCATCGACAAAGGTACCGTCGCCCTTCTTTGGCTTATTCCAATTTTCAATTATGATTGGGATTTGGTCCCTAACAAGAACTCCAGCCTGACGTACAAATTTGTCTGCGGCCTTCTTGGGCTCCATCGGCCTGCCATCAACACGGACTGCTTCGATCGTGAACTTTGCACGATCTTTCAACCGCTGGCTCGCGCCTCGCTTGCTCTTTTTCGTAGAAGAAGATGGTTGCTGGCTGGTCGATCCAGAAGGCTAAAAGAAGAAAGAAGCGTTAATTAATACATGTAAAAGAAGATTGTTGGTGGAAGTCAGCAGAGGCTTAATCAATGCATATACCTCGCCGGACTTTGTAACCATTAAATTGCGTTCACCGGAGTCTTTATCTTCTCCATGGCTAGTACTTGAGCTGTCGTCATCATGTCCCTCCAAGTTCAGATATTGTGAGGTGTCCTCATCAATAATGTTCTCCATTATTTCTTCTTCTTCAAGGTTTCTACTAAGTGGATCCATAGTTTCTAAAACAATAATATTATCTAGAGTAAGAGTGTAAACAAAAGAAAATAAAGAGAAAAATAAAAGAAACAAATGCCGACATGGAGCAGATCGACGAACGAAAATGACCCGTGACCGCTGCGCCCTCCGGAGTTGTCCCACCTCACTCCTAGCACTTCGAAGCACCGTGTTTCAAGCAACACCTTCAAGAAGGAATGCGACGTCGATGACGCTATTGCCCGGACTTGTCCTAGGGTTTCCCTCGATATCCTCTCAGTGTCAGAGGGTTTGGATGGATTCCATGTTTCTAAACTTGTCGAGGGTCTGGCCATCAGACGCGCGTTGTCAGTGCTCCAGGAGAAAGGCTACCAGGACTGTGTCGTGGAATCATTTCTAAGCAGGTGATGCGGCAGCTCATCACCTCGCTCCGCCGCATCCACGACACCGGCATCGTGCACCGCGACATCAAGCCCTCCAACCTCGTCGTCACGCGTCGGGGCCAGGTGAAGCTCATCGACTTCGGCGCCGCCACGGACCTGCGCATCGGCAAGAACTACGTGCCCGACCGCACCCTGCTCGACCCGGACTACTGCCCGCCCGAGCTCTACGTCCTCCCGGAGGAGACCCCCACGCCGCCCGCCGAGCCCATCGCCGCCATCCTCTCCCCGATCCTCTGGCAGCTCAACAGCCCCGACCTCTTCGACATGTACTCCGCGGGCATCGTGCTCATGCAGATGGCCCCGACCTCTTGTGTCCTGGAATCGTTCCGCCGCATCGCCGGGGAAGACGACGATGACACGAGGCCGAGGCTCGCCGGGGAAGAAGTATCCCTTTCGCCATCGGCCGGACGGGTTGCACGGCGCGGGCAAAGGGGGACTCCCCCCTCTCCTCCTCGCCAACATGGACTCGTCGGCCCGCAACCCGACGAGGGAGCCGCGTCGCCGTCGCCCTCTGCGTCGGTTCCGGTGTGGCGTCGGCCGCCCCGGCGGAAGTTTCGGCGGGCGCGGGATACCGTGGCTGGGCGTGTGGAGGCAAAGGCCTTGGGCGTGGCCGCGCAGCGTTAGCGTTAGAGGGACGTCTAGCCCCGCTGAGCGCCGTGCACACGGCCGGAGCCCCACCGTGTTAGAGGGAGGGGAAGGATGCGGGGAAGAGAGGGTCGGGGGCGGCGGACCTCGAGCTCCAAAGCGGCGGCGGCGAGACGGCGGGTCAGGGGCGGCGAGACGGAGGACCTCGAGCGGCGGTGGCGGCGCTTCGATCTCTCTGCGGCGGTGTGTTCGATCGATCTGGCTCAGTGGGGGGGAAGAAAGGAAGGGGAAGGTGAAATAAATACACCCCCCCTTTAACACCGGTTCGTGGCTAGAACCGGTGTTTAAGGGGGGAGGGAATATGTTTCCCGCGCGCATTTATTACCCCCCCCTTTAACACCGGTTCGTGGCTGGAACCGGTGTTAAAGGGGGGGGGGGTGTGGCGCGCGCGGGAAACGAAATAAATGCCCCCCCTTTAACACCGGTTCCTGTCTGGAACCGGTGTTAAAGGGGGGGCATTTATTTCATGCATTAAAGGGGCATTTTTAATTCAAAAAATATGATATGAATTTAGAAAATGCATATCTTTTTCATTTCAACTCAGAAAAATATGAATAATATATCATAATTTTCATAAAAATAATTTCTATCCATTCATGTAAATCATTTTATATTTACTTTACATGAAAATTTCAAAATAATTAAAACACTTACATATAAATTTTGATTATTCAATTCAAACCAAAATAAATTGTTAAATCCTAAAAATTTGAACATAATAAATATTAAGCATCTAAAAAATGATTTTTATTAGATGAAATCATATTTTAATGCCGCATCTTTTGTATTAACATTTTTGAATTGATTGGATATTTAAATGTCGCATCTTTTGTATACACTTGAATCTCACCAAGCCTCGCTCAACTTGCATTGTTTTTTGATAAAATAGCATATTGTGAACCTAAAAATGATTTTTGTAAAAAATCATGAGCATCGTATCATGTACTTGTAGTTCATATCTGACCCACTTCCTGCCGATTCGGTAGGAATTTGTCTTTTTCACCAGAGGTGGACGGAAAGGTTTCAGATTCCCCTGTTGGTACATTGTGCATATAAGGTGGTCTAGTATTTTTGTAAAATGTGTTGGTGGTTTTTTGAATTAGCCATTTGGTGGTTGCTTCACAAAACCGTCCGTTTTTTATGCTCGGAAAATGGAAAATGCCTTTTTGGTGCGATAAAAAGCAAAACTTCCTCTTGCAACATTGTTTGCCATGCCATGATGCACATGTATGCAATAATATGGCCATATTATCACAAACTATGACTTGATTCTAGCCATAACATTGGTCATTTGACCCGAAAGCCAAGAAACCTCGAATGAGATAGGTCATTTTGAGATAGTTACATAAAGCCGAACTGGAACTGAAAATTAAGATACATAAAAGAACTGAAAATTAAGATACATGGCCAGATTAAGTAACAATCGGCCGAACTGGAACTGAAAATTAAGATACATAAAAGAACTGAAAATTCAGATACATGGCCAGATTAAGTAACAATCGGCCGAACTTGTTTCGGAATGTTGGAGTGATTCAGTCATGCTCCTGCCTACACCTGTAATACTCGCCACTGTAGTCGTCGTACTCGCCGCCGCCGTCATCGCTGTCGTCGTCGGGGTCGCCGTAATTGAACCTCTGGAGAGTACGCGTGGGCTGGACTTGAGGGTAGCGCGTGGGCTGGACTTGAGGGTAGCGCAGACGGGGGTTAGAGTCGGCGGCAGTGTCATAGGCCATGACGCTCTGGAGAGTCCGACCGCGCCACCATAGCCGACGGCCGGACTCGTTGAAGTTAGGAGGAGGTGGGCCGTCCTCCTCGTGCCTAGCGAGCGCCCTCTCACGCCGATCCATGAAGAAGGCTTCCCAAGTAGGTAAATAGTCGGGATGCCATCTGGGATTCCTCCGCTACTCCGGCATGAGCTCGAAGTAGTAGTGGTTCGTGATGGCCATCTAGCGCGCCACACCTAGAGGGACAGGAGGAACCGGCACGCCTCCGATGCTCAGCATCCAGCCGACGGGGACACAGTAGCCCGGCGGGCAGGGGTAGTTCGAGGCGCAAAGCGCCTCTGCCTCCCTGGGGGTTAGTGCTACGGTGGAAGCCATGGGAAAGAGTGATGAGGTTGCAGATATGAGTCTAGAGATGTGCAATGACAATGGAGGCCAACCCCCTACATATATATATAGTGAACTAGAGGGAAGAACTGGAGGGAAGAACTGGCGGGAAGAAAAATGGCGGGAAGAAAAATGGCGGGAAGAAGAACTGGCGGGAAGAAAAATGGCGGGAAAAAATGGCGGGATGAACCTTTAGTCCCGGTTGGAGACACCAACCGGGAAAAAACACGAGTCAGCACTAATAATAGGGGTGAGTGTCGACATTATGTCGTGCGGCGTGTACCTTGTCCCGGATGGTGTCACCAACCGGGACTAAAGATGAACCTTTAGTCCCGGTTGGAGACACCAACCGGGACTAAAGATGAACCTTTAGTCCCGGTTGGAGACACCATCCGGGACAAAACACGAGTCAACACTAATAATAGGGGTGAGTGTCGACATTATTTCGTAAGTGTCAACACTATGTCGAGCTGCTTGTACTATAAATAGGCATCCTTGTGAGTCCAGTCCTCCAGCCAACTTGAGGCAGGGACACCACTACGGCCAGTTTCAGGGAGATGCCGATGGAGCCCAGTCCTCCGGCATCTCCGAGAAACTGGTCATAGAGGCACTCCCTAATATGTGAAATTAGTTAGCTCCCAGGTGTATTGATCTAGTTAGAGAAGTTACAAAGCTGCAAGATGGTTTTCGAGAGCAGGGACACCACTACGGCCAGTTTCAGGGAGATGCCGACGGAGCCTAGTCCTCCGGCATCTCCAAGAAACTGGTCATAGAGGTACTCCCTAATATGTGACCGCGCGCGTTTGGAGATCAGATCTTAATGGTAAGTACGAATCGGGACAACTTCTTCTCATAGTCCCGGTCCATCCACAAAACATGACTAACACTCAAGACATGTATTAATATTAAAAACATGAACTAGAGTTACATAATATGAGCATGAACTTCTTGGCATAAGTCCATCCTTATGATCGCTTCAGACGTAACCATGGAGCATCTTCTTTACTTAACGGAATGCTTGGGTCAGTTTTCACTGTGAAGGGCGGAATTTCATCAAACTTATTATAATCTTCTGACATGTCTGTCTTGTCCTCGATTCCCACGATGTTTCTTTTCCCTGAAAGAACTATGTGACGCTTTGGCTCATCATATGATGCATTCGTTTGCATATTTTTTCTTTTTTTTGGTCTGGAGGACATGTCCTTCACATAGAAAACCTGAGCCACATCATTGGCTAGGACGAATGGTTCGTCTAAGTTCTTCATAAGATTGTTGAGATCCACCGTTGTCATTCCGTACTTGTCTACCTCAACCCCTCCTCCTGTTAGCTTGACCCATTTGCATCGAAACAAGGGGACCTTAAAATTAGGTCCATAGTCAAGTTCCCATATCTCCTCTATGAACCCATAATACGTGGTCTTTTGCCCATTGTCTTCTGCTGCATCGAAGCGGACACCACTTTTTTGGTTGGTGCTCTTTTTATCTTGGCCTATCGTGTAAAATGTATTCCCATTTATCTCGTACCCTTGGAAA
Organism: Avena sativa; assembly: GCA_916181665.1. Classification (NCBI taxonomy): domain Eukaryota; kingdom Viridiplantae; phylum Streptophyta; class Magnoliopsida; order Poales; family Poaceae; genus Avena; species Avena sativa. The sequence continues at coordinate 53,137,812 of OV702285.1, read as the reverse complement.
GTACATACAGTCGAAGATGGTGTCCTGGCCAACAAGTACAGCTGATCCCCAACAGTGGTGTTATTCGTGAGAAGTCTTTGCAGCCAGCCGCCAAAACTCGCCATGTGTTCACTTATAATCCATTCATCAGACTGTCCCGGGTGTTTGAGGCGTATTAAATTCTTGTGTTCATTGATATACGGGGCAACCAAGATAGATCTTTGTAAAACCGTGTAGTGTGCTTGATTGAGAGAATGCCCGTCCCTACATATCATTGCTTTACATCCTAGGGTGCCTTTTCACGCAGTCTCCCCTCATGTCGTGATTCTGGAACACCAATCGCCTTAAGGTCAGGAATAAATCAACACAGAACTCAATGACCTCCTTTGTTACATAGCCCTTGGAGATGCTTCCTTCTGGCCTAGCACGGTTATGAACATATTTCTTTAAGACTCCCATGTACCTCTCAAAGGGGAACATATTGTGTAGAAATACAGGACCGAGAATGGCAATCTCTTCTACTAAGTGAACAGGAGATGCGTCATAATATTGAAGAAGGATGGTGGGAACACCAACTCAAAGCTGACAAGACACTGGGCCACATCTGTTTGTAACCCTGGTAGGCTTTTTGGATCGATTACCTTCTGAGATATTGCATTGAGGAATGCACATAGCTTCACAATGGGTACTCGAACATTTTCAGGTAGAAGCCCTCTCAATGCAATCGGAAGCAATTGTGTCATAATCACGTGGCAGTCATGAGACTTCAGGTTTTGGAATTTTTTCTCTGCCATATTTATTATTCCCTTTATATTCGACGAGAAGCCAGACGGGACCTTGATACTGCTCAGACATTCAAAAAAGATTTCCTTCTCTGCTTTGGTAAGAGCGTAGCTGGTAGGAGTTAAGTGGCATCGTTTACCCTTCTCGTTCTCAGGATGCATAGGCTCTTCAGGGGCCTTCAGACGTTGCTGGTCCTGCCGTGCTTCCGGTGTATCTTTTATCTTCCCATACACTCCTAGAAAGCCTAGCAGGTTCACGCAAACATTCTTCGTCACGTGCATCACGTCGATTGAAGAGCGGACCTCTAAGACTTTCCAATAGGGTAGGTCCCAAAATATAGATTGCTTCTTCCACATGGGCGCGTGTCCGGCATCGTCATTCGGAACAGATAGACTGCCAGGACCTTTTCCAAAGATTACTTCTAGGTCCTTGACCATACCAAATACCTCCTCACCGGTACGGAGGACAGGCTTCCTCCGGGGTTCTGCCAGACGTTTGAAATGCTTGCCTTTCTTTCTTACTGGATGCAGGTTCGGAAGAAATCGGCGATACCCTAGGTACACAACCTTCTTACATTTATCCAAATATACACTTTCAGTATCATCTAAACAGTGTGTGCATGCATTGTATCCCTTGCTTGTCTGCCCTGAAATGTTACTAAGAGCAGGCCAATCATTAATGGTTACGAAAAGCAATGCTCGTAGGTCAAATGGCTCCCCTTTGTGCTCATCCCACATACGTACACCTGGTTTGGCCACAGCTGTAAAAGTTCTTCAACTAATGGCCTTAGGTACACATCAATGTCGTTGCTGGGTTGCCTCGGGCCTTGGATGAGCACTGGCATCATAATGAACTTCCTCTTCATACACAACCAAGGAGGAAGGTTATAGATACATAGGGTCACAGGCCAGGTGCTGTGACTGCAGCTCTGCTCACAAAAATGATTCATGCCGTCTGTACTTAGACTAAACCTTAAGTTCCTTGCGTCACGTGCGAAGTCCGGGTACTCTCGCTCGACTTTTCTCCACTGTGACCCATCAGCGGGGTGTCTCAACATCGCGTCTTTCTTACGGTCTTCCATGTGCCATCGCAACAACTTGGCATGCTCTTTATTTCTGAAGAGACGTTTTAACCGTGGTATTATAGGAGCATACCACATAACCTTGGCGGGAACCTTCTTCCTAGGGGCCTCGCCCTCAACATCGCCAGGATCGTCTCGTCTGATCTTATACCGCAGTGCAGTGCATACCGGGCATGCATCCAAATTCTCGTACTTCTCACCGCGGTAGAGGATGCAGTCATTAATGCAGGCATGTATCTTCTGCACGTCTAATCCTAGAGGGCAGACAACCTTCTTTGCTTGGTATGTACTGTCGGGCAACTCATTATTTCTTGAAAGAAGATTCTTCATTTTTACCAACAACTTTGAAAATGCGCTGTCAGTCACACCATTCTCTGCCTTCCATTGCAGCAAATCCAGTGTGGCACCTAGCTTTTTGTGGCCATCTTCGCAAGTTGGATACAACAATGTTTTGTGATTCTTTAACATCTGCTCCAGCTTCTCCTTCTCCTTTTCAGTTTCACATTCTTCCTTTGCATCCGTAATGGCCCGACCAAGATCGTCATCAGCGGGCCCATCTGCTCCCTCTTGATCCTCATTATCTATCTCCGTTGCATTATCATCATATTCAGGATACATATTATGATAGTTGTCATCATCCTCTTCTTCTTCGTTGTCTTCCATCACAACCCCTTTTTCTCCGTGCTTGGTCCAACAATTATAGCTGGGCATGAAACCGGATCGAAGCAGGTGGGCGTGAATGGTTCTGGTATTTGAGTAGTCTTTCTTGTTCTGACAGTGAACACACGGACAGCACATAAAACCATTTTGACCACGGTTTGCATTAGCCACAACGATGAAATTTTGGAGGCCCGTAATGTACTCGAAAGTGCGGCGGTCACCGTACATCCATTGCCGACTCATCTGCATTAATATGTAGTATATATCAAAAAATAATAGGGAGATGACCATTTATATATATAGTACATCAATGACACATGAAACTATAGTTGCCGACCTCGACCGAGACGGAAAGAGCAACAAGAAAGCTTATTTTGAGCTCTCGGGCATTTCACCGAACACCTCTAGTGCATATGAAAAAAACACAAACTAGCACTCTTCACACCCTCTTGCTAGGCTCCAAAATGTGAAAGAATGGAAGAGTGGGGTGTGTGTGGGCTGGGGTGATGTCTTATATAGCCCCCCCCTTTAACACCTGTTCATCCCACGAACCGGTGTTAAAGGGGGAGGGGGGTGCGCGGGCCACTGCTGCAGGGACCTTTAACACCGGTTCGTGGCACGAACCGGTGTTAAAGGGGGCTCCTTTTTTGCCGCAGGGGCCACGCTGGTACGGCCCCCCCTTCAACACCGGTTCCTTTTTCGGGATCAACAAAAACCTCATTTCCACTAGTGAGGGTCACTGTCACTCTAGTCTCTACTCTCTAGAGATTCATGATCTCTACATTATTATTATACAAAAATATATGACGGCCGCGTGGAGGGTACCACTTTGGCGTTAGGTACCACTCACACAGCCGAAAACAAAAAGGGTACGAACTCACGCAAAATGTGTGATAGCAGGACTCGTTTTCTTTTTGGAAAGTAGATAATCTGATTTCTTTTATTTTGGAAAGTAGATTATCCTCGATTCGTGTAGGATAGCCATGTATCCATCAACACGTCCCTAACCTTTTAGCACTTTGGCGTTATTAGGTACCGGTCGTATAAAACGTGGGATTGCATCACTCGTTTGCTTTTTCGGAATAATACGAGGTTTCTAAAAAGCTAGTTTAGTAGTATTATATATCCACTTGTACGTGCATGATATCCTTTTAGCACTTTGGCTGCTCGTATAAAAATAAAACGTGGGATTTCATGACTCGTTTGCTTTTTTGAATAGTACCACTGATCTGCTTTTTTAATTTCTGAAAAGTTACTTTATATTGTATCCTCCTATATATATACGTGCAGCATATGTTGTCTCGGGTATCACTGTCGTGGTTTGGCCAATGGTCATTTCAGCACCATGCTTAGGTCTTTGTTTGTTTACTTTTTTTTTTGCAAAACTCCACCATGCTTAGGTCATTTCAGCACCAATGGCCGGGTCCTTATTTGTTTTGGATGACCATGCCATAACTTCTGCAGTATGGGTTGGCTGTGGTATAAATATAATATCCTCCTATATGTTTGTCTCAAATCTCAACACATACATACCCTATTCAACTGGTAGAAGGGGCTACAGTTGCGCTGTCATGGTTTGGCCAATGGCCATTGAGCACCTTACTAACACTAGTGCAGAACACTACCTCTAACACCGGTTCATAAGGCCCTCTAACATCGGTTGTAGAACCGCTGTTGAGGGTTCGGTGTTAGAGGCCCTCCCTTTAACACCGGTTCTTATACGAACCAGTGTTAAAGGGTGGCGCACGTGGGGCTGCCGCAGCGCCCACCCTTTAACACCAGTTCTTAACACGAACCGGTGTTAAATGTTCTGGTCGCGGCAGGAAAAAGAGATAAATCTCTGCCGCGGCAGGAAAACGGCCTAAATCTCTGCCGCGGAAGAGTTCTGCCGCCGCCCCGTTCTGGGCGTATTTCCGCGGCGCGGCGGGGACGGGGAGGGGGAATCGATCGGGAGCGGTATATACACATACATCGTCGTCGGTACATACGAGTATATGAATAATTAAGCAACTATTATTATACACAAACATCGTCATTGTGTGGTATTCTCCGTAAACGTTGAAGCATCAAGTACAAGACAAACACGTTCAAGCATCTAAAGAGTTTTTGGATATCTAAAGAGTTCTCCATCAGGCGTGACGACCTCATCAAGTATGAACCCCGCCAATTCCTCTTGAATGGCTCGTATGCTGTCAAATGGTAGGAGTTGGTCCCGCATCCGTTCGATCTAAATATATATGAAGAATGGGGTCAATATATATACAAGAATAAAACTCAACACAATTGATGGTAATAAAATAATGTTGTGTACTTTGTTTACTTACTCTAAGTTGTTCTAGTGCGGCTTGGCCCGTCGCACATATCGTGTTGCGAATGAACTCGCAAACATAGTATCCACATAAATTATTGATGGGTCCCTGATGCGCGCACTTTACGAGAATAGAGAGTTCAATCAAAATAATAATCAATAAAGCATGATATAATGGAATTGGAAGCAGAATCAAAGAGATACGTAGGCCTAGTTAGCTAGTATTACTTACATTTTGGTCTACAAGTTTTAGTTCTTCTGACCATTCACCCACGGTCCTGCCCGTGAACCTTTTCCAAACCCTGTCCGGCAAAGAAAATGAATAAATGAGTAATTAATTACTTGGTGTCACGAAAGTTGCCGATCTAGTGCGATAATATGATTGAAATTACCTCTGGAGCATCTCTCTAAAGTCTGCCCATAGCTCTTTTTCTTTTCGTAACGAGTCCATGACAAGGACTTTTCCTGAGTCAGGTTGAATGACTAGCAGAATAAAGTGGAACCTACGCACGCATAACTCATCATCAGTTACACTTAACATCGAGTAAGCCGAAACATAATGTGTACAAGAGAGGGTAACAGTACTCACGAGAAGTTGTAAGGCAATAGTATTTCCCTTTTGGTTTGTTGTCTCAGTAAAGATCTTAGCAAGAAATCTTCTGTTTGCCCGGGTTTGTGTCTTACTACTTCTTCATGAACTCTATTTGGGTCAACGAACCCAATGTCAAAAGGGCCTCCTTTCATGCATTCCATAACCTTTTTCCTGCATAATAGTATATACATATATGGTGAGCATATATATATACATGCAATTAATAAAGTGAATGAGATGAGATAGAAATTACAGAAATAGTACTTACACACAATAAAGGCTTATGACAGCTTTGTTGAGTTCCTTCTGATTGAATAGAAAATACAAGTCTTGAATGTTGAAGTCGACAGACATCAGCGTAGACAGGGCCATCGGCATAGTGGATAGGCCGTGACAGTGATGCGACGGCGTCAAGGCTATGCCGACGACAAGCTATTTTTCCTTTTTGCCACATTAATACTAGAAAAATCATAACCAACTCATTTTAATTAAGAAAAATACATATAATATATCAAAATTTATAGAAAAATAAGATCTATCTAACTAAACTCAAATATTACATATGTTTATTGAATAAAATATAAAAACATTACATATACTTTTGTATAAGTCATTTTCCATTTTCCGAGTGCCAAAAACAGGATGTTTTATGAAGCAACCACCAAAGGCATAATTCAAAATGCTAACACCCCATTTTTCAAAAATACTAGACGATCTTACATCGACAATGTACTAACCGGGATATCTCAAACCTTTCCGTCCACCCCTGGTGAAAAAGACAAATGTCAGCTGAATCGGTAGAAGTGGGTTCGCTTTGAACTACAGGATCCTCATGATTTTTTTGCTAAAATCATTTTTAGCCTCACATATGATGTTTCTCAGAGATCCAATTCAAGTTTAGCGACACTCATCACCTAGGTAAGAATCTTCATGCTCGTTGTTTTGACCATAGTCAAAAATGGTCCAAACATTGTAAAACATCCGCGTGGTATCATATTATGTGACATAGTTGCAAGGAAAAATACCAAACTTGGTATATTGATTGCATCTCAAAAAACCTTCTCAAAATAAGCCATCATGTTCGAGGTTTCATGGCTTACGGGCCAAATGATCAATGTTATGGCCAGAATCGCAGCATAGTTTGTGATACTGCGCTCATATTGTGCACACATTTGCATCTTGGGATAAAGAACAATGTTGCACGAATTTTTTTCCTTTTCGTCCCATGGAAAATATATTTTCCATTTTTTGAGTACCAAAAACGAGACGTTTTGTGAAGCAACCATCAAAGGCATAATTCAAAATGCTATCACCACATTTTTCAAAAATACTAGACCACCTTACATGGATAATGACCCAACCGGAGTATCCCAAGCCTTTCCATCCACACCTGGTGAAAAAAGACAAATGTCTACCGAATTAGTTGAAAGAGGGTTCGGTTTGAACTACAGTTATATGATCTAATGCTCAAGATTTTTTGCAAAAATAATTTTTAGCCTCAAAATATGATGTTTCTTCAGAGATCCAATGCAAGTTTAGCGAGGCTCATCCCTTAGGTAAGAATCTTTATGCTTGCTGTTTTGACCGTAGTTTGAAACGGGCATAAGAAATTTAAAAATTATCCGAACAATGAAAAACATTTAGTGGTGTCATATTAGGTGACATAGTTGCAAGAAAAAATACCAAACTTGGTATATTGATTGGATCTTAAAAAAAGCTTCTCAAAATGAGCTATTATGTTCGAGGTTTCATGACTTTCGAGCCAAATGAACAATATTATGGCTAGAATCGGCATAGTTTGTGATACTATGCCCATATTGTGCACGCATGTGCATCTCGGGATAGAGAACAATGTTGTAGGAGGAAGTATTCCATTTTATCGCATGGAAAATCCATTTTCTATTTTCTGAGTGCCAAAAATGGGACGTTTTGTGAATCAACCATGAAAGAAATAATTCAAAATGCTACCATCGCATTTTAAAAAATATTAGACCACCTAACATGGACAATGTCCCAACCGGGGTATCTCAAACCTTTCCGTCCACCCTGGTAAAATAGATAAATGTCTGCCGAATTGATAGGAAGTGGGTCCGGTTTAACCTACATGTACATGATCTAATGCTCATGATTTGTTTGAAAAAATCACTTTTAGACTCACAATATGATGTTTCTTCATAGATCCAATGCAAGTTTAGCAAGGCTCATCACCTAGTTAAGAATCTACATGCACGTTGTTTTGATCATAGTTTGAAACGAGCATAAAAATTTAAAAAACGGTCCAAACAATGTAAAACATTCGTGTTTTCTTATATTATGTGACATAGTTGCAAGGAAAAATACCAAACTTGTATGTTGATTGCATCTCAATAAAACCTTCTCAAAATGAGCTATCACGTTCGAGGTTTAATGGCTTTCGGGCCAAATGACCAATTCTATGGCCAGAATTGCGGCATAGTTTGTGATACTATGTCTAGATTGTGCACACATGTGTATCTTGGGATGGAGAACAATGTTACAGTAGGGATTTTTCCTTTTTATCGCATGCAAAAGCCATTTTCCATTTTCCGGGTGCCAAAAATGGATCATTTTGTACAGCAACCACCAAAGGCATAATTCAAAATGCTACCACCCTATTTAAAAAAAAATACTAGACCACCTTACATTGAAAATTTTACAACCGGGGTATCTCAAACCTTTTTGTCCACCCCTGGTGAAAAAGACAAATGTCTGCAGAATCGGTAAGAACTAGGTCCGGTTTGAACTACAGGTACATGATTTAATGCTCATAATTTTTTGCAAAAATCAATTTTAGACTCAAAATATGATGTTTCTTTAGAGACCCAATGCAAGTTTAGTGAGACTCATCCCCTAGGTAAGAATCTTCATGTCCGCTGTTTTGACCATAGTTTGAAACGGACATAAGAAATTTAAAAACGGTCCGAACAATGTAAAATATTCGCGTGGTGTCATATTATGTGACATAGTTCCAAGGAAAAATACCAAACTTGGTATATTGATTGCTTCTCAAAAAATCCTTCTCAAAATGAGTTATGATGTTCGAAGTTTTATGGCTTTCGGGCAAATGACCAATGTTATGGACATAATCGCGGCATAGTTTGTGGTATTGTGCCCATATTGTGCATGCATGTGCATCTTGGGATGAAGAACAAAGTTGCAGGAGGAAGATTTCTTTTTCGTCTCACAGAAAAGTCATTTTCTATTTTCCGAGTGCCAAAAACAGGGCATTTAAAATGCTACCACCAACGGAATAATTCAAAATGCTACCACCCCATTTAAAAAATACTAGACCACCTTATTTGGACAATGTCCAACCTGGGTATCTCAAACCTTTCTGTCCACCCCTGATAAAAAGACAAATGTCTGCCAAATCGGTAGGAAGTGGGTTCGGTTTAAACTACATGTACATGATCTAATGCTCATGATTTTTTGCAAAAACCATTTTTAGACTCACAATATGATGTTTCTTCAGAGATCCACTACAAGATTAGCGAGACTCATCCCCTAGCTAAGAATCTTCATACCCGCCCTTTGGACCATTTTTAGAATCACAATATGATTTTTGAAGATTTGAACACTATTAAATACATTTTATTTGAAAATACATGATGCATGATTAAAAATATAATAGGGATGTCATGTTTGGAATATTCTCATTTTTCTGACCGATTTAGACAGAACTATGCAAGATTCAACCAAATTGTTACAGCGGGATAGAGTGGTAGTGATGGTGCTGGTGGAGATGATGGTGAAGAAGATGATGATGATGATCCCGATGAAGTCTAGCTTGATGACGGTGTTGATGGCGACAATTTACCCTCTCTAGGCAGGAATTTCCCCGGCAGATTTCTGCCTGCCAGAGAGCTCTTTCTCTCTCTGTAGTTTACGCCCCGCAGAGGCGGCGAAATATTTCTATGGTCGCGCCCCAAGTCTTAGGGTTTCGGGGGGATGATATAGGCGAAAGGGCGATGCCAGAGGTGGGCCAGGGTGGCCACACCACCTGGTGGCGAGGCTTGGGAGGGGGGTGCCAGCGGGTGGTGTGGGCCCCTATGGCCCATCTCCACTCCTCCTTCTGGCCTCCTTCGTCTTCTGAAAAAATAGGGATTTCCATATATTTTCTAGAATTTTCTGATCTTCGCGAATATTGCATCTGGACACCGATTTTTCCATCAGAATCCTGACTCCGGCGGTTCATCCTCCAAAAGTCATCCAACATGCAAAATAGTTGAAATAACATAAGTATCATCTCTTAATATAAAATATATCAATAAATAACAGTAAATTATAATATAAAATAGTGATTCAAAATAGACGTATTATTATGCTGTAAATCAAGAACTATGTGTGTCCATGAAGTGTTAATACATTGTTCTGAGTGAGTTGACAATGTCATTCTTAATTATCCTAAGTTCCTTCAATGGCCTGGTGAAATGAGAAGGTAGGACAATAGATGTCGTGCAAGTTCTCAAGTAAGCAGGCACGACTAAATTAGGTATACACACCTACATATCATGAAACTAGAGCCAGGCACTGTGGCCTTAATTTATTACATGATTGCTCTTATCTAAGCAACACCCCGCTGATCACTCCATGCTTATGATTCTGTCCAGCGAAAGATACAAATAAAAACTTTCTGGTAAAAAATAGAAATTTGCTGCTGCAGTTTACTAATTTACTTCTCTTTTTTTAATTCAACTGATGCATTCACCACTTGCTCTTGATAATATTGACACATATGTGAGGTTGAGAATGAAAACCCAATTGCTAAAGTGCTATTGGTATTCTTGTGCTCCCATTGAGTTGAACTATAAATTTAGATTATACTTCACATAGAAGATTCTAGTAATCCCTAGAATTGAGGGTACAAGCGATGTCTTGTTATGTCCAACACATTAGCGCAACAAGATCGTTTCACCAGAACCCAAGACGACCAATGCTCTCGCATCAAATGTAATGAGGACAAGGCATGGATCTCATCCCACCATCTACTCACTTACTACAACACGCAAGCCTGTCGTGTGGTGAAGGCCTATCAAATCTTCCCATATGGAGAACTTGATGGGCTCCAATTCGAGGAATCTTGCGGGGAGAGAGAGAGAGAGAGAGAGAGAGAGAGAGATAATAAGGATACAACTGGTAGTGTACATTTTATTTTATCGTTCAAGGACGAGCCTGTCCCCATCATACACAAGTAGACTTATTACATCGACACTAGATATCTAGCTCATTAGAAAAGTTTAGTACCACATTGTTTTGGTTGATTTTAACAACATAAAGCTAAACTGGAACCGGCTTGAGGAAGAGATCGGTGACGAGCTTCTCGAGATCACCACCGAAGGTGTAGCCATCCCTGCCTTTGAGGTAAATGATCTCGTTTGTCCTCGCCATGTTCACCACCACCTCCGCTGCTGGTAATAACACATGATCTATGTCCATGTTCGCCCGGTTCAATACCCTCCACCTGTTCTCTAGGAGTGCGGCGACTGTAGCCACGGCCTCATCACCTGTTGTGTTGTTCTCCATCATGTAGCATTCCACAGAGCTAGGCATATCCTTTTTGTGCTTCCCAAGCTGCATGTGTGCATGTTATGAGTAAATGATATAATACACGACTGCAGAATTCGATTGCCACGTATGTCCTTAATCACAGGACATCATATGTAAGTTCTTTATTATGTACATATTACTTTGAGTTATTTATTTCCCAGAACTACTATATGTTTGCGGCATGAGTACCTTGTAAGAAGATATGTCGTTGAGGAAGCGTGTGACCTGTGAACCGGCTCGGACCATTTCAGGAATGCCGCTTACCCACTCAAACACCTCTTTGGTTGCTATGTCGCTGTACCCTGTTAGGGTCAAGAGGGTAAGCATCGGCAAACCAGACGTCATGATAGATATCTCCTCGTGTTCCTTGAAGCTTGGCCGATAGTTCTCGCTAGACCAGATGGCCTCGCGGAGGTAATATTCAGATGACTGCTTGTACTGCAAAGACACACAACATATTATTTATTACGTTTGACAAAGCATATATGGTGATAGAAAAACATAGTAATATAATATACAAGCACACACAACTTTTAAATTCATATATCGATATAGTGCACCATACCGCCTTTTTGATGTAATACATGCGATACTCCTGATTAGGTTTCAAATTGTCCTCAAACTCTTTGAAATTGCTTAACGTTTTGATGTAGAGCATGCGGAGGTATTCTGGTAGGTTTGAGACCTCACTTTCATCCCATCTACATACAATATATGGTTAATGGAGGTTCAAGATATCACGAGCAGACTACAAGATATATCTTGTAATCTTGTAAATACAAACATTACTGGGCGTACCTCTGCATAGCTTCAGTGAGCTTGTGGCATTCCTCTAAGGTGGCATGGACATCAAAAGTGTCATCCAGAAGAGACACCATTCCGAACGTCTTGGCAAATAACATCCGTGCATCAGAATACTCTTCTTCATGAAGCATTCCGCAGGTCCAAAAGTAGATCTCAACCATACGGTCCCGGGCATACGGTAGTTTCACAGTGTTGTAAAGATCCCTCCACCATCTGCATGTTAAAATCGCTAATTTACTCAAACAACCTTATATAATTCTTGGCATGCAATTTTTTGGTAATAATCTATCATATTAATGATTTTTCCAACTATTTTCTGAAGAAAATGATTTGGTTAGTCCGATATATGATATGTTGCGGTGGTTGAATTTGTGTCCGTGGAAAAAATAATTATTGCCTGGTGAGATTTCACTAAACAAGGTTAAAATGTGTGACAACTGAATTAAAATATCCTCCTTGTGCCAGATAGATATAAACTATCTAGTCGGACTCCCCATTTCAAAAAAAGTCTAGTCGGACTAAGCATCGATCAGTAACAGTTTGTATACTCACTAAAGTTGATTTCTTCTTATAATATAAAAACATTGGCAAAAACAACCCTAACTGACAACACACGAGGGTAGGAGGCAATATGTGCATTGCACGCTGCAAATGTTTTGACCCAAAAACAGGCAACCTGATGTCCGCAACATAAAAAGGTCATATATACATGTTGATTTTTTAAACTATAGCAAGATCTAGGATAAACATCGAATGCAAAATGCTCTACCTAAGGGTGTTTTCTTATGAGAGGAATATTGACTTACATTGAGAGTTCTTTGAGCTCCTTGAGGTGAAGGATCCTGACAAGGTTAAAGTTCAGCCTAGCAAGCTCTTGCAACATGTCGTCGTATGTCTCCTCCTGGCCATACTCAGCAATGTAGTGCATGGTTTCAAGCCGTCTAGTGAACCGTGGAAGGGCAATGCCGAGGGCGCGGGAGATCTGCTCCGTAAGTGGGGACCTAACCTTGCCTTTGTTGGCCTCCAGGTAGCCCCTTGCAAAGGTTATGGCATCATCAAGAACCACTTCACCCGGTATTGCCATGTGAGCTGCGTTGTACAAGCTCAGCACGCCCTTCGGGTCATTGCTAAGGCTCTCGCTGAAACAACCTTGGTCATCTCTGAATTTTTCGAATACATCTGCATAATAATTGCATGGTCATTGATCTAGGCCCCGTGCATATCAAATATACATATCTAATCGCAGGTGCATTCTAACATTGCATTTTGCTGGTAACATCCTAAAGTGGTCAACTTTATGTGGCTTAACTATAGAAAACTATTGTATCGAATAAAAATGGGTAAAGATATTCTGTACCTGTCCAAATAAAATACTAACTTCGATCCATAATAATTATCATTAGTTCAAAAGTGCGACACTTATTATGGATAGTAGGTAGTAGTATATAATTTCATTAAAGAGGGTATTGACTAGATTACAATGTGCACTTAATTACCTGTAGGCACCCAGAGCCCATGCTGCCGAAGTAGGCGAAACTAAAGCGCGACAACGTGCAGGTCATTCGATCCCTCGCCATCCATATGCTCTGACTGGACGCGGCTTAATACTGCTCCAATCTCTTCCTGGAAGTGATTATCCAAGCCTAGATGTTCAAGAGTGTCCACATATATTAGTGCATCAGCCATGGTCATGGCATCCTTCCTCGCCTCGAACGCGTGACATACTTGCCTCTTGAGCTGCTCTGCCCGCTCTCTCATCCACTCCACTGATCTCTGCACCAAGACACCAATCTTATCTTAAATATACATATATATTCGTATGAGGATCCACTTAGACCAGCAGCCATATGTACTATATGGTGAATGGTTAACATGGAAGCTTGCACGCATGCATGAGCTAATTAATCAACAAATAAGGAGCTTTAATTTCCCAATACTAGAGTAGGAAACTATATAACTATTAAAAAATATTAACAAATTCATGGTAAAATATGCACGCTATTTGTACCGTAAACAATCGATACCTTTAATCTTATAACCATAATTTCTTATAGATTTTTTCTTTGAGTTTGAGTTATTTGAGCAACAGAATAGTTCCCCTTAACATATGCATGCCTGAGGTATTTTTACATGTTTTTTGAAATTAATTATTGCATATTTGATCTGTAATGTTTTTCTATATTTGAATTCATTTCTCTAAACAATATTCACACAAAGAGGAACGTTATACTAATTAATTAGAACTTTGTATTGTAATTTTGAGCCTATATGCAAACACACAGGTTGACGACTAGCTAGTCACAGTATTGAAGAGACACAACCACTGCAAATCAAATGTCACCAAATTGAATACTAGCATAAAGCATGCAAATATATATACCTGCGAGACAGGAGGGACGTAGGTGACAAAGAAGTCACCCCAGACGGAGGGGGCAAACTTCTCGCTATCAGTGTTGGTCGTGCGATCCTGGCCGTTAACAACAGCAGCAGCCTTGCTCGATGCCATGTCAAGGGTTGCTAGCTGCAGCCTGCAGTTGCAAGTATGCAGAGCTGGCTGCGATACTTGTAACAACTAGTGCTGGAGCTTAGGACAGTTACACTCTAGGTTCTGCGATGGTGTTTTTCTAAGACTTCATGGATCATCTGTATTTATAGATCGACTGGGGCAACCAAGTAGTTGATGCAAGAACTTTTATCTTTTGGCAGACTAGGTAGAGATTATATAAAAAAGATTTGAATTAGGACACGCGAAGATAAACCTTTTAAGACTTTGGCGTTGCTCGTGTAAAACGTGGAATTGGAGGACTCGTTTGCCTTTTCTGAATAGTAGTACCAATGATCTGATATTTCTGAATATCGTGCAGGATACAAAGGTTCAACCACCCCAGCTAACAAAGAGTTGTATATAGTTTAGAACGGCACGGTATACGAAGAGTAGCGTAGCACCTTTCACTTACTACTGTAACGTCCGACTGCAAGACGATATCAAACTGTCTCTTGGGACCCAAGCCACGCTGACAAGGTGTGTAGCGTCTTTCGGACATGTGCTACCCTCTTGAGCATAGTGCTTTTTTATTAGGCACTACTAAAAAGATGTTAGTCGGCGGAAATAGTTTGCGTGACATTTTTTTTTGTTTTTGACATTTAGGTTATTTTTATCCATTTTGTCGCTATTGGGATCTCTTCGAATATTAACCATGCTCTGACTATCTAGCTATGAGATTCTTTGGAATGTAACTATCAGTTAATTAGCGGCAAGATTGCTTAGAATCCACCGTAACGTTCTAGCGGAAACTAAAATGACGTTGCCTCGATATAGTATCAAGGTATAGTACAGTAGTAATCGTCAATAACAACCCTTGTTTTCATGAGAACGTGAATAACATAGGCATACATGTAAAAAGTTGTGATCTAAAAAGTAATTAATCATGATCTAAAAACAATTCACGAGCAGAAAAATGTCATTATTTCCCTGCCGGGTGGAACACATGTGTCGTGCACACATATAGGGTCTCTAGAGCGTGGCCACATGGAGCAAGACGCGTGCCACGACTGTAGGTAGTTTTCCCCCTTTTTGTTTTGGCAAAGTACCTTTTATTATCCACTAACTAGGTGCTGCATTGCTGACCCTTCTATCACTTTGGCGATCCTGAAATAAAAAAGGTACCACTCACACAAAATGTGTGATAGAAAATCTACTTTATAATATGATTTCTTTTGTTTTGGAAAGTGCATTATCCTTGTTTGTTTTGGCTGGCTATGCCATAACTTCTGCAGTATGGGTTGGCTATGGTATAAACAAATATTATGTGAAAAATGTTGTATTTCCTCCCTCTAGAGATAACTGACTCAAAATTTTCTAGATTCACATATTTCTACACACTAAATGAGTTTACCTGGGTGCATCGAGGAACACCCTTCCCGCTCTTTCCCTCCCCCACAAACGGAATCCCATGCCTGACACATGCGTCGGCTTGATCTGATACCAGACGCAGGATCGTAGGCCTCGGCCCCTGCTTGAGCGACGGCGGTCTTCTGTCACTCGCGTCGTCCATGATCAGTTGTATTTGTACACTGGTTCAGCCTCTTGCTAGTAAGTCTATCCATCACATTATTTTTCTCATGATGTGATTCCATCATCATGTGACATTACATGACTATGGTTAGGAAATCTTAAGCATCAATTACCTAACAAAATCATCATAAAAGGCTTACTAGGAACATTGTATTGTTTATATATATCTACACATGTATTTTTTTTGGTTAATACATGGAAAGAATAAACACTTATTATAAACACGAAAATATGATAATAACAACTTTATTATTGCCTTTGTGGCATATTTCAACATAACAAACATGCTCCAACTGTGTGATATTTTTAAAATTTGGGCATTTTGATCCACAACGTGATTGTTGGACACGATTATTGAGGGGCGCCGGTGCGAGATGGCTTCCTCAAAGCGCCGACAGTTTGGGCGTCGGCTCTCAATGCAAAGCTCCGACACCCATATCTATACATAGTTTAGTGTATAGATATATTTATATCGAAACAGAGTTAAGTCAGTTATTTCTGGAGAAAGTGACTAAGCGAGAACACGTAGTACTATAGCAGTAGAATATGCCCTGCTCTCCAATAAAACACATGCGTGCACACGTATAGGGTCACTGTCACTCTAGTCTCTACTCTCTAGAGATTCATGATCTCTACATTATTATTATACAAAAATATATGACGGCCGCGTGGAGGGTACCACTTTGGCGTTAGATACCACTCACACAGCCGAAAACAAAAAGGGTACGACTCACGCAAAATGTGTGATAGCAGGACTCATTTTCTTTTTGGAAAGTAGATAATCTGATTTCTTTTATTTTGGAAAGTAGATTATCCTCGATTCGTGTAGGATAGCCATGTATCCATCAACACGTCCCTAACCTTTTAGCACTTTGGCGTTATTAGGTACTGGTCGTATAAAACGTGGGATTGCATCACTCGTTTGCTTTTTCGGAATAGTACGAGGTTTCTAAAAAGCTAGTTTAGTAGTATTATATATCCACTTGTACGTGCATGATATCCTTTTAGCACTTTGGCTGCTCGTATAAAAATAAAACGTGGGATTTCATGACTCGTTTGCTTTTTTGAATAGTACCACTGATCTGCTTTTTTAATTTCTGAAAAGTTACTTTATATTGTATCCTCCTATATATACGTGCAGCATATGTTGTCTCGGGTATCACTGTCGTGGTTTGGCCAATGGTCATTTCAGCACCATGCTTAGGTCTTTGTTTGTTTACTTTTTTTTTTGCAAAACTCCACCATGCTTAGGTCATTTCAGCACCAATGGCCGGGTCCTTATTTGTTTTGGATGACCATGCCATAACTTCTGCAGTATGGGTTGGCTGTGGTATAAATATAATATCCTCCTATATGTTTGTCTCAAATCTCAACACATACATACCCTATTCAACTGGTAGAAGGGGCTACAGTTGCGCTGTCATGGTTTGGCCAATGGTCATTGAGCACCTTACTAACACTAGTGCAGAACACTACCTCTAACACCGGTTCATAAGGCCCTCTAACATCGGTTGTAGAACCGCTGTTGAGGGTTCGGTGTTAGAGGCCCTCCCTTTAACACCGGTTCTTATACGAACCAGCGTTAAAGGGTGGCACACGTGGGGCTGCCGCAGCGCTCAGCCCACCCTTTAACACCAGTTCTTAACACGAACCGGTGTTAAATGTTCTGGTCGCGGCAGGAAAAAGAGATAAATCTCTGCCGCGGCAGGAAAACGGCCTAAATCTCTGACGCGGAAGAGTTCTGCCGCCGCCCCGTTCTGGGCGTATTTCTGCGGCGCGGCGAGGACGGGGAAGGGGAATCGATCGGGAGCGGTATATACACATACATCGTCGTCGGTACATACGAGTACATGAATAATTAAGCAACTATTATTATACACAAACATCGTCATTGTGTGGTATTCTCCGTAAACGTTGAAGCATCAAGTACAAGACAAACACGTTCAAGCATCTAAAGAGTTTTTGGATATCTAAAGAGTTCTCCGTCAGGCGTGACGACCTCATCAAGTATGAACCCCGCCAATTCCTCTTGAATGGCTCGTATGCGGTCAAATGGTAGGAGTTGGTCCCGCATCCGTTCGATCTAAATATATATGAAGAATGGGGTCAATATATATACAAGAATAAAACTCAACACAATTTATGGTAATAAAATAATGTTGTGTACTTTGTTTACTTACTCTAAGTTGTTCTAGTGCGGCTTGGCCCGTCGCACATATCGTGTTGCGAATGAACTCGCAAACATAGTATCCACATAAATTATTGACGGGTCCCTGATGCGCGCACTTTACGAGAATAGAGAGTTCAATCAAAATAATAATCAATAAAGCATGATATAATGGAATTGGAAGCAGAATCAAAGAGATACGCAGGCCTAGCTAGCTAGTATTACTTACATTTTGGTCTACAAGTTTTAGTTCTTCTGACCATTCACCCACGGCCCTGCCCGTGAACCTTTTCCAAACCCTGTCCGGCAAAGAAAATGAATAAATGAGTAATTAATTACTTGGTGTCACGAAAGTTGCCGATCTAGTGCGATAATATGATTGAAATTACCTCTGGAGCATCTCTCTAAAGTCTGCCCATAGCTCCTTTTCTTTTCGTAACGAGTCCATGACAAGGACTTTTCCTGAGTCAGGTTGAATGACTAGCAGAATAAAGTGGAACCTACGCACGCATAACTCATCATCAGTTACACTTAACATCGAGTAAGCCGAAACATAATGTGTACAAGAGAGGGTAACAGTACTCACGAGAAGTTGTAAGGCAATAGTATTTCCCTTTTGGTTTGTTGTCTCAGTAAAGATCTTAGCAAGAAATCGTCTGTTTGCCCGGGTTTGTGTCTTACCACTTCTTCATGAACTCTATTTGGGTCAACGAATCCAATGTCAAAAGGGCCTCCTTTCATGCATTCCATAACATTTTTCCTGCATAATAGTATATACATATATGGTGAGCATATATATATACATGCAATTAATAAAGTGAATGAGATGAGATAGAAATTACAGAAATAGTACTTACACACAATAAAGGCTTATGACAGCTTTGTCGAGTTCCTTCTGATTGAATAGAAAATACAAGTCTTGAATGTTGAAGTCGACAGACATCAGCGTAGACAGGGCCATCGGCATAGTGGATAGGCCGTGACAGCGATGCGACGGCGTCAAGGCCATGCCGACGACAAGCTATTTTTCCTTTTTGCCACATTAATACTAGAAAAATCATAACTAACTCATTTTAATTAAGAAAAATACATATAATATATCAAAATTTATAGAAAAATAAGATCTATCTAACTAAACTCAAATCTTACATATGTTTATTGAATAAAATATAAAAACATTACATATACTTTTGTATAAGTCATTTTCCATTTTCCGAGTGCCAAAAACGGGATGTTTTATGAAGCAACCACCAAAGGCATAATTCAAAATGCTAACACCCTATTTTTCAAAAATACTAGACGACCTTACATCGACAATGTACTAACCGGGATATCTCAAACCTTTCCGTCCATCCCTGGTGAAAAAGACAAATGTCTGCTGAATCGGTAGAAGTGGGTTCGCTTTGAACTACAGGATCCTCCTGATTTTTTTGCTCAAATCATTTTTAGCCTCACATATGATGTTTCTCAGAGATCCAATTCAAGTTTAGCGACACTCATCACCTAGGTAAGAATCTTCATGCTCGTTGTTTTGACAATAGTCAAAAATGGTCCAAACATTGTAAAACATCCGCGTGGTATCATATTATGTGACATAGTTGCAAGGAAAAATACCAAACTTGGTATATTGATTGCATCTCAAAAAACCTTCTCAAAATAAGCCATCATGTTCGAGGTTTCATGGCTTACGGGCCAAATGATCAATGTTATTGCCAGAATCGCAGCACAGTTTGTGATACTACGCTCATATTGTGCACACATTTGCATCTTGGGATAAAGAACAATGTTGCACGAATTTTTTTTCCTTTTCGTCCCATGGAAAATATATTTTCCATTTTTTCAGTACCAAAAACGGGACGTTTTGTGAAGCAACCATCAAAGGCATAATTCAAAATGCTATCACCACATTTTTAAAAAATACTAGACCACCTTACATGGATAATATCCCAACCGGAGTATCCCAAGCCTTTCCATCCACACCTGGTGAAAAAGACAAATGTCTACCGAATTAGTTGAAAGTGGGTTCGGTTTGAACTACAGGTATATGATCTAATGCTCAAGATTTTTTGCAAAAATAATTTTTAGCCTCAAAATATGATGTTTCTTCTGAGATCCAATGCAAGTTTAGCGAGGCTCATCCCTTAGGTAAGAATCTTTATGCTTGCTGTTTTGACCGTAGTTTGAAACCGGCATAAGAAATTTAAAAATTATCCGAACAATGTAAAACATTGAGTGGTGTCATATTAGGTGACATAGTTGCAAGAAAAAAATACCAAACTTGGTATATTGATTGGATCTTAAAAAAAGCTTCTCAAAATGAGCTATCATGTTCGAGGTTTCATGACTTTCGAGCCAAATGAACAATATTATGGCTAGAATCGGCATAGTTTCTGATACTATTCCCATATTGTGCACGCATGTGCATCTCGGGATAGAGAACAATGTTGCAGGAGGAAGTATTCCATTTTGTCGCATGGAAAATCCATTTTCTATTTTCTGAGTGCCAAAAATGGGACGTTTTGTGAATCAACCATGAAAGAAATAATTCAAAATGCTACCATCGCATTTTAAAAAATATTAGACCACCTAACATGGACAATGTCCCAACCGGGGTATCTCAAACCTTTTCGTCCACCCCTGGTAAAATAGATAAATGTCTGCCGAATTGATAGGAAGTGGGTCCGGTTTAACCTACATGTACATGATCTAATGCTCATGATTTGTTTGAAAAAATCACTTTTAGACTCACAATATGATGTTTCTTCATAGATCCAATGCAAGTTTAGCAAGGCTCATCACCTAGTTAAGAATCTACATGCACGTTGTTTTGATCATAGTTTGAAACGAGCATAAAAATTTAAAAAACGGTCCAAACAATGTAAAAAATTCGTGTTGTGTTATATTATGTGACATAGTTGCAAGGAAAAATACCAAACTTGTATGTTGGTTGCATCTCAATAAAACCTTCTCAAAATGAGCTATCACGTTCGAGGTTTAATGGCTTTCGGGCCAAATGACCAATTCTATGCCCAGAATTGCGGCATAGTTTGTGATACTATGTCTAGATTGTGCACACATGTGTATCTTGGGATGGAGAACAATGTTATAGTAGGAAGTTTTCCTTTTTGTCGCATGCAAAAGCCATTTTCCATTTTCCGGGTGCCAAAAATGGATCGTTTTGTAAAGCAACCACCAAAGGCATAATTCAAAATGCTACCACCCTATTTTAAAAAAAATACTAGACCACCTTACATTGAAAATTTTACAACCGGGGTATCTCAAACCTTTTTGTCCACCCCTGGTGAAAAAGACAAATGTGTGCAGAATCGGTAAGAACTAGGTCCGGTTTGAACTACAGGTACATGATTTAATGCTCATAATTTTTTGCAAAAATCAATTTTAGACTCAAAATATGATGTTTCTTTAGAGACCCAATGCAAGTTTAGTGAGACTCATCCCCTAGGTAAGAATCTTCATGTCCGCTGTTTTGACCATAGTTTGAAACGGATATAAGAAATTTAAAAACGGTCCGAACAATGTAAAATATTCGCGTGGTGTCATATTATGTGACATAGTTCCAAGGAAAAATACCAAACTTGGTATATTGATTGCTTCTCAAAAAATCCTTCTCAAAATGAGTTATGATGTTCGAAGTTTTATGGCTTTCGGGCAAATGACCAATGTTATGGACATAATCGCGGCATAGTTTGTGGTATTGTGCCCATATTGTGCATGCATGTGCATCTTGGGATGGAGAACAAAGTTGCAGGAGGAAGATTTCTTTTTCGTCTCACAGAAAAGTCATTTTCTATTTTCCGAGTGCCAAAAACAGGGCATTTAAAATGCTACCACCAACGGAATAATTCAAAATTCTACCACCCCATTTAAAAAATACTAGACCACCTTATTTGGACAATGTCTAACCTGGGTATCTCAAACCTTTCTGTCCACCCCTGATAAAAAGACAAATGTCTGCCAAATCGGTAGGAAGTGGGTTCGGTTTAAATTACATCTACATGATCTAATGCTCATGATTTTTTGCAAAAACCATTTTTAGACTCACAATATGATGTTTCTTCAGAGATCCACTACAAGATTAGCGAGACTCATCCCCTAGCTAAGAATCTTCATACCCGCCCTTTGGACCATTTTTAGAATCACAATATGATTTTTGAAGATTTGAACACTATTAAATACATTTTATTTGAAAATACATGATGCATGATTAAAAATATAATAGGGATGTCATGTTTGGATTCTTCTCATTTTTCTGACCGATTTAGACAGAACTATGCAAGATTCAACCAAATTGTTACAGCGGGATAGAGTGGTAGTGATGGTGCTGGTGGAGATGATGGTGAAGAAGATGATGATGATGATCCCGATGAACTCTAGCTTGATGACGGTGTTGATGGCGACAATTTACCCTCTCCAGGAAGGAATTTCCCCGACAGATTTCTGCCTGCCAGAGAGCTCTTTCTCTCTCTGTAGTTTACGCCCCGCAGAGGCGGCGAAATCTTTCTGTGATCGCGCCCCAAGTCTTAGGGTTTCGGGGGGATGTTATAGGCGAAAGGGCGATGCCAGAGGTGGGCCAGGGTGGCCACACCACCTGGTGGCGAGGCCTGGGAGGGGGGTGCCAGCGGGTGGTGTGGGCCCCTGTGGCCCATCTCCACTCCTCCTTCTGGCCTCCTTCGTCTTCTGAAAAAATAGGGATTTCCATATATTTTCTAGAATTTTCTGATCTTCGTGAATATTGCATCTGGACACCGATTTTTCCATCAGAATCCTGACTCCGGCGGTTCATCCTCCAAAAGTCATCCAACATGCAAAATAGATGAAATAACATAAGTATCATCTCTTAATATGAAATATATCAATAAATAACAGTAAATTATAATATAAAATAGTGATGCAAAATAGACGTATTATTATGTTGTAAATCAAGAACTATGTGTGTCCATGAAGTGTTAATACATTGTTCTGAGTGAGTTGACAATGTCATTCTTAATTATCCTAAGTTCCTTCAATGGCCTGGTGAAATGAGAAGGTAGGACAATAGATGTCGTGCAAGTTCTCAAGTAAGCAGGCACGACTAAATTAGGTATACACACCTACATATCATGAAACTAGAGCCAGGCACTGTGGCCTTAATTTATTACATGATTTCTCTTATCTAAGCAACACCCCGCTAATCACTCCATGCTTATGATTCTGTCCAGCGAAAGATACAAATAAAAACTTTCTGGTAAAAAATAGAAATTTGCTGCTGCAGTTTACTAATTTACTTCTCTTTTTTTAATTCAACTGATGCATTCACCACTTGCTCTTGATAATATTGACACATATGTGAGGTTGAGAATGAAAACCCAATTGCTAAAGTGCTATTGGTATTCTTGTGCTCCCATTGAGTTGAACTATAAATTTAGATTATACTTCACATAGAAGATTCTAGTAATCCCTAGAATTGAGGGTACAAGCGATGTCTTGTTATGTCCAACACATTAGCGCAACAAGATCGTTTCACCAGAACCCAAGACGACCAATGCTCTCGCATCAAATGTAATGAGGACAAGGCATGGATCTCATCCCACCATCTACTCACTTACTACAACACGCAAGCCTGTCGTGTGGTGAAGGCCTATCAAATCTTCCCATATGGAGAACTTGATGGGCTCCAATTCGAGGAATCTTGCGGGGAGAGAGAGAGAGAGAGAGATAATAAGGATACAACTGGTAGTGTACATTTTATTTTATCGTTCAAGGACGAGCCTGTCCCCATCATACACAAGTAGACTTATTACATCGACACTAGATATCTAGCTCATTAGAAAAGTTTAGTACCACATTGTTTTGGTTGATTTTAACAACATAAAGCTAAACTGGAACCGGCTTGAGGAAGAGATCGGTGACGAGCTCCTCGAGGTCACCACCGAAGGTGTAGCCATCCCTGCCTTTGAGGTAAATGATCTCGTTTGTCCTCGCCATGTTCACCACCACCTCCGCTGCTGGTAATAACACATGATCTATGTCCATGTTTGCCCGGTTCAATACCCTCCACCTGTTCTCTAGGAGTGCGGCGACTGCAGCCACGGCCTCATCACCTGTTGTGTTGTTCTCCATCATGTAGCATTCCACAGAGCTAGGCATATCCTTTTTGTGCTTCCCAAGCTGCATGTGTGCATGTTATGAGTAAATGATATAATACACGACTGCAGAATTCGATTGCCACGTATGTCCTTAATCACAGGACATCATATGTAAGTTCTTTATTATGTACAGATTACTTTGAGTTATTTATTTCCCAGAACTACTATATGTTTGCGGCATGAGTACCTTGTAAGAAGATATGTCGTTGAGGAAGCGTGTGACCTGTGAACCGGCTCGGACAATTTCAGGAATGCCGCATACCCACTCAAACACCTCTTTGGTTGCTATGTCGCTGTACCGTGTTAGGGTCAAGAGGGTAAGCATCAGCAAACCAGACGTCATGATAGATATCTCCTCGTGTTCCTTGAAGCTCGGCCGATAGTTCTCGCTAGAACAGATGGCCTCGCGGAGGTAATATTCAGATGACTGCTTGTACTGCAAAGACACACAACATATTATTTATTACGTTTGACAAAGCATATATGGTGATAGAAAAACATAGTAATATAATATACAAGCACACACAACTTTTAAATTCATATATCGATATAGTGCACCATACCGCCTTTTTGATGTAATACATGCGATACTCCTGATTAGGTTTCAAATTGTCCTCAAACTATTTGAAATTGCTTAACGTTTTGATGTAGAGCATGCGGAGGTATTCTGGTAGGTTTGAGACCTCACTTTCATCCCATCTACATACAATATATGGTTAATGGAGGTTCAAGATATCACGAGCAGACTACAAGATATATCTTGTAATCTTGTAAATACAAACATTACTGGGCGTACCTCTGCATAGCTTCAGTGAGCTTGTGGCACTCCTCTAAGGTGGCATGGACATCAAAAGTGTCATCCAGAAGAGACACCATTCCGAACGTCTTGGCAAATAACATCCGTGCATCAGAATACTCTTCTTCATGAAGCATTCCGCAGGTCCAAAAGTAGATCTCAACCATACGGTCCCGAGCATACGGTAGTTTCAGTGTTATAAAGATCCCTCCACCATCTGCATGTTAAAATCGCTAATTTACTCAAACAA
The DNA here is from genome assembly GCA_916181665.1 of Avena sativa. Classification (NCBI taxonomy): domain Eukaryota; kingdom Viridiplantae; phylum Streptophyta; class Magnoliopsida; order Poales; family Poaceae; genus Avena; species Avena sativa. The sequence goes on along the minus strand of OV702285.1, from coordinate 53,112,606 downwards.
CCTTATATAATTCTTGGCATGCAATTTTTTGGTAATAATCTATCATATTGTTCTCCAACTATTTTGTGAAGATACTGATTTGGTTAGTCTGATATAGAATTGTGTTCGTGGAAAAAATAATTATTGCCACTAATTGGTGAGATTTCACTAAACAAGGTTAAAATGTGTGACAACTGAATTAAATTATCCTCCTTGTGCCAGATAGATATAAACCATCTGGTCTTGCATAATCGCTAAAGTCAATTTTGTATTAAAATAGGCACGACGGCAAAAACAACCCTAACCGACAACACACGAGGGTAGGAGGCAATATGCATTGCATGCTGCAAATGTTTCGACCCAAAAACAGGCAACCTGATGTCCGCAACATAAAAATGTCATATATACATGTCGATTTTTTTTACTATAGCAAGATCTAGGATAAACATCAAATGCAAAATGCTCTACCTAGGGTGTTTTCTTATGAGAGGAATATTGACTTACATTGAGAGTTCTTTGAGCTCCTTGAGGTGAAGGATCCTGACAAGGTTAAAGTTCAGCCTAGCAAGCTCTTGCAACATGTCGTCGTATGTCTCCTCCTGGTCATACTCAGCAATGTAGTGCATGGTTTCAAGCCGTCTAGTGAACCGTGGCAGGGCAATGTCGAGGGTGCGGGAGATCTGCTCCGTAAGTGGGGACCTAACCTTGCCTTTGTTGGCCTCGAGGTGGCCCCTTGCAAAGGTTATGGCATCATCAAGAACCACTTCACCCGGTATTTCCATGTGAGCTGCGTTGTACAAGCTCAGCATGCCCTTCAGGTCATTGCTAAGGCTCTCGCTGAAACAGCCTTGGTCATCTCTGAATTTTTTGAATACATCTGCATAATAATTGCATGGTCATTGATCTAGGCCCCATGCATATCAAATATACATATCTAATCGCAGGTGCATTCTAACATTGCATTTTGCTGGTAACATCCTAAAGTGGTCAACTTTATGTGGCTTAACTATAGAAAACTATTGTATCGAATAAAAATGGGTAAAGATATTCTGTACCATTCTAACTGTCCAAATAAAATACTAACTTCGATCCATAATAATTATCATTAGTTCAAAAGTGCGACACTTATTATGGATAGTAGGTAGTAGTATATAATTTCATTAAAGAGGGTATTGACTAGATTACAATGTGCACTTAATTACCTGTAGGCACCCAGAGCCCATGCTGCCGAAGTAGGCGAAATTGAAGCGCGACAACGTGCAGGTCATTCGATCCCTCGCCATCCGTATGCTCTGACTGGACGCGGCTTAATACTGCTCCAATCTCTTCCTGGAAGTGATTATCCAAGCCTAGATGTTCAAGAGTGTCCACATATATTAGTGCATCAGCCATGGTCATGGCATCCTTCCTCGCCTCGAACGCGTGACGTACTTGCCTCTTGAGCTGCTCTGCCCGCTCTCTCATCCACTCCACTGATCTCTGCACCAAGACACCAATCTTATCTTAAATATACATATATATTCGTATGAGGATCCACTTAGACCAGCAGCCATATGTACTATATGGTGAATGGTTAACATGGAAGCTTGCACGCATGAATGCATGAGCTAATTAATCAACAAATAAGGAGCTTTAATTTCCCAATACTAGAGTACTCCCTCCGTCCCGGTTTAAAGGACACAATTTGCAATTCTCTGGGCTCTAGGTGTCATCTAATTGGTCCATTTAATAGTATGAAGTAGAACATGCATAAGAAGAAAAAGAGTTAGGAAAGTGTTCACATTTGTTCACACATGTGCATGCAGGCATTTTATTGCTTTCACACAGGAGTAATTACAGAGATTAAATGCTTTTGTGTCTAAGTATTTTGGGATTGCATGGTTTGCAAATTGTGTCCTTTAAACCGGGACGGAGGGAGTAGGAAACTATATAACTATTAAAAAATATTAACAAATTCATGGTAAAATATGCACGCTATTTGTACCGTAAACAATCGATACCTCTAATCTTATAACCATAATTTCTTATAGATTTTTTCTTTGAGTTTGAATTATTTGAGCAACAGAATAGTTCCCCTTAACATATGCATGCCTGAGGTATTTTTACATGTTTTTTGAAATTAATTATTGCATATTTGATCTGTAATGTTTTTCTATATTTGAATTCATTTCTCTAAACAATATTCACACAAAGAGGAACGTTATATTAATTAAGTAGAACTTTGTATTGTAATTTTGAGCCTATATGCAAACACACAGGTTAACGACTAGCTAGTCACAGTATTGAAGAGACACAACCACTGCAAATCAAATGTCACCAAATTGAATACTAGCATAAAGCATGCAAATATATATACCTGCGAGACAGGAGGGACGTAGGTGACAAAGAAGTCACCCCAGACGGAGGGGGCAAACTTCTCGCTATCAGTGTTGGTTGTGCGATCCTGGCCGTTAACAACAGCAGCAGCCTTGCTCGATGCCATGTCAAGGGTTGCTAGCTGCAGCCTGCAGTTGCAAGTATGCAGAGCTGGCTGCGATACTTGTAACAACTAGTGCTGGAGCTTAGGACAGTTACACTCTAGGTTCTGCGATGGTGTTTTTCTAAGACTTCATGGATCTGTATTTATAGATCGACTGGGGCAACCAAGTAGTTGATGCAAGAACTTTTATCTTTTGGCAGACTAGGTAGAGATTATATAAAAAAGATTTGAATTAGGACACGCGAAGATAAACCTTTTAAGACTTTGGCGTTGCTCGTGTAAAACGTGGAATTGGAGGACTCGTTTGCCTTTTCTGAATAGTAGTACCAATGATCTGATATTTCTGAATATCGTGCAGGATACAAAGGTTCAACCACCCCATCTAACAAAGAGTTGTATATAGTTTAGAACGGCACGGTATACGAAGAGTAGCGTAGCACCTTTCACTTACTGCTGTAACGTCCGACGGCAAGGCGATATCAAACTGTCTCTTGGGACCCAAGCCACGCTGACAAGGTGTGTAGCGTCTATCCTCTTGAGCATAGCGCTTTTTTATTAGGCAATACTAAAAAGATGTTAGTCGGCGGAAATAGTTTGCGTGACATTTTTTTTTGTTTTTGACATTTAGGTTATTTTTATCCATTTTGTCGCTATTGGGCTCTCTTCGAATATTAACCATGCTCTGACTATCTAGCTATGAGATTCTTTGGAATGTAACTATTAGTTAATTAACGGCAAGATTGCTTAGAATCCACCGTAACGTTCTAGCGGAAACTAAAATGACGTTGCCTCGATATAGTATCACGGTACAGTACAGTAGTAATCGTCAATAACAACCCTTGTTTTCATGAGAACGTGAATAACATAGGCATACATGTAAAAAGTTGTGATCTAAAAAGTAATTAATCATGATCTAAAAACAATTCACGAGCAGAAAAATGTCATTATTTCCCTGCCGGGTGGAGCAAGACGCGTGCCACGACTGTAGGTAGTTTTCCCCCTTTTTGTTTTGGCAAAGTACCTTTTATTATCCACTAACTAGGTGCTGCATTGCTGACCCTTCTATCACTTTGGCGATCCTGAAAGAAAAAAGATACCACTCACACAAAATGTGTGATAGAAAATCTACTTTATAATATGATTTCTTTTGTTTTGGAAAGTGCATTATCCTTGTTTGTTTTGGCTGGCTATGCCATAACTTCTGCATTATGGGTTGGCTATGGTATAAACAAATATTACGTGAAAAATGTTGTATTTCCTCCCTCTAGAGATAAGTGACTCAAATTTTTCTAGATTCACATATTTCTACACACTAAATGAGTTTAACTGGGTGCATGCGAGGAACACCCTTCCCGCTCTTTCCCTCCCCCACAAACGGGATCCCATGCTTGACACATGCGTCGGCTTGATCTGATACCAGACGCAGGATCGTAGGGCTCGGCCCCTGCTTGAGCGACGTCGGTCTTCTGTCACTCGCGTCGTCCATGATCAGTTGTACTTGTACACTGGTTCAGCCTCTTGCTAGTAAGTCTATCCATCACATTATTTTTCTCATGATGTGATTCCGTCATCATGTGACATTACATGACTATGGTTAGGAAATCTTAAGCATCGATTACCTACAAAATCATCATAAAAGGCTTACTAGGAACATTGTATTGTTTATATATATATATATATATATATATATATATATATATATATACATGTATTTTTTTTGGTTAATACATGGAGAGAATAAACACTTATTATAAACACGAAAATATGATAATAACAACTTTATTATTGCCTTTGTGGCATATTTCAACATAACAAACATGCTCCAACTGTGTGATATTTTTAAAATTTGGGCATTTTGATCCACAACGTGATTGTTGGACACGATTATTGAGGGGCGCCGGTGCGAGATGGCTTTCTCAAAGCGCCGATAGTTTGGGCGTCGGCTCTCAATGCAAAGCTCCGACACCCATATCTATACATAGTTTAGTGTATAGATATATTTATATCGAAACAGAGTTAAGTCAGTTATTTATGGAGGAAGTGACTAAGCGAGAACACGTACTATAGCAGTAGAATATGCCCTGCTCTCCAATAAAACACATGCGTGCACACTTATAGGCACTAGTGCAGAGCCCCCCCTTTAACTCCGGTTGGGAGGGCCCTCTAACAGCGGTTCCCCAACCGCTGTTGAGGGTTCGGTGTTAGAGGGGGGGGGGGGGGTCCTTTAACACCGGTTCTTATACGAACCGGTGTTAAAGGGTGGCGCACGTGGGGCTGCCGCAGGCCTCAGCCCCCCCTTTAACACCGGTTCGTATCTGGAACCGGTGTTAAAGGTTCTTCTGCCGCGGCAGAGATTTAGGTCGTTTTCCTGCCGCGGCAGGAAAACAGCCTAAATCTCTGTCACGGCAGACTTCTGCCTCTGCCCCGTTCTGGGCGTATTTCTGCGGGAGGGGGGGGAGCGAGGGGGAATCGATCGGGAGCGGTATACACATAAATCGTCATCGGTACATACGAGTAAATGAATAATTAAGCAACTATTATTATACACAAACATCGTCATCGGCACATACATCGTCATCGGCACATATACATCGTCATCGTACATTTTGGTGGATATCTAAAGAGTTCTCCGCCAGGCGTGACGACCTCATCAAGTATGAACCCCGCCAATTCCTCTTGAATGGCTCGTATGCGTTCAAATGGTAGTAGTTGGTCCCGCATCCGTTCGATCTGAATATATATGAAGAATGGGCCGTCAATATATATATAAGAATAAAACTCAACACAATTGATGGTAATAAAATAATGTTGTGGACTTTGTTTACTTACTCTAAGTTGTTCTTGTGCGGCTTGGCCCGTCGCACATATCGTGTTGCGAATGAACTCGCAAACATAGTACCCACATAAGTTATTGCCGTGTCCCTGATGTGCGCACTTTACGAGAATAGAGAGTTCAATCAAAATAATAATCAATAAAGCATGATATAATGGAATTGGAAGCTAGCTAGTATTACTTACATTTTGGTCTACAAATTTTAGTTCTTCTTCACCCATGGCCCTGCCCGTGAACCTTTTCCAAACCCTGTCCGGCAAAGAAAATGGATAAAGGAGTAATTAATTACTTGTTGTCACGAAAGTTGCCGATCTAGTGCGATAATATTATTGAAATTACCTCTGGAGCATCTCTCTAAAGTCTGCCCATATCTCTTTTTCTTTTCGTAACGAGTCCATGACAAGGACTTTTCCTGAGTCGGGTTGAATGCAATTAATGAAGTGAATGAGATGAGATAAAAATTACAGAAATAGTACTTACACACAATAAAGGCTGATGGCAGATTTGTCGAGTTCCTTCTGATTCAATAGAAAATGCAAGTCTTGAATGTTGAAGTCGATCGCGTCGTCTCCGCACAAGAAAATCTGATCTCTTATATGCGCCGTGATCCATTCTTATTTTCTCGTCTTGCAGAAATCAAGGTACCACTTGTGCAATTTTCGCATCTTTGTTGGTAGATTCTTGAGCTCCTCTTTCTTGACTAGATTCTTCCCATACTTCCATGGCTGTATGGGGTTGGCATCGCATTTGGGCAAGTTGTCTCCCATGACGTTCAAGTATGCAATGTAAGTCATCCCCATCTCATTGGCCTTTCTTTGTAGCTCTGCCTCGTAATCATTTACGGGAGGAGCGTCCCGTGTGTCGAACATTTGGAGCGGGGCACATGATTGGTTTTCCTGCTCTCCGAGCATGGGAACTGTTTTCTGGGGTGCCTCACGACTGCTACTTTCAGTCTCCCTGCGGCGCCTTGCATCCGCCTTCAAAATCTGGCGCTCGTAGTCCGGCACAAGTGGGGTTTCAGGTTATAAAAGATTTTTGTAAAACTTCTCCACCACCGCCGGATCTATTTTCTCCTTTGGCTCGGCCCGTCTAGGTGCAAAGAATTTCTTGACCTGTTCTTCCGAGATCCTATTGGTCTCCTCGTCGCTGCGATTCCACGGTAAAACCGGCAATGGCTTGGCGGAAGGCTGTGGGACGTAGTTTTTTGAACTCTTTGGCGTACGGTTTCCTGCGGATTTCTTTGTGGCAGTGCTACTGATGCTCCTCGTGGCAGTGCTCTTCCGCTTACGCTGAGGAGATGGCTGACGGGCCGGAGATGGCTGCCACGCAGGAGATGGCTGACGGGCCGGAGATGGCTGCCGCGCAGGAGATGGCTGCCGCGCCGGAGATGGCTGCCGCGCAGGAGATAGCTGAAGCGGCTCAGACTGCTGACGCTGCGGAGACGGCGGGGGTGCTAGTGACCTCCAATTTGGAAGCACAATGTGTTCCTTCTTCCAAAGAATGGTTGTTTTCACTGCAAATTTGAGTTGAGTTTCCCCTTCACCTGTAGCATGGTCAAGCTGTGCTTCCTCATATTCCTTCACAACCTCATCCACCCCAACAATAGCATAGCCATCTGGAATCGGTCGGCAGTGGTAAGTTCCACCAGCTACAGGAGGTAAGGCATAGCCGACAGCCACCTTAATGGATAAGCCCATTAATCTCACATGCAGCTCAGCGTGTTCGCTCTACGTGATCTCATCCACGGGGTATCGAGGACCCGTCATTTCAAGCGTTGGCTGCACGTTCTCCGTGGAAGCCACACTGCTTTTCCGCGCAGAGTCTGGGCCGCGGGCAGCTTCCAATGCAGGCTCTTCGTGCCGCTGAGATGGGCCGGTAGCTTGATGGCTCTGTTGTGCATTCACTTGCGCCTGCAGTGCCGCAAGTGCATGTTCTATCTGTGTCATCCGCTCTGTACGCTCTTTTTCTTTTCTGCCGCGCCATCTGTAAGAGTCGCTCCAGTCGGTAAACCCATCCTTCCATGTCATACCCCCTGTGCCTCGTGCATGTCCAGGGTGTTCTTTTTTACCGATGGCGCGTGTGAGCTGGTCATTCTCTCTGTCGGGATGGAAGGTCCTGGCGGGTGTTTCCTCGTATGCCGTGATGAGTTCAGTGACGGGTTTGGCAAGGAGGGTTAGAAAGATACACAATCCTGTTTCTGGGTCCAACCTTGCCTCGATTCCGTAGAACCAAGTCTTTGCACGTAGGTCCCACCCATCTGTCTGGGGTGTGATCCCTCTCTCGCGCAGGGCCTTCTCAGCTTCCTCCCACTTAGGCCTCTGAGATATGTAGCCACCTGACCCCGTCCTCTGGTGATATTCCTTCTTCAGGGCATTAAGCGTATTGGTTTCTGACCTCTTTTTAGCTATAGCACTTTTTTTATATGTCTCAAATTCGGGCCAGTGAGGTCTTATCTTCGCATAATATGCGTCTTCGAAATTTGGAGTCTTTCCAGATTTGACAAATTTGTTCAATTTTGTCTTCCAGTTGCGGAAAGCGTCAGCCATCTTCTTTAGAGTCCACTCTTTGACCTTTTCCTTTATAACCGGGTTGTTTTCATCCTCCTCTGGCGGAAGGGTGAAATTTACCAACAACGAATTCCAAAGCGTTTCTTTGGATCTGTCATCGACAAAGGTACCGTCGCCCTTCTTTGGCTTATTCCAATTTTCAATTATGATTGGGATTTGGTCCCTAACAAGAACTCCAGCCTGACGTACAAATTTGTCTGCGGCCTTCTTGGGCTCCATCGGCCTGCCATCAACATGGACTGCTTCGATCGTGAACTTTGCACGATCTTTCAACCGCTGGCTCGCGCCTCGCTTGCTCTTTTTCGTAGAAGAAGATGGTTGCTGGCTGGTCGATCCAGAGGGCTAAAAGAAGAAAGAGGCGTTAATTAATACATGTAGAAGAAGATTGTTGGTGGAAGTCAGCAGAGGCTTAATCAATGCATATACCTCGCCGGACTTTTTAACCATTAAATTGCGTTCACCGGAGTCTTTATCTTCTCCATGACTAGTACTTGAGCTGTCGTCATCATGTCCCTCCAAGTTCAGATATTGTGAGGTGTCCTCATCAATAATGTTCTCCATTATTTATTCTTCTTCAAGGTTTCTACTAAGTGGACCCATAGTTTCTAAAACAATAATATTATCTAGAGTAAGAGTGTAAACATTCAAGTGGACTTGGATTCATACACAAATATACATATTATTCATACCAAAATACACAAATAAATACACAAATGAGTCAGAAGTCCAATTTGTATACAAGTTTTAATCTATGCATGTAGTACAATTTATCGAGCAAACAAGTTTTAATCAGGATGAGTCAGCAATCACACACGTGGCAGACACGTGGCGCTCACCGGTGGGGTGACGTTGGTCTCGTCGGGCGGCGGTGCTCGTCGGGCGGCGGTGCTCGTCAGACGGATGCGGCGGTGCTAGCGGCGGGCGGCGTCGGCGTTGAGGCGTGGCCTATGAGCTCCGAAGCGGCGGCGGCGAGACGCTCCTGCACGGGGAAGAGAGCGAGGTGGTCAGGGCTCCTCGAAATAGGCTTGCGCCCCGCTATATTAATATAGCAATCACAAGATACAACGACAATGTTGGAGCAACAGAAAAGCAACAGCACAATCTAACCCAAAAGAAAATAAAGAGAAAAATAAAAGAAACAAATGTCGACATCGAGCAGATCGACGAACGAAAATGACCCGTGACCGCTGCGCCCTCCGGAGTTGTCCCACCTCACTCCTAGCACTTCGAAGCACCGTGTTTCAAGCAACACCTTCAAGAAGGAATGCGACGTCGACGACGCTGTTGCCCGGACTTGTCCTAGGGTTTCCCTCGATATCCTCTCAGTGTCAGAGGGTTTGGATGGATTCCCTGTGTCTAAACTTGTCGAGGGTCTGGCCATCAGACGCGCGTTGTCAGTGCTCTAGGAGAAAGGCTACCAGGACTGTGTCCTGGAATCGTTTCTAAGCAGGTGATGCGGCAGCTCATCACCTCGCTCCGCCGCATCCACGACACCGGCATCCTGCACCGCGACATCAAGCCCTCCAACCTCGTCGTCACGCGTCGGGGCCAGGTGAAGCTCATCGACTTCGGCGCCGCCACGAACCTGCACATCGGCAAGAACTACATGCCCGACCGCACCCTGCTCGACTCGGACTACTGCCCGCCCGAGCTCTACGTGCTCCCGGAGGAGACCCCCACGCCGCCCGCCGAGCCCATCGCCGCCATCCTCTCCCCGATCCTCTGGCAGCTCAACATCCCCGACCTCTTCGACATGTACTCCGCGGGCATCGTGCTCATGCAGATGGCCCCGACCTCTTGTGTCCTGGAATCGTTCCGCCGCATCGCCGGGGAAGACGACGATGACACGAGGCCGAGGCTCGCCGGGGAAGAGGTATCCCTGTCGCCATCGGCCGGACGGGTTGCACGGCGCGGGTAAGGAGGGACTCCCCTCTCTCCTCCTCGCCAACATGGATTCGTCGGCCCGCAACCCGACGAGGGAGCCGCGTCGCCGTCGCCCTCCGCGTCGGTTCCGGTGTGGCGTCGGCCGCCCCGGCGGAAGTTTCGGCGGGTGCGGGATACCGTGGCTGGGCGTGTGGAGGCAAAGGCCTAGGGCGCGGCCGTGCAGCGTTAGCGTTAGAGGGGCGTCTAGCCCCGCTGAGCGCCGTGCACACGGCCGGAGCCCCACCGTGTTAGAGGGAGGGGAAGGATGCGGGGAAGAGAGGGTCGGGGGCGGCGGACCTCGAGCTCCGAAGCGGCGGCGGCGAGACGGCGGGTCGGGGGCGGCGAGACGGAGGACCTCGAGCGGCGGTGGCGGCGCTTCGATTTCTCTGCGGCGGTGTGTTCGATCGATCTGGCTCAGTGGGGGGGAAGAAAGGAAGGGGAAGGTGAAATAAATACACCCCCCTTTAACACCGGTTCGTGGCTGGGGGGGGGGGGGGGTGGCGCGCGCGGGAAACGAAATAAATGCCCCCCTTTAACACCGATTCCTGTCTGGAACCGGTGTTAAAGGGGGGGGCATTTATTTCATGCATTAAAGGGGCATTTTTAATTCAAAAAATATGATATGAATTTAGAAAATTCATATCTTTTTCATTTCAACTCAGAAAAATATGAATAATATATCATAATTTTCATAAAAATAATTTCTATCCATTCATGTAAATCATTTTATATTTACTTTACATGAAAATTTTCAAAATAATTAAAACACTTACATATAAATTTTGATTATTCAATTCAAACCAAAATAAATTGTTAAATCCTAAAAATTTGAACATAAGAAATATTAAGCATCTAAAAAATGATTTTTATTAGATGAAATCATATTTTAATGCCGCATCTTTTGTATTAACATTTTTGAATTGATTAGATATTTAAATGTCGCATCTTTTGTATACACTTGAATCTCACCAAGCCTCGCTCAACTTGCATTGTTTTTTGATAAAATAGCATATTGTGAACCTAAAAATGATTTTTGTAAAAAATCATGAGCATCGTATCATGTACTTGTAGTTCATATCTAACCCACTTCCTGCCGATTCGGTAGGAATTTGTCTTTTTCACCAGAGGTGGACGGAAAGGTTTCAGATCCCCCTGTTGGTACATTGTGCATATAAGGTGGTCTAGTATTTTTGTAAAATGTGTTGGTGGTTTTTTGAATTAGCAATTTGGTGGTTGCTTCACAAAACCGTCCGTTTTTTATGCTCGGAAAATGGAAAATGCCTTTTTGGTGCGATAAAAAGGAAAACTTCCTCTTGCAACATTGTTTGCCATGCCATGATGCACATGTATGCACAATATGGCCATATTATCACAAACTATGCCTTGATTCTAGCCATAACATTGGTCATTTGACCCGAAAGCCAAGAAACCTTGAATGAGATAGGTTATTTTGAGACAGTTACATAAAGCCGAACTGGAACTGAAAATTAAGATACATAAAAGAACTGAAAATTAAGATACATGGCCAGATTAAGTAACAATCAGCCGAACTGGAACTAAAAATTAAGATACATAAAAGAACTGAAAATTAAGATACATGGCCAGATTAAGTAACAATCGGCCGAACTTGTTTCGGAATGTTGGAGTGATTCAGTCATGCTCCTGCCTACACCTGTAATACTCACCACTATAGTCGTCGTACTCGCCGCCGCCGTCATCGCTGTCGTCGTCGGGGTCGCCGTAATTGAACCTCTGGAGAGTACGCGTGGGCTGGACTTGAGGGTAGCGTGTGGGCTGGACTTGAGGGTAGCGCGGACGGGAGTTAGAGTCGGCGGCAGTGTCATAGGCCATGACGCTCTAGAGAGTCCGACCGCGCCACCATAGCCGACGGCCGGCCTCGTTGAAGTTAGGAGGAGGTGGGCCATCCTCCTCGTGCCTGGCGAGCGCCCTCTCACGCCGATCCACGAAGAAGGCTTCCCAAGTAGGGAAATAGTCGGGATGCCATCTGGGATTCCTCCGCTGCTCCGGCGTGAGCTCGAAGTAGTAGTGGTTCGTGATGGCCATCCGGCGCGCCACACCTAGAGGGACAAGAGGAACCGGCACGCCTCCGATGCTCAGCATCCAGCCGACGGGGACACAGTAGCCCGGCGGGCAGGGGTAGTTCGAGGCGCAAAGCGCCTCCGCCTCCCTGGGGGTTAGTGCTACGGTGGAAGCCATGGGAAAGAGTGATGAGGTTGCAGATATGAGTCTAGAGATGTGCAATGACAATGGAGGCCAACCCCCTACATATATATATAGTGAACTAGCGGGAAGAACTGGAGGGAAGAACTGGCGGGAAGAAAAATGGCGGGAAGAAGAACTGGCAGGAAGAAAAATGGCGGGAAAAAAATGGCGGGATGAACCTTTAGTCCCGGTTGGAGACACCAACCGGGACTAAAGATGAACCTTTAGTCCCGGTTGGAGACACCAACCGGGACAAAACACGAGTCAGCACTAATAATAGGGGTGAGTGTCGACATTATGTCGTGCGGCGTGTACCTTGTCCCAGATGGTGTCACCAACCGGGACTAAAGATGAACCTTTAGTCCCGGTTGGAGACACCAACCGGGACTAAAGATGAACCTTTAGTCCCGGTTGGAGACACCATCCGGGACAAAACACGAGTCAACACTAATAATAGGGGTGAGTGTCGACATTATTTCGTAAGTGTCAACACTATGTCGAGCTGCTTGTACTATAAATAGGCATCCTTGTGAGTCCAGTCCTCTAGCCAGTTTGAGGCAGGGACACCACTACGGCCAGTTTCAGGGAGATGCCGATGGAGCCCAGTCCTCCGGCATCTCCGAGAAACTGGTCATAGAGGCACTCCCTAATATGTGAAATTAGTTAGCTCCCAGGTGTATTGATCTAGTTAGAGAAGTTACAAAGCTGCAAGATGGTTTTCGAGAGCAGGGACACCACTACGGCCAGTTTCAGGGAGATGCCGATGGAGCCTAGTCCTCCGGCATCTCCAAGAAACTGGTCATAGAGGCACTCCCTAATATGTGACCGCGCGCGTTTGGAGATCAGATCTTAATGGTAAGTACGAATCAGGACAACTTCTTCTCATAGTCCCGGTCCATCCACAAAACATGACTAACACTCAAGACATGTATTAATATTAAAAACATGAACTAGAGATACATAATATGAGCATGAACTTCTTGGCATATGTCTTTCCTTATGATCGCTTCAGACGTAACCATGGAGCATCTTCTTTACTTAACGGAATGCTTGGGTCAGTTTTCACTGTGAAGGGCAGAATTTCATCAAAATTATTATAATCTTCTGACATGTCTGTCTTGTCCTCGATTCCCACGATGTTTCTTTTCCCTGAAATAACTATGTGACGCTTTGGCTCATCATATGATGTATTTGTTTGCATATTTTTTCTTTTTTTTGGTCTGGAGGACATGTCCTTCACATAGAAAACCTGAGCCACATCATTGGCTAGGACGAATGGTTCGTCTAAGTTCTTCATAAGATTGTTGAGATCCACCGTTGTCATTCCGTACTTCTTGTCTACCTCAACCCCTCCTCCTGTTAGCTTTACCCATTTGCATCGAAACAAGGGGACCTTAAAATTAGGTCCATAGTCAAGTTCCCATATCTCCTCTATGAACCCATAATACGTGGTCTTTTGCCCATTGTCTTCTGCTGCATCGAAGCGGACACCACTATTTTGGTTGGTGCTCTTTTTATCTTGGCCTATCATGTAAAATGTATTCCCATTTATCTCGTACCCTTGGAAAGTACATACAGTCAAAGATGGTGTCCTGGCCAACAAGTACAGCTGATCCCCAACAATGGTGTTATTCGTGAGAAGTCTTTGCAGCCAGCTGCCAAAACTCGCCATGTGTTCACTTATAATCCATTCATCAGACTGCCCCGGGTGTTTGAGGCGTATTAAATTCTTGTGTTCATTGATATACGGGGCAACCAAGATAGATCTTTGTAAAACCGTGTAGTGTGCTTGATTGAGAGAATGCCCGTCCCTACATATCATTGCTTTACATCCTAGGGTGCCTTTTCCACGCACTCTCCCCTCATGTCGTGATTATGGAACACCAATCGCCTTAAGGTCAGGAATAAAATCAACACAGAACTCAGTGACCTCCTCTGTTACATAGCCCTTGGAGATGCTTCCTACTGGCCTAGCATGGTTATGAACATATTTCTTTAAGACTCCCATGTACCTCTCAAAGGGGAACATATTGTGTAGAAATACAGGACCAAGAATGGCAATCTCTTCTACTAGGTGAACCAGGAGATGCGTCATAATATTGAAGAAGGATGGTGGGAACACCAACTCAAAGCTGAAAAGACATTGGGCCACATCTGTTTGTAACCCTGGTAGGCTTTCTGGATCGATTACCTTCTGAGATATTGCATTGAGGAATGCACATAGCTTCACAATGGGTACTCGAACATTTTCAGGTAGAAGCCCCCTCAATGCAATCGGAAGCAATTGTGTCATGATCACGTGGCAGTCATGAGACTTCAGGTTTTGGAATTTTTTCTCTGCCATATTTATTATTCCCTTTATATTCGACGAGAAGCCAGACGGGACCTTGATACTGCTCAGACATTCAAAAAATATTTCCTTCTCTGCTTTGGTAAGAGCGTAGCTGGCAGGAGTTAAGTGGCATCGTTTACCCTTCTCGTTCTCAGGATGCATAGGCTCTTCAGGGGCCTTCAGACGTTGCTGGTCCTGCCGTGCTTTCGGTGTATCTTTTGTCTTCCCATACACTCCTAGAAAGCCTAGCAGGTTCACGCAAACATTCTTCGTCACGTGCATCACGTCGATTGAAGAGCGGACCTCTAAGACTTTCCAATAGGGTAGGTCCCAAAATATAGATTGATTCTTCCACATGGGCGCGTGTCCGGCATCGTCATTCGGAACAGATAGACTGCCAGGACCTTTTCCAAAGATTACTTCTAGGTCCTTGACCATACCAAATACCTCCTCACCGGTACGGAGGACAGGCTTCCTCCGGGGTTCTGCCAGACGTTTGAAATGCTTGCCTTTCTTTCTTACTGGATGCAGGTTCGGAAGAAATCGGCGATACCCTAGGTACACAACCTTCTTACATTTATCCAAATATACACTTTCAGTATCATCTAAACAGTGTGTGCATGCATTGTATCCCTTGTTTGTCTGCCCTGAAATGTTACTAAGAGCAGGCCAATCATTGATGGTTACGAAAAGCAATGCTCGTAGGTCAAATGGCTCCCCTTTGTGCTCATCCCACATACGTACACCTGGTTTGGCCACAGCTGTAAAAGTTCTTCAACTAATGGCCTTAGGTACACATCAATGTCGTTGCCGGGTTGCCTCGGGCCTTGGATGAGCACTGGCATCATAATGAACTTTCTCTTCATACACAACCAAGGAGGAAGGTTATAGATACATAGGGTCACAGGCCAGGTGCTGTGACTGCAGCTCTTCTCACCAAAATGATTCATGCCGTCTGTACTTAGACCAAACCTTAAGTTCCTTGCGTCACGTGTGAAGTCCGGGTACTCTCGCTCGACTTTTCTCCACTGTGACCCATCAGCGGGGTGTTTCAACATCGCGTCTTTCTTACGGTCTTCCATGTGCCATCGCAACAACTTGGCATGCTCTTTATTTCTGAAGAGACGTTTTAACCGTGGTATTATAGGAGCATACCACATAACCTTGGCGGGAACCTTCTTCCTAGGGGCCTCGCCCTCAACATCGCCAGGATCGTCTCGTATGATCTTATACCGCAGTGCAGTGCATACCGAGCATGCATCCAAATTCTCGTACTTCTCACCGCGGTAGAGGATGCAGTCATTAATGCAGGCATGTATCTTCTGCACGTCTAATCCTAGAGGGAAGACAACCTTCTTTGCTTGGTATGTACTGTCGGGCAACTCATTATTTCTTGGAAGAAGATTCTTCATTTTTACCAACAACTTTGAAAATGCGCTGTCAGTCACACCATTCTCTGCCTTCCATTGCAGCAAATCCAGTGTGGCACCTAGCTTTTTGTGGCCATCTTCGCAAGTTGGATACAACAATGTTTTGTGATCCTTTAACGTCTGCTCCAGCTTCTCCTTCTCCTTTTCAGTTTCACATTCTTCCTTTGCATCAGTAATGGCCCGACCAAGATCGTCATCAGCGGGCCCATCTGCTCCCTCTTGATCTTCATTATCTACCTCCGTTGCATTATCATCATATTCAGGATACATATTATGATAGTTGTCATCATCCTCTTCTTCTTCGTTGTCTTCCATCACAACCCCTTTTTCTCCGTGCTTGGTCCAACAATTATAGCTGGGCATGAAACCGGATCGAAGCAGGTGGGTGTGAATGGTTCTGGTATTTGAGTAGTCTTTCTTGTTCTGACAGTGAACACACGGACAACACATAAAACCATTGTGACCACGGTTTGCATTAGCCACAACGATGAAATTTTGGAGGCCCGTAATGTACTCGGAAGTGCGGCGGTCACCGTACATCCATTGTCGATTCATCTGCATTAATATGTAGTATATATCAAAAAATAATAGGGAGATGACCATTTATATATATAGTACATCAATGACACATGAAACTATAGTTGCCGACCTCGACCGAGACGGAAAGAGCAACAAGAAAGCTTATTTTGAGCTCTCGGACATTTCACCGAACACCTCTAGTGCATATAAAAAAAACACAAACTAGCACTCTTCACACCCTCTTGCTAGGCTCCAAAATGTGAAAGAATGGAAGAGTGGGGTGTGTGTGGGCTGGGGTGGTGTCTTATATAGCCCCCCTTTAACACCGGTTCATGCCACGAACCGGTGTTAAAGGGGGGGAGGGTGCGCGAGCCACTACTGCAGGGACCTTTAACACCGGTTCGTGGCACGAACCGGTGTTAAAGGGGGGCTCCTTTTTTGCCGCAGGGGCCACGCTGGTACGGCCCTCCCTTTAACACCGGTTCGTAGAAGAACCGGTGTTAAAGCCCTTTTTCGGGATCAACAAAAAACCTCGTTTCCACTAGTGAGGGTCACTGTCACTCTAGTCTCTACTCTCTAGAGATTCATGATCTCTACATTATTATTATACAAAAATATATGACGGCCGCGTGGAGGGTACCACTTTGGCGTTAGGTACCACTCACACAGCCGAAAACAAAAAGGGTACGAACTCACGCAAAATGTGTGATAGCAGGACTCGTTTTCTTTTTGGAAAGTAGATAATCTGATTTCTTTTATTTTGGAAAGTAGACTATCCTCGATTCGTGTAGGATAGCCATGTATCCATCAACACGTCCCTAACCTTTTAGCACTTTGGCGTTATTAGGTACCGGTCGTATAAAACGTGGGATTGCATCACTCGTTTGCTTTTTCGGAATAGTACGAGGTTTCTAAAAAGCTAGTTTAGTAGTATTATATATCCACTTGTACGTGCATGATATCCTTTTAGCACTTTGGCTGCTCGTATAAAAATAAAACGTGGGATTTCATGACTCGTTTGCTTTTTTGAATAGTACCACTGATCTGCTTTTTTAATTTCTGAAAAGTTACTTTATATTGTATCCTCCTATATATACGTGCAGCATATGTTGTCTCGGGTATCACTGTCGTGGTTTGGCCAATGGTCATTTCAGCACCATGCTTAGGTCTTTGTTTGTTTACTTTTTTTTTGCAAAACTCCACCATGCTTAGGTCATTTCAGCACCAATGGCCGGGTCCTTATTTGTTTTGGATGACCATGCCATAACTTCTGCAGTATGGGTTGGCTGTGGTATAAATATAATATCCTCCTATATGTTTGTCTCAAATCTCAACACATACATACCCTATTCAACTGGTAGAAGGGGCTACAGTTGCGCTGTCATGGCTTGGCCAATGGCCATTGAGCACCTTACTAACACTAGTGCAGAACACTACCTCTAACACCGGTTCATAAGGCCCTCTAACATCGGTTGTAGAATCGCTGTTGAGGGTTCGGTGTTAGAGGCCCTCCCTTTAACACCGGTTCTTATACGAACCAGCGTTAAAGGGTGGCGCACGTGGGGCTGCCGCAGCGCTCAGCCCACCCTTTAACACCAGTTCTTAACACGAACCGGTGTTAAATGTTCTGGTCGCGGCAGGAAAAAGAGATAAATCTCTGCCGCGGCAGGAAAACGGCCTAAATCTCTGCCGCGGAAGAGTTCTGCCGCCGCCCCGTTCTGGGCGTATTTCCGCGGCGCGGCGAGGACGGGGAGGGGGGAATCGATCGGGAGCGGTATAAACACATACATCGTCGTTGGTACATACGAGTACATGAATAATTAAGCAACTATTATTATACACAAACATCGTCATTGTATGGTATTCTCCGTAAACGTTGAAGCATCAAGTACAAGACAAACACGTTCAAGCATCTAAAGAGTTTTTGGATATCTAAAGAGTTCTCCGTCAGGCGTGACGACCTCATCAAGTATGAACCCCGCCAATTCCTCTTGAATGGCTCGTATACAGTCAAATGGTAGGAGTTGGTCCCGCATCCGTTCGATCTAAATATATATGAAGAATGGGGTCAATATATATACAAGAATAAAACTCAACACAATTTATGGTAATAAAATAATGTTGTGTACTTTGTTTACTTACTCTAAGTTGTTCTAGTGCGGCTTGGCCCGTCGCACATATCGTGTTGCGAATGAACTCGCAAACATAGTATCCACATAAATTATTGACGGGTCCCTGATGCGCGCACTTTACGAGAATAGAGAGTTCAATCAAAATAATAATCAATAAAGCATGATATAATGGAATTGGAAGCAGAATCAAAGAGATACGCAGGCCTAGCTAGCTAGTATTACTTACATTTTGGTCTACAAGTTTTAGTTCTTCTGACCATTCACCCACGGCCCTGCCCGTGAACCTTTTCCAAACCCTGTCCGGCAAAGAAAATGAATAAAGGAGTAATTAATTACTTGGTGTCACGAAAGTTGCCGATCTAGTGCGATAATATGATTGAAATTACCTCTGGAGCATCTCTCTAAAGTCTGCCCACAGCTCTTTTTCTTTTTGTAACGAGTCCATGACAAGGACTTTTCCTGAGTCAGGTTGAATGACTAGCAGAATAAAGTGAAACCTACGCACGCATAACTCATCATCAGTTACACTTAACATCGAGTAAGCCGAAACAGAATGTGTACAAGAGAGGGTAACAGTACTCACGAGAAGTTGTAAGGCAATAGTATTTCCCTTTTGGTTTGTTGTCTCAGTAAAGATCTTAGCAAGAAATCTTCTGTTTGCCCGTGTTTGTGTCTTACCACTTCTTCATGAACTCTATTTGGGTCAACGAACCCAATGTCAAAAGGGCCTCCTTTCATGCATTCCATAACCTTTTTCCTGCATAATAGTATATACATATATGGTGAGCATATATATATACATGCAATTAATAAAGTGAATGAGATGAGATAGAAATTACAGAAATAGTACTTACACACAATAAAGGCTTATGACAGCTTTGTCGAGTTCCTTCTGATTGAATAGAAAATACAAGTCTTGAATGTTGAAGTCGACAGATATCAGCGTAGACAGGGACATCGGCATAGTGGATAGGCCATGACAGCGATGCGACGGCGTCAAGGCTATGCCGACGACAAGCTATTTTTCCTTTTTGCCACATTAATACTAGAAAAATCATAACTAACTCATTTTAATTAAGAAAAATACATATAATATATCAAAATTTATAGAAAAATAAGATCTATCTAACTAAACTCAAATCTTACATATGTTTATTGAATAAAATATAAAAACATTACATATACTTTTGTATAAGTCATTTTCCATTTTCCGAGTGCCAAAAACGGGATGTTTTATGAAGCAACCACCAAAGGCATAATTCAAAATGCTAACACCCTATTTTTCAAAAATACTAGACGACCTTACATCGACAATGTACTAACCGGGATATCTCAAACCTTTCCGTCCACCCCTGGTGAAAAAGACAAATGTCTGCTGAATCGGTAGAAGTGGGTTCGCTTTGAACTACAGGATCCTCCTGATTTTTTTGCTAAAATCATTTTTAGCCTCACATATGATGTTTCTCAGAGATCCAATTCAAGTTTAGCGACACTCATCACCTAGGTAAGAATCTTCATGCTCGTTGTTTTGACCATAGTAAAAAATGGTCCAAACATTGTAAAACATCCGCGTGGTATCATATTATGTGACATAGTTGCAAGGAAAAATACCAAACTTGGTATATTGATTGCATCTCAAAAAACCTTCTCAAAATAAGCCATCATGTTCGAGGTTTCATGGCTTACGGGCCAAATGATCAATGTTATGGCCAGAATCGCAGTACAGTTTGTGATACTGCGCTCATATTGTGCACACATTTGCATCTTGGGATAAAGAACAATGTTGCACGAATTTTTTTTCCTTTTCGTTATATTTTCCATTTTTTGAGTACCAAAAACGGGACGTTTTGTGAAGCAACCATCAAAGGCATAATTCAAAATGCTATCACCACATTTTTCAAAAATACTAGACCACCTTACATGGATAATATCCCAACCGGAGTATCCCAAGCCTTTCCATCCACACCTGGTGAAAAAGACAAATGTCTACCGAATTAGTTGAAAGTGGGTTCGGTTTGAACTACAGGTATATGATCTAATGCTCAAGATTTTTTGCAAAAATAATTTTTAGCCTCAAAATATGATGTTTCTTCAGAGATCCAATGCAAGTTTAGCGAGGCTCATCCCTTAGGTAAGAATCTTTATGCTTGCTGTTTTGACCGTAGTTTGAAACGGGCATAAGAAATTTAAAAATTATCCGAACAATGTAAAACATTGAGTGGTGTCATATTAGGTGACATAGTTGCAAGAAAAAATACCAAACTTGGTATATTGATTGGATCTTAAAAAAAGCTTCTCAAAATGAGCTATTATGTTCGAGGTTTCATGACTTTCGAGCCAAATGAACAATATTATGGCTAGAATCGGCATAGTTTGTGATACTATTCTCATATTGTGCACGCATGTGCATCTCGGGATAGAGAACAATGTTGCAGGAGGAAGTATTCCATTTTGTCGCATGGAAAATCCATTTTCTATTTTCTGAGTGCCAAAATGGGACGTTTTGTGAATCAACCATGAAAGAAATAATTCAAAATGCTACCATCGCATTTTAAAAAATATTAGACCACCTAACATGGACAATGTCCCAACCGGGATATCTCAAACCCTTCCGTCCACCCCTGGTAAAATAGATAAATGTCTGCCGAATTGATAGGAAGTGGGTCCGGTTTAACCTACATGTACATGATCTAATGCTCATGATTTGTTTGAAAAAATCATTTTTAGACTCACAATATGATGTTTCTTCATAGATCCAATGCAAGTTTAGCAAGGCTCATCACCTAGTTAAGAATCTACATGCACGTTGTTTTGATCATAGTTTGAAACGAGCATAAAAATTTAAAAAACGGTCCAAACAATGTAAAACATTCGTGTTTTCTTATATTATGTGACATAGTTGCAAGGAAAAATACCAAACTTGTATGTTGATTGCATCTCAATAAAACCTTCTCAAAATGAGCTATCACGTTCGAGGTTTAATGGCTTTCGGGCCAAATGACCAATTCTATGGCCAGAATTGCGGCATAGTTTGTGATACTATGTCTAGATTGTGCACACATGTGTATCTTGGGATGGAGAACAATGTTACAGTAGGAATTTTTCCTTTTTATCGCATGCAAAAGCCATTTTCCATTTTCCGGGTGCCAAAAATGGATCATTTTGTACAGCAACCACCAAAGGCATAATTCAAAATGCTACCACCCTATTTAAAAAAAAATACTAGACCACCTTACATTGAAAATTTTACAACCGGGGTATCTCAAACCTTTTTGTCCACCCCTGGTGAAAAAGACAAATGTCTGCAGAATCGGTAAGAACTAGGTCCGGTTTGAACTACAGGTACATGATTTAATGCTCATAATTTTTTGCAAAAATCAATTTTAGACTCAAAATATGATGTTTCTTTAGAGACCCAATGCAAGTTTAGTGAGACTCATCCCCTAGGTAAGAATCTTCATGTCCGCTGTTTTGACCATAGTTTGAAACGGACATAAGAAATTTAAAAACGGTCCGAACAATGTAAAATATTCGCGTGGTGTCATATTATGTGACATAGTTCCAAGGAAAAATACCAAACTTGGTATATTGATTGCTTCTCAAAAAATCCTTCTCAAAATGAGTTATGATGTTCGAAGTTTTATGGCTTTCGGGCAAATGACCAATGTTATGGACATAATCGCGGCATAGTTTGTGGTATTGTGCCCATATTGTGCATGCATGTGCATCTTGGGATGAAGAACAAAGTTGCAGGAGGAAGATTTCTTTTTCGTCTCACAGAAAAGTCATTTTCTATTTTCCGAGTGCCAAAAACAGGGCATTTAAAATGCTACCACCAACGGAATAATTCAAAATGCTACCACCCCATTTAAAAAATACTAGACCACCTTATTTGGACAATGTCCAACCTGGGTATCTCAAACCTTTCTGTCCACCCCTGATAAAAAGACAAATGTCTGCCAAATCGGTAGGAAGTGGGTTCGGTTTAAACTACATGTACATGATCTAATGCTCATGATTTTTTGCAAAAACCATTTTTAGACTCACAATATGATGTTTCTTCAGAGATCCACTACAAGATTAGCGAGACTCATCCCCTAGCTAAGAATCTTCATACCCGCCCTTTGGACCATTTTTAGAATCACAATATGATTTTTGAAGATTTGAACACTATTAAATACATTTTATTTGAAAATACATGATGCATGATTAAAAATATAATAGGGATGTCATGTTTGGAATATTCTCATTTTTCTGACCGATTTAGACAGAACTATGCAAGATTCAACCAAATTGTTACAGCGGGATAGAGTGGTAGTGATGGTGCTGGTGGAGATGATGGTGAAGAAGATGATGATGATGATCCCGATGAAGTCTAGCTTGATGACGGTGTTGATGGCGACAATTTACCCTCTCCAGGTAGGAATTTCCCCGGCAGATTTCTGCCTGCCAGAGAGCTCTTTCTCTCTCTGTAGTTTACGCCCCGCAGAGGCGGCGAAATATTTCTATGGTCGCGCCCCAAGTCTTAGGGTTTCGGGGGGATGATATAGGCGAAAGGGCGATGCCAGAGGTGGGCCAGGGTGGCCACACCACCTGGTGGCGAGGCTTGGGAGGGGGGTGCCAGCGGGTGGTGTGGGCCCCTATGGCCCATCTCCACTCCTCCTTCTGGCCTCCTTCGTCTTCTGAAAAAATAGGGATTTCCATATATTTTCTAGAATTTTCTGATCTTCGCGAATATTGCATCTGGACACCGATTTTTCCATCAGAATCCTGACTCCGGCGGTTCATCCTCCAAAAGTCATCCAACATGCAAAATAGTTGAAATAACATAAGTATCATCTCTTAATATAAAATATATCAATAAATAACAGTAAATTATAATATAAAATAGTGATTCAAAATAGACGTATTATTATGCTGTAAATCAAGAACTATGTGTGTCCATGAAGTGTTAATACATTGTTCTGAGTGAGTTGACAATGTCATTCTTAATTATCCTAAGTTCCTTCAATGGCCTGGTGAAATGAGAAGGTAGGACAATAGATGTCGTGCAAGTTCTCAAGTAAGCAGGCACGACTAAATTAGGTATACACACCTACATATCATGAAACTAGAGCCAGGCACTGTGGCCTTAATTTATTACATGATTGCTCTTATCTAAGCAACACCCCGCTGATCACTCCATGCTTATGATTCTGTCCAGCGAAAGATACAAATAAAAACTTTCTGGTAAAAAATAGAAATTTGCTGCTGCAGTTTACTAATTTACTTCTCTTTTTTTAATTCAACTGATGCATTCACCACTTGCTCTTGATAATATTGACACATATGTGAGGTTGAGAATGAAAACCCAATTGCTAAAGTGCTATTGGTATTCTTGTGCTCCCATTGAGTTGAACTATAAATTTAGATTATACTTCACATAGAAGATTCTAGTAATCCCTAGAATTGAGGGTACAAGCGATGTCTTGTTATGTCCAACACATTAGCGCAACAAGATCGTTTCACCAGAACCCAAGACGACCAATGCTCTCGCATCAAATGTAATGAGGACAAGGCATGGATCTCATCCCACCATCTACTCACTTACTACAACACGCAAGCCTGTCGTGTGGTGAAGGCCTATCAAATCTTCCCATATGGAGAACTTGATGGGCTCCAATTCGAGGAATCTTGCGGGGAGAGAGAGAGAGAGAGAGAGAGAGAGAGAGAGATAATAAGGATACAACTGGTAGTGTACATTTTATTTTATCGTTCAAGGACGAGCCTGTCCCCATCATACACAAGTAGACTTATTACATCGACACTAGATATCTAGCTCATTAGAAAAGTTTAGTACCACATTGTTTTGGTTGATTTTAACAACATAAAGCTAAACTGGAACCGGCTTGAGGAAGAGATCGGTGACGAGCTTCTCGAGATCACCACCGAAGGTGTAGCCATCCCTGCCTTTGAGGTAAATGATCTCGTTTGTCCTCGCCATGTTCACCACCACCTCCGCTGCTGGTAATAACACATGATCTATGTCCATGTTCGCCCGGTTCAATACCCTCCACCTGTTCTCTAGGAGTGCGGCGACTGTAGCCACGGCCTCATCACCTGTTGTGTTGTTCTCCATCATGTAGCATTCCACAGAGCTAGGCATATCCTTTTTGTGCTTCCCAAGCTGCATGTGTGCATGTTATGAGTAAATGATATAATACACGACTGCAGAATTCGATTGCCACGTATGTCCTTAATCACAGGACATCATATGTAAGTTCTTTATTATGTACATATTACTTTGAGTTATTTATTTCCCAGAACTACTATATGTTTGCGGCATGAGTACCTTGTAAGAAGATATGTCGTTGAGGAAGCGTGTGACCTGTGAACCGGCTCGGACCATTTCAGGAATGCCGCTTACCCACTCAAACACCTCTTTGGTTGCTATGTCGCTGTACCCTGTTAGGGTCAAGAGGGTAAGCATCGGCAAACCAGACGTCATGATAGATATCTCCTCGTGTTCCTTGAAGCTTGGCCGATAGTTCTCGCTAGACCAGATGGCCTCGCGGAGGTAATATTCAGATGACTGCTTGTACTGCAAAGACACACAACATATTATTTATTACGTTTGACAAAGCATATATGGTGATAGAAAAACATAGTAATATAATATACAAGCACACACAACTTTTAAATTCATATATCGATATAGTGCACCATACCGCCTTTTTGATGTAATACATGCGATACTCCTGATTAGGTTTCAAATTGTCCTCAAACTCTTTGAAATTGCTTAACGTTTTGATGTAGAGCATGCGGAGGTATTCTGGTAGGTTTGAGACCTCACTTTCATCCCATCTACATACAATATATGGTTAATGGAGGTTCAAGATATCACGAGCAGACTACAAGATATATCTTGTAATCTTGTAAATACAAACATTACTGGGCGTACCTCTGCATAGCTTCAGTGAGCTTGTGGCATTCCTCTAAGGTGGCATGGACATCAAAAGTGTCATCCAGAAGAGACACCATTCCGAACGTCTTGGCAAATAACATCCGTGCATCAGAATACTCTTCTTCATGAAGCATTCCGCAGGTCCAAAAGTAGATCTCAACCATACGGTCCCGGGCATACGGTAGTTTCACAGTGTTGTAAAGATCCCTCCACCATCTGCATGTTAAAATCGCTAATTTACTCAAACAACCTTATATAATTCTTGGCATGCAATTTTTTGGTAATAATCTATCATATTAATGATTTTTCCAACTATTTTCTGAAGAAAATGATTTGGTTAGTCCGATATATGATATGTTGCGGTGGTTGAATTTGTGTCCGTGGAAAAAATAATTATTGCCTGGTGAGATTTCACTAAACAAGGTTAAAATGTGTGACAACTGAATTAAAATATCCTCCTTGTGCCAGATAGATATAAACTATCTAGTCGGACTCCCCATTTCAAAAAAAGTCTAGTCGGACTAAGCATCGATCAGTAACAGTTTGTATACTCACTAAAGTTGATTTCTTCTTATAATATAAAAACATTGGCAAAAACAACCCTAACTGACAACACACGAGGGTAGGAGGCAATATGTGCATTGCACGCTGCAAATGTTTTGACCCAAAAACAGGCAACCTGATGTCCGCAACATAAAAAGGTCATATATACATGTTGATTTTTTAAACTATAGCAAGATCTAGGATAAACATCGAATGCAAAATGCTCTACCTAAGGGTGTTTTCTTATGAGAGGAATATTGACTTACATTGAGAGTTCTTTGAGCTCCTTGAGGTGAAGGATCCTGACAAGGTTAAAGTTCAGCCTAGCAAGCTCTTGCAACATGTCGTCGTATGTCTCCTCCTGGCCATACTCAGCAATGTAGTGCATGGTTTCAAGCCGTCTAGTGAACCGTGGAAGGGCAATGCCGAGGGCGCGGGAGATCTGCTCCGTAAGTGGGGACCTAACCTTGCCTTTGTTGGCCTCCAGGTAGCCCCTTGCAAAGGTTATGGCATCATCAAGAACCACTTCACCCGGTATTGCCATGTGAGCTGCGTTGTACAAGCTCAGCACGCCCTTCGGGTCATTGCTAAGGCTCTCGCTGAAACAACCTTGGTCATCTCTGAATTTTTCGAATACATCTGCATAATAATTGCATGGTCATTGATCTAGGCCCCGTGCATATCAAATATACATATCTAATCGCAGGTGCATTCTAACATTGCATTTTGCTGGTAACATCCTAAAGTGGTCAACTTTATGTGGCTTAACTATAGAAAACTATTGTATCGAATAAAAATGGGTAAAGATATTCTGTACCTGTCCAAATAAAATACTAACTTCGATCCATAATAATTATCATTAGTTCAAAAGTGCGACACTTATTATGGATAGTAGGTAGTAGTATATAATTTCATTAAAGAGGGTATTGACTAGATTACAATGTGCACTTAATTACCTGTAGGCACCCAGAGCCCATGCTGCCGAAGTAGGCGAAACTAAAGCGCGACAACGTGCAGGTCATTCGATCCCTCGCCATCCATATGCTCTGACTGGACGCGGCTTAATACTGCTCCAATCTCTTCCTGGAAGTGATTATCCAAGCCTAGATGTTCAAGAGTGTCCACATATATTAGTGCATCAGCCATGGTCATGGCATCCTTCCTCGCCTCGAACGCGTGACATACTTGCCTCTTGAGCTGCTCTGCCCGCTCTCTCATCCACTCCACTGATCTCTGCACCAAGACACCAATCTTATCTTAAATATACATATATATTCGTATGAGGATCCACTTAGACCAGCAGCCATATGTACTATATGGTGAATGGTTAACATGGAAGCTTGCACGCATGCATGAGCTAATTAATCAACAAATAAGGAGCTTTAATTTCCCAATACTAGAGTAGGAAACTATATAACTATTAAAAAATATTAACAAATTCATGGTAAAATATGCACGCTATTTGTACCGTAAACAATCGATACCTTTAATCTTATAACCATAATTTCTTATAGATTTTTTCTTTGAGTTTGAGTTATTTGAGCAACAGAATAGTTCCCCTTAACATATGCATGCCTGAGGTATTTTTACATGTTTTTTGAAATTAATTATTGCATATTTGATCTGTAATGTTTTTCTATATTTGAATTCATTTCTCTAAACAATATTCACACAAAGAGGAACGTTATACTAATTAATTAGAACTTTGTATTGTAATTTTGAGCCTATATGCAAACACACAGGTTGACGACTAGCTAGTCACAGTATTGAAGAGACACAACCACTGCAAATCAAATGTCACCAAATTGAATACTAGCATAAAGCATGCAAATATATATACCTGCGAGACAGGAGGGACGTAGGTGACAAAGAAGTCACCCCAGACGGAGGGGGCAAACTTCTCGCTATCAGTGTTGGTCGTGCGATCCTGGCCGTTAACAACAGCAGCAGCCTTGCTCGATGCCATGTCAAGGGTTGCTAGCTGCAGCCTGCAGTTGCAAGTATGCAGAGCTGGCTGCGATACTTGTAACAACTAGTGCTGGAGCTTAGGACAGTTACACTCTAGGTTCTGCGATGGTGTTTTTCTAAGACTTCATGGATCATCTGTATTTATAGATCGACTGGGGCAACCAAGTAGTTGATGCAAGAACTTTTATCTTTTGGCAGACTAGGTAGAGATTATATAAAAAAGATTTGAATTAGGACACGCGAAGATAAACCTTTTAAGACTTTGGCGTTGCTCGTGTAAAACGTGGAATTGGAGGACTCGTTTGCCTTTTCTGAATAGTAGTACCAATGATCTGATATTTCTGAATATCGTGCAGGATACAAAGGTTCAACCACCCCAGCTAACAAAGAGTTGTATATAGTTTAGAACGGCACGGTATACGAAGAGTAGCGTAGCACCTTTCACTTACTACTGTAACGTCCGACTGCAAGACGATATCAAACTGTCTCTTGGGACCCAAGCCACGCTGACAAGGTGTGTAGCGTCTTTCGGACATGTGCTACCCTCTTGAGCATAGTGCTTTTTTATTAGGCACTACTAAAAAGATGTTAGTCGGCGGAAATAGTTTGCGTGACATTTTTTTTTGTTTTTGACATTTAGGTTATTTTTATCCATTTTGTCGCTATTGGGATCTCTTCGAATATTAACCATGCTCTGACTATCTAGCTATGAGATTCTTTGGAATGTAACTATCAGTTAATTAGCGGCAAGATTGCTTAGAATCCACCGTAACGTTCTAGCGGAAACTAAAATGACGTTGCCTCGATATAGTATCAAGGTATAGTACAGTAGTAATCGTCAATAACAACCCTTGTTTTCATGAGAACGTGAATAACATAGGCATACATGTAAAAAGTTGTGATCTAAAAAGTAATTAATCATGATCTAAAAACAATTCACGAGCAGAAAAATGTCATTATTTCCCTGCCGGGTGGAACACATGTGTCGTGCACACATATAGGGTCTCTAGAGCGTGGCCACATGGAGCAAGACGCGTGCCACGACTGTAGGTAGTTTTCCCCCTTTTTGTTTTGGCAAAGTACCTTTTATTATCCACTAACTAGGTGCTGCATTGCTGACCCTTCTATCACTTTGGCGATCCTGAAATAAAAAAGGTACCACTCACACAAAATGTGTGATAGAAAATCTACTTTATAATATGATTTCTTTTGTTTTGGAAAGTGCATTATCCTTGTTTGTTTTGGCTGGCTATGCCATAACTTCTGCAGTATGGGTTGGCTATGGTATAAACAAATATTACGTGAAAAATGTTGTATTTCCTCCCTCTAGAGATAACTGACTCAAAATTTTCTAGATTCACATATTTCTACACACTAAATGAGTTTACCTGGGTGCATCGAGGAACACCCTTCCCGCTCTTTCCCTCCCCCACAAACGGAATCCCATGCCTGACACATGCGTCGGCTTGATCTGATACCAGACGCAGGATCGTAGGCCTCGGCCCCTGCTTGAGCGACGGCGGTCTTCTGTCACTCGCGTCGTCCATGATCAGTTGTATTTGTACACTGGTTCAGCCTCTTGCTAGTAAGTCTATCCATCACATTATTTTTCTCATGATGTGATTCCATCATCATGTGACATTACATGACTATGGTTAGGAAATCTTAAGCATCAATTACCTAACAAAATCATCATAAAAGGCTTACTAGGAACATTGTATTGTTTATATATATCTACACATGTATTTTTTTTGGTTAATACATGGAAAGAATAAACACTTATTATAAACACGAAAATATGATAATAACAACTTTATTATTGCCTTTGTGGCATATTTCAACATAACAAACATGCTCCAACTGTGTGATATTTTTAAAATTTGGGCATTTTGATCCACAACGTGATTGTTGGACACGATTATTGAGGGGCGCCGGTGCGAGATGGCTTCCTCAAAGCGCCGACAGTTTGGGCGTCGGCTCTCAATGCAAAGCTCCGACACCCATATCTATACATAGTTTAGTGTATAGATATATTTATATCGAAACAGAGTTAAGTCAGTTATTTCTGGAGAAAGTGACTAAGCGAGAACACGTAGTACTATAGCAGTAGAATATGCCCTGCTCTCCAATAAAACACATGCGTGCACACGTATAGGGTCACTGTCACTCTAGTCTCTACTCTCTAGAGATTCATGATCTCTACATTATTATTATACAAAAATATATGACGGCCGCGTGGAGGGTACCACTTTGGCGTTAGATACCACTCACACAGCCGAAAACAAAAAGGGTACGACTCACGCAAAATGTGTGATAGCAGGACTCATTTTCTTTTTGGAAAGTAGATAATCTGATTTCTTTTATTTTGGAAAGTAGATTATCCTCGATTCGTGTAGGATAGCCATGTATCCATCAACACGTCCCTAACCTTTTAGCACTTTGGCGTTATTAGGTACTGGTCGTATAAAACGTGGGATTGCATCACTCGTTTGCTTTTTCGGAATAGTACGAGGTTTCTAAAAAGCTAGTTTAGTAGTATTATATATCCACTTGTACGTGCATGATATCCTTTTAGCACTTTGGCTGCTCGTATAAAAAT
Source organism: Avena sativa (assembly GCA_916181665.1). Lineage (NCBI taxonomy): Eukaryota > Viridiplantae > Streptophyta > Magnoliopsida > Poales > Poaceae > Avena > Avena sativa. The sequence continues at coordinate 53,082,136 of OV702285.1, read as the reverse complement.
AAAACGTGGGATTTCATGACTCGTTTGCTTTTTTGAATAGTACCACTGATCTGCTTTTTTAATTTCTGAAAAGTTACTTTATATTGTATCCTCCTATATATACGTGCAGCATATGTTGTCTCGGGTATCACTGTCGTGGTTTGGCCAATGGTCATTTCAGCACCATGCTTAGGTCTTTGTTTGTTTACTTTTTTTTTTGCAAAACTCCACCATGCTTAGGTCATTTCAGCACCAATGGCCGGGTCCTTATTTGTTTTGGATGACCATGCCATAACTTCTGCAGTATGGGTTGGCTGTGGTATAAATATAATATCCTCCTATATGTTTGTCTCAAATCTCAACACATACATACCCTATTCAACTGGTAGAAGGGGCTACAGTTGCGCTGTCATGGTTTGGCCAATGGTCATTGAGCACCTTACTAACACTAGTGCAGAACACTACCTCTAACACCGGTTCATAAGGCCCTCTAACATCGGTTGTAGAACCGCTGTTGAGGGTTCGGTGTTAGAGGCCCTCCCTTTAACACCGGTTCTTATACGAACCAGCGTTAAAGGGTGGCACACGTGGGGCTGCCGCAGCGCTCAGCCCACCCTTTAACACCAGTTCTTAACACGAACCGGTGTTAAATGTTCTGGTCGCGGCAGGAAAAAGAGATAAATCTCTGCCGCGGCAGGAAAACGGCCTAAATCTCTGACGCGGAAGAGTTCTGCCGCCGCCCCGTTCTGGGCGTATTTCTGCGGCGCGGCGAGGACGGGGAAGGGGAATCGATCGGGAGCGGTATATACACATACATCGTCGTCGGTACATACGAGTACATGAATAATTAAGCAACTATTATTATACACAAACATCGTCATTGTGTGGTATTCTCCGTAAACGTTGAAGCATCAAGTACAAGACAAACACGTTCAAGCATCTAAAGAGTTTTTGGATATCTAAAGAGTTCTCCGTCAGGCGTGACGACCTCATCAAGTATGAACCCCGCCAATTCCTCTTGAATGGCTCGTATGCGGTCAAATGGTAGGAGTTGGTCCCGCATCCGTTCGATCTAAATATATATGAAGAATGGGGTCAATATATATACAAGAATAAAACTCAACACAATTTATGGTAATAAAATAATGTTGTGTACTTTGTTTACTTACTCTAAGTTGTTCTAGTGCGGCTTGGCCCGTCGCACATATCGTGTTGCGAATGAACTCGCAAACATAGTATCCACATAAATTATTGACGGGTCCCTGATGCGCGCACTTTACGAGAATAGAGAGTTCAATCAAAATAATAATCAATAAAGCATGATATAATGGAATTGGAAGCAGAATCAAAGAGATACGCAGGCCTAGCTAGCTAGTATTACTTACATTTTGGTCTACAAGTTTTAGTTCTTCTGACCATTCACCCACGGCCCTGCCCGTGAACCTTTTCCAAACCCTGTCCGGCAAAGAAAATGAATAAATGAGTAATTAATTACTTGGTGTCACGAAAGTTGCCGATCTAGTGCGATAATATGATTGAAATTACCTCTGGAGCATCTCTCTAAAGTCTGCCCATAGCTCCTTTTCTTTTCGTAACGAGTCCATGACAAGGACTTTTCCTGAGTCAGGTTGAATGACTAGCAGAATAAAGTGGAACCTACGCACGCATAACTCATCATCAGTTACACTTAACATCGAGTAAGCCGAAACATAATGTGTACAAGAGAGGGTAACAGTACTCACGAGAAGTTGTAAGGCAATAGTATTTCCCTTTTGGTTTGTTGTCTCAGTAAAGATCTTAGCAAGAAATCGTCTGTTTGCCCGGGTTTGTGTCTTACCACTTCTTCATGAACTCTATTTGGGTCAACGAATCCAATGTCAAAAGGGCCTCCTTTCATGCATTCCATAACATTTTTCCTGCATAATAGTATATACATATATGGTGAGCATATATATATACATGCAATTAATAAAGTGAATGAGATGAGATAGAAATTACAGAAATAGTACTTACACACAATAAAGGCTTATGACAGCTTTGTCGAGTTCCTTCTGATTGAATAGAAAATACAAGTCTTGAATGTTGAAGTCGACAGACATCAGCGTAGACAGGGCCATCGGCATAGTGGATAGGCCGTGACAGCGATGCGACGGCGTCAAGGCCATGCCGACGACAAGCTATTTTTCCTTTTTGCCACATTAATACTAGAAAAATCATAACTAACTCATTTTAATTAAGAAAAATACATATAATATATCAAAATTTATAGAAAAATAAGATCTATCTAACTAAACTCAAATCTTACATATGTTTATTGAATAAAATATAAAAACATTACATATACTTTTGTATAAGTCATTTTCCATTTTCCGAGTGCCAAAAAGGGATGTTTTATGAAGCAACCACCAAAGGCATAATTCAAAATGCTAACACCCTATTTTTCAAAAATACTAGACGACCTTACATCGACAATGTACTAACCGGGATATCTCAAACCTTTCCGTCCATCCCTGGTGAAAAAGACAAATGTCTGCTGAATCGGTAGAAGTGGGTTCGCTTTGAACTACAGGATCCTCCTGATTTTTTTGCTCAAATCATTTTTAGCCTCACATATGATGTTTCTCAGAGATCCAATTCAAGTTTAGCGACACTCATCACCTAGGTAAGAATATTCATGCTCGTTGTTTTGACAATAGTCAAAAATGGTCCAAACATTGTAAAACATCCGCGTGGTATCATATTATGTGACATAGTTGCAAGGAAAAATACCAAACTTGGTATATTGATTGCATCTCAAAAAACCTTCTCAAAATAAGCCATCATGTTCGAGGTTTCATGGCTTACGGGCCAAATGATCAATGTTATTGCCAGAATCGCAGCACAGTTTGTGATACTACGCTCATATTGTGCACACATTTGCATCTTGGGATAAAGAACAATGTTGCACGAATTTTTTTTCCTTTTCGTCCCATGGAAAATATATTTTCCATTTTTTCAGTACCAAAAACGGGACGTTTTGTGAAGCAACCATCAAAGGCATAATTCAAAATGCTATCACCACATTTTTAAAAAATACTAGACCACCTTACATGGATAATATCCCAACCGGAGTATCCCAAGCCTTTCCATCCACACCTGGTGAAAAAGACAAATGTCTACCGAATTAGTTGAAAGTGGGTTCGGTTTGAACTACAGGTATATGATCTAATGCTCAAGATTTTTTGCAAAAATAATTTTTAGCCTCAAAATATGATGTTTCTTCTGAGATCCAATGCAAGTTTAGCGAGGCTCATCCCTTAGGTAAGAATCTTTATGCTTGCTGTTTTGACCGTAGTTTGAAACCGGCATAAGAAATTTAAAAATTATCCGAACAATGTAAAACATTGAGTGGTGTCATATTAGGTGACATAGTTGCAAGAAAAAAATACCAAACTTGGTATATTGATTGGAACTTAAAAAAAGCTTCTCAAAATGAGCTATCATGTTCGAGGTTTCATGACTTTCGAGCCAAATGAACAATATTATGGCTAGAATCGGCATAGTTTGTGATACTATTCCCATATTGTGCACGCATGTGCATCTCGGGATAGAGAACAATGTTGCAGGAGGAAGTATTCCATTTTGTCGCATGGAAAATCCATTTTCTATTTTCTGAGTGCCAAAAATGGGACGTTTTGTGAATCAACCATGAAAGAAATAATTCAAAATGCTACCATCGCATTTTAAAAAATATTAGACCACCTAACATGGACAATGTCCCAACCGGGGTATCTCAAACCTTTTCGTCCACCCCTGGTAAAATAGATAAATGTCTGCCGAATTGATAGGAAGTGGGTCCGGTTTAACCTACATGTACATGATCTAATGCTCATGATTTGTTTGAAAAAATCACTTTTAGACTCACAATATGATGTTTCTTCATAGATCCAATGCAAGTTTAGCAAGGCTCATCACCTAGTTAAGAATCTACATGCACGTTGTTTTGATCATAGTTTGAAACGAGCATAAAAATTTAAAAAACGGTCCAAACAATGTAAAAAATTCGTGTTGTGTTATATTATGTGACATAGTTGCAAGGAAAAATACCAAACTTGTATGTTGGTTGCATCTCAATAAAACCTTCTCAAAATGAGCTATCACGTTCGAGGTTTAATGGCTTTCGGGCCAAATGACCAATTCTATGCCCAGAATTGCGGCATAGTTTGTGATACTATGTCTAGATTGTGCACACATGTGTATCTTGGGATGGAGAACAATGTTATAGTAGGAAGTTTTCCTTTTTGTCGCATGCAAAAGCCATTTTCCATTTTCCGGGTGCCAAAAATGGATCGTTTTGTAAAGCAACCACCAAAGGCATAATTCAAAATGCTACCACCCTATTTTAAAAAAAATACTAGACCACCTTACATTGAAAATTTTACAACCGGGGTATCTCAAACCTTTTTGTCCACCCCTGGTGAAAAAGACAAATGTGTGCAGAATCGGTAAGAACTAGGTCCGGTTTGAACTACAGGTACATGATTTAATGCTCATAATTTTTTGCAAAAATCAATTTTAGACTCAAAATATGATGTTTCTTTAGAGACCCAATGCAAGTTTAGTGAGACTCATCCCCTAGGTAAGAATCTTCATGTCCGCTGTTTTGACCATAGTTTGAAACGGATATAAGAAATTTAAAAACGGTCCGAACAATGTAAAATATTCGCGTGGTGTCATATTATGTGACATAGTTCCAAGGAAAAATACCAAACTTGGTATATTGATTGCTTCTCAAAAAATCCTTCTCAAAATGAGTTATGATGTTCGAAGTTTTATGGCTTTCGGGCAAATGACCAATGTTATGGACATAATCGCGGCATAGTTTGTGGTATTGTGCCCATATTGTGCATGCATGTGCATCTTGGGATGGAGAACAAAGTTGCAGGAGGAAGATTTCTTTTTCGTCTCACAGAAAAGTCATTTTCTATTTTCCGAGTGCCAAAAACAGGGCATTTAAAATGCTACCACCAACGGAATAATTCAAAATTCTACCACCCCATTTAAAAAATACTAGACCACCTTATTTGGACAATGTCTAACCTGGGTATCTCAAACCTTTCTGTCCACCCCTGATAAAAAGACAAATGTCTGCCAAATCGGTAGGAAGTGGGTTCGGTTTAAATTACATCTACATGATCTAATGCTCATGATTTTTTGCAAAAACCATTTTTAGACTCACAATATGATGTTTCTTCAGAGATCCACTACAAGATTAGCGAGACTCATCCCCTAGCTAAGAATCTTCATACCCGCCCTTTGGACCATTTTTAGAATCACAATATGATTTTTGAAGATTTGAACACTATTAAATACATTTTATTTGAAAATACATGATGCATGATTAAAAATATAATAGGGATGTCATGTTTGGATTCTTCTCATTTTTCTGACCGATTTAGACAGAACTATGCAAGATTCAACCAAATTGTTACAGCGGGATAGAGTGGTAGTGATGGTGCTGGTGGAGATGATGGTGAAGAAGATGATGATGATGATCCCGATGAACTCTAGCTTGATGACGGTGTTGATGGCGACAATTTACCCTCTCCAGGAAGGAATTTCCCCGACAGATTTCTGCCTGCCAGAGAGCTCTTTCTCTCTCTGTAGTTTACGCCCCGCAGAGGCGGCGAAATCTTTCTGTGATCGCGCCCCAAGTCTTAGGGTTTCGGGGGGATGTTATAGGCGAAAGGGCGATGCCAGAGGTGGGCCAGGGTGGCCACACCACCTGGTGGCGAGGCCAGGGAGGGGGGTGCCAGCGGGTGGTGTGGGCCCCTGTGGCCCATCTCCACTCCTCCTTCTGGCCTCCTTCGTCTTCTGAAAAAATAGGGATTTCCATATATTTTCTAGAATTTTCTGATCTTCGTGAATATTGCATCTGGACACCGATTTTTCCATCAGAATCCTGACTCCGGCGGTTCATCCTCCAAAAGTCATCCAACATGCAAAATAGATGAAATAACATAAGTATCATCTCTTAATATGAAATATATCAATAAATAACAGTAAATTATAATATAAAATAGTGATGCAAAATAGACGTATTATTATGTTGTAAATCAAGAACTATGTGTGTCCATGAAGTGTTAATACATTGTTCTGAGTGAGTTGACAATGTCATTCTTAATTATCCTAAGTTCCTTCAATGGCCTGGTGAAATGAGAAGGTAGGACAATAGATGTCGTGCAAGTTCTCAAGTAAGCAGGCACGACTAAATTAGGTATACACACCTACATATCATGAAACTAGAGCCAGGCACTGTGGCCTTAATTTATTACATGATTTCTCTTATCTAAGCAACACCCCGCTAATCACTCCATGCTTATGATTCTGTCCAGCGAAAGATACAAATAAAAACTTTCTGGTAAAAAATAGAAATTTGCTGCTGCAGTTTACTAATTTACTTCTCTTTTTTTAATTCAACTGATGCATTCACCACTTGCTCTTGATAATATTGACACATATGTGAGGTTGAGAATGAAAACCCAATTGCTAAAGTGCTATTGGTATTCTTGTGCTCCCATTGAGTTGAACTATAAATTTAGATTATACTTCACATAGAAGATTCTAGTAATCCCTAGAATTGAGGGTACAAGCGATGTCTTGTTATGTCCAACACATTAGCGCAACAAGATCGTTTCACCAGAACCCAAGACGACCAATGCTCTCGCATCAAATGTAATGAGGACAAGGCATGGATCTCATCCCACCATCTACTCACTTACTACAACACGCAAGCCTGTCGTGTGGTGAAGGCCTATCAAATCTTCCCATATGGAGAACTTGATGGGCTCCAATTCGAGGAATCTTGCGGGGAGAGAGAGAGAGAGAGAGAGAGATAATAAGGATACAACTGGTAGTGTACATTTTATTTTATCGTTCAAGGACGAGCCTGTCCCCATCATACACAAGTAGACTTATTACATCGACACTAGATATCTAGCTCATTAGAAAAGTTTAGTACCACATTGTTTTGGTTGATTTTAACAACATAAAGCTAAACTGGAACCGGCTTGAGGAAGAGATCGGTGACGAGCTCCTCGAGGTCACCACCGAAGGTGTAGCCATCCCTGCCTTTGAGGTAAATGATCTCGTTTGTCCTCGCCATGTTCACCACCACCTCCGCTGCTGGTAATAACACATGATCTATGTCCATGTTTGCCCGGTTCAATACCCTCCACCTGTTCTCTAGGAGTGCGGCGACTGCAGCCACGGCCTCATCACCTGTTGTGTTGTTCTCCATCATGTAGCATTCCACAGAGCTAGGCATATCCTTTTTGTGCTTCCCAAACTGCATGTGTGCATGTTATGAGTAAATGATATAATACACGACTGCAGAATTCGATTGCCACGTATGTCCTTAATCACAGGACATCATATGTAAGTTCTTTATTATGTACAGATTACTTTGAGTTATTTATTTCCCAGAACTACTATATGTTTGCGGCATGAGTACCTTGTAAGAAGATATGTCGTTGAGGAAGCGTGTGACCTGTGAACCGGCTCGGACCATTTCAGGAATGCCGCTTACCCACTCAAACACCTCTTTGGTTGCTATGTCGCTGTACCCTGTTAGGGTCAAGAGGGTAAGCATCGGCAAACCAGACGTCATGATAGATATCTCCTCGTGTTCCTTGAAGCTCGGCCGATAGTTCTCGCTAGACCAGATGGCCTCGCGGAGGTAATATTCAGATGACTGCTTGTACTGCAAAGACACACAACATATTATTTATTACGTTTGACAAAGCATATATGGTGATAGAAAAACATAGTAATATAATATACAAGCACACACAACTTTTAAATTCATATATCGATATAGTGCACCATACCGCCTTTTTGATGTAATACATGCGATACTCCTGATTAGGTTTCAAATTGTCCTCAAACTCTTTGAAATTGCTTAACATTTTGATGTAGAGCATGCGGAGGTATTCTGGTAGGTTTGAGACCTCACTTTCATCCCATCTACATACAATATATGGTTAATGGAGGTTCAAGATATCACGAGGAGACTACAAGATATATCTTGTAATCTTGTAAATACAAACATTACTGGGCGTACCTCTGCATAGCTTCAGTGAGCTTGTGGCACTCCTCTAAGGTGGCATGGACATCAAAAGTGTCATCCAGAAGAGACACCATTCCGAACGTCTTGGCAAATAACATCCGTGCATCAGAATACTCTTCTTCATGAAGCATTCCGCAGGTCCAAAAGTAGATCTCAACCATACGGTCCCGGGCATACGGTAGCTTCACGGTGTTGTAAAGATCCCTCCACCATCTGCATGTCAAAATCGCTAATTTACTCTAACAACCTTATATAATTCTTGGCATGCAATTTCTTGCCAACAATCTATCATATTGTTTTTCCAACTATTTTGTGAAGAAGCTGATTTGGTTAGACCGATATATGTGCATTGCACGCTGCAAATGTTTTGACCCAAAAACAGGCAACCTGATGTCCGCAACATAAAAAGGTCATATATACATGTTGATTTTTTAAACTATAGCAAGATCTAGGATAAACATCGAATGCAAAATGCTCTACCTAAGGGTGTTTTCTTATGAGAGGAATATTGACTTACATTGAGAGTTCTTTGAGCTCCTTGAGGTGAAGGATCCTGACAAGGTTAAAGTTCAGCCTAGCAAGCTCTTGCAACATGTCGTCGTATGTCTCCTCCTGGCCATACTCAGCAATGTAGTGCATGGTTTCAAGCCGTCTAGTGAACCGTGGAAGGGCAATGTCGAGGGCGCGGGAGATCTGCTCCGTAAGTGGGGACCTAACCTTGCCTTTGTTGGCCTCCAGGTAGCCCCTTGCAAAGGTTATGGCATCATCAAGAACCACTTCACCCGGTATTGCCATGTGAGCTGCGTTGTACAAGCTCAGCACGCCCTTCGGGTCATTGCTAAGGCTCTCGCTGAAACAACCTTGGTCATCTCTGAATTTTTCGAATACATCTGCATAATAATTGCATGGTCATTGATCTAGGCCCCGTGCATATCAAATATACATATCTAATCGCAGGTGCATTCTAACATTGCATTTTGCTGGTAACATCCTAAAGTGGTCAACTTTATGTGGCTTAACTATAGAAAACTATTGTATCGAATAAAAATGGGTAAAGATATTCTGTACCATTCTAACTGTCCAAATAAAATACTAACTTCGATCCATAATAATTATCATTAGTTCAAAAGTGCGACACTTATTATGGATAGTAGGTAGTAGTATATAATTTCATTAAAGAGGGTATTGACTAGATTACAATGTGCACTTAATTACCTGTAGGCACCCAGAGCCCATGCTGCCGAAGTAGGCGAAATTGAAGCGCGACAACGTGCAGGTCATTCGATCCCTCGCCATCCATATGCTCTGACTGGACGCGGCTTAATACTGCTCCAATCTCTTCCTGGAAGTGATTATCCAAGCCTAGATGTTCAAGAGTGTCCACGTATATTAGTGCATCAGCCATGGTCATGGCATCCTTCCTCGCCTCGAACGCGTGACGTACTTGCCTCTTGAGCTGCTCTGCCCGCTCTCTCATCCACTCCACTGATCTCTGCACCAAGACACCAATCTTATCTTAAATATACATATATATTCGTATGAGGATCCACTTAGACCAGCAGCCATATGTACTATATGGTGAATGGTTAACATGGAAGCTTGCACGCATGAATGCATGAGCTAATTAATCAACAAATAAGGAGCTTTAATTTCCCAATACTAGAGTAGGAAACTATATAACTATTAAAAAATATTAACAAATTCATGGTAAAATATGCACGCTATTTGTACCGTAAACAATCGATACCTCTAATCACTGGTAGAAAAGGGGCCATGCGTCCCGGTTGGTAAGGGCCATTAGTCCCGGTTGCCTAACCGGGACGGGGCAATCGGGACTAAAGCTCTAACCATTAGTCCCGGTTGCCCCACCAACCGGGACAAATGGGGCACACGTGGCGGCATCAGAGCGCGAGGGGAGGTGACACGAACCGGGACTAATAACCTGCTGCCGCGGCAGAGATTTGGCCCATTTCTCTGCCGCGGCAGAGAATTCATTTTGGCACATTTTGTTGCCGCGGCAGCATTTTCGCCACTTTTTGTGCCACGGCAGAGAATTCATTTAGGTTGTTTTATTGTTTATTTAGTGTTTTGCACTTATCAACGAAGGAACCTTATATTACACAAGATCATCATGACAATATTACATTCAATACACGGATCGAGTTCATGCACTACATACAAAAGTTGCTATTCGATGCTACCGGCCAGTTCCTTCAAAGTTGCTATTTTTACAATCCCTATTGTCTATACACAGCAGAATAGTATTCCCCTTTCGGGTCTAGGACTTCTGCATCCAAGAATCCCGCCAATTCCTCCTGAATTGCTCGAACGCGATCCTTTGGCAGAAGACCGTCCCGTAGACGTTCGATCTGATTTAAAAAAGGAGTCAGCCTATATGAATATGAAACTAAACACAATTTGTTTGAAATTAAAAACTATAGAAATTGTTTACGTACGTGGAGTTGCTCTAAATTTCTGCCCTTCTCATCGCACGTCTGCCGGATGAACTCGCATACATAGTATCCACATGGATTGTTACCTGGTCCCTGCGTCAGGCACTTTACGAGAACAGAGTTCAATCAAAATAATAATCAAGCATGATAATAACTGTATCAAAACTAGAATCAAAGAGATGCGCGGATATAGCTAGTGGTGCTTACATCTAGTGGTTGAAATGTAAGCTCCTCTTTCCAAACACCCGTAGCCTTGTTGGTGAACCGTTTCCAAGCGCTGCCCGGCGAAGAAAACGAATAAAAGAAGTTATTAAGTACTTGATATCATAAAATTCACGAACATTGCCGATATAGTGTCGTAATGATTAGAATTACCGCTGGAGAAGTATCTGCATGTCCTTCCACGTCTCAAGGGGTTTATGTTTCGAGTCCATGACTAGTACACGCCCTTTGTCAAGTTGAATGATTAACAGAATATAGTGGAAGCTGCAAATGCATAACTAATCAATTATATACTTAACATCGAGTAAGCGAAATAGAAAGTGTATACAAGACAATAACACTCACTCGAAGTTGTAAGGAAATAGTATTTCCCTTTTGGTTTCTTGAAACCTTAACGCGTGTACTATATTATCCTCTGTATCCTGGGGGCTTATTTTGAGATTAGCTTCATGAACCCAATATGGGTCAATGAAGCCAATGTCATAGATTTGTCCTCTGCTGCATTCGAGAATCTTCATTCTGCATATTATAGTATAATTATATACATGCAATAAACAAAATAATATAGCTGGAGACTAAATTAATTACAGAATTAGTACTTACAGACAATAGGCACTGATGATCGATTTGTCTAAGGCATCTTGATTGAATAATTGAAATAGTTCATCAAATTCAATGGATATCATGTCATCCCTTTCTTTCCCATGATGCTTTTTTGTAACCCTCAGCACTATCCAGTTAGCCCCGGCCTTTGTGGCATGCAAGTACCAGTTATGCAATCTTCGCATTTTTGTTGGAAGATTGTTTACCTCCTCAGGTTTGACGAGAGGTTTGCCGTACTGGTATTTGTATGCTACTTCACTCATGGGGAAGAACTCTAACTGGGATAAGTACTGGGCAATACTCATACCTTGAGCAGCGGCAGCTTCTCCGTATTGTGCAACTACCTCTGGATCATACTGCGCTTCGGCCCCATATTTGATCGACCCCACATTGGTTTGAGAAATCACCTTGAGAGGGGCGCAAGTCTGTTTTGCTTGTTCTCCGAGCTGGGCAACAGATTTCCCGCTTGCATCAGTACTGCTCTTCGAGGCTTTTTGTGCCGCATGTGACTTGAGAATAGAACGCTCATAGTCTGATGACAGCTTTGGCTCGGGTTGATGAAGATTCTTTAGCATTTTCAACACTTTGGCTTTTTCTTCTTTGGTGCTGGGGAACTCTGGCTCTTTCGGCCGCCTCAGCTTAGCGAAAAACGCTGTCGTTTCCGCATCAACGATCGCCGCAGTCTCCTCTTCAGTACAGTCATAAGCTCTCTTGGGAGGAACCGTTGGTACTTTTGGAAGAGGCTCTTGTTTACGTTTCGGCGATCGCTTACGACGCACAGTAGCGGTACGCTTACGCTTTTTATCCTGAGGCGCCGGCGATGGCTCCCGCGGCGATTGGTGAGGCGACGGAGCCGGGTGAGGCGACGAAGACGGCTGCCGCGGCGGCGACGACCTCGCTGGAGACGGGTGAGGCGGCGGCGAAGATGGCCTTGGCGTGTGATTTCGAAGCACGATACAATCCTTCGGCCATAGAATGGTGACGTTTTTTGCGTCACCCAGCACAGTCACATCCCCTTCACCAGCAGGGTAGTGAAGATCCAAAACCTCAAAGGTGGGCATGATTTCATCCACGCCGATAACAGCGTAGCCCTCTGGAACCGGACGACAGTGGTAAGTTGGTGTGGGTCCAATTGGTAAGGCATAGCCGACCGCCACCTTCATTGATATGTTCACAACTTTGACATGTAGCTCACAGTGTGTCATCTCAGTGATATCATCCACTGGGTAGCCAACAGGAGCCATCGTCGGTGCATCATCGGCATCGCCATTGTCATCACCCGGGACCTCGGTGGAAGCCACACTGCTTTTTCGATTATTCGATAGGCCGGTAGCATCGAATGCAGTGTGCTGCTGAGATGGGGCGCCGGTAGTACTTTGCTCTTTAAGTGTGTTAATTTCATCTTGTTGTTGCTTTAATCGTTCTTCAATTAAACGCGTTCGCTCTTTCTGACTTTCTGCTTCAACTGCCGCCCTGTTCTTACTCCTGTGACGGCTTCTATCAGGATATTTCTTCCTCTCTTCGGGAAACCCAGTCCTCCATGATTGGGAGCCTATTGTGCCTCGTGTTCGTCCATCATGTTCCTTATTTCCAAGGGCGAGTGTGAGCTCATCATTCTCTCTATCGGGAATGAAGTCCCCATCTTTAACAGCCTTTACTGCTTTTCTGATCCTCTCGATTGGCAAGGGGTCTTCTTTATGTCGTATGTTATATATACACCTCCCTTCCGAGTCCAACGTGCCCCCATGCCCGTAAAACCAATTCCTTGCACGTTCTACCCAATCGTCTGTCTCTGGGGTGATCTTTTTATCACGCAGTTCCTGCTCAAGTTTCTCCCACTTAGGAATGCCAACCCTGTAGCCACCTTGCCCCATAGTATGGTGATACTTCTTCTTAGCAGCATTCAGCTTATTCGTTTCAGACATTTTCTTAGCTTTTTCTGATTTCTTGTATTACACAAACTCATCCCAGAATGGTTTTATCTTCTCAAACTGAATATTCTTGAAATCGGGAGTCTTCTTTTTCACGACATAGTCAAGGTGCAATCTTTTCTTCCAGTTGGTGAAACACTGGGCCATCTTCTTCAAAGCCCACTCCCTGACCTTAGCCTCCATGGCTCTCCCATGTTGTAAGGCGTCCTCAACTGGATCCTCCGCATTTGGATCCAGCTCTATCTTCGGTAGTTTGAAATTAACCATGAGGCTCTTCCACAGTAAATCTTTGGCCTGGTTAGGGACAAATAAACATGTTCCCTCTTCATCCGCATTAGCAGGCCTATTCCAATTTCTAATGGTGATCGGGATTAAGTCCCTAACGATTACTCCGCATTGTGCCACAAATTTGGTTGCGACAACTTCGGGAGCTGTCGGTCTGCCGTCTTCAGCGACATCTTCGATCCTGAACCTCTCATGGTCTTGCAACTTTTTGGTTGGGCCTCGTCTGCTCTTTTCAGTAGATTCCTTCGATCCGGAGGGCTAAAAGAAGAAAGATCGCCGTTACTATTTCTATATAGATAGCAGATGATTAACTAATGAATTGATTTATATTACATGCACCTCGCCGGAGCGGTCGTCTTCTCGATTACACAAGGCATCGCCTTCTCCCTCGCGGAAGGCAACACCTTCAACCTCAAACAAGTTGTCTACTCCGGTAAAAAGAGGATCACCCTCACCGGAGTTGTTCAGAAACGTTGATACGTCTAAATTATCTTCCCCACGGATCACACCTTGGATCAACTCTTCCTTTTCTTTGTCTCTGACGTGTGGGTCCATATTTTCTGCATAGGTGGAAAAACGAATAAGTCAAAGCGGCTAAAGGAGAAAGTTACGAATAATTCAAAGCGGCTAACGAATATTTTCCGGATCGAAGGTGAAACCCTAATATATACATACACAATAATAAAAATGAAGAGAAACCCTAAACCGTAAGGCTATGAGAGGGGAACATGAGTATAAGGCTACAAAAGGTCTTCGATCTATCTATGGTCTTGATCTCGGTCTTCGATCTCGATCTCGATATTGTATTCTACCGAGAAGAACCAAATCACCGGAAAGAAAGGGAAACAATCAACACATGGCATCGATTCAATGCTCAAGCAATGATGATGATACGACAAGTTAATGTGCATTGGAATGTAACCCTAAAGCATGCTCGACAAGTTAATCGGGGTTCCGAGGGGCGCAAACCCTAACTCAAGGAACTCCGGAATCACCTGTTAGGGTTACTAGGGTGTTCTAATTAAACTTGTCATTTAATTAGATCTATCTATGGTCTTGATCTCGGTCTTCGATCTCGATCTCGATATCGTATTCTACCGAGAAGAACCAAATCACCGGAAAGAAAGGGAAACAATCAACACATGGAATCGATGCAATGCTCAAGCAATGATGATGATACGACAAGTTAATGTGCATTGGAATGTAACCCTAAAGCATGCTCGATAAGTTAATCGGGGTTCCGAGGGGCGCAAACCCTAACTCAAGGAACTCCGGAATCACCTGTTAGGGTTACTAGGGTGTTCTAATTAAACTTGTCATTTAAGTTGTTGAACAATGCATGATTATAGCATAGATAGATAGTTCTCATTTTTCTGAACATTTTGGTATATTATTTGTATTTTTCTGTATTATAGATTAAAAGTTATTGAATTTACAAGTTTTATTCAAATTCTGAAATTATTAAATCAAATGTTTAAACCTTTTGCACCATAGTAACAACTAGCCATAGTGGCTGACAGGTGGGGCCCGGAGCCACCTCAGCAGCCACGCAAGCAAAGGGGAAACAGAGGACACGGAGCCACCTCGCCACGCAAGCAAAGGGGAAACAGAGGTGGGGCCCGGAGCCACCTCGCCACCGCTGTCAAGGAGGACGCGGCCGCCGTGGCCGTGGACAAGGACGACGCGGCGGTGGAGAAAACGGCGCCGGCGACGATGCACCACCCGATCGAAGCCGCCGCGCCCACCACCAGCAGCAGGCCCGTCCAAGGCCCAGTGCGAGCTGGGCGACCGCACTGGGCCCCAAAATTTTCCGGGCCCCCCAGTTTCTAGCAACCAGCCCAAGTCTGCAGTAGTGAAATCCAGCCCGCTCGGTGCATCTGTTAATTTTCCAGCAATGTGGTAGTGGCTTGTCTCGATTCTACAACTCTTGCGGCCCAATAAACTACTCTCAGTTCTCAAAAAAAATCTCCAGCATCTATGGAGATCCTGATCGCTGAAGTAACCAGGTTCGTTCCAAACTATCGATCGTTCCGTTAAAAAACCAAGAACAGGCCGTGAGATGAGAGTCACCGAATTGATCGATTCATCAATCTAATTCGCCCACCCATGTCGCCCGGAAGGGCACAACACCGACGCCCGTGTTTTGCCACCGCACATCGCCCCTAGGCCCTAGGATTTTGATGTCGCCCAGTTCATGCGTGCTTTCTTCATGTCCTGCCTCCATTGACAAGTGATCTGCTGACCAAAATTTCTTCATGTCCTGTTTTGCATTTTGCACAGGGGCCCCAAATTTCTAGAGATGGCCCTGACCAGCAGCAGAGGGAGGGGGAGGACAGAGAGGCAGGGAGGGGCGGCGCCGTACCTGACGCGCGGCGGTGGGGGAAGGGCGCGGTCGTCGACGGGAAGCAGAGACGCGGGCGCGGCCGGCGGTCGTCGGGGGAAGGAGACGCGCGGGCGGCGCGGTCGTCGGCGCGCGGGAAGAGACGCGGGTGGCGGCCGGAGGCGGAGGCGTTGACGACGGAGCCGCTACGGGGAGCGCGCGACGGTGGCGGGGGCAGCCTGGCGGCGTCGTCGTCGGCGAGGGCGCGGGCAGAGGCACAGGCAGAGAAGTGAGTGGGGAAGGGAAGAAGAAGAGGAGGCACGCGCTGTTATAACTAAAGGGCCTTTAGTCCCGGTTCGTGTCTCCAACCGGGACTAAAGGTGTATACGTCCCGGTTGGAGCCACCAACCGGGACCTATAGTCCAATTTTCAGCAGCTGAAGGGGCGCGCGCGCAGGGGGCTCTTCCGTCCCGGTTGGTGGCTCCAACGGGGACGTATTCCCCTGTTTTCAAAATTTTTCAGTTATTTTCTCTCTGTTCCCGCCTTATTTTTTATTTTGGGGTTTAAATTTGTAATGTTTTTTAAATGATAATTACTTTGGAATTTAGAAAAACTTTAAACATAAAAAGTGTTTGGATTTGAATAACTAATTCGAAACCATTTTCTGTTTTGAAAAATAATTAATGTAACCATTTAAACTACGAACCATTTAAAATTAATAATGAAATAACTTATATTTTTTAAATATTAATTTGGAATTTAGAAAAACTTTAAACATAAGAAGTGTATGGATTTGAATAAATAATCCAAAACCAATTTCTATTTTTAAAAAATAATTAATAAAACCATTTAAAAATAATTAACTTATATTTTTGAATATTAATTTGGAATTTAGAAAAACTTTAAACATAAAAAGTGTTTGGATTTGAATAAATAATTCAAAACCATTTTCTGTTTTAAAAAACAATTAATGTAACCATTTAAAATATGAACCATTTACAACTAAAAATGAATTAACTTATATTTTTTTAATATCAATTTGGAATTTAGAAAAACTTTAAACATAAGAAGTGTATGGATTTGAATAAATAATACAAAACTATTTTCTATTTCTAAAAAATAATTAATGTAACCTTTTAAAATGAATTAACTTATATTTTTGAATATTAATTTGGAATTTATAAAAACTTTAAACATAAGAAGTGTATGGATTTGAATAAATAATCCAAAACCATTTTCTATTTTTAAAAAATAATTAATGTAACCTTTTAAAATGAAGATAGGGGGCGAGCATCGTTAGAACTTGCATTGGATCTCTGAAGAAACCACATATTGTGAGTCTAAAAATGATTTTTTCAAAAAATCACGGGCGATAGATCATGTACCTGTAGTACAAACCAGACCCACTTCCTGCCGATTCGGCAGACATTTGTCCTTTTTACCCGGGATGGACGAAAAGGTTTGAGATGTACCGGTTGGGAGATAGTCCATGTAAGGTGGTCTAGTATTTTAGGAAAATGGGACGGTAGCATTGTGAAACGGCATTTTGGTGGTTACTTCACAAAACGACCCGTTTTTTGCGCTCGGAAAATGGAAAAGGGCTTTTCCGTGCGACAAAAAGGAAAACTTCCTCCTGCAACATTGTTCTCCATACCAATGTCCACACACATGCATAATATGGGCACAACATCACAAACTATGCCGTGATTCAGCACATAACATCGGTCATTTGGACCGAAAGCCATGAAACCTCGAACATGATAGGTCATTTTGTGAAGGTTTTTTCGAAACATGATCAATATACCAAGTCTGGTATTTTTCCTTTCAACTATGTAACAAAATATGACACCAAGCGAAGGATTTTCATTGTTCGGATTTTTTTTGAATTTATTATGCCCGTTTTGAATTATCTGAATTTCTAACTATGGTCGAACTGGTGTGCATGAAGATAGGGGACGAGCATCGTTAGAACTTGCATTGGATCTCTGAAGAAACCACATATTGCGAGTCTAAAAATGATTTTTTAAAAAAACCACGGGCGATAGATCATGTACCTGTAGTACAAACCGGACCCACTTCCTACCAATTCGGCAGACATTTGTCCTTTTTACCCGGGATGGACGAAAAGGTTTGAGATGTACCGGTTGGGAGATAGTCCATCTAAGGTGGTCTAGTATTTTAGGAAAATGGGACGGTAGCATTGTGAAACGTCATTTTGGTGGTTACTTCACAAAACGACCCGTTTTTTGCGCTCGAAAAATGGAAAAGGGCTTTTCCGTGCGACAAAAAGGAAAACTTCCTCCTACAACATTGTTCTCCATACCAATGTCCACACACATGCATAATATGGGCACAACATCACAAACTATGCCGTGATTCAGCACATAACATCGGTCATTTGGACCGAAAGCCATGAAACCTCGAACATGATAGGTCATTTTGTGAAGGTTTTTTCGAAACATGATTAATATACCAAGTCTGGTATTTTTCCTTTCAACTATGTAACAAAATATGACACCAAGCGAAGGATTTTCATTGTTTGGATTTTTTTTGAATTTATTATGCCCGTTTTGAATTATCTGAATTTCTAACTATGGTCGAACCGGTGTGCATGAAGATAGGGGACGAGCATCGTTAGAACTTGCATTGGATCTCTGAAGAAACCACATATTGCGAGTCTAAAAATGATTTTTTAAAAAAATCACGGGCGATAGATCATGTACCTGTAGTACAAACCGGACCCACTTCCTGCCGATTCGGCAGACATTTGTCCTTTTTACCCGGGATGGACGAAAAGGTTTGAGATGTACCGGTTGGGAGATAGTCCATCTAAGGTGGTGTAGTATTTTAGGAAAATGGGACGTTAGCATTGTGAAACGGCATTTTGGTGGTTACTTCACAAAACGACCCGTTTTTTACGCTCGGAAAATGGAAAAGGGCTTTTCCGTGCGACAAAAAGGAAAACTTCCTCCTGCAACATTGTTCTCCATACCAATGTCCACACACATGCATAATATGGTGGGCGAACCGTCTGTGGTGGGAGAACCGTACTATCATCGAAGTGATGCGCTACATCGCCGGGGGAGACCATCCTCGCCTACGGTGCCCACGAGTCCACCCGCCACAGGCCCCACACTGTCCCGACGGTAGCGGCATCGTATTCCAGGAGACCCCTCTCCCACCCGCCGTGAATCCGAGGCTGGAATGGCCCCTAGTATATGCCATGGATGGCCTGAGGATCCCCGGAGTGGCAGGTGACGATGACGATGATGATGACGACGACGATGAAGACCCTGAAGCTGCGTACTATAGGACTAGGCATGATTATGACTAAAGGGGGCGGCTTTAGTCCTGAGTGTTAGCTAGTCCCGGTTTGTCCAGGTTTTTAATATTAATAAATGTCTTAAGTGTTACCTAATAAATAGATGGAAATGCCTATATAAAGAGAGGGTTCATATTTAGTCCCGGTTGGAGAAGCCAACCGCGACTGAAGGGATTGCGGCAGAGTGGGCCAGGCAACACTAATAATAGGGGTGAGTGTCGACATTATGTCGTGTGGCTTGTACCTTGTCCCGGATGGTGTCACCAACCGGGACTAAAGATGAACCTTTAGTCCCGGTTGGAGACACCAACCGGGACTAAAGATGAGTCAGCACTAATAATAGGGGTGAGTGTCGACATTATTTCGTGAGTGTCGACATTATGCCGAGCTGCTTGTACTATAAATATGCATCCTTGTGAGTCCAGTCCTCCAGCCAGTTTGAGGCATCTCCAAGATGGTTTTCGAGAGCAGGGACACCACTGCGGCCAGTTTCAGGTAGATGCCGACGGAGCCCAGTCCTCCGGCATCTCCGAGAAACTGGTCATACAGGCACTCCCTAATATGTGAAATTAGTTAGCTCCGAGGCGTAGTGATCTAGTTAGTGAAGTTACAAGCTGCAAGATGGTTTTCGAGAGCAGGGACACCACTGCGGCCAGTTTCAGGGAGATGCCGACGGAGCCCAGTCCTCCGGCATCTCCGAGAAACTGGTCATAGAGGCACTCCCTAATATGTGAAATTAGTTAGCTCCGAGGCGTATTGATCTAGTTAGTGAAGTTACAAGCTGCAAGATGGTTTTCGAGAGCAGGGACACCACTACGACCAGTTTCAGGGAGATGCCGACGGAGCCCAGTCCTCCGGCATCTCCAAGAAACTGGTCATAGAGGCACTCCCGGTCCAGCCACAAAACGGGACTAACACTCAAGACATTTATTAATATTAAAAACTGAGACTACAAAACCGGGACTAAAGGCCACAAACCGCGAAAGATATCCTTCGGTCAAGCCACAAACCGCGAAAGACATGAACTAGAGTTACATAATATGAGCATGAACTTCTTGGCATATGTCATTCCTTATGATCGCTTCAGACGTAACCATGGAGCATCTTCTTTACTTAACGGAATGCTTGGGTCAGTTTTCACTGTGAAGGGCGGAATTTCATCAAACTTATTATAATCTTCTGACATGTCTGTCTTGTCCTCGATTCCCACGATGTTTCTTTTCCCTGAAAGAACTATGTGACGCTTTGGCTCATCATATGATGCATTCGTTTGCATATTTTTTCTTTTTTTTGGTCTGGAGGACATGTCCTTCACATAGAAAACCTGAGCCACATCATTGGCTAGGACGAATGGTTCGTCTAAGTTCTTCATAAGATTGTTGAGATCCACCGTTGTCATTCCGTACTTGTCTACCTCAACCCCTCCTCCTGTTAGCTTGACCCATTTGCATCGAAACAAGGGGACCTTAAAATTAGGTCCATAGTCAAGTTCCCATATCTCCTCTATGAACCCATAATACGTGGTCTTTTGCCCATTGTCTTCTTCTGCATCGAAGCGGACACCACTGTTTTGGTTGGTGCTCTTTTTATCTTGGCCTATCGTGTAAAATGTATTCCCATTTATCTCGTACCCTTGGAAAGTACATACAGTCGAAGATGGTTTCCTGGCCAACAAGTACAGCTGATCCCCAACAGTGGTGTTATTCGTGAGAAGTCTTTGCAGCCAGCCGCCAAAACTCGCCATGTGTTCACTTATAATCCATTCATCAGACTGTCCCGTGTGTTTGAGGCGTATTAAATTCTTGTGTTCATTGATATACGGGGAAACCAAGATAGATCTTTGTAAAACCGTGTAGTGTGCTTGATTGAGAGAATGCCCGTCCCTACATATCATTGCTTTACATCCTAGGGTGCCTTTTCACGCAGTCTCCCCTCATGTCGTGATTCTGGAACACCAATCGCCTTAAGGTCAGGAATAAAATCAACACAGAACTCAATGACCTCCTTTGTTACATAGCCCTTGGAGATGCTTCCTTCTGGCCTAGCACGGTTATGAACATATTTCTTTAAGACTCCCATGTACCTCTCAAAGGGGAACATATTGTGTAGAAATACAGGACCGAGAATGGCAATCTCTTCTACTAGGTGAACAGGAGATGCGTCATAATATTGAAGAAGGATGGTGGGAACACCAACTCAAAGCTGACAAGACATTGGGCCACATCTGTTTGTAACCCTGGTAGGCTTTCTGGATCGATTACCTTCTAAGATATTGCATTGAGGAATGCACATAGCTTCACAATGGGTACTCGAACATTTTCAGGTAGAAGACCTCTCAATGCAATCGGAAGCAATTGTGTCATAATCACGTGGCAGTCATGAGACTTCAGGTTTTGGAATTTTTTCTCTGCCATATTTATTATTCCCTTTATATTCGACGAGAAGCCAGACGGGACCTTGATACTGCTCAGACATTCAAAAAAGATTTCCTTCTCTGCTTTGGTAAGAGCGTAGCTGGTAGGAGTTAAGTGGCATCGTTTACCCTTCTCGTTCTCAGGATGCATAGGCTCTTCAGGGGCCTTCAGACGTTGCTGGTCCTGCCGTGCTTCCGGTGTATCTTTTATCTTCCCATACACTCCTAGAAAGCCTAGCAGGTTCACGCAAACATTCTTCGTCACGTGCATCACGTCGATTGAAGAGCGGACCTCTAAGACTTTCCAATAGGGTAGGTCCCAAAATATAGATTGCTTCTTCCACATGGGCGCGTGTCCGGCATCGTCATTCGGAACAGATAGACTGCCAGGACCTTTTCCAAAGATTACTTCTAGGTCCTTGACCATACCAAATACCTCCTCACCGGTACGGAGGACAGGCTTCCTCCGGGGTTCTGCCAGACGTTTGAAATGCTTGCCTTTCTTTCTTACTGGATGCAGGTTCGGAAGAAATCGGCGATACCCTAGGTACACAACCTTCTTACATTTATCCAAATATACACTTTCAGTATCATCTAAACAGTGTGTGCATGCATTGTATCCCTTGTTTGTCTGCCCTGAAATGTTACTAAGAGCAGGCCAATCATTGATGGTTACGAAAAGCAATGCTCGTAGGTCAAATGGCTCCCCTTTGTGCTCATCCCACATACGTACACCTGGTTTGGCCACAGCTGTAAAAGTTCTTCAACTCATGGCCTTAGGTACACATCAATGTCGTTGCTGGGTTGCCTCGGGCCTTGGATGAGCACTGGCATCATAATGAACTTCCTCTTCATACACAACCAAGGAGGAAGGTTATAGATACATAGGGTCACAGGCCAGGTGTTGTGACTGCAGCTCTGCTCACCAAAATGATTCATGCCGTCTGTACTTAGACTAAACCTTAAGTTCCTTGCGTCACGTGCGAAGTTCGGGTACTCTCGCTCGACTTTTCTCCACTGTGACCCATCAGCGGGGTGTCTCAACATCGCGTCTTTCTTACGGTCTTCCATGTGCCATCGCAACAACTTGGCATGCTCTTTATTTCTGAAGAGACGTTTTAACCGTGGTATTATAGGAGCATACCACATAACCTTGGCGGGAACCTTCTTCCTAGGGGCCTCGCCCTCAACATCGCCAGGATCGTCTCGTCTGATCTTATACCGCAGTGCAGTGCATACCGGGCATGCATCCAAATTCTCGTACTTCTCACCGCGGTAGAGGATGCAGTCATTAATGCAGGCATGTATCTTCTGCACGTCTAATCCTAGAGGGCAGACAACCTTCTTTGTTTGGTATGTACTGTCGGGCAACTCATTATTTCTTGAAAGAAGATTCTTCATTTTTACCAACAACTTTGAAAATGCGCTGTCAGTCACACCATTCTCTGCCTTCCATTGCAGCAAATCCAGTGTGGCACCTAGCTTTTTGTGGCCATCTTCGCAAGTTGGATACAACAATGTTTTGTGATCCTTTAACATCTGCTCCAGCTTCTCCTTCTCCTTTTCAGTTTCACATTCTTCCTTTGCATCAGTAATGGCCCGACCAAGATCGTCATCAGCGGGCCCATCTGATCCCTCTTGATCTTCATTATCTATCTCCGTTGCATTATCATCATATTCAGGATACATATTATGATAGTTGTCATCATCCTCTTCTTCTTCGTTGTCTTCCATCACAACCCCTTTTTCTCCGTGCTTGGTCCAACAATTATAGCTGGGCATGAAACCGGATCGAAGCAGGTGGGCGTGAATGGTTCTGGTATTTGAGTAGTCTTTCTTGTTCTGACAGTGAACACACGGACAGCACATAAAACCATTTTGACCACGGTTTGCATTAGCCACAACGATGAAATTTTGGAGGCCCGTAATGTACTCGAAAGTGCGGCGGTCACCGTACATCCATTGCCGATTCATCTGCATTAATATGTAGTATATATCAAAAAATAATAGGGAGATGACCATTTATATATATAGTACATCAATGACACATGAAACTATAGTTGCCGACCTCGACCGAGACGGAAAGAGCAACAAGAAAGCTTATTTTGAGCTCTCGGGCATTTCACCGAACACCTCTAGTGCATATGAAAAAAACACAAACTAGCACTCTTCACACCCTCTTGCTAGGCTCCAAAATGTGAAAGAATGCAAGAGTGGGGTGTGTGTGGGCTGGGGTGGTGTCTTATATAGCCCCCCCTTTAACACCTGTTCATCCCACGAACCGGTGTTAAAGGGGGAGGGGGGTGCGCGGGCCACTGCTGCAGGGACCTTTAACACCGGTTCGTGGCACGAACCGGTGTTAAAGGGGGGCTCCTTTTTTGCCGCAGGGGCCACGCTGGTACGGCCCCCCCTTCAACACCGGTTCCTTTTTCGGGATCAACAAAAACCTCATTTCCACTAGTGAGGGTCACTGTCACTCTAGTCTCTACTCTCTAGAGATTCATGATCTCTACATTATTATTATACAAAAATATATGACGGCCGCGTGGAGGGTACCACTTTGGCGTTAGGTACCACTCACACAGCCGAAAACAAAAAGGGTACGAACTCACGCAAAATGTGTGATAGCAGGACTCGTTTTCTTTTTGGAAAGTAGATAATCTGATTTCTTTTATTTTGGAAAGTAGATTATCCTCGATTCGTGTAGGATAGCCATGTATCCATCAACACGTCCCTAACCTTTTAGCACTTTGGCGTTATTAGGTACCGGTCGTATAAAACGTGGGATTGCATCACTCGTTTGCTTTTTCGGAATAATACGAGGTTTCTAAAAAGCTAGTTTAGTAGTATTATATATCCACTTGTACGTGCATGATATCCTTTTAGCACTTTGGCTGCTCGTATAAAAATAAAACGTGGGATTTCATGACTCGTTTGCTTTTTTGAATAGTACCACTGATCTGCTTTTTTAATTTCTGAAAAGTTACTTTATATTGTATCCTCCTATATATACGTGCAGCATATGTTGTCTCGGGTATCACTGTCGTGGTTTGGCCAATGGTCATTTCAGCACCATGCTTAGGTCTTTGTTTGTTTACTTTTTTTTTTGCAAAACTCCACCATGCTTAGGTCATTTCAGCACCAATGGCCGGGTCCTTATTTGTTTTGGATGACCATGCCATAACTTCTGCAGTATGGGTTGGCTGTGGTATAAATATAATATCCTCCTATATGTTTGTCTCAAATCTCAACACATACATACCCTATTCAACTGGTAGAAGGGGCTACAGTTGCGCTGTCATGGTTTGGCCAATGGCCATTGAGCACCTTACTAACACTAGTGCAGAACACTACCTCTAACACCGGTTCATAAGGCCCTCTAACATCGGTTGTAGAACCGCTGTTGAGGGTTCGGTGTTAGAGGCCCTCCCTTTAACACCGGTTCTTATACGAACCAGTGTTAAAGGGTGGCGCACGTGGGGCTGCCGCAGCGCTCAGCCCACCCTTTAACACCAGTTCTTAACATGAGCCGGTGTTAAATGTTCTGGTCGCGGCAGGAAAAAGAGATAAATCTCTGCCGCGGCAGGAAAACGGCCTAAATCTCTGCCGCGGAAGAGTTCTGCCGCCGCCCCGTTCTGGGCGTATTTCCGCGGTGCGGCAGGGACGGGGAGGGGGAATCGATCGGGAGCGGTATATACACATACATCA
Organism: Avena sativa; assembly: GCA_916181665.1. Lineage (NCBI taxonomy): Eukaryota > Viridiplantae > Streptophyta > Magnoliopsida > Poales > Poaceae > Avena > Avena sativa. The sequence continues at coordinate 53,056,793 of OV702285.1, read as the reverse complement.
TCGTCGGTACATACGAGTACATGAATAATTAAGCAACTATTATTATACACAAACATCGTCATTGTGTGGTATTCTCCGTAAACGTTGAAGCATCAAGTACAAGACAAACACGTTCAAGCATCTAAAGAGTTTTTGAATATCTAAAGAGTTCTCCGTCAGGCGTGACGACCTCATCAAGTATGAACCCCGCCAAGTCCTCTTGAATGGCTCGTATGCAGTCAAATGGTAGGAGTTGGTCCCGCATCCGTTCGATCTAAATATATATGAAGAATGGGGTCAATATATATACAAGAATAAAACTCAACACAATTTATGGTAATAAAATAATGTTGTGGACTTTGTTTACTTACTCTAAGTTGTTCTAGTGCGGCTTGGCCCGTCGCACATATCGTGTTGCGAATGAACTCGCAAACATAGTATCCACATAAATTATTGACGGGTCCCTGATGCGCGCACTTTACGAGAATAGAGAGTTCAATCAAAATAATAATCAATAAAGCATGATATAATGGAATTGGAAGCAGAATCAAAGAGATACGCAGGCCTAGCTAGCTAGTATTACTTACATTTTGGTCTACAAGTTTTAGTTCTTCTGACCATTCACCCACGGCCCTGCCCGTGAACCTTTTCCAAACCCTGTCCGGCAAAGAAAATGAATAAAGGAGTAATTAATTACTTGGTGTCACGAAAGTTGCCGATCTAGTGCGATAATATGATTGAAATTACCTCTGGAGCATCTCTCTAAAGTCTGCCCATAGCTCTTTTTCTTCTCGTAACGAGTCCATGACAAGGACTTTTCCTGAGTCAGGTTGAATGACTAGCAGAATAAAGTGTAACCTACACACGCATAACTCATCATCAGTTACACTTAACATCGAGTAAGCCGAAACATAATGTGTACAAGAGAGGGTAACAGTACTCACGAGAAGTTGTAAGGCAATAGTATTTCCCTTTTGGTTTGTTGTCTCAGTAAAGATCTTAGCAAGAAATCTTCTGTTTGCCCGGGTTTGTGTCTTACTACTTCTTCATGAACTCTATTTGGGTCAACGAACCCAATGTCAAAAGGGCCTCCTTTCATGCATTCCATAACCTTTTTCCTGCATAATAGTATATGCATATATGGTGAGCATATATATATACATGCAATTAATAAAGTGAATGAGATGAGATAGAAATTACAGAAATAGTACTTACACACAATAAAGGCTTATGACAGCTTTGTCGAGTTCCTTCTGATTGAATAGAAAATACAAGTCTTGAATGTTGAAGTCGACAGACATCGGCGTAGATAGGGCCATCGGCATAGTGGATAGGCCGTGACAGTGATGCGACGGCGTCAAGGCTATGCCGACGACAAGCTATTTTTCCTTTTTGCCACATTAATACTAGAAAAATCATAACCAACTCATTTTAATTAAGAAAAATACATATAATATATCAAAATTTATAGAAAAATAAGATCTATCTAACTAAACTCAAATATTACATATGTTTATTGAATAAAATATAAAAACATTACATATACTTTTGTATAAGTCATTTTCCATTTTCCGAGTGCCAAAAACAGGATGTTTTATGAAGCAACCACCAAAGGCATAATTCAAAATGCTAACACCCCATTTTTCAAAAATACTAGACGATCTTACATCGACAATGTACTAACCGGGATATCTCAAACCTTTCCGTCCACCCCTGGTGAAAAAGACAAATGTCTGCTGAATCGGTAGAAGTGGGTTCGCTTTGAACTACAGGATCCTCATGATTTTTTTGCTAAAATCATTTTTAGCCTCACATATGATGTTTCTCAGAGATCCAATTCAAGTTTAGCGACACTCATCACCTAGGTAAGAATCTTCATGCTCGTTGTTTTGACCATAGTCAAAAATGGTCCAAACATTGTAAAACATCCGCGTGGTATCATATTATGTGACATAGTTGCAAGGAAAAATACCAAACTTGGTATATTGATTGCATCTCAAAAAACCTTCTCAAAATATGCCATCATGTTCGAGGTTTCATGGCTTACGGGCCAAATGATCAATGTTATGGCCAGAATCGCAGCATAGTTTGTGATACTGCGCTCATATTGTGCACACATTTGCATCTTGGGATAAAGAACAATGTTGCACGAATTTTTTTTCCTTTTCGTCCCATGGAAAATATATTTTCCATTTTTTGAGTACCAAAAACGGGACGTTTTGTGAAGCAACCATCAAAGGCATAATTCAAAATGCTATCACCACATTTTTCAAAAATACTAGACCACCTTACATGGATAATGTCCCAACCGGAGTATCCCAAGCCTTTCCATCCACACCTGGTGAAAAAAGACAAATGTCTACCGAATTAGTTGAAAGTGGGTTCGGTTTGAACTACAGTTATATGATCTAATGCTCAAGATTTTTTGCAAAAATAATTTTTAGCCTCAAAATATGATGTTTCTTCAGAGATCCAACGCAAGTTTAGCGAGGCTCATCCCTTAGGTAAGAATCTTTATGCTTGCTGTTTTGACCGTAGTTTGAAACGGGCATAAGAAATTTAAAAATTATCCGAACAATGTAAAACATTTAGTGCTGTCATATTAGGTGACATAGTTGCAAGAAAAAATACCAAACTTGGTATATTGATTGGATCTTAAAAAAAGCTTCTCAAAATGAGCTATTATGTTCGAGGTTTCATGACTTTCGAGCCAAATGAACAATATTATGGCTAGAATCGGCATAGTTTGTGATACTATGCCCATATTGTGCACGCATGTGCATCTCGGGATAGAGAACAATGTTGTAGGAGGAAGTATTCCATTTTATCGCATGGAAAATCCATTTTCTATTTTCTGAGTGCCAAAAATGGGACGTTTTGTGAATCAACCATGAAAGAAATAATTCAAAATGCTACCATCGCATTTTAAAAAATATTAGACCACCTAACATGGACAATGTCCCAACCGGGGTATCTCAAACCTTTCCGTCCACCCTGGTAAAATAGATAAATGTCTGCCGAATTGATAGGAAGTGGGTCCGGTTTAACCTACATGTACATGATCTAATGCTCATGATTTGTTTGAAAAAATCACTTTTAGACTCACAATATGATGTTTCTTCATAGATCCAATGCAAGTTTAGCAAGGCTCATCACCTAGTTAAGAATCTACATGCACGTTGTTTTGATCATAGTTTGAAACGAGCATAAAAATTTAAAAAACGGTCCAAACAATGTAAAACATTCGTGTTTTCTTATATTATGTGACATAGTTGCAAGGAAAAATACCAAACTTGTATGTTGATTGCATCTCAATAAAACCTTCTCAAAATGAGCTATCACGTTCGAGGTTTAATGGCTTTCGGGCCAAATGACCAATTCTATGGCCAGAATTGCGGCATAGTTTATGATACTATGTCTAGATTGTGCACACATGTGTATCTTGGGATGGAGAACAATGTTATAGTAGGAAGTTTTCCTTTTTGTCGCATGCAAAAGCCATTTTCCATTTTCCAGGTGCAAAAAATGGATCATTTTGTACAGCAACCACCAAAGGCATAATTCAAAATGCTACCACCCTATTTTAAAAAAAATACTAGACCACCTTACATTGAAAATTTTACAACCGGGGTATCTCAAACCTTTTTGTCCACCCCTGGTAAAAAGACAAATGTCTGCAGAATCGGTAAGAACTAGGTCCGGTTTGAACTACAGGTACATGATTTAATGCTCATAATTTTTTGCAAAAATCAATTTTAGACTCAAAATATGATGTTTCTTTAGAGACCCAATGCAAGTTTAGTGAGACTCATCCCCTAGGTAAGAATCTTCATGTCCGTTGTTTTGACCATAGTTTGAAACGGACATAAGAAATTTAAAAACGGTCCGAACAATGTAAAATATTCGCGTGGTGTCATATTATGTGACATAGTTCCAAGGAAAAATACCAAACTTGGTATATTGATTGCTTCTCAAAAAATCCTTCTCAAAATGAGTTATGATGTTCGAAGTTTTATGGCTTTCGGGCAAATGACCAATGTTATGGACATAATCGCGGCATAGTTTGTGGTATTGTGCCCATATTGTGCATGCATGTGCATCTTGGGATGGAGAACAAAGTTGCAGGAGGAAGATTTCTTTTTCGTCTCACAGAAAAGTCATTTTCTATTTTCCGAGTGCCAAAAACAGGGCATTTAAAATGCTACCACCAACGGAATAATTCAAAATTCTACCACCCCATTTAAAAAATACTAGACCACCTTATTTGGACAATGTCTAACCTGGGTATCTCAAACCTTTCTGTCCACCCCTGATAAAAAGACAAATGTCTGCCAAATCGGTAGGAAGTGGGTTCGGTTTAAATTACATCTACATGATCTAATGCTCATGATTTTTTGCAAAAACCATTTTTAGACTCACAATATGATGTTTCTTCAGAGATCCACTACAAGATTAGCGAGACTCATCCCCTAGCTAAGAATCTTCATACCCGCCCTTTGGACCATTTTTAGAATCACAATATGATTTTTGAAGATTTGAACACTATTAAATACATTTTATTTGAAAATACATGATGCATGATTAAAAATATAATAGGGATGTCATGTTTGGATTCTTCTCATTTTTCTGACCGATTTAGACAGAACTATGCAAGATTCAACCAAATTGTTACAGCGGGATAGAGTGGTAGTGATGGTGCTGGTGGAGATGATGGTGAAGAAGATGATGATGATGATCCCGATGAAGTCTAGCTTGATGACGGTGTTGATGGCGACAATTTACCCTCTCCAGGCAGGAATTTCCCCGGCAGATTTCTGCCTGCCAGAGAGCTCTTTCTCTCTCTGTAGTTTACGCCCCGCAGAGGCGGCGAAATATTTCTGTGGTCGCGCCCCAAGTCTTAGGGTTTCGGGGGGATGATATAGGCGAAAGGGCGATGCCAGAGGTGGGCCAGGGTGGCCACACCACCTGGTGGCGAGGCTTGGGTGGGGGGTGCCAGCGGGTGGTGTGGGCCCCTATGGCCCATCTCCACTCCTCCTTCTGGCCTCCTTCGTCTTCTGAAAAAATAGGGATTTCCATATATTTTCTAGAATTTTCTGATCTTCGCGAATATTGCATCTGGACACCGATTTTTCCATCAGAATCCTGACTCCGGTGGTTCATCCTCCAAAAGTCATCCAACATGCAAAATAGATGAAATAACATAAGTATCATCTCTTAATATGAAATATATCAATAAATAACAGTAAATTATAATATAAAATAGTGATGCAAAATAGACGTATTATTATGCTGTAAATCAAGAACTATGTGTGTCCATGAAGTGTTAATACATTGTTCTGAGTGAGTTGACAATGTCATTCTTAATTATCCTAAGTTCCTTCAATGGCCTGGTGAAATGAGAAGGTAGGACAATAGATGTCGTGCAAGTTCTCAAGTAAGCAGGCACGACTAAATTAGGTATACACACCTACATATCATGAAACTAGAGCCAGGCACTGTGGCCTTAATTTATTACATGATTGCTCTTATCTAAGCAACACCCCGCTGATCACTCCATGCTTATGATTCTGTCCAGCGAAAGATACAAATAAAAACTTTCTGGTAAAAAATAGAAATTTGCTGCTGCAGTTTACTAATTTACTTCTCTTTTTTTAATTCAACTGATGCATTCACCACTTGCTCTTGATAATATTGACACATATGTGAGGTTGAGAATGAAAACCCAATTGCTAAAGTGCTATTGGTATTCTTGTGCTCCCATTGAGTTGAACTATAAATTTAGATTATACTTCACATAGAAGATTCTAGTAATCCCTACAATTGAGGGTACAAGCGATGTCTTGTTATGTCCAACACATTAGCGCAACAAGATCGTTTCACCAGAACCAAAGACGACCAATGCTCTCGCATCAAATGTAATGAGGACAAGGCATGGATCTCATCCCACCATCTACTTACTTACTACAACACGCAAGCCTGTCGTGTGGTGAAGGCCTATCAAATCTTCCCATATGGAGAACTTGATGGGCTCCAATTCGAGGAATCTTGCGGGGGGGGAGAGAGAGAGAGAGAGAGAGAGAGAGATAATAAGGATACAACTGGTAGTGTACATTTTATTTTATCGTTCAAGGACGAGCCTGTCCCCATCATACACAAGTAGACTTATTACATCGACACTAGATATCTAGCTCATTAGAAAAGTTTAGTACCACATTGTTTTGGTTGATTTTAACAACATAAAGCTAAACTGGAACCGGCTTGAGGAAGAGATCGGTGACGAGCTCCTCGAGATCACCACCGAAGGTGTAGCCATCCCTGCCTTTGAGGTAAATGATCTCGTTTGTCCTCGCCATGTTCACCACCACCTCCGCTGCTGGTAATAACACATGATCTATGTCCATGTTCGCCCGGTTCAATACCCTCCACCTGTTCTCTAGGAGTGCGGCGACTGTAGCCACGGCCTCAACACCTGTTGTGTTGTTCTCCATCATGTAGCATTCCACAGAGCTAGGCATATCCTTTTTGTGCTTCCCAAGCTGCATGTGTGCATGTTATGAGTAAATGATATAATACACGACTGCAGAATTCGATTGCCACGTATGTCCTTAATCACAGGACATCATATGTAAGTTCTTTATTATGTACATATTACTTTGAGTTATTTATTTCCCAGAACTACTATATGTTTGCGGCATGAGTACCTTGTAAGAAGATATGTCGTTGAGGAAGCGTGTGACCTGTGAACCGGCTCGGACCATTTCAGGAATGCCGCTTACCCACTCAAACACCTCTTTGGTTGCTATGTCGCTGTACCCTGTTAGGGTCAAGAGGGTAAGCATCGGCAAACCAGACGTCATGATAGATATCTCCTCGTGTTCCTTGAAGCTTGGCCGATAGTTCTCGCTAGACCAGATGGCCTCACGGAGGTAATATTCAGATGACTGCTTGTACTACAAAGACACACAACATATTATTTATTACGTTTGACAAAGCATATATGGTGATAGAAAAACATAGTAATATAATATACAAGCACACACAACTTTTAAATTCATATATCGATATAGTGCACAATACCGCCTTTTTGATGTAATACATGCGATACTCCTGATTAGGTTTCAAATTGTCCTCAAACTCTTTGAAATTGCTTAACGTTTTGATGTAGAGCATGCGGAGGTATTCTGGTAGGTTTGAGACCTCACTTTCATCCCATCTACATACAATATATGGTTAATGGAGGTTCAAGATATCACGAGCAGACTACAAGATATATCTTGTAATCTTGTAAATACAAACATTACTGGGCGTACCTCTGCATAGCTTCAGTGAGCTTGTGGCACTCCTCTAAGGTGGCATGGACATCAAAAGTGTCATCCAGAAGAGACACCATTCCGAACGTCTTGGCAAATAACATCCGTGCATCAGAATACTCTTCTTCATGAAGCATTCCGCAGGTCCAAAAGTAGATCTCAACCATACGGTCCCGGGCATACGGTAGTTTCACAGTGTTGTAAAGATCCCTCCACCATCTGCATGTTAAAATCGCTAATTTACTCAAACAACCTTATATAATTCTTGGCATGCAATTTTTTGGTAATAATCTATCATATTAATGATTTTTCCAACTATTTTCTGAAGAAAATGATTTGGTTAGTCCGATATATGATATGTTGCGGTGGTTGAATTTGTGTCCGTGGAAAAAATAATTATTGCCTGGTGAGATTTCACTAAACAAGGTTAAAATGTGTGACAACTGAATTAAAATATCCTCCTTGTGCCAGATAGATATAAACTATCTAGTCGGACTCCCCATTTCAAAAAAAGTCTAGTCGGACTAAGCATCGATCAGTAACAGTTTGTATACTCACTAAAGTTGATTTCTTCTTATAATATAAAAACATTGGCAAAAACAACCCTAACTGACAACACACGAGGGTAGGAGGCAATATGTGCATTGCACGCTGCAAATGTTTTGACCCAAAAACAGGCAACCTGATGTCCGCAACATAAAAAGGTCATATATACATGTTGATTTTTTAAACTATAGCAAGATCTAGGATAAACATCGAATGCAAAATGCTCTACCTAAGGGTGTTTTCTTATGAGAGGAATATTGACTTACATTGAGAGTTCTTTGAGCTCCTTGAGGTGAAGGATCCTGACAAGGTTAAAGTTCAGCCTAGCAAGCTCTTGCAACATGTCGTCGTATGTCTCCTCCTGGCCATACTCAGCAATGTAGTGCATGGTTTCAAGCCGTCTAGTGAACCGTGGAAGGGCAATGTCGAGGGCGCGGGAGATCTGCTCCGTAAGTGGGGACCTAACCTTGCCTTTGTTGGCCTCTAGGTAGCCCCTTGCAAAGGTTATGGCATCATCAAGAACCACTTCACCCGGTATTGCCATGTGAGCTGCGTTGTACAAGCTCAGCACGCCCTTCGGGTCATTGCTAAGGCTCTCGCTGAAACAACCTTGGTCATCTCTGAATTTTTTGAATACATCTGCATAATAATTGCATGGTCATTGATCTAGGCCCCGTGCATATCAAATATACATATCTAATCGCAGGTGCATTCTAACATTGCATTTTGCTGGTAACATCCTAAAGTGGTCAACTTTATGTGGCTTAACTATAGAAAACTATTGTATCGAATAAAAATGGGTAAAGATATTCTGTACCATTCTAACTGTCCAAATAAAATACTAACTTCGATCCATAATAATTATCATTAGTTCAAAAGTGCGACACTTATTATGGATAGTAGGTAGTAGTATATAATTTCATTAAAGAGGGTATTGACTAGATTACAACGTGCACTTAATTACCTGTAGGCACCCAGAGCCCATGCTGCCGAAGTAGGCGAAATTGAAGCGCGACAACGTGCAGGTCATTCGATCCCTCGCCATCCATATGCTCTGACTGGACGCGGCTTAATACTGCTCCAATCTCTTCCTGGAAGTGATTATCCAAGCCTAGATGTTCAAGAGTGTCCACATATATTAGTGCATCAGCCATGGTCATGGCATCCTTCCTCGCCTCGAACGCGTGACGTACTTGCCTCTTGAGCTGCTCTGCCCGCTCTCTCATCCACTCCACTGATCTCTGCACCAAGACACCAACCTTATCTTAAATATACATATATATTCGTATGAGGATCCACTTAGACCAGCAGCCATATGTACTATATGGTGAATGGTTAACATGGAAGCTTGCACGCATGCATGAGCTAATTAATCAACAAATAAGGAGCTTTAATTTCCCAATACTAGAGTAGGAAACTATATAACTATTAAAAAATATTAACAAATTCATGGTAAAATATGCACGCTATTTGTACCGTAAACAATCGATACCTTTAATCTTATAACCATAATTTCTTATAGATTTTTTCTTTGAGTTTGAGTTATTTGAGAAACAGAATAGTTCCCCTTAACATATGCATGCCTGAGGTATTTTTACATGTTTTTTGAAATTAATTATTGCATATTTGATCTGTAATGTTTTTCTATATTTGAATTCATTTCTCTAAACAATATTCACACAAAGAGGAACGTTATACTAATTAATTAGAACTTTGTATTGTAATTTTGAGCCTATATGCAAACACACAGGTTGACGACTAGCTAGTCACAGTATTGAAGAGACACAACCACTGCAAATCAAATGTCACCAAATTGAATACTAGCATAAAGCATGCAAATATATATACCTGCGAGACAGGAGGGACGTAGGTGACAAAGAAGTCACCCCAGACGGAGGGGGCAAACTTCTCGCTATCAGTGTTGGTCGTGCGATCCTGGCCGTTAACAACAGCAGCAGCCTTGCTCGATGCCATGTCAAGGGTTGCTAGCTGCAGCCTGCAGTTGCAAGTATGCAGAGCTGGCTGCGATACTTGTAACAACTAGTGCTGGAGCTTAGGACAGTTACACTCTAGGTTCTGCGATGGTGTTTTTCTAAGACTTCATGGATCATCTATATTTATAGATCGACTGGGGCAACCAAGTAGTTGATGCAAGAACTTTTATCTTTTGGCAGACTAGGTAGAGATTATATAAAAAAGATTTGAATTAGGACACGCGAAGATAAACCTTTTAAGACTTTGGCGTTGCTCGTGTAAAACGTGGAATTGGAGGACTCGTTTGCCTTTTCTGAATAGTAGTACCAATGATCTGATATTTCTGAATATCGTGCAGGATACAAAGGTTCAACCACCCCAGCTAACAAAGAGTTGTATATAGTTTAGAACGGCACGGTATACGAAGAGTAGCGTAGCACCTTTCACTTCCTACTGTAACGTCCGACTGCAAGACGATATCAAACTGTCTCTTGGGACCCAAGCCACGCTGACAAGGTGTGTAGCGTATTTCGGACATGTGCTACCCTCTTGAGCATAGTGCTTTTTTATTAGGCACTACTAAAAAGATGTTAGTCGGCGGAAATAGTTTGCGTGACTTTTTTTTTTGTTTTTGACATTTAGGTTATTTTTATCCATTTTGTCGCTATTGGGATCTCTTCGAATATTAACCATGCTCTGACTATCTAGCTATGAGATTCTTTGGAATGTAACTATCAGTTAATTAGCGGCAAGATTGCTTAGAATCCACCGTAACGTTCTAGCGGAAACTAAAATGACGTTGCCTCGATATAGTATCAAGGTATAGTACAGTAGTAATCGTCAATAACAACCCTTGTTTTCATGAGAACGTGAATAACATAGGCATACATGTAAAAAGTTGTGATCTAAAAAGTAATTAATCATGATCTAAAAACAATTCACGAGCAGAAAAATGTCATTATTTCCCTGCCGGGTGGAACACATGTGTCGTGCACACATATAGGGTCTCTAGAGCGTGGCCACATGGAGCAAGACGCGTGCCACGACTGTAGGTAGTTTTCCCCCTTTTTGTTTTGGCAAAGTACCTTTTATTATCCACTAACTAGGTGCTGCATTGCTGACCCTTCTATCACTTTGGCGATCCTGAAATAAAAAAGGTACCACTCACACAAAATGTGTGATAGAAAATCTACTTTATAATATGATTTCTTTTGTTTTGGAAAGTGCATTATCCTTGTTTGTTTTGGCTGGCTATGCCATAACTTCTGCAGTATGGGTTGGCTATGGTATAAATAAATATTACGTGAAAAATGTTGTATTTCCTCCCTCTAGAGATAAGTGACTCAAAATTTTCTAGATTCACATATTTCAACACACTAAATGAGTTTACCTGGGTGCATCGAGGAACACCCTTCCCGCTCTTTCCCTCCCCCACAAACGGAATCCCATGCCTGACACATGCGTCGGCTTGATCTGATACCAGACGCAGGATCGTAGGCCTCGGCCCCTGCTTGAGCGACGGCGGTCTTCTGTCACTCGCGTCGTCCATGATCAGTTGTATTTGTACACTGGTTCAGCCTCTTGCTAGTAAGTCTATCCATCACATTATTTTTCTCATGATGTGATTCCGTCATCATGTGACATTACATGACTATGGTTAGGAAATCTTAAGCATCAATTACCTAACAAAATCATCATAAAAGGCTTACTAGGAACATTGTATTGTTTATATATATCTACACATGTATTTTTTTTGGTTAATACATGGAAAGAATAAACACTTATTATAAACACGAAAATATGATAATAACAACTTTATTATTGCCTTTGTGGCATATTTCAACATAACAAACATGCTCCAACTGTGTGATATTTTTAAAATTTGGGCATTTTGATCCACAACGTGATTGTTGGACACGATTATTGAGGGGCGCCGGTGCGAGATGGCTTCCTCAAAGCGCCGACAGTTTGGGCGTCGGCTCTCAATGCAAAGCTCCGACACCCATATCTATACATAGTTTAGTGTATAGATATATTTATATCGAAACAGAGTTAAGTCAGTTATTTCTGGAGAAAGTGACTAAGCGAGAACACGTAGTACTATAGCAGTAGAATATGCCCTGCTCTCCAATAAAACACATGCGTGCACACGTATAGGGTCACTGTCACTCTAGTCTCTACTCTCTAGAGATTCATGATCTCTACATTATTATTATACAAAAATATATGACGGCCGCGTGGAGGGTACCACTTTGGCGTTAGATACCACTCACACAGCCGAAAACAAAAAGGGTACGACTCACGCAAAATGTGTGATAGCAGGACTCATTTTCTTTTTGGAAAGTAGATAATCTGATTTCTTTTATTTTGGAAAGTAGATTATCCTCGATTCGTGTAGGATAGCCATGTATCCATCAACACGTCCCTAACCTTTTAGCACTTTGGCGTTATTAGGTACTGGTCGTATAAAACGTGGGATTGCATCACTCGTTTGCTTTTTCGGAATAGTACGAGGTTTCTAAAAAGCTAGTTTAGTAGTATTATATATCCACTTGTACGTGCATGATATCCTTTTAGCACTTTGGCTGCTCGTATAAAAATAAAACGTGGGATTTCATGACTCGTTTGCTTTTTTGAATAGTACCACTGATCTGCTTTTTTAATTTCTGAAAAGTTACTTTATATTGTATCCTCCTATATATGCGTGCAGCATATGTTGTCTCGGGTATCACTGTCGTGGTTTGGCCAATGGTCATTTCAGCACCATGCTTAGGTCTTTGTTTGTTTACTTTTTTTTTTGCAAAACTCCACCATGCTTAGGTCATTTCAGCACCAATGGCCGGGTCCTTATTTGTTTTGGATGGCCATGCCATAACTTCTGCAGTATGGGTTGGCTGTGGTATAAATATAATATCCTCCTATATGTTTGTCTCAAATCTCAACACATACATACCCTATTCAACTGGTAGAAGGGGCTACAGTTGCGCTGTCATGGTTTGGCCAATGGCCATTGAGCACCTTACTAACACTAGTGCAGAACACTACCTCTAACACCGGTTCATAAGGCCCTCTAACATCGGTTGTAGAACCGCTGTTGAGGGTTCGGTGTTAGAGGCCCTCCCTTTAACACCGGTTCTTATACGAACCAGTGTTAAAGGGTGGCGCACGTGTGGCTGCCGCAGCGCTCAGCCCCCCCTTTAACACCAGTTCGTAACACGAACCGGTGTTAAATGTTCTGTGTCGCGGCAGGAAAAAGAGATAAATCTCTGCCGCGGCAGGAAAACGGCCTAAATCTCTGCCGCGGAAGAGTTCTGCCGCCGCCCCGTTCTGGGCGTATTTCCGCGGCGCGGCGGGGACGGGGAGGGGGAATCGATCGGGAGCGGTATATACACATACATCGTCGTCGGTACATACGAGTACATGAATAATTAAGCAACTATTATTATACACAAACATCGTCATTGTGTGGTATTCTCCGTAAACGTTGAAGCATCAAGTACAAGACAAACACGTTCAAGCATCTAACGAGTTTATGGATATCTAAAGAGTTCTCCGTCAGGCGTGACGACCTCATCAATTATGAACCCCGCCAATTCCTCTTGAATGGCTCGTATGCAGTCAAATGGTAGGAGTTGGTCCCGCATCCGTTCGATCTAAATATATATGAAGAATGGGGTCAATATATATACAAGAATAAAACTCAACACAATTTATGGTAATAAAATAATGTTGTGTACTTTGTTTACTTACTCTAAATTGTTCTAGTGCGGCTTGGCCCGTCGCACATATCGTGTTGCGAATGAACTCGCAAACATAGTATCCACATAAGTTATTGACGGGTCCCTGATGCGCGCACTTTACGAGAATAGAGAGTTCAATCAAAATAATAATCAATAAAGCATGATATAATGGAATTGGAAGCAGAATCAAAGAGATACGCAGGCCTAGCTAGCTAGTATTACTTACATTTTGGTCTACAAGTTTTAGTTCTTCTGACCATTCACCCACGGCCCTGCCCGTGAACCTTTTTCAAACCCTGTCCGGCAAAGAAAATGAATAAAGGAGTAATTAATTACTTGGTGTCACGAAAGTTGCCGATCTAGTGCGATAATATGATTAAAATTACCTCTGGAGCATCTCTCTAAAGTCTGCCCATAGCTCTTTTTCTTTTCGTAACGAGTCCATGACAAGGACTTTTCCTGAGTCAGGTTGAATGACTAGCAGAATAAAGTGGAACCTACGCACGCATAACTCATCATCAGTTACACTTAACATCGAGTAAGCCGAAACAGAATGTGTACAAGAGAGGGTAACAGTACTCACGAGAAGTTGTAAGGCAATAGTATTTCCCTTTTGGTTTGTTGTCTCAGTAAAGATCTTAGCAAGAAATCTTCTGTTTGCCCGGGTTTGTGTCTTACCACTTCTTCATGAACTCTATTTGGGTCAACGAACCCAATGTCAAAAGGGCCTCCTTTCATGCATTCCATAACCTTTTTCCTGCATAATAGTATATACATATATGGTGAGCATATATATATACATGCAATTAATAAAGTGAATGAGATGAGATAGAAATTACAGAAATAGTACTTACACACAATAAAGGCTTATGACAGCTTTGTCGAGTTCCTTCTGATTGAATAGAAAATACAAGTCTTGAATGTTGAATTCGACAGACATCGGCGTAGACAGGGCCATCGGCATAGTGGATAGGCCGTGACAGCGATGCGACGGCGTCAAGGCTATGCCGACGACAAGCTATTTTTCCTTTTTGCCACATTAATACTAGAAAAATCATAACCAACTCATTTTAATTAAGAAAAATACATATAATATATCAAAATTTATAGAAAAATAAGATATATCTAACTATACTCAAATATTACATATGTTTATTGAATAAAATATAAAAACATTACATATACTTTTGTATAAGTCATTTTCCATTTTCCGAGTGCCAAAAACGGGATGTTTTATGAAGCAACCACCAAAGGCATAATTCAAAATGCTAACACCCCATTTTTCAAAAATACTAGACGATCTTACATCGACAATGTACTAACCGGGATATCTCAAACTTTTCCGTCCACCCCTGGTGAAAAAGACAAATGTCTGCTGAATCGGTAGAAGTGGGTTCGCTTTGAACTACAGGATCCTCATGATTTTTTTGCTAAAATCATTTTTAGCCTCACATATGATGTTTCTCAGAGATCCAATTCAAGTTTAGCGACACTCATCACCTAGGTAAGAATCTTCATGCTCGTTGTTTTGACCATAGTCAAAAATGGTCCAAACATTGTAAAACATCCGCGTGGTATCATATTATGTGACATAGTTGCAAGAAAAAATACCAAACTTGGTATATTGATTGCATCTCAAAAAACCTTCTCAAAATAAGCCATCATGTTCGAGGTTTCATGGCTTACGGGCCAAATGATCAATGTTATGGCCAGAATCGTAGCATAGTTTGTGATACTGCGCTCATATTGTGCACACATTTGCATCTTGGGATAAAGAACAATGTTGCACGAATTTTTTTTCCTTTTCGTCCCATGGAAAATATATTTTCTATTTTTTGAGTACCAAAAACGGGACGTTTTGTGAAGCAACCATCAAAGGCATAATTCAAAATGCTATCACCACATTTTTCAAAAATACTAGACCACCTTATATGGATAATGTCCCAACCGGAGTATCCCAAGCCTTTCCATCCACACCTGGTGAAAAAAGACAAATGTCTACCGAATTAGTTGAAAGTGGGTTCGGTTTGAACTACAGGTATATGATCTAATGCTCAAGATTTTTTGCAAAAATAATTTTTAGCCTCAAAATATGATGTTTCTTCAGAGATCCAATGCAAGTTTAGCGAGGCTCATCCCTTAGGTAAGAATCTTTATGCTTGCTGTTTTGACCGTAGTTTGAAACGGGCATAAGAAATTTAAAAATTATCCGAACAATTGTAAAACATTTAGTGGTGTCATATTAGGTGACATAGTTGCAAGAAAAAATACCAAACTTGGTATATTGATTGGATCATAAAAAAAGCTTCTCAAAATGAGCTATTATGTTCGAGGTTTCATGACTTTCGAGCCAAATGAACAATATTATGGCTAGAATCGGCATAGTTTGTGATACTATGCCCATATTGTGCACGCATGTGCATCTCGGGATAGGGAACAATGTTGCAGGAGGAAGTATTCCATTTTGTCGCATGGAAAATCCATTTTCTATTTTCTGAGTGCCAAAAATGGGACGTTTTGTGAATCAACCATGAAAGAAATAGTTCAAAATGCTACCATCGCATTTTAAAAAATATTAGACCACCTAACATGGACAATGTCCCAACCGGGGTATCTCAAACCTTTCCGTCCACCCCTGGTAAAATAGATAAATGTCTGCCGAATTGATAGGAAGTGGGTCCGGTTTAACCTACATGTACATGATCTAATGCTCATGATTTGTTTGAAAAAAATCATTTTTAGACTCACAATATGATGTTTCTTCATAGATCCAATGCAAGTTTAGCAAGGCTCATCACCTAGTTAAGAATCTACATGCACGTTGTTTTGATCATAGTTTGAAACGAGCATAAAAATTTAAAAAACGGTCCAAACAATGTAAAACATTCGTGTTGTGTTATATTATATGACATAGTTGCAAGGAAAAATACCAAACTTGTATGTTGATTGCATCTCAATAAAACCTTCTCAAAATGAGCTATCACGTTCGAGGTTTAATGGCTTTCGGGCCAAATTACCAATTCTATGGCCAGAATTGCGGCATAGTTTGTGATACTATGTCTAGATTGTGCACACATGTGTATCTTGGGATGGAGAACAATGTTATAGTAGGAAGTTTTCCTTTTTTTGTCGCATGCAAAAGCCATTTTCCATTTTCCGGGTGCCAAAAATGGATCGTTTTGTAAAGCAACCACCAAAGGCATAATTCAAAATGCTACCACCCTATTTAAAAAAAATACTAGACCACCTTACATTGAAAATTTTACAACCGGGGTATCTCAAACCTTTTTGTCCACCCCTGGTGAAAAAGACAAATGTCTGCAGAATCGGTAAGAACTAGGTCCGGTTTGAACTACAGGTACATGATTTAATGCTCATAATTTTTTGCAAAAATCAATTTTAGACTCAAAATATGATGTTTCTTTAGAGACCCAATGCAAGTTTAGTGAGACTCATCCCCTAGGTAAGAATCTTCATGTCTGCTGTTTTGACCATAGTTTGAAACGGACATAAGAAATTTAAAAACGGTCCGAACAATGTAAAATATTTGCGTGGTGTCATATTATGTGACATAGTTCCAAGGAAAAATACCAAACTTGGTATATTGATTGCTTCTCAAAAAATCCTTCTCAAAATGAGTTATGATGTTCGAAGTTTTATGGCTTTCGGGCAAATGACCAATGTTATGGACATAATCGCGGCATAGTTTGTGGTATTGTGCCCATATTGTGCATGCATGTGCATCTTGGGATGAAGAACAAAGTTGCAGGAGGAAGATTTCTTTTTCGTCTCACAGAAAAGTCCTTTTCTATTTTCCGAGTGCCAAAAACAGGGCATTTAAAATGCTACCACCAACGGAATAATTCAAAATGCTACCACCCCATTTAAAAAATACTAGACCACCTTATTTGGACAATGTCCAACCTGGGTATCTCAAACCTTTCTGTCCACCCCTGATAAAAAGACAAATGTCTGCCAAATCGGTAGAAAGTGGGTTCGGTTTAAACTACATGTACATGATCTAATGCTCATGATTTTTTGCAAAAACCATTTTTAGACTCACAATATGATGTTTCTTCAGAGATCCACTACAAGATTAGCAAGACTCATCCCCTAGCTAAGAATCTTCATACCCGCCCTTTGGAGCATTTTTAGAATCACAATATGATTTTTGAAGATTTGAACACTATTAAATACATTTTATTTGAAAATACATGATGCATGATTAAAAATATAATAGGGATGTCATGTTTGGATTCTTCTCATTTTTCTGACCGATTTAGACAGAACTATGCAAGATTCAACCAAATTGTTACAGCGGGATAGAGTGGTAGTGATGGTGCTGGTGGAGATGATGGTGAAGAAGATGATGATGATGATCCCAATGAAGTCTAGCTTGATGACGGTGTTGATGGCGACAATTTACCCTCTCCAGGAAGGAATTTCCCCGGCAGATTTCTGCCTGCCAGAGAGCTCTTTCTCTCTCTGTAGTTTACGCCCCGCAGAGGCGGCGAAATCTTTCTGTGGTCGCGCCCCAAGTCTTAGGGTTTCGAAGGGATGATATAGACGAAAGGGCGATGCCAGAGGTGGGCCAGGGTGGCCACACCACCTGGTGGCGAGGCTTGGGAGGGGGGTGCCAGCGGGTGGTGTGGGCCCCTGTGGCCCATCTCCACTCCTCCTTCCGGCCTCCTTCGTCTTCTGAAAAAATAGGGATTTCCATATATTTTCTAGAATTTTCTGATCTTCGCGAATATTGCATCTGGACACCGATTTTTCCATCAGAATCCTGACTCCGGCGGTTCATCCTCCAAAAGTCATCCAACATGCAAAATAGATGAAATAACATAAGTATCATCTCTTAATATGAAATATATCAATAAATAACAGTAAATTATAATATAAAATAGTGATGCAAAATAGACGTATTATTATGCTGTAAATCAAGAACTATGTGTGTCCATGAAGTGTTAATACATTGTTCTGAGTGAGTTGACAATGTCATTCTTAATTATCCTAAGTTCCTTCAATGGCCTGGTGAAATGAGAAGGTAGGACAATAGATGTCGTGCAAGTTCTCAAGTAAGCAGGCACGACTAAATTAGGTATACACACCTACATATCATGAAACTAGAGCCAGGCACTGTGGCCTTAATTTATTACATGATTGCTCTTATCTAAGCAACACCCCGCTGATCACTCCATGCTTATGATTCTGTCCAGCGAAAGATACAAATAAAAACTTTCTGGTAAAAAATAGAAATTTGCTGCTGCAGTTTACTAATTTACTTCTCTTTTTTTAATTCAACTGATGCATTCACCACTTGCTCTTGATAATATTGACACATATGTGAGGTTGAGAATGAAAACCCAATTGCTAAAGTGCTATTGGTATTCTTGTGCTCCCATTGAGTTGAACTATAAATTTAGATTATACTTCACATAGAAGATTCTAGTAATCCCTACAATTGAGGGTACAAGCGATGTCTTGTTATGTCCAACACATTAGCGCAACAAGATCGTTTCACCAGAACCCAAGACGACCAATGCTCTCGCATCAAATGTAATGAGGACAAGGCATGGATCTCATCCCACCATCTACTCACTTACTACAACACGCAAGCCTGTCGTGTGGTGAAGGCCTATCAAATCTTCCCATATGGAGAACTTGATGGGCTCCAATTCGAGGAATCTTGCGGGGGGAGGGAGAGAGAGAGAGAGAGAGAGAGAGATAATAAGGATACAACTGGTAGTGTACATTTTATTTTATCGTTCAAGGACGAGCCTGTCCCCATCATACACAAGTAGACTTATTACATCGACACTAGATATCTAGCTCATTAGAAAAGTTTAGTACCACATTGTTTTGGTTGATTTTAACAACATAAAGCTAAACTGGAACCGGCTTGAGGAAGAGATCGGTGACGAGCTCCTCGAGATCACCACCGAAGGTGTAGCCATCCCTGCCTTTGAGGTAAATGATCTCGTTTGTCCTCGCCATGTTCACCACCACCTCCGCTGCTGGTAATAACACATGATCTATGTCCATGTTCGCCCGGTTCAATACCCTCCACCTGTTCTCTAGGAGTGCGGCGACTGCAGCCACGGCCTCATCACCTGTTGTGTTGTTCTCCATCATGTAGCATTCCACAGAGCTAGGCATATCCTTTTTGTGCTTCCCAAGCTGCATGTGTGCATGTTATGAGTAAATGATATAATACACGACTGCAGAATTCGATTGCCACGTATGTCCTTAATCACAGGACATCATATGTAAGTTCTTTATTATGTACAGATTACTTTGAGTTATTTATTTCCCAGAACTACTATATGTTTGCGGCATGAGTACCTTGTAAGAAGATATGTCGTTGAGGAAGCGTGTGACCTGTGAACCGGCTCGGACCATTTCAGGAATGCCGCTTACCCACTCAAACACCTCTTTGGTTGCTATGTCGCTGTACCCTGTTAGGGTCAAGAGGGTAAGCATCGGCAAACCAGACGTCATGATAGATATCTCCTCGTGTTCCTTGAAGCTTGGCCGATAGTTCTCGCTAGACCAGATGGCCTCGCGGAGGTAATATTCAGATGACTGCTTGTACTGCAAAGACACACAACATATTATTTATTACGTTTGACAAAGCATATATGGTGATACAAAAACATAGTAATATAATATACAAGCACACACAACTTTTAAATTCATATATCGATATAGTGCACCATACCGCCTTTTTGATGTAATACATGCGATACTCCTGATTAGGTTTCAAATTGTCCTCAAACTCTTTGAAATTGCTTAACGTTTTGATGTAGAGCATGCGGAGGTATTCTGGTAGGTTTGAGACCTCACTTTCATCCCATCTACATACAATATATGGTTAATGGAGGTTCAAGATATCACGAGCAGACTACAAGATATATCTTGTAATCTTGTAAATACAAACATTACTGGGCGTACCTCTGCATAGCTTCAGTGAGCTTGTGGCACTCCTCTAAGGTGGCATGGACATCAAAAGTGTCATCCAGGAGAGACACCATTCCAAATGTCTTGGCAAATAGCATCCGTGCATCAGAATACTCTTCTTCATGAAGCATTCCGCATGTCCAAAAGTAGATCTCAACCATACGGTCCCGGGCATACGGTAACTTTACGGTGTTGTAAAGATCCCTCCACCATCTGCATGTCAAAGTCACTAATTTACTCTAACAACCTTATATAATTCTTGCCATGATTTTTTTGCTCTCAATCTATCATATTAATGATTTTCCAACTATTTTCTGAAGAAAATGATTTGATTAGTCCGATATATGATATGTTGCGGTGGTTGAATTTGTGTCCGTGGAAAAAATAATTATTGCCACTAATTGGTGAGATTTCACTAAACAAGGTTAAAATGTGTGACAACTGAATTAAAATATCCTCCTTGTTCCAGATAGATATTAACCATCTAGTCAGACTCCCCATTTCGAAAAAAGTCTAGTCGGACTAAGCATCGATTGGTAACAATTTGTATAATCACTAAAGTCGATTTCTTCTTATAAGAGAAACATCGGCAAAAACAACCCTAACTGACAACACACGAGGGTAGGAGGAAATATGCATTGCACGCTGCAAATGTTTCGACCCAAAAACAGACAACCTGATGTCCGCAACATAAAGAGGTCATATATACATGTCGATTTTTTTTAACTATAGCAAGATCTAGGATAAACATCGAATGCAAAATGCTCTACCTAGGGTGTTTTCTTATGATGAGAGGAATATTGACTTACATTGAGAGTTCTTTGAGCTCCTTGAGGTGAAGGATTCTGACAAGGTTGAAGTTCAGCCTAGCAAGCTCTAGCAACATGTCGTCGTGTGTCTCCTCTTGGTCATACTCAGTAATGTAGTGCATGGTTTCAAGACGTCTAGTGAACCGTGGCAGGGCAATGTCGAGGGCGCGGGAGATCTGCTCGGTAAGGGGGGACCTAACCTTGCCTTTGTTGGCCTCGAGGTGGCCCCTTGCAAAGGTTATGGCATCATCAAGAACCACTTCACCCGGTATTGCCATGTGAGCTGCGTTGTACAAGCTCAGCATGCCCTTCGGGTCATTGCTGAGTCTCTCGCTGAAACAGCCTTGGTCATCTCTGAATCTTTCGAATACATCTGCATACATAATGCACGGTATTGCCACGTTCAAAACTTGGATACTTATTATAGATATGAGGTACGTAGTATATAATTTCATTAACGAGTGTATTGACTAGATTACAATGTGTAAACTTAATTACCTGCAGGCACCCAGAGCCCATGCTGCCGAAGTAGGCGAAATCGAAGCGCGACAACGTGCAGGTCATTCGATCCCTCACACTCCATATGCTCCGACTGGACGCGGCTTAATACCGCTCCAATCTCTTCACGGAAGTGATTATCTAAGCCTAGATGTTCAAGAGTGTCCACATATATTAGTGCATCGGCCAGCGTCATGGCATCCTTCCTCGCCTCGAACGCCTGACGTACTTGCCCCTTGAGCTGCTCTGCCCGCTCTGTCATCCACTCCACTGACCTCTGCACCAAGAAACCAATCTTATCTTAATATATACATATACATATACTCCTTTCGTCCCAAAATAGACGTGTCAGATTTGTCAAAATTTAAATTAGAACTTTTTAATATATAGATTTATCTAAATTTTAGCAAATTCAAGACATCTATTTTAGAACGAAGAGAGTATATAAATACTAGCGTAAGCATGTAAATATATACCTGCGAGACAGGGGGCACATAGGTGACAAAGAAGTCACACCAGACGGAGGGCGCAAACTTCTCGCTATCAGTGTTGATCGTGCGATCATGGCCGTTACCAACAGCAGCATGCTGGCTCGGTGGTGCCATGTCAAGGGTTGCTAGCTGCAGTTGCAAGTATGTATACAGAGCTGGTTGGAGCAGTGATGTATCTTAGGACAGTTACACTCTATAATATGTGCTGCGGTGGTGTGTGTGTTCTAAGACTTCATGGATGTGTATTTATAGATCGCCTGGCAAACAAGTAGTTGTTTCGCCTGGTAGAGATCATATATATATATAAAAGATTTGAATTAGGACGCGTGGTGCTAACCTTTTAGCACTGTGGCGTTAGGTACGGCTCGTACAAAACGTGGGATTGCAGGATATGTTCGCTTTTTCTGGACTGTACCAGTGATCTGATTTTTTTATTTCTCAAAAAGTATTTTATATTATATCCTCCTATGCATGCAGGATATCTTGTCTCAAAGATCAACACGTATATGCCGCATGCAACCGCTGGCTGGAAGGGGCTACAGTTGCGCTGTCATGGTTTGGCCAATGGCCATTGAACACCTTGCTAACACGAGTGCTAATGGAGATATTATAAGTAGTATCATGCATTATATGTATGCAAAATGTTTATATGTCACTGTAATTAATGATAAAAGAGATTGTGTTGGTATCATAGGTAGATACAATATCATAGCATATAAAACTAGAAAAACTAATCTTAAATAAATCTTGTTCACAAATTTCTATTAAAATTTTACAAAACAACAAATACACTAAGACTATGGTATTACTACATGATAATATGCATTGTAGAGATGACATCATATACTAGTATCATTACTATCATATACATGATACTCCCTATTCTAACTAGTTTAAGGTCCTTGTTTGTTTTGACCGGTTATGCCGTAACATCTGCGGTATGGGTTGGCTGTGGTATAATAAATATTGGGTGACGAATGGCGCACTTTCTTCATTCGAAAACAAGTGGCTCTAATTTGTCTAAATTAATATGTTTTTACTCCCTCCGTTTCAAATATAAAATGTTTTAGATTTATGAAGAAATAAATCTAGATTTTTTTAATGTGTAGATTCATCCCAAAATTAAGTAAACCTACATACTAAAACAAGTCTAGATTTATTTTCTTCATAAACCTAAAATATTTTATATTTTGAAACGGAAGGAGTACATACTAAAACGCATTGTGCTAACCTTTTAGCACTTTTGCGTTAGGTACGGCTCGTACAAAACGTGGGATTGCAGGATATGTTCGCTTTTTCTGGACTGTACCAGTGATCTGATTTTTTTATTTCTCAAAAAGGTATTTTATATTATATCCTCCTATGCATGCAGGATATCTTGTCTCAAGGATCAACACGTATATGCCACATGCAACCGCTGGCTGGAAGGGGCTACAGTTGCGCTGTCATGGTTTAGCCAATGGCCATTGAACACCTTGCTAACACGAGTGCTAATGGAGGTATTATAAGTAGTATCATGCATTATATGTATGTAAAATGTTTATATGTCACTGTAATTAATGATAAAAGAGATTGTGTTGGTATCATAGGTAGATACAATATCATAGCATATAAAACTAGAAAAACTAATCTTAAATAAATCTTGTTCACAAATTTCCATTAAAATTTTACAAAACAACAAATACACTAAGACTATGGTATTACTACATGATAATATGCATTGTAGAGATGACATCATATACTAGTATCATTACTATCATATACATGATACTCCCTATTCTAACTAGTTTAAGGTCCTTGTTTCACTAGAGGAAAAAGGGTCATCCGTTCGCCACCCCTGGGAGCATTAGTCCCGGTTGCGCCACCAACCGGGACTAATGCTGGCACGCGTCCCGGTTGGAGCGGGCACGGGGCCAGGGGGCATGGGTCCCGGTTGGTAAGGGGGCATGCGTCCCGGTTGGAGCCACCAACCGGGACTAAAGGTTTGGCCACAGCCACATGGCGTGGCACGCACCTTTAGTCCCGGTTGCTGGCTCCAACCGGGACTAAAGACCCCTTGCCCTCTATAAATGCAACGCCCCAGCCCCCTCTGCCTTCACTCTGTTTTTTCGAATGGTGTAAGGTGTGAGGGTGTGTGCTAGTTTTTTCTCATGCATGCATTGAAGGTGTTTGTTGAAATGTTTGAGTGAAAAATCCAGTTGAATTTCTCATAGAACAAAAATATAGAAGGTGTCCGAGACGCACTTGAGCTTTCTCCTCTTTATTTCCCTCGATCGAGGTTAGCAATCCTATCTTTTCTAGGTCATTGATACAATTCATGTGTCGGTGTGAATTGGTTATTTCACTATTTATGATGTCCTGTTTTTTGATAAACTTACTTATATGATGCAGATGAACGGTCGGGAATGGATGTACGGTGACCGGCGGGTAGCCGGGTATATCAAAGGCGTGGATAAATTTATCGATGTGGCTACGGCAAACAAAGAGAATGGATTTATACGTTGTCCATGTGTTCAATGTCGGAACAACAAGGAGTACTCTTCCTCGAAAATCATTCGCGGCCACCTGATTATGAAAGGTTTCATGCCCAACTATAATTGCTGGACCAAGCACGGGGAAAGAGGGGTTATGATGGAAGATGGTGAAGAAGAAGATGATGATAACAACTATCATCATATGTTTCCTGAATACGGTGATACTGCTATGGAAGACAATGGAGAGGAAAAAGGTGAAGAACGGGCATCAGATGAGCCGGCTGATGAACTTGGTAGGGTCATTTCTAATGCAAAGCGAGACTGTGAAACAGAAAATGAGAAGTTGAAGTTAGAGGGCATGTTAGAAGATCACAATAAATTGTTGTACCCAAATTGTGAAGATGGCATCACAAAGCTCGGTACCACACTGGAATTGTTGCGATGGAAGGCAGAGTGTGGTCTAACTGACTCCTCATTTGAAAAGATGCTGAAAATAATGAAGCCGAAGTTTCCAAAACATAACGAACTTCCCGAGAGTACCTACGAAGCAAAGAAGACTCTCTGTCCTCTGGGATTAGATGTGCAAAAGATACATGCATGCATTAATGACTGCATCCTCTACCGCGGTAAGGAGTATGAGAATTTAGATAAATGCCCGGTATGCAACGCGTTGCGGTATAAGATCAGACGAGATGACCCTGGTGATGTTGAGGGAGAGCCCCTCCGGAAGAGGGTTCCTGCTAAGGTTATGTGGTATGCTCCTATAATACCAAGGTTGAAACGCATGTTCAGAAACAAAGAGCATGCCAGGTTGTTGCGATGGCACAAAGAAGACCGTAAGAAAGACGGGGAGTTGAGACACCCTGCTGATGGGTCACAGTGGAGAAAAATCGAGAGAGACTTCCCAGACTTTGCAGGTGACGCAAGGAACTTATGGTTTGGTCTAAGTACGGATGGCATGAATCCTTTTGGGGAGCAGAGCTGCAGTCACAGCACCTGGCCCGTGACTCTATTTATCTACAACCTGCCTCCTTGGTTGTGCATGAAGCGTAAGTTCATTATGATGCCAGTGCTCATCCAAGGCCCGAAGCAACCGGGCAACGACATTGATGTGTACCTTAGGCCATTAGTTGAAGAACTCTTACAGTTGTGGGGCAAACCAGGTGTACGTGCGTGGGATGAGAACAAACAGGAGCCATTTAATCTACGAGGGTTGTTATTCGTAACCATCAATGATTGGCCTGCTCTTAGTAACCTTTCACGACAGACAAACAAAGGATATAAGTCATGCACCCACTGTTTAGATAAGACCGAAGGTACATATTTGCATAAATGCAAGAAGGTTGTGTACCTAGCGAATCGACGATTTCTTTCGACCAATCATCCCGTAAGAAAGAAAGGCAAGCATTTTAAAGGTGAGGCAGATCACCGGAAGAAGCCTGAACTCCCTGCTGGTGATGATGTATTTGGTATGGTCAAGGACATAGAAGTAATCTTTGGAAAGGGTCCCGGCGGTCAATCAGTTCCGAACGACGTCGCTACAGGACACGCACCCATGTGGAAGAAGAAATCTATATTTTGGGAGCTGCCATATTGGAAAGTCCTGCGTGTCCGCTCTTCAATCGACGTGATGCACGTGACGAAGAATCTCTGCGTGAACCTGCTAGGATTCCTAGGCGTGTATGGTAAGACAAAAGATACACCTGAAGCACGGGAGGACCAACAAATTATGAAAGACCCAAAGAACATGCATACAGATAACAAGAAGGATAAAGGGCGTCACTTAAGTCGTGCCAGCTATGCTCTTACCAAAGCAGAGAAGGAAATCTTTTTTGAAGTCCTTTACAGTATCAAGGTGCCGTCGGGCTTCTCATCTAATATAAAGGGGATAATAAATATGGCAGAGAAAAAGTTCCAAAACCTGAAGTCTCATGACTTTCACGTGATTATGACGCAGTTGCTTCCGATTGCATTGAGGGGGCTTCTACCGGAAAATGTTCGAGTACCCATTGTGAAGCTGTGTGCATTCCTCAATGCAATATCTCAGAAGGTAATCAATCCAGATATTCTGCCAAGGTTACAGAAGGATGTGGTACAATGTCTTGTTAGTTTTGAATTGGTGTTCCCACCATCCTTCTTCAATATTATGACGCATCTCCTGGTTCATCTAGTGGAAGAGATTGCCATTCTCGGTCCGGTATTTCTGCACAATATGTTCCCCTTTGAGAGGTTCATGGGAGTCTTAAAGAAATATGTTCATAACCGTGCTAGACCAGAAGGAAGCATCTCCAAGGGATATGGAACAGAGGAGGTCATTGAGTTTTGTGTTGACTTTATTCCTGACCTTAAGCCGATTGGTGTTTCTGACTCGCGGCATGAGGGAAGACTAAGTGGAAAAGGCACGCTGGGAAAGAAAGCAATGATATGTAGGGACGGGGATTCTTTCACTAAAGCACACTACACAATTCTACATAATTCCACCTTGGCAGCTCCGTATATCGAGGAACACAAGAATATTGTACGCTCCAAAAACCCGGGGAAGCCTGAATCATGGATTACAGATGAACACATGAAGTCTTTCGGTGGTTGGATGCGGACACATCTCTTGAATGACACCACTGTTGGAGATCAGCTATACTTGTTGGCCGCGTCACCATCTTCTATTGTATTGAATTTCCAAGGGTACGAAATAAATGGGAATACATTCTACACGATCGCCCAAGATAAAAAGAGCACCAACCAAAATAGTGGTGTCCGCTTTGATGCAATAGACGAGAATGGACAAAAGGACACATATTATGGTTACATAGAGGAGATATGGGAACTAGACTATGGAGTCTCTTTTAAGGTCCCTTTGTTTCGCTGCAAATGGGTCAACCTGAATGGGGAAGGGGTAAAGATAGACCAGTTGTACGGAATGACAACAGTGGATCTCAACAATCTTGGTTATAGAGATGAACCATTCGTCCTAGCCAATGATGTGTCTCAGGTTTTCTATGTGAAGGACATGTCCTCCAGACCGAAAAAAAGAAAAAATATGCAAACGAATACATCATATGATGAGCCAAAGCGTCACATAGTTCTTTCAGGGAAAAGAAACATCGTGGGAATCGAGGACAAGACAGACATGTCAGAAGATTATAATAAGTTTGATGAAATTCCGCCCTTCACAGTGAAAACTGACCCAAGCATTCCGTTAAGTAAAGAAGATGCTCCATGGTTACGTCTGAAGCGGTCATAAGGAATGACATATGCCAAGAAGTTCATGCTCATATTATGTAACTCTAGTTCATGTCTTTCGCGGTTTGTGGCTTGACCGAAGGATATCTTTCGCGGTTTGTGGCCTTTAGTCCCGGTTTTGTAGTCTCAGTTTTTAATATTAATAAATGTCTTGAGTGTTAGTCCCATTTTGTGGCTGGAGCGGGAGTGCCTCTATGACCAGTTTCTTGGAGATGCCGGAGGACTGGGCTCCGTCGGCATCTCCCTGAAACTGGTCGTAGTGGTGGCCCTGCTTTCGAAAACCATCTTGCAGCTTGTAACTTCACTAACTAGATCAATACGCCTCGGAGCTAACTAATTTCACATATTAGGGAGTGCCTCTATGACCAGTTTCTCGGAGATGCCGGAGGACTGGGCTCCGTCGGCATCTCCCTGAAACTGGCCGCAGTGGTGTCCCTGCTCTCGAAAACCATCTTGCAGCTTGTAACTTCACTAACTAGATCAATACGCCTCGGAGCTAACTAATTTCACATATTAGGGAGTGCCTCTATGACCAGTTTCTCGGAGATGCCGGAGGACTGGGCTCCGTCGGCATCTCCCTGAAACTGGCCACAGTGGTGTCCCTGCTCTCGAAAACCATCTTGCAGCTTGTAACTTCACTAACTAGATCAATACGCCTCGGAGCTAACTAATTTCACATATTAGGGAGTGCCTCTATGACCAGTTTCTTGGAGATGCCGGAGGACTGGGATCCGTCGGCATCTCCCTGAAACTGGCCGTAGTGGTGTCCCTGCTCTCTAAAACCATCTTGGAGATGCCTCAAACTGGCTGGAGGACTGGACTCACAAGGATGCATATTTATAGTACAAGCAGCTCGGCATAATGTCGACACTCACGACATAATGTCGACACTCACCCCTATTATTAGTGCTGACTCATCTTTAGTCCCGGTTGGTGTCTCCAACCGGGACTAAAGGTTCATCTTTAGTCCCGGTTGGTGACACCATCCGGGACAAGGTACAAGCCGCACGACATAATGTCGACACTCACCCCTATTATTAGTGTTGTCTGGCCCACTCTGCCGCAATCCCTTTAGTCCCGGTTTGTGCATCATCCGGGACTAAATGTGTGCCGAACAATGGTCATGTTTCGAAAAAACCTTCACAAAATGACCTATCATGTTCGAGGTTTCATGGCTTTCGGTCCAAATGACCGATGTTATGTGCTGAATCACGGCATAGTTTGTGATGTTGTGCCCATATTATGCATGTGTGTGGACATTGGTATGTAGAACAATGTTGCAGGAGGAAGTTTTCCTTTTTGTCGCACGGAAAATCCCTTTTCCATTTTCCGAGCGCAAAAAACGGGTCGTTTTGTGAAGTAACCACCAAAATGCCGTTTCAGAATGCTACCGTCCTATTTTCCTAAAATACTAGACCACCTTACATGGACTATATCCCAACCGGTACATCTCAAACCTTTTCGTCCATCCCGGGTAAAAAGGACAAATGTCTGCCGAATCGGTAGGAAGTGGGTCCGGTTTGTACTACAGGTACATGATCTATCGCCCGTGATTTTTTGAAAAAATCATTTTTAGACTCGCAATATGTGGTTTCTTCAGAGATCCAATGCAAATTCTAACGATGCCCGTCCCCTATCTTCATGCACACCGGTTCGACCATAGTTAGAAATTCAGATAATTCAAAACGGGCATAATAAATTCAAAAAAAATCCGAACAATGAAAATCCTTCGCGTGGTGTCATATTATGTTACATAGTTGAAAGGAAAAATACCAGACTTGGTATATTGATCATGTTTCGAAAAAACCTTCACAAAATGACCTATCATGTTCGAGGTTTCATGGCTTTCGGTCCAAATGACCGATGTTATGTGCTGAATCACGGCATAGTTTGTGATGTTGTGCCCATATTATGCATGTGTGTGGACATTGGTATGTAGAACAATGTTGCAGGAGGAAGTTTTCCTTTTTGTCGCACGGAAAATCCCTTTTTCATTTTCCGAGCGCAAAAAACGGGTCGTTTTGTGAAGTAACCACCAAAATGCCGTTTCAGAATGCTACCGTCCTATTTTCCTAAAATACTAGACCACCTTACATGGACTATATCCCAACCGGTACATCTCAAACCTTTTCGTCCATCCCGGGTAAAAAGGACAAATGTTTGCCGAATCGGTAGGAAGTGGGTCCGGTTTGTACTACAGGTACATGATCTATCGCCCGTGATTTTTTGAAAAAATCATTTTTAGACTCGCAATATGTGGTTTCTTCAGAGATCCAATGCAAGTTCTAACGATGCCCGTCCCCTATCTTCATGCACACCGGTTCGACCATAGTTAGAAATTCAGATAATTCAAAACGGGCATAATAAATTCAAAAAAAATCCGAACAATGAAAATCCTTCGCGTGGTGTCATATTATGTTACATAGTTGAAAGGAAAAATACCAGACTTGGTATATTGATCATGTTTCGAAAAAACCTTCACAAAATGACCTATCATGTTCGAGGTTTCATGGCTTTCGGTCCAAATGACCGATGTTATGTGCTGAATCACGGCATAGTTTGTGATGTTGTGCCCATATTATGCATGTGTGTGGACATTGGTATGTAGAACAATGTTGCAGGAGGAAGTTTTCCTTTTTGTCGCACGGAAAATCCCTTTTCCATTTTCCGAGCGCAAAAAACGGGTCGTTTTGTGAAGTAACCACCAAAATGCCGTTTCAGAATGCTACCGTCCTATTTTCCTAAAATACTAGACCACCTTACATGGACTATATCCCAACCGGTACATCTCAAACCTTTTCGTCCATCCCGGGTAAAAAGGACAAATGTCTGCTGAATCGGTAGGAAGTGGGTCCGGTTTGTACTACAGGTACATGATCTATCGCCCGTGATTTTTTGAAAAAATCATTTTTAGACTCGCAATATGTGGTTTCTTCAGAGATCCAATGCAAGTTCTAACGATGCCCGTCCCCTATCTTCATGCACACCGGTTCGACCATAGTTAGAAATTCAGATAATTCAAAACGGGCATAATAAATTCAAAAAAAATCCGAACAATGAAAATCCTTCGCGTGGTGTCATATTATGTTACATAGTTGAAAGGAAAAATACCAGACTTGGTATATTGATCATGTTTCGAAAAAACCTTCACAAAATGACCTATCATGTTCGAGGTTTCATGGCTTTCGGTCCAAATGACCGATGTTATGTGCTGAATCACGACATAGTTTGTGATGTTGTGCCCATATTATGCATGTGTGTGGACATTGGTATGTAGAACAATGTTGCAGGAGGAAGTTTTCCTTTTTGTCGCACGGAAAATCCCTTTTCCATTTTCCGAGCGCAAAAAAGGGTCGTTTTGTGAAGTAACCACCAAAATGCCGTTTCAGAATGCTACCGTCCTATTTTCCTAAAATACTAGACCACCTTACATGGACTATATCCCAACCGGTACATCTCAAACCTTTTCGTCCATCCCGGGTAAAAAGGACAAATGTCTGCCGAATCGGCAGGAAGTGGGTAAAAAGGACAAATGGTTACATTAATTATTTTTTAAAACAGAAAATGTTTTTGAATTATTTATTTAAATCCAAACACTTTTTACGTTTAAAATTTTTCTAAATTCCAAATTAATATTCAAAAATATAAGTTAATTCATTTTAAAAGGTTACATTAATTATTTTTTAAAAATAGAATATGTTTTTGAATTATTTATTCAAATCCATACACTTCTTATGTTTAAAGTTTTTCTAAATTCCAAATTGATATTAAAAAAATATAAGTTAATTCATTTTTAATTGTAAATGGTTCATATTTTAAATGGTTACATTAATTATTTTTTAAAACAGAAAATGTTTTTGAATTATTTATTTAAATCCAAACACTTTTTACGTTTAAATTTTTTCTAAATTCCAAATTAATATTCAAAAATATAAGTTACTTCATTTTAAAAGGTTACATTAATTATTTTTTAAAAATAGAATATGTTTTTGAATTATTTATTCAAATCCATACACTTCTTATGTTTAAAGTTTTTCTAAATTCCAAATTGATATTAAAAAAATATAAGTTAATTCATTTTTA
Organism: Avena sativa; assembly: GCA_916181665.1. Taxonomy (NCBI): domain Eukaryota; kingdom Viridiplantae; phylum Streptophyta; class Magnoliopsida; order Poales; family Poaceae; genus Avena; species Avena sativa. Next base: position 53,024,689 of record OV702285.1, on the reverse strand, counting down.
ATTGTAAATGGTTCATATTTTAAATGGTTACATTATTTATTTTTTAAAACAGAAAATGTTTTTGAATTATTTATTTAAATCCAAACACTTTTTATGTTTAAAATTTTTCTAAATTCCAAATTAATATTCAAAAATATAAGTTAATTCATTTTAAAAGGTTACATTAATTATTTTTTAAAAATAGAATATGTTTTTGAATTATTTATTCAAATCCATACACTTCTTATGTTTAAAGTTTTTCTAAATTCCAAATTGATATTAAAAAAATACAAGTTAATTCATTTTTAATTGTAAATGGTTCATATTTTAAATGGTTACATTAATTATTTTTTAAAACAGAAAATGGTTTTGAATTATTTATTCAAATCCAAACACTTTTTATGTTTAAAGTTTTTCTAAATTCCAAATTAATTATCATTTAAAAAACAATACAAATTTAAACCCCAAAATAAAAAATAAGGCGGGAACAGAGAGAAAATACCTGAAATTTTTTGAAAACAGGGGAATATGTCCCGGTTGGAGCCACCAACCGGGACTAAAGACCCACTGCGCGCCAACCCTTGGTGTGCTGAAAATTTTGGAGTATAGGTCCCGGTTGGTGGCTCCAACCGGGACGTATGCACCTTTAGTCCCGGTTGGAGCCACGAACCGGGACTAAAGGCCCTTTAGTTATAACAGCGCGTGCCTCCTCTTCTTCTTCCCTTCCCCACTCTGCCTCTGCCCGCGCCCTCGCCGACGACGACGCCGCCAGGCTGCCCCCGCCACCATCGCGCGCTCCCCGTAGCGGCTCCGTCGTCAACGCCTCCGCCTCCGGCCGCCACCCGCGTCTCTTCCCGCGCGCCGATGACCGCGCTGCCCGCACGTCTCCTTCCCCCGACGACCGCCGGCCGCCCGCTTCTCTGCTTCCCGTCGACGACCGCGCCCTTCCCCCACCGCCGCGCGTCAGGTACGGCGCCGCCCCTCCCTGCCCCTCTCTGTCCTCCCCCTCCCTCTGCTGCTGGTGGTGGTGCATCGTCGCCGCGCCGTTTCCTCCACCGCCGCGCCGTTTCCCCCACCGCCGCGCGTCAGGTACGGGCCCGCTGACGTGGCCCACGGTGGCTTGCTGATGTGGCCTAGGGCCCAGCACTCAGTGACAGTGGCTAGGTTCTGTCTTGGTAAAAAAAACCCAACCCTTTGCTGATGTCATATTGACACAGTAATTCAATTTTAAATGATTTAATAATTCCAGAAATTGATATAAACTTGTAAATTCAATATCTTTTTATTTATAAGTCAGAAAAATACAAATAATATATCAAATTGTTCAGAAAAATGAAACCTATCTATTTAACCTATAATCATGCATTGTTCAACAATTTAAATGACAAGTATAATTAGAAGAACAAATGCACCCCTCTCATATGTTCCGGAGTTTCCCCGAGTTAGGGTTTTCACCCGTCGGAACCCCGATTAAATCGTCGAGCATGTCTTAGGGTTACATTCCAATGCAAATTAACTTGTCATATCATCATACTTGCTTGAGCATTGCATCGATGCCATGTGTTGATTGTTTGCCTTTCTTTTCGGTGTTTCGATTATTAGGTTTATTATTAGTTAGGTATTATTAGGTTTATTAATTAGTTTGGTATTATTGGTATTCGACCCCACTGGTCAGTCAATGTGGGTAGCCCCAGACCCGATTCACATTGTCAGTCACTGTGGTTAGATAAGGAATCATTAATACCCCTTAGGTGCATGTGGGTTCGACGATGTGCCTTCGCCAGGGCATTCTGAACCCTCTTAAATCGATTCCAATATGGTATTTTGTTAGTATCTAGTGTTACCTATCTGCTGGATAGTTTCCCTTTTGTAGCCTTATACTCATGTTCCCCTCTCATATGCATCGGAGGTTTCTCCGAACTAGGTTACACCCCTCGGAACTCCGGAATATTGATTTTAGTTGATTTTAGCTAGAGTTACCTATCTACTACACGGTTTCCTTTTTGTAGCTAGGTTTAGGGTTTCTCTTCATTTTTATTATTGTGTATGTATATATTAGGGTTTCTCCTTAACTTTCTCCTTTAGCCGCTTTGACTTATTCGTTTTTCCACCTATGCAGAAAATATGGACCCACACGTCAGAGACGAAGAAAAGGAAGAGTTGATCCAAGGTGTGATCCGTGGGGAAGATAATTTAGACGTATCAACGTTTCTGAACAACTCCGGTGAGGGTGATCCTCTTTTTACCGGAGTAGACAACTTGTTTGAGGTTGAAGGTGTTGCCTTCCGCGAGGGAGAAGACGATGCCTTGTGTAATCGAGAAGACGACCGCTCCGGCGAGGTGCATGTAATATAAATCAATTCATTAATTAATCATCTGCTATCTATATAGAAATAGTAACGACGATCTTTCTTCTTTTAGCCCTCCGGATCAAAGGAATCTACTGAAAAGAGCAGACGAGGCCCAACCAAAAAGTTGCAAGACCATGAGAGGTTTAGGATCGAAGATGTCGCTGAAGACGGCAGACCGACAGCTCCTGAAGTTGTCGCAACCAAATTTGTGGCACAATGCGGAGTAATCGTTAGGGACTTAATCCCGATCACCATTAGAAATTGGAATAGGCCTGCTAAAGCGGATGAAGAGGGAACATGTTTATTTGTCCCTAACCACGCCAAAGATTTACTGTGGAAGAGGCTCATGGTTAATTTCAAACTACCGAAGATAGAGCTGGATCCAAATGCGGAGGATCCAGTTGAGGACGCCTTACAACATGGGAGAGCCATGGAGGCTAAGGTCAGGGAGTGGGCTTTGAAGAAGATGGCCCAGTGTTTCACCAACTGGAAGAAAAGATTGCACCTTGACTATGTCGTGAAAGAGAAGACTCCGGATTTCAAGAAGACTCAGTTTCAGAAGATAAAACCATTCTGGGCTGAGTTTGTGGAATACAAGACATCGGAAAAAGCTAAGGAAATGTCTGCAAAGAATAAGCTGAATGCTGCTAACAAGAAGTATCACCATACTATGGGGCAAGGTGGCTACAGGGCTGGCATTCCTAAGTGGGAGAAACTTGAGGAAGAACTGCGTGCTAAAAAGATCACTCCAGAGACAGACGATTGGGTAGAACGTGCAAGGAATTGGTTTTACGGGCATGGGGGCACGTTGGAATCAGAAGGGAGGTGTATATATAACATACGACATAAAGAAGACCCCTTGCCAATCGAGAGGATGAGAAAAGCAGTAAAGGCTGTTAAAGATGGGGACTTCATTCCCGATAGAGAGAATGATGAGCTCACACTCGCCCTTGGAAATAAGGAACATGATGGACGAACACGAGGCACAATAGGCTCCCAATCATGGAGGACTGGGTTTCCCGAAGAGAGGAAGAAATATCCTGATAGAAGCCGTCAGAGGAGTAAGGACAGGGCGGCAGTTGAAGCAGAAAGTCAGAAAGAGCGAATGCGTTTAATTGAAGAACGATTAAAGCAACAACAAGATGAAATTAACTCACTTAAAGAGCAAAGTACTACCGGCCCATCTCAGCAGCACACTGCATTCGATGCTACCGGCCTATCGAATAATCGAAAAAGCAGTGTGGCTTCCACCGAGGTCCCGGGTGATGACAATGGCGATGCCGATGATGCACCGACGATGGCTCCTGTTGGCTACCCAGTGGATGATATCACAGAGATGACACACTGCGAGCTACATGTCAAAGTTGTGAACATATCAATGAAGGTGGCGGTCGGCTATGCCTTACCAATTGGACCCACACCAACTTACCACAGTCGTCCGGTTCCAGAGGGCTACGCTGTTGTCGGCGTGGATGAAATCATGCCCACCTTTGAGGTTTTGGATCTTCACTACCCTGCTGGTGAAGGGGATGTGACTGTGCTGGGTGACGCAAAAAACGTCACCATTCTATGGCCGAAGGATTGTATCGTGCTTCGAAATTACACGCCAAGGCCATCTTCGCCGCCGCCTCACCCGTCTCCAGCGAGGTCGTCGCCGCCGCGGCAGCCGTCTTCGTCGCCTCACCCGGCTCCGTCGCCTCACCCGTCTCCGGTGCAGCCATCGCCGCGGGAGCCATCGCCGGCGCCTCAGGATAAAAAGCGTAAGCGTACCGCTACTGTGCGTCGTAAGCGATCGCCGAAACGTAAACAAGAGCCTCTTCCAAAAGTACCAACGGTTCCTCCCAAGAGAGCTTATGACTGTACTGAAGAGGAGACTGCGGCGATCGTTGATGCGGAAACGACAGCGTTTTTCGCTAAGCTAAGGCGGCCGAAAGAGCCAGAGTTCCCCAGCACCAAAGAAGAAAAAGCCAAAGTGTTGAAAATTCTAAAGACTCTTCATCAACCCGAGCCAAAGCTGTCATCAGACTATGAGCGTTCTATTCTCAAGTCACATGCAACACAAAAAGCCTCGAAGAGCAGTACTGATGCAAGCGGGAAATCTGTTGCCCAGCTCGGAGAACAAGCAAAACAGACTTGCGCCCCTCTCAAGGTGATTTCTCAAACCAATGTGGGGTCGAGCAAATATGGGGCCGAAGAGCAGTATGATCCAGAGGTAGTTGCACAATACGGAGAAGCTGCCGCTGCTCAAGGTATGAGTATTGCCCAGTACTTATCCCAGTTAGAGTTCTTCCCCGTGAGTGAAGTAGCATACCAATACCAGTACGGAAAACCTCTCGTCAAACCTGAGGAGGTAAACAATCTTCCAACAAAAATGCGAAGATTGCATAACTGGTACTTGCATGCCACAAAGGCCGGGGCTAACTGGATAGTGCTGAGGGTTACAAAAAAGCATCATGGGAAAGAAAGGGATGACATGATATCCATTGAATTTGATGAACTATTTCAATTATTCAATCAAGACGCCTTGGACAAATCGATCATGAGTGCCTATTGTCTGTAAGTACTAATTCTGTAATTAACTTAGTCTCCATCTATATTATTTTGTTTATTGGATGTATATAATCATACTTTAATATGCAGAATGAAGATTCTCGAATGCAGCAGAGGACAAATCTATGACATTGGCTTCATTGACCCATATTGGGTTCATGAAGCTAATCTCAAAATAAGCCCCCAGGATACGGAGGATAATATAGTACACGCGTTAAGGTTTCAAGAAACCAAAAGGGAAATACTATTTCCTTACAACTTCCAGTGAGTGTTATTGTCTTGTATACACTTTCTATTTCGCTTACTCGATGTTAAGTATATAATTGATTAGTTCTGCATTCGCAGGTACCACTATATTCTGTTAATCATTCAACTTGACAAAGGGCGTGTACTAGTCATGGACTCGAAACATAAACCCCTTGAGACGTGGAAGGACATGCAGATACTTCTCCAGCGGTAATTCTAATCATTACGACACTATATCGGCAACGTTCGTGAATTTTATGATATCAAGTACTTAATAACTTATTTTATTCGTTTTCTACGCCGGGCAGCGCTTGGAAACGGTTCACCAAGAAGGCTAGGGGTGTTTGGAAAGAGGAGCTTACATTTCAACCACTAGATGTAAGCACCACTAGCTATATCCGCGCATCTCTTTGATTCTAGTTTTGATACAGTTATTATCATGCTTGATTATTATTTTGATTGAACTCTGTTGTCGTAAAGTGCCTGACGCAGGGACCAGGTAACAATCTATGTGGATACTATGTATGCGAGTTCATCCGGCAGACGTGCGATGAGAAGGGCAGAAATTTAGAGCAACTCCACGTACGTAAACAATTTCTATAGTTTTTAATTACAATCAAATTGTGTTTAGTTTCATATTCATATAGGCTGACTCCTTTTTTAAATCAGATCGAACGTCTACGGGACGGTCTTCTGCCAAAGGATCGCATACGAGCAATACAGGAGGAATTGGCGGGATTCTTGGATGCAGAAGTCCTAGACCCAAAAGGGGAATACTATTCGGCTGTGTATAGACAATAGGGATTGTAAAAATAGCAACTTTCAAGGAATTGGCCGGTAGCATCGAATAGCAACTTTTGTATGTAGTGCATGAACTCGATCCGTGTATTGAATGTAAAATGTTGTCATGATGATCTTGTGTAATATAAGGTTCCTTCATTGATAAGTGCAAAACACTAAATAAACAATAAAACAACCTAAATGAATTCTCTGCCGCGGCACAAAAAGTAGCAAAAATGCTGCCGCGGCAACAAAATGTGCCAAAATGAATTCTCTGCCGCGGCAGAGAAATGGGCCAAATCTCTGCCGCGGCAGCAGGTTATTAGTCCCGGTTCGTGTTACGAACCGGGACTAAAGCTCCACCCCCCCTCGCGCTCTGATGCCGCCACGTGTACCCCCATTTGTCCCGGTTCGTGTTACGAACCGGGACTAATGCTCCACCCCCCCTCGCGCTCTGATGCCGCCACGTGTGCCCCCATTTGTCCCGGTTGGTGGGGCAACCGGGACTAAAGGTTAGAGCTTTAGTCCCGATTGCCCCGTCCCGATTGGGCAACCGGGACTAATGGCCCTTACCAACCGGGACGCATGGGGCGTTCTCTACCAGTGTTTGTTTTGACCGGTTATGCCGTAACATCTGCGGTTTGGGTTGGCTGTGGTATAATAAATATTGGGTGACGAATGACGCACTTTCTTCATTCGAAAACAAGTGGCTCTAATTTGTCTAAATTAATATGTTTCTACTCCCTCCGTTTCAAAATATAAAATATTTTAGATTTATGAAGAAATGAATCTAGATTTTTTTAGTGTGTAGATTCATCCTAAAATTGAGTAAACCTACATACTAAAACAAGTCTAGATTCATTTTCTTCATAAACGTAAAATATTTTATATTTTGAAACGGAAGGAGTACATACTAAAACGCATTGTGCTAACCTTTTAGCACTTTTGCGTTAGGTACGGCTCGTACAAAACGTGGGATTGCAGGATATATATGTTCGCTTTTTCTGGACTGTACCAGTGATCTGATTTTTTTATTTCTAAAAAAGGTATTTTATATTATATCCTCCTATGCATACCGGATATCTTGTCTCAAGGATCAACACGTATATGCCGCACGCAACTGCTGGCTGGAAGGGGGGCTACAGTTGCGCTGTCATGGTTTGGCCAATGGCCATTGAGCATCTTGCTAAGAGCATCTTCAGTGATCACGCTATAATGTGGTGTTGTTTAGTATCTTCAGCCGTCGCCATATAATTGCTATAATATGGTGTTGTTTAGCATCTTCAGCGGTCGCTATATAATTCGGCGCTGTAAAATCTTTTTGCAGCGTGTTACATCTGGATAGAGTAACCGGTGCGGCATGACCTTCAACGAAGCCTTTAATTTGCAACGTGCAGTAAGCGGCGAAAAACAACTTTTCACCAAAAGTTGTAAAATAGAGCACCAAAAACATCTTTTTTCACATATGTACATCAAATAAGATCAAACAAGACCAACAAATAGAATAAAAACACAATAATCAATTAGAAGAGGGACGAAACAATTGTGCCATGCCTCATCTCTTCTTGGAATTTGAGCCGAACCTCGCGCACACGCCGCCGCCGTTGCCGCAGCAGGCCACAGACGGGATTGATTCCTTGACGAGATGCTCCTGTGCATTTTCAAGTCGGGGCACGGGCGGAGGGAGCGGGCCGAGCGTGTCGGGGGCGCGGCCAGGCGTCGGAGAACAGGCAGTCGCGACGCCCTCGCTAGGGCGTCGGTGGCCTCGTCTAGGTCGGGGAAGACGGCGGCTAGGTCGAGGTAGAGGACGGCGAAGGACCAGCACGGGGAGTTGCGCGCTGGAGCAAGATGAAGACCATGAAGTTTCCGCGGCCGTTTTTCTTCCCACGTCGCGTGGGAATTTGCAGCATGCGCTAGCCGGCACATCAAATTTGTAGCACATGATAGCGCAATTTGAAGCACGCTGGAAACTTATTTGGGCGCGAGCTATTATAGAGCGTGATTTAGAGCCTCTCATGCACTAAAATAGCAGCTATTTTAGCGCAGACGTGTTTTAAAGCGGCTGCTGGATATGCTTGGTCCTTGTTTGTTTTGGCTGGCATACGGTACCATTTGAAGTATGGATTGGCTATGGTATCACTAGTACAAAACAGACATCTAGTCCCTATTTGTAAGGGGAAAACCGGGACTAAGAAATCGGGTTCCGGTTCTAAAGGTTAAACCTTTATTCCCGGTTCTTTTACGAACCGGGACTAGATGGTCTCCATGTGGCCCGGCGGAGTGCGCTGGGCTAGGGGATATTTAGTCACGGTTTGGTTCGTAACACGAATAAGGACTATATTTATTCTGACTAGTTTAAGGTCCTTGTTTGTTTTGACCGGTTATGCCGTAACATCTGCGGTATGGGTTGGATGTGGTATAATAAATATTAGGTGACGAATGACTCACTTTCTTTATTCGAAAACAAGTGACTCTAATTTGTCTAAATTAATACGTTTCTACTCCCTCCGTTTTAAAATATAAGATGTTTTAGGTTTGTGAAGAAAATGAATCTAGGTTTTTTTAGTGTGTAGATTCATCCCAAAGTTAAGTAAATTTATATACTAAAACAAGTCTAGATTCACTTTTTTCATAAATCTAAAACATCTTATATTTTAAAACGAAGGAAGTACATACTAAAACGCATTGTGCTAACCTTTTAGCACTTTGGCGTTAGGTACGGCTCGTACAAAACGTGGGATTGCAGGATATGTTCGCTTTTTCTGGACTGTACCAGTGATCTGATTTTTTTATTTCTGAAAAAGGTATTTTATATTATATCCTCCTATGCATGCAGGATATCTTGTCTCAAGGATCAACACGTATATGCCGCATGCAACTGCTGGCTGGAAGGGGCTACAGTTGCGCTGTCATGGTTTGGCCAATGGCCATTGAGCACCTTGCTAACACGAGTGCTAACGGAGGTATTATAAGTAGTATCATGTTCTATATACATGCAAAATGTTTATATGTTAATTAATGATAAAAGAGATTGTGTTGGTATCATAGTTAGATACAGTATCATAGCATATAAAATTAGAAGAAACTAATCTTAAATAAACCTTGTTCACAAATTTCCATTAAGATTTTACAAAACAATAAATACACTAAGACTAGCTAATTTTTTTAAATAATACATTTTTTATTCAATTTCGCAAATAATACACGGAATTAAAATGTTGCAAATCTAACGGACGACAAGACGAGTCGACTGCCTCTTTATTCGAAAAGACGACAACATGGTCTTCTTTTATTCAAAAGACGACACACTTGTCTTCTTTTATCCAAAAGACGACATATACAGGCAACAGGGGTGTCGCGTGGTCAGGCAACAGGGGGTGCGCGGCGTCGTCCGTTGAACGGACGAAGGATGGTTCGTCCTTGGAATGGACGACGCGCCCCTGCATATAGCTCACGCGCCTGCCCGTCGTCGTCCTCCCCTCCTCTCTCTCGCTGTTCTTCCTCTTTCCCTCTTACTTCCTCTCATTTTCAGCAGGTGCTGCACCGATTTTTAGCCCAGATTTTTATCCAAACTCAGTGCTCTAACATATTAGCAAGCTAGTAGAGTCCCGATGTACTAATGGGATAGCCTGGTGTAGTGATTTGAGTCGTTTTGGTGGAGGGATCTGGTGGTATTCTTGTTGAGCAATGGACATGGTGGAGGCTGGTGCTGGGACTTGAGGAAGGTGCATGGTGGAAGGTGCAATGGCCCAAATTTTCAGGAATGGATACAACACGAGCCTGTAGAGAGGTGGTCTCTGCTGCATGACACTCATGGTGCTAGGTTTGGCGTCATGACTATAAATCTGGCTGAAACTTACAACTTCGTCTTGAGAGGAAGCAGGGCTCTGCCATTAATAGCCATTGTGGAGTGTATTTTCACCGGAACTCTGAAGTACTTCAGAGACAGACTCTAGATGGCTCAGACGCATATCATGAACAACCCAAACACGAGGTATTGTTCAAATATCATGCAATACATGGATGCCAAGATGGAGAAGGCTCGGTCCATGCATGTCGTCGCCATCGGTAATCAGGAAAGAAGGTTCGAGGTACGCCTCCCTTCCAACCGGATCGGAACTGGAGAAGAGGTAAAGACACAGGAGGTGAGGATAGGCAACAAAGCCTGGCCAACGTGTGAGTGCACGTGCAATAAACCCAAACTGTTGCATTTGCCTTGATCGCATGTACTAGCTGCGTGCGGGCTGATGGGTATGGATGCGATCTCGTTTGTGTCTCCTTATTTCCTTAAGGAGGCGGTGGTCAATACGTGGATAGGTGAGATGATGGGATATAGGGCCTGGGGAAATTTCAACAAAGTAAATCCAGGTGAAAGGGTTTACATCCCAGATCCTGAACTGATGCAGACAGGAAGAGGAAGGCGACAATGTGTCCTCATCCGTAATGATATGGATGAATCTAAAGCCGGAGGCCCTACTAGGCAATGTTTTTTGTGTAATCAATTTGGCCATATAGACACTAGTTGCCACATCTTCGGGACTGGTGGAGCTGCTCCTCGTGGGTGTGGCAGCCGTGGAAGAAGAGGCAGAGGACGAAACTAGATTTGTAATATGTGTGGAACTATGTCTTAAATTTGTAATATGTGTGGAACTATGTCTTCAATTTGTAATATGTATGGAACTATGTCTTCAATTTGTATATGCAGATGGCAGGATCTTTGCTGAATGCTGACATAGATAGAAAGCACCGGTGGATGGTACTGGATGCTAAACCGGGGACCTTGAAGCACCTGGTGACTCGCACTCCCATGTCGAACTGGTGCATACACCCTGATTGGCTTCAGAGGCATGTGGCATTTATTTCTCTTGTTGTTCGAATATTTATGGGCCAGAGTAACTAATTTGTTGTTCTATCTTTATATGTAGATTGAAGTGGGCTGGGCTCTTACCCTTCGTTCGTTTGGTTGAGGCCACTCGTATGGAGGAGATATAAGGGCGATACCTTGGGTTTTAGACTAGTCGTCTACAGTACGACTCGTCTTTGCTCACGTGTTTGGTGGATCGATGGAGGCCCGAGACTCACACTTTCCATTTTCGATGGGGGGAGATGGCTCCTACCCTTCAGGACGTCTCGTACTTGCTGGTACTTCCGTTTGCTGGCGTGCCCATAGGCCTAGTGGATCCACCGGAAAATTGGGCCCAAGACATGGCCCAACGATTCTTTGGCATCCGTGATGGAGCTCAGGCCTTTGCCCATGACAATCATGGGCCAAAATTTGGATGGTTGGAGCAGTATCAGGTGTGTTTCATTTATTTGTTCTATTTGATTGTAGCAGTATCATGTACTGATAATTGTTCTATTTGCCAATGCAGATCCAGAGGTTTGGGTTTCCAGCCACTCCGATGACTGCATCATAGATTACACGCAGCCTGGAGGCATTATGTGGCTGCTCGGGAAGGTGATGTTCACTGAGAACCACGTGTCGACCATTAGTGCGCGATACATCCATTTTGCTAGAGGGATCGGGGAGGCGACGTGCCAGGAAGAATGCACACAGTGGAGTTGGGGTTCAGCTATCTCAACAGCTACGTACCGAGGTATGTGCAATTCTTGCCAGTTAACCAAGGACACTTCTACCTTGCTAGGATGCCCATTGTTGCTGCAGATGTGGTCATGGGAGAGGTTCCCTATTGGCCGTCCAGAAGTAAGTGTCAACCAAATAGTCCGTAACCAGGAACATGAAAGAATTGTCTACCACTCTGACCTGCTGTTCGACGAAGAGCAAATTAACTTGCCTACATTTGGCACTCACTGGACCCGTCGCAAGGTCAGTGTAATGTCTTAATAAATTGCACTTCTGGTACTACAATATGAAGGTTACTAACAACTATTTTGTCATGCAGTCGCGGGAGGGCAAGTCGTTAGATGCTATTCATCGTTCAGCGAGCAGTTCGACACACTGAAAGAGGATGTCGTGATTTGGGAGCCGTACACCCTGCAGGCATGACACGAACGATATTCCGGCGGGTTATCTATTATGTGCACTAAAGATCGAGAGTACTGGCTGACTAAATCGAAGATCATCTTCGATTGCCTAGTTGAGGAGATGTCTCAACAGAGGGTCATGCGGCAGTTCGGTCTTTTCCAGATGGTAGATCCCCCATGTCCGGATGTTCCCCTTCCAGATGTCGTGCACGCGTAAGAAAATATATGTTCATAAGGAATGTGTCTTATACTTCATCTCTGTTCTTTAATGATGGTCTAACAAATTCTAATGACAGGTACTCTCAAAAAATTAGCAAGACTGCCACTCAATGGCTCCAATGGGTGGGGATTTACGTCAACGAGTGGCAAAATGCACCGACACAACTGTGGCACGTTGGCCCGTTTTATATGGAGCTATTCCACGGATACTTACAGAGGTATATGTCGATGACACGGATTCGTCCCATTCCACACGCACATGACGATGTGATACACCCTAGCCAGTCAACACTTGAGTCCAGACAGTCAGCGATAAGTAATTTATTTAGAGCATAATCAACATGAGTTCCTATGTAGTGCATACTTAACTATGCGACAAATGCAGGCCGACATGACGTAGGAGCTACAGACTGAGGTGGCTCAGTACGAACGATCGCTTTCGACCGTTCCTCTTGTGCCCCGTCAGCACATTCAGTTCTTTGCCCGGCGGGTCGAGGAGAAGCTGCGGCGTATCTACGCGACCATCACGTGCACCAGCGTCTTAGACGTCGTTCAACACCGAGCAGCACAACGCCCACCGCGTCACTTGGTGGAGGAGCGCGCCCCACGTCGCTCCACGCAGCAGCGCCCACCGCGTCGATCCATGGAGGAGCACGCCCAACGTCCACCCATGCAGCAGCCACCTTCTCCAGACTAGACTGGAGGCTCGGGGTGGCACGAGGAGCATATTTCTCCACCACTCCGCCACGGGCCTCGTCCACGACTCCCACAGCAGTCGCCGCCGAGACCACCACCTCCAGACCAGGCTGGAGGCTCGGGGTGGCAACAATCACAGTTTACTTCCGACCCGTGGCAGCAATCGCAGTTTAATATCGACCAGTGGCAGCAGAACTAGATTACTTTCGAACAGTGGCAGCAGCAGCAGATCCCCTACATGGACTTCGCTTATCGACCACAATCTCATCCTCATGGTAAGCTTGTCCCTTCCTACTACTGTTAGATGCAGTATGCCATTGTCAGTACTTAATTTCTTGTACACTAGCAGGAGATTCCGTTTCATGGGACACTAGTGACGACCATGATCAGCAGACACAACACGAGAAGGTAGGCTGGTTTGGCCAGTATCAGCCAGGTACTCCACCACCTATCCCCACACAAGATACACAGGATCAAGGTGAAGGGTCAACTGCACCTCGCCGTGATGTGATGCCACCCCACAAATATGGATGGAGTACACCGAGGCCTCCGCCACCTCGTCGTCGACACCAGTGATATCTACTTATGTATCAGACATTTATCTATCTATGTATGAGACATATATCTACCTATATATGAGACATCATTCTATTATTTCACGATTTTATTTGACAAACTACTCAATATAGCTTGCAACACAGTTCAACATAACTTGCGGTACATAAATAAGAGTCTTATCTATCCCTAGCATGATGCCTTTTCCTTTTCCTTCGATGATGCCTCGCCCTTTCCCTTTGACGATCCCTCGCACTTTCTCTTCTTGTCCTGCGCTTTCTTCTTCTCCTGCCTCTTGTTCCACTCAGTTCTTGCCTTGCTTCCAACGGGTGGCGGCATGAAGATATCATCCTCATCTTCGCTCTCTTCTATCCAGGCCCTAGGTACCGCAACCTGCTCCATCATGTCAGCTTGACTCTTCTTGGCCTGCGCTTTCTTCTTCTCCTGCCTCTTGTCCCACTCAGCTCTTGCCTTGCTTCCAACAAGTGGCGGCATGAAGATATCATCCTCATCTTCACTCTCTTCTATCCAGGACCAAGGTGCCTCAGCCCGCTCCATCATGCGAGCTTCACTCTTGAAGTTGAGCTTGTCCCACCTTGCCTGGATCCTGATAAGCTCTGCTCGTACCTGATTTGGGGTCTTCAGTTTCCACCCTCTCCGATGAAGTTCCTTACCAAGCATAACGAGAGCATCATAGTTCCTTACCACCGTCTCCCATTGGGCTGGTTCATCGCCTATCATAACATTTCTGGCTTCTTGGAAAAGATCAACGGACATCTGTGCTGGCCAGGGAAACGCGTCGGTCATAGTGGAGAGGAGTGGAGGGAAATGCGAGAGCAAGAGGAAAGGAGAGGAGGGAAATGAGAGAGTAAGAGGAGGAAGAGATGGACTGGGTGAAAAGATACATCTCGTTGCCCGCATTTATAGAGGCACCGAACCGAATAGGCGGAGAAAAAAGGACGGGAAGTACTGGCGGGAAAAATCGGCGGAAAGGACTGGCGGGAAAAATCAGCGGGAAGGAGTGGCGAGAAAAATCGGAGGGAAGAGACGGCGGGAGAAACGGCGCGAAACAATAGTCCGAAACCTAAAACGTATTTGGACGTGTACGTAGCTTGCATGATCAATGCCGCCGTCTTCATTCCGAAAGACGAAACAATCCTTCGTCTTTTGAACAGACGAATAACACCTTCGTCTTTCCAACAGACGACAGTTTGCGGCACTCGTCCTTTAAAAAGAAGAACCACTGCGTCGTCTTTTCAAAAGACGAACCACCCCGTCGTCTTTTGAACGGACGACTGTCCGTTAGATTTGCAATTTCCCGTTTTATGTATTATTTATGAAATTGAATAAAAAATGAATTATTTTAAAAAATTAGCCTAAGACTATGGTACTTCTACATGATAATATGCATTGTAGAGATGACATCATATACTAGTATCATATACATGATACTCCCCATTCTGACTTGTTTAAGGTCCTTGTTTGTTTTGACCGGTTATGCCATAACATCTGTAGTATGGGTTGGCTGTGGTATAATAAATATTGGGTGACGAATGACACACTTTTTCTTTATTCGAAACAAGTTACTCTAATTTGTCTAAATTAATATGTTTCTACTCCCTCCGTTTCAAAATATAAGATGTTTTAGATTTATAAAGAAAATAAATCTAAGCTTTTTTAGTGTGTAGATTCATCCCAAAGTTGAGTGAACCAACATACTAAAACAAGTCTACATTTATCTTCTTCATAAACCTAAAACATTTTATATTTTAAAACGAGGGAGTACATACTAAAACGCATTGTGCTAACCTTTTAGCACTTTGGCGTTAGGTACGGTTCGTACAAAACGTGGGATTGCAGGATATATTCGCTTTTTCTGGACTGTACCAGTGATCTGATTTTTTTTATTTCTGAAAAAGGTATTTTATATTATATCCTCCTATGCATGCAGGATATCTTGTCTCAAGGATCAACACGTATATGACGCATGCAACTGCTGGCTGGAAGGGGCTACAGCTGCGCTGTCATGGTTTGGCCTATGGCCATTGAGCATCTTGCTAAGAGCATCTTCAGTGGTTACGCTATATGTGGTGTTGTTTAGCATCTTCAGCAGTGGCCTTATAATTCGGCGCTGTAAAATCGCTTTGCAGCGTGTTACATCTGGATAGAGTAACCGGTGCGGCATGACCTTCAACGAAGCCTATAATTTGCAACATGCATGAAGCGGCGAAAAACAGCTTTTCACCAGAAGTTGTAAAATAGAGCACTAAAAACATCTCTTTTCACATATGTACATCAAATAAGATCAAACAAGACCAACAAATAGAATAAAAACACAATAATCAATTAGAAGAGGGCAGAAACAATTGTGCCATGCCTCATCTCTTCTAGGAATCGATTGAGCTGAACCTCGCGCACACGCCGCCGCTGTTGCCGCAGCAGGCCACAGACGAGATTGATTCCTTGACAAGATGCTCCTGTGCATTTTCAAGTCGGGGCACGGGCCACTAGTGCAGATCCCCCCTCTAACACCGGTTGGGAGGGCCCTCTAACAGCGGTTCGGGTTCGGTGTTAGAGGGGGGCCCCTTTAACACCGGTTCTTATACGAACCGTTGTTAAAGGGTGGAGCACGTGGGGCTGCCGCAGGGCTCAGGCCCCCCCTTTAACACCGGTTCTCTGCCGCGGCAGGAAAACGGCCTAAATCTCTGCCGCGGCAGGAAAACGGCCTAAATCTCTGCCGCGGCAGAGTTCCGCCTCTGCCCCGTTCTGGGCGTATTTCTGCGGGAGGGGGGGGGGGAGGGGGAATCGATCGGGAGCGGTATACACATACATCGTCATCGGTACATACGAGTACATGAATAATTAAGCAACTATTATTATAGACAAACATCGTCATCGGCATATACATCGTGATCGGCACATACATCGTGATCGTTCATTTTGGTGGATATCTAAAGAGTTCTCTGCCAGGCGTGACGACCTCATCAAGTATGAACCCCGCCAATTCCTCTTGAATGGCTCGTATGCGGTCAAATGGTAGGAGTTGGTCCCGCATCCGTTCGATCTGAATATATATGAAGAATGAGGTCAATATATATATAAGAATAAAACTCAACACAATTGATGGTAATAAAATAATGTTGTGGACTTTGTTTACTTACTATAAGTTGTTCTAGTACGGCTTGGCCCGTCGCACATATCGTGTTGCGTATGAACTCGCAAATATAGTATCCACATAAGTTATTGCCGGGTCCGTGATGCGCGCACTTTACGAGAATAGAGAGTTCAATCAAAATAATAATCAATAAAGCATGATATAATGGAATTGGAAGCAGAATCAAAGAGATACGCAGACCTAGCTAGCTAGTATTACTTACATTTTGGTCTACAAATTTTAGTTCTTCTGACCATTCACCCACGACCCTGCCCGTGAACCTTTTCCAAACCCTGTCCGGCAAAGAAAATGGATAAAGGAGTAATTAATTACTTGTTGTCACGAAAGTTGCCGATCTAGTGCGATAATATGATTGAAATTACCTCTGAAGCATCTCTCTAAAGTCTGCCCATAGCTCTTTTTATTTTTGTAACGAGTCCATGACAAGGACTTTTTCTGAGTCGGGTTGAATGACTAGCAGAATAAAGTGGAACCTACGCACGCATAACTCATCATCAGTTACACTTAACATCGAGTACGCCGAAACAAAATGTGTACAAGAGAGAGGGTAACAGTACTCACGAGAAGTTGTAAGGCAATAGTATTTCCCTTTTGGTTTGTTGTCTCAGTAAAGACCTTAGCAAGTAATCTTCTGTTTGCCCGGGTTTGGTTCTTACCAGTTCTTCATGAACTCTATTTGGGTCAACGAACCCAATGTCAAAAGGGCCTCCTTTCATGCATTCCATAACCTTTTTCCTGCATAATAGTATATACATATATGGTGAGCATATATATATACATGCAATTAATGAAGTGAATGAGATGAGATATAAATTACAGAAATAGTACTTACACACAATAAAGGCCGATGGCAGCTTTGTCGAGTTCCTTCTGATTGAATAGAAAATGCAAGTCTTGAATGTTGAAGTCGATCGCGTCGTCTCCGCACAAGAAAATCTGATCTCTTATATGCGTCGTGATCCATTCTTCCTTTCTCGTCTTGCAGAAATCAAGGTACCACTTGTGCAATCTTCGCATCTTTGTTGGTAGATTCTTGAGCTCCTCTTTCTTGATGAGATTCTTCCCATACTTCCATGGCTGTATGGGGTTGGCATCGCATTTGGGCAAGTTGTCTCCCATGATGTTCAAGTATGCAATGTAAGTCATCCCCATCTCATTGGCCTTTCTTTGTAGCTCTGCCTCGTAATCATTTACGGGAGGAGCGTCCCGTGTGTCGAACACTTGGAGCAGGGCGCATGATTGGTTTTCCTGCTCTCCGAGCATGGGAACTGTTTTCTGGGGTGCCGCACGACTGCTACTTTCAGTCTCCCTACGGCACCTTGCATCCCCCTTCAAAATCTGGCGCTCGTAGTCCGGCACAAGTGGGGTTTCTGGTTTCAAAAGATTATTGTAAAACTTCTCCACCACCGCCGGATCTATTTTCTCCTTTGACTCGGCCCGTCTAGGTGCAAAGAATTTCTTGACCTCTTCTTCCGAGATCCTATTGGTCTCCTCGTCGCTGCGATTTCACGGTAAAACCGACAATGGCTTGGCGGAAGGCTGCGGGACATAGTTTTTTGAACTCTTTGGCGTACGGTTTCCTGCGGATTTCTCTGTGGTAGTGCTAGTGATGCTCTTCGTGGCAGTGCTCTTCTGCTTACGCTGAGGAGATGACTGAAGCACCGGAGATGGCTGACGGGCAGGAGATGGCTGGCGCGCCGGAGATGGCTGCCGCGCAGGAGATGGCTGAAGCGCCAGAGATGGCTACCACGCAGGAGATAGCCGAAGCGGCTCAGACTGTTGACGCTGCGGAGACGGCGGGGGTGCCAGTGGCCTCCAATTTGGAAGCACGATGTGTTCCTTCTTCCAAAGAATGGTTGTTTTCACTGCAAATTTGAGTTGAGTTTCCCCTTCACCTGTAGCATGGTCAAGATGTGCTTCCTCATATTCCTTCACAACCTCATCCACCCCGACAATAGCATAGCCATCTAGAATCGGTCGGCAGTGGTAAGTTCCACCAGCTACAGGAGGTAAGGAATAGCCGACAGTCACCTTAATGGATAAGCCCATTAATCTCACATGCAGCTCAGCGTGTTTGCTCTCCGTGATCTCATCCACGGGGTATCGAGGACCCGCCATTTCAAGCGTGGGCTGCACGTTCTCCGTGGAAGCCACGCTGGTTTTCCGCGCAGAGTCTGGGCCGCCGGCAACTTCCAATGCAGGCTCTTCGTGCCGCTGAGATGGGCCGGTAGCTTGATGGCTCTGTTGTGCATTCACTTGCGCCTGCAGCGCCACAAGTGCATGTTCTATCTATGTCATCCGCTCTGTACGCTCTTTTTCTTTTCTGCCGCGCCATCTGTAAGAGTCGCTCCACTCGGCAAACCCATCCTTCCACGTCATACCCCCTGTGCCTCGTGCATGTCCAGGGTGTTCTTTTTTACCGATGGCGCGTGTGAGCTGGTCATTCTCTCTGTCGGATGGAAGGTCCCGGCGGCTGTTTCCTCGTATGCCGTGATGAGTTCAGTGACGGGTTTGGCAAGGAGGGTTGGGAAGATACACAATCCTGTTTCTGGGTCCAACCTTGCCCCGATTCCGTAGAACCAAGTCTTTGCACGTAGGTCCCACGCATCTGTCTGAGGTGTGATCCCTCTAGCGCAGGGCCTTCTCAACTTCCTCCCACTTAGGCCTCTGATATATGTAGCCACCTGACCCCGTCCTCTGGGGATATTCCTTCTTCGGGGCATTAAGCGTATTGGTTTCTGACCTCTTTTTAGCTATAGCACCTTTTTTATATGTCACAAAATTCGGGCCAGTGAGGTCTTATCTTCGTATAATATGCGTCTTCGAAATTTGGAGTCTCGCCAGCTTTGACAAATTTGTTCAATTTTGTCTTCCAGTTGCGGAAAGCGTCAGCCATCTTCTTTAGAGTCCACTCTTTGACCTTTTCCTTTATAACCGGGTTATTTTCATCCTCCTCTGGCGGAAGGGTGAAATTTACCAACAACGAATTCCAAAGCGTTTCTTTGGATCTTTCATCGACAAAGGTACCGTTGCCCTTCTTTGGCTTATTCCAATATTCAATTATGATTGGGATTTGGTCCCTAACAAGAACTCCAGCCTGACGTACAAATTTGTCTGCGGCCTTCTTGGGCTCCATCGGCCTGCCATCAACATAGACTGCTTCGATCGTGAACTTTGCACGATATTTCAACCGATGGCTCGCGCCTCGCTTATTCTTTTTCGTAGAACAAGATGGTTGCTGGCTGGTCGATCCAGAGGGCTAAAAGAAGAAAGAAGCGTTAATTAATACATGTAGAAGAAGATTGTTGGTGGAAGTCAGCAGAGGCTTAATCAATGCATATACCTCGCCGGACTTTGTAATCACTAAATTGCGTTCACCGGAGTCTACATCTTCTCCATGACTACTTGAGTTGTCATCATGTCCTTCCAAGTTCAGATATTGTGAGGTGTCCTCATCGATAATGTTCTTCATTATTTCTTCTTCTTCAAGGTTTCTACTAAGTGGATCCATAGTTTCTAAAACAATAATATTATCTAGAGTAAGAGAGTAAACATTCAAGTGGACTTGGATTTATACACAAATATACATATTATTCATACAAAAATACACAAATGAAATTAAAACCCTAAGGATGCTTCATCATTTTAAACGAGTTCCGAGGGGTCCAAACCCTAATTCGGAGAAATCCCGGATGCATATGAGAGGGGCTAGCTAAAGTGGCTAACCGGAGGATGCTCCAGAAAGCGGCGACTGGCGGCGCTGGAGAGCGACCTAGGGCGTGCGAGGTAGCGGGTTCGCCTCAGCGTGATGCGACCTACCTAAAACGGACGGCGCCACTACCTAGGGGTCACCGGAGCGACGTTAACGACGATGGCCAGCGGCGGCGCTTGCAGAGCAGCAAGGTGACGACCCTAAACTAAATAAACCCTAATTAAACTAATAACCCTAAACTAAATAAACCCTAAACTAATACAATGCAGAAAAATAAAATGTAGAGATAAATTTCATTGAAAATACCAATTTTACTTTTACATATAATTTTTATTATCCACTTCGTTCTTTTAGGTACTTTTGGTAATTAAACTTGATAAATTTATTTTTTTCTTTGACGGGTTTCTTGCCTTAGTCAACTACATGGCCCAAGACTTAAGATACACGGCAAATCATCCCAGTTCCAACAATAGTACTCCCTCCATCCCAAAATAGATGTCTTAGATTTGTCAAAATTTAGATGAACCTATATGCTTTCTACACCTTCATCAAGAGTTGTGAACAATCTAGCAATTTTTCAAAATATTTTCACAAGGTTCAGAAGCACAAAGGAGGCCCTATTTTCCTCTACTTTCCTTTTCTAAAGTCGTAGCATGAAAACATCTGAAATAAAGACACTTGTGTCGAATAAAACTTATGCAATATCATTAACCGTAGTACAATAGTGTTAGACCAAGAGCAGCATATAATCACATGCATTCTCACAAATATAATATGAACGGCCTAGGAAATATGTGTCGGTCTTGCTAGTGTTACACGATTCAAAGTATTTCACCCAATTTATCTAGACATTTTGGCTTAAGCACAAAATTCATAATCAATAGAATGAAGTTTGGAAATGTATGTACATCCTCTGGTAGCGGCGGACGGCAGAGGCGGCGAGGGCAGTGGCGTTCACGGTCGGGGCGGCACGACGACGAGGCGGCGAGGGCGGAGGCGGCGGCGGACGGCAGGGCAGTGACGGTGGACAGGCGCCATGGCGAAGGCGGCGGCGGCGGCGTGGACGCGCGGACGCGGAGGCGTGGACGGACGCGGCGGCGGACGGCAGGCGTGGACGGCGACGGCGACGGCGTGCGCGAGCTCTGCCTCCCTCTGTTTCGATCGATCTCGCTGGGGGGAAGAAGAGGGAAGGGCTCCGATCGAATTGGCGGTGGCGGCCGACACGAGGGCGGCGACGGCGAGGGCGAGGGCGGCGACGGCGAGGGCTGGACGGCACCGGCGGCTGCTCTCTGTTTTTCTCTGCGCGGCGGCGGGTTCGATCTGGCTCTGGGGGGAAGAAAGGAAGGGGAAGGCGCGCATTTAATACCCCCCTTTAACATCGGTTCGGGGCTGGAACCGGTGTTAAAGGGGGGGAGGAATTCGTTTCGCGCGCGCATTTAATACCCCCTCCCCTTTAGCACCGGTTCCAGCCACAAACCGGTGTTAAAAGGGGGGGTGCGCGCGCGAAACGAAATAAATGTGCACCCCCCTTTAACACCGGTTCGTGTCTGGAACCGTGTTAAAGGGGGGAGGCATTTATTTCATGCATTAAAGGGGCATTTTTAATTCAAAAAATAGGATATGAATTTAGAAAATTCATATCTTTTTTATTTCAACTCAGAAAAATATGAATAATATATCATAATTTTCAGAAAAATAATATCTATCCATTCATGTAAAAACATTTTATATTTACTTTAGATGAAATTTTTCAAAATGATTAAAACACTTACATATAAATTTTGATTATTCAATTCAAACAAAAATAAATTGTCAAATCCTAAAACTTTGAACATAAGAAATATTAAGCATCTAAAAAGGAATCTAACCCTATTTTATTAGAGAAAATCATATTTTAATGCCGCATCTTTTGTATTAACATTTTTGAATTGATTGGATATTTAAATGCCGCATCTTTTGTATACACTTGAATCTGACCAAGCCTCGCTCAACTTGCATTGGTTTTTTGATAAAATAGCATATTGTGAACCTAAAAATGATTTTTGTAAAAAATCATGAGCATCGTATCATGTACTTGTAGTTCATGTCTGACCCACTTCCTACCGATTCGGCATGAATTTGTCTTTTTCACCAGAGGTGCACGGAAAGGTTTCGGATCCCCCTGTTGGTACATTGTACATATAAGGTGGTCTAGTATTTTTGTAAAATGTGTTGGTGGTTTTTTGAATTAGCCATTTGGTGGTTGCTTCACAAAACCGTCCGTTTTTTATGCTCGGAAAATGGAAAATGCCTTTTTGGTGCGATAAAAAGGAAAACTTCCTCTTGCAACATTGTTTGCCATGCCATGATGCACATGTATGCACAATATGGCCATATTATCACAAACTATGCCTTGATTCTAGCCATAATATTGGTCATTTGACCCGAAAGCCAAGAAACCTCGAATGAGATAGGTCATTTTGTGAAGGTTTTTTGAGACATAATCAATATACCAAGTTTGAGATTTTTCCTTCTAACTATGTCACATAATATAACACCACGCGAAGGTTTCGCACTGTTTCGATCTTTTTTTATTTTTTTATCCCCGTTTTAAACTATCGTCAAACTTTGTCGAACAACGGGCATGAAGATTCTTAGCTCGGGGCCAAGCCTCGCTCAACTTGCATCGGATTTTTGATAAATAGCATATTGTGAACCTAAAAATGATTTTTGTAAAAAATCATGAGCATCGTATCATGTACCTGTAGTTCATATTTGACCCACTTCCTACCGATTCGGCAGGAATTTGTCTTTTTCACCAGAGGTGGACAGAAAGGTTTCAGATACCCCTGTTGGTACATTGTCCATATAAGGTGGTCTAGTATTTTTGTAAAATGTGTTGGTGGTTCTTTGAATTATCCATTTGGTTGTTGCTTCACAAAACCGTCAGTTTTTATGCTCGGAAAATGGAAAATGCCTTTTTGGTGCGATAAAAAGGAAAACTTCCTCTTGCAACATTGTTTGCCATGCCATGATGCACATATATGCACAATATGGCCATATTATCACAAACTATGCCTTTATTCTAGCCATAACATTGGTCATTTGACCCGAAAGGCAAGAAACCTCGAATGAGATAGGTCATTTTGTGAAGGAGATAGAACTGGAATTAAAATAAAGAATGCAACTAATAGTAAGTTACATAAAGCACGACTGAAAATTAAGATACATAAAAGAACTGAAAATTAAGATACATCGCCAGATTAAGTAACAATCGACCGAACTTGTTTCAGAATGTTGGAGTGATTCAGTCATGCTCCTGCCTACACCTGTAATACTCGCCACTGTAGTCGTCGTACTCGCCGCCGCCGTCATCGCTGTCGTCGTCGGGGTCGCCATAATTGAACCTTGAAGGCTGAGTACGCGTGGGCTGGACTTGAGGGTAGCGCAGACGGGGGTTAGAGTCGGCGGCAGTGTCATAGGCCATGACGCTCTGGAGAGGCCGACCGCGCCACCATAGCCGACGGCCGGCCTTGTTTAAGTTAGGAGGATGTGGGCCATCCTCCTCGTGCCTGGCGAGCGCCCTCTCACGCCGATCCACGAAGAAGGCTTCCCAAGTAGGGAAATAGTCGGGATGCCATCTGGGATTCCTTCGCTGCTCCGGCGTGAGCTCGAAGTAGTAGTGGTTCGTGATGGCCATCCGGCGTGCCACACCTAGAGGGACAGGAGTAACCGGCACGCCTCCGGCGCTCAGCATCCAGCCGACGGGGACACAGTAGCCCGGCGGGCAGGGGTAGTTCGAGGCGCAAAGTGCCTCCGCCTCCCTGGGGGTTAGTGCTACGGTGGAAGCCATGGGAAAGAGTGATGAGGTTGCAGATATGAGTCTAGAGATGTGCAATGACAATGGAGGCCAACCCTACATATATATATAGTGAACTGGCGGGAAGAACTGGAGGGAAGAACTGGCGGGAAAAAATGGCGGGAAGAAAAATGGCGGGAAAAAATGGCGGGAAAAAATGGCGGGAAAAAATGGCCTGAAGGTCAGGAATAAAATCAACACAGAACTCAATGACCTCCTCTGTTACATAGCCCTTGGAGATGCTTCCTTCTGGCCTAGCAAGACTATGAACATATTTCTTTAAGACTCCCATGTACCTCTCAAAGGGGAACATATTATGTAGAAATACAGGACCGAGAATGGCAATCTCTTCTACTAGGTGAACCAGGAGATGCGTCATAATATTGAAGAAGGATGATGGGAACACCAACTCAAAGCTGACAAGACATTGGGCCACATCTGTTTGTAACCCTGGTAGGCTTTCTGGATCGATTACCTTCTGAGATATTGCATTGAGGAATGCACATAGCTTCACAATGGGTATTCGAACATTTCCAGGTAGAAGCCCCCTCAATGCAATCGGAAGCAATTGTGTCATAATCACGTGGCAGTCATGAGACTTCAGGTTTTGGAATTTTTTCTCTGCCATATTTATTATTCCCTTTATATTCGACGAGAAGCCAGACAGGACCTTGATACTGCTCAGACATTCAAAAAATATTTCCTTCTCTGCTTTGGTAAGAGCGTAGCTGGCAGGAGTTAAGTGGCATCGTTTACCCTTCTCGTTCTCAGGATGCATAGGCTCTTCAGGGGCTTTCAGACGTTGCTGGTCCTGTCGTGCTTCCGGTGTATCTTTTGTCTTCCCATACACTCCTAGAAAGCCTAGCAGGTTCACGCAAACATTCTTCGTCACGTGCATCACGTCGATTGAAGAGCGGACCTCTAAGACTTTCCAATAGGGAAGGTCCCAAAATATAGATTGCTTCTTCCACATGGGCGTGTGTCCGGCATCATCATTCGGAATAGATAGACTGCCAGGACCTTTTCCAAAGATTACTTCTAGGTCCTTGACCATACCAAATACCTCCTCACCGGTACGGAGGACAGGCTTCCTCCGGGGTTCTGCCAGACGTTTGAAATGCTTGCCTTTCTTTCTTACTGGATGCAGGTTCGGAAGAAATCGACGATACCCTAGGTACACAACCTTCTTACATTTATCCAAATATACACTTTCAGTCTCATCTAAATAGTGTGTGCATGCATTGTATCCCTTGTTTGTCTGCCCTGAAATGTTACTAAGAGCAGGCCAATCATTGATGGTTACGAAAAGCAATGCTCGTAGGTCAAATGGCTCCCTTTTGTGCTCATCCCACATACGTACACCTGGTTTGGCCCACAGCTGTAAAAGTTCTTCAATTAATGGCCTTAGGTACACATCAATGTCGTTGCCGGGTTGCCTCGGGCCTTGGATGAGCACTGGCATCATAATGAACTTCCTCTTCATACACAACCAAGGAGGAAGGTTATAGATACATAGAGTCACAGGCCAGGTGCTGTGACTACAGCTCTGCTCACCAAAAGGATTCATGCCGTCTGTACTTAGACCAAACCTTAAGTTCCTTGCGTCACGTGCGAAGTCCGGGTACTCTCGCTCGACTTTTCTCCACTGTGACCCATCAGCGGGGTGTCTCAACATCGCGTCTTTCTTACGGTCTTCCATGTGCCATCGCAACAACTTGGCATGCTCTTTATTTCTGAAGAGACGTTTTAACCGTGGTATTATAGGAGCATACCACATAACCTTGGCGGGAACCTTCTTCCTAGGGGCCTCGCCCTCAACATCGCCAGGATCGTCTCGTCTGATCTTATATCGCAGTGCAGTGCATACCGGGCATGCATCCAAATTCTCGTACTTCTCACCGCGGTAGAGGATGCAGTCATTAATGCAGGCATATATCTTCTGCACGTCTAATCCTAGAGGTCAGACAACCTTCTTTGCTTGGTATGTACTGTCGGGCAACTCATTATTTCTTGGAAGAAGATTCTTCATTTTTACCAACAACTTTGAAAATGCGCTGTCAGTCACACCGTTCTTTGCCTTCCATTGCAGCAAATCCAGTGTGGTACCTAGATTTTTGTGGCCATCT
Source organism: Avena sativa (assembly GCA_916181665.1). Classification (NCBI taxonomy): domain Eukaryota; kingdom Viridiplantae; phylum Streptophyta; class Magnoliopsida; order Poales; family Poaceae; genus Avena; species Avena sativa. The sequence continues at coordinate 52,998,477 of OV702285.1, read as the reverse complement.
TCGCAAGTTGGATACAACAATGTTTTGTGATCCTTTAACATCTACTCCAGCTTCTCCTTCTCCTTTTCAGTTTCACATTCTTCCTTTGCATCAGTAATGGCCCGACCAAGATCGTCATCAGCGGGCCCATCTGCTGCCTCTTGATCTTCATTATCTACCCCCGTTGCAGTATCATCATATTCAGGATACATATTATGATAGTTGTCATCATCCTCTTCTTCTTCGTTGTCTTCCATCATAACCCCTTTTTCTCCGTGCTTGGTCCAACAATTATAGCTGGGCATGAAACCGGATCGAAGCTGGTGGGCGTGAATGGTTCTGGTATTTGAGTAGTCTTTCTTGTTCTGACAGTGAACACACGGACAGCACATAAAACCATTGTGACCATGGTTTGCATTAGCCACAACGATGAAATTTTGGAGGCCCGTAATGTACTCGTAAGTGCGGCGGTCACCGTACATCCATTGCCGGTTCATCTGCATTAATATGTAGTATATATTAAAAATTAATAGGGAGATGACCATTTATATATATAGTACATCAATGACACATGAAAGGATAGTTGCCGACCTCGACCGAGAAGGAAAGAGCAACGAGAAAACTTATTTTGAGCTCTCGGGCATTTCACCGAACACCTCTTGTGCATATGAAAAAAACACAAATTAGCACTCATCACACCCTCTTGCTAGGCTCCAAAATGAGATAGTGAAAAAATGGAAGAGTGGGGTGTGGGCTGCGGTGTCTTATATAGCCCCCCTTTAACACCGGTTCAAGCCACGAACCGGTGTTAAAGGGGGGGGCTGTGCGGGTCACTTTTGCAGGGTCCTTTAACACCGGTTCGTGGCACGAACCGGTGTTAAAGGGGGGGCTCCTTTTTGCCGCACGGGCCACGCTGGTAGATCAACGAAAAGCCTCGTTTCCACTAGTGGGCGGAGGGAGCGGGCCGAGCATGTCGGGGGCACGGCTAGGCGGCGGAGAACAGGCAGTCACGACGCCCTCACCGGGGCGTCGGTGGCCTCGTCTAGGTCGGGGAAGACGGCGGCTAGGTCGAGGCAGAGGGCGGCGAAGGACCAGCACGGGGAGCTGCGCGCTGGAGCAAGATGAAGACCATGAAGTTTCCGCGGTAAGAGAAGCTGTGTGTGTATATATATGACGTCCCTAATAACACAACTTGATATATAACTTCTATAGAAATATATAGAAGTTGTGTGTGTATATATATAAACGAGTTTATGACCATCTCTACTACATACTGTACACTGTCCTTTTGTGTTTATGACGTCTCTAAGCAAAAATCCTGACAACTCCTCTTGAATTGCTAGTAGGCGTTGATGTGGTAGGAGCTTATACCGCATCACATCCAACTATATATAAAGAAGTAGATCAGTATGAATGGAACTCAAAAAAAATTATGGTATAGCGTACTCGAAGAAAGTTTGTGCCTACTCCATACACCCACGAATAAACTCGGATATGTAATATCTACATAAATTAGTCCCCTATGGCTGCATCGCATACTTTTTGAGAATATAATTCAATCAAATAATAATTAAGCATGATAATTGTATGGAGAATAGAATTGAAGAGATGCGAGGACCTAACTCTCGTACTACTTACCGGGATCGGACGAAAAGTCAGCTCCTTACGCCATTCACCATGAACCTTCTTCGTGAACCTTTTACAAACCCTGTCCGGCAAAAAATAAATGAATAAGTTATTAATTACTTGACATATTAGAGAATAAACAATAGATAGATATAGTGCGATAATGATTAAAATTACTTTTGGAGCATATCAAGTACTGCGGTAGTCTTCCATCAGCTTCTTTAATGAGTCCGAGATTTCAACTTTTGCACGTTCAACGTCAATGTTTAGAAGAATCCAGTGCAAGCTACGCACGTTTATATACACTTAAACAAAAAGTAAATGCATACAAGAAAGTAAGACTCTCACCCGTAGTTGTAAGGAAATAATATTTGCGTTTTGTAATGTTGCTCCATTAAAAACATTAGCAAGTTATCGTCCGTTTCCTTGGAGTTATTTATTAGCGTATGTCATTAACTCTGTTTGGTTCAACGAACCAAATGCTATAGAATGACTTTATTCTACATTCCTGAATCTTCATTCTACATATATAGTAGCATACAGAAGGAGATATAGTGAGGATAACTACAGTCAATAAATTGAATGAGCTGAGTTAGAGACTTAATTACTTACAAACAATAGCAGCTGAGGAGGGACTTGTCGAGGACGTCTAGGTTGAATAACTGAAATAATTCACAAAGTTCAGTAGAGATCATGTCTAGAAGGAAGTACTCCTCTCCAACTTTACATAGGATAAATTGTCGCTCTTCCTTTGTGACTTTCAAGTACCAGACATGCAAAAGTCGCATATGTGTTTGCACTCTTTGGCTCTGTCATCGACAAAAGTTGCTCCAACTTGATCGCTTTTCTTTCCTGGATTATTCCACTTCTGAGTGGAGATCGGGATGGTGTCCCTGACTATCACTCCGCATTGATATACAAATGCACTTGCGGTCACTGTCGGCTCCAAAGGTTCGCCCAGCTCAGAGACTATATCAATAGTGAAACGCGCACCATCGGCGAAATTTTTGGTCGGGCCTCGTTTCCTTGCAGAAGATTGGCCCGATGCGGAGGTATAAGAGAAGAACAGTCGTTGGTATATATGTATGAATCAACTAATGCATCTACTAGCTCGTGATCAGCAGAGGCTTTATAAACCTCGCAGGACTTTGCTATGTTGTCTCCACCGTCGTCTCCATCATCATCTCCACCAAAGTATTCATCAAAGTCGTCTCTACCGTCGGCTTCATCGAAGTTGAGGTATTGGGAGCCATCATCATCTCCACCGCCGTCTGCGCCATCGTAATGGTAACCTCCTATACCCTCATCTATCAAGTTGTACATGCGCTCTTCATCGTCTCTACCGTCCATACCTTAAATAATACAGAAGAAAGATAAAACCATTTTTCTTAATGCGATAAAGAAAGGAAAATGAAGTAATTCAGCTTAATAAACCCTATTACACATTAAAGTACCAATTAAACAATGCGATGAAGAAAGATAAAATACCAATTAAATAATAATACATCCCGAATAATCTAGCTAATACAACAATAATAAAAGATAGTATATCCCTGTTACACATCTAGCTCAACCAAGACGTCGACCCCCGGCTTCTGAGCCGCGGGATGTGTACACCCAAAGAGTAGGAACCATCACAGGAGAATATCTCGGATAAGGTGCCTAAAGAACCTGCCAGGTATCGGAGACTCTGACATCCAAAATATACATGTAACATCGGACGTGCTCGTCCTCCGCCCTGACACAACGCTGTACCACCTCGTCAGGGGCCGGCTCCCTCTGCACCACGCCTGGACCACTCGCCTGCCGCCACATAAGATCCGGGTCGACGACGACACCCGGATTCCTCACCAAACTACACCTCCCGGCTAGTAGCACCTTCCAGTGCCAGTCCGGCAGAGCCCAGTCCCGTGGATGCCCGGGGATGGAGCCTAGTAGTCCTCCGTTGTTCTCGCCGAGTGAACGATGAGGACCCGGCATAATCCTAAACACTAAATTCAACGTATACACTTAATTAAATGTCGTGGTATTGCACGACAGATGCTACTGGGGGTAGCTTACGTAGAGAGAGCAAGGCGATGTAGGAGAATCCGGGAGCGAGATTGGCACACGATGTACCCAGATTCACGTCCCCTCGATGGAGGATCGCTACGTCCTGCTATCAATCCAGTATATGATCATAGATTGGTTTACAATGGAGCCGCTATAGGCAGAGGGAGAGACTAGATCTAGTCTAATGAGATGTGGGAGAAGATGCAATATGATACCTCCCGTGGGAGTGCCCCTGGTGGCTTTATATATGTAGCTAGTTAGGGTTTACAAGTATTTTGGTGGGCTTTCTATTGGAGCCGCCGTCTTGGGCCTCCAGTCGGCGCCAGTCGTTTGGGTCCAACATGCGCCAGTCGCCATATTGGGCGAGTCGACCCGCTGGCGACTCCGCTTCGTGAGTATACCCGGATTGGTATTCCCCCATCAGTAGTCCCCAAGCGTGTTGTCGATTCGACGCGGGCGTGAGGCACGGCGCGTAGAGTCTTGACGATGGGTCATGGAGAATCGGCGACGAGCTCCTGAACAGAGAAAAGAACCGTGAAACAAGAGGCGGTCGGCGTGAGCCAGTCGGTGATGGCCAGTTGCGAAAGACGCAGGGTGTCTGTGAAACCGCCAGTTGCGGCGAGTCCCCGAACATGGAGCGTGCCGAGTCCCCGAGCGTGGCGGGTGGCGAGGTCAAGCGACCGGCGAGTGCCGAGTCCCCGAACACGCCGAGTGGCGAGGTTGAGAGATCGACGAGTGGCACTGTCTGTAGCGCGCCGAGTCCCCGAGCGTGTTGAGTACGCGAGGGCGAGTCCGCGGTGGCGAGTCCCCGAGCGTGTTGAGTACGCGAGGAAGAGTCCGCGGTGGCAAGTCCCCGAGCGCGTTGAGTACGCGAGGGCGAGTCCGCGGTGGCGAGTCCCCGAACGCGTTGAGTACGCGAGGGTGAGTCTGCGCTGGCGAGTCCCCGAGCGTGTTGAGTACGCGAGGGCGAGTGTCCGCGGCGGCGAGTCGACGAGGGCGAGCCACGGTCATGGAAAGTACACGAGTGGAGAGTCTGTGGTGGCGAGTAGACGAGGGGAAGCCGCGGTCATGGAACCACGCGTACACGCAGCATGCCTAGGAGTAGTCCCCGAGGCTCGAGTTGGCTTGTAGAGGCGACTTAAGGCTCTTTAGAGATGCATATTCTGAAAATAGTAGTGGTTTCTGCCGAGCATGGCGAGCGCCGAGCCCTCGAGCACGGCGAGTGGCGAGGTCGAGCGATCGGCGAGCACTGAGTCCCCGTGCGTGGCGAGTGCGAGGTCAAGCGACCGGCGAACGCCGGGTCCCCGAGCGCGGCAAGCGGCAAGGTCGAGCGACCGGCGAGCTCCGAGTCCCCGAGCGCGGTGAGCGGCGAGGTCAAGCGACCGGCGAGCGCCGAGTCCCCGAGCGCGGCGAACGGCGAGATCGAGCGACCGGCAAGCGCCGAGTCCCCGAGTGCGGCGAGCGGCGAGGTCGGGCGACCAGCGAGTGCCGCTGGTTGTAGCGCGCCGAGTGGCCAGGTCGGACGACCGACGAGTGGCCCTGTCTGTAGCGCGCCAAGTCCCCGAGCGCGGCGATTGGCGAGGTCGAGCGACCGGCGAGCGCCGAGTCCCCGAGCGCGGCAAGATTGAGTGACCGGCGAGCGCCAAGTCCGCGAGCGCACCGAGTAGCGAGAAAGACACCGTTTTGCTGAGAAGGAGGAAAAAGTACGGCTGCAATAAGGTGTATTTATGAAATATATTGAACATTTGTAAGACGTGCAAATTGAAGATGTTGAAGAAAATGCACTTTTACTATGTGAATCGATGGGCAGTATGTAAGGTTTATACGTGTCTTTTCATGAGTAGGCAGACCTCCAGCATCAAACGCTTGCCGGATAACAGGGACACGATGCCAGACTGTTGAATCCGGAGACAAGGTCGGCCTTTTGGTACCCAGCCTCACTACTTTGACGGACGCGAATAAACAACAGACAAAACTGACCAAGTATGATTTTGGTCTCTGAAAGGGTCATATGCGACTGCATGGTCGGCTTTGGAGAACGAATGAATATGCATATATGTCTTGGACCCATAACATGTACGAGTGTAAAAAAACTTAGCTATGACAAGTCCGCGACGGCGAGTCGGCGACCGTGGCGAGTTCACGACGGGCAACTCCCTGAGCATGGCGATTCGACGTCGGCGCGACGAGCCGGCAATGTGCGAGTCATCGAATGTGGAGTTTCGATGTCGGCGCGACGAACCAGCGATGGGCGAGTCGCTGAACATGGCGAATCCATCGTGATGATTACGCGGCAGCGTTGACTCAGACGGAGTTGTGGCAGCTTGTGCGGTTAGAACTTAGGTCAGATGGAGTTGCGGAAGAGTCGAGGCATACGGGCTGCCGAGGGGCATGCACATGCCGCCAAGGCCGCGGAGGATGCTGACCCACAGTCTTGCAAGGCCGTGAGGAAAAGCCGCCGGCATTGATGTATCTTTGCACGGTGCATGCAGTTCAAAATAAATATATAAGGTATTAGATCGATCAGAGTATAGTAACATTAATGTAATTATTGCAATACAAGAAATTAGACTGAATAAATAATCTATTAGTCAGAATCAGACACGATCAAGCCTGTATATCTTTCCGATAAAGGCCTCTTTATTTTTTTGTTATCGAGGCCAAGATCGCATGGCTGCTGAATTAACAGCCGCAAGCGAGTCCAAATGATATGCAAGTAAGATTAGATCTGAAATAAATAATTAGCTGGCACAAGAATCAAGGATAGAGAGGAAAGTGCATAGAAAACTCAATAGCAAGATTCGATCTTGACTGTTCCACGTGAGATTTCCCACGCGCCGCGCCTGCGGTGCTTCTGCTGAGTCTGGTTTTGGCAGTATGGATTAGTACTCCCAGCGATGCGTATATGAACATGCAAAGAAGATGTTAGATCAAGTAAAATAAATCAATTGAAATAATTATGAGAGGGAACGATGTCGCATTGGAAAATCATGAACCGCCATGGCCACGCGCGGCTCTCCGTGCACATTGGAGATGAATTCTTCTAGCGATTCACAAGAGTGAACCAATCGGACTTAATCTGGCAGTTGTTGATGCTAAGGGATTCCGTTCGGATTATCATCTCCATGCACCGCTTGCTCCATGGTGGGCGCCAACTGTCGTGGTATTGCACGGCAGATGCTACCGGGGGTAGCTTACGTAGAGAGAGCAAGACGATGTAGGAGAATCCGGGAGCGAGATTGGCACACGATGTACCCAGGTTCACGTCCCCTCGATGGAGGATCGCCGTAGGTTCACGTCCCCTCGATCAATCCAGTATATGATCATAGATTGGTTTACAATGGAACCGCCGAAGGCGGAGGGAGAGACTAGATCTAGTCTAATGAGATGTGGGAGAAGATGCAATATGATATCTCCCGTGGGAGTGCCTCTGGTGGCTTTATATATGCAGCCAGTTAGGGTTTACAAGTATTTTGGTGGGCTTTCTATTGGAGTCGCCGTCTTAGGCCTCCAGTCAGCGTCAGTCGTTTGGGTCCAACATGCGCCAGTCGCCATATTGGGCGAGTCGACCCGCTAGCAACTCCGCTTCGTGAGTATATCCCGATTGGTATTCCCCATCATTGAACATGAAGACATAAATAGTATCAACTAAAATAAACTATATTAAACACTAACTAAAATTTGTAAACTAAATTAATGCTAAACATAAGCACTAACTAACTTTTGTTGAAAAACAGAAGCACTAACTAAAATTTCTAAACTAACTAACTAAAAATCATCAACTAAATTATAACTAACTAACTAAATTAATCCAAAACTTCAAACTAACTACCTAATTAACCCTAAACCCTAAATAACCCTAAAATACTAACTAACTAATTAACCCTAAAATACTAACTAACTAACTAATTTACACTAATTAACACAAATAAACATTAAAAAAAACTAAATATAGGGGCGGTCGTAGCTCACCTGAGAGGCGGGGAGACGCGGGCTGCGAGGCGGGCGTGGCACGGTCGGCAGGTCGCCGGGGCGGCTGATGGGGGCGCGGGGTGCGGCATGGGCGCGGGCGACGTCAAGTCATTGGGGAAGATGAAGATTTGGTGCTCTGGTTCGGTGCTCGAACCGGGGCGGACGGGGGTGCTATTTATACCCAAACCGGGACTAAAGGTACTCTTTAGTCCCGGTTTGTAATAGAAACTAGGACTAAAGGTTTTTGGGCCGCCGCATTTCGCGCGCGAGCCGCACCCCTTTAGTGCCGGTTTATTAAAGGGGTATTTTTTGGCGCCAATATGAAAAAAATGTTTAAAATTAAGAAAATTAATTATTATGTATCAAATTTTTCAGAAAAAAATATCTATAATTTAAAGCTATTATCCTACTCTGTTATACAGATGTAAATAAAATCATCTATTGTTTAAGAAATATTCTATTAATCTTGGAAATATTCACAACCGGTTTAGGGTTTAGGGTTTATGGTTTATAGGGTTTAGGGTTTCAGGATTACCGCCATTTCCCACCGCTTCCCGCCAAGTTTTCCTCTGACCGGAGATTTTATTTCCGGTTGTAACCACTAACCGGGACTAAAGATATTTCCCGCCATTTCCCACCGCTTTCCGCCAAGTTTTCTCGCCATTTCCGACCGCTTCCCCCAACTTTTCCTGCCCTTTCCCTCTGACTGGAGGGGTTCCTGTCCCTCTGTGCCTCAAGGTTCCGCCCCGCAAGCGGCCATCATGAACCACTTCTACCTCGAGCTCACGCCGGAGCAGCGGATGGATCCCTAGTGGGATCCTGACAACTACGACACCTGGAATGCCTTCTTCGCTAACTGGCGGGAAAGGGAGCTCGCCAGGTATGAGGGTGACGGCCCAACCCTGGTGAACCACAACGAAGCCGACCACCGTATGTGGTGGGCGAACCGTACTATCATCAGCGCGATGCGCTACATCGCCGGGGGAGACCATCCTCGCCTGCGGTGCCCACACTTCCACCCTCCGCAGAGCCACAAGAAGGATGGCGCTAGCGGCATCATCATCCAGGAGCCCCATCTCCCGCCCATCGTGAATCCGAGGCCGGAGTGGCAGGTGCCCCTGGTATATGCCATGGCTAGGCTGAGGATCCAGCCGCGTGCGCCTAGCAACAATGGCGATGACAAAGACGACCCTGAAGCTGTGTACTATAGGACTAGGCATGATTATGACTAAAGGGGGCGGCTTTAGTCCTGATTCTATAGTCCCGGTTTTTTAATATTAATAAATGTCTTGACCGTTAGATAGTCCCGGTTTGTGGCTGGACCGGGACTAAATATGAAGATGTTGTTGTATTCTTGTGAGTTTGCTCAAGTGATCAAATGCTCTTTTTTCCTACCTGCCTTCAACAATCTCACAAATTGTAAAAAAATAGGGTTAATTCATAAAAGGTTTAATACATTATTACATCTAACATTTTCTGGAAGATTTAATACATTATTACGTCACCAACATCCACATCTAGTGTTTTGGTTCTCTTCTAGTACGTAACCATGGAGCATCTTCCTTATTTAATGGTATGCTTGGGTCGATTTTCACTTTGAATGGCGGAATTTCATGAAATTTGTTATAATCTTCTGACATGTCTGTCCTGTCCTCAACTCCCACCATGTTTCTTTTCCCTAAAAGAACTATGTGGCGCTTTGGCTCATCATATGATATTGTATTTTTTTGCTTATCTTTCCTTTTTCTCGGTCTAGTAGACATGTCCTTCACATAGAAAACTTGAGCCACATCATTGGCAAGGACGAATGATTCGTCTCCGTTCGCAAGATTATTGAGATCCACTGTTGTTATTTCGTACTGCTGGTCTACCGTTACCCTGCCTCCTGTCATCTTGACCCATTTGCATTGAAACAATGGGACCTTAAAATTAGGACCATATTCAAGTTCCCATATGTCCTCTATGTAACCATAGTATGTGTCCTTATGCCCATTGTCATCTGATGCATCAAATCGGACACCACTGTTTTGGTTGGTGCTCTTTTTTTATCTTGGGCATGCGTGTAAAATATATTCCCATTTATCGCGTACCCTTGGAAAGTCAATATAGTTGAAGATGGAGACATGGCCAACAAGTACAACTGATCTCCAACAGTGGTGTCATTCATGAGATATGTCTGCAACCAAGCGTCGAAAGTCTTCATGTTTTTATCTCTAATCCAAGAGTTAGACTGCCCCGGGTAGTTGGAGCGTACAATATTCTTGTGTACCTCGATATATGGAGCCACCAAAGTGGAACTTTGCAGAACTGTATAGTGTGCTTTAGTGAAAGAATGCCCGTCCATACATATATTTGCTTTCTTTCCTAGCGTGCCTTTTCTACTAAGTCTCCCCTCATGCCGTGATTCAGGTACAACGATCGGTTTAAGGTCAAGGATAAAGTCAACACAAAACTCAATTACCTCCTCTGTTCCATAGCCCTTGGAGATGCTGCCTTCTGGCCTATCACGGTTATGGACATATTTCTTTAGGACTCCCATGAATCTCTCAAAAGGGAACTGATGCGTGTTGAATGCCCCGTTGGGAAACCCCAAGAGGAAGGTATTATGCAACAGAACAGCAAGTTTTTCCTCAGTAAAAAACCAAGTTTATCGAACCAGTAGGAAGAAGGAAACACCTCAAAGGTGTTGCAAGCAACATGGAAACCTGCACAACACAAACTCAAGACTTTGCCCCAACTAACAATGAGGTTGTCAATCTCACCGGTTGCTGTAACAAAGGATGAACTATATGGTGTGGAAGGTGATAATGGTTTGCAGCAAGTAAATAGTAACAGTGGAATATGTATCAATGGTAAAGATTGGACCGGGGTCCATAGTTCACTAGAGGATCTCTCCTTAGATAAACAACATGGCATGAAGGGTAAACAAATTATAGCAGGGCAATCGACATGAACTGAGCAAGGTATAACAATGCAATACTAGACAAAAAGATCCTATGAGATTCGATTGGGCAATACAACAATATACATAGACCTCCATCCAACTGCATATATGACTAGAAGTCCACCTTCAGGTTATCATCCGAACCCCCTCTAGTATTAATTTGCAAGCAACAGACAACTGCTTTAAGCAAAGTGTGTAAGGTAAACAATCCACTTGTTCCATGAACAAGAGACCGTTGTTTTCTCCCTAGTGGCAACAACACATCTACAACCATAGAGATTTATGTCACTTCCCTTGGAAACTGGAGGCATGAACCCACTATCGAGCATAAATACCCCCTCTTGGAGTCACTAGCAACTACTTGGCCTAGATAGCTACTAACAACGAAGAGCATGCAAGATCACAAACAACACAGACATAATAGAATCAAATAGACAAAACCATTAATCAATCTGACATAGTAATCTCAATATCCATCGGATCCCCGCAAACACAACATGCATGATTACAAATAGATTAGATCTTGATCATGAACGGAGCTCACAAGATCTATACATGAAAGAACAAGGAGGAGATACAACCATCTGGCTACTACATGGACCCATAGTCCAAGGTGGAACTACTCATGCTTCATACCGGATAAGAAGGCCTCCGGGATGATCTCCCCTCCAGCAGGGTGCCGAGAAGAACTTTAGATCCCCCCGATCTAGGGACGACGTTGGCGGCAGCTACAGACGGTTTCCCGGAATTTTGATCGGGTGCCTAGGGTTTCTGCATCGGGGGATCCTTTTAGGCGAAGAGGCGAGGCTAGGAGGCGGCCAGGGGGGCCACACCCTGCCCAGGGGCGGCCTAGGGTGGGTTCGCGCCTAGGGGGTCTGGCCGCCTTGTGGCGCCCCTCCGTCTCTCCTCTGGACTCCGTGTTGTCTACGGTAAAATATTGACTTTGGCTTTTGTCCCATCCAATTCCGAGAATATTGATTTTCTGCCTTTCTGGAACCAAAAACATAAGAAAACATGCAACTGGTACTATGGCAACTTGTTAATATGTTAGTTCTATAAAACATATAAAACACCTCAAAGTGTAGACAAAGCAAAGAAAAGTAGATACTAAACAAGCATGGAACATCAAAAATTATAGATACGTTTTCGACGTATCAAGCATCCCCTGGCTTAACTCCTGCTCGTCCTTGAGTAGGTAAGTGATAAAATAATACTTTTTGAGGTGACATGCACCATCAAAACCAAGATCAAACCATTTGCAAGCATTGAAATCTGGTATCAAAGAACTCTAAACATGTGCATGAAAGATGGAGTTCTAACAATAAGACAAAGTAGCTATGCATGCAACATGAAAGGCTACAAACAAAGATCATGAATAACATGCATTGAAAAGCGTTTGTTTGTTTCACATACAGAAAACATGGCATAGTGGCAATCAACTTGTCCCTCATAGAGTAGCAAATAGATGCATAGGACACCTTCAAAGTTCATAGAGTGACTAAATACAAATAGCACAAGAACAAGAAATATCAACAATATGCATCAATCAATAAGTTTTGGGACAATGCACATAGAACTAAGAATGGCCACTATGCTCTCTTGATGGTACCTAAAGGTAGAAGGTGGAGAATCAACATAATAGTGGAAGAAAGGCCCTTAATAAAGGGAAGCAGGGATTTCAAGTTTCAAAAAGAGCTTCCAAAAATTATGGTACTTTTTAGCTTTGAGCCCTCATTGCCCCTATCATAAGCATCTTGAAGTGATTAAGGTTAAAGTGAACAAAATATGGAGTATATGCTTGACAAAGTATAAGTTGGCAATCTCATGTCCCTTAATACGATGGCCATACCTCATGCCACTCAACTTCAGTCACCTGTAAGTTCTTGTCATAGTAAGTACATGTGTATCATAGAGAACTGCCAACGGGGTGCCCCTTGCACATGGTACATGAGCTATCCCATAACGAAAATGACAAGGCAAGCAGACAATGAGCATCTTAGCGATCTTTTTATTTACTATGTGCATAGCTTTTTATTGAGGATGCTTCACAGAATGCTCATTATGGTGATGCTGCAAGTTTCCACCATGATTAGGCATGGCTTAGGCTAGCGGCCCAAGCGTTTCTCTAACACAAACTACATAACTCCATGGACTTACAAGCTCCCTCTTTATTTGACACCGGTGACATCCATAGACAAAATAACATGATATCAACTATGTACAAAGTACAAGTGCAATGTTGAAAACGTTCCCCATAACAACATGGTTCTGCTAATTCCAACGTATAAGTGCAAGCATATACAACATAGACGACATAATGGTTCAAGTTATTAGGGGCAAAGAATATAAAGTGTGCCATCAAGTTCGTGAGGGCTTTAATCACTAAGTTTTCATATAACAAAATACTTTTTAATTGGAAGATAGCTGAAAACAAGAATATACTTGGAATGGTGTAACACACCATGCATAGGAATTTATAGTGGACACTTTGGAAAAACTTGGTTTCTTGGGAGTTGGAAGCATGAGTAGAGCTTACTCATACAAGTGGAGGCTATCAAAAGACTAGGAGCAGCCAACTAAGAGAGCAATAATGGCCATAATCACGCACAGCGACAAAAGATTACTAATCAAAGAATAGAGTGGTAATACAAGTCAAGGACTAAATGATCATAGAGGCTATGGTGACTTGTTCATAGTCATAACATGGTGTGAGCATGTTCCAAGTCAACCTAAACAAAACATCAAAGGAGAATACCACAATACTATGCTTTTGTATGCTAAAACAACGCATGATCCTTTCAAGGCACACCAACCAATCCCAATTGTTTGGAACAAGTCATGCTACAGCAATAATCACTAAGCATAAGGTCAAAACAACACCTAGCATGACATGCTAATGTCTAAGTCACAGTCAATGCAAGCTCCTCTTGCACTTCCAAGCAAGAACTTTCTACTCCTTTCCAACACCAATCGACTTATTTGAAACAAAATGGTGAGAACAGGGGTCCAAACTACTTTATTCAAGCAAACTAAAAAAACTAAGAAAGTCAAACAAAAACTAATACGCTCCAAGAACAACACAACAGTGCATGAAACAATAAAAATGAAGTGTCTAGACAGACCTGAGCTTTTTATTGATGAAGAAGGGGATGCCTTGGGCATCCCCAAGCTTTGACGCTTGTACCTCTTGGATATTTCTTGGGGTGACACCGGGGTGGCATCCCCAAGCTTGAGATTTTGTCCATTCTTCATCTCATTACATCATTCTCTCTCTACACCTAAATTTTTTTCCTTCATACAAAACTTCACACAATCTTCATTAGCAACATTAGTGTATTCAAAAGATAATAGACCCTTGGGCTTAGGTTTGGAGCATCAAATATTTTCACTAAAAACAAAAGCAACTATAGCAACTCCTTCAAAAAGCTCAATTCCCCAAAAGAGAACTCAAAAAGGAATCAATAAGAAGCAAATGCAAATAATGACAGAAATCTATCAAAACAGACCAGCAGGTAAAAACCGATTTTTTCGAAAATCTTATGTTGATCAAATAAAAAAGTGTTAAACTAACGAAACTTATCTAACATACTGGGGGATTTATTCATAAATGTTCAGCTCAATCCGACTTATAGAGACTCCTCACGAATTTTTATGGTGGAGGACAGAAATCTGTTTTGGGACATCAACTCCCCAAATCTTACTTCCCTCTGATTAGAGGTCATTCTTGGCACAAAAAGCAAACAAAAAGGATAAGGAGAGGTCATTACTGAAGTAATAACTTCCAAGACTCAAGGAAAATCTTTGGTTATCTCCCAACAAGTACTTTTCTTTAACGCCTTTAAGTTAGGCTTGATAGTTTGAGAAGATGCTCACATAAGAAATATGAATTGAAGTAAAAGAGAGCATCAAGAAGCAAAATTACAAACATATTTAAGTCTAACCCACTTCCTATGCATAGGAATCTTGTAAAGAAACAAGTCATGAAATAACAAAGCAACAAGCATAGGAAAGCAAAACAAGTGCAACTTCAAAATTTTAAACATAAAGAGGGGAAACTTAATATTGTTGAGATACATAAGACCATGTTTCCCTCTCTCATAATAACTTTCAGTAGCCTCATGAATAAACTCAACAATATAACTATCACATAAAGTATGATTTTCATGATCTACAAACACATAATTTATATCAAGCTCAAAAATAATGGGATTAAAACCTTCACAGGTTCTACCCAAAGTAGATATTTCAAAAGGATCCCCAGGAACATAACATTCATCCTCCTTTGGTAAGCATGGGGGACAATCAAATAATGTAAGAGATAAAGAGTTACTCTCATTAGAAGGTAGACATGGGTAGATCTATTCTTCCTCCTTTTTTTCATCACTCTCCTTCTCTTTTTCATCTAATGAGCTTTCAGTTTCAGCAATTTCTTCTTCCATAGGCTCCTGCAAGGCATTAGTATATTCCATTTGTGGAAAGCACCTATTAAAATATTAAAGAATATATCCATTTTGTTCCTTGTAATTATCAAAGCAAAATTTAAGTATCTCATAAACCTCATATTCATAAGGTGCATCATCAGTATTTTCAAGCAAATTGGCAAGTTCAAATGCACCCTTGTAGGAAATAAATTCTTCAATTTGTTCCACATCATAAAAGTCATAATTTCCTTTAAAATAAGAAGATATGGTAACATTATCATTGTACTCACATTGAAAAGGTAGGTGTTTATACCTCCTGCAGCAACAAGATTTATCAAAGCAATATGTAACATTATAAGTAGAGCACACCTCTCTAGCAATAGTATTCAATTTATCAATTTGTTCCCATAAGTGTTTCCCTTTTTGTGACAAACGGTGTTCCTTATAATAATACTTTTCTTGTTCCGTGAACCCACCTTGCCAATAAGAACTAGTTTCAAAGAAACCATCCATTGATAGAAAGCATGACAAGGCAAGGCAATAACAGACCAGCAACTATAGTAGGAACTATTTTTGTGTGTGTTTTTCAATAGAGAAAGCAAAGCAAACTAAACTAATTTTTTTGGAGTTTTTGAAAAGAGGCAAACAAAACTAAGCAAACTAAAAACAAAGTAAAGATAAAGGTTGAGGAGGACTCCCCTTGTGAAGACGTCCTTAGCCTCCTCGGCAATGGCGCCAGAAATGTCTTGATGCGTGTTGAACGCCCCGTTGGGAAACCCCAAGAGCAAGGTATGATGCATCACAACAGTAAGTTTTCCCTCAGTAAGAAACCGAGTTTATCAAACCAGTAGGAGGAAGGAAACGCCTCAAAGGTGTTGCAAGCAACATGGAAACCTGCACAACACAAACTCAAGACTTTGCCCCAACTAACAGTGAGGTTGTCAATCTCACCTGTTGCTGTAAAAAAGGATGAACTGTATGGTGTGGAAGGTGATAATGGTTTGCAGCAAGTAAACAGTAACAGTGGAAGATATATTAATGGTAGATATTGGACCGGTGTCCATAGTTCACTAGAGGTGCTCTCCTTAGATAAACAACATGGCATGAAGGGTAAACAAATTACAGCAGGGCAATTGACAGGAACTGAGCAAGGCATAACAATGCAATACTAAACAAAAAGATTCTATGAGATTTGATTGGGAAATACAACAATATACATAGACCACCATCCAACTGCATCTATGACTAGAAGTCCACCTTCAGGTTATCATCCGAACCCCCTCTAGTATTAAGTTGCAAGCAACAGACAACTGCTTTAAGCAAAGTGTGTAAGGTAAACAATCCACTTGTTCCATGAACAAGAGACCGTTGTTTTCTCCCTAGTGGCAACAACACATCTACAACCGAAGAGATTTCTGTCACTTACCTTGGAAACTAGAGGCATGAACCCACTATCGAGCATAAATACCCCCTCTTGGAGTCACTAGCAACTACTTGGCCAAGATAGCTACTAACAACGGAGAGCATGCAAGATCACAAACAACACATACATGATAGAATCAAATAGACAAAACCATTAATTAATTTGACATAGTAATCTCAATATCCATCGGATCCCCGCAAACACAGCATGCATGATTACAAATAGACTAGATCTTGATCATGAAAGGAGCTCACAAGATCTATACATGAAAGCACAAGGAGGAGATACAACCATCTAGCTACTACATGGACCCGCAGTCCAAGGTGGAACTACTCACGCTTCATACCGGAGAAGAAGGCCTCCGGGATGATCTCCCCTCCGGCAGGGTGCCGGGAAGAAATTTTCAGATCCCCTGATCTAGGGACGATGGTGGCAGCGGCTACAAACGGTTTCGTGGAATTTTGATCTGGTGTCTAGGGTTTCTGCATCGGGGGCTTCTTATAGGCGAAGAGGCGAGGCTGGGAGGTGGCCAGGGGGGCCACACCCTGCCCAGGCGTGACCTAGGGTGGACCCGTGCCTAGGAGGGTCTGTCCGCCCTGTGGCGCCCCTCCGTCTCTCCTTTGGACTCCGTGTTGCCCATGGTAAAATATTGACTTTGGCTTTCGTCCCGTCTAATTCCGAGAATATTGATTTTCTGCCTTTCTAGAACCAAAAACAGAAGAAAACAAGCAACTGGCACTGTGGCAACTTGTTAATAGGTTAGTTCCAGAAAACATATAAAAACACCTCAAAGTGTAGACAAAGCAAAGCAAAGCAAAGTAGATACTAAATAAGCATGGAACATAAAAAATTATAGATACATTTCCGACGTATCAGGAATATATTGTGTAGAAATACAGGACTGTGAATGGTAATCTCTTCGACTAGGTGAACTAGGAGGTACGTCATTATGTTGAAGAAGGATGGTGGGAACACCAACTCAAAGCTGACAAGACAATGGACCACATTTTTCTGTAACCCTGGTAGACTTTCTAGATCGATTACCTTCCGAGAAATTGCATTGAGGAACACACATAGCTTCACAATGGGTACTCTAACATTTTTCGGCAGAATCCCTTTCAATGTAACCAGAAGCAACTGCGTCATAAGCACGTGGCAGTCATGAGACTTTAGGTTCTAGAATTTTTTCTCTGCCATATTTATTATTCCCTTTATATTCTACGAGAAGTTAGAGGGGACCTTGATACTACTCAGGCATTTAAAAAATATTTACTTCTCTTCTTTGGTAAGAGCGTAGCTGGCAGTACATTGAAACAACTTTGGATGCATGTTGTCTCGGTCTTTCATACGTTGTTGGTCCTATCGTGCTTCTGGGGTATCTTTATTCTTTCCATACACGCCCAAGAATCCTAGCAGTATCACGCAAAGATTCTTCGTTAGGTGCATCACGTCGATTCTAGAGCGGACCTCTAAGACTTTCCAATAGGGTAGCTCCCAAAATATAGATTTCTTCTTCCACATGGGTGCGTGTCCGCAAGCGTCATTCGGAACGGACTGCCCACCAGGACCCTTTCCAAAGATTACTTTTAAATCCTTCACCATATCAAATACATAATCACTAGTACGACGGATAGGCTTACTCCGGTGATCAGCTTCACCATTTAAATGCTTGCCTTTATTTCTTAGGGAATGCATAGATGGAAGAAAACAACGATTCCCTAGGTACACATTCTTCTTACACTTATCCAAATAAATACTTTCAGTGTCATCTAAACAGTGTATGCATGCACTGTATCCCTTGTTTGTCTGTCGTGAAATGTTACTAAGAGCAGGCCAATCATTGATGGTTACGAACAACAATGCTCGTAGGTTAAATTCCTCATGTTTATGGTCATCCCACACACGTACACCTTGTCCGTGCCATAGCTGTAAAAGTTCTTCAACTAATGGCCTTAGGTACACATCAATGTCGTTGCCGGGTTGCTTTGGGCCTTGGATGAGCACTGGCATCATAATGAACTTCCACTTCATGCACAACCAAGGAAGAAGGTTATAGATACATAGTCACTGGCCATGTGCTATGACTGTAGCTCTGCTCCCCAAAAGGATTCATGCCATCTATACTTAGACCAAAACATAAGATCCTCGTGTCACCTGAAAAGTCCGGTTAGTTTCTCTCAATTGTTCTCCACTGCGACCCATCAGCGAGGTGTCTCAACATCTCATCTTTCTTACGGTCTTGTTTGTTCCATCATAACAACTTGGCATGCTCTTCGTTTCTGAACAAACGTTTCAACTGTGGTATTATAGGAGCATACCACATTGTAACACCCTCAGAATCGGCCCTATGCAAGTTTTAGCGAAAGCCCGCCAAACCCGCATAGAAACGATTCGAAGGTGCCCACCAGGCACTTGCGTGCGGGTGGAAAACGAAGTAATAACATTACACAACAGTCCTCGATGGGACCCACAGAACAGATATATACAACAGCGACTCCATGAGTCAAGAATACAGGTATAATATACAAAGATCCAAATCACCTTGAAAATGATGGAGCGTCCGACTACGGACAAGATGCAAATGGGGCTAAGAGCCCTGAAGAATAACCAATGGCGTCCATAACCCTGCCCAGGCCAAGCCGGAAGGGTAACCCTGCTAACGACGTCGAGCTCAAACCTGCTTAACAAAAGGGGTGCCGACAAAGGGCAAAGGAAAAAGAAGGAGCGTCAGTACTGAGGCCAGTACACGGCGAGGCTAGAATTCGGCGGTCCTCGCCTACATAGGTATGGTGGACTGAAGCGGCAGCGGCGGCATGCACTAAACAACCTATAGAGACTCGATACAACTGGCGACTATCAGAGAGGGGTGAGAAAGACCTATCCGGAACCAGCGTGATACTAACACCAAACAAACCCATCCTGGCATTCCCCCTCGAGACCAAACGAGGAAGTCAACCGAGGAACTCACACAGTTGGCAGTTTTATTTATTCAGTTTTCGTTGCAGCAATTACTAGTCAAGTATAGATAATCATCCTGATAAATAAACAGTGGGCACTTTTAGTTAATCATTCCGTTATAGTGGCAACACTTACTAGTCAGATACAATTAGCATGAGATAACCCCAAAACCCAGCAGTTGTTGGTACTTTTATTTAGCCATTCCGTTGTAGTGAAGCTGATTACTAGTCATATCGGATACAAGTCAATTTATAACAATAAACTTTAGTTATAGTTGTCTATGATCAAGCACTGTGCTCCAAGTCGTCCATAACCGCGGACACGGCTTCTCGAAAAGATTAAACCCTGCAGGGGTGCACCAAAGTATCCACAGTCACTTCGACCCTTTTTGCCAGATCAGTTAACATACACCCATCGGTATGTCGGCGGGGCCTAAGTCACGACGTTCCCAGACCCAAAGCAAGTACGTGGGGGCCACCCCACCAAGTCGACACCCGCAACAAAGTCGGCCGGTCTCCGAGACGGACTGGGGTTTGGGCAAACGGCTGTGAACGACAGCAAATCCCCAAACGGGGACTGTCGACACCGCGAAACGTGGCCCGATCCTAAACAGTACAGCGTGCTCCTCACACAATCGTAAATAAAGCGGTAAACATGGCATAAGTACAGGATAGTAAATAAAACCTCAAACTAGTTTGTGGCCCCCAGTACAATACTTTGAAATCAGGTAATAATCAATGGGGGGCCCATATCTCCCCAACTGTAGTTAGCGCGCTCGATCTCGGAACAGGTGTCAAGAACTCGGGTCCTACGGGACACAAGTGGGCGGTCGGAAACCAAATCTTACCTATCACCCACCGGTGCCTCTGCTTAATTCAATTTTAGTTGTTAAATAGTAATTAAAGTGAAACAATAATTAAAGCCATGATCATCTCCAACGTCAACATGCGGCAATCCTCCAACAATTGTGGTACTTAACGACAAGCAAAACACTTGAGCAAGCGACTACGACACGCGGTTCCAACTATCTACCAAACAACAGGTAATAGGATGTGTCCAAGGCTATATATGGCTGCAAGGGATATCTCGGGTACGAAAACTAGAGCATCGCAACACAGATAGCAAAGATCAACAGGAGGGAATAAATACTAGAAAAGTAAGATAGGTAGAAAGGGGGAGATGCTCGCCTGAAAAACATTGTCGAAGGTTCAACCGAAGATCGGGGCGAAGCTCACATCAACTCAACGGCTTTATCCGCGAAGAAGCAAAACACTAGAATAAACACCGGATGCAATATTTAATACTACGGCAAAAGATCGGCATGATGCATGTATGATGCATGACATGGCAAAGGGGCAATGCAATTAGGTCATATTAAGCGGAACCGGGGTCCCGACAATTAGTTAAACGGTTCAAGTTATTTACCTACCCCGCAAATTAAATGTTGTATTAACAAGGCAAGATGAGTTACCGGTTCGCTACACCAATTTAAATGAGGCCAATATGAGACTAGATTTGCCCGCATATGGGCCCCATATTTAATTATTAGGTGAATCGGCATAAGGCCCCCAAACCACATGATATTCATGCGAGATGAATGCTTTGACATGCAACAATTGTATTATAAAAATTAGGGTTTCGGGGAGGGGTTCACACATTAGGGGTCTCGACGAACTTGGGGGTCCGGGGTTCGGGGCCGGACGGGGGTTCAGGGTTCGACGGCTCGTTCTCGGACTCCTGGGTTAGGGTCTTCGGATCGGGGCAGATCTTGGCGTTCGGGTAGACGAACTTGGCGTGGCGTCGGGGCGCAGAACTTGGCGCATCGGTGTCTCGGTGTCCTCGGTTCCGATTGTAGATCTCGGCGTCCTCGAAGGGGTACTTGTCGTATCCAGGAAGAAGGACTTCGCGTTCGGTGGCGATCTTGGCGGGTTTCGGGTCCGGGCCTTGTCGTCCGAGAGGAAGTACTTGTCGTCCGTGAAGGAGAACTTGAGGCTCCGATGTCATCTCCTTAGGGTTCCGTCTTCGGTCGTTTGCGGTGAACTTGGTTTGGCACCGCTGGCCAAGTGGTTGCAGAGAACATCCTCGCCACCCGATTGTCGTGGCGATAACACGACACATCTTCGTAGTGGTACCAAACAGTCCCATATTCTTCAGCAAACGCACCACAACGAGAACCTTGCAACAGCTGTACTCGTGTTCCTGTGGACTTGCAGAGGCCACACGCGGAGGCTTGAGGATGTGGAAGGCGACGACTCGCGATGGCCGGGATGGTCAGACCGGCGGGGGAGGCTAGGGGGAAGGGAGGCTCCGGGGCAGACGGCGACGGGGAACGGCTCCCTGGCGGCGGAAGGCAACAGCGGCCCGCGCGGTGGAGGCCCGCCGCAGCGGAGGCGACGGACGGACGCGGGAGGAGGGCGGAGGAGCTCGTCGGGAGGCGGTGCCGGAGATGGCAGGACGGCGGCCGGCTCGAGCAGGGCGCGGCGGAGCTCCGGGGCGGCGGCGCTCGAGGTTGGGGCGGGGAGGTGCGGCCGGACGTGGCCGGACTCGGGGTGAGGAGGAGGGCGCGCGAGAGGGGACGCTCGGGAGCGGGGGCCGGCGATGCGGGAGAGGTCGGGGGCGGCTAGCCGAGGAGGCGGAGGTGGTCGGGCGGCGGGGAGGACGTGCTGGCGGCGGGGAGAAGGCGGCCGGACGCGCGGAGAAGAGGGGGAGGCGCGGCCGGCGAGCGACGGGGTGCGCGGCCGCGAGGGCGAGGGAGGAGGACGGTCGCCGGGTGCGGGCGCGGAGGAGGTAGGGAGGCGGCCGGAGGGGAAGGTTCCAGGCGCGGGGTCGGTCGGTGGTCGAGTGCGGCTGCGGGTGGATGCGTTGGGGAAGAGAGGAGGAAGGAGAGAGGAAAGGAGGGAGGTGGGGCCTGCAGGGTGGGTCCCAGGGGAGGTGGCTGACGGTGGGGCACGGGGACGTGGGGCCCGGGGTCAGGGGTCACGCGGGTTGGGCTGTGGGGAGTGGGTGGGCAGGTGGGTGGGGCTGGGTTTGTTTGGTGGGGGTGGGTTAGACTAGGTGGCATAGTCTGGTTGGTTGGGGAATAGGGAGAGGGTGAGGTGGCAGCCCGGGATTGGGTGGGGTGAGGTGGAGGGGAGGGATGGGTAGGTTACCTGGTAGGTTTAGGAATTAGGGTGGACTGTTTGTAAAATCCTGGGGGTGGTCGTTCGGGTCGAAACGGCCCGTTCGACTGCCCCCGCTAAAATAATAAATATTTTTATTTGTTTTACAAACACCGTTTGCAAACCGACAGCAGACAAACCAAAATCATCCGGAGACCCGGGGTTTGATATTTGATTAAAGATGGGGCGTTTTATAAAACAAAACGGGCTTTGCGAAAATAGTTTTAGACAAACAACACATGATGATGACGATGCAATGCACAAAAACAACGCGATTTTCTAGTAGTGGTTTCGCGGGATGCCACACACATCACCTTGGCGGGAACCCTCTTCCTGGGGCGCTCCCCCTTAACATCACCAGGGTCATCTCGTCGGATCTTATACCGCAATGCAGTGCATACCGGGCATGCATCCAAATTCTCATACTGCTCACCGCGGTAGAGAGTAAAGTCATTAATGAATGCATGTATCTTATGTACCTCCAATCCTAGAGGGCAGACAACCTTCTTTGCTTAGTAAGTACTGGCGGGCAGTTCGTTATTCTTTGAAAGCAGCTTCTTTATTATCTTTAGCAACTTTTCAAATCTCTTGTCAGGCACACCGATCTCTGCCTTCCATTGCAGAAATTCCAGTGTGCTACCTAGCTTTTGCGGCCATCTTCGCAATTTGGGTACAATTTGTTGTGATCCTCTAACATCTGCTCAAACTTCAACCTCTCCCTTTCGCTATCACATTCTCCCTTTGCATCTGTAATGGCCCGACCAAGATCATCATCTGGATCATATGATGCACGTTCTTCTGCTTCTTCTTCATCATTATCTTCCATTATAGTACCACCGTATTCAGGGGACATAGGATAGTTGTCATCCTTCTCTTCATCTTCGTTGTCTTCCATCATAACCCCTATTTCTCTATGCTTGGTCCAACAATTATAGCTAGACATGAAACCGGACCGAAACAGATGGCCATGAAGGACTCTTAAGGAAGAATATTCCTTCTGATTACGACACTCACCACATGGACACCACATAAAACCATTCCGCTTGTTTGCCTCTGCCACAACGAGAAAAGAATGCATGCCTTTAATGAACTCGCCAGCGATTCGGTCAGCGTACATCCATTGTCATCTCATCTGTATTATACAAGCACATCAAACAAAATCACGATGCTAAGATTATTACACTAGTAGAAACAGTGCCTCTAGTCCCGGGCCGTAAGGGCCTCTAGTCCTGGTTTAGGCACCAGGACTAACCAAGCGGGACTAGAGGCCCACCCATTAGTCCCGTCCCAGTCACCAGCCGGGACTAATGGATGTCCACGTGACCACCGCGGCGCGCTCGGGGTGCACCCCCACTAGTCCTGGTTGGTGTTAAGGATCGGGACTAGTGGGTCTTTGCCGCGACAGCATTTTGCGCCTTTTCTCTGCCGCGACAGAGCATTACCTTGGACTAGTTGTTTCTCTGCCGCGGCAGAGAATTCATTTTGTATTGTTTTATTTATTTCTTTTTCATTTCAAAATAGTTTTTGAATATTTCTACGCCACCACATGTCGTACACGTTCGTGCATATATAAGATAACTTGTATGACAATATCGAGTATACAAATATATACAATTTCCATAGTTACATGGAGATCACAATTACCGGGACTAGAGCCCGTCTATTCAATTACATGGAGATCATTAGCGCCTATTCACACTAAATTTTCCACCATCATGTACCATCTCTTTGAAAATAAAACCCGCCAGCTCCTCCACAATTGCTAGTACACGTTGATGTGGTAGGAGATTATCCCGTATTCTCTCGAACTATATAAGAAAAGGAGATCAATATGAATATCAATCATGATAACAAAAAGTAACGGTAATAAAATGATTGTGTGAATGTATTGCTTACGTCGACTCTATAATCTTTGTGCTCGGTGGTAAACGTGCGAATGAACTCGCAAACGTAGAATCCACATAAATTCGACCCCTGTAGCTATCTCGTGCACTTTATGAGAATAGAAATCAATCAAAATAATAATCTAGCATCATTATTGTATTGAAACTAGAAGTAAAGAGATGCGCAGACATATCACGTGCTACTTACTGAGACCTCCTTAAACGTTAGCTTCTGACTAAAGGAACCCATAACCTCACGCTTGAACCGGATCCAAACCCTGCCCGATGAAGAAAATTAATGAATGAGTTATTCATTACCTGATATCTTAGAAAATCAACGAAAGAGACCGATATAGCAAGAAAATTACTTCTGGAGCATGTCCTGCATGCTGTGGAACGCTTCCATCTTTCTCTTTGATGGGTCTATGACTTCAACTCTTCCCTTATCAAGTAGAATGTCTAGCAGAATCCATTGGAAGCTGCAAACGTTTATATATATACATCAGTAACTCATCAGTTACACTTAGCATCGAGTAATCAAAAGTGAATGTGTACAACGGAGTAAGACCCTTACTCGAAATTGTAAGGAAACAGTATGTGGTCATAGAAATTTTGCTCCTTTAAAAACCTAAAAATGTTTTTCTCCGTCTCCTCGGGGTTTTGCGTGAGCGTCTTTATATGTACTTTATCTGGGTCAATGAACCCAACACTATAGATTCTTCTTATTTTACATTCCTGGATCTTCATTCTGCATAATAATAGAGTACGAAAGGATATAATGAGGATAATTACATGTAATGAACTGAACATGTAGACAATGAATTCAACTACTTACAGACAATAGCAGCCGAGGATAGATTTGTCGAGGGCGTCGAGATTATATAACTGGAACAGTTCTAGAAACTCAACATGGACCTCATCTCCGGGTCTGAAGTAGTACTCACGTGAGACTTTCATTGTGATAAGTATTCTCCCTTGCTTTGCAGCTGTCAAGTACCACTCATGGAGATTCCTTAGTTGTGTTGGAACTTCTTTCACCTTTTCTTTGCTGACCAAATCCTCACCTGCGACATATCTATAGGCTACATCAGGCTTGGGTAGAAGGTCGAGTTGGGGGCCTAACAGTTCATCAATACTAATTTCCATACTGGCCACCAACTCCGCAGCTACTTCCATATCTAGTGGTTGTTGTGCGAGAAGGGGAACATTTTCTGAAAACACCTTGAGGGGTGCGATCGTTTGTTTGGCCTATTGTCTGACAAGGGGAACATCTGATTTTTTACTGATTGTTGTTTTACTCCCGCTTGCACCTGTGCTTGCTGTTTTTTACCGCTTGCACTTGATTTGCTTGATTTTCTCTTCGCCACTTCTTTCTAAAGTGTGCATAGATAGTCATCTGGCTTATGGTGCAACTCATATTGTGTTTTTGTGTTCAGAAAATCAATTGCATATGCCTTTTGCTTCTTGGTGTATACCGGAGCGGGCTCGGGTTTTTTCTTCTCAAAATGCGCCGCCACTTTGGCCTTTGCTGTCGCTGCAGTTTCCGCATCAGTACGATCATAAGGTCTGATGGGAAGATTCTTATGAGGCACTGTTGGACGGGGCGACATTTTCCGTTTTGGGCTGCCGCGTCCTTTAGTACTCACTAACGGAGCACGCTTCCGCTTATTGACCTTAGCGGGCGGCGAAGACTGCTAAACCTGCAGCGGAGATCGAGATGGAGTCGCGATGTGGTGGTCGTAGTCATCATGGGGTGGGCTTCTTGGAGGTGATGGAGGTGAAGGAGACCTGCGACGAATTGGAGGCGGTGTTGGCCTTGGGGCCGAGCCTGGAAACCGTATGTTGTTCTTGTCCCATAGAATGATACCACCCAGTACTTCTCCGAGTGTGCTCTCACCTTTAGGTCCAGGGATGTCAAGCTCAATTGACTCCCACTCCTTTACGATTTGATCCACGCTGACTTTAGCATAGCCATGTGGAATCTCACGGCCAGGCCAACGTGCGTCAGGTGGACAAGGTAAAGCAGATCCGACCGCCACCTTCACAGATATGGTCTTCAACTTATGATGGAGCTCACAAGATATCTGCTCCTTAATTCCATCCACGAGGTAGCCGGGACCGCCATCTGTATAGAGTGTATCATCAGACGGGACCTCCAATTCAGCCACGCTGCTTCTCCACTGATATGGGTTGGCGGTAATATCGTGTGGAGGATCTTGCAAGCGCGCTATTCCTCTAAGTTCGTCGATCTGCTACTGCTGCTTGTCAAGTCTTGCTAGCAACTGGTTGAACTTGTCTCCCTCCTCCTTCTGTCGCTGCTTTTCTATTGCTCGGCTTCTATAAGTACCTTGGTCCTTAGGAAACCCAGTCTCCCACGTGAAAGTAGAGTCAAGGCCTCGAACTCGTCCTCCGTGTTCGCGATTCCCAAAGACCCAGGTCAGCAAGTCGTTCTCTCTATCGGGGTGAAACTATTTTATACCATCTTTAATATCTTTCACCACTTTTATCCATGCACTCCTGGGAAGCTTTATCCCATCACTGCAAACAAGGTCCCATGTAACTTCATCATACGTACTCCCATGCCCAAGGAACCAATTTCTTGCCCTCAAATCCCATTCTTCACGAATTGGTTCTCGAATGATCCCTTTATCCATAAGCTCTTTATATTTTGCATCCCACTTAGGCATGGCATCCGCGTAGCCCCCTGGCCCCATGTTATGGTGATATTTCTTCTTCGTAGCATTTATCTTGTTTTTTTCCGACTTTTCCGTAGCAACTCCTGACTTCCTATACTCCAGAAATGCATCCCAGTAATGCAGCTGCTTCTCTAGATAGCCTTTGAATTTTGGAGTTTTCTTGTCCTTCTAATACTGTAGCCATAATGATTTCTTCCAGTTCTTGAATAGTTTGGCCATCTTCTTAATAACAAACTGCTTGACTTTCTCTCTCATTTTAGCCGTCTCGTCATTAGACTCACATTCTGGCAGCTTGAAATGTGCCATGAGCTCTTTGTACCTATCGTCGATATACAAATCACTCCATTCCGCCTCTTTGGGCTTATTCCACTCCCGAACAGTGATCAGGACACGATATCTAGCAACAACTCCGCATTGTTGTACAAATGCTTGTTTTGCTTTTTTCGGTTCCAATGGTTCGCCCTGTCCCGAGACCTCTTTTGGCTGGGCCGCGCTTGGTTTTTTTGCTCGATGTAGAGGCCTAAGAGAAGAAACATTCGTCAATATAATGTATATACAACTAGGTACATCTAGTGATCATCGGACATCACCTTGATAGGAACCCTCTTCCTGGGTGGCTCGCCCTCAACATCACTAGGGTCATCTTTTCCATTCTTATACCGCAATGTAGTGCATATCGGGCATTTATCCATATTCTTGTACTTGTCACCGCGGTAGAGGATGCAGTCATTAGGGCATACATGTATCTTCTGCACGTCTAATCCTAGAGGGTAGACAAGCTTCTTTGCTTCCTACGTACTAGGTCTTTCTTGGAAGAATCTTCTTCATTAGTACTAGCAACTTTTCAAATGCCGAGTCAGTCACACCATTCTTTGTCTCCACTTCAGCAATTCCAGTGTGCTACCCAGCTTCTCCTGGCCATCTTCACAAGTTGGGTACACTTGTTGTGGTCCTATAACATCTGCTCAAGCTGTAACCTCTCCTTTTCTGTGTCACAGTCTCGCTTTGCATCATAAATGACCCGACCAAGATCATTAGCGGGCTCATATGGTTCCCGTTCTTCACCTCCTTCTTCTTCATTGTCTTCCATTGTGGTATCAGCGTATTCTGGAAACATAGATCGGTAGTTTTCATCATTGTTCTCTTCTTCATCGTCGTCTTCTATCATAACCCCTCTTTCTCCATGCTTGGTCCAAACATTATAGCCAAACATGAAACTGGACCGAAGCAGGTAGCTCTGAATGACTCTTACAAAAGTGTGAGTCTTCTCATTCCTATATTCAACACATGGACAACACATAAAACCACCCCGCTGCTTGTTCGCCTCGGCCATAAGATAAAAAGAATGCATGGCTTCTCTGAAAGCGGCAAAGCCTCGGTCACCGCACATCCATGGATGGCTCATCTGCATTATACAACTATATATCTACGCAATCACGATGCTAAAATTAGTACCGCACGGTCTAAACGAGAAAATAGTTGCTAACCTTTTAGGACACTTGGAAACAAAGATGAGAAAACTTATGTGTGGATCGGGCACCTCATATCATGTTTGTCTTGTGTGAACTCAAGTAGCATCGCTAGTAGAAAACATGCCTTTCGTCCAGGCCATTAGTCCCGGCTATGGCTGGGGCTGGGACTAATGGCCCTGGCCGGACGGCCCGAGCCACCCAGAACCATATGTCCTGGCCCGTTAGACCCCATTAGTCCTGGTCTGAGACTCAAACCGGGATTAAAGGGCCCTGGCCCTACCGCTCGCTGGGGGCACCCCCTTTAGTCCCGGTTTGTATCTCTAACCGGGACTAGTGGTCTGGCCTTATATATACGCACAACCCCCTCCCCCTCTCAACTGTTTTTTCCTGGTGGGAGAGAGTGTTGTTGTGCTATTTTTTTCTTGTTCATACATATACACTAAAGGTGTTCGGTGAAATGTCCATTAGAGCGATGCAAGTTTAGGTCACACAAGACAGACATGATATGAGGTGCCCGAGCCACACTTAAGTTTTCTCATCTTTGTTTCCAAGTGTAATAAAAGGTTAGAAACTATTTTCTCGTTAAGACCGTCCTGCGGTACTAATTTTAGCATAGTGATTGCGTTTGCCATATATTTCTATGATACAGATGAGCCATCCATGGATGTACGGTGACCGACGCTCTGCCGCTTTCAGAGAAGGCGTGCGTTCTTTTTGAGGTGTGGCCGAGGAGAACAAGCGACGAGATGGTTTTATGTGTTGTCCATGTGTTGACTATAGGAATGAGAAGGCTCACACTTCCGCAAGAGTCATTCATAGCCACCTACTTCGGTTTGGTTTTATGTCCGGCTATAATGTTTGGAACAAACACAGAGAAAGAGAGGTTGTGATGGCAGATGGCGATGAAGAAGATAACGATGATGACAACTACCGATCTATGTTCCCTAAATACGCTAATACCGCAATGGAAGACAATGAAGAAGAAGGAGGTGAAGAACGGGAACCAGACCGGCCCACTGATGATCTTGGTCGGGTCATTTCTGATGCAAAGCGAGACTGCAACACAGAAAAAGAGAGGTTGCAGTTTGAGCAGATGTTACAGGACCACAACAAATTGTTGTACCCAACTTGTGAAGATGGCCATAAGAAGCTGGGTAGCACACTGAAATTGCTGAAGTGGAAGGCAGAGACTGGTGTGACTGACTCGGGATTTGAGAAGTTGCTGGTACTCATGAAGAGGTTGCTTCCAAGAAATAACGAATTGCCCGCCAGTACATACGAAGCAAAGAAGCTCGTCTGCCCTCTAGGATTAGATGTGCAGAAGATACATGCGTGCCCTAATGACTGCATCCTTTACCGCAGTGAGAAGTACGAGAATTTGGATAAATGCCCGGTATGCACTTCATTGCGGTATAAGATCAGAAAAGATGACCCTGGTGATGTTGATGGCGAGCCACCCAGGAAGAGGGTTCCTGCCAAGGTGATGTGGTATGCTCCTATAATACCACGATTGAAACGTTTGTTCAGAAACAAAGAGCATGCCAAGTTGTTGCGATGGCACATGGAAGAACGTAATAAAGACGGGATGTTGAGGCACCCCGCCGATGATCGACAGTGGAGAAAAATCGAGAGAGACTTCCCGGACTTTGCTGGTGAAGCAAGAAACTTATGGTTTGGTCTAAGTACAGATGGCATGAATCCTTTTGGGGAGCAAAGCTACAGTCACATCACCTGTCCCGTCACTCTATGTATCTACAACCTTCCTCCTTGGTTGTGCATGAAGCGGAAGTTCATTATGATGCCAGTGCTCATCCAATGCCCGAAGCAACCCGGCAACGACATTTATGTGTACCTAAGGCCATTACTTGATGAAATTTTACAGTTGTTGGCCGAACCAGGTTTACGTGTGTGGGATGAGCACAAACAGGAGCCATTCGACCTACGAGCATTGCTGTTTGTAACCATCAATGATTGGCCTTCTCTTAGTAACGTCTCAGGACAGACTAACAAGGGATATAATGCATGCACACACTGTTTAGATGAGACTGAAAGTATATATCTGGATAAATCTAGGAAGAATGTGTACCCGTACAATCGTCGTTTTCTTCCGCCCAGACACCCCTTAAGGAAAAAATGCAAGCATTTCAATGGCGAGGCAGATCACTGGAAGAAGCCTGCCCCACGTACTGGTGCTGATGTATTTGGTATGGTCAAGGATTTTAATGTAATATTTGGAAAGGGTCCCGGAGGACAACCTGTTCCGAAAGACGCCGACGGACGCGCACCCATGTGGAAGAAGAAATCTATATTTTGGGAGCTATCCTATTGGGAAGTCCATGAGGTCCGCTCTGCAATCGACGTGATGCACCTGACAAAGAATCTTTGCGTGAATATTCTAGGCTTCTTGGGATTGTATGGGAAGTCAAAAGATACACCGGAAGCACGGGAGGACAAGCAACGTCATAAAGGACGAGACGACAAGCATCCATGGCAGTTTCAAGGGCCTGCCAGCTACGCTCTTACCAAGGAAGAGAAAGAAATCTTTTTTAAAGTCCTTTTCAGTATCAAGGTCCCGTCCAGCTTCTCGTCTAACATAAAGAGAATAGTAAATATGAAAGAGAAAAAATTCCAAAACCTAAAGTCCCATGACTGCCACGTGCTTATGACGCAATTGCTTCCGGTTGCATTGAGAGGGATTCTACCGGAAAATGTTCGGCTGGCCATTGTGAAGGTATGTGCATTCCTCAATGCAATTTCTTAGAAGGTAATCGATCCAGAAAGTCTATCAGGGTTACGGATTGATGTGGTCCAATGTCTGGTCAGCTTCGAGTTGTTGTACCCTCCATCTTTCTTCAATATTATGACGCACCTCCTAGTTCACCTAGTCGAAGAGATTATAATTCTCGGTCCTGTGTTTCTACACAATATGTTCCCCTTCGAAAGGTTCATGGGAGTCTTAAAGAAATATGTTCATAATCGTGCTAGGCCAGAAGGAAGCATCTCCAAGGGCTATGCAACAGAGGAGGTCATTGAGTTTTGTGTTGACTTTCTTCCTGACCTTAAGCCGATTGGTGTTCCTGAATTTCGGTATGAGGGGAGGCTGACTGGAAAATCCACACTAGGAAGGAAAACAATGGTATGTATGGACAGGGATTCTTTCAATAAAGCACACTACATAGTTCTACACAATTCCACCTTGGTGGCTCCGTATATCGAGAAACACAAGTTTATTGTACGCTCGAAAAACCCGGGGATGCCTGACTCCTCGATTAAAGTGGAACACGAGGAAACTTTCGGCAGTTGGTTACAGAAGCATCTCATTAATAACAACACTGCTGAAGATCAGCTATACTTGTTGGCACAATTACCATCTTCGACTATATGTACTTTCCAAGGGTGTGAGATAAATGGAAATTTCTCTGACCACATACTGTTTCCTTACAATTTTAGGTGAGGGTCTTACTGTGTTGTACACATTCACTTTTGATTAGTCGATGCTAATAAGTGTAAGTGATGAGTTACTGATGTATATATAAATGTTTGCAACTTCCACTGGGTTCTGCTAGACATTCAACTTGATAAGGGAAGAGTTGATGTCATTGACCCATCAAAGAGAAACCTGGAAGATTTCCGCAGCATGCAGGACATGCTACAGAAGTAAGTTTCATGCTATATCGGTCTCTTTCGTTGATTTCCTGAGATATCAGGTAATGAATAACTCATTCATTCATTTTCTTCATCGGGCAGGGTTTGGATCCGGTTCAAACGCGAGATTACGAGTGTATTTAGTGAGAAGCTGACGTTTAAGGCGGTCTCAGTAAGTAGCACGTGATATGTCCGCATATCTCTTTACTTCTAGTTTCAATACAATAATGATGCTCTAGATTAATATTTTGATTGAATTCTATTCTCGTAAAGTGTGCAAGGCAGCAGGGGGGTCGAATCTATGTGGATTCTATGTTTGCGAGTTCATTCACACGTTTACCACCGAACACAACGATTATATAGTCGACGTAAGCAATGCATTCACACCATCATTTTATTGCCGTCACATTTTTTTATTATGATTGATATTCATATTGATCTCTTTTTTCTTATATATAGTTCGAGAGAATGCGGGATCAACTACTACCGGAGCAACGCGTACTAGCAATTGTGGAGGAGCTTGCGGGATTTATTTTCAAGGAGATCGTAGACGATGCCGGAGAATTTAGTGTGAATAGGCGCTTCTAATCTCCATGTAATCAAACTATTTTGTGCTCTAGTCCCGGTATTCTGTGATCTCCATGTAACTATGTAAATTGTATATATATTTGTATGCTCGATTTCGTAATAAAAGTTATCTTATATATGCAAGAATGTGTACGATATGTGGTGCGTACAAATATTCAAAAACCATTTTGAAATGAAAAATAAATAAATAAAACAATACAAAATGAATTCTCTGCCGCGGCAGAGAAAGGGCACAAAATGCTGACGCGGCAGAGAAATCACTAGTCCAAGGTAATGCTCTGCCGCGGCAAAGAAACGGCGCAAAATACTGCCGCGGCAGAGACCCACTAGTCCCGGGCCATAACACCAACCGGGACTATTGGGGGTGCACCCTGAGAGTGCAGGGGCCGCCATGCGGACACCCACTAGTCCCGGATGGTAACTGGGCCGGGACTAGTGTTGGGCCTCAAGTCTCACTTGATTAGTCCCGGTTTTTGAACCGGGAATAAAGGCCCTTACGGCCCGGGACTAGAGGCCCTGTCTCCACTAGTGCATCGCTCTAACATACATTTCACCGAACACCTCTAGTGCATATGAATAAAAAACTAGCACAAAACTATGTCACCTCTCACCAGGAAAAAACAGTTGTGAGGGAAGAGGATGTGCCATATATATAGGGCCCGCTCATTTATCCCGGTTTGAGATACAAACCGGAACTATTAGGGATGCTCATAGCACGCAGTAGGCTCCAGACCCATTAGCCCTGTTGTATCTAAAATCGGAACTAATGGCCCCAATAGGCCCGGGACTAGTGGTGTGCGTGGCTTCGGGCCGTTGGGTCCAGACCATTATTTCTGGCCCTAACCACAGTCGGGACTAATGGCCCGGACAAAAAGTCCGTTTTCTACTAGTGCCCGGTACGACTCACACAAAATGTGTTAGAGCTTATTACTATTTGTTTTCAAAATAAGTGACTTGAGTTTGTCTAGATTTGCAGATGTCCAGATACATACAACGCCCTTATTTAGGACGAAGGGAGTATATATAAAATGATTTGAATTAGGACGCGTAGAGCAAACCTTTTAGCACTTTGGCATTAGGTACGTCTCGTATAAAACGTGGGATTGCAGATCGTTTGCTTTTTATGGATAGTACCAATGATCTGATCTTACTATTTCTAAAAAGATATTTTATATATATAATATCCTCCTGTTATGTGCAGGATATGTTTAGGATATGTCTGTCTCAAGTCTCAACACGCACACACCCCATGCAACTGTGGAGGTGGCTACAATTGCGCATGCCTAACACTTGCGTCAGCTTGATCTACTGCCGATCGGGGATTGTAGGCCCCGACCCCTTCCTTACCACCGGTGGTCTTCTGTCACTCACATCGTCCATGATCAGCCGGACATGGGCTCGGCCTCCTGCCTCGGCAACAAAGCTGACACCGACAGCTCGACAAAAAACGAAGATAATTAGCAACCGGTGCGCCCTTCAACTAAGTATCACCACACATCTAGCACTTTGAATCACCGTGCACCAAGCAACACCTACAAAAAAGAAAGCGATGACGATGATACTGCTGCCCGGACAAGTACTAGGGTTTCCCCCGCTACGCTCCTAGACGTGGGGAGGAGGTACACTCGACGCCCTTAGGAAGGACCGCATCTATATGCTTTGTAGTGCTCCACCAAGCTCGTCGCCTGCCAACCCACGCCACCACGGTCTTGCAGCCACCATCGCCGTCTCACCATGACCAGGCCCGGCCCTGAGCCGGTGCAACCGGTGCGGACGCACGGGGCCTTCGATCGCTAGGGGGCCCCGCCCAGGTAAGTTACCTGCAGCTGCTACGCCCTTCTCTAGAAAAAATGTATCGCTAAAGGAAAAAAATTAATCGGCCGCATTGACTTCAGTACGCAACCTCTCACCAGTCACCAGGGCCCTGTCTCTTGCCTCCTCGTTATCCTTTCCTATTCCCCCGATCTCCGCGGACGATGGGGCAGCCCTCTCCCGTCGAGATTTTTTAGCTTTTTTGACAGAATTAACAGAGAAGGAGGTCATGACTCGTTGATTCCCCAAGAAATCCCTCCTGGATTTGCAACGGTCAGTACAAATCCTCACCTGTATATTCTTGTTGGTTAGTATGTTCCTGTTCAGCCATTTCTCCTTCGTTCCCTGATTCACATAGACTTGAGAGATCTGTTCAAAAAAAAAAAACATAGACTTGAGAGAGACAAAACATTGAAGAAAGGGCAGGCCGGCTGGGCAAAGGAATAGGGGATCGGGAGTCGCGGCAGCACCTGGCAGGCAGCCAACAGTGCACGGCCGGCGGGCGCGGCGGTGGCGAGTGGCATGGGCCCCATTTTTTTTTTGCACCGGGCCCCTGACATGTCAGGACCGGGCCTGACCGTGACACACGAAGCAAGGCCGGTAGGTCGGAGAAAAGGAAGCTTTTGCGGGGGCTACCGGACCGTCGGTCTGAGGTTCACCACCTGGGCCCGCAAGGGCGAATAACGGGAATGGTGAACACAACACCTTCGTGCCGCCCACAGGTCACCTCGAGTCGGTTTGTCGAGCGACCAACAGATCTAGGCCCGCCTGGCCCAAATCCAGTGTCCCAGCCGCGTGGCAGCCAGGAGGGGCGTCTGCCACCCGCCTGGTGGCCGAGGGCCCTAGCCGGTGCCCTCACGTCCTAGGTCCGACCCAATCTGGCCCTACAAGAGCCGCCGCCGGGAGCCCCTGTAACCCCGTGCCCCACCCTCCTTGCTGAGCTACCCGCCACCATGGTCGTGGAGACTCCGGGTCCATCGACACTGCGTCCCGCTCACCCACCGCCATCGCCGGGGAAGAGAGAGCCCGCTACCGTCGGTAGGAGCGCCCCGCTCACCTACCACCACCGGCACCGCACGGCTTAGCCCGGCAGCGGGGGGAAGGGAAGGTGAGGAGGAAGGCTTGGAGGGGGCGGCACTGATGAGCTCGCTTCGTCGCCCGCGGGGGACAAGCAAGTCCAACCTCCACTCTGTGGTACCTACGAGGGGAATTTACATCAGCCTAAATTGAACAACAAAATCGCACGCTAGATTCACTGCGTTCTTAGGGCATCTCCACCGGGCCGACCAAAACGTTCTGCGCGTGTCCGAAACTATCCGCGCGGACGCGCGGGGCGTGCGTGGTGCCCCAGCGGGCCGACCCATCCGGCAAAACGCGTCCGGCCCGACCCATCCATGCATCTAATCTGTGGCTCGGTTGCGTTGGCCCGGACGCACGCTTGTCCGAGCGTGTCCTCCTTTTATTATTGGCGGTCCCTCCTGCCAATGGCACAGAAACCACACCACATCTCCCTCCAAAAAACCTCTCCTAAATTTTCCACTGGCGGGAGCAGAAGGGAAGGCGATGGATCCCGCCGCCAAGGTTGATGCCGAGCTCTCTGCCGCCAAGAAGCGCGGACGGCCGAGGAAGCCCGCAAAGGACCAGACGCCGGAGGAGCGGAAGAT
Organism: Avena sativa; assembly: GCA_916181665.1. Lineage (NCBI taxonomy): Eukaryota > Viridiplantae > Streptophyta > Magnoliopsida > Poales > Poaceae > Avena > Avena sativa. Next base: position 52,962,184 of record OV702285.1, on the reverse strand, counting down.
TGAGTCGGAGAAGCGCAAGGGCCGTCGGGTGGCGGCGAGAGATCGACACACCGCTGCTAGGCTCGAGATAGAGCGTCGGGACTAGGAGGAGCGTCTCCTCGTCAGCAAGAACAGGGTCGACGCCAACGAGGTGGCAGTGAATGCCGCCAAGCACGTCGTCGACTTGATCAAGCAGGAGGCGTTTGGCACCGTTTTGCCGGCGTCGTCTCTCTTCCCGGACTGGCCAGGGCCGGCACGTCCTCTACCAGCTCCGTCACTTCCACGCCTATAGGCCGGCCACCATCTCAGCCCATTGTAACATCCCAGCATTAGAGCTTATAAATAAGCTGAACCCGGATGTGTGCATTGCATTCATGCATAGAAAATCCAAATAATTTTTGCGCTTTTAAATAAGAACCTGTCAAAGTGATTGAAGCTTCTCTCAACTTGATGGAATTGAGGTAGATCATCAAGTTGATTGCGATAAGTTTCAATATGTACTTTGTTAAAACCTTATTTTGGGTAAGGAAGATTTGATCTAAGGATAAATCAAATGTAATTAAAGTTAAACCCTAATACATTATTTAATAGTTAATATTTGATCCTTAAGATCATATCATAATAGTCATTACAACAACCCATGAATGCCAAGTTAAGAATATAACCCAAGTAACAAGAATATAATAACTAACTCTTGAACCACTTTATTCTTAATTATCTCTACCATGAGTATCATGGAGATTGAGTAGGAAGGAAACCAAGTCAAGGTCATTCACCATATATCTTTCCTTCCATATCAATCCTTATCATCTCCATTGGATTCTATTCTAATATCTGTTGTTCATCAATGTTCAGTAATCAACTATTGATTTACCAATTTTTAACCTATCAATTATTGATCTATCAACTCTTGCTCATACCATAACAATCAATTTAAAACCTATAAAGAAGGAGGTAAGAAGAGATAAGTGGTAATGCTAGTTTTAAATATCATCTATAGGATGGGAGTGTTGGAAGATAATAAGATCAATATGATAATTGATGGAGTTAACTCACTCCTGAAATGATAGAAGAGTTATCTGGAATATATATTTGTATGGTAACAAAGAAGATCACAAGGATGATTATTGAAGATAGTTACCAGGAGTAATCCTATTGGATCAATTAGGTATATTCAATGAATAATATCTCTCCGTCCAATAGAGATGAATAGAGGATAATTATAATACAACTGTAATGTTGTATGGATGAAAGCCTTGATTAGCCAACTAGAAACCTAAGCTATAAATGATCAAAGGATTCTAATGATCATGCTTTAGTCACCAATATTGAATGCTTATATCATGTATAAGTGACATTGGTGGATAGCACATGATTAAACCCTAGTATAGATATATTATCCTAGATTAGTTATCACAAGTCACATTAATATAATGTGAGGTTGGAATGTTAGATACTAGAGTCAAGTGGAGACAAGATAGTATGATGAAGATGATGTTAGAGTAACATTGGATTAAAGAAGTAGTATTTCTCTCTTTGGAAATACTAAGCACTTGAAGTGAAGTAGGATTTGATGTATACATCTATTGAAATGATATTAGTGAAGGATGATAAGGGAAGAGCATTAATGTAAGTAACTATAAACATTTGTTAGATTGGAGGTTATCAGCAGTAGAGTAGTTGATATAACCAAGTATGGATATAAGAAGATTAGGAAAGCTTCAGTGTCAAGCTCATTGGATTTACAAGTGGATTTAGAAGAATAAAAGGTGGATAAGAATATTCTGTAAAGCAAAGCTCATCATGTTAGCACATGATGATGGATATAACGAAGTAATATATCTATGAAAGGATTTCCTTAATTAGAAGTCTAGAATTATTGAAGTATGGAAGCTAGGAATTCTGGATAAAACACTAAACCCTAAATCTTTAACCAAACATAAAATCCATTTCATCTGATTGATCTATCATCTTGTTTCCACAATGGTTTATAGGATTATTTTCCTATAGCAAATCACTTAAGCACATCCTTTTCATTTCCAATTATCATAATCATATGTGCTTAGGAGTTATCTTTATCAAATCCTTTTCATAAGACATTCCAGATAATAAATTTCTATTTTAAATAGTGATATCCTTAAAAATCACAAACATAAAGACAATATGTTTATCCATTAATCTTTATTCACATCAACAAAAGAATATAAGTAAATTAAGAACCCTAAACCCTAGGATAAGTATTTACAATTCAAACCCTAACTTTTTTGTTAGTTATAATAAAATACATATACCTTGTTATTCCCTAGATCCATGGGAGTAATATTAACCATGTTAAATCCTTAGGATATTATGCATCAAATAATAATAAAGGATCACATATAAAAATTTCCTTAATATTATGTGCGTAACATCCCAGCATTTAGGAATTAACGAAGGGTAGATTTAGGAATATGGAATGTTGCATGCATTCATCTGTGAAAATGTGGGTAAATTTTTTGCCAAATAAAAACCTTAAGTGATCAAGGTTTCTTTCATACTTTGAGATTAGGTTTAGTCTTAAAGGGTGATTGCTATAAATTTTGATATGATCTTTATGAAATTATGTGTTTTAAAATGAATTTGAATTTTAAACTTTAGAGTTTGAATTATAATTCAAATAAATTAGGGGTAAGTTTTGAATCTTAATTTAATTAAGAAATGAATATTACAACTTAAATTCTATCCAAAGAAAAACAATAATGAATATGAAACTTATTTCATATCATCAATATATAATCAAGTTAGAAAATTATAACTTATTGAAATCATCCACACAATTCACAAAAGTAAATATAAAGAATAAGAATATTATTTATAAATAATAAGGTAATCTTTATTACAGAAGAATAAAATGAAGATTACAAAATAATAAAAAGAAAATTACAAAAATATAAAGAAGATTACATTGGACTATTTACTAACTATTCTATAAAAGAAAACCTAAACTAAATCTTCACTTCAGATCTGTACCTGCAAAACAAACAAAGACTGAGTATAAATAAAAGAAAGTTAGAGTTAGTATTATTTTCTCTCAGATATGGCAGTGAAGTGCACTAGACAAATTCATCATTGAGAAATTTATAAAAGGGGCAAGTTTCACCAATATGAAAGAATCCATCTTTCATAAGTTTAAAGCCAGAAGTCAAATGACAGCCAAGAGGGGCAAATCCACCAGCCAGGTGAAAGTAACCAGATAATAGTAAGTGTCAAAATTCTGAACATATCCACAAGTGCACAGCAAGCACACAGGCAGGACACACACCAACATGCATGTGGTGTGTTGTCAACCTCACAGCACAACCCCAATCTCACAAAACCACAAGCACAGCCATGGAGAGGCACTAGTGCATCTCTCCACTGTTCGCCCACAAGAACAGCCAGCTTAGACAGCATTTTACCAAGCACATCAGCCAAACCAAACCACCAAAGATCAACCAAACATCACCAGGATGGCGACATATGGAGGGGGGAGGATCAGGTGGACAGCAAGGCCAAGTACAGGAGCTAGGAGGAGCAGGCTAGCTCAAGGTCAAGCACAGGAGTCCAGCAAAACCAGATCAAGATCATCACCACCTTACTCCACAAACCTCAGATTATGTGGTGAGTTTCATAAAACCTTCACATGATCTAATCATATCATCCAGGGAGAAGCATGTGTTGTTTTATAAAACAAACCCTCAGAAAGCACCCAAGTGTGGTGAATCCATCATAGGGATTTTAAACTCTAAAAGCAAACAGCAAAGTACCAGGATTCAGCCAGAGCTCAGAGCAACATCATTGCTCTGCTTTTCAAGCTACATATTACAGTTCAAGCATAAATATAGCTATGATCTAATTTCTAGGCACATCCCTAAAGGAAGGGTATCACCTTAGAAACAAATCTTTGGGATCCATAGAATGATAAAGCTTCCTATCAATTTTTTCCAAGCTTTGATTCAAGAAAGAATAGCTGGTACCACTACCAGGACTATCTATATGAATCAACTAGATAATATCTGAATCCCTAAGCCTCAGACCAACATCATTGGTCTCAGGGAATTCAGAAAAGAACATTTTCATTTATCTTTCAAAGCCAAGTTTGTCTGAAGCATAAACCAACCTAATCAATGGATTGGAATCAGACTTGTGTGCCATACCATGATGGTGTCACAAGGACAATCCATTATGAATCAGGATAGACATTAAATCATCATAAATTCAGACAATCAATTTACTCATCATTTTCCTGTTAACACGGGAATCATAACTAGGATATTCCTATGTTAAACTTCACTGTTGATCTCAAACCACACACTAGTTCTAAGCCAACAGCATCAGGACAGTGATTTCATCATATCATAACCATGATCATAAACCCAGAAATGACAGTGAAAACTTATCAAGTCACTAACTTAACCAAGCATGTTTCCCAAGCAACCATATCATCTGAATCAGATGCAATCCAAGCATAAAATCATCTAATAAGCCACCAGAAACAATATAGATCATATTAAGCAATAAGCCTCATGCCAATAACCGCTTAGCATGTTTACAAATCATCCAAACATGATACAATTCATCCAGTATATGATCAATCAGATGATAGGAACCCTAAATGGATAATCATCCTAATCTGAATTAGACCGTAGCTAGAGAGAACACTGCCAGCATCTAGCATTGAATCAGCAAACACAGTGAGCACCAGGGGAGAGGAATCGAACTCACGATAGGTCCTCGCTGAAGACTAGAAGAGGAAGCAGAGGGGCCGATGAATACCATGGCGGCACGGGGAGCACCCTAGAGGGGGCGCTGCAATCCGCACGGCGCCACGGCAGCGACCCTGATCACGCCTGGAGGTGCAGAGCATCACTTCGACACACGACGGCCACGACAACACCTGGATCCATGCCAACCCCTAAACCCTAGGGTTCGGGACGACATCGATCCATTGCAGGGGAGCCCCAGGCTCGAATCCAATTGGATAGAACGAACGGGCGTCATCGACAACCCCCTGTTGCACCACGGCAGCGACCAGGACGGCCTACGGCGGCGGGAATCTCCGGTGGCGGCATCGCCGGCCACAGGGTCGGGGCCAGAGGAGGAGAGAATGAACTCGAGGGAGTGAGAGAGGCAGTGAGGAGTGGGCCTAGTTGGGCCAGACCCTTCGGGGTGGTCCTTTTGTCTATGACTAATGGGGTACTAAGGTCCCAATAAGTATAACTAGCCCAGAATCTTTTCAGGCCGGTTTTAATAAAAAGGAAAAGACCAAAATACCCCTGGACTTAATTAAATCTTAGAAAATAAAATAAAAGTCCAAAAATTATAAGTAAAATATCTTTGGATTCACAATAATCCACTCTATCCAAATAAATTAAGATATAAAATTTTGGACATTTAAATTTTTATAAGAATTTTGTAATTTATATATTCCTTATGGAATTTTACAAAATTATTGAAAGATGATAAAAATAAATAAAAATCACTTTCATTATATATTAATATTATAGTATTTTTGAAAAATACTAAATAAATATTTAATAACAATTTTTAATGTGTAATTGATAATTCCTAAAAGAATTATTAAATCAATAAAAGTCAAATAAAAAGGGAAATAAAATAAAATAATTCAATATATGTTATAAATATTAAAAGTAATATTTATAAACCCTTTATTACTAAAAAGGAACTTTATGGGGTAAATGCATATATAGTTAAATAATGCATTACATTATTGCATAATCATTTTGCTTCTTTAAATATTGTCCTTACCGGGCAATAATGATGTTTTTGTAGACATAGAAGCTCAAGGTCCAGTGCAAGCATCAAACTTCACTACCTTGCCATCACAAGTCAAGTTCATCACTTGCTCATGTCCTTTGAAGAGTCTTTATCAAAGTATTTGCAAATTGTGTGTTATCATATATGCTATAAAGAAAGAAATATTATTTTTACCAATAAAGAAATCATAGATATCATCCTAAGTGATGATATAATGGAGCAATAGAACTTAGAGTTCTAATTGCAACAATGATGATCAAGTAGGGACTTAATAACCCCTGACATCAGTGATTCTAGCGCCGTATATTACGCGTTAGCCATGAGATTTGGAATGGGACAGAGAAGTCAGCTGTATCTTCTTCCTCTCGCATGAAGCCGGATGTCGCTGCTGTTATCACTCATAGCGTGCATATTAATTGGTAATTCGTAGAGGATATGCAGCATATGGGTGGGAACCCTCATCGTCCCACGATACTTCTGGCATCTAACGGTTTGTACAAACCATTGCCGTAATTCATTATGTGGGCAGGGTGTACACCAAGGAGGCATGCGGGGTCGCGAAGGGGCAGTGATTGTCTTGGACCAACTACTGGGCCCCACATCATGGAATTGTGGACGGGAAAGTACGCCTGGTTGTGCAACAAGGAGTTGATATCTCATGCACCTCTGCAGAGTGTAAGAATTGTAACTTGTTACTCCCTGTTCCGGGAAGGACCTACGAACTCGGCAGGAAAGGAACTCCATGAAAGTTCTGGTCAACCTGTGAAGGCTAATTGTCATAGTTTTTCAAAATAAAATCAATCTTTGAAGAAAGATTTACAAAAACTGCATAGTGCCAAGGATTTATAATCTGAGGTGGTAGTTAGAGCATCAAACTTCCCACCTTGCATATAATGAACTTGTTGGGTAACGCTGTTACTCATTCTTTCCTTTGATCCCTTGCTTAGACTCTGAGGAACCCCGAAGACGTGCCAATGTATGCAGCTGAATGCCAAGAAGATGTGTTCTACGAGGAACCTGATCTATCCGGAGGTGTTGAATGAGTGGATTACGAAATCCAACTAAGTATCTCTAGTTAGTAGTAACCAACGGAGCCGAGCAGCATGAACTCTATAGAATAAGCTGTTGAGCTCAACTCCTAGACGGAGTTGTTACTTTTAAATTCCACTGAAGCACTTTATATTTTGGTTTGTGAGTTGAATATTTTGAAGTATTGAACTTCTGGTATTGTAATAATAATAATGAGTGCATGTTTGTAATATGGACCAGCAATGTTTCTGTTGTACCACTCTGAGGGATGTGATATTTACGGAACGGTGTTATGTGAGTGTCATGTCCACGACTATAGTGTACTACACATGCAGTGGTATGCTAGGTCACCGCAGTTGGTATCAGAGCAAATTGCTTTGACCTTAGGTTGGAAACCTAGTAATGGGTATTACCTGTAGGAAAGGTTTAGAAACAATAAAGGATTCTCTAAAAGTAATATAATGGGTATTCAAAAGAGAATATTCTGTTATATATGTTAGTGCGATAATTCTTTGTTATGATGCAGTATATCATTAGATACTAATCAAAACTTATATTTTTGATATACAGAGATATGGCACCAAAGTTTCCAAAACAGACTTTGGTTAGGAAAGATGAGACTCTTGATGATTATCAAGGATCATTCACAGACTAACTTCGTCAACTTTTAAAGCTCTTTAGTTGTCCAACTAGAATTCCAGTGAACACTATCACTTACCTTGATGGCCGGATGTTATCCAAGTATCGTGTCAGTATCCAACTTCCAGAGAAGCTTGGATTATATCATGATCTACCTATAGGAGAAGGTAGGAGTCATTTAGCAGCATATCATATTGCTGTTGTGGAGGCGATAGCTAATATCCGGGAGCAGAAAACTAAGGAGCTAGAAGGTAGCACATTCTCTGTGATACCTCATGATTCTATAGACTCGGAGCCTATACCGGATCATCTTACTTTGGTTAAGAAGCATCCTTTCCAAGTTTATGGATAGATATCGAACACTCGTTGCGTCTTTTTATAAGACCCATCAAGTGATTGTTGAAGACAAAAATGACATGTTAGAGGATCTAACTCATCCGGAAAGGAGGAAGCAGTTAGCATTCTAGTTAGAGAAGGAAGCAAGTAGTAGTGCAAGACCTATCTTTAAGGATATACCTATAGATCCTGAATATTTTATACCATTTCCTTATTCACCAAGACCTGAACCTATACATGATCCTAGTATGGATATGCGGTATGCAGTACCACAGGGCTCAGAGGATGGTTCTGACTCAGAACTTCCTATTGAGAATTCGGATGTTTGGAGAATGGGATCATATAATGGATCTCATGAACACCAGATGTCCACAGATGGTTCCGACAGGAATGTTGGACAATCTAGTTGGATGGGTGCAAGAATGAACCCTAATAATAGTAGTAGAAATACCATGTCAGTAGATAATCAGGATGAAGAAGAAGATCCCGAGGAGAGAGTGTTTGAATCATCAACATCTTCTCAAAACCCAGGGAATATACATTATCCAGTGTTTAATTATCTTGCCCACGAGAGCACCTGGGAAGCAACAGGATCTGCGTATCTTGTTGACAACTCAAGAAATGAAGCTCAGGAGATGCAGGCTGGAGATAATGTGGAATATGTTTCTGAAGACTTTTTAGCTGATCTGGAGGGAGTCAATGCGCTCGGGTTGAGTAATGACTCAAGTCCTGACACTTCAGATACATAGTATGTTCCTTCTGGAAGGCCATATGTTCCACAAACTGTGCGACGAACAACACGTCATCACGGTTGGACATCAGGCCTGTACGATGAGCGTAGTTACTACTAGAAGGAGACAATTAGTTAGTAGTATCAAGTACCGTGTATTGTACCCCAAGTAATAAGGTAGTTTTGTGATTATACCTATATGGTATATGTTGTAATGACTTTGTATCATTATGATATTATGTAAAATATGTGGAATGCATATTTGGATTTTCTTTGGATCTTCATTGTGTGACTAGTTCTGTGCGTAAAGTCGAGATCAGAACACATGTGCATGATGTAATTATGAGTATTCGCTTTATGTTGCAGGACTAGAGGGTCATGGATACAGGTGTAGAAATGGAAACTGAGAAGCAGCGGATGGAGCGAGAGGCCAAGGAGAAGGCCGATACAGATGCAACAAATCAAGGAGCATTACCACCACCAATGAGGCCGTTAATGGAGCAGAATTTTATGCAATGCATGCAAATGATGCAAGAGACCCAGAACAAGTTCATGGAATAGCTGCTGGGACGAGCAAATCAGTGGGCACCTGAAGGTGGAGGAGTGATTCTATCTGATTTCCAGAATGCAAGTACGTTACCTTTTGCATCAGCTCCTGAACCAATGGATGTTGAAGACTGGTTAGCAGATACGGAAAGGAAGCTGAAAATTGTAGGTTGTAATGATGAGGAGAAATTGAGGTATGCAACTCATCTTTTGACTGGACCTGCAACATCATGGTGGGAGAATCAGTTAGCCATGCAACAACCAGGAAGAGAGTTTACCTGGGAAGAGTTCAAGCAGAGATTCCGTGATATCATGTTACGGAAAGTGTTATGGAGTTGAAGCGGAGAGAATTTGAGGAGCTTCAGCAAGGATATATTAGTGTCATGAAGTACATCCGGAAGTTTAGTCAACTGTCTTGCTATGCTGAGGAGGATGTCAACACTGAAGAGAAGCGGAAGAAGCGATTCCTGCGTGGATTAAATCCATTTGTGAAGATGCAACTAAGGTTAGCCAATAAGCAAACTTATCAGCAGTTGTTGGATGCAGCCATCACTTTTGAATATGATTATAAGAATGTCCAAGAGGATCGGAGGAAGAGAGCCAAGAAGGAAACCAAGAGAATTCAGGCAAGCAAACCTAAACCCAACCTGGAGTTCAAACCTCGGAATAGGAATTATGGCAACAATAACAATAACAAGGGCAGTGGTGGAAATCAATCCAATCCGAGAAGGAATGTTATTTGTAACAATTGTGGAATTCCAGGGCATTTCTAGAGGGAATGCAAAAAGCCAGTAGTGATTTGTTACGGTTGTGGTCAGAAGGGGCATATCAAGCCAGATTATCCGAGAAAACCACCTGGAGGATGGCCTACCAAGGGAGGAGGACAAGCCAGTGGAGGAAATGGACAGCCCAATAAAGGAGGAAATAATGGCAAGAACAACAATGGCAAGAGGAACCGACCTACTGGGAAACTGAATTGTGCAACCCTCGAGGAGGTGGATAATTCATAGCATGCAGTGATAGGTACGCTCAATATCCTTACCAATCCTGGCAAAGTTCTATTTGATACTGGTGCAACTACTTCATTCATTTCTGAAGAATTTTGTGATAAGTTCGGGATTAGAAGGGCAACGTTAGAAAGTCCTATGACAATAGTTACGGCAGGAGGGAATGTGATTGTACGCCACATAAAACAAGATCAGTTTATCTCGATCTGTGGTTGTACATATTTCGCAGACCTCTATGTGATTCCTTTGAAGGGAATTGCAGTAGTGCTGGGAATGGATTGGATGATGGAACATGGAGCTCAGATAAATTGTGAGGAGAAAACTGTCTCAATCAAAACTCCAAGTGGAGCAAGGATAGTTTACCAAGAAGATAAGCACAGTCATATCATGGTGGATCTACAGTTGAACTCAATAAAGAGGTCAAGTTGGAGGAGATTCCTGTAGTAAATGAATTTCAAGATGTTTTTCCAGCAGAGCTACCAGGAATGCCACCAGACCGAGAGATAGAGTTTACTATTGACCTAATTCCTGGTACAACACCAATAGCTCAAGCACCATATAAAATGGGACCCAAAGAGTTGAAAGAACTCAAAGAGAAAATTGATGAGTTAGCTAGAAAAGGATTTATACAGGAAAGTGTATCTCCATGGGGAACACCAGTAATCTTTGTGGATAAGAGAGATGGTGGAAGACGGATGTGTGGTGATTATAGAAATATGAACAACATGACTATCAAGAATAAGTATCCTTTACCCAGAATTCAAGATTTGTTTGATCAAGTGAAAGGAGCTGGAGTATTTTCATAGATCGATTTAAGATCTGGATACCATCAAATAAAAATCAAACCGGAAGATGTTCCAAAAACAGCATTTGTCTCAAGATATGGACACCATGAGTATCTGAAGGGTTCGCAGCATAGAAAACAAAAAATTTCCTACGATGGGAACTATGTACCAAGATCTATCTACTAGATACAAACAACGGGCGGATGTATATCCGTAGAGAACATACCCTTGAAGACCGACAAAGCTTAACGAGTTCAACTCGTGGTTGATGTAGACGATCTCTTTTCGATCTCAAGATCGAGAGGAAGTCCTAGCGCCACAAAGCAGCAGCGCATCCGTGCTCGCACACACGTACAAGACACCGGGCAACCTCCGCCTCCTCGCTCCAGCGATGCAGCGGAAGCATAACCCTTTCTTGCCGAATATCCACCGGGAACATGTATCTCGCTAGTCCGAGACCATGGGGGATAAATTCTAGAGGGGGAGAGAGATCCTTCACGAGGAGGTTTGAGAGACAAGTGAGGACGGGGGCTCCTTTTATAGGAGGAGGGGGGCACCCAAGGGGGTGGCCGCCGGCCATGGGGCTGCCTCCTCCCCTCCTTCATTCATGTGGGTGGACACTCCACTCACAAAATGGCCCTATAATTTTCTCCACTCAAAAGTCCACTCAAATTCCCATTAAATTTCCACCAAATTTAATGCAAACTCTCATTAAATAAAACTATTTTATTTTATTCAGAATTTTGTCAATTACTTTAATGACAAACATTCACAAATAACCCCTTGCTAGAATTCCATTTCACATGCATAACCACTTTATGCAATTTCACCCGAAAACCTGTTTCGGTATCTAGTGAAATAAATTCCTACGCTTGTTTATTCTTTCGGCATGAAACATTTGCTCCAACTGGATGCCAGTGTCCCTTAAGTGTGTCACCCTATGGTTCGCGAATAATGCGGACATGATCGGGACCCTTCTCCGATCAATAATCAGTAGCGGGACCTGGAGATTCATACTGACTCCCACACATTCAACGATGACTTTTCCTGTGATCGTCAGAACCTTTTACGCTTGTATCTTAATCCCTTTGTTTCACGATATATTACATGTCCGAGATTCGATCATCGGTATCTCCATACCTAGTTTGATCTCGTTACTGACATGCACTCTTTTCTCGTTCCTGTGATATAACATTCTAGTGATCAAATCACTTGCTTGCAAGCTAACCAATGTGATATCACCGAGAGGGCCCAGAGCATATCTATCCGTCATCGGGATGAACAAGTTCCACTCTTGATCCATGATTCTCAACATAACACTTTAGTAGCTTTGAAGCCATCTTAATAATCACCCAGTTACGGAGTGACGTTTGATGTCAACAAGAAACTCTTCTGGTGTTAGTGATTGGCATGATCTCGTGGTCTAAGGATTAGGACTACTTCGTAGTTTGTTTATAGCAATATAAACTCAATGACTTTGATTGTAATGCTATACTTCGGATGAATGTTCATCACGCCATTACACTAATGTTGCGATCTCGTTATTAACAACATCCAATGTCTATGATCAGGAAACCGTGATCATCTTGTTAATCAACGAACTAGTTTATGAGAGAGGCATAACTAGGAACTTTCTGTTTGTTTATTAAACACACATGTATTCACATTTCCGTATTAATACAATTATAGCATGCAAAATAAACATCTATCATATACTTGGAATACACATAATAAACATTTTATTATTGCCTCTCAGGGCATATTCCCTTTAGTATCTGGTAGTACCATTTGGTTTGACCAATGCACCGGCAATATTCATGAATCTGATGAACAAGATCTTCATGCCATATTTGGACAAGTTCGTCATAGTCTTTATTGATGATATTCTGATATATTCCAAGGATAAGGAAGATCATGTTGATCATTTGAGAATAGCATTGCAGACTTTAAGAGAACCAAACTTTATGCTAAGTTCAGTAACTGTGAATTTTGGCTAGATGAGGTAGAATTCCTCGGACATGTGATCAGTAAAGATGGAATTGCTGTGAATCCATCCAAAGTTCAGTCAGTACTAGAGTGGACTGCACCGACCAATGTGAAGCAAATTCGAGGTTTCGTAGGAATGGCTGGTTATCATCGAATATTCATTAAAGGTTTCTCCAAAATAGCCGGACCAATGACCAAATTATTAAGGAAGAATACACCATTCAAGTGGGATGAGAAATGTGAAGCAAGTTTCCAAGAGTTGAAGACTAGATTAACCACAGCTCCAATCTTAGCAGTTCCTGAAACAGGAAAGGACTTCACCGTATACTGTGATGCGTCTAAAGAAGGTTTGGGTTGTGTATTAATGCAAGATCGGAAAGTGATTGCTTATGGTTCAAGACAACTGAAACCACATGAAGTCAACTACCCAACTCATGATTTAGAGTTAGCAGCAGTAGTTTTTGCACTGAAAGGATGGAGGCATTTTCTTTATGGAGCCAGATGTGAGTTATACACTGACCATAAAAGTCTCAAATATTTCTTCACGCAAAAGGAATTGAATATGAGACAGAAGCATTGGTTGGAACTAATCAAGGATTATGATTTAACAATCAACTATACACCAGGGAAAGCAAATGTCGTAGCAGATGCTTTAAGTAGAAAGAGTGCAGATATTCAGCCAAGCAATAGGGAGTTACCAAAAGAGTTACAAATGGACTTGGAAAGATTAGAACTTCAATTTATCAGAACAGAGGTTCTTGGAGGATTAGCTACTATGCAGTTAGTTGCAGAGCAGGACAGTGATCTTAAGCAAGAAATTTTTAGACAACAAGAAGAAGATCCTTTTATTGCTGAGGAAATTCAGAGGATATCTCAAGGGCAAAAATCAGTTTTTCTCCTTGGAGATTATGGGTATTTATGGTTTCAAGACCGTCTTTGTGTTCTAGATGTGACTGAGATTAGAAATGTCATACTCAAAGAAGCACATGATACACCATATTCTATACATCCAGGGAGTACTAAGATGTATATGGATTTGAAAGAACTATTCTGGTGGAATGACATGAAAAGAGATACTGCTAAATATGTATCTAAATGCCATACTTGTCAAAGGGTGAAAGCTGAACATCAAAGTCCAGCAGGACCATTACAACCCTTAGAAATTCCTGAATGGAAATGGGAGGAAATAGGTATGGACTTCATTATAGGATTGCCTATGACACCAAAAAGGAAGGATATGATATGGGTTATTGTGGACAGACTCACTAAGAGTGCAGATTTTATTCCGGTGAATCAAAAGGATAATGCCGAGAAGTTAGTTGAAGTATATGTCAAAGAGATAGTAAGTAAGCATGGAGTACCAAAAAAGATCATAACTGATAGGGGATCAGTGTTTAATTCAGCATTTTGGAAGCAATTGCATGAAGCACTTGGTTCAAAGTTAGATTTCAGCACGGCATATCATCCTGAGACAAGAGGTCAAACTGAAACAACAAATCAAATACTAGAAGACATGTTAAGGGCTTGTGCATTATATTTTGGAGGAACATGGGAAGATCATCTACCATTGGCAGAATTTTCTTACAATAATAGCTATCAGATTAGTCTGAAGGCAGCTCCATATCAGGTTCTGTATGGAAGGAAGTGTAGATCACCAATATGTTGGTATGAACCTGGAAGCAGCAAAGAATTTGCACCAGATTATATCAAGGAAAGAAAGACATCATTGATAAGATCAGGGATAGACTGAAAATATCCCAGAATAGGCAGAAAAGTTATGCGGATCAAAGTCGAAGATCATGGCATCCATAAGTGGGAGATATGGTCTATTTGAAAGTAAGTCCCATGAAAGGGGTGAAAAGATTCGGAGTTAAAGGGAAATTGAGTCCAAGATATATCGGACCATTCAAGATACTGAGTCAAAACAGAACTATAGCTTATGCTTTAGAGTTACCATCAAGATTGGCTCAAGTGCATAATGTTTTCCATGTGTCACAACTTCATAAATGTTTAAAAGTTCCACATGATGCAATCACACATCAAGAGATAGAACTACAAGCAGACCTGACCTATATTGAAAAGCCTTGTAAGATTCTGGAAGAAAACTGGAAAATATTAAAGAACAGAGCAATAAAATATTGCAAGGTACAGCGGGAACATCACCCTGAAAGGAAAGCCACATGGGAGAAAGAAAAGGATTTAAGAAAAGCTTATCCAGAACTATTCAGGTACATCTCCACAAACTTCGGGATGAAGTTTAATTTAAGGGGGGAAGTTCGTAACATCCCGACATTTAGGAACTAACGAAGGGTAGATTTAGGAATATGGAATGTTGCATGCATTCATCTGTGAAAATGTGGGTAAATTTTTTGCCAAATAAAAACCTTAAGTGATCAAGGTTTCTTTCATACTTTGAGATTAGGTTTAGTCTTAAAGGCTGATTGCTATAGAATTTGATATGATCTTTAAGGAATTATGTGTTTTAAAATGAATTTGAATTTTAAACTTGAGAGTTTGAATTATAATTCAAATAAATTAGGGGTAAGTTTTGAATCTTAATTTAATTAAGAAATGAATATTACAACTTAAATTCTATCCAAAGAAAAACAATAATGAATATGAAACTTATTTCATATCATCAATATATAATCAATTTACAAAATTATAACTTATTGAAATCATCCACACAATTCACAAAAGTAAATATATAAAGAATAAGAATATTATTTATAAATAATAAGGTAATCTTTATTACAGAAGAATAAAATGAAGATTACAAAATAATAAAAAGAAAATTACAAAAATATAAAGAAGATTACATTGGACTATTTACTAACTATTCTATAAAAGAAAACCTAAACTAAATCTTCACTTTAGATCTGTACCTACAAAACAAACAAAGACTAAGTATAAATAAAAGAAAGTTAGAGTTAGTATTATTTTCTCTTAGATATGTCAGTGAAGTGCACTAGACAAATTCATCATTGAGAAATTTATAAAAGGGGCAAGTTTCACCAATATGAAAGAATCCATCTTTCATAAGTTTAAAGCCAGAAGTCAAATGACATCCAAGAGGGGCAAATCCACCAGCCAGGTGAAAGTAACCAGATAATAGTAAGTGTCAAAATTCTGAACATATCCACAAGTGCACAGCAAGCACACAGGCAGGACACACACCAACATGCATGTGGTGTGTTGTCAACCTCACAGCACAACCCCAATCTCACAAAACCACAAGCACAGCCGTGGAGAGGCACTAGTGCATCTCTCCACTGTTCGCCCACAAGAACAACCAGCTTAGACAGCAGTTTACCAAGCACATCAGCCAAACCAAACCACCAAAGATCAACCAAACATCACCAGGATGGCGACATAAGGATGGGGAAGGATCAGGTGGACAGCAAGGCCAAGTATAGGAGCTAGGAGGAGCAGGCTAGCTCAAGGTCAAGCACAGGAGTCCAGCAAAACCAGATCAAGATCATCACCACCTTACTCCACAAACCTCAGATTATGTGGTGAGTTTCATAAAACCTTCACATGATCTAATCATATCATCCAGAGAGAAGCATGTGTTGTTTTATAAAACAAACCCTCAGAAAGCACCCAAGTGTGGTGAATCCATAATAGGGATTTTAAACTCTAAAAGCAAACAGCAAAGTGCCAGGATTCAGCCAGAGCTCAGAGCAACATCATTGCTCTACTTTTCAAGCTACATATTACAGTTCAAGCATAAATATAGCTATGATCTAATTTCTAGGCACATCCCTAAAGGAAGGGTAGCACCTTAGAAACAAATCTTTGGGATCCATAGAATGATCAAGATTCCTATCAATTTTTTCCAAGCTTTGATTCAAGAAAGAATAGCTGGTACCACCACCAGGACTATCTATATGAATCAACTAGATAAGATCTGAATCCCTAAGCCTCAGACCAACATCATTGGTCTTAGGGAATTCAGAAAAGAACATTTTCATTTATCTTTCAAAGCCAAGTTTGTCTGAAGCATAAACCAACCTAATCAATGGATTGGAATCAGACTTGTGTGCCATACCATGATGGTGTCACAAGGACAATCCATTATGAATCAGGATAGACATTAAATCATCATAAATTCAGACAATCAATTTACTCATCATTTTCCTGTTAACACAGGAATCATAACTAGGATATTCCTATGTTAAACTTCACTGTTGATCTCAAACCACACACTAGTTCTAAGCCAACAGCATCAGGACAGTGATTTCATCATATCATAACCATGATCATAAACCCAGAAATGACAGTGAAAACTTATCAAGTCACTAACTTAACCAACCATGTTTCCCAAGCAACCATATCATCTGAATCAGATGCAATCCAAGCATAAAATCATCTAATAAGCCACCAGAAACATTATAGATCATTTTAAGCAATAAGCCTCAGGCCAATAACCGCTTAGCATGTTTACAAATCATCTAAACATGATACAATTCATCCAGTATATGATCAATCACATGATAGGAACCCTAAATGGATAATCATCTTAATCTGAATTAGACCGTAGCCAAAGAGAACACTGCCAGCATCTAGCATCAAATCAGCAAACACAGAGAGCACCAGGGGAGAGGAATCAAACTCATGGTAGGTCCTCGCTGACGACTAGAAGAGGAAGCAGAGGGGCCGACGACCATGGCGGCACGGGGAGCACCCTAGAGGGGGCGCTGCAATCCGCACGGCGCCACGGCAGCGACCCTGATCACGCCTGGAGGTGCAGAGCATCACTTTGACACACGACGGCCATGGCAGCACCTGGATCCATGCCAACCCCCAAACCCTAGGGTTCGGGATGGCATCGATCCATTGCAGGGAAGCCCCAGGCTCGAATCCAATTGGATAGAACGAAAGGGCGTCGTCGACAACCCCCTGTTGCACCACGGCAGCGACCAGGACGGCCTACGGCGGCGGGAATCGCAGGTGGCGGCATCGCCGGCCTCAGGGTCGGGGCCAGAGGAGGAGAGAATGAACTCGAGGGAGTGAGAGAGGCAGTGAGGAGTGGGCCGAGTTGGTCCAGACCCTTCAGGGTGGTCCTTTTGTCTATGATTAATGGGCTATTAAGGGCCCAATAAGTATAACTAGCCCAGAAATCTTTTCAGGCCGGTTTTAATAAAAAGGAAAAGACCAAAATACCCTTGGACTTAATTAAATCTTAGAAAATAAAATAAAAGTCCAAAAATTATAAGTAAAATATCTTTAGATTCACAATAATCCACTGTATCCAAATAAATTAAGATATAAAATTTTTTCCATTAAATTTTTATAAGAATTTTGTAATTTATATATTCCTTATGGAATTTTACAAAATTATTGAAAGATGATAAAAATAAATAAAAATCACTTTCATTATATATTAATATTATAGTATTTTTGAAAAATACTAAATAAATATTTAATAACAATTTTTAATGTGTAATTGATATTCCTAAAAGAATTATTAAATCAATAAAGGTCAAATAAAAAGGGAAATAAAATAAATAATTCAATATATGTTATAAATATTAAAAGTAATATTTATAAATCCTTTATTACTAAAAAGGAACTTTTGGGGGTAAATGCATATATAGTTAAATAATGCATTACATTATTGCATAATCATTTTGCTTCTTTAAATATTGTCCTTACCGGGCAATAATGATGTTTTTGTAGACATACAAGCTCAAGGTCTAGTGCAAGCATCAGACTTCACTACCTTGCCATCACAAGGCAAGTTCATCACTTGCTCATGTCCTTTGAAGAGTATTTATCAAAGTATTTGCAAATTGTGTGTGATCATATATGCTATAAAGAAAGAAATATTATTTTTACCAATAAAGAAATCATAGATATCATCCTAAGTGATGATATAATGGAGCAATAGAACTTAGAGTTCTAATCGCAACAATGATGATCAAGTAGGGACTTAATAACCCCTGACATCAGTGATTCTAGCGCCGCATATTACGCGTTAGCCATGAGATTTGGAATGGGACAGAGAAGTCAGCTGTATCTTCTTCCTCTCGCATGAAGCCGGATGTGCAGGTCATGGCTATTATCACTCGTAGCGTGCATATTAATTGGTAATTTGTATAGGATATGCAGCATATGGGTGGGAACCCTCATCGTCCCACGATAGTTCTGGCATCTAACGGTTTGTACAAACCATTGCCGTAATTCATTATGTGGGCATGGTGTACACCAAGGAGGCATGCGGGGTCGCGAAGGGGGCAGTGATTGGCTTGGACCAACTACTGGGCCCCACATCATGGAATTGTGGACGGGAAAGTACGCCCGGTTGTGCAACAAGGAGTTTATCTCTCATGGGTAAAGTAACACACCTCTGTAGAGTGTAAGAATTGTAACTTGTTACTACCTGTTCCGGGAAGGAGCTACGAACGCGACAGGAAAGGAACTGCATGAAAGTTCTGGTCAACCTGTGAAGGCTGATTGTCATAGTTTTTCATAATAAAATCAATCTTTGAAGAAAGATTTACAAAACTGCATAGTGCCAAGGATTTATAATCCGAGGTGGTAGTTAGAGCATCAAACTTCCCACCTTGCATATAATGAACTTGTTGGGTAACGTTGTTACTCATTCTTTCCTTTGATCCCTTGCTTAGACTCTGAGGAACCCGAAGACGTGCCAATGTATGCAGCTGAATGCCAAGAAGATTCGTTCTACGAAGAACCTGATCTATCCGGAGGTGTTGAAGGAGTGGATTACAAAATCCGCTCTGGTGTCGATGATAACGAGTCCAACTAAGTATCTCTAGTTAGTAGTAACCAACGGAGCCGAGCAGCATGAACTCTATAGAATAAGCTATTGAGCTCAAATCCTAGACGGAGTTGTTACTTTTAAATTCCGCTGAAACACTTTATATTTTGGTTTGTGAGTTGAATCTTTTGAAGTCTTGAACTTGTGGTATTGTAATAATAATAATGTGTGCATGTTTGTAATATGGACCCGCAATGTTTCTGTTGTACCACTCTAAGGGATGTGATATTTACGGAACAGTGTTCTGTGAGTGTCATATCCACGACTATATTGTACTACACATGCAGTGGTATGCTGGGTCACCGCAATGAGTTAGTGAGAATCAAATCTCATGAGTTAATAGTAATGCATTCTATAATAAGTTTATGGATATTAGCTCAATTAAATGCATATCAAAAGCCTTACAAATAATAAAAGTATATATATAAAGAAAGAAAATAAACTATACCACTATATAATAAAAACTCACAAAATGATTTTAGATACCATTTATCATTGCTGCAAGTAAAGTATTAGCAAAGGAATTCCTTAAAGATAAGTCAAAATTAGTGCTTAAATAAAAAGGTTAGAAAAGAAATAGAAATCGAAAAAGAAAAACAAACATAAAAAATAATAATAGAAGAATCAGATCTGTCCCATGACCCATTCCCTTTCTCTCTTACTCGTCGCACACGAGCAGCCAAATGCAGCCCATCTGGCCCAAGTGCGGCCCGTCACTGGCCCTTACCTCTTCGATCTTCTATCCGCGTCGTCTTCCTCGCGACACCGGTGACCTCACGATGAGGCGAAGCAGCTCGTTGGCGGTCACCCCGTCGCCGGCCGCGCCACCGCTCCCGGTCGTCTACAAGAAGCCCTAGACGTCGCCGAGAAAACCCTAGCACGCCATTTCGCTTCTCCTTCTTACTTTTGAGCTCCGACCAGCAAACCCTAGCCACAGGTGACCTCACGCTGATGTCATATTCATGTTTTTATTATTTTAAAATTTGTGATAATGTTTTCTTTAATAAATAAAAAACATAGAATGACATGGCATAGGTCCCACCAGTCAGTGACTGGGGTAGGATTAACTCTGGTGAGAAAAACCCTTCACTTCACGCTGACATCAGCAGTACCTAATAAACACATTTAGTTATTTAATTAAAAATTCCCAAAATGATTAAACCTTATAAAATCAATAACTTTGGTTTTGTAATTCAGAAGAATATGTATAATATATGAAAATTTGCAGAAAAATAAAATCTATAACTTAAAACTATTATCAAACATTATTATTTTAACAATTTAAAAAATTATTGTTGAATAAATTTTTTAAAAGTAATAAAAAATTGATAGTTCATATTTTAATAATGGTAAATATTAAAAATATAAATAAAATACCAAAAATCTTAGAAAAATAAGATCTATAATTTAAAACTATAATCATGCATTATTATTTAGCTTAATTAAATATTTATTTTATATTAAGTATTTATAAAGTAATAAACCTTGTAAAAATCATATCTTATTATTTATAGGTCACAAAAATAAACGTAATATACCAAAATGATCATAAAAATAAGACCTACATGTTAAAAATATAATATTCCACTTTTGAGTTAAATAAAATTTTAAATACTTTAATAACTTGAATTTAAATCTATTTCCTAAGTTGTTAATTCATATAAGGGTAAACAGAATTTGTTAATATTTTAAAATTGCCAATTTAGGTTTAATAAGTAATACTAGTATTAAATATTGATAGTATGAAGTCAAAATGGTTTAACACACTTTAAATACAATTTTATTGAATTATCCTTCAACCATAAGTGTAGATTATTTTATAAAAGGATTATTATCCAATATAAAATCTCCAAGAATAATTTGTAGTGAAATAAAACCCATTACTTTAGTTTAACCACAAGTTTATCAACATATCAAAATACTATAGTGAATCCATAAGTAGTTAAGTAATATTATTACCTTGATTACACATCATAACCATACCTTAATAAAAGATAAATGATACTATTCCATTATACAATTAAGAGACCACTACTCAAATAGAGGTAATGCCATTCTTAAGTAACTTTAAGGAAACAATATAAAGTGAACAAGATACAAGTATCATAAGAAATACACCTTAAGTCTATCCATGTCTTTAAAGTTAACTTTAGTCTACAAGACTTTAAATACTAAAATAAAAATTTTATTATGTGTTTTATAGTTAACTTTGGTCTGTTATAATTAAGTTTTAAAGCATCTCAAATCCAAACTATTCCAGCAAGCACAAACAACATCAACCACCTCTAATTAGCCACAAGGATTGTTTAAACCTTATAAAAGAATCTTTTTTTCAAAAGTTATTTGTTTTGCCACTTCAGTCAACATATGACAATTAATAGTAAACACCTTACTTTATACTTTACTTATATACTTAGGATTGTTAATACTTAAAGTTCCTTATAAATGCCTATACTTGTAAAGCAAGATTTAAAGATAAGGCAATTCTTATGTAAGTAGTCTTTGAATAGCATTCCACAACTTTGTATCTTACTGTTGCATGATAGTATAATTACATATTGTTTCACACACAGTCACAAGCCCTAATAAGAAGCACAAGTGTGAAACATAATCTAAAAGTACAACACATTCCGAAGTCATCATTTCCAGTATACAAACCCTAGATCAACGTTATCCCTGGGATTCGAGTTTACGAAATTGCATTACATTACTTATGCATAATAGCATCTTGCTTCTTTAAACATTAGTCTTTACCGGACCAATGATGCTGATTTCAGATATTGGATTTTATATTGTCTCGAAGACCGTGAGTGCATAATCTTGCAATCACAATAGGCAAGTTCACACTTGCTCATGTCCTTTGATTATTTTCTGTAAAGTATTTTGCAAATCTAGTGTTGTCATCACCTGCATTTGAAAAAGGACAGAAAACACTATTTTCATAATAATGTGATTATATAAGAGTTCCGGTGGTAAAGGAACATATTAACTAGGACTTAACTGAAGGGAATATGCCCGAGAGGCAATAATAAAGTGGTTATTATCGTATTCCTTGTTTATGATAAATGTTTATTTTATATGCTATAATTGTATTAATACGGAAATGTTAATACATGTGTGTTTAATAAACAAAAAGGAAGTTCCTAGTTATGCCTCTCTTATAAACTAGCTCGTTGATTAACAAGATGATCAAAGGTTTCCTGATCATGGACATTGGATGTTGTTAATAACGAGGTCACAACATTAGTGTAATGGTGTGATGAACATTCATCCGAAGTATAGCATTATGATCAAAGTCATTGAGTTTATATTGCTATAACAACTTACGAAGTGATCCTAATCCTTAGACCATGAGATCATGTCAATCACTAACACCGGAAGAGTTTCTTGATAACATCAAACGTCACACCGTAACAGGGTGATTATAAATATGGATTCAGAACTACTAAAGTGTTATGTTGAGGCCCATGGATCGAGAGTGGAATTTGTTCATCCCGATGACGGATAGATATACTCTGGGCCCTCTCGGTGATATCACATTGATTAGCTTGCAAGCAAGTGATTTGATCACTAGAATGTTATATCACGGGAACGAGAAAAGAGTGCATGTCGGTAACGAGATCAAACTAGGTATGGAGATACCGATGATCGAATCTCGGACATGTAATATATCGTGAAACAAAGGGATTAAGATACTAGCGTAAAAAGGTTCCGACGATCACAAGAAAGTCATCGTTGAATGTGTGGGAGTCAGTATGGGTCTCCAGATCCCGCTTCTGATTATTGATCCGAGAGGGGTCTCGATCATGTCTGCATTATTCACGAACTGTAGGGTGACACACTTAAGAGACACCGACATCCAATTGGAGCAAAAGTTTCATGCCGAAAGAATGAACAAGCGCAGGAATTTATTTCACTAGATACCGAAACAGGTTTTCGGGTGAAATTGCATAAAGTGGTTATGCATGTGAAATAGAATTCTAGCAAGGGGTTATTTGTGAATGTTTGTCACTAAAGTAATTGACAAAATTCTGAATAAATAAAAGAGTTTTATTTAAATGAGAGCTTGCATTAAATTTGGTGGAAATTTAATGCATGTGAGTGGATTTTTGAGTGGAGGCTTTTTAATGGGAGTGGAGGCTTTTCATTTTGAGTGGGAGCTCCACCCACATGAATGTGGAAGAGGTGGGGTCAGCCCCCATGGCTGGGCGCCATGCCCCTTGGGTACCCCCCTCTCCCCTATAAAAGGCCCCCCTCTCCTCCTCTCAAAGTACACCTCCTCGTGAAGGATCTCTCTCCCCCTCTAGAATTTATCCCCCATGGTCTCGGACTAGCGAGATACATGTTCCCGGTGGCTTTTCGGCAAGAAAGAGTTGTGCTTCCGCTACATCGCTGGAGCGAGGAGGCGGAGGTTGCTCGGTGCCTCGAACGTGTGTGCGAGCACGGATGCGCTGCTGTTTTGTGGCGCTAGGACTTCCTCTCGATCTTGAGATCGGCAAGAGATCGTATACATCAACCACGAGTTTGGACTCGTTAAGCTTTGTCGGTCTTCAAGGGTATGTTCTCTACGGATATACATCCGCCCGTTGTTTGTATCTAGTAGATAGATCTTGGTACATAGTTGTTCCCATCGTAGGAAAGATTTTGTTTTCTATGCTGCGAACCCTACAGTGGTATCAGAGCCGGATCTATGCGTAGATACTTTGCACGGGTAGTACAC
Source organism: Avena sativa (assembly GCA_916181665.1). Lineage (NCBI taxonomy): Eukaryota > Viridiplantae > Streptophyta > Magnoliopsida > Poales > Poaceae > Avena > Avena sativa. The sequence goes on along the minus strand of OV702285.1, from coordinate 52,937,844 downwards.
ATATGAGTAAGTGGGCGATGATGATCATTTTATTGCTTCTTAGTTGTACTTTGGATATTGGTGACATAGTGGGATGAAGCGGCCCGGACAAACTTTACCTGACCTCGCACATGAGACCTGTTCCACGCTTGACATGCAACTAGTTTTGCATAAGTGGCTAGCGGGTGTCTGTCTCTCCTACTATAGTCAATATCTAATTTGCAACGAGTTGTCAACATATTGGTTATCCTCGTTGTGGTTCATGTTCGTAGGTAAGAACCGTTCTATCTCGAAATCCCTAAGCCACGTAAAATTTGCAATGGATAAATTAGAGGCGTCTAGTTTAGATTGTTGCTGGGCTAGTGTTATGATATGGTGATGTTGTAAGTAGAAGTATGAGATGATACTCTTACAACACACATAACGTGTAATCTCCATAGACCTTGGACTTACGCATATATGTATGATAGTGATTATACCACGGTGCACATGATAGAGATCATATGCGGGAACCATATCATTCCACTAATAAACATATGATGTTTGATAGCATCTTATATTGCTTATTTGGCGTTTTATTAGCATAATAAGATGATCCCTCATTTAAATATCAAGATAAGAATGTGTTCTTCCTTAAATATGCACCGACAATGTTTCGTCGCTTCAAGACATCACGTGATGATCGGGTGTACTTGAATCCACGAGCACATCTCGGGTGTAATACAGTTACACACGCGAATACTAAGGTTCTTACTTGGCGAGCCTAGCATGTACAGACATGGCCTCGGAACACGGATCGAAAGGTTAAGCATGAGTCATATAGTAGATATGATGCCCATTTGATGCTCGCCTTTGAAGCTACGCCGACTCACGTGATGATCGGACTTGGTGTAGTGGATTTGGTTCATGTAATCACCAAAAAGACACGAGGGATGTCGTTTTTGAGTGGGAGTTCATTTCTAATTTGGATTAGTAGAACTCAATTTATCATAAATTAAATCAAAGTGAATTTGCATAATTTGTTGTAGTCATTGGCATTCGTTCACCACCTTATGCATAGTTGTAATTGAGATAATAGAACTATAAAATTCTGGATATATACTTTACGAACTGGTATCGTATTGTGTTGAGTGTCAATCTAAAGTTTAAAGTCCTATTGCAAACTTTCAGCAAAATTCTATTTACTCCATGAAATTTAATAATTGGTATTAAATCGAGAGTAACAATTCCAGTGTTAGTATCTTAAGTATCATGTTTGCCTCCATGATTCTTGATTTAAACATCAAGTTTATCTAGGAGCTGAAAGAATTATTTCAGAAACCATCATGTGTGGCAGATATAACGATATCTGAAACAATGTTTTGGTTGCAATATGATAGAGTATAATATATGTTCTCATATTGGATGAGAATTTACGAAGGTTGGAGATGCTAGACATCCTAATCATCCAAAAGGGTTTTGGAAAGTAATGTTATACTCACGATTCTCCTTTATAAGCTAAATTGGCTTGATCATGAAAGTCGTCATGATAAGGATGAATAGAAGATGTATGTAAAGTGTTTACTACACTAAAATATTACTAAAGAATGGATTTTGAAAGAATACCGATCATTTTGATGATGGTGATCTACTTCAAAGTGCAAGTCCAAAGGTATTATTATTTGAATATACACGCTTTGGACTATGTGTCATGTATATGGTGCCACTTTTGATGTTGATAGATTCTTTTAAAAGGAAAAGGAAATGCTGAAAGAGAATCTATAAAATATATTTGGCAGAAAAGAAAAGATTGGAAATATCCAATTTAGGTATATGGATGATATACATGTTATGGTTGTATTCTTTGCTTGTTAAACAATGTGGTTCTTGGGTATTGGATACCGAATTGGTTGGTATGAAATTTCATACGGAACGACGCAATTCATGAACCACAATGGCCTAAGTAACTAGCAAGAGAATATGTGATGATGTTCATCGAAAACAAACAAACCGTTGTTTGTATTTCTCGTTGACATCAAAGCTTGACTTCAAGATTTGTTTTAATAATTGTTATTTAAATCAGGTATTATGAGAACAAAGGTTGTTCAAATAATTACCGTATTCCATATAAGATGGATGATTTACAAATCTAGTTGGAGAAATCACATCCATAAAACCTGATGCTAAAATGTCGCAAGACAAATGATTGAAAGATCACTTACGAAGTGACATCGCTGTTTAAATTATATTGGAAAGAGAACATGAAGAATCTCCATATTCATGGATTTTTGGAGTCTTGATTTGATCAAGTGACGCTTGTGAGACTTTCCACGTGATAATTAAAACTTCGTTCAAAGGCCAAAGAAGAACAAACGACTAAATTATTGGAATTTATACATATCGATGTATGTAGTCCATTATGTATAGTCGTAAGCGATGGATTTCAACTTCATATGCTTTCTCCGAAAATTTGAGTGAATGTTCACTTAATGCGAGAGAAGTATGAAATATTTGAAAATGTTTCAAAGACTTTCAAGATGAAGTGCAAAATCATTTTAAACAAGAAAATAAATGGTTTATGATTTTATCATAAGGGATTTGTTTGAGTTACAAGTGTAACAAGAAAATAAATGAATTATGATTTTATCATAAAGGGATTTATTTGAGTTGCAAGTTTAGCAAAACACCTAGATTTACATCTCCCGAAACACCATAGGAGTATGGTGTGTTTGAGATTTGTAATGAAACCTTGTTTGACATGGTTGGATCAAAGGTGTTATTTATAAAACTGCCATTATGTTTTAAAAGATTAAAGCTTTAGAGACTTCCGCTTTTACACTGAAAAGAGCTCCATCTTGATCCGTTGAAATGACACCATCGAAGTTATGGTTTGGGGTAAAACCCAAGTTGTCATTTCTTAAATTTTGGTATGCTAAACATAAGTAAGATGTTTACAACCGAAGTCGGATGAGCATGTCTTTGTAGGTTATTTCGAATAACAAAAGGGTTTGTCGCTTGAAACGTGAAGTTTCTTGAAGAAGGAATTTTTCATAAATGTTAAGTGGGAGGACAATAGAACTTTGATAAGGTTAACGAACCTTAGCTATATGTGATGAGTTGCGCAGCGCCGGAAAATGTTCCGGAGGCTGCCATAATGCTCATAGCTTATGTGCCTCAAAGGTTGTGGTCACGGAGATCTAAGTTCTTATTGAACCAAGTCGGTCGGATAAACAATCAAATACTAAGATTTGAGAGTAAATCATTATTGTTTGACAATGATTAACCGACTATATGCAAAGAAGCGATGATGGGCCCTGGCTCCGTCAAATGGCTTGAAGCCATAAAATCCGTGATAGTTCCATACACGAGAAATCAAGTTTTGAACTTGGAAGACCCTCCGGAAAGGTGTAAAAACCTATCGGTCGTATTTGGATCTATAAAGAAACAGACATGGATGTTTCACATCTATGAAATAGTCGACATGTCGTAAAGTATTTTACGACAATGTTCAAGGAGTTGACTATGACAAGATTTGATCTTTCATAGCGATATTTAGTCTGGACGGATTAAAGTAGCAACCACTATATATAATCTGTTATATGGTAGATGAATAAACAAAACAAAGTTCTTATAATAGAATGGTTACCTAGGACGTGTACATGACACGATCCAAAGGGTTTTGTTAATTCAAAGGATGCTAAAAAGGGCATGCAAACTTCAATGGTTGAAGTAAGCATCGCGGAGTTGGAATCTTCACCGTGATGAAAAAGAGTTTTCATCAGGAGACGATGAAGATGCTTGCATTTGCAAGAAATTAAGTGGGAGCGCTAAGACATATTTCTAATACATTATGTGGAGGACATCTTGTTGATTAGAAATAATGTATATTTTATTGACAAAGGTTAAGAATTTCATTTTGATGAAATACTTAGGCAAAACCCGAATATTTAGCGTGAATGTCTATAGTGGATAGACTGTAATGCCAATATGGTTGTGCCAAACGTACATATATGAGATATTGAAGGAGTTCAATATAGAATCAACAAGAAACGGTTCTTGTCGCATGGAAAGGAATTGAATCAAGATTCAAGTGTATCGACACTTGATAAGTGAAACAAGATTCAAGTGCTTTGACACTTGATGAGTAAAATCACAAGAATGTCTTGATCAATCATACCATGATATGTACACATCCAGATATGTCCTATGCTCTAAGTGTTATGATCATATACCAGAATGAATCATAAAATGATCATTGGACGATAGTGAGGATATTCTTATGATCTTTTGGAAGAACTAAGAATATATTTGTGTAGAGGTGACAAACAATTACAAATAGTTCATTGTAAAGCGTTACATTGATACTAGTTTTGTCACAAGATACAAATTAAGTTTATCTCAATTTAAACTATGGGTGGCACAATGTAATGGAAAGGAGATTCCATGATGGATTGGAAGAGTTCCAAAGTTAAGACATTGTGACGGATACTACAACAAAAGGCTAAGTATATGACTGCTATAGTAGCAGCAAAGGAGGGAATTTGTGTCAAGTAGTTTGTTATCAAACTAAGGTGTGGTTCGCAACGGGCTAACACTAAAGATATATTGTATGACAATAGTATCGACATGATTTAACCCCAAGGAACTAAAGGTCTCACCGAAAGACCAAATTTATACAATGCCATCTCAGTGGAGAATGAGTGATGCGTGAAGACGCAAAGACATGCAAATACACACGGACCTGAGCGTCAGATCCGTAGATTATGTTAACCACTTGCAATTGCGTATATGGAACACCGAAAAGCCATAGGTGTTCAATACGTAGAGTTTTCAAACTAGATTATTGTCTCTAGTGCAAGTGAGAGACTGAAGGGAATATGCCCGAGAGGCAATAATAAAGTGGTTATTATCGTATTCCTTGTTTATGATAAATGTTTATTTTACATGCTATAATTGTATTAATACGGAAATGTTAATACATGTGTGTTTAATAAACAAAAAGGAAGTTCCTAGTTATGCCTCTCTTATAAACTAGCTCGTTGATTAACAAGATGATCAAAGGTTTCCTGATCATGGACATTGGATGTTGTTAATAACGAGGTCACAACATTAGTGTAATGGTGTGATGAACATTCATCCGAAGTATAGCATTACGATCAAAGTCATTGAGTTTATATTGCTATAACAACTTACGAAGTGATCCTAATCCTTAGACCATGAGATCATGTCAATCACTAACACCGAAAGAGTTTCTTGATAACATCAAACGTCACTCCGTAACAGGGTGACTATAAAGATGGATTCAGAACTACTAAAGTGTTATGTTGAGGCCCATGGATCGAGAGTGGAATTTGTTCATCCCGATGACGGATAGATATACTCTGGGCCCTCTCGGTGATATCACATTGATTAGCTTACAAGCAAGTGATTTGATCACTAGAATGTTATATCACGGGAACGAGAAAAGAGTGCATGTCGGTAACGAGATCAAACTAGGTATGGATATACCGATGATCGAATCTCGGACATGTAATATATCGTGAAACAAAGGGATTAAGATACTAGCGTAAAAAGGTTCCGACGATCACAAGAAAGTCATCGTTGAATGTGTGGGAGTCAGTATGGGTCTCCAGATCCCGCTTCTGATTATTGATCCGAGAGGGGTCTCGATCATGTCTGCATTATTCACGAACCGTAGGGTGACACACTTAAGAGACACCGACATCCAATTGGAGCAAAAGTTTCATGCCGAAAGAATGAACAAGCGCAGGAATTTATTTCACTAGATACCGAAACAGGTTTTCGGGTGAAATTGCATAAAGTGGTTATGCATGTGAAATAGAATTCTAGCAAGGGGTTATTTGTGAATGTTTGTCAATAAAGTAATTGACAAAATTCTGAATAAATAAAAGAGTTTTATTTAAATGAGAGCTTGCATTAAATTTGGTGGAAATTTAATGCATGTGAGTGGATTTTTGAGTGGAGGCTTTTTAATGGGAGTGGAGGCTTTTCATTTTGAGTGGGAGCTCCACCCACATGAATGTGGAAGAGGTGGGGGCAGCCCCCATGGCTGGGCGCCATGCCCCTTGGGTACCCCCCTCTCCCCTATAAAAGGCCCCCCTCTCCTCCTCTCAAAGTACACCTCCTCGTGAAGGATCTCTCTCCCCCTCTAGAATTTATCCCCCATGGTCTCGGACTAGCGAGATACATGTTCCCGGTGGCTTTTCGGCAAGAAAGAGTTGTGCTTCCGCTGCATCGCTGGAACGAGGAGGCGAAGGTTGCTCGGTGCCTCGAACGTGTGTGCGAGCACGGATGCGCTGCTGTTTTGCGGCGCTAGGACTTCCTCTCGATCTTGAGATCGGCAAGAGATCGTCTACATCAACCACGAGTTTGGACTCGTTAAGCTTTGTCGGTCTTCAAGGGTATGTTCTCTACGGATATACATCCGCCCGTTGTTTGTATCTAGTAGATAGATCTTGGTACATAGTTGTTCCCATCGTAGGAAAATTTTTGTTTTCTATGCTGCGAACCCTACATTAACAACCAATGTCGCTAGTGATTCTTGCGCCGTATATTATGCGTTGACCATGAGATTTGGAATTGGACGAAGAAGTCAGCTGTATCTTTTCCCTCTCGCATGGAGCCGGATGTGCGGGTCGTGGCTGTTATCACTCGTAGAATGCATATTAAATGGTAATTCATAGAGGATATGTAGCATATGGGTGGGAGCCCTCAACGTCCCACGATAGTTCCAGCATATGAACGGTCTGTACTGCCAATTGCCGTAATTCAATAGGTGGGCTGGCGTACACCAAGGAGACATGCGGGGCCGCGGAGAAGGCAGTGATTGGCTTGGGTCTTAGTCTGGTCCTCACACCAAGGAAGTGTGAACAGGTTCACGGCCCGGATGTGCAGCAAAGCTAAGATCTCTCATGGGTAAAGTAACGCACCTCTCCAGAGTGTAAGAACTATAACTTGTTACTCCCTGTTCTGGGAAGGAGGTGCGAACGCGGCGGGAAAGGAACGCCATGAAAGTTCTGGTAAACCCGTGAAGGCTGACGGACATAGCTTTTCAGAATAAAATCAACCTTTAAAGAAATGTTTACAAAAACCTGCATTGCCTACAACCTATGGTCTGTGGCTGTAGATATAGTGCATCAAACACTCCTGTTGTAGTGAACTTGCTGAGTACGCTCGTACTCAACGTATCTTCTTAACCCTTGCTAGGTTCTAAATCCAGTACAGACGACGTCTACATAGAGTTATGCTCTAGTAATCATCATCAAAAGCTCGAGCTCTTCAATGAAGCCAAGGAAGTCAACATATACATCAACTGAAGTGAAGACAAAGTTACTGATTAGATAGGGATATAATCTCTAGCCATAGAACCTATTTCTGTAGTGTGTTGCGATAGCAGCAATGCCAGACTATTAGTTAAAATATTAGTCTTATTACTATGATAGTTTTTGAGTTATTTACTTCTGATTCTTCTTTGTAAGAAGTTTCTTTCTCTCTCTTTAACCTAGAGTGTTCTCTAGATCTTGTGTAAAGAGTTGAGTTGTAACCTATAGTCAGGTCTTAGACCTGCTGTGTTTCTGTTGTACCACTCTGAGGGATGTAATACTAGTGAATGGTGTTTCATTGGTGTTATATCAACGACTATAGTGTGCTACATCATGATGTGGTATGCTGGGTCACCGCACCGAGGTCGACAGGACCATGCACGCCCTCGCTTGGAGGCCACCAGCTGTCCCGGTTCAACGATCTCCGCGCGGTGTCGTCGGAGGCGGGAGAGTCCGCCATCGACCTGAACTGCACTCCAAACACCACAGACGCAACCCCAGAGGCGTCGACAAAGCAGCGAACCATCTCTGCCGCGAACATGCCGATGCCAGTCAACCTGTTCGGTGGAATGCAGGCCGCCAACGACATGGTATGATTGCCACATTTCCTCGCCATTGCTAGTGCACTGCTCGCGTCTCTTAATGATGGCCAATTGGCGTGTAGGATTTCGTGGGAAATGACGGAGAGGACGTCATTAATGACATGATCAACGGGGGTGGCCAGGGCTATGCCGATGGCGGCGAGGCCGAGACGGAGACCCAGCAAGATGCGTGCAACATTGCGGACGAGGAATTGTTCGGGAACGATGGAAACGATGGCACTTCCATGGTCGAGGGCGTCACGGCCGCGTCGTTGGCCGCTTCACTTGCGGCCTCAATTGTCGACAGCAAGAAGGTGAGCCAACGAGGCAGGGGCTAAACCCCCTCCGAGGACAAGCTCCTATGTGATACGTCCAATTTGCATCACCATTCTATATCATAATTTGCCTCTATTCATTGATATATGTCTTATTATGAGGTGTTACTTATGTCTTTTCCTCTGTTTTTGCATGTAGGATGATTCTTGGAGGATGAACTGCCAGTCAGGATTCTGAGGAAAAAAGACGTGTTTTGATGCAATTTCACGAAGATCAGAAAAATACCAGAAAAATATTGGAAAATTATATTTTCCCACAAGACGAAGGAAGCCAGAAGGGGAGGCATAGCTGGGCCACAGGGGCCCACACCCCCCTAGGCATGGGTCCCCCTAGGGCACGCCTAGGGCAGGTGTGGCCCACCTGGCCGGCCTCTGACTCCGCCCTCTCGCCTATAACTTCCTCTCGGAACCCTAATACCGGGGGAGCAACCACAAAAAGATTTCTGCCGCCTCTGCGAGGCGGAAAACACAGAGAGAGAAATAGCTCTCCTACAGACAGATTTCTGTCGAGGAAATTCCTTCCGGGAGAGGGGATATCGTCGCCATCAACACCATCGTCAATCTAGGCTTCATTGAGATCATCATCATCATCCACAACACCATCTCCACCAGCACCATCATCACCACTCCATCCCGCTGTAACAATCATGTTGAATACTTGCATAGTTCTTAGGGGAAACTTTCCCGATGTTGATTATTATTGTAGTTGATGCTTGTGAGTAGAACCATTGGATTATTGTTTATGTTCAGATTGTTATCCATCACCATATCATCTTTGATCTTGATCCATATGATGTCTTGTGAGTAGTTCGTTTAGTTCTTGAGGACATGGGAGAAGTCATGTTGTTAGTAGTGGATTTGTGTTGAGTTATTATTCAATGGTTTAGTATTTAAGTTGTGGTGCTATTCTTCTAGTGGTGTCATGTGAACATCGACTACATGATACTTCACCATTTATGGGCCTAGGGGAATGCATTGTGTATTTGGCTACTAATTGTGGGGTTGCCGGACACCTTTGCACAAGGGAGTGTAGGATCTCAGAGTTTAAGGCCGTGGTTAGGTTTATATCTTAATTACTTTCCTATAGTTGCGGATGCTTGCAGGGGGTTTAATCACAAGTATGTATTAGTACAAGTAAGGTCGGTACATTAGCACAGGTTCACCCACACAACACTTACAACACCAAAGAAGGGTACTCTGCTATTTGAAGCGAAAGCACTTGATAGAATTCCTATGTGTGCTCGAGAACGTTTGGTCCTTATAAGTATTTCCACCGGCTTGTCCTTTGCTAAGAAAGGATTGGGCCACTTTCTGCGTTTGTTCGTTGTCTTTATTACTTGCACTTTGTTTTGTTGCTTTATTAGAAAACCCCTAAAAATCTGTTTGCTAAGTATTTACAGAGATTTCCTGCTCCTTACCACTAGTCAACACCTTCTGCTCCTCGTTGGGATCGACATTCCTATTTATCAAAAGTACTACGATACACCCCCTATACTTGTGGGTCATCACTATGCAATGCATGGATAGAGATTTCACAAGATCCACTATGCGCGCCGAGCAAAAGGGCTTTGCCTATTGGAAGAAGGTGGGCAGGTTCTTCCATAAGCATAGGAAATTTAGAAAGGACGCCTTTCTTAGCGATCGAAATGATCTCTCCCTCTCCAAGCGTTGGGGCACCATCCATGCCGAGTGTAGCAAGTTCCAAGGCTCGTACGAGACAGTGACGAAAAGGAAAATAAGCGGCTTACAGCTGCTTGATATGGTAAAACCTCTTCCCCTCTTTGTCGATGTCTTGCATCTGCATTTGCCGGTTGAGCCATTGTTGGCATCCATGTGTGTAGATCATGAAAGCAATGGAGCATTTCAAGACGGTGAACGATAACAAGGCTTTCTCGTTGTGCCATTGTTGGACGGTGCTCAAGGACACCAAAAAATGGGAGACTAGCTTTTCCATTTGGAGATAAGTAAACAAAAAGAAGGGCAAGGACAATGCTTTGACGGGCGGCATCGCCGACCTAGACGCCGCAATGACGAAGGCTTCGTCCCATCTGCAAGCGACGGGTCTGCCAGCCATGCCCGCCGCCCCGGTGGCCACAAGGCCACGAAGGCCGACCTCGCCCGCCAGGCTGGTTCCTTGGCGTTCCAGGAGACCTTGAAGAAGATCCTGGAGAAGAAGGAAGAGGCCATCGTCGATAGTAAGGAGAGGCGACGCAAAGAGAAAGAGGCCGCCGCCAAGGCCTTCGTCGACCTGCAGACGAGGTCCATTGAGGCGAAGGAGGCCAACGCCAAGGCCATGCTGATGGAGATCGAGTCCAAGGCGAAGTTGACGGAGGCCGAAGCCAATGCCAAGGAGGCCGAGGCCAGGTCTAGGGCATTGGAAGCTGAAGCCAAAGCCAAGGAGGCCTAAGCCAAGACCAAGAAGGCCGAAGCCAAGACCAAGGAGGCCGAAGCCAAGATCATGGCGGAGGAGAACGCCATCATGTTCACCGACCTGGATAGCATAGCCGACCCTGATCGTAGGGCTTGGGTTGCAAAGAGTCAACAAGCCATCAGGGCTCGCGATGCCTGAAGGGCAATGGCGACGGCAGTTGCAACTTTCTGGGCAGAGAAGCTGCCATCTTTTGGACATTGTGTATGATATTGCCCCTTTTGCATATTTTATATCCACTGGCTACTTGTTGGCAATGCCCAAAGGGCGATGGCGCACCTTGCCATTGATCTGTGTGTGTCTTTGGCCAATGATGGCGCCATTTTCAACTGGACACAAACGGACCGTTTGGGGTGACCTTTTGGTCGGCCTGGTGCAGATGCCCTTAGCGATACTAGGTACCACATAGTCCAATCAATTCGACTAACTCGCTAGTACGAATGCAGGTTGCCTTCTTAAATCTTGTCGGTATCATGCTATGGTTATCGCCTGGTTATTCTTTGTTGGGATTTACACACTGATAAGCTATATATATACATATAGACGCACGCACGCACACACGCGCATACGCATACAATGCAAAATAGTGGGGTGCCATGGGGGATACGTGTGCAGATCTGCCTATAGGGTATTTCTAACCGTAGATTTTAGTTAACAGTGTTAGTGTAACCATTTCCACCAACAAAAAGTAGTCATGTCCATCCCCAATTAATGAAAAAAAAGAGTAATATCGTTCTTTGTCAAAAAAATGAGCAACGGTTGTTTAGTTTCATGCACCCTTCAAAAGATACACAAGTCCGTCAACAAAAAATAGCAGCGTCCATCCCCAATTAACAAAAAAGAAACATGCAGTTCTTCGTCAATGAAAAAAAGATCAACTAATGTTTAATTAAATGCATGACTGCTTCACTTCTAAGAAAACATACAAAAGTACCCAATACCCGTAACCAATTAACAAAAAAAGGCTATGCCATTTTTTGTCAACGGAAAAAGAGTAGTGGTTTCCGGTAGATGGCCTAGTAAAAATAAGATAGGGTTCCTAGTTCTTTCTTTTAAAAGAAAATCGTTATTTTATTTGCGCTAGAATAATAGTCTATGGATAGAGTAAGTTTTTGCAAAAAAATACGGCCATGACTTGAGCCAAACAAAAACACGAATCACGAGGCTATATCCAAGAATAGTAAGCGCGTGCGCACATAACGCGACATGACGAGAAGAGACCTACTTGTCCTAGTCCTAGTCAGATTTCCAACTTTTTTTTTTGAACAAGGATGTCTCCGAAGGGACGGGAAGCATATATTAAATCCAAACGGTGGATGTACAACTGATAACAAAGGACCCCATAAAATAAAGAACAAAATATAGGTCCTTGGTAAAAGCAGAAAAGACCTCGCTAAAAGATGAAAGATAGCAATCAGGTCCTTCTCTTTCTCCACCGCCGAGCTGGAAGTCGAACACACCGCCATCAAACTCGGACGCGGGGACAAAACCACTTGCTTCCGAGCAGACGGGAAACGCGATCGTCGACCTCGATATGGGCCTCTCCGAGGAGGTTTGACAAATGCCGGGACCCTTCGCCGGCTTCTGGATAGGCCGTTTTCTGGCCTTGGATGTCAGACGGCTATCACCTGCCGCCGAGGTGGTGCTCAAGAAGATTGCTTCCCAACTCCATTGCTTTTTTGTTGCTTCTGGGGCCGAGCTCGGCATTACACCCAGGAGAGCAGATAGCACCGGCCCTCTTGCCGGCGAGATGACACTCGCGGGGAATCGCAAGCTGATGACCCCATCCACCACCTGCCTCTCCCAAGAAGAAACAACAAGGTCTCCACCCTCCCCCTCGCCGCCACGGCCGGCCGAGAGGAGGGAGAACCACGCCGTGTCCCCCGGAGCAAGACAGGAAATACGAAAGCGCTTATTCCAGTGGAAACCCGCAACCGAGACGCACCTTGTCTTCCTCTTCCATGGAGGCTCGACGCAGAGGCTCGGCACCTCCCCGCCGGCACCGCGCCACAGCACCGCAGGGATGACTTCCTAGCCTCCTTCCCACCGGCACCTGGCCCTGCTCTCACATCCTCGTCCCTCGCCGCCATGGCCGGCCAACAGAGGAGGGAGAAGCAGAGGAGGCACCACAAGAGGGAGGACGCCCAGGTCCTTATTTATGGAGCAGCCATGGCCGCCCTCCACCAATAGCTCCGGCCACCGGAGCAGTAGGAGGAGCACCACCAGCAGGCAGGGGAGGAGCTCGGCCTGAAGAACTCCACACCAACTCCCGGCATCGCACCAAATTATGGCAGCAAGCCACACTCTAAACCTACCAGACCTAGATCTAGCTCCGGCGCCTCTCCGTTCCCAACTCCGGCTGGCTATTCCGGCGGAGAGGGCGGCGGATTGGGCCGGCCAGCGGCGGCGGACTCTCAAGGGGGCGAGGGGGAGAGAACGGGGCGAGGGGATAAGGTTCGGTCCCGAACTACTTAATTTAGTACTGCCGGTAGCGTAGATTTCCACCTAAACCGACAAGGATCACGACATGCAAAGCAAACACACACAAGGAAACTAAACAATTTCCAAACGAGGAAACCTACTAGTACTACCCGTAAATTTGGATATTGATTATTGCGAGGTGTTAGCAGATTTTGTTATGGAGTATATGTATGCTATCAGGAATGGCCGAAACAGAGAAAAATAGCTAGGGCCAAAGCTGACTATTTGAGACACAATATTGTGTGCACTTTAACATGGGTCTATAGCTTTCCAAATAGACAAAACGGACACGGCGCAGACAGAAGAGGGCTATTGGAGATGCTCTTCACGTCGGTGCGTCGGGTGCTCTCCTTGTTATATGGGTACTGCATTTTACATATGGTTAATTAAGTAGGCCCCAGGTAGAGATTCTCTCTCTCTCTATATATATATATATATATATATATATATATATATATATATATATATATATATATATATATATATATATATAGATTGTCTCGAGAGTTGAGAAGAACATAAAAAAATATAAATATGTTATTTTTTTGTTTACATGTCATATAAAAATACGACGTAAAATGCGTATTTTTAGTGTTTTTAAACTATAATTACTCATAAACTATTTTTTTATGTTATGGATGAGTATGAAAATAATTATTTGTATATAAAACATAAATTTTTAAACATGACAACATAAAGTTATGTGGTGTATATATATATGTATCGACGCGGATTTGCTACTCACATGCGTAGCTGCGCATAGGCAGAGAACCGTTGGATTTAGGGATCAAATGCATGCAACCTCTAGATGGAAGTGGGGTGGAACATGGCTGAGATAACGGTGTTAGTTTTGTGCATGCATGCAAGAATCTAGGGTTTGACATGGGTTCCAATTTAGCACACTATTTTGGCTACAAAAGTTTTAGCATCTAAAATGAGAAGGGATTGAGAACAAGGATTAAAACAGGTTTTGCATGCAGAAGCTTTAGACTATGTGCCATGCAAAAGAGTGCCCTAACAAAGGTTGTTTTGGTATGTGTTTGGTGGCCGCATGTATCCATGAGAATGTGAAGAAAACGAAACAAAGATTGTTTTGTTTATTGCGGCGGCAATGAAATAAGGCTTAGTTTGGTTAGGGTTTACCGCATGTAGTATATTAGGGTTTGCCTCACCTAAATAAAATTTGATAAGCTTTGTTTTGCTAGGGCTTCATGCATGTAGTATATTAAGGTTTACCGTGTAGTATATTAGGGTTAGGGTTTACCGCATGTTGTATATTAGGGTTTGCCTCACCTAAATGAAATTTGATAAGCTTTGTTTTGCTAGAGCTTCATGCATGCATCAAAGGAACACTAACGGCGTTACTATTGAGCTAACATTCTGAGTCTGGATGCATGTGCTCCCTATATCAAAAGGGGAGAGAATCAACGGTGGATAGGCTATGCGCAGCTATGCCTGTGTTTAGCTGGCTATTTCCCATATATGTATATAGAAACCCTATTCGACACCCAGGGTGCAGAATAGTTATTTTGCACCCAACATATTTTTACGTTGTTAGATTGAAAAAATTATGTTTTATATACGAATAATTATGTTCATATATTCACCATAACCAAAAAAATTGACACAAAAATAAAGTTTATAAGTCATTATAGTGTAAAAAACACCAAAAATATGTATTTTACGTCAAATTTTTTTATAACATGTAAACAAAAAAATTATGTTATTTCTAAATTTTATTATGTTCTTCTCGACTTAGAAAATAATACAAAGTTTACGTGACATAAAAATAATATATGGTTCTAAAGATAGAGGGTGGATGTAGAATAACTATTCTACACCCTGAGTGTCAAATAGCGCTATCCTATATGTATATATATATATATATATATATATATATATATATGTAAAATAGTGGGGTGCACACGGTGGTATGTGTGCATAGGGTCACCACCGTCCGATCCTCCTAAAGAGAGCACACGGACTAAGACGGCTGCATGCGGCGTGAGATGATTTATAGGAATGCCGTTATATCGGGAGCATGTATCCCCTCAGCTGTTCACCCATATATATTTACTACACATGATCCATACATGTTTACTTCCAACACACACCGGTTGGATAGTGAGCAATAGTAAGTAATGTGTTTCTTGTTGTTTTATCACGGCATGGGTATTTAAATTCTCTATGCGTACGCCATCTATAGCTTCCAAAACAAATTAGGACGGTGCTATTTGGAGTTCCATCATTTTGCTAGCTGCTAGTGGTCCTTCTATATATTGCCTATATCATCACTGCTGCACCGCGCATTTTTTCTACCTTGTGGACGTAAACCAACTAGTATAAAAAAAAAGATGGAGAAGCTGCCATAAAGAAACATGCAAGAAACGAATACGGGTGAGAACATATATATATATATATATATATATATATATATATATATATATATATATATATATATATGTATATATATATATATGGACGCGGATTTTATGCTCATGGTGGTACGTGTGCATAAGGTGAGAACCATTAGATTGCATGCATTTTAGCTCTCTTAATCAAATCGGCCATCTCCTTTCTCTCACGGTGTGTGTCTCGAGGTGTGCCTCCCATTACTCACTCTCGGCCACTGTATGAAAACGACACTCCTCTCTGTTTCCCTACTCCTCTCCATTTCTATTTTTTAGCAGTTGGCTTACGGTTCCAATCTATGAACTTGCACGGTATCGGTACAGAAGGAGATAAAACGGTGTTCTACATGCCTTGTTTTGTTCACACGCCATGTAACATCAGTATGTTAACGTTTTTAAGTATTCTGTTGTCGGGAGGAGATAAAACGGTGTTTGCATGCCTTGTTTTGTTCTCACCCGTATTCGTTTCTTGCATGTTTCTTTATGCCAGCTTCTCCATCTTTATTTTTGTACTAGTTGGTTTACGTCCACAAGGCAGAAAAAATGCGCTGTGTAGTAGTGGGTTTCTTGTTTAGACAAAAACTAAAACCCCCGTTTTATTTTGTTCGCCATGCTATATGTTCCCGCCTTTTCTTCCCGCGTATACCAAGTGGACTTTATCCCAAGTCCTATATAAGGCAGAAGAGAGGCCCGGGGTTTCACGCCACACACGTATATTCTGAATCGCAAACAAGAAGCTACCCATAACCGCCGTGAATTCGGGAGAGCTTCATGATGGGTATGTCTATGCTAGTTCTTCCCCCTTGATCGCATGCGAGCCGAGGTTATCAAGTACTACATTTCTCGTAGTGCTCTTCATTTTGTATTGCAAGGTCCTAATTTGTTTTGAAATCTATAGATGGCCTACGCATGGAGAATTGAAATACCCATTCCGTGATAAAACAACAAGAAACACATTAGTACTATTGCTCACTATCCAACCGGTTTATGTTTGGAAGTAAACTTGTATGGAGCTTGTTTACTAACTATATATGGGTGAACAGCTGAGGGGATACATGCTCTCAATATAACGACGTTCCTATAAATCATCTCACGCCGCATGCAGCCGTCTTAGTCCGTGTGCTCTCTTTGGGAGGATCAGACGGTGGTTACCCTATGCACACGTACCACCGTGTGCACCCCACTATTTTGCAGGTCGCGGATTTTATGCTCATGGTGGTACGTGCATATAGGGTGGGAACCATTGGATTGCATGCATTTTAGCTCTCTTAATCAAATCGGCCATCTCCTTTCTCTCACGGTGTGTGTCTCGAGGTGTGCCTCCCGTTACTCACTCGACCACTGTATGAAAACGACACTCCTCTCTGTTTCCCTACTTCCCTCCATTTTTATTTTTTAGCAGTTGGCTTACGGTTCCAATCTATAAACTTGCACGGTATCGGTACAGAAGGAGATAAAACAGTGTTCTGCATGTCTTGTTTTGTTCACACGCCATGTAACCTCAGTATGTTTTTAAGTATTCTGTTGTCCAAAGAAGATAAAACGGTGTTTGCATGTCTTGTTTTGTTCTCACCCGTATTCATTTCTTGCATGTTTCTTTATGCCACATCTTCTCCATCTTTATTTTTGTACTAGTTGGTTTACGTCCACAAGGCAGAAAAATGCGCGGTAGTGGGTTTCTTGTTTAGACGAAAACTAAAACCCCCGTTTTATTTTGTTCGCCATGCTATATGTTTCCGTCTTTTCTTCCCGTGTATACCAAGTGGACTTTTTCCCAAGTCCTATATAAGGCAGAAGAGAGGCCCGGGGTTTCACGCCACACAAGTATATTCTGAATCGCAAACAAGAAGCTGCCCAGAACCGCCATGAATTCGGGAGAGCTTCCTGATGGGTATGTCTATGCTAGTTCTTCCCCCTGATCGCATGCGAGCGAGGTTATCAAGTACTACATTTCTCGCAATGCTCTTCATTTTGTATTGCAAGGTCCTAATTTGTTTTGAAAGCTATAGATGGCCTACGCATGGAGAATTGAAATACCCATGCCGTGATAAAACAACAAGAAACACATTACTACTATTGCTCACTATCCAACCCGTGTATGTTTGGAAGTAAACATGTATGGAGCTTGTTTACTAACTATATATGGGTGAACAACTGAGGGGATACATGCTCCTGATATAATGACGTTCCTATAAATCATCTCACGCCGCATGCAGCCGTCTTAGTCCGTGTGCTCTCTTTAGGAGGATCGGACGGTGGTTACCCTATGCCTATGCACACGTACCACTGTTATATATATATATATATATATATATATATATATATATATATATATATATAATTTCTAAACACATTATATATATATAATGTCTAGATCAAAGTAAATTTATAAGTATCAAGCTTGGTGTATGGACACCAAGGTGCACCAGTCATTTTACCTATATATATAACAGCCTGGTGGAGCTAACCCTTCTATCACTTTCAACAAAAAATAATGTGTTTAGAGATTATGAATACAAAAATTTGAATTAGGACGCATGGAGCTAACCTTTTAGCACTTTGGCGTTATGTACGTCTCGTATAAAACGTGGGATTGCAGATCGTTTGCCTTTTCTGGGTAGTTCCAATGATCTGATTTTATATAATATCTTCCTCTACGTACAAGATATGTTTGTCTCAAATCTTAACACGTGCATACCCCCATGCAGCTGGTGGTGGGGGCTACAATTGCGCTGTCGTGGTTTGGCCAATGACCATTTGAGTACGTGCTTGCTAAGATGCTTGTTTGTTTTGGCTGGCTATGCATGCCATACCATCTGCAGTATGGGTTATCCGTGGTATAATAATTACTGGACGCGAAAGGTTGTATTGCTTTCTTAGAAAATAAGTGACTTGGATTTATTTAAATTTATATTTTTTATACACTAAAACACGTCTAGATGCATGCGAGAAATACCTTCCCTACTCTTTCCCTCTCCCAATACGAGATCCCATGCCTGACATATGCGTCGGCTTGATCGACTGCTGGATGCGGGTCGCCGGCTGAGCCTCTGCCTTAGAACCAGCGTCTGCAATTGCTCGTGTCGTCCTTGATCAGCCAAACACGGGCTCGACCTGGTGCCTCGGCACTGACAGCTAAACATGAGCAGTCAGCAAGGTCCATGACTGTTGCCCTTGATATGAAAGCTTTAGTGCACATCCATATAATCGGCTAGTCCTAGTCAGATTTCCACCAAATGCGAGGACGAGAAGACCTACTCGTGGTAGTTCTAGTCTTTTTTTGAATAAGAAAGGCCCAGAAGGGCCCGGAATCTGCATTAATACGGTGGTGGGTGTACAATTATAAAAAGGACCTCTCGAGAGAAAGGAAATACAACAAGGTCCTTAACTTTTACACCTAACACCCTAAAGTAGATCGCAAAAACGCGATCAAGTCCATCTTCTCCGCCGAGCTTTGACCACCGACTGTGGCCACCAACGACTCCACCGGGGACGCAACCACTTGGTGAAGAGGCGGCGCCGCTCGTCACGCCGTGATCGAGGAGGACCCTCCAGCCAAGGAGGGAGATATTGCCTGAGAAGAACTCAAGCACAGCAGTGCCATGCCTATGGCCAGAGATAGCACCGGTAGGCAAGAGCCGGCGCTTGGGTACTGCTGCAGGTGCCGCGGATTCCAAGAGCACCACGAGATAGGTCCGCGCCGCCGCCGCATCCGCACAACACACCTCCTTTTCCACACCTCCATGGCTAGTCAAAGGAAGAAGCCGCGCTTCACAGATGCACCACAAACACCAGCGACGCAAGGGTAACCCGCCCGCCTCACGCTCCATCGAGAACGAGGACCGCCCAGCACTGCGTCGAAGTGCCGGAGCGTACGAGCAACATCTTCTTGAAGATGACGAGGAAGCCCGACTCCAGGACAGCTCCCCCTCGCTGCCACAGGCGTCCAGGACCAGCTTCAGAGCAAGAGCACCAACTCGCACAACACCATGCTTCCCACCCTCGCCACCACGTCCGGCCAGGGAAGACAGCACCACAGGCACCACAAGGATGCTAAAGGCAGCAGTTTTATTGGGGGAGATGATGGACTACCCTTCCACCACGAGCTTCATCCAGAGAAGCACCGCCATGGCAAGGAAGAACCCTAGATTGCGCCGGATCTGACTGCCAAGATTCGGGGAGCGCATCCATCTACCAGGCATAGAGCGCCACACCGGCACAAGGCCAACCTTACAACACTACTGGAAAACAGGCCTTCGGTTCGATCTGAACAACGTCACCAGTCCCTGCCTGTCACGAACCGCGACTAGTGCTAGCACTAGTCCCGGGCCGTGAGGCCTCCAACGGCTAGAAATGGCCAAAGACACTAGTCCCGAGCCGGACCAGAGCTCTAGTCCCGGTCCGTAATACGGCCCGGGACTAATAAGTTGGAGCGGTCCGACAGCTCTTTTCGGGGACTATTAGTCCCGGGTCGTATCATGGCCCGGGACTAGTTGTCCATCAGTATGTATACAGCTTCCTGGCCAGCTGCGCCCTAAAGCATATGGTGGCCATTTTTATCAAAGAAGCAAGAGAGTTCATGCCATTTTTTTCTCAAGATTTGTCAAGATTTAGTTTGCAACACCTAAATACAAAGATTTAAAAGGTTAGAACTTCATTCTTTCATCTCTTATTGCTACTTTAGCTCTATAATGCTCTAGAAGTATAGAGATATGGATCAAATGCATGCATGCTCTAGAAGTAGCTAGAAGGATTTTGATATATATGTGTAACAAATTTTGATTAGGCACATAGTTACTGAAAATTGAAATGTGTAATTTTAGAGTTTCGGAGCTTAGAATGGAATGAGGTTTTCACTGATAGAACAATAATAAAAAACTCCACATTTATCATGTTGATTGTTTTCTCCAATTCACAAATTGGTGCATGTAAATTTTTCAAAATTCAAAATTAATACTCTAGAAGCTCTCAATATAACTTGTAATAATTTTATCATCTTGTGTAATGGTTTTTGATATACTTTTACTATAATGCAGATGGTTCGGGAATGGATGTACGGTACTGACCGACGCTCTGGCGAGTTCATTAATGGCGTGCATGAATTCATCCGTGTTGCTGATGCAAACAAGCACAATGGTTTTGTATTATGTCCATGTAATGGATGTAGGAATCAGAAGGATTACTCTGACTCAAAAACCCTTCACAGCCACCTGTTGAAGTCCGGCTTCATGCCCAGTTATAATTGTTGGACCAAGCACGAAGAGAGAGGGGTTATAATGGAAGACAATGAAGAAGAGGAGGAGGATGACAACTATCATGGTTTCCCTGAGTACGGAGATACTTCCATGGGGGATGCTGAAGGGGAGGATGAAGAAGAGACACATGATGAACCCGCTGATGATCTTGGTCGGACCATTGCCGATGCACGAAGAGATTGTGAAACTGAAAAGGATAGGGAGAAGTTCAATCACATGCTAGAGGATCACAAAAAGTTGTTGTACCCAAATTGCGAAAATGGTCTGAAAAATCTGGGCAGCACACTGGAATTGCTGCGATGGAAGGCTGAGTGTGCTATACCTGACTCCTCATTTGAAAAGTTGTTGAAATGATGAAGAATATGCTTTCAAAAGATAACGTATTGCCCGCCAGTACGTACGAAGCAAAGAAGGTTGTCTGCCCTCTAGGTTTAGAGGTTCAGAAGATACATGCATGCTCTAATGACTGCATCCTCTACCGCGGTGAGGAGTATGAGAATTTAGATGCATGCCCGGTATGCACTTCACTTCGGTATAAGATTAGACGAGATGACCCTGGTGACGTTGAGGGCAAGCCCCCCCGGAGGAGGGTTCCTGCGAAGGTGATGTGGTATGCTTCTATAATACCACGGTTGAAACGCTTATTCAGAAACAAAGAGCACGCCAAGTTGTTGCGATGGCATAAAGAGGAACGTAAGTCAGATGGGATGTTGAGACACCCTGCTGATGGGTCACAATGGAGAAAAATCGATAGAAAGTACCCGGACTTTGCAAATGACGCAAGGAGTTTAAGGTTTGGTCTAAGTACAGATGGCATGAATCCCTTTGGCGAGCAGAGCTCCAGTCACAGCACCTGGCCCATGACTCTATGCATCTATAACCTTCCTCCTTGGTTGTGCATGAAGCAGAAGTTCATTATGATGCCAGTGTTGATCCAAGGTCCGAAGCAACCCGGAAACGACATTGATGTGTACCTAAGGCCATTAGTGGAAGAACTTTTACAGTTGTGGCACAAACCCGGGATACGCGTGTGGGATGAGCACAAGCAGGAAGAATTTAACCTCCGAGCATTGCTTTTCGTAACAATCAATGATTGGCCTGCTCTTAGTAACCTTTCAGGACAGTCAAACAAGGGATACAATGCATGCACACACTGTTTAGATGAGACTGAAAGTATATATTTGGAACATTGTAAGAAGAATGTATACAATGAGAATCATCGATTTCTTTTGGCCAAGCATCCCTTAAGAAAGAAAGGCAAGCACTTCAACGGTCTGGCATGTCACCAGACGAATCCTAAGGAGCGTACTGGTGCTGATATATTTGATATGGTCCAAGATTTGGATCAATTGGTAACCTTTGGAAAGGGTCCTGGAGGAAAATCTGTTCCAAAAGACGTTGAAGGACACGCACCCATGTGGAAGAAGAAATCTATATTTTGGGAGCTACCATATTGGAAATTCTTAGAGGTCCGCTCTGCAATCGATGTGATGCATGTGACGAAGAATCTTTGCGTGAACCTGCTAGGCTTCTTGGGCGTGTATGGGAAGACGAAAGATACACCGGAAGCACGAAAGGACCATCATGTAGGGGTTCGTAGCATGGAAAACAAAATTTTCTATCGCATACAAACAAACAAGCCAAGATCTATCTACTAGATTGTAGCAACGAGTCGATGGAATAACTCACCCTCGAAGATTCTAAAGTGGTTAACGAGAGCAGATTCTCGTGGGTGATGTAGTCGTACTCTTTCCGATCTCAAGATCGCGTAGACGATCCTTCCGACGCCACGTTCCAGCAGCGCTCCCGCAGTCGGTCACACGTTCGGTACTCGACGAAGACCTTCCTCTCCCTTGTTCCAGCAGGCAGCGGAGGTTGTAGCACTCTCCTCGCGATTCCGGCAGCACAACGGCGTGGTACCGGAGGTAGAGGGGAAATCCCGCAGGGCTTCGCCTTAAGCCGGTGCGAGTATGGTGGAGCTTATGAGAGAGGCTATTAGTGGTCTAGTAATTAGACACACCAATTAGAGGGCTCTAAACCAATTAGAAGGCTCTAAACCGAATAGCTCTAAACCGGGGTCTAGATCTAGGGTTTAGTTTAGAGGATAGGAAACTTGTGTGTGTTGGGAGGGAGCCCTGCCCCTCCTTATATAGGTGGGAGGGGCTGGCCGGCCAAGGGGAGGAGTTCCTCCCCAACTCGGCCTTGGGAGGTGCGCCGGCCAAGGGGAGGAACCCTCCTCCAACTCGGCCTCCACCTCTCCTCCTCTTTCTCCTCTTTCCGAAAACTGGCAGTTTGACCGAAAACTGGCAGTTTGACTTTTCCAATTAGGATTTGAATTAACCCTTTATTTCGGACAGCGAGAACACTTAGTACATGATGCAATCATTCCAACATGCAATGACACATTCATGTACCCTTCCCCCTCCGGAGTGCCGGACATTCCGGGACCTTCTAGAATGTTCCCGATGAAAACACCGGAACCATTCCCCAACTCCAAAACGGGACTTTCCTTATATGAATCTTATTCTCCGGACCATTCCGGATCACCTCGTGATATCCCGGATCCCATCCGAGACTCCGAACAACATTCGGTCTCTTTCTCATAATACCATAACTACTCAAACAACGTCGAATCCTTAAGTGTGTCTCCCTACGGTTCGTGAATTATGCGGACATGATCGAGACACTTCTCCGAACAATAACCAATAGAGGAATCTGGAAATTCATATGGCTCCCACATATTTCTACGATTACTTTGCGATCGAATGAACCACTTACATACGATACCAATTTCCCTTTGTCTCACGATATGTTACTTATCCGAGGTTATGATCGTCGGTATCTCTGCATACCTAGTTCAGCCTCGTTACTGATAAGTACTCTTTTCTCGTTCCCGTGATATGTGATCCCTTGTGACCCAGTCACATGCTTGCAAGCTAATTGGATGACATTTCACCGAGAGGGCCCAGAGAATATCTATCCGTCATGTGGATGGACAAATCCCACTCTTGATCCATGTGTTTCAACCAATACTTTCCGAACACTCAATGCCACCTTTATAGCCACCCTGTTACGGTGTGGTGTTTGATGACATCAAAGCATCCATCCAGTAAAGGTGATATGCATGATCTCATGGTCGAAGGAATTAGGTTACTATGTATCAGAAAGCATATAGCAATTGAACTATTGAAATGACTTGATCTTTATGCTACGCTTGTCTATAGGAGTATGTCCACCATATCATTCTCCTAACGATATGATCTTGTTGTTGATAACATCTCAATGTTCATGACAAAGAAACCACATCATCAATCAACCAACAAGCTAGTGAAGTATAGAGGCTATACTAGGGACTTCAAATTAAGTTTACAAATCACACAAGTATTAATGGTTTCCTTGTTAATACTATTATAGCATGAATGTAAACATTTATCATAAACACAGAGATATATAATAATAACTACATTTATTATTACCTCTAGGGCATATCTCCAACAGTCTCCCACTTGCACTAGAGTCATCTAATCTAGATTACATGGTAATATACCGAACACCCATGGCAGTTTGGTGTTGGTCATGTTTTGCCCTCGGGAGAGGTTTAGTCAACGGATCCGCCACATTCAGATCTGTGTGTACTTTGCAAATCTTTATATCCCCATCCTGGATATGTTCTCGAATAGCGTGAAAACGCAGCTTGATATGCTTCAGCTTCTTGTGTGACCTTGGTTCTTGCGCATTGGCTATGGCGCCCATGTTATCACAGTAGATAGACATTGGGTCCAGCGCACTAGGAACCACACCCAGCTCTGTAATGAACTCTTTCATCCATATCGCTTCTTGTGAAGCCTCCGAAGCAGCCATGTATTCCGATTCAGTTGAAGATCTCGCCACAACGCTTTGCTTTGCACTCCTCCAGCTAACTGCTGCACCATTCAAAATAAATACGTATCCAGATTGTGATTTAGAATCATCCGGATCGGTGTTCCAACTAGCATCGGTGTAACCATTAACAACGAGCTGTTCATCACCTCCATAAGAAAGAACCATATCCTTAGTTCTTCTCAAGTACTTAAGGATGTTTTTGACCGCTGTCCAATGATCCACTCCTGGATCACTTTGATATCTGCTAGTTAGACTAACAGCATATGCGATGTCGGGTCTAGTACATAGCATGGCATACATTAGAGATCCTATGGCTGAGGCATAGGGAGTCTTACTCATCCTTTCTCTATCTTCTGCCGATGTCGGACTTTGAGTTTTACTCAAGGTCGTATTGGGCAACATGGGCAAGAACCCTTTCTTGCTTTCTTCCATTCCAAACTTCTTTAGAACTTTGTCCAAATATGTACTTTGTGACAATGATATTTGGCGTTTCGATCTATCTCTATAAATCGTTATGCCTAATATGTAAGCTGCTTCGCCAAGATCCTTCATTGAAAAACTATTATTCAAATATTCTTTGACACTATTAAGAAGGTCTACATCATTCCCAATCAATAATATGTCATCCACATATAGTATTAAGAACGCTACAGAGCTCCCACTCACTTTCTTGTAAATACAAGCTTCTCCATAAGTTTGTATAAAACCAAAACTTTTGATTACCTTATCAAAACGTTGATTCCAACTTCGGGATGCTTGCTTCAATCCATAGATGGACCGTTGAAGTTTGCATACCTTGTTAGCATCTTTAGGATCGACAAAACCTTTGGGTTGCATCATATACAATTCTTCATCAATGTCTCCATTGAGGAATGCTGTTTTGACATCCATCTGCCATATCTCATAATCATAATATGCAGCGATTGCTAACATAATCCTCACAGACTTTAGCTTCGCTACTGGTGAGAAAGTCTCATCGTAGTCAACTCCTTGAATTTGTCGAAACCCTTTTGCGACAAGTCGAGCTTTATAGACAGTAACATTACCATCAGCATCTGTTTTCTTCTTGAAAATCCATTTGTTCTCGACAGCCTTCCGGCCATCCGGTAAGTCCACCAAAGTCCATACTTGGTTTTCGTACATGGATCCAATCTCGGATTTCATGGCTTCTTGCCATTTATTGGAATCTGGGCTCATCATCGCTTCCTCATATGTCTCGGGATCATCGGTGTTGTCCACCAACATGACATTCATAACGGAATCATACCAATCTGGAGTGGTACGAGTTCTCGTTGACCTCCGAGGCTCTGTAGCAACCTCAACCGAAGTTTCATGATCACTATCATTAGCTTCCTCCCTCATTGGTGCAGGCACCACAGGAACTTCTTCCGGTGCTGCGCTACTCGCAATTTCGAGAGAAGGTTCGACAACCTCGTCGAGTTCTACTTTCCTTCCAGTCACTTCTTTCGAGAGAAATTCCTTCTCTAGAAAGGATCCATTCTTGGCAACGAAGATTTTGCCTTCGGATCTATGATAGAAGGTATACCCAATAGTTTCCTTCGGGTATCCTATGAAGACGCACTTTTCCGCTTTGGGTTCAAGCTTGTCCGGCTGTAACTTCTTTACATAGGCTTCGCATCCCCAAACTTTAAGGAACGACAATTTAGGTTTCTTCCCAAACCATAATTCATACGGTGTCGTTTCAACGGATTTAGATGGTGCCCTATTTAAAGTGAATGCGGCTGTTTCTAATGCATAACCCCAAAATGATAGCGGTAAATTTGTAAGTGACATCATAGAACGAACCATATCTAAGAGAGTTCGATTACGACGTTCAGACACACCATTACGCTGTGGTGTTCCCGGCGGTGTCAACTGCGAAAGTATTCCACATTTCTTCAAATGCTCGCCAAACTCGTAACTTAGATATTCACCTCCACGATCAGAACGTAGAAATTTAATCTTCTTGTTACGTTGATTCTCTACCTCACTTTGAAACTCCTTAAACTTCTCGAAAGTTTCGGACTTATGTTTCATGAAATAGATATACCCATATCTACTCAAGTCATCCGTGAAGGTAAGAACATAACGATAACCACCGTGCGATGCTACACTCATTGGACCACACACATCGGTATGTATGATTTCCAATAAGTCCGTAGCTCGCTCCATCATACCAGAAAATGGAGTCTTAGTCATTTTACCCATCAGACATGCTTCGCATATTTCAAGTGATTCAAAATCAAGTGATTCAAGAAGTCCATCGGAATGGAGTTTCTTCATACGCTTCACTCCAATGTGACCAAGACGACAGTGCCACATATAGGTCAAGTTATCGCTTGATTTCAAACGTTTAGCTTCAACGTTATTAATATGTGTATTTCCACTATCGAGATTCAATATGAATAGACCA
The DNA here is from genome assembly GCA_916181665.1 of Avena sativa. Classification (NCBI taxonomy): domain Eukaryota; kingdom Viridiplantae; phylum Streptophyta; class Magnoliopsida; order Poales; family Poaceae; genus Avena; species Avena sativa. Next base: position 52,910,757 of record OV702285.1, on the reverse strand, counting down.
TCTATCAAAGGTGCATGTGCATAAAACATATTACTCATATAAATCGAACAACCATTATTCTCGGATTTAAACAAGTAACCGTCTCGCAATAAACAAGATCCCGATATAATGTTCATGCTCAACGCAGGCACCAAATAACAATTATTTAAGTATAAAACTAATCCCGATGGTAGATGAAGAGGTAGCGTGCCGACCGCGATCACATCAACCTTTGATCCGTTTCCCACGCGCATCGTCACCTCGTTCTTCGCTAGCTTTCGTTTATTCTGCAGCTCCTGTTTCGAGTTACAAATATGAGCAACCGAACCAGTATCAAATACCCAGGCATTACTACGAATACTAGTGAAATACACATCAATAACATGTATATCAGATATACCTTTCTTCTTGATGTTGCCGTTCTTCAAATCCGCCAAGTACTTTGGGCAATTCCGCTTCCAGTGACCTTCTCCCTTGCAGTAAAAGCACTCAGTATCAGGCTTGGGTCCAGCCTTGGTCCTCTTCGTCAGCATGGTAGCTTTCTTACCACCCTTCTTGAAGTGTCCCTTCTGCTTAGACTTGCCTTTCTTGAATTTGGTGGTCTTATTGACCATCAACACTTGGTGCTCTTTCTTGATCTCCACTTCTGCAGATTTTAACATAGCAAATAGTTCTGGCAACTCTTTGTTCATGTTCTGCATGTTGTAGTTCATCACAAAGTTCTTGTAACTTGGTGGTAGTGATTGGAGGATGCGGTAAACTCCCAAAGTATTAGGAATCACTATACCCAAGCTTTGAAGTTTATTCGCGTGCCCAGACATTTTAAGCACATGCTCACTGACGGAGCTACCCTCTTCCATCTTGCAGTTAAAGAACTTTTCAGAAGCTTCATAACTTTCAATTGCCGCATGAGTCTCAAAAATTAATTTGAGATCCTCGACAATATCATATGGGTCTGACTCTTCAAACCTTTTCTGAAGCTCCGATTCTAAACCATACAAGATAGCACACTGAACTATGGAGTACTGATTCTTCCGAGCGAGGTAAACATTCTTTACTTCATCGGAAGCATCAGCTGCAGGTGGGTCACCTAGCGGTGCATCCAGCACATAGGTCAAATTACCAGCTGTGAGGACAATCCTCAAATTGCGGAACCAATCCGCGAAGTTGCTTCCATTGTTTTTCAACTTTTCTTTCTCTAGGAACGCATTAAAATTGATGGTAGGGGCTGCCATTGATCTACAACATATTTGCAATAGTTTAGACTAAGTTTATGACAAATTGAGTTCAAATTAATTAATGAAATTAAACTAGGTGAACTCCCACTCAAAACAACATCCCTCACATTGTTTTAGTGATCACATGAACCAAATCCACTACATCAACACCGATCATCACGAGAGCTGATATAGTTTTAATGGCGAACAATCATCATGTTCATCATATCTACTATATGATTCATGCTTTGCCTTTCGGCGATCCGTGTTCCTGAGGCCATGTCTGTACATGCTAGGCTCGTCAAGATCAAACCTTAGCTACCGCATAAGCAAATCTGGCTTGCTTACGTTGTATTTACCCGTGGAATCAAAGACACCCGATCATCACGTGGTGCTTCGAAGCAACAAGTTTTAGCAACGGTGCTAACTAAGGGCGAACACTTTAGAACTTGAAATTTATGTGCATGAGGGATCATCTTATAATGCTACCGTCGTCTACTAAGCAATACAAGATGCATAAAGGATTAACATCACATGCAATTTATAATATGTGATATGATATGGCCTTTCTTCTTTGTGCTTCCGATCTCCATCTTCAAGCACGAACATGATCTCCATCATCACCGGCGTAGCATCAAGGTCAATGACGCTTCTTCATGGTTGTCGTCCACCAGCTTCAACTATTACAACTATTTTGAATAGACACGCAGGTCTTAACTGAAATTAAAGACAACCATATGGCTCCTGCCGGTTGCCAACTTACAATAAGGAACATTGCATACATCAAATATAATCACAATCATGGCCATATCACATCACTGCACACCCCTGCAAAACAAAGTTAGACGCCTCTACTTTCTTTGCATATTTTACGTGGCTTGGGGCTTTCAATAAGTGTCGTTCTAACTTACGAACAAGAACCACAACATTGATACTAGCATTGTTGATTACCCGTTGTAAATTGGATCTTAACTATGCTAGGAGAAACAGGCACCCGCAAAGCCACTTATGCAATACAAGTTGCATGTCGAGCGTGGAGCAAGTCTCATGAACGATGTCATGTAAGGTTAGCCCGGGCCGCTTCATCCCAACATACCGCAAGATGCAAAGTACACAAAAAGCAATCTACAATAAAAGCATCAACGCCCACAATGACCATTGTGTTCTACTCGTGCAACAGATCTACATATAGACACGGCTCTGATACCACTGTAGGGGTTCGTAGCATGGAAAACAAAATTTTCTATCGCATACAAACAAACAAGCCAAGATCTATCTACTAGATTGTAGCAACGAGTCGATGGAATAACTCACCCTCGAAGATTCTAAAGTGGTTAACGAGAGCAGATTCTCGTGGGTGATGTAGTCGTACTCTTTCCGATCTCAAGATCGCGTAGACGATCCTTCCGACGCCACGTTCCAGCAGCGCTCCCGCAGTCGGTCACACGTTCGGTACTCGACGAAGACCTTCCTCTCCCTTGTTCCAGCAGGCAGCGGAGGTTGTAGCACTCTCCTCGCGATTCCGGCAGCACAACGGCGTGGTACCGGAGGTAGAGGGGAAATCCCGCAGGGCTTCGCCTTAAGCCGGTGCGAGTATGGTGGAGCTTATGAGAGAGGCTATTAGTGGTCTAGTAATTAGACACACCAATTAGAGGGCTCTAAACCAATTAGAAGGCTCTAAACCGAATAGCTCTAAACCGGGGTCTAGATCTAGGGTTTAGTTTAGAGGATAGGAAACTTGTGTGTGTTGGGAGGGAGCCCTGCCCCTCCTTATATAGGTGGGAGGGGCTGGCCGGCCAAGGGGAGGAGTTCCTCCCCAACTCGGCCTTGGGAGGTGCGCCGGCCAAGGGGAGGAACCCTCCTCCAACTCGGCCTCCACCTCTCCTCCTCTTTCTCCTCTTTCCGAAAACTGGCAGTTTGACCGAAAACTGGCAGTTTGACTTTTCCAATTAGGATTTGAATTAACCCTTTATTTCGGACAGCGAGAACACTTAGTACATGATGCAATCATTCCAACATGCAATGACACATTCATGTACCCTTCCCCCTCCGGAGTGCCGGACATTCCGGGACCTTCTAGAATGTTCCCGATGAAAACACCGGAACCATTCCCCAACTCCAAAACGGGACTTTCCTTATATGAATCTTATTCTCCGGACCATTCCGGATCACCTCGTGATATCCCGGATCCCATCCGAGACTCCGAACAACATTCGGTCTCTTTCTCATAATACCATAACTACTCAAACAACGTCGAATCCTTAAGTGTGTCTCCCTACGGTTCGTGAATTATGCGGACATGATCGAGACACTTCTCCGAACAATAACCAATAGAGGAATCTGGAAATTCATATGGCTCCCACATATTTCTACGATTACTTTGCGATCGAATGAACCACTTACATACGATACCAATTTCCCTTTGTCTCACGATATGTTACTTATCCGAGGTTATGATCGTCGGTATCTCTGCATACCTAGTTCAGCCTCGTTACTGATAAGTACTCTTTTCTCGTTCCCGTGATATGTGATCCCTTGTGACCCAGTCACATGCTTGCAAGCTAATTGGATGACATTTCACCGAGAGGGCCCAGAGAATATCTATCCGTCATGTGGATGGACAAATCCCACTCTTGATCCATGTGTTTCAACCAATACTTTCCGAACACTCAATGCCACCTTTATAGCCACCCTGTTACGGTGTGGTGTTTGATGACATCAAAGCATCCATCCAGTAAAGGTGATATGCATGATCTCATGGTCGAAGGAATTAGGTTACTATGTATCAGAAAGCATATAGCAATTGAACTATTGAAATGACTTGATCTTTATGCTACGCTTGTCTATAGGAGTATGTCCACCATATCATTCTCCTAACGATATGATCTTGTTGTTGATAACATCTCAATGTTCATGACAAAGAAACCACATCATCAATCAACCAACAAGCTAGTGAAGTATAGAGGCTATACTAGGGACTTCAAATTAAGTTTACAAATCACACAAGTATTAATGGTTTCCTTGTTAATACTATTATAGCATGAATGTAAACATTTATCATAAACACAGAGATATATAATAATAACTACATTTATTATTACCTCTAGGGCATATCTCCAACACATCAACGTATGAAAGACCCAGATGGCCTGCATCCGGAATGGTTTCAAGGTCATGTCAGCTACGCTCTTACCAAACAAGAGAAGGAAATATTTTTGAATGCCTAAGAAGTATTAAGGTCCCGTCTGGCTTCTCGTCGAATATAAAGGGAATAATAAATATGGCAGAAAAAAAGTTCCAAAACCTAAAGTCTCATGACTGCCACGTGATTATGACGCAAATGTTTCCGATTGCATTGAGGGGGCTTCTACCAGATAATGTTCGAGTACCCATTGTGAAGCTATGTGCATTTCTCAATGCAATCTCTCAGAAGATAATCAATCCTGAAGATCTACCACGGTTACAGAATGATGTGGTCCAATGTCTTGTCAGTTTTGAGTTGGTGTTCCCACCATCCTTCTTCAATATTATGACGCACCTGCTGGTTCACCTAGTCGAAGAGATTTCCATTCTCGGTCCTGTATTTCTACACAATATGTTTCCCTTTGAGAGGTTCATGGGAATCTTAAAGAAATATGTCTGTAACCGTGCTAGGCCAGAAGGAAGCATCTCCAAGGGCTATGGAACAGAGGAGGTCATTGAATTTTGTGTTGACTTTGTTCCTGAACTTAAGCCGATTGGTCTTCCTCAATCGCGGTATGAGGGGAGCCTAAGTGGAAAGGGTACTCTAGGAAGGAAATCAATAATATGTAGGGATGGACATTCTTACACCGAAGCACATTACATCGTTCTACAGAATTCTATCTTGGCAGCCCCATATATCGAGGAACACAAGAAAATCTTACGCTCCAACAACCCTGGAAAGCATGACTCTTGGATTAGCGATGAACACATGAAGAGTTTCGGCGGTTGGTTGCAACATCTCATCAAAAACAACACTCTTGGAGATCAGCTATACTTGTTGTCTAGGTCACCATCTTCGACTATATCGACTTTCCAAGGGTACGAGATAAATGGGTATACATTTTACACGATAGCCCAAGATAAAAAGAGCACCAACCAAAATAGTGGTGTCCGCTTTGATGCAACAAACAACAATGGCAAAGACCACATATTATGGTTACATAGAGGAGATATGGGAACTTGACTATGGACCTACTTTTAAGGTCCCCTTGTTTCGGTGCAAATGGGTCAAGCTGACAGGAGGAGGGGTTGAGGTAGACAAGAAATACGGAATGACATCGTTGGATCTCAACAATCTTGGGTACTTAGACGAACCATTCGTCCTAGCCAATGATGTGGCTCAGGTTTTCTATGTGAAGGACATGTCTACCAAACCTAGAAAAAGAAAAAATAAGAAAAAGAATACATCATACGATGAGCCAAAGTGCCACATAGTTCTTTCAGAAAAAGAAACATCGTGGGAGTGGAGGACAAGACAGACATGTCAGAAGATTGTGATAAGTTTCATGAAATCCCGCCCTTCGCGGTGAAGGATGACCCAAGCATCATGTTAACGAATGAAGATGCTCCATGGATACGACGGGATCAGAAAGGAACACACGCGAAGAAATGATATGTAATAATTGTAACATTTTATGAGTGAAGATGCTCCATGCATGTGTCCATTTTTATAGTGTTGTCTGCAAACAATCTTGAGTGTGTTAGTCCCGTTTTGTGGCTGGACCGGGACTAAAGGAGGGCCTTTAGTACCGATTCATACTTACCATTAAGATCTGATCTCCAAACGCGTGATGTCACATATTAGGGAGTGCCTCTATGACCAGTTTCTCGGAGATGCCGGAGGACTAGGCTCCGTCGGCATCTCCCTGAAACTGGCCGTAGTGGTGTCCCTGCTCTCGAAAACCATCTTGCAGCTTGTAACTTCTCTAACTAGATCAATACGCCTGGGAGCTAACTAATTTCACATATTAGGGAGTGCCTCTATGACCAGTTTCTCGGAGATGCCAGAGGACTGGGCTCCGTCGGCATCTCCCTGAAACTGGCCGTAGTGGTGTCCCTCCCTGCTCTCGAAAACCATCTTGGAGATGCCTTAAACTAGTTGAAGGACTGGACTCACAAGGATGCCTATTTATAGAACAAGCAGCTCGGCAAAATGTCGACACTCGCGACATAATGTCGACACTCACCCCTATTATTAGTGCTGACTCATGTTTAGTCCCGGTTGGTGTCTCCAACCGGGACTAAAGGTTCATCTTTAGTCCTGGTTGGTGACACCATCCGGGACAAGGTACAAGCCGCACGACATAATGTCGACACTCACCCCTATTATTAGTGTTGCCTGGCCCAGTCTGCCGCAATCCCTTTAGTCGCGGTTGGTTTCTCCAACCGGGACTAAAGATGAACCCTCTCTTTATATAGGCATTTCCCTCTATTTATTAGGTAACACTCAAGACATTTATTAATATTAAAAACCAGGACAAACCGGGACTAGCTAACACTCAGGACTAAAGCCGCCCCCTTTAGTCATAATCATGCCTAGTCCTATAGTACGCAGCTTCAGGGTCTTCTTCGTCATCGTCATCATCATCGTCATCGTCACCTGCCACTCCGGGGATCCTCAGCCCATCCATGGCATATACCAGGGGCCATTCCAGCCTCGGATTCATGGCGGGCGGGGGAGGGGTCTCCTGGAAGACGATGTCGCTACCGCCGGGCCGGTGTGGGGCCTTTTTGTGGCTCTGTGGCGGGTGGACTCGTGGGCACCGCAGGCGAGGATGGTCTCCCCCGGCGATGTAGCGTATTACTCCGATGATAGTACGGTTTGCCCACCACAGACGACGGTCGGCTTCGTTGTGGTTCACCGGTGGCGGGCTATCACCCTCGTACCTGGCGAGCTCCCTTTCCCGCCTATTAGCGAAGAAGGCATTCCAGGTGTCGTAGTTGTCCGGATCCCACTGGGGATCCATCCGCTGCTCCGGCGTGAGCTCGTGGTAGAAGTGGTTTGTGATGGCCGCCTGGCGTGCTGAACCTTAAGGGACAGGAGGGACAGGAACCCCTCCAGCGCTCAGCATCCAGCCGGCGGGCGGCCGGTAGACCGGCGGACAAGGGTAGTTGGAGGCGCACAACGCCTCGGTCTCCTCAAGGGTCAAAATGGCCCAGTAGGCGTTGTCCATTGTTCTAAGAGAGGAAGGTGTGGATGTGTGGATAGCCATGGCGCGATCGCCCTAAATATAGAGGGAAAGGGCGGGAAAACTTGGCGTGAAGCTTTGGGAAATGGCGGGAAATATCTTTAGTCCCGGTTAGTGACTACATCCGGGACTAAAAGCTCTCGTAGAAAGGAAAGGGCGGGAAAACTTGGCGGGAAGCGGTGGGAAATGGCGGGAAATATCTTTAGTCCCGGTTTGTGACTACAATCAGGACTAAATGGATATTATATTAAGATTCTTTATATTTTTCTGATAATAATAGACATATTATTTGTTTTATTTGGATTATTACAATAAAAGATATGATTTTCCAAAGTTTTTATATTTGATTTGAATTAAAAAAGAAAATTTACAAATGAAATAATTTATAAATGATGCAAACAGATAAATGAATATTATATTAAGATTCTTTATATTTTTCTGATAATAATAGACATATTATTTGTTTTATTTGGATTATTACAATAAAAGATATGATTTTCCAAAGTTTTTATATTTGATTTGAATTAAAAAAAGAAAATTTACAAATGAAATAATTTATAACTGATGCAAACAGATAAATGGATATTATATTAAGATTCTTTATATTTTTCTGATAATAATAGACATATTATTTGTTTTATTTGGATTATTACAATAAAAGATATGATTTTCCAAAGTTTTTATATTTGATTTGAATTAAAAAAGAAAATTTACAAATGAAATAATTTATAAATTATGCAAACAGATATATGGATATTATATTAAGATTCTTTATATTTTTCTGATAATAATAGACATATTATTTGTTTTATTTGGATTATTACAATAAAAGATATGATTTTCCAAAGTTTTTATATTTGATTTGAATTAAAAAAAGAAAATTTACAAATGAAATAATTTATAAATGATGCAAACAGATAAATGGATATTATATTAAGATTCTTTATATTTTCTGATAATAACAGACATATTAATTGTTTTATTTGGATTATTACAATAAAAGATATGATTTTCCAAAGTTTTTATATTTGATTTGAATTAAAAAAAGAAAATTTACAAAAAAAATATTAGTCGCGGGTCGTGGCTGGACCCCGGACTAAAGGGTGCCTGCGCGCGCGAAAACGAAGCGGCCGAAAAAACACATTAGTCCCGCGCCGTGGCTTAACCCGCGACTAAAGGGGGGTCTTTAGTCGCGGGTTAAGCCACGGACCGGGACTAAAGACTCTTTAGTCCCGTCCCGTGGCTTAGCCCGGGACTAAAGGGGTGGCCACTATATATTTCGCGCCAGGGGAGGCCAGTGCTGCCCACCAGCACTTGGCATTCCTCGACAAAGACGAAGACGAAGCACTCAGGCGACGACGCAACACAACGCAGGGGAGGTGTTGTTCGCCGCCGCCGTGCCGCTCCGCCGTGCGTGCTCCGGCGTGCCACCGCTCTACCGCGCGCAGCCTCGCCGCTAGCCGTGTCGCCGCGCGCCGGCGCTGCCTCGCCGCCTCGCTGTGTCGCCGTGCGCTGCCCCGTCGCGCGCCATCACGTGCTGCTGCTGCGGCTTCGATCGGTGTGTTCGCGAGGGAGGGGTACGGGCGGCCCGTTGGATGTTTTTTTTGTAATTATTAGTTAGCTATAGGGTTAGGATTATAGTTTTTGTTTTAGGATTATAGTTTTTGTTTTATTTAGAATTAATTATAGTTTTTGTTATTAATTAGGATTAGGATTATATTGTTAGCTAGGGTTAGGATTAATTATAGGATTATAATTAGCTAGAGTGTGTTAGAATTAAGATTACTGTTAGGATTATAATTAGGATTATATTGTTAGCTAGTTTAGGATTACTATAAATGGATTATAATTAGGATTATTAGGTTTTTTGTTATAGTTTTTTTCTATAGTTTTTTTATAGTTAGGTTATTATAATTAGGATTATAATTAGGATTATTATAATTAAGATTTAGTTATTAGGATTAGTATTAGGATTATTATAATTAGGTTTATTAGGGTTTTTTGTTATAGTTTGTTTCTATAGTTTTTTTATATTAGGTTTTTTGTTTTAGTATTAGGATTATTGTTTTAATTAAAATATTAGAATTAGGATTATTGTTTTAGTTATTTTTTGTTTTATTTATTAGGATTATATTGTTTTATTTATTGTTTTATTAGGGTTATTTTTTTTGTTTTAGTTATTATGATTATTGTTTTAGCACAAATAATATTAGGATTATTATAATTAGGATTATATTGTTTTAGTTATTAGGATTATTGTTTTTTCTAACCTATTTAACTCTCTTTTTGTTATAGATAATTAAGTCATGGATCCATCTAAATATCCTGGTCGCATCGGTGAAGGTTTTCTTCAGGGCATGATAAGAGGTGAAGACATTACTACCGGCGCCGAAGATATTTTGCTCGAGGAAGATATTTCCTCATATCTAAATCCATCCGGTGATGGACTAGAGGAAAACCTAATGTACCAAGGGGAAGACCAGATGGACGAAGGGCAAACAAATAACAACAATAATGATGGCCCCTCGATAGGATCCGGCGAGGTACATATATATATATATATATAAAGTCTCGTGTTACCTCTATTCATTAACTGATCTATATATATTAATCACTCTCTCTTCTTATTTTAGCCCACCGGATCGAAGCAATCGACAACTCGAACGAAATGAGGGCCGAACAAAAAGTTGGATGGTAATCAGAGGTTCACCATCGAAGAAATAGATGATGATGGTGAACCGATTGCTCCAAAGAAGCACCAGAGGATGTTTATAAATCAATGCGGGGTGCTTGTTAGGGACAACCTGCCGATCACCATCCAAGAATGGAATAAGTCAAAGAAAGCCGGTGAAGAATCCAACAGCTATGTCACCGATGATGCCAAAGATGACCTTTGGCAAAAGCTCATAGCGCATTTCATACTACCCCTAGAGTATGAGGAATTTGAGGTAGATGGTATTACCCCAAGGCCGGGTGGGCTTGAAAATAGAGCGAAAGTCAAGGAGTGGGCACTAATCAAGATGGCTGAACTGTACCGGAACCACAAGAAAAGTTTATACGCGAAATATGTCGCGAAAAAGAAAACTCCAGACTTCAAAGGAGTAAACGAGAAGTTGAGAGAACAGTGGCCCGATTTTGTACAGTACAAGCAATCTGAGAAAGCAAAGGCAAAGTCGGCAAAGAACGCGTTAAATGCTGCCAACAAGAAATACCATCATAAAATGGGGACATGTGGCTACAAGAGTGCCGTCCCTAAGTGGGAAACTATGGAGAAGAACATGAGGGCTAGAGGCATCACTCCTGGTACAGATGGATGGCCCGAGAGGTCAAAGCACTCGTGGTACGGGCACGGGGGATCCTTGGACCCAGAAACAGGGAAGACATTATTTCATGAGAAAATTCTAAAACCCTCCCAAGAACTTATTGAAGCAATGAACGATGCTCAATTGGGGTTGTTCCGTCCCGAGAGAGAGAATGACGAGCTGACACGCGCCCTAGGGAATCCTGAAAAGGGAGGATGAACACGAGGCAAAGGCATCGGTGTCTCGTGGAAGAAAGGGTTTCCTCAATACGATGCCAGTTACAGAAGCCATCAGAGAAAGAAGGACCGGGAGGCAGACCGGATCTTCAGGGTAGAGCAGGACCTAGCTGATCTGAAGAACCTCATGCAGAAATTAGCCAAAGGCCGCCATCGTCAACTCACCCGCGGTCTGAAGATCCTGCATTGGATCTTAGCCAACGGAGAAGCAGCGTGGCTTCCACGAAGGTCCATGCTGATGATCAAGCACTGCTGGATGATGCACCGGCTCCTCACTATCCCGTGGATGATGTCAGAGAGATGGCACAATGTGAGCTACATCAGCCAATGAACAACCTGTCCTTCAAGGTGGCGATCGGCACGGCTTTACCTTGTCTACCTGGAGCACTCCACCATTCACTTCCGATTCCACCAGGCTATGCTCGTGTCACGGTGGATGACATAGTGGAGGATTTTGCGGACCTAGAGATTGAGATCGCTATGCCTGAAGGCCTTACGAAACTAGGAGATGTCAAGCGCAACATCATTCTATGGAATAAGAAGTACATCAAGTTTCCAGGCTCGGCGCCAAGGCCACCGACTCCAAGGAATCCAAATCCACCCCGCATCGAATATCGTCAACCTCCAAGTCCACCCCAACCCGATTATCGCCAACCTTCAAGTCCACCCCAACCCGATTATCGCCAACCTCCAAGTCCACCCCGCCCCGCTGACGATCGCCACAGCAGGAGTACATCAGCTCGATCTCCGCCTCCGCCTCCGTGCAATACTTCTACCTCGTCGAAGAAACAGAAGTTCGACGGTCCCCCGCTCCCCACATCGAACAAAGGTCAAACACCGAAGATAGTCGATATCCCGCCGGCTCTTCCAAAGAGACCTTATGACAAGACCGATGAGGAAACTAACGCGGATGTGGTTGCCCAAGTTAAGTGGCATTTTGCACCCAAAAAGCCTGAGCCAAAGCCGGTATATAACGAAAAAACCAAAAAGTGGGCTAAGTCCTTTCTAGAGCAACCATCCCAGATATCGATGAATTTGGAATCAGACTATGACCGGGAGATTATTAAGCAAGCACAGAAGAAAAAAATCACAAGTGCAAAAAGCGGGAAGCAAGTTGCCCAGCTCGGAGCACAGAAGAATCAATCGGTCGCCCCGCTCAAAGTCATTTCAAACCTCGACAAGGCCTTTAGAGCTGAAATGGATATGGACATGCAAATAATGGACCCTAGAACCCATAATAATGCTGCACTTATGGGAATCACTGTATCGCAGGCCAAAGCACTTGCTAACGAAGCAAATATGTCTCTTGGTCAATATTTAGGCTGAAGATACGCCAGCGGGTCAGATAGTACGGCAGTATGTCCAAGAGGAGCCTCTAGTCAGTAATGAGGAGCTCACGCGTCTATCCACTCATATGCGAAATCTGCATGAATGGTACATGTCGCAAGCAGAAAAAAGCATCATAAAGATTGGTTTCCGGTGGACGTTAGAAAGGAGCATCACTTCAAACCATACTCGATACAGGTTCAAATGACCGAGCTGTTTCAGTTATACAACCAGCGCGCCCTCGACAAATCTATCATTGGTTGCTACTGTCTGTAAGTTATTTATTTCTATAATTAAGTTTGTAGCTTTAGCTCGTTCATTGCATTTAATATATTATCCTAACTATATATCATTTTGTATGATGATATTATATTCCGCAGAATGAAGATGCTTGAATGCAAAAGAGCTAGAAGATACGACGTTGGGTTCATTGACCCATATATCATTAATAAATATACGTTAAAGAATCACCCCAAAGACGTGGAGGAAGACCTGTGCAGGTTCTTAACCGAGCATAATTTTGTTAAGGAAATAATATTTCCTTACAACTTCAAGTGAGTGTTTATATCTTGTACACATTTTATTTTTGCTTACTCGATGAGCTATGCATGTATGCTTATGTAAATGTCCGCAGATTCCACTGGATCTTGCTAAACATTCAAGTTGACAACTCCCTAGTTGAAGTCCACGACTCATTAAGTTGGGACCAAGAGCAATGAAGCGACATGAAAGCAATGCTCCATAAGTAATTTCAATCATTATCGCATTATATCGTCCTCTTTCATTCATTTCCTGATATCAAGTAACTAATAACTCCTTTGTTCATTTTCTTTGCCGAGAAGGTGTTGGACACGGTTCAGACAGAAACTACCAGGTCCATTCAAAGAGGAGTTAACTTATAAAATGGTGAAGAGTTTACAGCAGCCATCGGGAACTCATATATGTGGATACTACGTCTGCGAGTACATCCGCGAGTTGACCAGTGAGCGGAAAGTTGACTCACATTATATTTATGATTTGCGGGAGAAACTAGAGCCAGACCAGCGCATAAGAGCAATTCAAGAGGAGCTGGCGGGATTTATGATGAAGAAAGTCCTTGATATACATGGAGAACATCATGCGGATGACGTGGAACTCGATTTGCCTTAGTCATCTTCATGTAGCTGATATGATATATTCATCAATGACCATGTAATTTCAAAACATTTCTTCCTTTTGATATGATTGATTATATGTACATGCTTGCAAGGGATCAATTAATTATATAAATGCATCGACGTGTAGTGTGTATGTAGTAGCGTATAATATGTATACCGAAATATATGTTTGTTATAGTGAAACACAAAACGAAAAAGGAACGAAATGGCAAAAAAAAAAGAAATACACAATCTCTGCCGCGGCAGAGAAATGTGGTGTTTCTCTGCCGCGGCAGGAAACCTTTTAGTTCCGGGTGGTGTTACAGCCCGGGACTAGAGGGTTTCCGCCCCCCGCGGCGCTGAAACAGCCACGTGGCTGTTATCAGTCACGGGCCGTTGCGAGCCGGGACTAGAGGGGGGGGCCTCTAGTCCCGTTTTCGCAGTCCCTGGCCCAAAACCGGGACTAGAGCCCGTTGCGGCCTGGGACTACAGCCCTGTTTTCCACCAGTGCAACTACGGCGAGCATCTCCCCCTCTGTTCCCCTAGCGACGGCGCCGCCGGAGACAAGACGGGGAAGAGCTCGCAGGCAAGAGACGACTCTCAAGGGGGGAGGTGGGTGCCTCTTGTTTTGTGCGGGCCGGCTCCTGGAAAAATCTCGTGCTAGTCCTAGTCAGGTTTCCACCTAAACCGACAAGGACCATGGCATGCAAGGCAAACACACACAAGGAAACCAGACATTTTCCAAACCAGGAAACCTACAAGTACTACCAGTAAATTTGGATATTCATTAGTGCCTATTTGAGGCACGAGATATTGGGTGCACTGTACGGGGAGCCGACGAACATGGGTAGCTGTCCAAATAGAAAAAACGGAAACCGCGCACGCGGACAGAAGATGGAGATGCTCTTCACGTCGGTGCGTCGGTGCTCCCCCTGTTGCATCAACTTCTTGTTTTGGCAAACTACCTTTTTTTATCAACTAACTAGGTACTGCATTCTACATATGGCTAATTAAGTAGGCACCGCGTAGAGATTCTCTATCACTTTGGCGTTAGGTACGACTCATGCACCCGAAAAAAAAGTACTACTCACACAAAATGGCTGATAACAGGATTCGTTTTCTTTTTCAACAACTTTTTGTTTTAGGAAAGTTTAGGTAGAGATCTATCTAACTATTATATACATACTAAAAAAAGGGAGGACTGGGTGTCCCCAAGGATAAAACCCCAAATCATCCGGTCCCCTACTTGACACATGTCTTTAAAATAAGCTATAAATCCCATTTTTTCAACAAATGCACCGGTTTTGTTAGAAAATGTCTATGTATTTGCTACATGTAGCAAAAAATGGTTCGCCCTAAAAATAGAACAAACAATATTGTCTCCCCGGAGACTTCGCCGAAGACTTTACTCTGTACAGAAAGTTATGCTAATATAGCAAGTCCAACCTTGCCGAAAACTTACGCCGGGACACCTCGTTGGTGACCTTGTAGCAAGAAGGTCACGCTATTGTAGCAAAAACATAAAATAGATGTAGCAAATAAAATATTTTATTATAGCAATCCAACTTTTCTTATAGTATTCACACAAGCACATACACATCATGTATTTTTAGCCTTTTCTAAATATTCCCTATTCATTTGCCAGAACAGAGAAAAAACCTATATACTAAAATCCAAAGGTGAATGATCTATTCAATATTTCTTTATACTAAAATCCAAAGGTGAATGATCTAAATATTCCCTATTCATTGGCCAGAGAAAAAACATATATACTAAAATCCAAAGGTGAATTTCTCTTGGTTAATTGACGTGATAGAATAGAGGAGTTTTCCATAGACATGAAACACTATATACTTTATATAAAGTCCATATAAAAATGTCTACACGAGTTGTGTAATGCAATATACCTTATATTTTGGATTTTTTTTCTCAAAAGACTATAGGCACTATGGAAAGGAACGGAGGGAGTATAATAGTTCTTGATAGCTTTTTCTAAATGTTTGGTCAAACTTTTCATTGCTTGACTTTAAAAAAAATATAGGCATTAAGCCTTGGAAAGGAGGGAGTGACTATTTTAGTACAGATGGTGATCACCAAGAATTCCAGAAACTGCGTTAATAGGTGAGAGGTGAATTATCCGAAAGAATAGTTAAGACAAAAGCTATCACCGTTTGTTGGATTGCCTATCTGGGATGATAAATTATACTAAAGTTTATTGGTTCATTAAGTAGTTAAAGTTTTTTATTACATCAGAGTATGATATAATATTCAATGTTCTATAAGAACCTGAAAGACATTACTTCACTATTCGTATAGCATGGGCGACATTGTTATATGAATCGTGGAATGGTTTCTTTCCTTTCGTCTTTGGAGAAACACAAGGAAGGCTTCATCTCGTAGCCGCAAAGTCGAGAGAGGACAAGTATTTTCGAGATTCATATAGCATGGGGATGTGACGGTGGCAAGCCCAGGAAAAGATTCTTGATCCACGACAACGATTCCTTTCGAGGAGTCGTTGCCGTGGAGACCGAATCCTTTCCTTGGCTTGTCGCGTCTCATACCCATGCTATATGGATCATGGAAGTATTTCTCTTCTTTCGTCTTTGCTGATACGAATATAGTGTGTGTTTAAAACTTGAGTATTATTGTATTGTTATGAATCTTGTGTCACTGATGTGTACTAATAAACTACTCTTTTCAATCTGTTTTGCAGGTGATTGAAAGATGCCGGGGGGAGGGCGTTACAAGAAAGGTGAAAATCTTGGCTAAACTTGTGACTGGTGGTTCAAAAGATGCCAGGGGAAACAACCTGCTAGTGCTAGTGTTTCACCACGCACTGCATAGCGGCGGGGGCGTGGGAGGCGTGCGAGGACTCCTAGTCCCCCTCCGGTCTTCGAGGAGGATGAGCAGGAGCAGGAGGGGGAGGGGGAGGACGAGGAGGAGGAGCCAGTTCGTCAGGAGGATAAGGGGACACACTCGGATTCTGACGATGAGGAGGACGAGGAGGAGCAGGAGCAGCCGCATTAGGAGGAGGAGGAAGAGTCGGGGTCTTTACCCTACGAGCTTGACACGTACTTGAGGTGGGCGCCTCCAGAGGATGAGACTCCGTACCTTGAGGAGTACGCAGCCACTGACTCGAGCGTGATGCCACGGGCCAAGGCTCCATATCGGCGTGGGGTTTCGAGACTCCCCGACCTACCTTATCCCTATGCGGACAAGGTACTCGTGCCCGTTGGGTCGATGTACATGATTTGACCCTAAACCATACATTGGAATTTTCATCACATATTAATCTTGTCTTTTCATTGTGCAGTGCCTTTCTATATCAGGATGGAATCAATCCATATCGTGGCTACTCAAGCATCCTTGGAGCCCTGGTTAGAAAGTATTTTCCTGGGATTTTCACTCTCCCAAATGGTTCGAAGAATGTCGCTTGGACTTCGAAGCATTACCACTATGCCGAAGATCCAGAAAAAAAGTACAACACCATCGCGAAGAAGGTTCAGGTTTTGTTCTGGGTTAGTTTGTTTCGCTTGTCATAATTCAATCGCCTTGAGGATGAAATATACTTGCACTCGTGGCTTTGACCCCCCTTTTTTTCCTATGTGCATACTTGTAGAAGTTCTTAGACATGGATAGGGCACGCAAAAGGGAGTGCTTGGCGATCGTTCACGAGCTTGCCCAAGAGGAAGGTGCAAGACATGCACTATGAGGCCCGCGTGAACTGCGTCTGCAACTGGTTCGGCAATCGCAAGATTTCAATGAACAAGAGCCAAGCCGGGGAGATGCTCTTCGAGCCGTGGCAGTACCTGCAGGTAGTTGCAATTTTGTTTTATTGATTTCTTGACCTTGTTCTATTTTCTATTGTACTAATACGTGTGTCTTGTGGATGTAGAACCCTCCTTAGTTCGTGGGTAATGACGAGCGGTGCTTCACGGCGATGGTAGTGTGGTGGACACACCCCCAGTACCTCCAGAAACACGCCAATGCAAAGAAGCGGCGAGAGATGATGGGGGGTGGATCACACCGCCAAGGCAGCATCCCCCTTGCCCTTCTCAGGCAAAAAGAGGTGAAAAAATGCTTTGTTTGTTCTTGCTTGTAATGTTATTCTTTACTTCTCCCTTTGGAGTCCCCCTTCACTTAACTTCGTGCTCTCTTGTGCAAAAAATAAAGACAAGTGAAGAGCCGTCCGTGTTTGCCGTTTGGAAGAAGACACGCACGTTGGACGAGCCTAGGAACGGAAGCCTATGGATGAACGAGGGAGCCAAGCTCCGGGGTATGAAGTACCCTGAGAAGTACAAGGAGGTGCATGGCGAAGATTCCAACCCTGAGACCGCCCCCTTCGACCCCGAGGTCGCCGTGCTGGCGGGAGAAGGCCAGAAGAATGGTCGCCTATGGATCGGTCACGGGTCCGTCGACCCTAGGACCATTCCATCTATGTGCAATGTCTGGCGTGGTAGGACGAGCGACCAGCCTGCTCTAGAGACCCGCCCACGACCTTCGGTTGTAGCTCTCGACCAGTTACGGGTATGTTCTTCCTCTGTCATCTATGTTTTACTACATGTTTTGCATTGCAATGTTCATCACATCATGGTGACACGACGTAGGAGGAGATGGCTGCTGATAGGGCACGCAGAGAGGCGGCCGAGCAGCGGCAGCAGCTGCTGGAGCAGCAGATGGCCCATCAGCAGGGGATGCTGGAGCAACATGGACAGATGATGCGGTGGATGACACAACAAATGCTCATCAATTCTCAACCAGGGAATCTTCCTACTCCTCCTTTCGCCTTTTCGTGGGTAAGTGATCAAGTGTCTTATTGTCCAATGCTCATAATTTTCAATCTTGCCTTATTGTCTAATGCTCACAATTTCCCATGCTGCAGATGGACAATGTGATGCCGCCGCCTGGTGGGTCCGCGGGTGGATCGAACAACCAGGCGTCGTCGTCTTTCACCGTCAATAATCCGTCGGTCGTCCAGAGGCTAAATCAGAGTCCTTCAGGTTTGTTTTCTTATACTTGTCAAATTTATCCATACCATCGCATTTGTAGAAATTTTAGCCATGCTATGACACTTGTAGAAATTTTAGCCTTGCCAAGATACTTATAGAAATTTTAGCAATTCCATGACACTTGTAGGAAATTTAGCATTGCCGTGATACTTATAGAAAATTTAGCAATTCCATGACACTTGTAGATAATTCTATGCCATTGTCAAAATTTTAGCCATGCTATGCCACTTGTAGAAATTTTAGCCTTGCCATGACACTTATAGAAATTTTAGCTTTGCCATGGGACTTGTAGATATTCGTGATTTTACTTGTCATATTGATGTAATTTTCCATGAGACTCATCAAAATCCCATGTAATTGCCATTGCCATCAACTTGTACATATTAATGATTTTACTTGTCATATTAATGTACTTGTCTCGAACTTGTAGGATCTCGCGATGGAGCATGAGCTTGTGGAGCACTCGGCGGTTATGGTCTTGTGGGCGAACTTGTAATATTTGTGTAGTTTAGGTCTTGTAACTTGTTGGTTATGCACTTGGTAGTATTTGACACTTCTGGCATGAGCTTGTGGCAAGAATAATCACTACCATTTGACACTTGTAATATTTGTGAACTTTGTTGCTTTCGTGGTGATGATGTGATATTTGGTAGTGTTTGTGATGATATTATGATCATACTTGTGATATTTTGGTGTTGGTGATGCATTTTGGTGTTGGTGATGATCTTATTATTATTGGTGATGATTGTATTGTTGTTGATGATGATTATATTATTATTGTTAATAATCTGTATGATCATATATATATTCTATGTTTTGAATTGCAGGAAATGAATGGAAACAGAAAAAAATGAAAAATGAGGGCTCCTTATACACACGGCAAAGTGCAAAATGGTCACTTTGCCGTGTATACACATGGCAAAGGAGCCAAATGTAAGCCACATGCAAAGGTGGACACGTTGCTGCCGTGTGTCATTCCTGACTGGTACACGGCAAAGAGAGAACACACGACAAACATCAGGCACACGGCAAAGAAACGACACATGGCAAAGAAAAAGGCACACGGCAAAGAATTGTACATGGCACAGGAAAGACACACGGCAAAGAAAAGCTACACGGCAAAGACACATTGCACACGGCAAAGAACAGCCACAGTAAAGATCTGTTGGATCCGTCGGACGGACGGAACCGTTAACTACTTTACTTTGCCGTGTCTACGCATAAAACACATGGCAAAGCCTTTGTCGTGTCTACGCATAAAACACATGGCAAAGACTTTGCCGTGTTCCGGGCGCAAAGACACACGGCAAAGGTTGCCGTGGCTGACGTTGCCGTGTTGATTTTGCCGTGTGTAAACACACGACAAAGCCTTTGCCGTATTCCGGGACATCTTTGCCGTGTGGGAACAAGAACCTCTCTCCCGTAGTGAAACCTTTTAGCACTTTGGCATTAGTTAATTACGTCTCGTATAAAACGTGGGATTGCATATCCTTTGCTTTTTATGGATAGTATCAATGATCTGATCTTACTATTTCTAGAAAGATATTTTATATAATATCCTCCTATTACGATGCAGGATATGTCTGTCTCAAGTCTCAGCGTGCACACACCCCATGAAACTGTGGAGGTGTGGAGGTGGCTACAGTTGCGCATGCCTAACACTTGCGTCAGCTTGATCTACTGCCGATTCGGAATTGTAGGGCTTGACCCTTGTCTTACCACTGGTGGTCTTCTATCGCTCACGTCGTCCATGATCAGCCCGGACATGGGCTCGGCCTCCTGCCTCGGCAACAAAGCCGACACTGACGGTTCGACGAAAGCAAAGATAACTAGCTAACCGTTGCGCCCTCCAACAAAGTACCACCACACGCCTAGCACATTAAATCGTCGTGCACTAATTAACACCTACAAGAAGGAAAGCGATGACGACAATGCTGCTGCCCGGAAAAGTACTAGGGATTCCCTTGGTATGCTCCTAGAGGTGGGGAAGAGGTACACTCGACGCCCTTTAGGAAGGACGGTGACGCCCGTCACCGCGTCGGTGTCAAGACAACAAATATTTCTCCCGGCTCCTCAAAAAAAACCACACGCGACCCCTCAAAAAAACCCACACTACTGGATGCTTCGCAGTGGTCCACCAAGCTCGTCGGCTGCTAACGCATGCCACCACGGTCTTGCAGCAACCATCGCCGTCTCACCGTGAGACACGAAGCAAGGCCGGTAGGAAGGAAGCTTTTGCGGGGTTGATGGAGCAGAAGCACGCTGAAGGGGGCTACCTCCACCACCGGATGCAGCCGTAGGGCAAACCATGCCCTCCTAGCCTAGCCGAGCCCACAAGGGTCCGTGAAGCCCTGCCGCCGCACTGCAGCAAGGGTACTATCGTCCAAGAGAACCCTCGCACTAGCTCCTACTTCTCAGTTCACCAGGGGATCTGCCGCCTTCGTCGATCCCTGCCGCCAAGTAGCCGCACCATCACCACCGTGCTCACCCAGGACTACCGGACCACCGCCGGTCTAAGGTTCACCGTACCACCTGAGCCTGCAAGGGCGAATAACGGGCATGGTGAACACAACACCTTCGTTCTACCCACAGGTCACCCCGATCCGGTTTGTCGGGCGACCACCAGATCTAGGCCCGCCTGGCCCAAATCCGGTGTCCTGGCCGCGTCGCGGCCAGGAGGGGCGTCTAACACCCACCTGGTGGCCGAGTGCCCTAGCCGGTGCCTGTATGTCCTAGATCCGGCCCAATCTAGCCCAGATCTGGCCCTACAAGAGCCGCCGCCGGGACCCCTGCAACCTCGTGCCCCACCCTCCCTGCCGAGCTACCCGCCGTTATGGCCGTGGAGACGCCAGGTCCACCAAAACTGTGTCCCGATCACCCACCGTCACCGCCGGGGAAGAGAGAGCCCGCCGCCGTCGGCAGGAGTGCCCCCCTCACCCACCGCCGCCACCGAGGAAGAGAGAGCCCGCCGCCGTTGGCATCGCACGGCTTAGCCCGGCGGCGGGTGGAAGGAAAGATGAGTAGGGAGGCTGGGAGGGGGCGGCGCCGATGAGCTCGCTCCGTCGCCCACGGGGGACGAGCGAGTCCAACCTCCACTCTATATGGTACCCATGAGGGGAATTTACATCGGCCAAAATTGAATAACAGAATCGCACGCTAGATTCACTGCATTCTTAGCGATACTACGTAGCAGATAGTCAACTAACTCGCTAGTATGAACGCATGTTGCCTTCTTGAATCTCGTCGGGTATCATGCTACGGTTATCGCCTGGTTATCCTTTGTTGGGATTTACACACTGATCAATTACATGAAGCATATATATATATATATATATATATATATATATATAGAAGCTCTATTAGACCCCCTGGGTGTAGAATAAGTAATTCTGCACCCGGATCGACCGAACCAAGCGGCTCCACCGACCACCGTGTCTATCGTCCAACATAATTTTATTTCATTTTTACATCACTGATTCCCTTTTCTGGTCGTGGGGTCCTTGGAGCTACGCCCACCTTCGTCAAATAAAGTGGGTGCGGTTCTTGAATCGACGGTTGGACGCGTGGTGTGGCCGGCGAGCGAGTGCGATTGGCACTGCCGGCGAGCGGCTTCAGCTGCAATTCCGGCGGTCGAGTAACTGCAGGATTGCGGCGGGCGGCGGTGTCCTCGGCGGCACTGTCGTTGTCGGCGGGTCGATTCTCCTTCAGTTCCTGGACTCCACGATGTGGTGGGCGTACGGCCTCCACTCCTCCTTGGTTACCGGAGGAACGACCTCGAGCGCCGCTGCCGTCTGCGGCGGATCCAGCGCCTCCTGTATGTCCTTGTTAGGCACCTTGGCGTCTCTGCGGGGCCTTCAGTCGGCAGGTGGCCTCAGTGGCGTGTGGTGCTGCTGGTGGCTTGTGGCGCCGCTGGTGGCGTTGTCCCTGGACGACAGCAGGTGGATTTGTTAATGTGTTCTTATCTTTCCTGATTTTCTAATGTTGGTTTATTGGTATCTGGTGGATGGGATCTACACTAACGAATGTTTGTTTTCTGCTACAAGATCTGCAGTAGAAGCTGCAGACAAGGACCCCCATGCCGTTCCATGGCCTTGCTGTGCATTGCTCTAACTGCAAGGTTCATTCCACCCTACGAATTATTTGTTTGTGCCTGATGAGTAGTATTTGTTTTCTAGCCATGCTTGATGGGTAATTGAAGTATCTTCTGTTTATGCATGCTTTGTTGAATAGTGATTTGCATTTGGGCATAATTATGGAAGTGAGGATTAGATCAAAGAAAATGAATATGTTATCGAATTTAATAATGTAAGAGGAAATTTCTAGTCTGAAACTGAGATTTATATGAAAGAAGCATATAGGCATCAATGGTTGCTTTGCCTTTCAATCAAATTTTCAGCTGGTGTGGATATCCTTGTAACAATAGTTAGTTTCATTATTCATAATCTCTCCTTCTGGAACATATCTTTGCTTCAAGTGTTTCTGCAGTTAGAAATATTATGCTACAGAGTCCAATTTTGAATGACATGATGTAACTGAAGCTACAATGTTCTAATAACACTTCTCGCAAAGGCACCCATTAAACACTAGTGTGTAACCAAGCACTTGCACTGAAAAATTAGCACCTTGATATGCTACGTGGTACAAAAAAACCGTTTTCTTTTGGCAAGCACGAGCCCAAACATTTGCCTCGTTCATTACTAATAAGTAATATGTAGAGATCATGAACTATGGGTACCAAGTTTTTTTTATATGTGAATGCAGCTCCATTTTAGTCAAAGAAGTGAGGCATGGGTGCCGAATGTGATTTTGGAATCTGAACTTTGGTTTTACAATTGTTCTTTTTCGTAACTTTCAAACTAGCTAAAAGCCAGTAGGAAAATCTATGTTTGGTGAGATGGGAAGCTGAACCTGAAGCTGAAATTTTATGTTAATAAGATGCTATGTTGCTTGGGTCTGAGGGATCTAAATGTTTCAGTCGCCAGGGTGATTGATGAACAACTGAAACTAACGGGAAATTTCTGGCCATATGCAAATTGAGCTACTTGAATTTTGGCACACGTAATCTCTTCTGAGCTTGATGTAATTAGTCTGATAATTTTTTTTTAAAATATAGTGCTTTCTGAAATTCTTTTACAGCTGGTTTGCGAGTGGCATTGAGTTTTGTCCAAACGAATTTTGTCTATTAACAATAGGGTTGAATTGCATCGTTTGATATTTTCCCAAATTGTCATCAAGTTATTTAGAGTATATGAGATGGAATCTGTTTGTTAAACAGTTTTCTTTATTCCCAAGGCTGCTGAAGAACTCGTAAGGCAAGTTTGGAGAACGGGGACATTCTAGTTTTTCTTACTCAGTTGTGCTTTTGCAGGCACATGAAGGATGAAGCTTTACCGTTAATTCTTAGATTGAGTGATATTAGGCAGACATCCCACCATGCCGTTAGTTCTTATGATGCATATTTTATGGGCATGCCAAGGCATGAAAAGTTCTTGACTCATTTGGAAAATGGGGACATTTTAGTTTTTCTTACTCTGTTGTGCTTTTTCGAGCACATGAAGAAGGATGAAGCCTTACCGTTAATTCTTAGATTGTGTGATATTTGGCTGACATCCCACCATGCCGTTGGTTCTTATGATGCATATTTTATGGGCATGCCGAGGCATGCGGTTAATTCTTACGTCGGGCCAAGGGTCGCTGAGGGTAGTTCTTATGTCATTTTTATGGGCATATTAGACCGTGATAATATTCTTAAAACGCACAATTTTACTGCACATTAAACCAAGGCGTGCTTTTTTTTTGAAGCATGGAGACAGAGAAGGTTCTTGACTCGTTGTTCCCATGACCGAGACAGAAACCGCTACCTGGAATCAGCCTCTCCATATGGAGAGGTAGCGGCTCGTCCTTGTCCTCGGGTTGGGGATCCTGTCCAAGTTCTGAGACCTTGAAATTCCTCCCAAGATCAACTTAATGATTATTATGCCTGTAGGAACAGTCTGCATTGTAAGTAATCAGCAGTCATGCCATTTTTTTCTTTCTTTCATCTTTCTATTTGCAAGTTTGAATCAATTATTTGATTCATTAGATTAGAACTCCATAATTTACAAGGATTGTAGGACTGACATAACTGCAATTGTGAGTGATCTGGTATTCTGGTGCATGCAGATTTGGTTGCAAGACCCGATGTTTCTACTCTTGGTTAGATCATTTGGTGGCCAATGAGGTTTGATTTCTCTGATGGCACTATGAAAAAGCTAGTTGCATGTTCATATTTCAAGTGGAAAGAACAGTACACTAAAACAGGGACCACAGTAGGAGTACTTAGCCAACAATTAGTGACACTTTAATCAATTGTCCTTTTTCCCGTTTCTGGTAGGTGCAAATAATGTTAGGGATTCAAATTTAGTTCTTTTACCATAACTTTAGCTAGCTAAAAAATCAGTAGAAAAAATCTATGATTTGTGAGATGGAAAGGTGAATCTGAAGCTGAAATCTATGTTAATAGGATACTATGTTGCTTGCAGCTGAGGGAAGCTAACGGGGGATCTCTGTCCACCTGCAAATTGAGTTGCTTGAGGACAAGCCCTGACCAGCAACAGGGCAGTGAATTTGGGCACGCAGAGTCTTTTATTATCCTGATGTAAACTGGTGATGCACAAATATCCCTGAATATTTTGTTGTCTATGTGTTCTGCAATCAGAAATTAGGCTTGGGAAGGAGGCAGGGCAACACCTTGCATGCAGTGCCAAGAGCGTGTGAGAGGCCAAAACAAACAGTTTCATGACAAGCTTCTCAACATCGGCCAAGAGAAGCACATTCAGCCTCACTGGAGAGAGAAGACAGTGCTACTATCATAATTAGGAGAACAAGAGCTAAAGCCCTGAAGATGATTCCATAAATTCAGTCTTTTTGTATCTTGTTTCAGTTTAAGTGTATATCTTGTTTTGGCCTGTTTGTTTACAAT
Source organism: Avena sativa (assembly GCA_916181665.1). Lineage (NCBI taxonomy): Eukaryota > Viridiplantae > Streptophyta > Magnoliopsida > Poales > Poaceae > Avena > Avena sativa. The sequence continues at coordinate 52,885,379 of OV702285.1, read as the reverse complement.
GAGACTGGTATAATATGTCGGAAGATCATCTTGCAAACCTTGTAAGCATAGTGTAATACATCCTTGGACCCTCGCTGATGATGATGATGATGATGATGATGATGATGAGTAGAGGTAAGTACTTAAACCAACCAAAATATTGTATGTTACCTCATTTTAGAGATGCTATATGTAGTTCTCGTCAAGTATGTTTTTTAATATATTTATCTCTTTGTATCGTTTTGTGTTACAAGTTTTTTGGGATGCTTCTTGCGGAATATTATCTATTGTTTCAGGCATTAAAAGCGAAACATTCACCATTGAGAGGAGAAAGACAATTATTACGCAATTGGGCAACAATGGCAATTGGGAAGAAGCCAGCATGACGCCTACAATCTTATCACTCAAGAGGCACAAAGCCAAATTCTAGTTGATTTAATTAAAGCTGTATGGATGGTTGCACGAATTGAATTATTTCCTCGATGTAAATGTGATATGGTGTAGCTTTGTAGTATAAAGTATAAACCCTGAATAGAAATTACTTGCCATGTTGCGTTACTATGCAACCATTTTTTTCTTTCTTTTTTACTGATGCATCAAGTCATGTCGATTTTATGAGCAAATAATGGAGTCCATATTTTGGCTTTCACATAATTTTATGAACAGATGGAGCGTGGGTTGTTGATGACTACGACGATACGACGTACGCTTGTCCCAGCTGTTTCTTGGCTATGTAAATTTTGCAATAAAACTCTATGTCAAAATTATAATGGCGGTCATAACTCTTATGACAACTGGTTGTAGGTGTTCAATTATGTTAGTATCATGATTGTTAATCGATGGAGCTAGCAGTTTTTTTCTACTGATAGCTAGCAGATTTTCTTACGTCGACTCCTCCGTTTCTCGTTTAGCTTTGTTAATGTTGCCCCAACTTTATTTTTACAACACATGCAGCTCCGATCGAATCTTAGCCACCCGCTGCCAGCTGTTCGCACGCCATAACTTCCTTTACATCGCCTGGCACCCGCAGCCAGCGGTTCGCACGCAATAAAGAAGCAACGTAATAATCTTATGTTGCATGCAGCCAGATTATGTCGCGCGCGGGATGAACCAGGTGCGGACGGGCAGAACAGGTGCGGCGCGCGTGATACGGGCGGGGAGCAGAATAATATTCTGTACCCAGGAAGTCAAATAGCGCGACCCTATATATATATATATATATATATATATATATATATATATATATATATATATATATATATATATATATGCCTATAGTGAAAAATAGCGGGTGTCATGGGATACATGCATCCCATTTAGCCATTGGATATGCCTATAGAGTATTTCTAACCGTAGATTTTAGTTAAAAGTGTTAGTGTAATCATTTCTACCAACAAAAAGTAGCCATGTCCATCCCCAATTAATGAAAGAAATAGTCACGCACCTTTCAAAAGATACTCAAGTCCGTCAACAAAAAGTAGCAACGTCTATCCCCAATTAACAAAAAAGAAAACATGCAGTTCTTTGTCGATGAAAAATATCAACTATATTTTAGTTAAATGTGTCAAGCTTTATGCACTAGCCAACGCAACCAAAAGTCTGAACTGATGAAAAGGGCTAGTGCAATCCACTTATACACTTCAACACCCCCTCTCACGTGTGACGGGAAGAAGTCAGCACGCGCAACCGGAAGAGAGTGACGGCGCGCGAAACTCACGTATGACTCAAGAGGCCTATGCGTGGACACAGAGGGGTCAACAACAATTTTAGGATATTGCGAAAGTCAGGACTCGAACTCGAGACCTTAGGCTCTGATATCATGTCAAGCTTCATGCGCTAGCCAACGCAACCAAAAGTCCGAACTGATGGAACAGGCTAGTACAATCCACTTATACACTTCAACAAAATGCACGACTAATTCACTTCTAATAAAACATACAAATTCATCAGCAGGAAATACCCAACACCCGTAACCAATTAGCAAAAAAAGAGCTATGCCATTCTTTGTCAACGGAAAAAAAGCAATGGCTTCTCGTAGGTGGTCTAGTAAAAATAAGATAGGGTTCCTAGTTCTTTCTTTGAAAGAGAACTGTTATTTTGTTTGTACTAGGATAATAGTCTATGGATGAAGTGAGCTTTTTAAAAAAAAATACGGCTCACGGTAACTTTAGCCAAATAGAAACACGAATTACGAGGCTATATCCAACAATAGTAAACGTGTGCGCACGAACCACCGTAGACACAAAATTCGATATATATATACACACGTACGCACATAGACACACACACACGCACGCACACACACACACACACACACGCGCACGTACACACACAGGCACACACACACGCACACGCATGCACGTGCACCCGCGCACGCGCACACACACGCACACACACACGCGCGCACACCCCCTCCTCCCCCCCCCCCACACACACACACGCACGCGCGCGCCAGGATGAGAAGAGACCTACTCGTCATAGTCCTAGTTAGATTTCCACTTAAACCGTCAAGGACCATGACATGCAAGGCACACACACGCACGCACACACGCACGCACGAACGCTATAAGAAATGTGTTAACTTGTGACGTTCTCATAGTGACTCGAAATAAAATCGTCATAGATCCATGACGATTTTGCACAAGATAGTCATAGGTTGTTTGCAGAGTTAAAATCCAATAGAATTACAACGATTTATGTTAAAATCGTCATAATTTCAGCATATGAAATCGTCATAATCTCCATGATATAGCATAGAGCCTTATTTATAGCCCATTATGACCAATTTAAATCGTCATATCATCTATAAAATATAATACATTGAATTGACTGGTTAGCCACATAAGAAATTATATCTACGTGGCATATCTATTTGTAATACATTGAATTGACTGGTTAGAAGCCTAGGCATGTTCGGTTCATGGTTACCTATATAAAACTACATGGTTTGAATAATTTGCTCGAGATTTTCATGAGATGATTCATGAAAGAAAACAACAAGGCCTATATGTACTGTTATAAAAGATTCAGAGGTAGATCTGGCATCTTTGTTGCACTCTACTATGCATCTTGTAAAAGATTGATAGAGGTAGATTGATGGTGGTTGTTGCTTTTGTATATACTGTAAAGATATTGTTATATGCTTATATTTTGGGCACTCTCTTTCCATATTCTGCATACTACAGTTGTGTGCAATTGTTATCCTATTTTCCACCAGTTCTGCACCTTAGTTCATCATACTTTGTGAAGTATAACATTAGAAGATTACAACTGAAAGCAGGTTACAACATTGTTGCTGCTAGTAAGATAGTTATATTGATGCTGATGTTGAAGGGAGGGGTACAGGAAGGACAAGAACTAATAAGTGTAATTGAAGAACCATGTTTTCCTTATAGTTTAAGTAATAGAATTTACGAACTGCGGTAGCTTCTGTTGTATTTATGTACTATCCTATATTAACTTGAATATGATTTTATTTTATTTTATATGTGATGTTAATAATCTCTTTGTTGATGATGTGACATGATATGCCATAATAATTCCTCAGCTACTCCTAGGCATCTACTTCTATGGCTTCGAGAAGTGCTCCGCCATCCAGTAGCGTGTCGTGCTCCCCATTATCACGGGTCACGACGTCATTTCCCAATCCTAGTACGGGACCGTCAAGACCTCCATGATTTCGCTCTCTGTCTGCAAGATCGTCGATGCCAATGGCCGCGAGTACGGTTCTTCCTCCTCCGCTCAAATAAATCTCGAAACATAAAGTCTAGTATGGTTTTAGCGCATGTAGGCATTTGTAGTTGTCTTGTTTTCTCGATTTTTAGTAGTGGTGCATGATTTATAACACGATTTATTGTTCAGGATGGCCACTGAAAGTTTTCTTAGTTACTTAATTACATATGCCATGTACTGACAGGTGCTTGTATCATATAGATTAGCACTTATGATTTTGATAATAGATTTATGGAATCTATTGGTTTTTTCTGCTAGCATATGTGTTTCCTTTTCTCCATTTGTTGAAAGTACCTACTTCCTTAATTTTCTAGGTTTTGTGTTTTACGCTTTGAGATGACCGGTAGGTACACCGGGATGAATTTTTGGACCAGCAGATATTGATTTCATCTACTTTTATGAAGTTCATCTGAAAGTGTGAAGGCCTAACAGGAAGAAAGCCATAATATATTGTTGTAACCATGGAACTATTGTAATCAACTATTGGAATCAACTAGTGTGTGAGCGCTGGGAAATTATTGTATAGCTTATGATTTGAAGTGTGGGAGCGCTGGAATATTTATTGTATATAGTATGTGATTTGAACCATGGAACTATTGTAATCCACTTAATTATGGATACTATGAAAATCATTTCGTGTATTCTTGCCTTTTTGAATAAATTATTAGCTGACCAATTACCATCAAATCATGGATATTAACCAGTGGGAGATGTGATAAATTAAACTGACAAGTGGGGCCTGCTGAAAAAGAAAGGTCAAAAATAAAAAGTCAAATAAAAAAGATATTTCTATATAAGGCCAAGACGGACGCTAAAAAGGCATACATGTTGGACTTGGCCCACGTAGTACGTTGGAGAGAACTGATATAAAAAAAACAAAACCAGGTTGAATTATTGGGCTCGGTCCATATAAATAGCTGAAGTGGATTAGGCTGATTTCTTTCCACGTCGGATCGGCCACGTAGGATCTGACCTGGCCAGGCTAGTTTGGCTGTAACGATATCCGATCGTCATAACGGCTATGACGATTCAATATCGTCATAGACGATTATGACAATTTCGTGAAAAACGTCGTTGTGTGTAATCAGTGACGCTCAGTTTTTAACGATCCGTGTTTCGTCATAAGTTCATCATATATTGTAGACAAAGACGATTCAGTGACGAAAAGAAGGATCATGTATCAGCTCATTCCTTGTAGTGACGCACGCACATGCACGCGCACGCACACGCCACACACACGCCAGAACGAGAAGAGACCTACTCGCCCTAGTCCTAGTCAGATTTCCACCTAAACCGACAAGGACCATGACATGCAAGGCAAACACACACAAAGAAACTAAACAATTTCCAAACGCCCGTAAATTTGGATATTGATTATTGCGAGGTGTTAGCAGATTTTGTTACGGAGTATATGTATGCTATCAGAAATGGCCGAAACAGAGAAAAATAGCTAGGGCCAAAGCTGACTATTTGAGACACAATATTGTGTGCTTTAACATGGGTCTATAGCTTTCCAAATAGACAAAACGGACACGGCGCAGACAGAAGAGGGCTATTGGAGATGCTCTTCACGTCGGTGCGTCGGGTGCTCTCCTTGTTACATGGGTACTGCATTTTACATATGGTTAATTAAGTAGGCCCCAGGTAGAGATTCTCTACATTATAGAAAATATATATCACAGCCTAGTGGAGCTAACCCTTCTATCACTTTGGCATTAGGTAGGACACACACAATATGTGTTTAGAGATTATGAATACAAAAATTTTAATTAGGACGCGTGGATTGCACTTTGGCGTTATATGTACGTCTCGTATAAAACGCGGGATTGCAGATCGTTTGCCTTTTCTGGGTAGTTCCAGTGATCTGATTTTATATAATATCTTCCTCTACGTACATGATATGTTTGTCTCAAATCTTAACACGTGCATACCCCCATGCAGCTGGTGGTGGGGGCTACAATTGCGCTGTCGTGGTTTGGCCAATGACCATTTGAGTACCTTGCTAAGATGCTGGTTTGTTTTGGCTGGCTATGCTATACCATCTGCAGTATGCATGGGTTATCCGTGGTATAATAAATACTGGGCGAGAAATGTTGTATTTGATTTCTCGGAAAATAACTGACTTGGACTTGCATAAATTCAGATGTTTTTATACACTAAAACACGTCTAGATGCATGCGAGGAACGCCTTGCCTACTCCCCCCCCCCCACCCCCCCCCCCCCCAACCCCAATACGAGACCCCATGCCTGACATATGCGTCGGCTTGATCGACTGCTAGATGCGGGTTGTCGGCTTAGCCTCTGCCTTAGAACCAGTGTCTGCAATCGCTTGTGTCGTCCTTGATCAGCCAAACACGGGCTCGACCTGGTGCCTTGACACCGACAGCTAAACATGAGCAGTCGGCAAGGTGCAGGACTGTTGCCCTTGATATGAAAGCTTTAGATCTAGGAACCCTACACCAAGAGGCATGGTATCTATTAAGGAGGCTCTAGATCTTATCTTAAGAGTAAGACGCCGTTGGGTTGATCCCAGCCTTCATCGATCTAGCCATTGACGAGTTCCGGAATTCTCCATCAGAGATCTACACGGATTGGCGCATGACGCCCGTGCATATTTGGACCGGATGAGATTTGGTAGTGCGCATCCATATAATCGGCTAGTCCTAGTTAGATTTCCACCAACTGCCAGGATGAGAAGACCTACTCATGCTAGTCCTAGCCTTTTTTTGAACAAGCAAGGCCCTGAAGGGCCCGAAATCTGCATTAATACGGCGGTGGGTGTACAATTACAAAAAGGACCTCTCGAGTGAAAGGAAATACAACAAGGTCCTTAACTTTTACACCTAACACCCTAAAGTAGATCGCAAAAACGCGATCAAGTCCATCTTCTCCGCCGAGCTTTGACCACCGATCGTGGCCACCAACGACTCCACTGGGGACGCAACCACTTGGTGAAGAGGCGTCGCCGCTCACCACGCCGTGATCGAGGAGGACCCTCCATCCAAGGAGGGAGAGATTGCCTGAGAAGAACTCAGGCACAGCAGGACCATGCCTATGGCCAGAGATAGCACCGGCAGGCAAAAGACGGCGCTTGGGTACTGCTGCAGGTGCCGCAGATTCCAAGAGCACCATGAGCCAGTTCCACGCCGCCGCCGCATCCGCACAACACACCTCCTTTTCCACACCTCCATGGCCAGTCAAAGGAAGAAGCCGCGCTTCACAGCAGCACCACAGACACCAGCGACGCAGGTAACCCGCCCGCCTCACGCCCCATCGAGAACGAGGCCCGCCTAGCACCGCGTCGAAGTGCCGGAGCGTACGGGCAACATCTTCTTGAGGATGCCGAGGAAGCCCGACTCCAGGACCGCTCCCCCTCGCCGCCACGGGCGGCCAAGACCAGCTTCAGAACAAGAACACCAGCTCACACGACACCATGCCTCCTACCCTCGCCACCACAACCGGCCAGGGGAGATAGCGCCGCCGGCACCACAAGGATGCTGAAGGCAGCAGTTTTATTGGGGGAGACGATGGACCACCCTTCCACCACGAGCTTCATCCAGAGAAGCACCACCATGGCAAGGCAGAACCCTAGATTCCGCTGGATCTGACTGCCAAGATCTGGGGAGCGCCTCCATCTACCAGGCATAGAGCGCCACACCAGCACAAGGCCAACCTTACAACTACGGCGAGCATCTCCCCGCTCTCTTCCCCAAGCGGCGGCGCCGCCGGAGACGAGACGGGGGAGAGCTCGCAGGCAAGAGACGACTCTCAAGGGGGAAGGTGGGTGCCTCTTGTTTTGTGCGGGCCGGCTCCTGGACAAATCTCGTGCTAGTCCTAGTCAGATTTCCACCTAAACCGACAAGGACCATGGCATGCAAGACAAACACACAGAAGGAAACCAAACATTTTCCAAACCAGGAAACCTACTAGTACTACGAGTAAATTTGGATATTCATTAGTGCCTATTTGAGGCACGAGATATTGGGTGCACTGTACGGGGAGCCGACGAACATGTGTCTAGAGCTGTCCAAATAGACAAAACGGAAACCGCGCGCGCGGACAGAAGATGGAGATGCTCTTCACGTCGGTGCGTCGGTGCTCCCCGTGTTGCATCAACTTCTTGTTTTGGCAAACTACCTTTTATTATCAACTAATTAATTAGGTACTGCATTCTACATATGGCTAATTAAGTAGGCCCCGCGTAGAGATTCTCTATCACTTTGGCGTTAGGTACGACTCATGCACCCGAAAACAAAAAGTACTAACACAGAATGGCTGATAGCAGGATTCGTTTTCTTCTTCGATCAACAATTTTTTGTTTTAGGAAAGATTAGGTAGAGATCTATCTAACTATTACATACTAAAAAAATGGGAGGACTGGGCGTCCCCACGGATAAAACCCCAAATCACCCGGTCCCCTGCTTGACACATGTCTTCAAAATAAGCTATAGATTCCATTTTTGATACAAATGCACCGGTTTTGTTAAAAAGTGTTCATGTATTTGATACATGTAGCAAAAACGGTTCTTCCTAAAAATAGAACAAACAATATTGTCTCCCTGGGGACTTCGCCGAAGACTTTACTCTGTAGAAAAAGTTATGTTAATATAGCAAGTCTGACCTCGCTGAAAACTTACGCCGAGACACCTCGCTGATGACCTTGTAACAAGAAGTTCACGCTATTGTAGCAAAAACATAAAACAGATATAGCAAATAAAATATTCACTGGTAGAGAACGCCCCATGCGTCCCGGTTGGTAAGGGCCATTAGTCCCGGTTGCCCAACCGGGACGGGGCAATCGGAACTAAAGCTCTAACCTTTAGTCCCGGTTGCCCCACCAACCGGGACAAATGGGGGCACACGTGGCGGCATCAGAGCGCGAGGGGGGGGGGTGGAGCATTAGTCCCGGTTCGTAACACAAACCGGGACAAATGGGGGTACACGTGGCGGCATCAGAGCGCGAGGGGGGTGGAGCTTTAGTCCCGGTTCGTAACACGAACCGGGACTAATAACCTGCTGCCGCGGCAGAGATTTGGCCCCTTTCTCTGCCGCGGCAGAGAATTCATTTTGGCACATTTTGTTGTCGCGACAGCATTTTCGCCACTTTTTGTGCCGCGGCAGAGAATTCATTTAGGTTGTTTTATTGTTTATTTAGTGTTTTGCACTTATCAATGAAGGAACCTTATATTACACAAGATCATCATGACAACATTTTACATTCAATACACGGATCGAGTTCATGCACTACATACAAAAGTTGCTATTCGATGCTACCGGCCAATTCCTTGAAAGTTGCTATTTTTACAATCCCTATTGTCTATACACAGCCGAATAGTATTCCCCTTTTGGGTCTAGGACTTCTGCATCCAAGAATCCCGCCAATTCCTCCTGTATTGCTCGTATGCGATCCTTTGGCAGAAGACCGTCCCGTAGACGTTCGATCTGATTTAAAAAAGGAGTCAGCCTATATGAATATGAAACTAAACACAATTTGATTGTAATTAAAAACTATAGAAATTGTTTACGTACGTGGAGTTGCTCTAAATTTCTGCCCTTCTCATCGCACGTCTGCCGGATGAACTCGCATACATAGTATCCACATAGATTGTTACCTGGTCCCTGCGTCAGGCACTTTACGACAACAGAGTTCAATCAAAATAATAATCAAGCATGATAATAACTGTATCAAAACTAGAATCAAAGAGATGCGCGGATATAGCTAGTGGTGCTTACATCTAGTGGTTGAAATGTAAGCTCCTCTTTCCAAACACCCCTAACCTTCTTGGTGAACCGTTTCCAAGCGCTGCCCGGCGTAGAAAACGAATAAAATAAGTTATTAAGTACTAGATATCATAAAATTCACGAACGTTGCCGATATAGTGTCGTAATGATTAGAATTACCGCTGGAGAAGTATCTGCATGTCCTTCCACGTCTCAAGGGGTTTATGTTTCGAGTCCATGACTAGTACACGCCCTTTGTCAAGTTGAATGATTAACAGAATATAGTGGTACCTGCGAATGCAGAACTAATCAATTATATACTTAACATCGAGTAAGCGAAATAGAAAGTGTATACAAGACAATAACACTCACTGGAAGTTGTAAGGAAATAGTATTTCCCTTTTGGTTTCTTGAAACCTTAACGCGTGTACTATATTATCCTCCGTATCCTGGGGGCTTATTTTGAGATTAGCTTCATGAACCCAATATGGGTCAATGAAGCCAATGTCATAGATTTGTCCTCTGCTGCATTCGAGAATCTTCATTCTGCATATTAAAGTATGATTATATACATGCAATAAACAAAATAATATAGATGGAGACTAAGTTAATTACAGAATTAGTACTTACAGACAATAGACACTCATGATCGATTTGTCCAAGGCGTCTTGATTGAATAATTGAAATAGTTCATCAAATTCAATGGATATCATGTCATCCCTTTCTTTTCCATGATGCTTTTTTGTAACCCTCAGCACTATCCAGTTAGCCCCGGCCTTTGTGGCATGCAAGTACCAGTTATGCAATCTTCGCATTTTTGTTGGAAGATTGTTTACCTCCTCAGGTTTGACGAGAGGTTTTCCGTACTGGTATTGGTATGCTACTTCACTCACGGGGAAGAACTCTAACTGGGATAAGTACTGGGCAATACTCATACCTTGAGCAGCGGTAGCTTCTCCGTATTATGCAACTACCTCTGGATCATACTGCTCTTCGGCCCCATATTTGCTCGACCCCACATTGGTTTGAGAAATCACCTTGAGAGGGGCGCAAGTCTGTTTTGCTTGTTCTCCGAGCTGGGCAACAGATTTCCCGCTTGCATCAGTACTGCTCTTCGAGGCTTTTTGTGCTGCATGTGACTTGAGAATAGAACGCTCATAGTCTGATGACAGCTTTGGCTCGGGTTGATGAAGAGTCTTTAGCATTTTCAACACTTTGGCTTTTTCTTCTTTGGTGCTGGGAACTCTGGCTCTTTCGGCCGCCTCAGCTTAGCGAAAAACGATGTCGTTTCCGCATCAACGATCGCCGCAGTCTCCTCTTCAGTACAGTCATAAGCTCTCTTGGGAGGAACCGTTGGTACTTTTGGAAGAGGCTCTTGTTTACGTTTCGGCGATCGCTTACGACGCACAGTAGTGGTACGCTTACGCTTTTTATCCTGAGGCGCCGGCGATGGCTCCCGCGGCGATGGCTGCACCGGAGACGGGTGAGGCGACGGAGCCGGGTGAGGCGACGAAGACGGCTGCCGCGGCGGCGACGACCTCGCTGGAGACGGGTGAGGCGACGGCGAAGATGGCCTTGGCGTGTGATTTCGAAGCACGATACAATCCTTCGGCCATAGAATGGTGACGTTTTTTGCGTCACCCAGCACAGTCACATCCCCTTCACCAGCAGGGTAGTGAAGATCCAAAACCTCAAAGGTGGGCATGATTTCATCCACGCCGACAACAGCGTAGCCCTCTGGAACCGGACGACTGTGGTAAGTTGGTGTGGGTACAATTGGTAAGGCATAGCCGACCGCCACCTTCATTGATATGTTCACAACTTTGACATGTAGCTCGCAGTGTGTCATCTCTGTGATATCATCCACTGGGTAGCCAACAGGAGCCATCGTCGGTGCATCATCGGCATCGCCATTGTCATCACCCGGGACCTCGGTGGAAGCCACACTGCTTTTTCGATTATTCGATAGGCCGGTAGCATCGAATGCAGTGTGCTGCTGAGATGGGCTGGTAGTACTTTGCTCTTTAAGTGAGTTAATTTCATCTTGTTGTTGCTTTAATCGTTCTTCAATTAAACGCATTCGCTCTTTCTGACTTTCTGCTTCAACTGCCGCCCTGTCCTTACTCCTCTGACGGCTTCTATCAGGATATTTCTTCCTCTCTTCGGGAAACCCAGTCCTCCATGATTGGGAGCCTATTGTGCCTCGTGTTCGTCCATCATGTTCCTTATTTCCAAGGGCGAGTGTGAGCTCATCATTCTCTCTATCGGGAATGAAGTCCCCATCTTTAACAGCCTTTACTGCTTTTCTCATCCTCTCGATTGGCAAGGGGTCTTCTTTATGTCGTATGTTATATATACACCTCCCTTCCGAGTCCAACGTGCCCCCATGCCCGTAAAACCAATTCCTTGCACGTTCTACCCAATCGTCTGTCTCTGGAGTGATCTTTTTAGCACGCAGTTCTTCCTCAAGTTTCTCCCACTTAGGAATGTCAGCCCTGTAGCCACCTTGCCCCATAGTATGGTGATACTTCTTGTTAGCAGCATTCAGCTTATTCTTTGCAGACATTTCCTTAGCTTTTTCCGATGTCTTGTATTCCACAAACTCAGCCCAGAATGGTTTTATCTTCTGAAACTGAGTCTTCTTGAAATCCGGAGTCTTCTCTTTCATGACATAGTCAAGGTGCAATCTTTTCTTCCAGTTGGTGAAACACTGGGCCATCTTCTTCAAAGCCCACTCCCTGACCTTAGCCTCCATGGCTCTCCCATGTTGTAAGGCGTCCTCAACTGGATCCTCCGCATTTGGATCCAGCTCTATCTTCGGTAGTTTGAAATTAACCATGAGCCTCTTCCACAGTAAATCTTTGGCGTGGTTAGGGACAAATAAACATGTTCCCTCTTCATCCGCTTTAGCAGGCCTATTCCAATTTCTAATGGTGATCGGGATTAAGTCCCTAACGATTACTGCGCATTGTGCCACAAATTTGGTTGCGACAACTTCGGGAGCTGTCGGTCTGCCGTCTTCAGCGACATCTTCGATCCTAAACCTCTCATGGTCTTGCAACTTTTTGGTTGGGCCTTGTCTGCTCTTTTCAGTAGATTCCTTCGATCCGGAGGGCTAAAAGAAGAAAGATCGTCGTTACTATTTCTATATAGATAGCAGATGATTAATTAATGAATTGATTTATATTACATGCACCTCGCCGGAGCGGTCGTCTTCTCGATTACACAAGGCATCGCCTTCTCCCTCGCGGAAGGCAACACCTTCAACCTCAAACAAGTTGTCTACTCCGGTAAAAAGAGGATCACCCTCACCGGAGTTGTTCAGAAACGTCTAAATTATCTTCCCCACGGATCACACCTTGGATCAACTCTTCCTTTTTTTCGTCTCTGACGTGTGGGTCCATATTTTCTGCATAGGTGGAAAAACGAATAAGTCAAAGCGGCTAAAGGAGAAAGTTAAGGAGAAACCCTAATATATACATACACAATAATAAAAATGAAGAGAAACCCTAAACCTAGCTACAAAAAGGAAACCATGTAGTAGATAGGTAACTCTAGCTAAAATCAACTAAAATCAATATTCCGGAGTTCCGAGGGGTGTAACCTAGTTCGGAGAAACCTCCGATGCATATGAGAGGGGAACATGAGTATAAGGCTACAAAAGGGAAACTATCCAGCAGATAGGTAACACTAGATACTAACAAAATACCATATTGGAATCGATTTAAGAGGGTTCAGAATGCCCTGGCGAAGGCACATCGTCGAACCCACATGCACCTAAGGGGTATTAATGATTCCTTATCTAACCACAGTGACTGACAATGTGATCGGGTCTGGGGCTACCCACATTGACTGACCAGTGGGGTCGAATACCAATAATACCAAACTAATTAATAAACCTAATAATACCTAACTAATAATAAACCTAATAATCGAAACACCGAAAAGAAAGGGAAACAATCAACACATGGCATCGATGCAATGCTCAAGCAAGTATGATGATATGACAAGTTAATTTGCATTGGAATGTAACCCTAAGACATGCTCGACGATTTAATCGGGGTTCCGACGGGTGAAAACCCTAACTCGGGGAAACTCCGGAACATATGAGAGGGGTGCATTTGTTCTTCTAATTATACTTGTCATTTAAATTGTTGAACAATGCATGATTATAGGTTAAATAGATAGGTTTCATTTTTCTGAACAATTTGATATATTATTTGTATTTTTCTGACTTATAAATAAAAAGATATTGAATTTACAAGTTTATATCAATTTTTGGAATTATTAAATCATTTAAAATAGAATTACTGTGTCAATATGACATCAGCAAAGGGTTGGGTTTTTTTTTACCAAGACAGAACCTAGCCACTGTCACTGAGTGCTGGGCCCTAGGCCACATCAGCAAGCCACCGTGGGCCACGTCAGCGGGCCCGTACCTGACGCGCGGCGGTGGGGGAAACGGCGCGGCGCTGGAGGAAACGGCGCGGCGACGATGCACCACCACCAGCAGCAGAGGGAGGGGGAGGACAGAGAGGGGCAGGGAGGGGCGGCGCCGTACCTGACGCGCGGCGGTGGGGGAAGGGCGCGGTCGTCGACGGGAAGCAGAGAAGCGGGCGGCCGACGGTCGTCGGGGGAAGGAGACGCGCGGGCGGCGCGGTCGTCGGCGCGCGGGAAGAGACGCGGGTGGCGGCCGGAGGCGGAGGCGTTGACGATGGAGCCGCTACGGGGAGCGCGCGACGGTGGCGGGGGCAGCCTGGCGGCGTCGTCGTCGGCGAGGGCGCGGGCAGAGGCAGAGTGGGGAAGGGAAGAAGAAGAGGAGGCACGCGCTGTTATAACTAAAGGGCCTTTAGTCCCGGTTCGTGGCTCCAACCGGGACTAAAGGTGCATACGTCCCGGTTGGAGCCACCAACCGGGACCTATACTCCAAAATTTTCAGCAGACCAAGGGTTGGCGCGCAGTGGGTCTTTAGTCCCGGTTGGTGGCTCCAACCGGGACATATTCCCCTGTTTTCAAAAAATTTCAGGTATTTTCTCTCTGTTCCCGCCTTATTTTTTATTTTGGGGTTTAAATTTGTATTGTTTTTTAAATGATAATTAATTTGGAATTTAGAAAAACTTTAAACATAAAAAGTGTTTGGATTTGAATAAATAATTCAAAACCATTTTCTATTTTAAAAAATAATTAATGTAACCATTTAAAATATGAACCATTTACAATTAAAAATGAATTAACTTATATTTTTTTAATATCAATTTGGAATTTAGAAAAACTTTAAACATAAGAAGTGTATGGATTTGAATAAATAATTCAAAAACATATTCTATTTTTAAAAAATAATTAATGTAACCTTTTAAAATGTATTAACTTATATTTTTGAATATTAATTTAGAATTTAGAAAAATTTTAAACATAAAAAGTGTTTGGATTTAAATAAATAATTCAAAAACATTTTCTGTTTTAAAAAATAATTAATGTAACCATTTAAAATATGAACCATTTACAATTAAAAATGAATTAACTTATATTTTTTTAATATCAATTTGGAATTTAGAAAAACTTTAAACATAAGAAGTGTATGGATTTGAATAAATAATTCAAAAACATATTCTATTTTTAAAAAATAATTAATGTAACCTTTTAAAATGAATTAACTTATATTTTTGAATATTAATTTGGAATTTAGAAAAAATTTAAACGTAAAAAGTGTTTGGATTTAAATAAATAATTCAAAAACATTTTCTGTTTTAAAAAATAATTAATGTAACCATTTAAAATATGAACCATTTACAATTAAAAATGAATTAACTTATATTTTTTAATATCAATTTGGAATTTAGAAAAACTTTAAACATAAGAAGTGTATGGATTTGAATAAATAATTCAAAAACATATTCTATTTTTAAAAAATAATTAATGTAACCTTTTAAAATGAATTAACTTATATGCCCGTTTTTTTTGAATTTAATATGCCCGTTTTGAATTATCTGAATTTCTAACTATAGTCCATGTAAGGTGGTCTAGTATTTTAGGAAAATAGGACGGTAGCATTCTGAAACGGCATTTTGGTGGTTACTTCACAAAACGACCCGTTTTTTGCGCTCGGAAAATGGAAAAGGGATTTTCCGTGCGACAAAAAGGAAAACTTCCTCCTGCAACATTGTTCTACATACCAATGTCCACACACATGCATAATATGGGCACAACATCACAAACTATGCCGTGATTCAGCACATAACATCGGTCATTTGGACCGAAAGCCATGAAACCTCGAACATGATAGGTCATTTTGTGAAGGTTTTTTCAAAACATGATCAATATACCAAGTCTGGTATTTTTCCTTTCAACTATGTAACATAATATGACACCACGCGAAGGATTTTCATTGTTCTGATTTTTTTTGAATTTATTAGGCCCGTTTTGAATTATCTGAATTTCTAACTATGGTCGAACCGGTGTGCATGAAGATAGGGGACGGGCATCGTTAGAACTTGCATTGGATCTCTGAAGAAACCACATATTGCGAGTCTAAAAATGATTTTTTCAAAAAATCACGGGCGATAGATCATGTACCTGTAGTACAAACCGGACCCACTTCCTGCCGATTCGGTAGACATTTGTCCTTTTTACCCGGGATGGACGAAAAGGTTTGAGATGTACCGGTTGGGATATAGTCCATATAAGGTGGTCTAGTATTTTAGGAAAATAGGACGGTAGCATTCTGAAACGGCATTTTGGTGGTTACTTCACAAAACGACCCGTTTTTTGCGCTCGGAAAATGGAAAAGGGATTTTCCGTGCGACAAAAAGGAAAACTTCCTCCTGCAACATTGTTCTACATACCAATGTCCACACACATGCATAATATGGGCACAACATCACAAACTATACCGTGATTCAGCACATAACATCGGTCATTTGGACCGAAAGCCATGAAACCTCGAACATGATAGGTCATTTTGTGAAGGTTTTTTCGAAACATGATCAATATACCAAGTCTGGTATTTTTCCTTTCAACTATGTAACATAATATGACACCACGCGAAGGATTTTCATTGTTCGGATTTTTTTTGAATTTATTATGCCCGTTTTGAATTATCTGAATTTCTAACTATGGTCGAACCGGCGTGCATGAAGATAGGGGACGGGCATCGTTAGAACTTGCATTGGATCTCTGAAGAAACCACATATTGCGAGTCTAAAAATGATTTTTTCAAAAAATCACGGGCGATAGATCATGTACCTGTAGTACAAACCGGACCCACTTCCTACCGATTCGGCAGACATTTGTCCTTTTTACCCGGGATGGACGAAAAGGTTTGAGATGTACCGGTTGGGATATAGTCCATGTAAGGTGGTCTAGTATTTTAGGAAAATAGGACGGTAGCATTCTGAAACGGCATTTTGGTGGTTACTTCACAAAACGACCCGTTTTTTGCGCTCGGAAAATGGAAAAGGGATTTTCCGTGCGACAAAAAGGAAAACTTCCTCCTGCAACATTGTTCTACATACCAATGTCCACACACATGCATAATATGGGCACAACATCACAAACTATGCCGTGATTCAGCACATAACATCGGTCATTTGGACCGAAAGCCATGAAACCTCGAACATGATAGGTCATTTTGTGAAGGTTTTTTCGAAACATGATCAATATACCAAGTCTGGTATTTTTCCTTTCAACTATGTAACATAATATGACACCACGCGAAGGATTTTCATTGTTCGGATTTTTTTTGAATTTATTACGCCCGTTTTGAATTATCTGAATTTCTAACTATGGTCGAACCGGTGTGCATGAAGATAGGGGACGGGCATCGTTAGAACTTGCATTGGATCTCTGAAGAAACCACATATTGCGAGTCTAAAAATGATTTTTTCAAAAAATCACGGGCGATAGATCATGTACCTGTAGTACAAACCGGACCCACTTCCTGCCGATTCGGCAGACATTTGTCCTTTTTACCCGGGATGGACGAAAAGGTTTGAGATGTACCGGTTGGGATATAGTCCATGTAAGGTGGTCTAGTATTTTAGGAAAATAGGACGGTAGCATTCTGAAACGGTATTTTGGTGGTTACTTCACAAAACGACCCGTTTTTTGCGCTCGAAAAATGGAAAAGGGATTTTCCGTGCGACAAAAAGGAAAACTTCCTCCTGCAACATTGTTATACATACCAATGTCCACACACATGCATAATATGGGCACAACATCACAAACTATGCCGTGATTCAGCACATAACATCGGTCATTTGGACCGAAAGCCATGAAACCTCGAACATGATAGGTCATTTTGTGAAGGTTTTTTCGAAACATGATCAATATACCAAGTCTGGTATTTTTCCTTTCAACTATGTAACATAATATGACACCACGCGAAGGATTTTCATTGTTCGGATTTTTTTTGAATTTATTATGCCCGTTTTGAATTATCTGAATTTCTAACTATGGTCGAACCGGTGTGCATGAAGATAGGGGACGGGCATCGTTAGAACTTGCATTGGATCTCTGAAGAAACCACATATTGCGAGTCTAAAAATGATTTTTTCAAAAAATCACGGGCGATAGATCATGTACCTGTAGTACAAACCGGACCCCTAATATGTGAAATTAGTTAGCTCCGAGGCGTATTGATCTAGTTAGTGAAGTTACAAGCTGCAAGATGGTTTTCGAGAGCAGGGACACCACTGCGGCCAGTTTCAGGGAGATGCCGACAGAGCCAGTCCTCCGGCATCTCCGAGAAACTGGTCATAGAGGCACTCCCTAATATGTGAAATTAGTTAGCTCCGAGGCGTATTGATCTAGTTAGTGAAGTTACAAGCTGCAAGATGGTTTTCGAAAGCAGGGCCACCACTACGACCAGTTTCAGGGAGATGCCGACGGAGCCCAGTCCTCCGGCATCTCCAAGAAACTGGTCATAGAGGCACTCCCGCTCCAGCCACAAAATGGGACTAACACTCAAGACATTTATTAATATTAAAAACTGAGACTACAAAACCGGGACTAAAGGCCACAAACCGCGAAAGATATCCTTCGGTCAAGCCACAAACCGCGAAAGACATGAACTAGAGTTACATAATATGAGCATGAACTTCTTGGCATATGTCATTCCTTATGACCGCTTCAGACGTAACCATGGAGCATCTTCTTTACTTAACGGAATGCTTGGGTCAGTTTTCACTGTGAAGGGCGGAATTTCATCAAACTTATTATAATCTTCTGACATGTCTGTCTTGTCCTCGATTCCCACGATGTTTCTTTTCCCTGAAAGAACTATGTGACGCTTTGGCTCATCATATGATGTATTCGTTTGCATATTTTTTCTTTTTTTCGGTCTGGAGGACATGTCCTTCACATAGAAAACCTGAGACACATCATTGGCTAGAACGAATGGTTCATCTCTATAACCAAGATTGTTGAGATCCACTGTTGTCATTCCGTACAACTGGTCTATCTTTACCCCTTCCCCATTCAGGTTGACCCATTTGCAGCGAAACAAAGGGACCTTAAAAGAGACTCCATAGTCTAGTTCCCATATCTCCTCTATGTAACCATAATATGTGTCCTTTTGTCCATTCTCGTCTATTGCATCAAAGCGGACACCACTATTTTGGTTGGTGCTCTTTTTATCTTGGGCGATCGTGTAGAATGTATTCCCATTTATTTCGTACCCTTGGAAATTCAATACAGTAGAAGATGGTGACGCGGCCAACAAGTATAGCTGATCTCCAACAGTGGTGTCATTCAAGAGATGTGTCCGCATCCAACCACCGAAAGACTTCATGTGTTCATCTGTAATCCATGATTCAGGCTTCCCCGGGTTTTTGGAGCGTACAATATTCTTGTGTTCCTCGATATACGGAGCTGCCAAGGTGGAATTATGTAGAACTGTGTAGTGTGCTTTAGTGAAAGAATCCCCGTCCCTACATATCATTGCTTTCTTTCCCAGCGTGCCTTTTCCACTTAGTCTTCCCTCATGCCGCGAGTCAGAAACACCAATCGGCTTAAGGTCAGGAATAAAGTCAACACAAAACTCAATGACCTCCTCTGTTCCATATCCCTTGGAGATGCTTCCTTCTGGTCTAGCACGGTTATGAACATATTTCTTTAAGACTCCCATGAACCTCTCAAAGGGGAACATATTGTGCAGAAATACCGGACCGAGAATGGCAATCTCTTCCACTAGATGAACCAGGAGATGCGTCATAATATTGAAGAAGGATGGTGGGAACACCAATTCAAAACTAACAAGACATTGTACCACATCCTTCTGTAACCTTGGCAGAATATCTGGATTGATTACCTTCTGAGATATTGCATTGAGGAATGCACACAGCTTCACAATGGGTACTCGAACATTTTCCGGTAGAAGCCCCCTCAATGCAATCGGAAGCAACTGCGTCATAATCACGTGACAGTCATGAGACTTCAGGTTTTGGAACTTTTTCTCTGCCATATTTATTATCCCCTTTATATTAGATGAGAAGCCCGACGGCACCTTGATACTGTAAAGGACTTCAAAAAAGATTTCCTTCTCTGCTTTGGTAAGAGCATAGCTGGCACGACTTAAGTGACGCCCTTTATCCGTCTTGTTATCTGTATGCATGTTCTTTGGGTCTTTCATAATTTGTTGGTCCTCCCGTGCTTCAGGTGTATCTTTTGTCTTACCATACACGCCTAGGAATCCTAGCAGGTTCACGCAGAGATTCTTCGTCACGTGCATCACGTCGATTGAAGAGCGGACACGTAGGACTTTCCAATATGGCAGCTCCCAAAATATAGATTTCTTCTTCCACATGGGTGCGTGTCCTATAGCGACGTCGTTCGGAACTGATTGACCGCCGGGACCCTTTCTAAAGATTACTTCTATGTCCTCGACCATACCAAATACATCATCACCAGCAGGGAGTTCAGGCTTCTTCCGGTGATCTGCCTCACCTTTAAAATGCTTGCCTTTCTTTCTTACGGGATGATTGGTCGGAAGAAATCGTCGATTCGCTAGGTACACAACCTTCTTGCATTTATGCAAATATGTACCTTCGGTCTTATCAAAACAGTGGGTGCATGCCTTATATCCTTTGTTTGTCTGTCCTGAAAGGTTACTAAGAGCAGGCCAATCATTGATGGTTACGAATAACAACCCTCGTAGATTAAATGGCTCCTGTTTGTTCTCATCCCACGCACGTACACCTGGTTTGCCCCACAACTGTAAGAGTTCTTCAACTAATGGCCTAAGGTACACATCAATGTCGTTGCCCGGTTGCTTCGGGCCTTGGATGAGCACTGGCATCATAATTAACTTACGCTTCATGCACAACCAAGGAGGCAGGTTGTAGATACATAGAGTCACGGGCCAGGTGCTGTGACTGCAGCTCTGCTCCCCAAAAGGATTCATGCCATCCGTACTTAGACCAAACCATAAGTTCCTTGCGTCACCTGCAAAGTCTGGGAAGTCTCTCTCGATTTTTCTCCACTGTGACCCATCAGCAGGGTGTCTCAACTCCCCGTCTTTCTTACGGTCTTCTTTGTGCCATCGCAACAACCTGGCATGCTCTTTGTTTCTGAACATGCGTTTCAACCTTGGTATTATAGGAGCATACCACATAACCTTAGCAGGAACCCTCTTTCGGAGGGGCTCTCCCTCAACATCACCAGGGTCATCTCGTCTGATCTTATACCGCAACACGTTGCATACCGGGCATTTATCTAAATTCTCATACTCCTTACCGCGGTAGAGGATGCAGTCATTAATGCATGCATGTATCTTTTGCACATCTAATCCCAGAGGACAGAGAGTCTTCTTTGCTTCGTAGGTACTCTCGGGAAGTTCGTTATGTTTTGGAAACTTCGGCTTCATTATTTTCAGCATCTTTTCAAATGAGGAGTCAGTTAGACCACACTCTTCCTTCCATCGCAACAATTCCAGTGTGGTACCGAGCTTTGTGCTGCCATCTTCACAATTTGGGTACAACAATTTCTTGTGATCTTCTAACATGCCCTCTAACTTCAACTTCTCATTTTCTGTTTCACAGTCTCGCTTTGCATCAGAAATGACCCTACCAAGTTCATCAGCCGGCTCATCTGATGCCCGTTCTTCACCTTTTTCCTCTCCATTGTCTTCCATAGCAGTATCACCGTATTCAGGAAACATATGATGATAGTTGTTATCATCATCTTCTTCTTCACCATCTTCCATCATAACCCCTCTTTCCCCGTGCTTGGTCCAGCAATTATAGTTGGGCATGAAACCTTTCATAATCAGGTGGCCGCGAATGATTTTTGAGGA
The DNA here is from genome assembly GCA_916181665.1 of Avena sativa. Taxonomy (NCBI): domain Eukaryota; kingdom Viridiplantae; phylum Streptophyta; class Magnoliopsida; order Poales; family Poaceae; genus Avena; species Avena sativa. The sequence goes on along the minus strand of OV702285.1, from coordinate 52,863,658 downwards.
AGAGTACTCCTTGTTGTTCCGACATTGAACACATGGACAACGTATAAATCCATTCTCTTTGTTTGCCGTAGCCACATCGATAAATTTATTGTAACACCCTCGGAATCGGACCTATGCAAGTTTAGCGAAACCCGCCAAACCCGCATAGAAACGATTCAAAGGTGCCCACCAGGCACTTTCGTGCGGGTGGAAAACGAAGTAATAACATTACACAACAGTCCTCGATGGGACCCACAGAACAGATATATATACAACAGCGACTCAAAGAGTCAAGATTACAGATATAATGTACAAAGATCCAAATCACCTTGAAAACGATAGAGCGTCCGACTACGGACAAGATGCAAATGGGGCTAAGAGCCCTGAAGAATAACCAATGGCGTCCATAACCCTGCCCAGGCCAAGCCGGAAGGGTAACCCTGCTAACGACGTCGATCTCAAAACCTGCTTAAACAAAAGGGGTGCCGACAAAGGGCAAAGGAAAAAGAGGAGCGTCAGTACTGAGGCCAGTACACGGCGAGACTAGAATTCGGCGGTCCTCGCCTACATAGGTATGGTGGACTGAGCGGCAGCGGCAGCATGCACTAAACAACCTATAGAGACTCGATACAACTGGCGGCAATCAGAGAGGGGTAAGAAGGACCTATCCGGAACCAACCTGATACTATCAACAAACAAACCCATCCTGGCGTTTCCCCCTCGAGACCAACGAGGAAGTCAACCGAGGAACTCACACAGTTGGCAGTTTTACCTATTCAGTTATAGTTGCGGCACTTTACTAGTCAGGTTTAGATAATCGTCCTGATAAAGTAAGCAGTGGGCACTTTTAGTTAACCATTCCGTTATAGTGGCAACACTTACTAGTCAGATACAGGTAGCATGAGATAACCCAAAACCCAGAAGTTGTTGGTACTTTTATTCAGCCATTCCGTTGTAGTTGCAATACTTACTAGTCAGGTACTAAGGTCGCAAGCGACACACAAACAAGCAATTGTGGGCAGTATTATTTAGCCATTCCATTATAGTGGAGCTGATTACTAGTCATTATAAAGTCAAATTTATAGCAATAAACTTTAGTTATGCTTGTCTATGGTCGAGATACTGTGCTCCAAGTCGTCCATAACCGCGGACACGGCTTTCAGAAAGTTTTACCCGGCCGGGGTGCACAAATAGCAACACACACTAGATCAACCTCGGAAAAACCAAATCAAAACCCAACGAGGCTTTCACTACAAAGCAATCACAGGATTCAGAAATATTTCAGGGGGCCACCCCTTAAAGTAGACCCACAACGAAGTAAGCTAGCTCCGAGACGGCCTCAAGGTTTGCGCCAATGGCTGTAAACGACTGGGAACCCGAAAGTGTGGCTGGGCTTGTCGATACCGCGAAAACATTCCGCTTACCTAAACAGTACAGTGTGCTCCTCGCACAATCGTAAATAAAGCAGTAGCATGGCATAAGTACAGGATCGTAAATAAAACCTCAAACTAGTTTGTGGCCCCAAGAAATAAGACTGAATCAAGCTCTAGCTAAGGGGGGTCCCATATACCTCCCGGATGTGGATAGCGCGATAAATCAAGGAACAGGTATCAAGTACTCGGAGTCCTACGGGACACAAGTGGGCGTTCGGAAACCAAATATTATCTATCACCCACCGATGCCTCTGCTTACTTCAGTTTTAGTTGTTAAACATGAATTAAAGTGAACGATAAGTAAAACTATGATCATCTCCAACAGCAACATGCGGCAATACATCAACAACTGTGGCACTGGACGACACGCAACAGCACTTGAGCAAGCGACTACGACGCGCAAGTCCAACTATCTACCAAACAACAGGTAATAGGATGTGTCCAAGGCAATATAGGGCTGCACGGTATATCACAGGTACGGAAACTAAAGCATCGCAACACAGATAGCAATAGATCAACAGGAGGGAATAAATACTATAAAAGTAAGATAGGTAGAAAGGGGGGGAGATGCTCGCCTGAAAAACATTGCCGAAGGTTCAACCGAAGATCGGGTCGAAGCTCACATCAACTCAACGGCCTTATCCGCGAAGAAGCAAAACACTAGAAGAAACACCGGATGCACTATTTAATACAACGGCAGAAGATCGGCATGATGCATGCATGATGTATGACATGGCAAAGGTGCGATGCAATTAGGTCAATAATAAGTGGAACCGGGGTCCCGACAATTTAATTAGACGGTTCAAGTTATTTAGAAAACCCCCGCAATTTAAATGTTGTTTTAGCCAGGCAAAAGATAGCACCGGTTCGCTACACAAGTTTAAATGAGGCCAATACAAGGCTGGATTTGCCCGCATATGGACCCCATATTTATTTATGAGGTGAATCGGCATAAGGCCCCCAAACCAATGATATGCATGCGAGATGAATGACAATTTAATATGCGACAAGGTTATATTTCATTTATAAAATAGGGTTTGCGGGAAGGGGTTCACACATGAGGGGGTCGCGACGAACTTGGGGCTCCGGGGTTCGGGGTCGGTCTCAGGGTTCGGATCTGGGGTTCGGTCTCGGCGGGGCCGTTCCCTCGTTCTCGGTAACGGGGTAGATCTTGCGTTCCGGGAAGAAGTACTTGGCGGTCTTCGGCTCCACCCAGGTCGGGGCCGATCTTGTCGTCGCGAAGGTCTTGTCGGGCCGGCGTATTGGGTCGGTCTTGGCGTCCGGGAAGCGGTACTTGTCGCACCGGTGGTCTTCGGGTGTTATGACGACGATCTTGTCGTTTCGATGTTGGGGTCTCGAAATACGGGGCGAAGTACTTGTCGTTCCATGGCGATCTTGGCGGCTCGGAGGGGGTTTGAGGAATCGGTACGGTCTTCGGCTTCCGTGAGGGAGATCATGGCGTTCCGGGTATCTTCGGTCCTCGGATCCGAGAGGGGGTACTTGTCGTATTCGCGGCCTTCGGGGAACTTTTCGATCCATCACATGGTTCCCCGTCTTGACGAGAGGACGGTCTTGTCGAGACCCTCTGTGCGAGCGGCCTCTAACTGCGAACTTGATGATGTGGTCCTGCTAGGTGGTCGCGAGCGTCTTGGGAGGAGGCGGCCGGCGAGGACGAGGTGCACGGGCGGCCGCGCCAGGGCGACGAGGTCGGCGAGGCGGACCAGGGCCAGAGGTGGCGACGGGCGACGGGGCCGGCGCGAGGCGGCCAAGGGCGGCACAGCGGCGGGCGGGCCCGGCCAGAGGCGGGGCGGACGGAGCCGGCGCGCGGCTGCTGCAGGGGTCCACACGGGGAGGCGCGCTGGAGGAAGACGAGCTCGGCGGGGCGACGCTGGAGACCTGGCGGCGGCGGCCGGCGGAAGGCGGACGGCGGCGGAGAGGGCCTGGTGGCGCGGCGGCGCAGGACGGAGGGGATGGGCTCGCGGCCGCGCGCTGGGAAGGAGGAGGGCGGCTCTGCGCCAGGCGGGGAGAGGAGCAGGCGGCGGCGGGAGCTGCGGCGCGGAGGCGTGCGGGGCCGGCGACGAGGCGTGCGGAGAGGGGCGCTGGGGCGGTGAGGCGAGCAGGGTGGAGCGGCGGCGCAACGAGCGGCGGAGGCGGCGGAGCGGCAGGCTCGCGAGCGGGAGGAGAGGCGCAGAGAGGAACGGGCGGAGCGGCGGGCGAGCAGCCGGCGGCGGGGCGGAAGCAGAGGGGCGGCGCAGGCCGGCGGAGCGAGGTGGCGAGGCCGGGGGAAGGGGAGGAGAAGGGGCTGCGTCGGGCCTGGGAGGAAGAAGGTAGGTGCGGGTGGTGGGGCTGCTCGGGGGAGGGCCCGGGGTGTCAGGGGCGGGGCTGGCTTTGACCAGGGGAAGGGAGGGGGCTGATGCGGGCCCAGGGGAGGGTAGGGGCCACGGGTCAGGGGGTGGGGGTGGTGTGTCTCGGTGCGTGCGTGTGTGGCTGTGTTTGGGTGGGTGAGGGCAGGGGGAGTGGGTCCAGGGAGAGGGAGGGGAAGAGAGAGGGAGTGGCTGGGCCAAGTGGCGGGCTCTGGTTGGCTAGGGGGAGGGAGAGGGTGATGTGTCACGACGGGGTTGGCCGGGGTGATGTGGCCAAAGGGTGTGGGTAGATTATCTGGTAGGTTTAGGATTAGAAGCGAACCGATTTGAAAAATGGGGGTGGTCGTTCGGGTCGATACGGCCCGTTCGACTGCCCCCGCTAAAACAATTAAACTTTTTATTTGTCTTAAACGGGCCGTCTGCAAACCGATAGCGGCCAAAACAAAATATTCCGGGGACCCGGTTTTGGTGTTTGAATAAAGATGGGGCGTTTGGAAAACAAATCGGGTTTTGCGGAAATATTTTTATGCAAACAATGCATGATGATGACGATGCAATGCACAAATTCAACGCGATTTTCTGGTAGTGGTTTTGCGGGATACCACATTTATCCACGCCTTTGATATACCCGGCTACCCGCCGGTCACCGTACATCCATTCCCGACCGTTCATCTGCATCATATAAGTAAGTTTATCGAAAAACAGGACATCATAAATAGTGAAATAACCAATTCACACCGACACATGAATTGTATCAATGACCTAGAAAAGATAGGATTGCTAACCTCGATCGAGGGAAATAAAGAGGAGAAAGCTCAAGTGCGTCTCGGACACCTTCTATATTTTTGTTCTATGAGAAATTCAACTGGATTTTTCACTCAAACATTTCAACAAACACCTTCAATGCATGCATGAGAAAAAACTAGCACACACCCTCACACCTTACACCATTCGAAAAAACAGAGTGGAGGCAGAGGGGGCTGGGGCGTTGCATTTATAAAGGGCAAGGGGTCTTTAGTCCCGGTTGGAGCCAGCAACCGGAACTAAAGGTGCGTGCCACGCCACGTGGCTGTGGCCAAACCTTTAGTCCCGGTTGGTGGCTCCAACCGGGACGCATGCCACCTTACCAACCGGGACCCATGCCTCCTGGCCCCGTGCCCGCTCCAACCGGGACGCGTGCCAGCATTAGTCCCGGTTGGTGGCGCAACCGGGACTAATGCTCCCAGGGGTGGCGAACGGATGGCCCTTTTTCCTCTAGTGATTCTATTGTAGCAATCCAACTTTTCTTATAGTATTCACACACGCACATACACATCATGTATTTTAGCCTTTTCTAAATATTCCCTATTCATTTGCCAGAACAGAGAAAAAAACCTATATACCAAAGGTGAATGATCTATTCAATATTTCTTTATACTAAAATCCAAAGGTGAATGATCTAAATATTCCCTATTCATTGGCTAGAACAGAGAAAAAAACCTATATACTAAAATCCAAAGGTGAATTTCTCTTGGTTAATTGACGTGATAGAATAGAGGAGTTTTCCGTAGACATGAAACACTATATACTTTATATAAAGTCCATATAAAAGTTGTCTACACGAGTTGTCTAACGCAATATACATTATATTTTGAATTTTTTTCTCAAAAGACTATAGGCACTATGGAAAGGAACTGAGGGAGTATAATAGTTCTTGATAGTTTTTTCTAGATGTTTGATCAAACTTTTCATTGCTTGACTTTTTTAAAAAAATATAGGCCTTAAGCCTTGGAATGGAGGGAGTAACTATTTTAGTACAGATGGTGATCACCAAGAATTCCAGAAACTGCGGTAATAGGTGAGAGGTGAATTATCCGAAAGAATAGTTAAGACAAAAGCTATCACCGTTTGTTGGGTTGCCTATCTGGGATGATAAATTATACTAAAGTTTATTGGTTCATCAAGTAGTTAAAGTTTTTTATTACATCAGAGTATGATATATTATTCAATGTTCTATAAGAACCTGAACAAATATTAATTTATCGTTGTGTATTTTATAACAACCACGTTCTTCATTCGAAAAAGTGGTCACTCATATATATTTGTGATGTCTCATATTTTATTTATATTCAAAGCACAAATCCTTGACTAGAAAAGGAGAACCGACACGAAAATTTCATGAATTAGAGTTGATTAAAGATTTCAACCTCAGATGTAATATATTATTTAGCATCACATTTTGATGTATTATTATATTTAATATCACAATTTTAGTAGCCATATAACCATGTTATTTATAACCATATAATATGAATATTTTATTAAATGATAAATACTATCACTAACTAGAGGTGACGCCCTCGCAATTGCGAGGGCCACTGTACTAGTTCAGTTAATAATTGAAGCATATTTAGCTAGAGAAGCCATAACAACAACAATTTTGAAGTTCCTTGGGACAACTTTCATGATTGGACTATTTACAAAGGACATTGTTTTTTAATAAAGGGTGCTTTTATTACTTAAAAGGTTTAAGGATTACACCCGGCCTCTGCATACTAAGATGCACACAGCCACCATAGTTCAGAAGTCCAAACAGAAAAATAAATAAGCGATATCAGATTGAGAAATTGTAAGACGCCTAAAATGTAGAGAGAGGGACTATCCGTAGATTATGCTGCCATCCATGTCGGGTAAACAAATCCCGTACCGTATCCTCCAGCCGCGTACACACCTCCGTAAAAAGGTTGTGGTACTCCGCACGATGTAGTAGTGACCAAGATCACAGTGTGCTGGTACATCGGTAAATAACCTGCAGGAGAGAACAATTTATATCATTAAAAACTTTGTCATTTCTACACAGCCATAGCGACCATATAATGGCAATCGCTCCAACCCGAAGGAGTAGCTTATACTTGTTATCTATCCCATGTAACCAATTCCCAAAAATATTGGCAATACTACGTGGTGGATACAAGCCTGAAGCTGCCTGGGTAACTGACCATATAGATCTAGCGAAATTGGATTGGAAAAATAGGTGTTTGATTGTCTCATTGTGATGACAAAAAAGACACATATGATTTCCATGCCAATTCCGCTTAATAAGATTATCTTTAGTAAGGATAGCTCCTCGACGAAGATACCATACAAATTTTTTATTATTTAGGGGTATCTTCATCTTCCAAATCATCCTATTATCTAAAACAGGTATAACCGGCTGGGCTAGTGCATTGTAAAAGGAACTCATGGAGAAAGACCCTTTCACACTTATGTTCCATCAAAATTTGTCTGGTCCAGGCGACAATTGTACATTTGCTAGACGATGTAGCAATGCGATCCAAGAGTCAAGCCTGGTTCCAATTAAATCTCGTCTGAAAGTCACAACGGGCGGGAATGATTCTAAAAAGTGGAGATCGTCGCATCCTTGTAACGAACAATAGAATACAATGCAGGATATTGGTCTTGGAGTGTAGCATTACCCAGCCACTTATCCTCCCAAAACCTTATCTAAGGCCCATCCTTAATAGAAAAAGTTCCGAATCTGAAGAAATTTTTCTTCGTTGCCATTAGACCGGCCCAAAAGTGAGAGTCACCTGGTTTCCAAACCAGCTGTGACAATTGCGGTGACCCCGCATACCACTGCATGATGTAGTACACTATAGTCGTTGACATAACACCAATGAAACACCGTTCACTAGTATTACATCCCTTAGAGTAGTACAACAGAAATATAGCAGGTCCAAGACATGACTATAGGTTACAACTCAACTCTTTACACAAGATCCAGAGAATACTCTAGGTTAAAGAGAGAGAGAGAGAGAAACTTCTTACGAAGAAGAATCAAGAATAAATAACTCATAACTACCATACTTATAAAACTAGTAGCTGAACTACTGGCTTGCATTGCTGCTATTGCAGTACTCTACAGAAGTAGGTTCTATGGTTAGAAATTCTATTCTTATCTAATCATCAACTTCGCCTTCACTTGAGTTGATGTATATGTTGACTTTCTTGACTTCATTGAAGAGCGTTAGCTTTTGATGATGATTCCTGGAGCATAACTTGATGTAGACGTCGTCTGTACTGGCTTTAGAACCTAGCAAGGGTTAAGAAGATACTTTGAGTACGAGCGTACTCAGCAAGTTCACTAGAAAAGGAGTGTTTGATGCACTATAGCTACAGCCACAGACCATAGGTCGTAGGCAATGCAAGTTTTCGTAAACATTTCTTCAAAGGTTGCTTTTATTCTGAAAAACTATGTCCATCAGCCTTCACGGGTTTACCAGAACCTTCATGGGGTTCCTTTCCCGCCGCGTTCGCACCTCCTTCCCAGAACAGGGAGTAACAAGTTATAGTTCTTACACTCTGGAGAGGTGCGTTACTTTACCCATGAGAGATCTTAGCTTTGCTGCACATCCGGGCCGTGAACCTGTTGAATTACGCCAGCCCACCTATTGAATTACGGCAATGGCAGTACAGGCCATTCAGATGTCGGAACTATCATGGGACGTTGAGGGATCCCACCCATATGCTGCATATCCTCTACGAATTACCATAAATAATATGCATGCTACGAGTGATAACAGCCACGACGCGCACATCCAGCTCCATGCGAGAGGGAAAAGATACAGCTGACTTCTTCATCCCATTCCAAATCTCATGGTCAACGCGTAATATACGACACAAGAATCACTGGCGATATTGGTTATTAAGTCCTAGATAATATGTTCCTTTACCACCGAAACTCTCATAGTAGGTGATGAAAACACTGGATTTGTTCCTTTATCATGGTAATATGTTCCTTTATCATGGTAAATAACCTATAATCACATTATTATGAAAATAGTGTTTTCTGTCCTTTTTCAAATGCAGGTGATGACAACACTGGATTTGTAAAATACTTTACATAAAATAATCAAAGGATATGAGCAAGTGTGAACTTGCCTTTTGTGATTGCAAGATTATGCACTCACGGTCTTCAAGACAATATAAAATCCAATTGCGGAAATCTGCATCATTGGTCCGGTAAGGACTAATGTTTAAAGAAGCAAGATGCTTTTATGCATAAGTAATGTGATGCAAGTTGATAAACGCGAATCCCGAGGATAACGTTGATCTAGGGTTTGGATACTAGAAAGGGTTTCTTTGGAATGTGTTGTCCTTTTAGATTAAGTTTCATACATGTGCTTCTTGTTAAGGCTTGTGAGTGTGTGGAATACAACATGTGTTTATACAACAATAAAATACATAGTATGGAATGCTACTCAAGGTTGCTTACATCTTAATTGTTTATCTTCAATTTTTACTTTACAAGTAATGTCACTTATAAAGAATTTAAGTATGTACAATCTTATTACACAAGTATAGTATAAAGTAAGGTGTTTTCCATTAATTATCATATGTTGATTGAAGTGTCAAAACGAATAGAATTTGAAGAAAAGATTCCTTTATTAAGGTTTAAACAATCTTTGTGGTTAATTAGATGTGGTTGATGTTGTTTGTACTTGCTTGAATAGTTTGGACTTGAGATGTTTTATAACTTATTTATAACAGACCAAAGTAAACTATAAGACATGTAATAAAGTATTTAGTATCATACTTATAGCTTTGCAAACTACAAGGAGTGTAGATAGACTTAGGGTGTATTACTTATGACACTTGTATCTTGTTCACTTTATATTGTTCCCTTAGAGTTACTTAAGAATGACATTACTTATATTGGGGTAGTGATTTCTGTACATTATAATGGTATAAAGGGATTTACCTTCCTATAAGGATGTGGTTATGGTTTATGAATAAGTAAACAATATTATGTATTACTTATGAACTCACCTATAGTGTTTTGATTTGTTTATAAACTTGTGGTTAAAGTAAAAGAATAGGTTTTATTTCTTTACAAATTATTCTTAGAGATTTTATATTAAATAAGAATTCTTTTATAAAATAATTTATACTTATGGTTGAAAGATAATTTAATAAAATTATATTTAAATGGTGTTAGATCATTTTATCCTCATAATGTTAGTATTTAAGATTAGTACTATTTATTACATTTAATTGGTTAATTTAAGAAATGTTAACAAATTTTATTTGTCATTTTTATGAATTATTAACTAAAGAAATATGTTTGAATTCAAGTTATAAAAGTGTTTAACTTTTTATTTAACTCAAAAGTGGAACATCACATTTTAAACATGTAGGTATTATTTTTGTGATCATTTTGGTATATTACATTTATTTTTGTGATTTAAAATAATAAGATATGATTTTAATAAGGTTTATTACTATATAGATACTTAATAAATAGTAAATAATTAATTAAGAGGATTAATAATGCATGATTATAGTTTTAAACTCTAATTCTTATTTTTCTAAGATTTTTAGTATTTTATTTATATTTTTAACATTTACCATTATTAAAATATTAATTTTCAAAGTATTAAAACTGTATACAGTATTTATTAAATGATATTTATTTAAATTATCATCAAATAATATTTAGTAATAGTTTTAAGTTGTAGATTTTATTTTTCTAAACATTTTCTTATATTATATGTATTTTTCTGATTTATAAAACAAAAGTTATTAATTAAACAAGATTTAATCATTTTATTATATTGGAATTAATATTGTTTTCTTCAATTCTAAACAGTAAATACTTTTGTTACTTAGGCAGGGTATACCCCAAGTCACAGACATGTGGGGCACAGGGCCACGTTGGCATGCCACGCTGGCGTGGACCGGTCAAAGGGTTGAACAGGGCTGGAGTGACGTCGGCATGATGTCATGCTGACATCATCTGCGGATGATCTCACAGATCGTTGATTGATCTGTTGATCGAGAGCACGCGCGCGCACGGGAGTGGTGTCGTTCGATTCAGTGCAACAAGCGGAGTCACCTAGTGGTTGCGCCGCTCGATTTAGGTTGCCGGAGCTAGGGGTATGACGGTGGCCGACGGCGGCGATGGCAGGTGGTCGCGGGGAGCTCGATTTAGCATGCAAGGAAGAATTCTACAGAGGCTATTCACACGAGGAGCTTACCAGAAGCACGATGAAGGGTTCGGCGAGGCCGGGGGTGGTTGGAATTGACATTTATTGATGGGGACCGGCGGTGGTGGTCGTCGGAAATCGGATCGATGCGGCCGATTAGGAGCTCGTCAGCTCGATTCCTTCTTGCCAGAGATGCTACACGCCATGGCGAATCTTGTGGTATGCTCAGCTCATCGTGGGGTGGCCTCTAACGGTGACAGCAACAACTCCGGCGAGCTCTGTTTTCAGGCAAAGGAAGAAATGGGGAAAGAGGAGTAGATAGGGTTCGTCTCAGTGCAGGAGGGGGTCTTGTAGATGACGTCTAAGATGGTAGCATGGATGTCCTTGCAGCGAGTATCACGGCGACGACGGACGGCTCCGGCGGCGCCACGCAGCTGCTTCGCCGGCGTGCTGGCTGGCGAGAGGAAGAAGAGAAGAAAAAGAAACCGAAGGGGTATGTGGGCTGGCTTGGGCCGATGTGGGCTGCAGCAAAGTGAGCGGAGAGGTTTGGCTGCAACCCGCGAGCGGTGAATAGGCGAAGAGGAAATGGGCCGTGGGCCACTTTCTGGACTGAGCTAGTTCTTCTATTTTTTTCCTGTTTTCTGCTTTGTATTTCATTTTCTTTTCAGATTTGAATAATACTCAATTATTTGAATATTTTCCATAGAAAATTATTAGCTAAATAATTGCAGCAGCAATAAAGTTATTAAAATCAATTTGTGAACTTTTATTATGTATTGTGGTATTTTCTTTTATTTTTTATTTCTATTGTATATATTCTTTCCTATAACATTGTTTTCACTTTTATTTGGAGTAATTAAGTTTTTAAATGTTTAATAATATCCATAGGGTTTATCTATATGTATTTAATCATAGAGTATAAGATAGAATGGTTTATACTATTGGATCCCCACTTATTCCATGCTCATATGGGATAAGTGGTTAGAGAAAGGAATTAAAGATTTTGTCTTATGATTCTATATAGAATATTTATGAGATGTTGATGAGAAAACTTATTAATAAGTTTAGAATTCTGAATTGTAATTACTCATCCTAGGGTTTAAAGTACTTACTATACTTACCTTCTTTTGTTGATGTGAATAAAGATTAATGGCTAAACCTATTGTCTTTATGTTTGTGATTTTAATAACATCACCATTTAAAGTAAAGCAGTAGAATTGTTTTCTTGGCTATATGATGAGAAAGAATTGACAAAGATGGTTCCTAAGCACCTATGATGATGATAATTATAAATGACAAAGATGTGCTTAATTGATTGGTTATAGGAAAATATTCCTATAAAACATTGAGGAAGCAAGATGGTAGATCAACATATGGGATGGATGTTAAGCTTGATTATAGATTTAGGGTTTAATGTTTACCAGGAATTCCTATCTTCTATACTTCATAATTCTGGACTTCTGATTAATTAATTCCTTTCCTAGATATATTACTTCTTCCTATCCATCATCATGTGTTACCATGATGAGCTTTGCTTTATAGAAACTTCTTATCCACCCTTTATTATTCTATATCCATTTATAAATCCATTGAGCTTGACACTAAAGCTTTTCATAAACTTTGCATATCTATACTTGATTATATCCTCTACTCTGCTGTTGAAAATCTCCATTTCAACAAGTGATTACTTCCAACTCCAATCATACTCTTCCTTAATCATCCTTCACTAATACTACTTCAGTAGATGTATATATATCAAATTCTACTCTCCTTAAGTGTTTAGTATTTTCCAAGAGGAAAGTACTACTTCTTTAATTTAATGTTGCTCTAACATCATTATAATCATACTATCTTGTCTCTACTTGACTCCAGTATCTAACATTCCAACCTCACATTATACTAATGTGACTTGTAATGACTAATCTAGGATAATAAATCTATACTATGGTTCAATCATGTTTTATCCACCAATGTCACTTATACTTGGTATAAGCATTCAATATTAGTGAGTAAGTCATGATCATTATGATCCTTTGATCCTTTATGGTTCAGGTTTCCAGTTGACTAAACAAGGCTTCTTCAATACAACACTATAGTTGTATTCTAATTATCTTCTGTTTAGCTCTATTGGATTAGGAGATATAATTCATTGATATACCTACTTGATCCAATAGGACTACTCCTGGTAACTTATCTTCAGACTTCATTCTTGTAATCTTCTTTGTTACTATATTGATTTGATTTTCTCAAATCACTCTCATCCTATAGATAACATCTAGAACTAGCATCACTACTTATCCCTTCTTACTTGTTTCTCTATAAGGCTTAAGTGAATGTTATAATAAGGACAAGAGTTGATAGATCAAGAATTGATAGATTAAGAATTGGTGAATCAATAGTTGATTACTCAACATTGATGAACAACAATTATAAGGATAGGATTCAGTAGAGATGATAAAGATTGATATGGAAAGAAAGATATATGGTGAATGATCTTAACTTTGGTTTCTTTCCTACTCAATCTCACTAAAGAGTAAAAGTTAGATATTTCCATGATACACATGGTATAAGTAGATAAGATTAAGATATAGTTATTACATTCTTATTATTTGTGTTATATCCTTAACTTGGTATTCATGAGTGATTATAATGAATACTATGATATGATCACCTAAGGATCAAATATAAATCATTAAGTAAGGTATTAGGGTTTAGTTTTATTCCATTTGATCTACCCTTAGATCAAATCATGCTTACCCAAAATAATATTTTAGCAAAGGTCATATTGAAACTTATCGCAGTCAACTTGATGATCTACTTCAATTCCATCAAGTTAAGAGAAGCTTCAATCACTTTGATAAGTTTTTATTTAAAAGCGCGAAAATTATTCAGGTTTTCTATGCATGAATGCAATGCACACATCTGTGTTCAGCTTATTTCTAAGCTCTAATGCTGAGATGTTACAACAATGCTTTTGAACCAATATATTTCCTTTTAAGTAGAGTTTGCCATACCCCGTCTTCAGAAAGTAATTTGAAGAGCCATTTACCAAGGAGGGCTGTATTTTTTATCTCAGGATCATGAATAGCCAGCCCACCCTAATCTTTGGGGCGGCGTAGTACACTCCATTTAGCCAGTCTGTATTTCTTTTTCTCGTTGTCTCCTTGCCAAAAGGATCTTGATTGGAAATAATCCAATCTTTTTAAGACTCCTTTTGGTAGTTGGAAGAAAGATATCATATACAGTACCATATTACTTAGTACCGAATTAATGAGTACTAATCTTCCCCCTATGGAGAGCAATTTACCTTTCCAGCTGCTCAATCTTAGTTGTAGTCTTTCCTCAACGATTTTCCATTCAGCATTTGTGAGCCTCCGGTAATGAACCGGAATGCCCAAATACCAAATCGAAAAAACACCTTGACTACAACCAAAGAGATCAGCATAAAGACTAACTTCATCTCGGGCCTCGCCAAAACAAAACAATTCACTTTTATGGAAGTTGATTTTCAACCCCGATAGTTGCTCAAAAGCTGAAAGTATCAGTTTTAGATTTTTCGTTTTTTCAAGGTCATGTTCCATAAATAGAATTGTATCGTCAGTATATTGAAGTATTGATAAACCTCCATCAACTAGATAGTGAATCACACCTTCAATTTGGCCATCAACCTTGACACGCTCAGTCATGACAGCGAGCATATCAGCCACTATATTAAATAGCATTGGTGATAATGGATCTCCCTGTCTCAAACTTTTTTTCGTCTGGAAGTATTTACCAACGTCGTCATTAACTTTTATGGCAACACTACCCCCGACACAAAGTTGTTGATTAAAGCCTGCCACTCAGATTAAAAACCTTTCATTCTAAGGGTCTGTTGAAGAAAAGGCCATTTGACTTTATCATAGGCCTTTTCAAATTCAATTTTAAGAATAACCCCATTCAACTTATTCCTATGAAGTTCATGAACTCTTTCATGCAAGGTAACCACACCGTCAAGGATGTTGTGACCTTGCATAAAAGTAGTTTGTGAAGGGCGAACTACATGATCCGCCACAGAATTTAGACGAATCGATGCAACTTTGGTAAAAATCTAAAACTAATATTAAGAAGACAGATTGGTCTATATTGTTGGATCCGTTCTGCTTCATTAATATTAGGCAAAAGAATTATCTCTACAAAATTCAAGCAAAACAAATCTAGTTGACCAGCGTGCAAAGCACAGAACATTTCAAGTAGATCTGTTTTGATAACATCCCAAAAGGTTTGGTAAAATTCAGCTGGAAAGCCATCAGGACCAGGGGCTTTGTTATGTTCCATCTGGAAAACAGCCTTCCTGACCTCTTCCTCAGAATAGGGAGCCGTCAGTAGGTGATTTTCCTCGACAGGAACCTTAGACACATTATTTGTTTGAGATTCATCTAGAGAGATAGTTCCCTCATCTGGTTCCCCAAACAAACATTTATAGTAATTTGTAATATAGGATTTCAGCTGCTCATGTCCCTCAATCGTCCCCTCATCTTGCGTTAAAGATCGAATAAGTTTCTTCTTGTGTCTGCTATTAGCAAGACTATGAAAGTACCTAGTATTTGAATCCCAAAATAAATTGGGCTTTGGAACGTTGATATCATTTGAGTTCCTCTTCACGCAGTAAACGTGCTAACTCCGCATTTGCTTGGCTTTCAGCTCAATTTCATGTGTAGTTAACAAACGCGATTTTCTGCTATAGCTTCAAGGTCATCAATAGTAGACGATAGTCAAAGTTTTTCTTTTTTAAGAATACCAGTTGTGTGGCGCGCCCAACCACCAAGGTGTTTACGTAGCATACGCATTTTATTGTTCCACCTCTGGATTGGTGTGTTACCCGTAACCGGTTTTTCCCATACTGTTTTGACCATATCATGAAAACCCTCCCGATGTAACCATCCAAGTTCGAATTTGAATGGACGGGAACATCGTATCCAAGGTAATCCAGTAGTCAGCAGTATGGGAGCATGGTCAGACAGCGTCTCAATACGCTCTAGAGCGCGAACCGAGACTCGGGGAAAATGTTCTTCCCAATCCGAGTCCATCAGTACGCGATCTAGTTTTTCGTATGTAGGTTCAGGCAGGCTGTTTGCCCAAGTAAACTGACGGCCGATCATGGTTACTTCCTTCAAATCAAGGCTGTCAATGACAGCATTAAAAAGGAATGGCCAATGATCGTTAAAACGATCTTTACTCTTTTCGAATGGAAAACGAAGCAGATTAAAATCAGCCCCTATAAGAATAGGGTATGGATTATCTTTCGCTAGTTTACCCGTTCGTTGGAGCAGTAATCCTATACTTACGGATTGAATCCTATCGACTCATCCGTTGTCCAGAGAAGTCCGGTCGGCATGCACGCCTGCTACACGAGTACCGCATGGAGTGTTTGACGACACCATAAGAAAAATACTATGTATGGAACCAAACTTAATCTTGCTACTATCCCTATAAGTATGCAATAATCCAGCCTTCTTCTTCTCAAATTAAGCCCAGAGAGAACCACCACGAGTTCACCCGGCACGCCTCAGCAGCCATATGATGGAGGTGTTAAGCATGTGTTTCGTCATTGCCCTCGCCACAATACTCCTCCCACTGATTCTTACAGTACTACTCTCACCATCCTCTTCGGGCAAGAAGCAGCAGCTGCCTCCCGGACCATGGAGCCTTCCGTTCATCGGCAGCCTCCACCACGTCTTGCGTGGTCTCCCACACCGCACCATGAGGGAGCTGTCTCGCCAGCATGGCCCCCTCATGTTCCTCAGGCTCGGCGAGGTTCCTACCTTGGTGGTCTCCAGCGCCGAGGCGGCGGAGCTGGTGATGAAGACCCACGACCTCGCATTCGCCTCCCGGCCGACCAGCAGTATCACCATCGACATCGTCGGCTGCCGCGGCAAGGGGATCGGCTTCGCCCCCTACGGCGACCGCTGGCGTCAGAACAAGAAGATTTGCATCATGGAGCTTCTGAACGCCAAGCAGGTGAAGCGCGTGGAGTCCATCAGGGCCGAGGAGGTGGGCCGCCTCCTCCGCTCCATTGCCGCCGCCGGTTCCGTCAACCTCAGCAAGAAGGCGTCCGCGCTGGCCAACGACATCGTCGCCATGGCCATGTTCGGCGGCACCTGCGCGGAGGAGAGGTCCGAGTTCGTCCTCGCGTACGACCAGGTCAGCCAGCTGGTGGCGGGGTTCTTCCCGCTCGACTTCTTCCCGTCGTCATGGCTGGTGCGGCAGCTGAGCACCACCGAGCGCCGCCTCCTCAGGAGCTACGGCCGCATCCAGCGCATCATCGCGAGCATCGTCGAGAGTCGCAAGGCGGCGAACGTGTATCAGGAGGATCTGCTTGGCGTGCTGCTCAGGCTGCAGAAGGAGGATTCACTGGCTTTCCCACTGACCCCGGAGACTATTGGCGCCATCATGTTTGTGAGTACTTCCTCCCACTTTCACTGAGTTTCTTTTTCTTTTTGCTCCTAATCAACGTCACAATGATGCCAACTAGTAGCTACCCGTGTGCTTGCATATGCCTTGGTTACAATAATGAACCTTTTTTTTTTTTGAGAATTACAATAATGAACTTGTGAGAAAAGATCCGCCAAAAAGTCTAGGTCGTCTAGAGCCTTGAGCTTGCTCCATTACAACCCCTCCCAAAACTCATTATGAGTGCTATGGTAGCTAGCCTCTAATTAATTAATTAATTGGTCCGCCTAAGCCCATGTAAAAGACCATCATACGCTTTAACTAGTGGTATCGAGTGATCTCAGCCGTCCTTCTATTTGAGTTTGGCTGAGTTTGGGGTTGAGAGGACTATATTGAAGCAAACGCCGTCTGTTTGCTTCCTACTATTTTTCCCGATCTTTAGAAATGTACCTAACATAACAATTGCTTGCAGGACATATTCGGAGGTGCCACTACAACCTTAGGATCCACGGTTGAATGGGCTATCTCGGAGCTCTTGAAGAAACCCGAAGCTATGGCGAAAGCACAACTAGAGGTTCGTAATGTGCTAGGTGCATCGCGAGGTGTGATCACTAACACCGATCTGGTTGGACTCAACTACGTTCGAATGATCACCAAGGAGGTACTTAGGTTGCATCCGCCCAACCCCATGCTTGTCCCTCGTGAGTCCAGAGAGGACTGTGAAATCATGGGTTATCATATTCCCAAAGGCACCAAGATACATATCAATGCCTTCGCAATTTCTCGAGATCCAAAATACTGGGTAAACCCTGAAGATTTTAACCCAGACAGGTTTGAGAATAGCAGCGTTGATTACAAAGGTGCACATTTTGAGTTTATACCCTTCGGGGCAGGTCGCCGACAATGCCCTGCAATTCTGTTTGGAACTTCCGCGATCGAGATTGCATTAGCAAACCTTCTCTACCACTTTGACTGGGTGCTTCCTGATGGTGCGAGCCCAGACATATTGGATATGTCTGAAACTTTCGGCATGGGGGTAAGGAAAAGGGTGGAGCTGCATCTTAGAGCTATTCCCTATGCACACTCTGGTTCTATATAGGGGTATGTGCCTGGCTTGCTGCGCCTTGAGGTCTCTTCAAGGCGTTCTTTCACTTTTATTTAAGAGTCACAATAAGAGAGCGGATGTTTTATATGTCGACACTGAGAATTTATTTCAATTTAGTTGTCTTGTTGCTGTGGTGGCTTGGAATGTTGTAATAAGAACATCGTGTCTCTGTAAATCCCTCTTTGTCTACATATGCAGAATACAATAAAACTTTTTTGATAAAACAAATACTAGTATATGAACATCAGACTACATGTGATTATCTAAATTTTAGCGGGAGTCTCCTAAGTCTTTTCTGTCATCACATAGAACAGTAGGCTAGAATAACTTGCACACCACCTAACATGTTCCTCTTAAATGACGCATGGTTCATACTACAATGATCATCGTTAATCCTTTGTACTTACACTACAGGAACAAATCAAGACACCGATGGCTATATGTTGGGGCCGTAGGCGTAGGCCTCGAGGCGGGCAGCCGAGTAAACCGGCCGTCGGTCAATTTTGGCCGTCGACATAGAATAGGATAGGCCGTCGGCAGCCGTCGGCATAGAATGGGATAAGCCGACGGCAGTCATCGGCGTAGAAAGGGCCGTCGGCGTAGTGGATAGGCCATGACGGCGATGCGATGGCGTCAAGGCTACGCCGACGACAAGGCCTTTGGCATAGCTATTTTCCCTTTTTGCCACATTAATACTAGAAAAATCATAACTAACTCATTTTAATTAAGAAAATACATATAATATATTAAAATTTACAGAAAAATAAGATCTATATAACTACATTCAAATATTACATATGTTTGTTGAATAAAATATAAAAACATTGCATATACTTTTGTATAAGCCATTTTCCATTTTCCGAGTGCAAAAAACGGGACGTTTTGTGAAGCAACCACCAAAGAAATAACTGAAAATGCTAACATCACATTTTTCAAAAATACTAGACGATCTTACATTGACAATGTATCAACCGGGATATCTCAAACCTTTCCTTCCACCCCTGGTGAAAAAGACAAATGTCTGTCGAATCAGCAAAAGTGGGTCCGCTTTGAACTACAGGTACATGATCTAATGCTCATGATTTTTTGCTAAAATCATTTTTAGCCTCACATATGATGTTTCTTCAGAGATCAAATGCAATTTTATCGACGGTCATCACCTAGGTAAGAATCTTCATGCCCACTATTTTTACCATAGTTTAAAACGGACATAAGAAATTCAAAAACGGTCCAAACAATGTAAAACATCCGCGTGGTATCATATTATGTGACATAGTTGCAAGGAAAAATACCAAAATTGGTATATTAATTGCATTTAAAAAACTTCTCAAAATGGGCCATCATGTTCGAGGTTTCATGGCTTTCCGGCCAAATGACCAATGTTATGGCCAGAATCGCGACATAGTTTGTGATACTGCGCACATATTATGCACGCATGTCCATCTTGGGATAAAGAACAATGTTGTAGGAGGAAGTTTTCCTTTTCATCGCACGAAAAATCCATTTTTCATTTTCCGAGTGCCAAAAACAGGACGTTTTATGAAGCAACCATCAAAGATATAATTCAAAATGTTATCGCCCCTTTTTTTTTAAATACTAGACCTCCTTACATGGACAATGTCCCAACCGAAGTATCTCAAACCTTTTCGTCCACACCTAGTGAAACAAACAAATATCTCCCGAATCGGTTAAAAGTGGGTCCGGTTTGAACTATAGGTATATGATCTAATGCTTATGATTTTTTGCAAAAATAATTTTTCAGTCTCAAAATATGATGTTTCTTCAGAGATCCAATGCAAGTTTAGTAAGGCTCATCTCCTAGGTAAGAATCTTCATGCTAAATGTTTTCACCATAGTTTGAAACGGGCATACGAAATTCAAAAAGGTCCAAACAATGTAAAACATTCGCGTGGTGTCATATTAGGTGACATAGTTGCAAGAAAAAATACCAAACTTGGTATATTGATTGCATCTAAAAAAAGCTTCTCAATATGAGCTATCATGTTCGAGGTTTCATGGCTTTCTGACAAAATAAACAATATTATGGCTAGAATCGGCGTAGTTTGTAATATTGTGCCCATATTATGTACGCGCTTGTGCATCTTGGGATGAAGAACAATATTGCAGGAGGAAAAAATTCGTTGCATGGAAGAAAAGCCATTTTCTATTTTCCGAGCGCCAAAAACGAAATGTTTTGTAAAGCAACCATCAAAGGCATAATTCAAAATGCTATCATCCCATTTTTTAAAAATACTAGACCACATTACATGGACAATGTCTCAACCGGAGTATTCCAATCCTTTTCGTCCAAACCTGGTAAAAAAGACAGATGTCTGCTGAATTGGTTGAAAGTGGGTCCGGTTTGAACTACAGGTATATGATCTAATGCTCATAATTTTTTGATAAAATAATTTTTAGCCTAAAAAATATGATGTTTCTTCAGATATCCAATGCAAGTTTAGCGAGGTTCGTCCCCTAGGTAAGAATCTTCAGGCTCGCTGTTTTCATCATAGTTTGAAACGGGCATAAGAAATTTAAAAATGGTCCGAACAATGTAAAACATTCGCATGGTATCATATTAGGTGACATAGTTGCAAGAAAAATACCAAACTTGGTATATTTATTGCATCTCAAAAAAATCTTTTCAAAATGATCTACGATGTTTGAGATTTCATGACTTTCGGGCCAAATGAATAATATTACGGCTATAATAGGCATAGTTTGTGATACTATGCACATACTGTGCACACATGTGCATCTTGGTACGGGGAACAATGTTGCAGGAGAAAGTTTTTCCTTTTCTTCGCACGGAAAAGCCATTTTCCATTTTTCGAGTGCCAAAAACGGGGTGTTTTGTGAATCAACCACGAAAGAAATAATTCAAAAATGCTACCACCCTATTTTCAAAAATACTAGATCAGCTTACATAGACAATGTCCTAACCGGCATATCTGGAATCTTTTCGTCCGCCTCTGGTGAAATAGATAAATGTCTTTCGAATTGGTTGGAAGTGGGTCTGGTTTGAACTACATGTACATGATCTAATGCTTATAATTTTTTGCAAAAACCATTTATAGACTCACAATATGATGTTTCTTCAGAGATTAAATGCAATTTTAGCGAGGCTCATCACCTAGTTAAGAATCTACATGCACGTTGTTTTGACCATAGTTTAAAACGGGCATAAAAAATTAAAAAACAGTCTAAACAATGTAAAACATTCACGTCGTGTCATATTATGTGACATAGTTGCAAGGAAAATACCAAACTTGGTATGTTGATTACATGTGAAAAACAATTCTCAAAATGAGCTATCACGTTCGAGGTTTCATGGATTTCAGGGCAAATAACCAATGTTATGGCTAGAATCGTGGCATAGTTTATGATACTATCTTCATATTGTGCACGCATGTGTATCGTGGGATGGAGAACAATGTTATAGTAGGAAGTTTTACTTTTCGTCGCATGGTAAAGCCATTTTTCATTTTCCAAGTGCCAAAAATGGAGCGTTTTGTGAAGCAACCACCAAAGGCATAATTCAAAATGTTACCACCCCATTTTTAAAAAAATACTAGACCACCTAAAATGGAAAAATTCTCAACCGGCGTGTCTCAAACCTTTCCGTCCACCCATGGTGAAAAAGACAAATATCTGCCGACTCGGTAAAAACTAGGTCCGGTTTCAACTACAGGTACATGATCTAACGCTCATAATTTTTTGCAAAAATCATTTTTAGACTCAAATTATGATATTTCTTTAGAGATCCAATGCAAGTTTAGCGAGGCTCATCCCCTAGGTAAGAATCTTCACGTCCGTTGTTTTGACCATTGTTTGAAACGGGCATAAGAAATTTAAAAACGGTCTGAACAATGTAAAATATTCGTGTGGTGTCATATTATGTGACATAGTTGCAAGGAAACATAAAATTTGGTATATTGATTGCATCTCAAAAACCCTTCTCAAAATGAGTTATGATGTTCGAGGTTTCATGACTTTTAGGCAAATGACCAATGTTGTGGACAAAATTGCGACATAGTTTGTGGTACTATGCCCATATTATGCACGCATGTGTATCTTGGGATGGAGAACAATGTTGGAGGAGGAATATTTCCTTTTTGTCTAACATAAAAGTCATTTTCTATTTTCTGAGTGCCAAAAATGGGGCGTTTTGTGAAGCAACCACCAAAGGAATAATTAAAAATGCTACCACCCCATTTTTAAAAAATACTAGACCACCTTATTTGGACAATGTCCCAACCAGGATATCTCAAACTTTTCTATCCACCCCTGATAAAAAAGAAAAATGGCTGCCGAATCGGTAGGAAGTGGGTTCGGTTTAAACTACATGTACATGATCTAATGCTCATGATTTTTTGCAAAAACCATTTTTAGAGATCCACTACAAGTTTAGCGAGACTCATCCCCTAGATAAGAATCTTTATACCCGCCGTTTAGACCATTTTTAGACTCATAATATGATTTTTTGAAAATTTGATCACTATTAAATACATTTTATTTAAAATACATGATGCATGATTAAAAATATAATAGGGATGTCATGTTTGGATTCTTCTCATTTTTCTGACCGATTTAGACATATTATTAGTCAGATTCTGATTTACAGATTTGAAGATATGAATTATTCCATGTTAAGTATAAAAAGGCAAAACAAATTATTTTATTGTCATTTGAATTCAAGATTATTATTAGTTATTCATTTTTGTTTATTTAAATAATTGTTTGAAATTTTAAAAATAAAGGCGTGTGAACCATGGTCCAAGGGTTAATGGGATTGATATGGTAGTATTATCAATCTCATTCGGAAGGAATAGAGAAGTTAAGCATGCTGGGGCAGGAGTAGTGTGAGGATGGATGACTAATCAGAAAGTTTGACCATTAATGCTATTTGACCGGAGATTAAGCATACTTAGAGACAAAAAAATCACTTGTAAGATCAACAAGTCAAAAAATTCAAAAGAAATCGGAAAAAAAATTGAAAAAAATGATTTTTTTTTGAAAAAATAAAATAAAAAAACTAGGCCTACCGCTAAGTCGTCGGCTTATCCAAATGGCCGTTGGCCGGTAGGTGGGGGCATCTAAGCTATAGCTTTACTATGCCGACGGCTAATGAGTCTAAGCCGATGTTGTGCAACGGCGATGAGGCTACACCGGCTGTCGTCGGTATAGAGCTACGCCGACGGTAATTTGGCCTATGCCAACGTTTTCTAGCCGTCTGTCGTACTGACGCGTTTCTATAGTGTTGTAAGAACTTCCATAAACGAGATGGAGATGTGGCTTCTCTAGGTACTAGTTCAACTTCCCCTTCTCACTCGACCCACACCCATGTTTTCACCACACACGCTAGCAAGATCTTGGCTACACTTTGCCTCTATAAGGAGAACAAATTATTCCATATTAACTTCATGAGCTAGTAGTGGTTCTATGGACTTCAACTCGGATCCCATGTCTCGCCATACCTCAGAATCAACACTTCCCGTTGTCTTAGAATAAGTTGCCAACTCATTGCTACCTGACAACAACAAAAAATATGAACACTTCATAATCTAACCGATCTCTGTGGTTCCTATGCAACTTCCGCCTAAGGTGCCATGACCAGCTCAACCTCAAAGGTTTGTGTCGGCTCACCCCTAGCTGGCTCATCTCGATATTATTTAGAGGGCCTTTTTTTCTAGAAGTGGGTGTTTAAGCATTACAACCGGTCTCTAAATAGCTAGGATTCACACAGCCGACAAAAGTCCGAACACAAGCCAAGAAAGTAAAGGAAGGAGAAATGCATGAGATATACGGATACTACATGATGCCTAAGTAGGTGGAGGGGCGATTCTAAGATCACGCTGACACCCATGTTGAAAAAAAAAATCCTCGCCACATCCTCAAAGTGTGTAAAAACCTCCTTACATTTTTAGTCAGACCTATGTCCATTCCACTAGTGACATACAACCATTCATGTCTAACCATTTATTTTCAAACCTGAAGACAAAGGACTTGGAAATTTATGTCTCCATGGAGATAACACAGGGTATATGATTAGAGGTTGTCACTGTGAACGGGAGGACCATTATATTTGGAAGGCAGTACTCGAATACAAAGAGGGAAAAAACCAATCTAATCTCTGCAGTAAAGGAGCAGCTTGCATATTGCTCAAAGTAGACCTTGTTCCTTTGATGGGAATATCCACAACACGTAACTTGATAATTGCCTCATGGAAGAGGAGCATCTCATTAACATTACCCCTAGGCTTGTTTCTATCTTGTGGAGATCAAATGAGATTAAAATCATCCACTAGGAGACAATTTTCATCTAGTTGGAGAAGTGGACGTACAAACCCAACATCTGAGTTTAAATCCTCATAGAAATGAATTAAGGTTCCTATTTATACTTGAGGACCAGGCTCTCCTGGTACTCATGCAATTCATCTTGAGGACCACTTGGTGCTTAACCAAGTTTAAAAATCCTGGTACTCATGCTTAATAGCTGTGTGTATCCCTAGTTGGTATAGAGGCCGGGGAAATGAAATCCTCCCTCCATTTTTAGCAGTTACATCCATGAAATAGTAGGCCACACGCGCCGCTCTCGGGGGGAGGGGGGAAGGGGGCTTTACGATCCACCCTGACGTCAAGAAATTGGTTAATTGGTAAAGATACATGGGGGAGGCACAGGCGAAACCCTAAGCCGCCATCGCCCCCGCCCCCGAATCCTCCTCACTCTCCTCCCCCGCTGCCACCTAAGGACGCCGGCGGGCTAAGCCCGGCAGGCCGACGGTGGCGGTGGGGCTGCCTCCTCACGTGGTGGCCTCTCTCCCGCAAGGAGCCCCTTGGGCGCTTGATGGTTGTCGCCCCGACGGCGATCTGATGGCGGCGGGGTCTTAAAGCCGACACGCAGCAACCTCGGGCTTTGATGGCGGTTCTCCCTTGGCGGATGGTGGCGCGGGGGTCGCATCTGCTGGCAGGGACGCGGTTTTAGGGTTTCTCTCACGACAAGACGAAGATCTATCTTCAGCCTGTTTCCATAGATCTGGTGGCAGCCGGCGAACTCTCATGGGCGATTCATGCCTGCAGATTGCTAGAATGGATGGGATTCGGTCGCGCGCAACCGTTCTTTTTATGACCATTTGGTTTCAGAGGGAGCGAGGCGAAGCTCTGCGGTCTGTTGTCATCGTGGAACATGTCTTTAGTTCCATGATGCAGTGAGTGTGCGAAGAATGTCATCAAAGCCAAGATTTGTGGTCTATCTATGGTGGCTCGATTCCTGGTGGCAATGAGAAATTGGCTTGGTGATTTGTGAAATGTAGCAGCGGCATCGGAAAGTGGGAGCGGCAGCACAGGAGGAGTTCACAGTCTTACCTTGCAGGGTAAAAATCCAAGGTCTGGTCTTAATTGGTTGTGCCTGGCAATGACCTTGTTGAAGACATTGTTTTGTGAGCGAGGACTTTCTCCAGGGTGAAAACCTATGATCTTTGATCGGGCGATGACGGTTCTGGTGCTATGTTTCCTTGTTGAAGGCGTCACTATTGGAGATGTTTGACTTCTGGTGTTGTTCTGATGGGGTTAGTGTTGCTGCTACTAAGGATCTAATCGATGTAGCAGGGCTTTTCTTTTTTGTAATTCTTCTTTCTTTTTTCGGCCGTGTGCATCCGTATTGCCAATAGAGTATGCGTTGATGCAGAGGCTAAGTATAATTGGTATCTGTCCAAAAAAAAAAGAGACAGTTTTCATTGGCAGGGATGCAAATATTATTGTGAGCGAGTGTGTTCCCATAGTAAATGGAATTTATTTTTACAACATTCGCACAAACCAGTGATTTAACCAAGAATAGCAAATATGTAGTGATGAGCCATAAACTTTATGCGGGAAGCTTCTTGTACGGCGACGCCAATAGGTGTAGCTGGTTTTTTCTCCTAGCCGTCGAACCAACAATCATGTCCATGTCGAGCTCATCCGGCCGCATTCCGTTTGGGAGGCTCCAGTCGAAGTAGTAGAGAAGGCGTGCCACCATGAGCTCCAGCACAGCGAGACCAAACGTATCTCCAGGGCATACCCTCCTCCCGCTACCGAACGGGAGGTAACCAAACTGGGAACCTTTGTAGTCTGACGACACACTATCGTCGTCATAGAACCTCTCCGGCCTGAACTCCTCGGCGTCGTGCCAATGCTCAGGGCTCCGCGCTATCGCCCACGCGTTAACGATGACCTTGGTTCCCTTGGTAACCTCGAACCCGCCGATCTCACAGGTCTCCTGGCAGAGACGGGGTAGAAGCAACGGCAACACTGGGTTCAACCTCAGCCCCTCCTTGATCACCATCCTTGTGTAGCATAGCTTGTCCATGTGACCCTCATGGTCCTGCGGGCTCTTGCCATCCAGTGCTTGTCGAACCTCGGTCTGTGCTTTGGCCATCACCTCGGGGTTCCTCATTAGCTCTGACATGATCCACTCGGCGGCTGACGACGTCGTCTCCGTTCCTCCGGTGAGCATGTCCTAATTAAGCAATGGAAAACATGACCGGAACATAAGAAAAGAACATGATGCGTAATTTAACATGAATACACATAAGTTAAAAAAACATGAAGAAAGCACATGAAGGTTTATTTCTTACAAATAAGATTGCTTTGATGGTTGTGGTAGTGATTGGGATCTCAAGCTTCCCCTCGTCCTTGATCCTGAGCAGGACACTCAGAAGGTCTTCTTCGTCTCCGCTCTTGCACTTCTTTTCTCTTCGCTGTACCTGGCACTCGGCGATCATCTTGTCAAATATGGCGTCGAGCTGACGGCGCGCCCGCCACAGCCGGCGTGTCAGCCCAGTGGCCACGTCCACGAACCATAGAGACGGGAAGAGGTCCCCGGCGCTGAACCCGCCACCATCTGTCACAGCGACAGTGATGACCGGCATGTACTGCTCCTGGAGCTCGGCGGTACACAGCTGCCCGAATGTCGCCTTTCCGGTGATTCCGATCGAGCACGACGAGAGCAGCTTCCCCAGATTGACCGGCCCGCCGCCTCCTTGGCTGGCGGCGGCGCCGATCTTCCTGACGAGGGAAAGGGTCCCGCTGTCGCGGACATGGGCGAGCTGCCGGACCTTGCGCGCGCTCAGGAGCTCCATCATGCAGAGCTTGCGCAGCGTACGCCAGTACGCGCCGTATGGCGCGAAGGAGATGTCCATGTACCCGTAGAGGATGATATCGGCGACGAGCAACCTCGGCCGCGACGCGAAGGTCAGGTCCTTCTCCTGGAGCACCTCCTGCGCCGCCGCGGGCGAGGAGATCACCACGGCGTCAATTTGGCCCAGCCGCAATGACATCACCGGGCCGTGTTTCCTGGCCAGGTCCCGTAGTGCGGCCTGTGGCTGCGAGGTCAGGAGGTGGAGAAGATTGCCGATCAAGGGGAGACACCATGGTCCTGGAGGCTGATTCTTCTTCCTTGAAGATTTGAAGCTAATAACTAAGGACACAAGGATCACTAGGAGTGAGACGACAGAGAGGAGGAGGGTGGGCGGGCTTACTACTTCCATGTCTATGGCTTAGCGCTTGAGGACGAACAGCTTGAAGAACCAATGCAGTTTTATAAGCCTTAATTTGGATGCCTCTCTGGTAGCATCTCTCAGCTGCATTATGATACTATATGAAGTTAATTACTTCAACACATGGAAAATGAGGAGAGCTAAGTATATCAAATTCAAATGTCCACGATATACAAATTAAAGCTATCATATCGGCAGCACATCCTGATTTTGTTTCAAAAGCATTATCTCATGGCCAGCGCATCGTTCATTAATTGTTTGAGAACTATGACATGGACAGCTCACCACTGAACATGGACGGTTCTGACTGGGGATGCAAACGGGATGTAGTCTAGTTTATTTTGAGATTTTTAGTTTAAATATTGGTGTCAAAATTTGAACTAATTTTTTAAATGCACTAGAAGCTGTGTATTGACTGGATCCCGCTTGACACCTATTTTCTGATCTTCGTGATCTATTCTAGCCTTTTCTTTGAAATGGGAGAAATTTCACCTCGGCCTCTGCATCTCTACATATGTGACTTTTTATTAGAATATTATTCACAACAGATTACAGAAGAAAATACAAAAATAACACGGAAGCCACCAAAACTAGCTACTCTGACAGCATCGATGAAATGGGTGTTCATGAATAGGGCCAACATTCAAATATCACACCAGCACGCATCATCTAAAAACCAAAGACCTCCAAGTCACTCAATGGCGAGCAAGCGGTACAACTGGTCTAGTAGACCCTCAGCCCGTACCAATACACGCTACAGAAATCCTCGCTGCCGCCGTATTTTGCATACCCATCTTAAGGAGAACAATGTAATGACCTTGCGAGACCTGTCATCAACGCCACCATCACACCAAACAGCTCCACCACCTTGCGCACGTCCAACACATGCACACGCAGTCGACAACTAGACCCCTCAACACCTTGCCGCCGAGTCCCGCCATCCTACCCAGCTTGAAATCACCGGGAGATCCATCGTGTGTAGCACTTACCAAACCAGGCATGACTGAGCGTAGCACCTGGCGATTAGGCATGACTTGACATCTCCATCGAAGTCTCCATGCAAGATGAAGCCGCTCCACCTCCTGCCTCTGCCATCTAGCGCTGCTCCACAAATGATGCTCCCAAGAGAGAACAGCGCCACCATCGCCCTACCCAGAAACCAGATCCTAGGGTTTCCCCCAGAGCAGCACAGGTGAGGTCGACTCTATTTGCACGGCGATGCCTTCATCAAGGTAACAGCGTGGACACGCCGCCATCGCCTGTCAAATTGGCTCGGTTTTCACCGGCAACTAGGTCTCCCTGACTCACAGCTGGGACTAGATGACGGATCAAGGGATCCGCCAAACCAGGGGCCGACCACCTCCGACGGAGAGTATGATCACAACCACCACCAAGCCAATAACCTCCGCCCCATGTGTCCTTGTGATGTGGAGAAGTACCTAGAGGGGCTCCGTGCAACTTCACTGGTCGACGGCGAAGATGGCAGTAGATTTGGGTAGGCTACCGATCTTAGGAAGAATCCCAAGATCAACACAACCATCGCCTCTAGCCAACCCCGCCACCTGCATATCCACTGGCGTCGCTCCCCGGTCGCGGCTACACTACCATCACCGCCAAATATTAGGGGGGCAGGCCATCATTTGGATACAATTATTTCTTCTAGTATGTCGTGGAAATAAATACTAGAACGAAATGAAGACTGTATAGGCTCTGGAGGTTACATCTTGCATGCTCCCGTCGAGTCGAGAAGATCGTAGGGAGTACTCGCAATGGATAAGGAGAAGTATGTGTATCGGACGATCGATGTTTTGTAGCAGTGTGTGGCTCTGACATTATCAGACTTCATCCCTAGTGATGCTCTTTGAGATCTATATTTCAATTTTCGGGGTGAAAATCCTAGGTCTAGTCTTCGGTGATTGTGCATAACAATGGTGGTTTCCTATTCATTTCTTTGTTGAAGCTACTTTCTGGAGATTAGACCTTCTCCGGGGTGAAAATCCAGGATATGAACATACTGGTTAAATTGGACGGAGACGGTGTTTATACACAATAATTACCTTTCGGGGAGCGTCATTTTGGAGAAGTTTTCTTGAATGGTGGGCGTTCGGGTATTTCGGGCCAGGTTATTCGGTTTTTTTTGAACTGCGGGTTGTGAAAAACTGACACCCGGATTTTTCTGAAAAAACGAAGCCCGAAAAATCGGGTTCGGGCTCGAGTTTTGCCCTTCGTCCGGTCAACGCAGACGACCACGTCCGACATGGGCATCCCAACCCTCTAGACTCTCATGGTAACTGTTAGAGTATAATAACGGTTAGGGGTAAATTAGGTAGAGATAGGATTTGTGTCTTGTCTTGTACTCCAAGTTGATCCATGCACGCCTATATATACTCGCCCATGAGGCTCAATAATACATCCAACATATTACGTCAATTCCTTCTGTATCGTTTTACATGGTATTAGCCTAAACTCAAACCCTAATCGCCGCCGACACGATTTCGCCGTGTTGCCCCCGGGGAGGCCGATCTCCATGATCTCCGTCGGGGGCTGCACAACATGTACGCAGGGTTCGTCCGCCGATCCGTGATCGGCTGCCATATAAGTCTTTTTTCCGATCTCTTGATCGGTTTTTTTTTTTGTTTACCAATCTTAGATCGGATTGCGTCGACCATCGCTATTGTCATTGCCGCGTCTCTACTCCGACCATTGGCACCGATGATTTACACCGCGCCTATACGTCTGCCCTCTCCGCTGAGACAAGGAGCAGCTGTGGCAGCAGAATCGGGAGATATACCAGTGGAGAACGGGGAATAGCTTTTTTTTTTTTTAGGGAAGAACCGGGGAATAGCTAGTGAGCGAGATCCTACACCGTTCGTTGCGGCGTGTGAGGCTCGTGCCGCCTAAAGCCCAAGAAACCTGGGCCGACCCATTAACTGGAACCTTACTCCGGAAACGTTGCTGCTTCTTCGCTAATTGCTATAGTACTTTTTTTAAGGGCGCTAATTGCTACTCATCGTGACGGTAGGTGTTGCTTCGCTTTTAAATATAAAATCTGAACCATTTCGATATTTGAACAAAAATTGAAATCTGAGCAAATTTCAAATTTGAACAAAAAATCGTAATCTGAACATAATTCATATTTACCTAAAATTCGAATTTGAACAACATTTTCGAAAACTGAAAAAAATTAATCTGAACTTTCTCAAAGAAAAATAAAAAAATCAAAGTAAAACAAAAAGAAAACAGAAAAGAAACAGAACTAATAAAAAAATAAAAAGGAAAAGCAAAGATAAAGAAAAATAAAAAATATAAAGAAGCAGCAGCACAGGGAAGCCAGCGAACTGGGCCTGGCCTATAGCACGAATTTTGGTGCAACCACGCTACCGTGGGGTGCGCGGCGCGAGCGGGTTGCGAAACGGCAGCTCGTCTAAAAGTAAACACAACTGCGCAGATTAAATGATTATGAACTGTCAGGTAACTGATGGTGGCCAGGCCAATAAACTGGAAAAGCTATAAGTAGTAATTACTCCCTCGGTTTATTATGATGTACACAGTACAATTAAATGGTTGTTTATTATGAAGTACATATGGTTGTTTTACTGGTTCTCTAAATTAAAATCAGCGAGTTAACCCTTTTTCTAACATACTAACTATTGGGGACATTGGAGAAGTATTTAACCCTGCCTTGTAAGATAACCCATGATTCTAGATTTCCAAGTGCGTTTGACATTAACTGAAATTATACTGGCCATAGTTACTGAGCATGCCGCTAGTTCCAATCTTGCATTTCCTGTTAGATAGATCTCAAACGTGAGGCGCCCTAATCGGGGGCGCCCCAACCTCATCTGGTGGGTGGGCCCCTGTCGTCAGCGTTATATAAAGAGGTGGGGGGCCGGCAGCACGTCTCACGAGGTTAGGCGTGCCCTAGCCGCCCCACCTACAAGCCAATCCGATGTAGGGCTAGCGCTGCGCCGACGGGAAGCACCACCGCCGCCACACTCTCCCCCTATCACCCATGGCCAACGACGGCGGCTCCAGCTCCGGCACCAGCTCGGGCATCCCCTCTGGCTCGTGCTTGTCGAGCCAGGGCGCAGGTAGTTCACTCTCTCTCTCTCTCTCTCTCTCTCCCTCTCTGGTTCTCACCTAAATCGTACAAAGGTAAAAGTACTACCGATTCTAGTCTAGCCTAGCCGATCCTAAGTAGTATCTATCAATGGTATCAGAGCGACTAGATCTAGACTTTTTCGGTAGAAAAGAAAAGAATTCAACAGAAAAAACCCTAGATCTAACCCTAAGAGTGCGCCTTGCCCCTCTGACCGCGCGGTTCCTCTCGATCCCGACGCATCGGCAAGCCGAGGTCGGGAAGAAGAACAAACCCCTAACGGGACAAAGAAAATCCTAGATCTAAGCCCTAAAAGCCCCAAAAACAGCCCCAGATCCCGCATGCAAGGAAAATCCCAAGCAAAAAAAGGAAAAGATCTGCCCCACCTCGGCCACTTGACGGCGGTGCACCCACCCTTGGGTGGATGCACGCGTCGGCAAGGAGCCAAGGGGAGGCGTCGCCGCCATCTCCTTCTCCGTTTTGTGGGAGGTGAAAGAAATAGGAAGAGGAAGCCACCTGCCCGCCGCCGTACGCCGGCGAAGGGCGCCGCCGCTGCGCCGCTTGACGGCGGTGCGCCCGCCCTTGGGTGGACGCGCAGCCGGCAAGAAGGGCAGGGGCGCCGACGCTCGTGGGAGAGGGAGGGGGCCGCCGGCTGCGCTGGGCGGCGCCGCCTCGCCTTAGTCCCCACCGGGCTGCAGGCAGGAGGCCGCCAGAGAGAGGGAGGGGGCCGCCGGCTGCGCCGGGCGGCGCCGCCTCGCCTCAAGCCTCACTTCAGTCGGGCTCGCGAGCTCGGAGAGGGAGGGCGCCGCCGGCTGCGTCGGGTGGCGCCTCCTCGCCTCAAGCCTCGCTGTGCGCCGCCGGAGCAAAGGGAGAAGGAGGGGCGCGCCTCGGGCGGCCACCTCGCCTCGGCCTCGCGCGCGTGCGCCGCCGGAGCAAAGGGAGAGGGAGGGGCGCGCCGAGGGCGGCCACCTCGCCTCGGCCTCGCGCGGATGCGCCGCCAGAGCGGGAGAGAGGGGCGCGGGGCGAGTGGGGAAAGTGGGCTAGGGTTTTCGGGGACTGCGGCGCATGGGGTTTTTTATCCCTCTGAGGGGCGCGGGGGGGCGTCCGATCTAGGGTAGGCCGATGGACGGCCAGGATCTGCGCGGGGGCTGGCGATTGCAAGCCGGGTGGGCCAAGTGGCCAGCCCGTTGGGCTCCAGTGGGTCGCGCGGGGGGCGGCTTAGAGCCGCGCGGGGCAGTGCAGTCAGGTGGGCCGCGTTGGGCCGTCGCAGGCCGCTGCCAGGTGAGCGGCTGGAGTCTGGCGAGCGCGCGCGTGGCAGGTTGCTGTTGGGCCGCTGGGCTGCGCTGGGCAACAGTTTTTTTCTGTTTTTTCATTTTTTACAGAAGTTGTTTTAATTGTTTTTGCTTAGTTTTAAGCATATTTTCAACATAGTTTTCTCTATTCAATATTTCATGAGAATATTTGACTAGAGAATATAAAAGAGGCAGAATTTTTTCTGCAAAGTTTAAAGTTTATGAAAGTTATTATAAATGTTTCCGTTGCAAATAGTTGATTTAAATTGCAACAATGCAATAAAGTTTGATCAAATTTTGTTATAAAGATGTGACAAAGTAATTAAAGATGATTGTGTCTCATGTTATTAATTGACCAACGTTATTAATAAACATGATCATGATCGTTTTCATTAAGTATTAAAGATGCATTTAACTTTATTTCTACCCAACGGTGATGTAATTTTAAATAGCACAAACAATTGCATGCTTAATTTATACCAACGTTGAATTAATGCATACAATTGTTTTTCTTTGGTGATCTCACATCTTTTGTGGTTTTCAGGAGGTCTCAACCTCATGAGTTGTTTGAAGGACATCCCGCTGCTAAGGGGGGACAACTACTCCGAATGGAGGAAAAAGGTTGATCTGACGTTTGTATGCGCCGAAGTGGACTGGGTGGTTGACACCAAGAAACCGGCCAAGCCTGCTGACCCTGTGAGGGGCAGTGCTGAGGAAAGTGCTGCGTTTGAGAAAAGAAAGAGGGACCATGCTCCTTTGGAGCTGGCCTACTCGATAGACAATCAAAAGTGGGTGAACGCCAACAAGAAATGTTTGGCTTTTATAAAGAACACAATTGAGAACGCTATAGTGGGCTCAATTGGAGAGTGTGCCTCCGTGGGCGAATACCTTGCCAAGATAAAGAGCCAGTTTACTGGCTCTTCAAAGATGTATGCAACCCAGCTGTTAAAACAGCTGGTGACTGAAAAGTACACGGGAGGGCCACACGAAATAAGAGAGCACATCTTGAGGATGTCAAACATGGCAGCCAAGCTGAAGCCCATGGATGAGGACCTCGAGCTAAAGCCTGCACTTCTGGTGCACCTGGTGATGGCCTCTCTTCCACAGCCATTCAAGAACTTCGTAATAAACTATAACATGTCCCCTGAAAAGTGGGACATAGAAAAGACCATTGGGATGTGCTTCCAAGAGGAGGAAAGGCTGAAGGCTCTTCACGGTGGTTCCTTAAACTTCGTGAAGGACAATAGGAAGAGAAACTTCACCAACAGTAACCATGGTGGCTCACCTTCCAAGCCAAATGGCAAGGGCCCACAGCAGCACCAGTACCAGCACCAGCAGTCCACCCCTGGGGAAAAAGACCAGTGCCACCACTGTAAAAAGGTTGGCCACTACAAGAAGGATTGTCCAGTATGGCTGAAGTACATAATGGAAAAAAACAGTAAAGATATAGTCTCTTTTGTTAATGAATCTCTGTATGAAAAGTTTTCTAGATCTACTTGGTGGATTGATTCTGGTGCAACTGTTCATGTTGCCAACTCTTTACAGGGGTTCCATTCGACAAGGATTTTGCCAAAAAGAGAAAGACTCATTGAAGTGGCGAATGGGATTGAAGCAGAAGTGGAGGCCGTTGGCGACATCCCTCTGGAGCTGGCTGATGGCTCTTCTCTTTTGCTTAAGGATGTTCTTTTTGTTCCTTCAATTCATAGAAATTTAATAAGTGTGTTGTGCTTGGACAAAGATTCTTATGAGTGTTATTTTGGACATGGCAAATGTGCCATTTGGTGAAAAGATATTTGTGTGGGTGTTGCTACCCTACATGACAAGCTATATTTATTATCTTTGCATGAGAAAGTATTTTCTGTGTGTGATGTGAATGAAAAATTTCCCTTGTCGAACAAAGAACAAAAGAAAAGAAAGCGAACTCTTAACTCATCGAAGTTATGGCACTGTAGATTAGGCCATATTTCGAGGGGAAGAATAGAAATCCTCGTTAAAAATGACATTCTTCCTCCGTTAGAGTTCTCAGACATAGAACAATGCATAGATTGCATTAAAGGAAAGTATGTCAAACAAATTAAAAAGGGTGCAAACCGAAGCATAGCTACACTAGAAATAATCCACACGGATATTTATGGACCGTTTCCGGTGAAAAGTGTGGATGGCTATGATTCATTCATAACATTCACGGATGATCACTCCCGATATGGTTATATTTATCCAATTAAAGAAAGATCTGAAGCATTGGATAAATTTAAAATTTTCAAAGCTGAAGTAGAAAATCAGCATGATAAAAGAATTAAGATAGTTCGGTCCGATCGTGGGGGGGAGTACTACGGTCGGCATACTCCATATGGTCAAGTACCAGGACCCTTTGCAAGGTTCCTGCAAGAAAATGGAATAGTCGCCCAGTATTCTATGCCGGGCGAACCTCAGCAAAATAGAGTAGCTGAAAGGCGTAACCGTACCCTTATGGATATGGTGCGCAGCATGATGAGCTATTCCACCCTCCCATTGGGATTATGGATGGAGGCGCTTAAAACCGCCATTCACATTCTCAACAGAGTACCAAGTAAATCGGTGCCCAAAACACCGTATGAATTGTGGACAGGCAGAGTTCCCTCTCTGCACCACTTGAGGGTCTAGGGGAGCCCAGCTGAGGCAAAAGTTTTCAATCCAAACATTGCAAAGTTAGACCCTAAAACAGTATCTTGCCACTTTATTGGTTATCCAGATAAGTCAAAAGGCTATCGTTTCTACTGTCCCGACATATACACAAAGTTTGTAGAAACGAGACATGCAGTCTTCTTGGAGGACGAATTGATGAGGGAGAGCACGGTAGCTAGGAAAATTGATCTTGAGGAGAAGAGGGTGCATGCACCTAATCCGATGACTCGGGAGCCATTTTTCTTGCTACTTGTTGTGCCACCATCTACAACCCCTGAGGTTGTGATGCCGGCACCTGTTGTGACTCCACACGTGACAACAATGGGCGAAAGTTCGGAACCTGTCCATCAGGAGCCACCTGAACCCACTGTTGAGCACGAAAGGGAGCCAGAACAGCCACATACTGAAAATGTGCCTGAGCCCAAGGCAAGAAATGAGCAAGAGTCTGATGAACTCAGAAGGTCTAAAAGAGAACGAAGACCGGCCATTTCCAAAGAAATTTACAAAGTCTACAACCTAGTTCATATGGAGGGCGATCCTACCTCTTATGAAGAAGCCATGAGTAGCCCTCACTCAGCCAAGTGGGTGGAGGCAATGGAAGATGAAATGAAATCAATGAGTTCCAACAATGTTTGAGACTTAGAGGAAATTCCTAAAGGAGCCAAAACAGTAGGATGCAAATGGGTCTACAAAACAAAGTATGACTCCAATAGGAATGTAGAAAAGTACAAAGCTAGACTCGTGGCAAAAGGCTTTACGCAAAGAGAAGGCGTAGATTACAATGAGACTTTTTCTCCGGTCTCGTGTAAGGACTCCTTCAGAATCATCATGGCACTAGTTGCACATTTTGATTTAGAGTTGCATCAAATGGATGTTAAGACGACATTTCTAAATGGAGATTTAGAAGAAAATGTCTACATGAAACAACCCAAGGGTTTTTTTCATGGAGGAGAAGGAACATATGGGATGCCGC
Source organism: Avena sativa (assembly GCA_916181665.1). NCBI lineage: Eukaryota > Viridiplantae > Streptophyta > Magnoliopsida > Poales > Poaceae > Avena > Avena sativa. The sequence goes on along the minus strand of OV702285.1, from coordinate 52,826,818 downwards.
CTAAAGAAATCCATTTATGGGTTAAAGCAAGCCTCTAGACAGTGGTATTTAAAGTTCAATGATACAATTAAAAGATTTGGATTCAAGGAAAATGTTGAGGACAACTGTATTTATGCAAAGTTTAAAAGTGGGAAATATATTTTCCTAATTCTGTATGTCGATGACATCCTGCTTGCTAGCAGTGATGTTAGTCTACTACTAGAGACAAAGAAGTTCTTGTCATCAAATTTTGACATGAAAGACCTTGGTGAAGCTTCTTATGTTTTGGGCATAGAAATTCACCGAGATAGAAAGAATGGAGTGTTAGGACTGTCGCAGAAAGCGTATTGTGAAAAGATTTTAAAGAAATACAATATGCATGCGAGTAACGCAACACCTGCTCCCATAGTCACGGGCGACAGTTTTGGAAAATCCCAATGTCCAAAGAATCAATATGAGATCGATCAAATGAAGTCAGTACCATATGCTTCGGCTGTTGGAAGCTTACAGTATGCACAAGTGTGCACTCGCCCTGACTTAGCTTTTATCACCGGGGTACTCGGTAGATATCAAGAGAATCCCGGCATAGAGCACTGGAAGATGGTAAAGAAAGCTTTGCGTTATGTGCAAGGCACAAAAGGCCTCATGCTAACATATAGACGATCTGATTCCCTAGAGATAAAAAGGGTATTCAGATGCGGATTTTGCGGGCGATAAAGACGACAGAAAGTCCACGACAGGGTATGCCTTTACTCTCGCAGGAGGTGCTATTTCGTGGAGAAGCGCCAAACAGTCGATAGTTGCATCATCTACGATGTATGCAGAATTCATAGCATGTTATGAGGCCATGGGACATGCGTTATGGTTAAAGAAATTTTTGCCCGACTTGAAAGTGGTTGACTGCATCAGCAGGCCACTAAAGATGTACTGTGACAACGAGCCCGCAGTATTCTATGCTCACAACAACAAGTCGAGTAATGCTACAAAGTCTATAGATATAAAGTATTATGTTGTGAAAGACAAAGTCCAGGATCAAACTATAAGACTCGAGCATATAAGGACAAAGGATATGCTTGCGGATCCGCTAACGAAAGGCTTACCACCCAATGTGTTCAAAGAACACATAGTCGGCATGGGTTTAATGGAAAGCCTATGATTTCTGGACTACAGAGGCCCAAAATTAACAGGATTTGTTTCAAAACATGAAGGTATATAGTGGTTGTCTGATTCTATTGGCAATTGAGCTGAGACGATGAAACATGCTCTATGTATCGATCTGTGATGAAATGAGTAAAGTACAAAGTTAAAAGTAAAGTCGAGATCTAGGGGGAGAATGTTAGATAGATCTCAAACGTGACTGGGCCCAACGGCCCAGCACGCCCCTATCCGCGCCCTGATCGGGGGCGCCCCAACCTCATCTGGTGGGTGGGCCCATGTCGCCAGCGCTATATAAAGAGGTGGGGGGCCGGTAGCATGCCTCACGAGGTTAGGCATGCCCTAGCCGCCCCACCTACAAGCCAATCCGATCTAGGCCTAACGCTGCGCCGACGGGAAGCACCACCGCCGCCACACTCTCCCCCTATCACCCATGGCCAACAACGGCGGCTCCAGCTCCGGCACCAGCTCGGGCATCCCCTCTGGCTCGTGCTTGTCGAGCCAGGACGCAGGTAGTTCACACTCTCTCTCTCCCTCTATGGTTCTCAGCTAAATCGTACAAAGGTAAAAGTACTACCGATTCTAGTCTAGCCTAGCCGATCCTAAGTAGTATCTATCATTTCCATCAGGCATCAAGTTAAGCACCTGATTTGAGAACCATGTCAAATTTTGGCTGGGCACACACACATATTGATTCAGCTTTCAGAGTGATAAAAATATGCATTATTCCTTTGATTTCAGGTAGAGTCGTTTCAGTTAAGAACAAGTACAGTTGAGCTCCAGAAACTACTCCCTCTGTTTAGAAATATAAGATGTTTTAGGTTAGTGAAGCTAACGTATCTAGACATCTTTTAGTGTATAGGTTTAAATGAATTTACACACCAAAAATTGTCTAGATACATTTATTTCACAAACCTAAAACATCTTATATTTCTAAACGGAGGGAGTAGTTCTCATAAAAACTAGTGCACTGTCCAAAATAACCAAACAAATAACTTCAGATTTTCCAAAATATCAGTGCACTGTCCCAACTCCTTTTTGTTCCAAAATATCAGTTGAGCTCTAGAAACTAGTGCTCAATAATATCCTTTCTGTTCAACATAAAACTAGGTAACAAGTTGGGAGATCATCAACATAAAACTAAGTTGTGTATAATTATATGCTTCAGTACATTCTGTTTGCCTAAGAAAACTAAGTACTGCAAAAGTATATGATGTTGCTGTTGTTTGCAGTCCTAGTGTAATTAAGCATATGCATTGCCAGATTTATTTGGATAACCATGCTAGAAGAACACCTAAAACAGAGCAACACTACAGCAATTTTAAGTTTCAGGAGTACGGATCATTTTCTATCTCACAGCCAGGACACGTCACAAGATAAAAGAGGTAGCAGTAACTTGATAAGCAAAGTGCAGTTGTTTCGTATCTCATAATTAAACTGAGCAAAGTGCAGTCCCTGCTGCAACCGAATATTAATATTCCCTCCGGTCTATATTAATGAGTCCACCTTTGTCTAGATTCGTATGTATCTAGTCTAAAAATTTTAATATAGTCCCTGCATTTTACACAAGTAGGAGTATGTATGTTTTCCTACTTGTGTAAAATACAGGGACTACGATGTATTATATTAGGCATTTCAGATGGAAGAATTGGAGCCAGTTTTGCAAATCTCTGTGGTTTCTCTTATGTGCTAGATGGATCATAGAAATCCTTATCAGCTCACTCCATTTTCGTTTTTCTTACCCGCAAAATAAAAAGGAGATGGAGCACGGTCAAACCGTGTTTGCAAGCATGAGTTGCTGGCCCTGATTTTTCTTGCCTAGATGACAATCATATCAGTTTATCACCATGGAGATGCCAAATCAATTCTATTTTCATGAAATTTCAACAGCTTATAGTCCCAGGAATCGTGTACTTCTGCACAGCATGACTGGCCTTTACCGATTATATTCTCCGTCTTTTGATGGCACTGTATTTGTACTCTGCTTTGCAGTGGGAGTGTGCATGGGCCTGGATGCAAGCTGATGGCAAGTTTTGGCAAACTGAATTTCATTCATATATATGCGCGCTATGACTGTCCCATCTTCCAGATGGTGACATCCTATGCGCTTATATGTAGATGGTAATATTAACTTTCTAATTTCAGTTTTCCGCTGGTTCTACTCTACAGCCTGTATTCTGTAAGAACAAGCTCTTACGTCAGCATATTGAAATCCCTAGTTGGCTAATTCACTGTTTCTGTTGTCGACCATTTTTTAGACAGGGAGCATCTTTCACATTTGTTGTGATGGTGTTGTGACAAAATGCATATTTGGTGCTGCAAAAACATTCAAATGAAACCAACAGAAAGTTACATTACTTGTTAACAGTCTGACGCTACATTTCCTGTTCAGTTGGTACTGCCATCCACGTCTGCAAGAACATCTTTCACATTTTTTTCCTATTTGGCCTCTTATTTTTTCAGATTACAACCACCCATGTCAGCTCCTGTGTTGCTGTCCAAGCACTATTATTGCATTAATTAGGATTAGGGCGTGTGAGTCCACTATACTGTCACACTGATTCATTTGATTCTTTTAAAGGGTGTCAGGAACATTAATCATTTTAAAAATTGGTTACATGTCATGTGGTACCAGAGATTCCCAGGAATTTTATTAGAAATATATACATTGTCAGTTTTGTCTTACTGCTCTGACTCAAGACAAAAAGAAAGAAAGCCATTGATTCGTTTGGCGATGCATGTTACCATAACATGTCTTAGGTCATATAAACCAATATTAATTGCTGGGTTTGTTAGCGTGTCTGCGCAGCAAAGCAAAGGATAAGTTGAACATTGCACATGGAGCTAGGCTAGCCAGTCCGTGTGCTCAGCAAAGCAATGGAGACCAAGCAGCTCCTCCCTCAGCGTCAACGTCGACCGGGCAGCGAAGCGCTTCTGCTGCTTTTCCTGGTCTCTCTAATATGCTCTCTTGCTACATCTTCACTGGTGTGGGCGATCACCGTGGGATCGCCCCCCGAGCTTACCCTCCTCGCCGGCGCATCACAGAAGGGCGCAGGTATCCTCTACAATTTGGCATAACTAGATTTATTTTCTCAGAGCTTTGCTTCCGAAAAACCTGCTACCAAATTATAGATTTTTAGAGGAAAATCACTAAATGGTATAGCAAATTAGAAAGTGCCTATATGGTAATTTTCATGTAGTGAGATTGCGTAGTTACATTTGCATTTCAGTGTGTTTGGATGGAAGCCCGCCAGCTTACCAACTTCAGAGAGGCTTCGGTTCGGGATCCTACAACTGGCTTGTCTATCTAGAGGTAATTGTTCATAGTGTCTTTTTATTTTTTTACTTACTATATATCTCTGTTCTCTTTATCGGAAAAAAATCTGTTCTGAAACACATGACATACTAAAAGGCGTGGAACCAAACTTAGTGTATATCTTTGGTCGCCAAATTATCGAGGTAGAAAATGTGTCATGATGCGTATCTTACTTGTATTCATAGAACATATTAACATAAGAATAACTAGCATGGTGGCCCTCGCAAATGCGAGGGCATCATCTTATTTTTCTTAGAAGGATCAACATTGTTCCTACTTCGTGTCGAAATTAACTTGGAAATATTTTTTTATTTTGTGTGCATTCATATTATTTGATGAATAATAATAATATAGTTATTATAGCCAATATTATATATATATATATATCACCTTTGTAGAAAACATCTTTAATCGTCTTTCTTGGTAAACGACTATTAGGATGTTCTCAAAGATGGTAGATTGAGTTGATGTGTCATTTTCCATCACTTTATATTTCTATATAGTTAAAATTTTATAATTTTTAGCTAGTTGGTAAAGTCAGCAATCAGATTCTCAAATAATTATGGGCTACTTGAGCAATGATCAATTCATGTTTAGATAACTTGAGCAATGAATATATTATGTTTGGACCATTCCGGCGGAATAGGAAGTAATATTGCTGAATGAAGTAAAGAATAATATATCACAGATAGTAAGCGCATCTTTCTTTTTATATTATATTTTCCTTTGAGTGAGTAATTGATAAATGCACAAATTTGTAGATTGTGGTAGATTATGTAAGCTTTTTATCAGCTTTCTATAGGAATATCACCGTACGTAGTACTATGGATAGGTTCTTGATAAAGATAAATATACTTTGAGAAGTTTGTATTACCATTAGAGTTTGTAAGTACATTAGTTTTTCTTCTGTTAGTGTGGAATTTTTAAGGTTTGGAAGAATTTATAGGGTGTAGTTTAGCTATGTTAGCTTAGTGTGCTATTCGCGACAATCTCCTAGTAACCGAGATTGTGCCGTGTAGAATGTAGTTATATTGACTCTATCCAGATCTCGATGGTATTTTATGGAACATTTATCGCGCAATAATCCATGGAGTAGTGGTTCCCGTGGCTCGATTCTTCTCCTCGTCGGTTTGGCAAATAGGAAACTTTAGCATATGTCTAGTGAGAAGCATGTAACTTGCAATCGTGTGTTCATTGATCTTAGGTTCATACTATTCAAATTCTTCTTCTATAATTTTTTATAACTTGTGATATAAATTCAACCTTTCAGTGCTACAATTTTTATTAATTTTATATATCGTAGGTAGTCCTATAGACGTATGAATCAGTTAATATTTGTAGCCTCTAATATATTTTTCTTGCCACAACATCCACTTTGTATGTCCTGATATATAACTGTGAGTCGAACATCAATGCCATGAGCCTTGATTTCCCGTCAATCATATATGGAGTCTAATAGACTAAAAGGATAATATTTTGAATGCTCAAAAAAAGACATGACACCAATTTCAATCCAACTATAATTGGCTAGAAGACATTGATTGTCAAGAGGATGCATTGATGTCATGTAAAAAAGAATAGCCAATATCCATTTTGATGTCACACACACAAAAATGTAGAGATTTTCATATTAGATTACTTGATTTCTATGCCACTTCCAGCCATCATACTAATACATGTTCTATTAAGGCTAAAAGAAGTTTAGATTTGATCAGTCTACATCTCCATCTCGACTTGGCCAAATACATGTCAATCTACAATGCCATCTCGACTTAAAAAAATAATCGTTTGCAACTTAGATCTCAAATATCCATCTGTGTTGCTATGTTGACTCCATAATTCATGTTAGGTTTTAGAATTAACTTGGATGCCGACGATCAGTGGCGGAGCCAGCTCACTCCAGGAGCCCGGGCAATGTCTGTTTGCAGCGCCGCCGGTAAGAATTTCCCTAGCTCAACCTGGCTGCTAATTCATGTATTAACCCCATCTCTTAATGGAGATGCTCCGACTGAGCCCGGGCAGCTGCCCGGGGTTGCCGGGAGCTGGCTCCGCCACTGCCGACGATCGATTATGGAGAAAAGTAGTTTAGGCATATGTAAGTTATTTTTCTACGGAAGTTTGTGTTTCTACATTCTTCATTATCTGCCAAAGTGAATGTGATTTGCTCTTATCTTATTGCGTAGAAGTATTTTTTTTATTAGAGACTATCTGTTACATAGGGTTTTTGCTATATTTACTTGTAAGGATTTACTATCGATATGTTTTTAAAATAACTTTCAAGTACAAATCAGTTTTGGAGAATTTGAGTGTGCATGACATTACAAACTCCTATTTTTTTAATCTTGACAATCTAGGATCTCCTAAATAATTAGCAATACCTGCGTGTGTTAGACAAAGAAAATTGTATACAATTGAATGGGCTGATATGCCATAAAAAACAATATGCTAAGTGCAATGATTTAAACGAATCGTGCTTCTTGTTTTTCAATACAGTGCATGGATATGTGGGCCTGGTCTGCCTCGGCTGGGAAGAAACAAAAATTGTGCGTGCCGTGGCCTATGTGCACCGGAGATACGTGCATGCAACTGGGCCGCTCTGTTGAACTTTTTTTTCATGCACGTTCGGTGATTCTACAAAGCACATGGCCGGTGCTAGCCTGCACCGATCGCGGTTGTGATTAACGTGTCATACCATATTACACAGTTACGTAACTATTAGTCTCTTGATAAATTTTAGCCATAGATTTTAGATCTAACTATTAAAATAATTTAGGTGATGTGGATCAACCTAGTGCCTTGAAAAACAGTCTTATATTGCTTTTAGTATATACTAGGAAACATGCCCGTGCGTTGCACCGGAAATCCGAGAAATAAATTACTAGGTAAAAAAGTGGCGCAACCTAAATTTTAATGGTGTAGTATTTAATCACAAACGCTATGTATTTTGTGTTGAATTCTAAACCTTCAAATAATTCAAAGACACGATATGTTATTCAGAATGAAAAATTCAGATAATTAGCAATTACCGGCAGAACCCGCTGGGACTATTTTCGTCAATGGATATTTATCCGATCTTTGTCACATGCTAGATATGACCAGCTGACTTTTTTTCTTTCGTCAATAGACATTTATCCGATCTGTATCACATGCTAGAAAATGATCACGTGTAGCAGTTAGTGTCGGAAATTCTAAATACATTGAGATGCAAAAATAAATAACATGTACATTTTGAATTCTGAAAATAAATACAGAGAAATAATTCATATAAGCCGAACTATGAAGAAAGAGCGAAAAATTACATACCACAATGTGAAATTTGATCACAAAATCATCGTCACACACCTTATGCACCGGGACAAATAGCGATTAAGCAGATTGGGTAGGCTTGAAAATGGTGAAGAACATATTCCTAGAGAAGGACCTTGGCTAGCCGCTGCCTCCTCGTAGATGAAAATACCAGCAAGATCCGCTACTTGTGGTTGATTTTGGATCAGGGACTCCATGGGCAACGAACGATTCCGTGGTATATGACAAGATTCCCTGGCCCTCTTGGTTGTTTGATTGCTTCTTCTTACGGTTTCTTCTTCCTGCCGCGACTATATTGGCAACTCCCAATTATCTGCTGGTTCTTGCTATTTTATGCATGGTCAGCAAGACGGCGGGGTTCCGGCGAGGTCGGTGAAACCATCTAGAAAAAAACGGACCCATAAAAACACTTCAACATTTATCATTAGGTATATATAAAAAGATAAAAAAAAATATTTTAAGTAATTCACACGAAGTCGCGATTATCGTCCACCTTTAGTGTGTCCACCACTCAGGTTAACTTTTAGGCCATATACAATGATGTAGGCTGTCATTTGCATAACAGACTTCCCAGAAATAGTCATTTTTTTCTAAAAAAGAAAAACAATCAATTTTTTTGATAATCCAAATTGAGTCTGAAAGAAGTAGAGAGGGTAGTTCTCGTTTTTACCTGGAACCTGCAATGGACATTAAGGTCGGACATTAGTTTGTACCAAGTGTGTATCACCGGTTGTTGCAAGGTGGGGATCTGATCATGATCAATGCATTTGACATCATAAAGATGTAAGTCAGCCATGCTTTTGACTGTGTCAGCTTTTCCAGATCAAACCAACAAGGCAGCGTCTTCCACGAACTCGTTCCAATGGCAAGACCCGGCTGCAGCCATCTCAAGTATCCAAGACCGCCGCCCATGAATGCCAACTACAAAGTCAAGCTGATCATTTTCAGTGGCAGGTTACAATCATCAAATAACACGCGTTGTAGTCTGGTGTTCACATGAATCGTTGAAGATGTTCTGGAAGGAAGGGAACCAGATCGCTATGAAATTGGGGATGGCCTATGGCGACGATGCAGCGGAGGAAAGGAATCTGTTGTACCAGTTTTGGAAACGCTGTCATGGAAAACGAACGCTTGCTCGAGGTCACCATCCAACGAGAAGGAGCTGGACGAGAACTCAGTCGCGCCAGGGCCAGCTCAGATACGGGGAGGATTGGGGCCAGGGCCGACGCGCGTGTTCCTTCATACGGCAACAATGGGGAGTGGATGCGCGTGTTCGTCTGAACGGCGGGGCAGGGAAGAGCCGGCCGGCTCGCGTGTTCCTCCCAACGGCGGCGCACCGGGCGTTTTTTAGTTTTCCTTGGACCCAGCTCGCGTGTTCCTCCCAACGGCGGCGCACCGGCCGTTTTTTAGGTTTCCGGGGTATATACATAAGTGGTGGTAGTTGTGGGTAATACGTGGTTTTGTGAAAGGGTAAAAAGGTCTAAAAAAATGTTGGACCGGGAGAAACACTTCGTGCTTTATTATTATTATTATTATTATTATTATTATTATTATATATATATATATATAGGTATAGAATAGATTGTTCATTGGTGACTACTATAGGGCATTATGTATTTTGAAATAGACAGAGTAACTGATCTGTTTTTCAGGGTGGGGGCTGGTGCAGCACTATAGAGGATTGTTCCAAGCGCAAAAAGTCCGGGCTTGGTTCATCTAACTTGATAAATGCAGTCCAATTGGCTGGGATTTTCAGCAGTGACCAGCGACAAAATTCTGGTTAGAGATGGTGTATATGCATTATCAGATCTTTATGCACGTTTCCGGGAACAAAGCTTCGGTCAATGCTTTGTTTCTCTACCTGCTGGTATCATCGATATGTCCGTCCTGAACTAATTCTGATGAGTTCATGATTCTAAATTAGATTTCTACAACTGGAACATAGTTTTTGTACGGTATTGCGATGGGGCATCGTTTTCCGGGGATGGGGAGGTCGAAGATCAAGTAAGCTATTTTCTTTCTGAGTCTTGGTTTCATACATCGCATCTTATTTAATTGCTTGATTAATTTATATTTATGGATAGCAAGCTTTGTAAAACTACATGATGTACATTTTAAATAATTATTAATGGTGTAATAGGATGGGACCAAGCTTTTCTTTAGAGGGTTGCGCATCTGGGAAGCGGTTATCGATGATCTCATGGAGAAAGGGCTTTCTAATGCAAAGCAGGTCATACTTTACAGAGATTTGATCGAGTTCATGTTTTAAGCTAGCAAGAATCACAAATTTGTTGATAACAAGAATTAACCATGTGAATCCAATCATGGACCAGGCCTTACTTGCAGGTTGCTCGTCTGGTGGGCTAGCAACATTACTACATTGTGATGATTTTAGTGCACGGTTTCCCCGGACAGTTCTAGTAAAATGCTTTTCTGATGCTGGATTTTTTCTTGACAAGTAAAGACAACTCTCAAGATAAAATAAATATTTATCCATCACTTTATTGTTATTCATGAGTTAATTATTTTTTTATCTGCCAGAAAGGACATATTCGGAGAGAGGTTTATCCGGTCCATCTACAATGGAGTTGTTCACCTCCAGGTGAGCCACATGGGGGACACATACTTGGAACCTAAGGGAAATAACATATTATAGTTCATAATTTATCTAGCCTTATAATTAGTCATCTTTAATATATTATCTCTAGCCTTTAACTTGCGTAGTCCTGATTGGAAAAAGAACCTTCATCCTGATTTTGCATATGTTCTTCTTATGTCGACACCCATACATTTTCACTGAATCTTTTTCCCCTGATGTGTTTGTTCCAGAATGTTAGCAAAGTTTTGCCCAGTGACTGCCTTGCAATGAAGGAGCCAGTTGATGTACGATTTCATTCTGCTTCCTATACATTGCACTAATTTTCTGTCACCTTGCTAAGTGCATTGGCTACCGAGGAGAAATATTTGCTGACATAATAATTGTATGCACCCAGTGTTTCTTCCCTTCTGAGATTATTAAGAGCATCAACACTCCCACTTTTATTCTCAATTCTGGATACGATTCTTGGCAGGTAAGAAAGCGACAATTATTCCTTATGTTCAGGCATTCCCTATAGAATTTATTTTTCTTGTATGCGTACATTTATATATGCTTCTTGTTTCAATCCACAGATACGAAATGTTCTTGTACCAGATGAATCCTCTACTGAAAAATCATGGTTGTCTTGCAAGGCTGACATCCGAAAATGCGACTCTATACAAATTGAAGCCCTCCATGGTTGGTCAAACGTTTTTCCTTGGCATTCAGCACATACATATTACCCTTTCTGTTTTTATCAACGCTCAATTTATTTGCATCATGTTGTACATATAGGATTTAGGAAGACATTAATTGAGGACTTGAAGGTTGTCGAAGGTAAGGAAGACTGGGGATTTTTCATCGATTCGTGCTTCACCCACTGCCAAACACCGTTTAGAATCTCATGGGATTCACCCATCTCTCCGAGGCTTGGAAACAAGGTATTTTACAGTGTTTCTTGGGTAGGATGCAACATGTTTAATTGTTTTACTTGGATTAATATATGGTCTGTTTGTTTGTTTGTTTGTTCTGTGGAGTAGACCATCGCAGACACTTTTGGAGATTGGTACTTTGGCAGAAGCCAAGAAGTAAAACAAATCGACTGCAAGTATCCATGCAACCCCACATGCAGCACTCTGTTGCCTGCCTAATTTAGCTACTTTGACAATCAATACAATGCAGCGAGATTCACATATATATCTTCTGGTCCTCATTTACCATATAGTTATTAACTGCACCTGTGCAGCCACCTGAGATTGTAACTGTAAAACCCGCGTAAGAAAATTATGGGGAACGAAAAGGGGGAACTTCAGATACTTGTTAGTCCCCATTGGGAGTTCAGATCAACTACAGTCACTGACCTAAGTAACATTCTGTTATCTGACAAGCTGAAGTACTCTATCCACAACTAAAAGTGCCTCATGGTCATGGTTGGGTTCCATGTTTCAATTCCTCGTTCTAGGGTTCTTGCATCAGATTGTCCAGTCCAGGGTACTTAATTAGAGGGAGGGGAGCGCACGTACCTCGACGGAAGTGGATGTAGAAGCCACAGCGATGGTGTCGAGGCGGCGGTGATCTCCTCCCCCTCCTCCGGCGCCGCCCATGATTTCAATTGTGTCATCTGGATTTGTTGTAGAGTATTATTTTTCGATTGTGTCTTCTGAATGGAGCGAGTGAGAGTGTACGTGGGCTGGGCTGGACATGACAGATTACTGGGCCTGGCCAAGTTAGAAATTTTCTCATGAGAAATGGAAAGGTGGAATTCTTTAAAGAGAAAAATCTGTGCTAAACAAACTGAACAATCCTCCGGGAAGTCCTGGTTCAGTCATTTCGATGCCACCCTTGAATCAAACCTTTGATTATCACACCTGATAAATTCAGGGGGAAAATCGTTTTCCAAGTCTTGATGGTGATATTCATGCCACAATAAATTGACCTAGAACTTGGGATTTCCAGCAAAAGAAAACGATAAAGAACCAAAGCATGCATATATGCAGTACAGGAATATTCCTCCAACTCGCAGTTAGATCACCATCATAAATTTTAGAAATTTAGAATTGCCCATGCTTTCCCTCCGGAGCTGGCTAATTGCCCGAGTCAGCACTCTGCTACGGTGCTACCGCACGGTCGTTGCAACGCTTATCATGCAGCAAGCAGCATGCAGAGGTGTTTAAATAAACACCGATGGGTCGCCGTTTCTATCTGTGCCTCTGCCGCATACTCGTCGGCCGGCGGTCGACATGGGCAGGAGCTGGCTGAGCCTGAGCGGTCAGCACAGGGTCGTCAGCGGTGGCGGCGGCGTCAGCCACTCGGTCTCCTTCCTCCTCGGAGCTCTCCTCCCCACCCTGCTGCTCCTCTTCCTCGCCTCCGACCGGCTGGCCAGCGGCATATCGAGCTTCGGGGAAAATGTTGGATCGGCTCACCGGAACCTCTCGAGCGCCGGCGCCTTGGCTGCCGACGAAAAGGTTTGGCTTCATATATGATATAACCTCTCATCAGGATACATATATTTACCATGGAGTTGCAGGAGGAGAGCTTCCCGGGGCTGGCGGAGCTGCTGCCGAAGGTGGCCACCGACGACGGGACGGTGATCATCACGTCGGTGAACGAGGCGTGGGCGGCGCCGGGCTCCCTCCTCGACCTCTTCCGCGGGAGCTTCCGCGACGGCGAGGGGATCGCGCACCTCCTCAACCACACCCTCATCGTCGCCGTCGACCTTGGCGCGTTGGCTTACTGCCAGGCCGTGCACCGCCACTGCTACCTCCTGGAGGTCACGACCGCCAACGTCAGCTCCGCCAACCGTTACTATACCAAGAGCTACCTCGAGGCTCGAGCTCGTGTGGGCCAAGCTCTCCCTCCAGCAGCGGGTCCTCCAGCTCGGCTACAACTATCTTTTCACCGTAAGCTAGCTACCAGCGTGTCCCTAAAACTAAGAATTTTTTGGGTCGTCAATGTCTCAATAGGTAGGGATTTTCATAAAACGAAAGTTGCTACAGGAATTTTTAATCGTTCCAGTTGTACATTATCATGACTAAAGTTACACAAACTCTAAATGTCTAGGAGTATGCATACCACATAGTCAACCATTAGATAGAAATTTAATAGTATTCGAAAAACAATGTTTTCACATACGAATGGAAAAAAAAAAGTGCTCCCGTTTCCTGTCACGTTCATTATTTCCGCAACTGAAATATTTTATTCTAAGTTATGCTCAAAAGATTGTTTGCAGGATGTGGATATCTTGTGGTTGCGCAACCCATTCCGCCACATCAGCCTCTACGCCGACATGGCCCTCTCGACCGACTACTTCAACGACGACGCCGAGGCCCTAACAAATGCGCCCAACACCGGATTCTACTACGCCAAATCAACAAACAGGACAGTAGAGATGTTGAGGTCCTGGCGCACCGCAAGGTCACGTTTCCCACCGACCCATGACCAGGCAATTTTCAATGAGATCAAGTCCGAGCTCGCTAGTGGCGAGCTGCATATCAAGTTCGTGTTCCTCGAGACAACAATCTTTGGTGGCTTCTGCCAGCTCCATGGCGAGATGGACAAGGTTTGCACGATGCACGCCAATTGTTGCATCGGTCTCGAGAACAAGTTGCACGATCTTAGGAACGTGGTCGCCAAATGGAAGAACTACACGAGGGAAACAACATCAGAGAAGAGGAACAATACATATAGATGGATGGTTCCCACCAAATGTGAAGCTTCAATGAGACAAGACTGACTAATTAAGTTCACCCACAAGTATAGAGCGATACTAAGGACAACCCCATCTCCAATGGTATTCACAATAGTCACAAGTAACAATAGAAGTATGTAGGAAATGAGGCATGTCATAAGTGGATGCATGCAAACTGGCCGTCAATGGCAACGGTCTAACATGGAAGACCGTTGCCGATGTGGGTGGTATTCACTATCGACTCCATGTATGAGTATCATTTTTTTTTTTGGACAAAGACCATAAGTATATTAATATCACGAAGATATCAGTTACACCCGGTCTCTGCAACAACGCATTGCATGCCCTAACGATCTTACGGATGCACACAACACAAAAAAAGAAAGAATAATTACAAGAAAGAAAAGTCCCACTACAGCGAACGATTCCTTATAGCAACGACACTAGCACCACCAGTAGTATAAACACTCCAATAGCGACACCTTTAAACAGTCCTCGTCGCCGATCATAGATTTTCATCCTAAAGAAAGTTCTCGCTCACAAAAATATGTTTTCAACAAGAACATTACGAGGCACAATCAATTAAACCGGACCTTGGATTTTCACCTGCAAGATAGGACTGTGAACTCTTACTGTGTTGTCGCCCCTATAAACAGTCGTTTCTGCGAGTCAAGATCAGTCAGCCAGTTACATAAGAGGAGCCGTGAGGGCAGCATAGTAATGGTGATTGTATTCGTCGACCGGGAACGGTAGTTGTGGAGGTCCGACAGTAACACATGTGAGGACGTCAACAACAAGACATGATTGGTGGCTGTCTGACAAAATGAGATGGCCATAGGAATTCAGAGGTCTATGGAAATTTTCTGTCAAAAAAACGAGCAAACATGGGAATCTATAGCAAAGCACATGTACGTGTCCTGGTTGGCTAGATCAGTAACACAACATGAACATTTGGGCGTGAGGTTGTTGCTAGATGGGCGAGGACAAGGAGAACACAAGGAAAATCAGGTTTCGGGAGGAGAGGTGGTAAAAGGCAAGATTTGAGGGACCATTAAAAGAATGAAGTGAATAGTTCAAACGAACGAAAAAAAAAAGGCCAGTGCATGTGTTGTTCCAGAGATGCTAACTGTAAGCACAGGTAACAGATATATGCTCCACTAAAACATAAAAGCACAGGTGACATGATAATACATCAATATATTGAATTCACATGGATTTACACTCTGCTGACATTGATTTTTTTTCATGAATCATTTGTATTAGAAGAAGAGCACCGAGATGGGGCTAAGTTTATAACCAGCTTAAGCAAAAATAACGAGAAAAAGAAAGGCAAAAAAACAGAAACAGGAAAACAAAACTGAAGAACCAAACAGGTACCAAGTAGCTAAGCAGCTACATTGCCCCCAAAGAATGTTTCTAACATTGCCCCCCTGTCACCGCATGCAGTCTTGAAAACATCAGTGGAGGAGGCCATCGGACTATCATCAGATGAAACGGAAAATGCATGCATGAGAAATAATAACACCAGTGCAGCTCTAAGTGGAACAATCTTTCTCAAAAGCCAACGGTTAATATTTTTTTTGCAGGGAACTGACTAATCTCCAATCTAAGACAACAAACCAAACCTGTGCTAGCAAATAATCCTTCAGCGCAAGAGCAGGCACACAAACCATGCATAAACAACAAAAGCACACTTCGGTGCAACTATTACTGTATCAAGAACTGAAGAAGAAAGCTTTATTCACACACATCTGGCTTCTTTGAGACAATAAAGCTTATACAGGTCTGGTAGATCAAGTTGACTCGTCGAACAAAAAGATATTAACACTGAATTGTTTTACATCTCATTATTAACACTGAAATTCATCCATCTAGCCTGGAAAGATGCCAGGTTACAGAAATAACACAACAACCCAGGTTAAAACGAAGCATATGTGGTAGCAAATGCTCGCTTTCTTTTTTCCAATCAAACTCTACGATCAGATATCCCTCGGATCACGAGCAGGAACATAAGAACCCAACACAGGCGTACATTTCAATTTTATTTACGTGCTATCCTGTTGAGGCAGCATCAATAAACATGCAACTGACCAGGCCATTTTCGGTGCAAAGGTCCATTCATTCTGAATGCAACTTTGGTTGATTTGGTTTGGATCAACCCCTACATACACAACAAAGCACTCTTCACTGCAACTCTTGTTACCAGAGCTGAAGAAGAATGCCTGATCCACACGTCTCTGGAAATTCAAAAGGACACACAGCTTGTATCTTAAGAGACAAAAATATACATACAAATCTGGTTGGTGGAGTTGACTTGTTGAATTTGAAGAGACGAAGATGTTAATAAGACCGCAAGCTCATGCAGAAACAGGGAAGACATATTAACTTGTCTATTCCATAGAAAAGTAACAAGTAGTTAACTACATATCCAACCATACAGAGATAAACAGAAAACTGAATGATGACAAACTAATTGCAAAAGCTTGTGTAAAAGCACCATCACTACTATGACCGCCTCCTGCAATGTTCTGAAACTGGGGTTAAACTAACCACAAAAGCTTCAGTCGGGCAGTAAAATGCACATCAACGATCACTGGCCATCAGAACAGAACATGCTTGGGTACACCCATAAGGCCTGCAGCTGGCCGTACCAGTTTCTCTTGAACACAAGATCAGGGTCGGTGGAAGGATCCCACACAGCATCTGCCTCGTCACCCAAGCCATGTACGCTCCAAGGCTGAGAGTAATGGGCGTAGTACAAGCGGTTGCTGCTCCCTCCCCACTGTTCTGGGCTCAAGCAAGAAAACGGTGGGCTCCTCACATCACCACCTACAAAGAGTGCCCAGTTGTCCAGCTTCTTCACCTCCACCCATTTTGCAGGTTTGGCTGACATGTCAAGGCGGTAGGGTTTGTAGAGGACTGGTGCTCCAAATGACAAGCTCACATAATGGTCAACGATGAGAAGCATGTCATCACAGACTGCCAGCCATGGCCTTAAATATGGGCACTCGGTCATGTCGTCCCACCAAGCAGTTTTTATCTCCTGCAGGCCAAGCTGGGGGGCCAACTGCAGAGTGTATATCCTTTGATGATAATCCATGGCGATGAACTGACCATTGAATTCCACAATCTGATCTATGCGTGCATCAAAAAGCTTGAGTTCAGACCAAGAGTCACTTCCAACTGGCCAATCAAATAGCGAGGTTTGGGCGCTGACAAGGAGATGGCAGTTGGGTGATGCAAGGGGAGCTGTCAGGGTGCCACCAAAGTAGAACTCCTCCTCAGGGTCACCATTGAACGGGAGATTTGGAGGTGAAACCTCAGCACCAGTGAACACATCAACAATAAGACATTTTCCTCGGCGGCAGCAGATGAGATGCCCATAGGAAGAGCCAGCAAAATGCATCTTCTGAAAAGTTTCCTGAGGAATTTGGCAGCGAAGGGCTCTCTTCTGGTTGGCCATATCAATGACCTTGCATGTGCGTAGCTTGTGACGACCATTGCTAGAAGGGAGATGAGGAGCTTGGACACGGACATTGGGTCGGACAAGGAGAGGGGGGAGTACCCTGCAAAAGGTTGATTTGGATGGGTACGAAGAGAAGGAAGCATGCCAAGAACGACAGGTGCTAGCAAACGCAGTAAGGTCGATAAAGGATCCCAACAGAGGAACAATGGAGTGGAGCAGGTGATCTGGGAGGTCAGCCCAACCCTGGAGCCCAGCCACACCAGAGGGAGCAGACACAGATGGGTCAGATAATTTGCTTGGGCTTTGCATGATGAAGAACTATCTGCAGAACACAATAAATTAAAGGAAACAAGTATTAGAAAGGTGAGCCGAATAAGAGATGGAAAATGTACATAGCATCCTAGGACCATGGATAAACTCATGTTATTCTCCATATCATGTCTCAAAATAGATGTCTCAAGTTTATCAAAATTTGGATGAATCTATATGCTAAATAGTGTCTAGATTCATCCAAATTTTAACAAATCTGAGACATCTATTTTAAGACGGACGGAGTATATGCAATACATTTCAAAAAAAAAAAAAAATACACTAGTACGAAATAGGAACTAGTCTCAGATTGATATCAGCAGATAGTTATATGAGGACAAGATAATAACACGCAGAGAAAAGATGCTTCTACTGACAAATGCTCTTCATGATAGTTAAACCCATTTGTATCTTCAGAGCATGGTACAGAGATGGTGATGGATGCTACTGCATTTGTCTGGTCATACACACTTATGTAGTTCTGTTAGTAACTTATTCTGGCAAATGCCTCCCAAGTAGAAAAAATAATCATCACTAAAACCAATTTGTACCTTCAGAACCAATACATCGTGGTATGGATATGGTGACAGGTGCTACGCCATATTTTCTAGTAGTACACAGTAAATAAAATATCTGCAGTTCTAGTTCTATTAATAACATAACAATGCCCAACCAATACACTGAAATCCAAGCGTTGCTTGGCTTGGGTAAGTTTTGTTAGAACGATGAACCCCCGAACTAATTACTGCTCAAAACCGCCAACCCAATTCGTGCCACACAGCTAAGCCGCATTTGCAAAATCCACCTAGGGTTCTAAGGCATAATAGTAAATATCCAAACCTCTCGCATTGGCACATTCAGATCGAGCGAACAAGCGAACTCGATTTAGTCGTTCTTCCCACAAGAACGATTGTTTGCACGACGGAACGACGCATAGACAAGAGATGGAGGAAAAAGGAGAGGGGAAAAGGGATTCAGGCGAGGAGGAGCGGAAGGGGAGAGCACAGGCCTTGAGGATGATGGAGGCGCTGGTGAGGACGGCGGCGGCGGTGGCGGCGATGGTGCAGATGCCGGAGACAGCGTCTTCTCCGGCGGTGTCGCCGCAGGCTTCTAGAACTGCACGAATGCGTCTCTGTCGCCAAATAAGGCCGTGGGGTTTAGGGTTTGTTCGTGGGATCGAGGGCCTGACATGGGATGGGCTGTTTGTGTGGTTGTTGTAATATCAGCTGCGAGGATGCTTATACTTTTTGAATGGGCTGGGCTCGACCGGACCACATCCACTTACTCGGTGTTCTCACGCCGAAATCTCGCACTATTTAGTGTAGAATGATGTAATTTTTGGTTCGAGAGCCACTTTATCGCTCGGGTTCTTAGATGTGGTTTTTAGCCTGAATTTGACTTAAATTTCGGCATAGTTCGTCTAGTTCGGCATAGTTTGGCCTAGTTCGACCTAGTTCGCTGATATTTCTCTAGAATTTTGCTCAAATTCGACCTAGTTCGGCGGCCTAATTCAGCCTAGTTTGGCCTAGTTCGGATAGTTTGGCCTAGTTCAGCATAGGTCGGCCTAGTTTGGCAAAGTTCGGCCTAGTTCAGCGAAGGGGGAGAAGAAAGGCAGGAGTTCGACCTTGTGTCGCCGACAGGGTTGGCCCACCCTTTTTCACTTCATCTGGCGTTCCTAGGCGGTTCCCATCGCCTCGGGTTTGTCCTAGAAACCACGGATGTAAAATGTGACAAATTCGGCGAAAACTGGGCACCTGGGAACGTGACTAGGCGATTTTTTGCTGTTCGGATGAAAAAACACCCTAAAAAGGCTCTCCTGGGAATGCGAGTGAAGATGCTCTAACTACTGCTACCTCCTCTTTATAAGTATCTTCGATTAACCCTAAAAAGGTATCGTTGATTTAGTACGATGATTTGTCCTAGAAACAATTTTTTTTGAATAAACAAAAGAAAAAAATCTCATTTGAGCTTGAGATATTTTTGCTAAAGAAAATGTGGGGCCTTGAATTTTTGTCCAAGAAAAAACATTGAACTTCAGTTTCTGGACACGTCGTATTGGCTCACCGGGCAGATACCGGAGTGGCTCCCGCACCTTGACACCCTCTAGCGGCCCCTACTCTCGTGCATCAGTGGCCCCTATCAACGTATCCTATAGAATCTGCCGCGTTGCTGTTGTCTTCTATCGAAGCCACCGCACCGCCGTATGACCATCTCATCGACCTCCCTGACAACAATAGATGGAGGAAAAAGAGAGGGGACACTACGGTTCACGAAAGAAGGAGCGGACGGGGTGATATGTCGTAAATGTATCTATAATTTTTGATGTTTCATGCTTGTTTAGTATCCATTTTTCTATGCTTTGTCTACACTTTAAGGTATTTTTATATATTTTCTGGGACTAACCTATTAACAAGATGGCACAGTGCGAGTTGCATGTTTTCTGTTGTTTTTGGTTTCAGAAAGCTAGTAAGAAAATATTCTTGGAATTAAACGGCACAAAAGCTAAAGTCAATATTTCACCGGAACGAACAAAAAGACCAAAGGAGAGACATAGGGGAGCCACAGGGTGGCCGCACCCCCCCTAGGCGCGGGCCCATCCTAAGCCATTGATGACCCACAAGTATAGGGGATCGCAACAGTCTTCGAGGGTAGTATTACCCAATTTATTGATTTGACACAAGGGGAGTCAAAGAATACTTGCAAGCCTTAACAACTGAGTTGTCAATTCAGCTGCACTTGGAAATAGTTCTTGCTCACAAGCAACAGCTTGTAGTGGCAACAGTAGCAGTAAAACAAGAGCAATAGTAACAGTAGCAGCGAACAGTAGGATATGAGCACGGTAGGCATAGGGATGGATGGACGGGTGTTGCATGAACGAGTCTAAACATGTAACTTCAAGATCTAGGGCAATTGCAGATAAATAAGAATAAGCATCCAAGTACTAAACAATCATAGGCATATGCTCCATATATAGTCATGTATGCTCGCAATGAGAACTTACACAACATCTTTTGTCCTGCCAGCCCGTTGCAGCGGGGCCTCAAGGGAACTACTGGAAATTAAGGTGCCCCTTTTAATAGAGCACCGGAGTAAAGCATTAACACTCAGTGAACACATGTGATGCTCACATCACAGCCATCCCCTCCGGCTGTCCCAATTTCTGTCACTTCGAGGCCTTTGGATCCGGGCAATGATATGTGTACACAACTTGCAGATAAGATCACAAACAATACTATCATAATGATTCAATAATAAGTTCAGATCTGAGATCGTGGCACTCGGGCCCTAGTGACAAGCATTAAGCACAACAAGTTGCAACAAAGTCAAATAACACTAATAGAAATACTAGGCACCATGCCCTAACAATCTTATTCGATTACATGATAGAATTCATCTAATCCCTACCATCCCCATAGCCTACAGCGGGGGATTACTCACTCATGGATGAGGGAAACATTGATGGTTGATGGAGAAGCGTTGGTGATGACAATGGCGATGATCCTCCCCAAATTCCCCGACCCGGCAGGGTGCCAGAACGGAGTTTCTGGATCCAAATCGCGGTTTCTGATGGTGGCGGCACAGCGGAACTCTTTCTGGAAAAATGACGAACCCTCCTCGGTTTTTAGGTCAAGAGGCTTCTTATAGGCGAAGAGAGAGGCCGAGGGGGTGCCTGGGCTGGCCACACCCCTCCCAGGCGCGGGGTGGGCCCACCCGCGTGGCAGGGGTGTGGGCCACCCAGGGCTCCCCTCCGTCTCATACTCTGGCTCCGTGGATCTTCTGGTGAAATAGGATTTTTAGCATATTTTCCGGGATTTTTCCTGATAGTTGATTTTCTGCACAAAAACTAGACACCAAGGTAATTCTGCTAAAACAGCGTCAGTCCGTGTTAGTTGTATCCAAATCACATAAGTTTAGAGGAGAAACAATAGAAATTTTTTGGGAAAGTAGATACGTTTTGGATGTATCAACTCCCCCCCAAGCTTAGCTTATTGCTTGTCCTCAAGCAATTCAGTTGAAAACTTAGTGCAATAAAAGAACTTTCACGAACACATTTGCTTCATATGATGTAAATATTCTCAGCATAGGAGTAGATACTTAGACCATTCATAATAAGAAGTATGCAACTAAGTCTACTCAATAGTCATTGCAAGCTATGAAGAGCAACCAACTCAATAATAATAAGTAGCATGAAACATAAACATAAGCAGCATTGCAATGCTCATAAAAAGGTATGATAGAGTGGTATCTCGCTTGCCTTTGTTTGTAGAGCACAATATAAATTCCAAGGCACCTCTGAAGTTCAAGTGAAGACTAGAAGTAAATATATCAGAGATACAAGCATCAAAGTCATGACATAATTAACCAAGTTTTGAGACAAACACAAGAATGTCAACTATGCTCTCAAGAAGGTGCTCATAGAATAAGTGGTGACTCAACAAGGAAGTGAAAAGGGTTTTGAAAAGTTTGAAAGGCTTCCAAATGCTGAAAGTAAAGTACTCATTAGCTTTGAGCTCTCATTGCCCCTATCATATGCATGTTTATGGAAGAAAGAAGCAATCAAGCAATTAGGACTATCAATGGAACCAGAAGGTAATCTATTAAACCATTCCCTAGCTTCTCCTTTTAGTGAAAAAGGGAAGATCTTAGTAACAAAGTACTTGATCATCTTAAAATCATCAGAGAATAACGCACCCATAGTGGAAAGCTCATTCATATGAGCCACAACACTCTCATTTTCAGTCCCACAGAAAGGTTCTTTCTCAACAATGTCTAAATAGGATAAATCAAGAGAGAAATCATAATCTTTATCTTTAATATCTATGGGAGAGGTGGAAAACTTAGGATCATAGGACAGTTTAGGAATAATGGTACATCTCTCAAGGAGACTCTTAATAGCACTAGCACCATGTGTATTTCGCCACTCTTCAATAAATTCATCAGTAAACTCAATGTAACCATCATTAATATCATATCTCTCTTTAGACTCAGGTGAGCTAACAGGTGTAACAGTGTCTTCACTAGGAGTTTCAGTATTCCCTAGACCAGCCATAGTAGCATCTAGGAAAGGACCTAATGAACCACTCGCATGAAGCACAGTAGAAGTAACATCATGAGTATCAGAAGCAATTTCAGATTCAGCAGTAGTAGCAGTATGTGTAGCATGCGTATGTGGTGGTGGTGTAACAAGCTTACTTATAACAGACGGTGAATCAAGAGCAGCAGAGGTGTTTAGGATTGTACCTCTTCTTGTAGTGGATGGTAAAATAGGAAACTTTCCATCACGAGACTTCCCCGTGATGAAAGGAGTAGTAGTGAACAACAATAGATCCAAGTGAACTTACAAATAAAGCTATGATCCCCGAAAACGGCGCCAAAAAATAGTCTTGATGACCCACAAGTATAGGGGATCGCAACAGTTTGTAGTGGCAACAGCAGCAGTAAAACAAGAGCAATAGTAACAGTAGCAGCGAACAGTAGGATATGAGTGCGGTAGGCATAGGGATGGATGGACAGGCGTTGCATGGACGAGTCTAAACATGTAACTTCAAGATCTAGGGAAATTTCAGATAAATAAGAATAAGCATCCAAGTAGGCATGTGCTCCATATATAGCCATGCGTTCTCGCAATGAGAACTTGCACAAAATCTTTTGTCCTACCAGCCCATTGCAGCGGTGCCTCAAGGGAACTACTAGCAATTAAGGTGCTCCTTTTAATAGAGCACCGGAGCAAAGCATTAACACTCCGTGAACACATGTGATCCTCACATCACAGCCATCCCCTCCGGTTGTCCCAATTTCAGTCACTTCGGGGCCTTTGGATCCGGACAATGATATGTGTACACAACTTGCAGATAAGATCACAAACAATACCATCATAATGATTCAATAATAAGTTCAGATCTGAGATCATGGCACTCGGACCCTAGTGACAAGCATTAAGCATAACAAGTTGCAACAAAGTTAAATAGCACTAATAGAGATACTAGGCACCATGCCCTAACAATCTTATTCGATTACATGATAGAACTCATCCAATCCCTACCATCCCCATAGCCTACAGCGGGGTATTACTCACTCATGGATGAGGGAAACATTGATGGTTTATGGAGAAGTGTTGGTGATGACGATGGCGATGATCCTCCCCAAATTCTCCATCCCGACAGGGTGCCAGAATGGAGTTTCTGGATCCGAATCGCGGTTTCTGGTGGTGGCGGCGCCGCGTAACTCTTTCTAGAAAAACGACAAACCCCTCTCGGTTTTTAGGTCAAGAGGCTTCTTATAGGCGAAGAGAGCGGCCGAGGGGGGTGCCTGGGCTGGCCACACCCCTCCCAGGCGCGGGGTGGGCCCACCCGTGTGGCAGGGGGTGTGGGACACCCAGGGCTCCCCTCTGTCTCGTACTCTGGCTCCGTGGATCTTCTGGTGAAATAGGATTTTTGGCATATTTTCCAGGATTTTTCCTGATAGTTGATTTTCTGCACAAAAACTAGACACCAAGGAGATTCTGCCGAAAATAGCGTCAGTCCGTGTTAGTTGTATCCAAATCACACAAGTTTAGAGGAGAAACAATAGCAAAGTGTTCGGGAAAGTAGATATGTTTTGGACGTATCAGCCACGCCTGGGCAGGGTATGGGCCCCCTGGCTGCCCCCTGCCTCGCTTCTTCGCCTATAAAATCCCACTAATGCCAAAACCCTAAGTACCCGATTAGATCTCCATGAAACAGTCCGTAGCCACCGCCACCATCGTCCCTAGATCGGGGGGATCTGAAGCTCTTCCCGGCACTCTGCCGGAGGGGAGAGATCATCCCGGAGGCCTTCTTCATCACCATGCTAGCCTCCGGTATGATGCGTGAGTAGTTTACTCTTGGACTATGGGTCCATACAGTAGCTAGATGGTTGTTTCTCCTACTTTGTGCTATCATGGTTAGATCTTGTGAGCTCCGTTCATGATCAAGATCATCTATTTGTAATCATACATGTTGTGTTTGCGGGGATCCGATGGATATTGAGATACTATGTCAGATTGATTATTGATTCTATCATGTCTTATTGATTATTAATTCTATCATGTCTGTGTTGTTTGAGATCTTGCATGCTCTCCGTTTCTAGTAGCTATCTTGACCAAGTAGATGCTAGTGACTCCAAGAGGGAGTTTTATGCTCGATAGTGGGTTCATGCCTCTATTGAATATAGGGAAGTGACAGAAATCTCTAAGGTTGTAGATGTGTTGTTGCTACTAGGGAGAAAACAACAATCTTTTGTTCATGTAACAATTGTATTGTTTACTTTACACACATTGCTTAATGCAGTTATCCGTTGCTTGCAACTTAATACTGGAGAGGGTTCGGATGATAACCTGAAGGTGGATTACTGGTCATAGATGTAGTTGGATGGCGGTCTATGCATATTGTTGTAATGCCTAATCAAATCTTATAGGATCATGAATGTCTAGTATTTGCATTGTTATTGAAATGGATCGTATGGGCACCTAGAGGGGGGGTGAATAGGTGCTAGCCAATTTTTAATACTTTTTCAATTTTAGGCTTGACACAAAGTAAATTCTCTAGATATGCAACTACGAGAATTTCCCTATATGCAACCCTAACTACTAAGCACGTAAAGAGAGGAGCGAAGGAACCGTAGTGGAGCACGCAGAGACACAAGGATTTGTTTTACCGCAGTTCCTTCCTTGTTAAGGGAAGTACATCTGTGTTGGAGGGGTGGGCGGTTCTAAGACCACCACGCCAGAATAGGCCTCACCCTATTCTCCGATGGATCTCGCCACGCGAGGCCTGATCCACCTTCTCCCCTATTGGATCCCTTCGAGGCGGGAACCGGTGCCTTTTACAACACTATCGAGGCACACACCCACAACTGAATTGGGGGCTCCCGAGATGACAACAATCTGCCACAAGAACAACGTTTATCAATATAAACAAAAACAAGGATCTAGGTATTTGCAAGAAATACTAGATCGGTGGTTCTCCAAATGAATGGAGAGGAGATGAAGCACTTGATTGTAGTTGATGATGATCGATTCCTCCTTCTTTGATTCCCCAATGGACAGAGCCTTTGAGTGGATCTAGGTGGAGTTCTCTTGGATGAAGGTTGCAGGCCAGGTATTTTCTTTTTCGGATCAATCAAGAGTTCTGGATAGAGGGGAAGACAGGCTTAAATACCCCCTGCCCAGAACAAGCTGTTGGAGAAATTTGGGGGCAGATTATCCGCCCTAGGGAGAAAATCCGCCCCCAGGACGGAAACTCCGGGGAAAACTCCGCCCCCCCCCCCAAACAGAGAGCGACGCAGCCTTGACTTGGAGAAAATTCCTGAGGGGGCGGATTATCCGCCGCTGCCGGGGGCGGACTATCCGCCCTTGGGAGAAAGTACGCCCAAGGACCGGAAAGTCCGAGGGAAACTCCGCCCCCCATACAGAGAGCGACGCAGGCTTGGCTTGAAGGAAATCCTCAAGGGGGCGGACTGTCCGCCCCCAAGGGGCGGACTATCCGGCGTGGCCGGAAAATCTGGCCACAAACTCCGCCCCCTCTCTGGGGCTCGCGCACTCTTGGGAAGAGGGAGGGGCGGATTATCCGTCCCCCAAAGGCAGATACTTTTCCCTTTTTCTTAGAGAGAGCTGCAACACTTCAACACACGTTAAGTAATCCTTGATATTGTTATCTAACACACAAAACACTAGGGATTAAGAAATGTTCTTTCAATCTCCCCCTTTTTGGTGTTAGATGACAATACTAGGATTTGCAATGAAACCGGCTAACGCCACCTTAAAAATGAAAGACGCTGCCCCCTAGATGTGTGCATATTTAAAATTTGCATTTGAATACAAATACACACACTAGAGAGAGCACACCTTTCATAGCAAAGATAATTGAAACAAGGTGGGTTGGGAAACAAGGTCATACCACCGGGATGTGATTATAGCCAAAGAAAATAATTAGCTTGATAGCCTCCAAGCACATCCCAACAATATTGATGCATACATTAGATAATCCCATGATTCCATATGCCATCAAATATGATCCATAGATAAATCCAGAATTCCATGAGATCCACAATAGATAAATCCAAACTTCCATGAATACCAAACATAGTACCAAACGTAGTGGAGCACGACATAGTCTTACATAAGACAAGGACAAATAGCAAATAAGTTCACGCTAAAAAGAGCACAAGCAGGCAAATAAAAACAACGAAAATATAATTGCTTGTGCCCGACCCTTACAAATCCACGAGACCTAATAGAACTAGTTCTCCCCCTTTGGCATCGAAACGCCAAAAAGGAAGAAGAGCGATGCTAACGCCCCTGAAGATGTTATGCAAGAAAATCCAAAGAGAACCATTAGAAACCAACTCTTCTCCAGGAAGAGGGCAGTGGCCGAAGCCACCATGTTGGAGCGCATGGCATGACACCGCGAAGATGTATCTTGAGTTCAAAACCAATGCTCATCGATGACCCACATATCACAAAATGATATTAAGGGAAATGATTTTACTTGCTTTCGGCATTATGGGGGAGGGTTGTCCCAATCAATTAGGACCACACTCCCCCTATGTCTATGCCCGCATCGAAACCAAATACATGAAAAAGAGTAAGTGAGTGTGCAAGGGTAATCAAGCCAAGCTCCTTGAATCTATGATATTTAGTTCATTCCTCAAATAACAAAATCTTGCTTCATCAAGGGGCTTCGTGAAAATATCAGCAAGTTGGTTATTCGTGCTCACAAAGGATAGGGCAATATCATCACGAGCAACATGATCCCGAATAAAGTGGTTGCGAATCTCTATATGTTTTGTTCTTGTATGCTGCACGGGGTTGTATGCAATCTTGATAGCACTTTCATTGTCACATAATAGAGTCACTTTGTCACAATTGACACCATATTCCTTTAAAGTTTGCCTCATCCATAACAATTGTGTATAAGCACTTGCAGCAGCAACATATTTAGCTTCGGCTGTTGAGAGTGAAATACAATTCTGTTTCTTTGAAGACCAACACACTAGAGACCTGCCCAAGAATTGACACGCACCAGAGGTTGATTTCCTATCATATTTGTCACCAGCCCAATCTGAATCAGTGTAACCACATAGAGAGAAACTTGAACCCTTGGGATACCATAACCCAAAATTTAGGGAATGAACCAAATATCTGACGATTCGTTTGACCACCACTAAGTGGCTTTCTTTAGGAGCGGCTTGGTACCTTGCACACACTCCTACACTTAACACGATACCGGGCCTAAATGCGCAAAGGTAAATGAGAGAGCCGATCATGGATCAGTATACCTTTTGGTCCACGTCTTTACCCTTGGGATTGAGCTCAAGATGACACTTTGTTTGCATTGGAGTAGCCACACCGTTGAGATCCATCATCTTGAACCTTTTGAGCATGTCTTGGATGTACTTAGCTTGATTAATAAAGGTTCCCTTGAAGGGTATCGCGGCATAGTAAATCAAAATTTTCTACGGATGCGAACTGAGGGAAAGCCAAGATCTAATCTAGGAGATGCAAACTATGAGAGAGATTGTATTAGATCTTCATACCCTTGAAGATTCGCACAGCGGAACGTTCGTCGGAACGTGGGTGACGTAGTCGTACTCGCTTCTCCTCCTCGCGATCCGATCCGATCTAGCACCACAAGTGGCGATGCCTCCGTAGATGCACACGTGCGGCACCTCGACATCTCCTCCTTCCTTGGTCCAGCAAGTATGGTGGAGAGATGGGTTGGATCTACAACGCGACGGCGCGATGCAATTGGTGGAGAATTTCTGCAGCAGGGCTTTGCCTACAAGCAGTCGGGAGGGAGAGAGGAGGGCAGCAGGGCGGCTAGGGTCGGAGGGGAAGGTGTGGGGGGTTGGTACGCCCCCACCCCTCTTTATATAGAGGGAGGGCGCAGCCCTAGCCCCTCCCCCAAGCCCAAACCGGCGGCCCCAAAGGATAAGGAGTGGGGGGCAAGGAAACCCCCCCTTCTAGAAGGTCTATCTCGAGTTTAAACCTCTCTTGGCCGGCTGGGCCCTATGGGGCCTTGTGCCCCTGGCCCAATGTGGCCAGGGCACTCCCTCATAGGCCCATGCCCCCTCCCAGAAGGTGTGGCCACGTTGGTCCCCTTCCGGAAGGTTCTAGAAGCTTCCGGTACAATACCGATTAACCCGGAACAATTCCGAACTCCAAAAACTGCACTGCCTTATATGAATCTTATTCTCCGGACCACTCCGGAACCTCTCGTGATGTCCCGGATCCCATCCGAGACTCCGAACAAAAACTCATAAACCAATTATCCAATCTATCCTAGCGTTGAGACACGTTAAGTGTGTGACCCTGCGGGTTCGAGAATATGCGGACATGATCTTCTATCAATAATCAACAGCGGGGTCTGGAAACCCATATTGACTCCCACACATTAATCGATGATCATATTGGATGAACCACGATGCCAGGATTCAATCAATCCCATATATATATTCCCTTCGTCTCGCGATATTTTACTTGCCCGAGATTTGATCGTCGGTACCGTCATACCTAGTTCAATCTCGTTCACAGCAAGTACTTTACTCGTTCCGTAATCCGATATCACTTTGTGATTAACTCCTTAACCACATGCTTGCAAGCGGTGTTGATATCGATTACCGAGTGGGCCCGAAGTATATCTCTCCGACTTGGGAGGGACAAATCCCATCTCGATACATACAACCCAACAAATACTTTCCGATCACCTGAGAGACACCTTTATGATCACCCTCTCATAGGATGACATTTGATGACCTCAAAGCTTTCTTCCGATACCAGGGAGTTGTATTATCTCATGGTCTAAGGAATACAATATTTTACATAAGAAAAGCTTCGCAAAGACGAACACGATGACACGATCTAATTGCTTCGCTTAGTTTGGGTCTGTCCACCATATCATTCTCCCAATGATATGATCTCATTATTAATTGACAACTCATGTCCATGGTTAGGAAACCTTAACCATCATTAATCAATGAGCTAGTCCATAGAGGCATACTAGGGACACGGTGTTGTTCACAAACCACACAAGTATTAAAGTTTCCGCTTAATACAATTCTAGAATGGAATATAAACATTATCATGAACAAGAATTATAATAATAACATCTT